>JAUFSD010000024.1:0-1271958 GCA_033030425.1 Verpa conica | reverse complement strand
CCGGGAGAAAAACCGAGCGATTTTCCATGACTCGTGCCAAAGCGCCCAGGAACAAAAGGCAAGCGGCGCCACAGCAAGCCTGACAAGCAAGCAGGCAGGTAGAGGGTGCTGGGGCAGACGTGGGGTCTCTGGCACAGGGGGGTGGGGGTAAGGGTAGGGCGCAGGCGCAGGCGCAGGTTGCTGGCAGGCAGGCAGCGAAAGCCTAGGCAAGAACCGTACCGTGGCGAGGGCCGACGTCCAGGCGCCGAGAGAGAAGTACCTGGACAAGAAAAGTTAAGGAAGAGAAGCCACAGGACATCAACTCCACTGTCAGCCAGGCCACACAAAGAAAAAAGACTGCACCCCCTCACTCAAAAAACGAAACCGCGACAAAAACCGAGTGATTTTCCATGACTCGCGCAGTCGCCCCCCCCCACCAAGCGCAGCAAGCAAGCAGCGCCGCAGCGACTGCAGGCAGGCGGTGCTAGGGCAGACGTGGGGTCTCTGGCGCAGGGGGGTGGGGGTAGGGGTAGGGGCTGGCGCAGGGGGGTGGGGGTGGGGGTAGGGGCAGGCGCAGGTTGCTGGCAGTCAGCGAACGCTTAGGGGAGAACCGTGCCGTGGCGAGGAGAGACGCCCAGGTGCCGAGAGAGAAGTACCTGGACAGGCAAAAGTAGAGAAGAGAAGTCACAAGACATCAGCTTCACTGTCTGCAAGGCCCCACAAAGAAAAGAGACTGCACTCTCTCACTCAAGAAACGAAACCGCGACAAAAACCGAGTGATTTTCCATGACTCGCAAGGTCGCCCCCCCCCACCAAGCGCAGCAAGCAAGCAGCGCCGCAGCGACTGCAGGCAGGCGGTGCTAGGGCAGACGTGGGGTGCCTAGGGCAGGGGTTTAGGGCGCAGGGGAGGTGGGGGGTGGGGTACGACGCAGCTTGTCAGCGGTCAGCAAAGGCACGAGTCGCGCCCGCAAAGTGGCGAGGGCCGAGGTCCAGGTGCCGAGAGGGAAGTACCTTGACAAGTAAAAGTGCATATGAAGGACCTCAGGACATCTAGACCACTGTCAGTAAGGTCCAACTGTGAAAAAAGACTGCACTCCCCCACTCAAAAGTAGAAATCGCAACAAAAGCCGAGTGATTTCTCATGATTCGCGCAGTCGACCCCCCACCAAGCGCAGCAAGCAAGCCTAGGAGCAGCGCCACAGCGACTGCAGGCAGGCAGGCGGTGCTAGGGCAGACGTGGGGTGCCTGGGGTAGGGGTAGGGCGCAGGGCGCAGGTTGCCAGCAGTCAGCGAAATCACGAGTCGCTGCCGCAAAGTGGCAGCGTGAGAGGTCCAGGTGCCGAGACAGAAGTACCTGGACAAGAGGAAATGTATGCAAGGTATCACAGGACATATAAACCACTGTCAATCAGGCCCTACTGTGAAAAAGGACTGCACTCCCCCACTCACAAGTCGAAATCGTGACATGGACCGAGTGATATTTCGTGACTCGTGAGATTGCGCAGGCAGCAGGCAAGCAAGCAGGCAGGCAGGCAAGCAGGCGACGCCATAGAGACGTCAGAGAGAGACTCCAGGCCGGTAGGGGTGCTGCAAGGCGCTGCGCAGGTCAATATGCAGCACTGCATTGCGTGCCGTGGTACAGGGCTTGGGGTGATCGGGCAACCTGCAGCAGCGCGCAGGCGAGAGGCAAGCGAGGAAGTACCCGACCATGTCCAGGTACATAAAGAGAGAGCTTATGACCGCCAAGGCACTGTCTGATTGTCACTCTCTAGAAATAAAGATACACAAGAGACTACAAAAGTCGCCAAAATCTCGCTCCAAGCCGAAAACCGCCATGGATCGGGCAGGTCCCACGGCTGCGCAGAAGCAACGCTACAGAAACTTCTGCAGCAGGCGCCCAGGCAGGTGGGGGGTAGGGCTGCAGCGCAGGGGGATCTATATGGGGGACTCCCGCTCGGGAGTGGGCAAAGCAGCAGCAGGACTCCCGTCCGGGAGTAGCCTGATAGTAAAAAGTATAAAAAGACTACTCGGGTGAGTCCTATGCTCCCGAGCGGGAGCTACACTAAGTCACTCCCGGCCGGGAGTCGACCACTCTATGGCGGGAGTCAGAGGACTGCTTTAAGTAAAAAAAGCGAGTTTCTAGCCATAGCCCTAAGGCTTGACACGCATTTTCGCCCTATAATATCTTTTTCTACTGAACAGTACATCAAGTATATCATTGAGATCGATGTTTATTTCGGGTTTTTTATTGCACTAAAATAAAAAGGTTGGGCTATGATCGCACCTTGGAAAGCCAAAATACTCATTAAATTCGGGCTGCTCCCGCACTTTCTCCGCCCCCGCCCTCCATGTACAATACTCCCCTCACGGCCTGCCTTTACCAAACCTGTCATTCCGTAGCTCCCCATCAAAAGCTTTATCACTATCAGATTCCCGAGTACTTTTTAGGTACTCTTGAAACTCGCAACTGAGTTTGATGACCTTCTTGAGATGGTCCGATCTCAGCGAAGGACGGCCTTTTCTCTTTTGATCTGTCTTAGCTTCATAGAGAGCCAGACTCACTGCGGTTTGGAAGATATTGCGTATCTAAATGAGCGGATATCAGCAAGCGATAATGACTACTAACAATCGTTGATCTCCCTTACCTGCCGCCCATTAAACATAATTTTCTTCAGCTCCTGATTGTTTTCGAGGTAGTCGTTCACACTATCTCTCACATCCAAGTCATCTCGAATCCGCTCTAGTCTCTCCACATGGTACTTCCATATCCTACTTCTTTCCTTTTCCTCAAGGCGGGGGTAATGAATGCTAACATGGAGCCGCGAGGTGAATGCTTCATCAAAGCTTCCCACACGGTTAGATGTTAAAAATAAAATACCTATAGGTTAATCGCCGCTGATTAGCTGTAGAAGTGGCAGTGAGGGTTACATCAATTACCAGTATAATATTCCAATACTCGCAGAAATACTAGGGAAATCAGCTACACTCTAAGTAAAAGGTGAACTGAGGGAATATCACCAGAGACGAGACTATTCCGGTTAATATCATTCAACTCTCTACGCCCTAGAAACACATCTGCCTCATCGAGTAAAAGAACTGCTCCCCATCGCTGGGCCAATCGAAATGCCTCTTGCAATTTCTCTTCTAGCATCTTTGGTTCAGTACCGAGATCTCCACAAGTAATAGGAAACAACGGTCTTTCCGTATATTCTGCAACACACTCTACAACGCCAGAGTATTAGAATACGAGGGACTGATACGAATACAATCGGTTACTACCGGCTGTAGAGGTCTTTCCAACCCCCGGGGGACCATGTAGAAGGATTAATAACCCTTGGCCCTTCCCCTTGATGACATCGGCTGAGTATGCCGTGTCTCCTGAATCTATATCTTGCTGTCCGGGGGCCGCAATACCGCGTCTCTTATGAGACTGTACAAGAGCCTTAATGATCTCAGTGCGGTCATCAGGCAAGATCAAGCTGTCAAATATGTACTTGTCTGGAATGATATCGGTAACATAGTCCATATCCAGGAGTGCTTTAGAAAACGATATCAGATTAATGAACCAATGATCCTCTCCCTGAGCATGTTCCGAGGAAAAAGAAACACAAACCCCATTTCCGATCTTTCAAGATCCATCCAAAAACGTTATTCGTGATCAGGATAATTTCGTCATCGTCTAATACAACACCCTCTTCAGACAAAAGAGTATTATCTGTACTATAGCGAGGGGAGGCACTCAACTCCAAATTTCGGGGCGTATAAGGCTCCAAGCGGGGGCTGCTGGGGGGCCGGTGACGCCGAGGAGACCGGTATTGCTGTCTCCCGCCATAGTCGGAAACACTATGACTGTTTTCTTCCGCAGTGTGCTCCTGATAATAACAATCATGGTCAATCACCACTCTACTCTGAATCTATAAAATCGAATTTCGTTAGTGTATATGCAGCTTGTGTCATCAACAAGTAGAGTACCTCGGAAGGCCGGGGGTCCAAGGTCCAGCCATGGTACTCCTTGTGAGATGGTGATGTTTTGTGTATCTCGTAGATTCTTTTCCCACGCTCCAGAAGCTCTTTTGATAGAGACTTATTAGACCAAATACCGGGAATAGTCAACGGGTACACTGGGAGCGAGGTAATTTCTTTTGATCCCTGGAAAATCGGGATAGAAAAAACATACGTCTCCTTTTGGTAAATTTCTCCATCAAACTTAAGAGACCAACAATGTATGTAGTATGCTTTAGGAACTCCAGGTGGTGGTGGTGGTGGTGGTGCTGGCGGTGGCGGTGGTGGCGGGCCTGGGGAGCTATAATCATATGATCCCCTATACGTAGATATATAAGGATCAGATAGGTGGTTTGCCGAAGTTCCAGTCGTTACATATGCCCTCGGTTTTATACCCCCCTCATTTGAGACTATTACCTGACCGGGTTTAAAAACAGTCCAAAGCCAGTTCCAGGTCACCAATGGTATTGCTTGAGAGTTTAACTTTTTCTCTTCCTCCAGTTCCCCACCGATACTTGCTGATATGAAATCAAGCAGAAGCTTAATATGACTAAGAGTGATAGCGAGATCTTCCTCTTCTAGATGATTTGCTTCATAGTTGCGAAGCTCGTCGAGGCAGTAGACCACAGACTGATATGGTTCACGGATAGTTACTCCGTCGCTGTGCTTGAGTACCCCCAGAGTTGGTGAGAAATCAGCCATTCTTCCGAGGGCATCGATGAGATAGGGGGAATTGATTATTAGTGCAGTAGGGCATTTCTCAAAGCCTGTGAACCGTCTTGGGTTTAACACTCTAATCTTCCGAACGACCTCTATGGCAGGCCCCTTATTGAAAGTCGGTTCGTAATCGTTGTTTTGGGTGCGGGGCCTTGGCTCTTCTCCAACTTCACTATCAAAAACCTCCTCGTAGCCTCGTCTGTTTACCTTGATATACTCGATCTTGTAGGTGATTAGGGGATTGAGGCGGTCTTTCTGTTTTTGGTCTGTGCGGCTTGGGGAGGGACTGCGAGAGTATGTGGGGCTCGGGCTGTAATGACTTTGAGTACGTACACGGGGTTGATGGTAACGTGTATGGCGGCTCCTGCTGCGGCTCCTGCGACTCCTGCGGCGGCTATGGTTTGGTATAGGGGATACCGGAGAGGTTGACCCTAGATATTGTCAACCATAAATACCGATTAGAACGAGGATTTACAAAAGTGAAACCTACGAGTAGAACCACTCTTGGAGCGTTCTTGATTATATGTAAATTGAATGTTGCGGAAAGTCTCAACCTTCTGTAGCCTTTTCTCAAGACTATTAATATGCTGTAGGATCTAATGATAAATATGAGTAACTAACCCACCATACAAAAGATAGTTACTCATAGGTAGTTACCTCCGAGTCACCCGCCTCTTCTGCTTTGGGGTCTACACCGGTAACTACGCCACCAGGGTCGGGGGCGGACATTTTGAACCTCGATTTATGAATTTCTATGCTGTTTGAAATAGCCGGTATATGTGTCGGGCTAAAGAAGCGCTTTGGATTAATAGTACCTGCACTTGTAATGGTATATTGTGTACATCAAGTCATTACTTGAAACTGAGGAGAGAGAGGTTACGAGGAAGCCTTGAATCCGGGCAGGATGGTCACTTCTAAGCTCCTACCCCGCATCAAATTTGTGTTTCCTGGTCAAGGAAGAATGCAGATATATACCTACTGCATTAATTGTGATAAGTGGTCGGTCGCGCATGAGGTCAAGAAAAAATGGGGGATTCGGGGCCACCTTACCTGGGAAGGCAACTCCAACATCTTGTGTGACCGCTCATGTCAATCAATAGCTCTATCGGCTAAAATCATACCTGGCAGCCTGATAAAACCGCGGTCGCTTAGTAAGGGGATACGAGCTCAGATGATTTCCTTGTTGCTACTCCCACATGGAACTTATCATACACGATTCAGTAAAAATAACGTGTAATTCTTGACGTTTACCAGTGAAAATTAATCCATAAAATGTTTTTTTTTAGCGTTTTAGCACTAGAGTTATAATTTAAGCCCAAATTTACATACGGCCGACGGAAGGAACTCTTTATACTAATGAGGCTAAATACGGTAGATGAATACAAAATACCATGTATGTACACTCGTTCGCTAGCTGCATTTAATTCCTAGCAGCATTTTTGAAACTCTAAGAATACATTAATCATAGAATACGGTAACAAAGATTTGATCTAGTATATTAAGCTAGTTTATAGCTTTTTTTTTTGTATAAATAAGTGCCTTCTGGACGCAAGCCGGGTCAATTATGTCATCTGATCAGTTGGAAGGATGACAAATCTTATAGCCCACGTCGCGCCCCGCACGTAAGTTGACGTACCACTCCTCAGTTCTCCAATCCCCGAAGTTTGATCTAAGCTGTACTTGAGGCGCGTGAAATGATGAATAGCAGCAATATTCCAACTATACATATCAATAACCTCCCACCTCTAACTGTAGGGGCTGAGCAAAAATGGAGGGGGCTAGTGCATAAAAACCTAGGCCCAGAAGTGGAGAGGCTTTACCATGAAAATTCAGGCATGCAGTAAGTAAAACCTAAGAGAGATATTAGAAACATTCCTAATCTAGAACGCCTAAATCATTCAAATAATGTAGAATTTTTGAGCCAGCAAAGCTCGTCCGAGAAGGGTTAGAGCAGGCAGTTCAGCTATTTAACGCTGAACTAAAGGGAAAGAATAAACAAAAGGCACTTGATCCGCAAAAGCTGCAAACCTTCGATGACGTTGCCGAAACTATCAAGACAGCCGCAGAGACCTGGGCCAACCGCAAGCGCCACTTCCCCCAAGTTAAGGATAAATTAGTGGATTTCCTAAGCTCGGCGAAGCACTACCAGAACCTCATAGCAATCTTTCCGAGTCAAAGTCAATATACTTCGACTTTCTGTGCGGCCCTTAAGATTCTTATTACAGTATGAAATCATTCTAGGAATATCTCTAGCAGAAGTCTACACTCTCCGACATTCTATACTGATATAACCCAATACAGGCCGCTACAAATTATAAGGATACAGCTGAGGGCTTGACGAACGCACTCCAAGAAATAACAGCCGCCGCTAAGAACGTCAGTGATCTGAATGGACTATTTGACACCGAGGAGATGCGGAGTCATGTTGTCATCTTTTACGCCTCTATTCTCCGATTTTGCTGGGTAGCGGTAAACTGGTACCAATCTAAATCACGTGAGTTCGTTTATTTTAATATAGAATCCTGCGTATCACTGCTGAAAATCATATATTCCAAATATAGGGAGAATCTTGGGAAATTTCAAAGATGATCTTTATGCAGAAGTTAGTGATGTCATTTCCTCTATTAAAGGTAGCGCAGAAACAATTCAAGGGATAGCCGACAAAGGTACCATGGCCGAAACTCGCGTAATACATACCAAAGTGGATCAGCAAGGGGAGATTTTAAAGCAGTGTTTGTACTTCCAGACCCCTATAAAACTGATAGAACTGACAGCGGAAGGGGCGGCTAGACCTTGAGGAGTTGAAAAGGCAGACCTGGGCCAATCATATTTTCTTGATGCATGTTCTTCAAAATTCTCCCAAAATTAGTGGAATACGTGAGTCAAAGTCCCACATTCTAGCTTTGCTATATTAGAATTATAGTAAATATAGATAATAATGTTATCGATAGGGGGTGCCCGTAGTGGGAAGAGAAGAAGGCATTCGAGAAGCCCTGGTTTGATTTCTAGTCTCGGTCATACTAGTTAAGTAGCTGACATAATTTTGATATTGTAATGGTAGGCCGAAAGATCTTACACAACGCAGGCCCTCTCCTAGATGAAAACCAAGGAGGGAATGCTAGTTCTCCGATTATACACAACTACTCCCAACGCGAAACAATAGACTACGCTCGAAACACTTTTACTTTCGCTGATAAAGACCGGGGGAAAGATCTAAATGCCTGCATTAAAGCATCTGGGAAGAACCTTGGGTCATATGGGAAGAATTTTAGAAATCGTTTAAACTCTTGGATGATAGAGGGTGGTTCTTCAATTCTCTGGGTGCGGGGAGATCCAGGGTCCGAAAAGATTTCGACGATAACATCGTTCGCGGCACAAATAATAAACTCTGCGTTATTCGCTGGTGTCACAGTAATCTTCCATCTTTGCACCTTTTACCCACGGGAGAGTGAGCAGCATCCTGTTGTCGACTTAGTGGAGAACCTTTTATTACAAGTCCTGGAGAACGAAAAATCAGATATCCAAACTGAAGTTGACCTATCTGAAACAAGATTTCGCCAGTCTAAGGGCTCGTTCAGTGCCACATGGAATTTGTTTGAAGATATTGTGAGCCTCAGCTCAGCTCAGACTATTTTCGTGGCTATAGATTGCTTGGAAAGGTTTGACGAGGATCCAGAATGTGAACTTCTATTGCAAAGACTGAAGGGCCTCTCGACGAAAAATACGACTAATAAGGTTATCAAACTCCTATTGACTAGTAAACGCAACACGACCAGCATATTTGATGAGCTTCCGAAAGATATTGAGCTCCGATTGAGGCCAGGGTCAGGAACTAGTCGATCAGCTAGAGAGCGTGACAATTGGGCACAATCAGGCAACAGCTCATCTTCTACAAAAGTAGCACCGACAAGGGCAGGTGCGGGTGAGCCTAGCCAAGAGTCAGAGTCGGGGTCGGATAGTAGTCGCAACCGAGGGTACAATTTGGGTACTGTGGAGAACACAGTTGATACCTTAGATTCAGGTTCGGATGAGTAGGACTATTCTACTAAATACGGTGGGTGTCCAGCCTACTTGGTTTTTATATTCTTCGTTAATTTAACTCTCAAGCACGTTGTAGTTTGAGTTACCTTGTTGAGCTTTTTTCTTATAATCTCTTTTATATATACTAGTGCAAAAATAAAGTCTGTTCGGTTTGGTACAAGCAACAAAGTCTACCCCAATGAAAATGTCAATAGCAAAAAATTCCCCTTATCCCTATTCATATATATAAATTCTAATATAGTCTTCTGAAGCTTTGTAGCTCTAATTTCATCCTAAAATTAGTTGCTGTGAGGTTTAGTTGTGAGGTTGGTGGTTGCATCGCCATGTACCGAACCGAACAGACTTTATTTTCGCACTAGTAGTAACGACCTCTTATTCCTAGAAAGTCTACCGAGGAGATCCATTTTTAGTAGTCTTAACGTGAGAACTACAGATTAAATTAGATAAACCCAGCTGCGGTTCTGTGAACTTGTGCTATTTAATACCCGGAGTAAAGTCACGGTCGCCCCGGTGACACAATAGTAACTACCAGAACAGCAAATATAATTGTGAACCAAACAGCAATACAATCGCTACATAGTCTAACAAGGGAATACACTGTCTTTATTGTTGTCTTAGGGGTGCGTGACGGTGAATGTTATTGTAATCTCACTCCGAGTATTCAATAAACACCTGGGTACCAAACAAAAACTTGATATTTCCTTGAACAATTTAACGATTTATGACCCTTTGTGATAATCCTAATCAGTTATATATTAGTACCAGTGGCAGAAATTTAGATACAGGTCACTAGTAAGGAGTTAGGAAAAGTCTTTGATCTTGAGGTATTAAAATATATTTCTTCTTAGATTCAAACATTCCTATAGGAAAGTAGAGTGAAGGCCCCACTAATCGTGCCCACTACCGGTTACTACCTCAAAAAATGATAATAAGGCACACATAGGTGCCACTGATTGTGACCCCTCTAGAAGGCTCATAGTACCTAGTATTTTCCAATTCATGTTCCAGAATCATCACAGGTGGGTTAGGTATGACAATGGTAGGGCCCTGATATACTTGTCCGCCAGCATAAGAACCCGGAAACAGGAGGAGGTAATTTTTATATAGTGTGGCATCGTGCAATAATATTTTTCCATACAAAATTACCCCCCCCCCCCCTGTTTCCAGGTTCTTATGCTGGTGGACAAGTACAAAATCAGTGCTATCACAGCCACAACAGCCACCTTCGGCCACGTATTTAACCTTATTAAAAAGATCCCTATAAGGGCAGGCCTCCACTCAATGCCCCTGGGAACGCTAGGAGATATTGTTTTTCTAGTGATGGCCAGAGTACTATTTACTACTTAACACCTTACTATATGTACATACGGCGGCTTAATACAGTGATATTCATGGTATGCTCAATTCAAAATATTTATTCTTGCTACCTCGGGTCTCCTTAATACTTTAATCGGGAAAGGTCTAAAATCACCCACCCGGGCCGGTTCATGTTGCAGAATGACCCATATTCTAAAATGACACCCATGGTTACCCAAACACTGTGACTACTGACTACTCGACACCCTACTATCCATTAACATCCCACCGTAGTATCAACTCCACTACCTCAAGTCGTACTGAGCTATGGTGCTTTCAGGGCCTAGTACAAGTGGAAGTACACCCTGCAAAATACAACTGTTTGGATCAATGCAGGAGTTTAGAGATGCATTTCACAGTTTTCTTCTTACTATTACCATAGATGTGTCATTTTAGACCTTTGCCGTACTTTAATTGACTGTTATTGGGTTCTCGAACTACTTACGTTTGGCCCCAGCCTCTCAGCCAGCAATCATAAATATAACAGACAGTCACTACTGAATCCCAGAATCCCTTTGATTTAATTAAACTATCAATAGAGGTAATCTCCTACCTCCAGATTTTTACTACTATATGGGGTGAGTTTGAGTGAGGGCCGCGGTGTCGTAAGGCTCGGTTGCTATCGCGAGGACATACCTTTTTTATGGGCTAGTACTTATATTATTGCATCTATAAGTGCCATAGGATGGCTACGGAACCACTACATCACTCGTTCGGAGATGACCCTAGATGAGCGATCATGGTCCTGAACAAAGACACCATAATACATCTTGATTCTCCACTTGTCTTCAAGATGCCTCGTAGGGTTAGTCTTCATACCCATCCACGAGTCTTGCGGACCGTCAATAGGTATCACTAAGACTCACCAGGCCCGAGTCTGAGTGACTAGCAACATTCAGTATTGTTATAAGACAAAAGTAACTACCCACCCATGACCAATTCCAACCCCAAATAGGTAATTGATAAGAACAGAAAACTAAACCACAGAGAGAATGGAGTGTTAATCTGTGCACTATTAATTTATATAGCGGGGTATTGTGTTAATGTGGGGTTCCTGGTTGCCATGTGGGTGGGCGGTTATTTGTCCCCCAACGATATTTAAAAGATATAATCGGGATGAATAATTGGTCCTGGAAAGAACTTAGACCTTGCTATCTGAGATATGATTTTGTAAAATTTACGGCTGAGTTTTGCGGTCGTAACCCTGATCCAATGACTTAACTACATAACTTCCAAATATGCAGAATCAAACTTCCTCCCGTACTAAAGTAGGATCAGGAACAAAATTTGCGATAATACGGTCATACTAAATTATAAAGCAGCCATGGATGGTAATTGGTCTAGTTTATAGGGCAACTGTTTATACAGTCTCCGGTGGAATTAATACGAAAGTACTCCACCCAGAGCTCATAAATATGATTGGCATTGGCGTCCTCAATGGAGATTCTAGTACTAGGCACTGGGCACAAAACCCTTGCTCGCTAACCCCTGTTTTTGCAATAATTCTACCGAAAACTATATCTACTGTATATCTAAGGATTATAGTATTCATTGGAGCCTTAGCATTCTAAACACAGCCAGCCAGTGATCCATAGTCTGTTACGCCGTTGGCGCGTCGGACTTCCGAGTAAGTACTCAGGGATATGGGCATGGGCCACATAATTTCTCAAAAACTTGGCAGGGTTGATCCGGCAACACGAAATCCCGTAGCCGGCGAGCGGACCTAACACTTCCGGGCTCGTTTAGGCTTAGTAAATTAAACGTGTCACGGCGCCGATTGTCCCGAGAGGATCTTTTAACAGTCTCAGAGTTGTAACTTTATCTATAACCTCAAATAGGGAGTCCATGACTCGGATTGATCACCATGTAAGCTAACGAGATCCTGAAGTGAACGTAAGTTATAATACTCGAGCTAACCTACTTCAAACTCCACCACACGAACTGAAGACTTGATCGACTCGTATTAGATTTGCGTTATAGAAACATCCAGAAGTAACCCAACGGTATAGAATCATTATGTACTACGTCCACTGGGTAAGTCTGTTGAGACCTGGCTGTGGCGCTGGTTTTCCTGGGAAATAGCCAATAGCTTTAGGTGGGGGTTGGTGCCACCACTGCCACTGTCAACACACTTACCCCGGCAGACGTGGGCGAGCAGGTAGGCACCCCGTGAATCGGTTACCTGTTGGAAGTGTGACAATATCCCCCATCTGGGTAAGGTAATAAAATATGCATCAATTAATACAGATACACTCTAAATAAATTAAATTAGTAGTCAGAAAAATGTTCGTCCATCTGGATTTTTTTTTGTTTTTTTGCACCTTTATACCATGCACCTTTCTATCTGGGGATGTTTATATGCTGGGCGCTTTTTTAGTAGCAAACAATAGTTATATTATCTAACATTCAAAAACGTCTCTCGGATAGGCAGCGTCCCCCGAGCGGGCTAGAACACACTGTCTAAAGACTCGAGACAATGCCTGCTAGCGCTAGGGAGATCCTCACTACAGAGGGTGTCACATAGAGTACCATTCACGGAGCAGCCAGTGGAGAGCCCGATAGACCGTTCGCCCACGCCAATACACCATCACTTCCTTTAGGGTAGACGCAAACAGGCGCACTAAAAATATGGGCAATCCAAGTCGTGCTCCTAGACTCCCTGAAAGGTTGACGGATATTATAAGTTTTAGACACTGCCACAAATACCATAATTGACACAGCGATGTGTTAGGTGTCGAAATCCGAGAGCCCCAACCAGCCATAAATCTGGTAGGCAAGGTTATGCCGCGACTTTACGCATACCCGGCATTTACCAGTTTCACGTGCACTCATAAAAGGCTAAAGCTTTTAGAACGAACTACGTATTTTTGTAAGGTATGCAATAACAGTCCGTCCTAAAAGCGTCAGTCGTATCATACAGGTAGTTATCGCTACTTATCATATGAACTACATACCCGCATGCTGATCCTAGAATAAAGCCCCACCGTAGATCTAAGCGTACTTGCTATCAGACCCCTGGCTAATCTAACTACGGTTTTGAAATCTATCTATCCTTGCGAGCTTCTCTGGTACCCGACAACTACCAAGCGTACCAAGCGTACACCCACTCTATCCTGAATTGTATCATACGAGGTCGGAGAATTTGAGATCTGTATATCCTTCCTGTATTCGGTATATTGGGGTTGGCCTTATCTACCGGTTTCATAATGCAGGTATCTCTAATCTACTAATTCCCTGAAAGCTCATGGGGGTACAAAGTAATAGTTGCAGGGAGTGACGACTTATGACTGGTGCAGATCGCTACATCTGTCTAGTTACGCTATGCACACCAACCTAAATAGATTTCTAGCATTCAAGGAGTAGCAACCTGCAAATATACGCGGGCAGGTATAATAAACAGGCTACGGAGTTGCGTTGACTACGTATGGGTTACATAATATATTGAACATAAAAATGCTACCGGGCTGTGACCGTGATCTAGGTAGATATCTCAAATTGTAACTCCAGGCCGGAACAATAACACCCGGCTTCTTATTTAAGGATTGTGATTTGTCCAATAATATATAAGATACCAGAGTTCCCCAGCTGTAGACCTATAGCGCTCCTATTTCAGTTCCTATAGTACAAAAAGCACAATTTGTGATTACCCCACGGCCAAAAACAAAGAGGCGAACTGAGTCATTTTGGGTTTGATCTGCTCAGAATAAAAATGACACTCCCACCGCATGTGGGGGACTTGACGACACATTTGACAACCTATAACATCGCTAGTATCTCTGTAGGACTCGTAAGTTAATTTTATAACTCAACCCATACTTTTGAGAGAGAAGCTTACGCCCGACCTTCAGTCTCTACTTTACATTATAAGTAGATGTATCTATAACGTTTACTTCCATCCGCTCTCCAAATACCCTGGCCCAAAGCTGTCCGCAGCCACCCGCGTTCGTCCTCCTTCGCTTTGCATACCAAGACCTTCTCTAACTACATGTTATACAGCTACCATTTTACCGTTCATGGTTTAGCGGGCAATACCCACGTATTGTCAAAGATCTCCATGATAAGTATGGTCCTGTCGTCCGTATCGGCCCAAACCAGCTCTCTTACTGCTCGGCAACCTCCTGGAAGGACATATATGGTCATGTTGGTGGGCGGAAGCCATTTATGAAATCTGACTTCTACGATGATGATGCACCGAAGAGTATCGTTAGCACACGCGACCCACATCAGCACGGGAAAATGCGCCGACATCTTAGCAACGGCTTCTCTGCCAAGGCCCTAGTCGAGCAGGAAGCCTTGGTTCAAGAATATGCCGACAAATTCGTCAGCCAGCTCAATGTTTACACGACGGGAAAAGAAGGCGCGGATATGGTCAAGTGGTATAATTTCACAACATTTGACATCATCGGTGACTTAGCATTTGGAGACCCCTTCGGCAGCCTGGATGACGGTTAGTTCCACAAGGTTTACTTACATACTTGAAGATAATTCTTTTCCTATAATACTGACTCGAGAGCTAATGATTATGGATATTGGTTAGGAAAATCGCACTTTTGGGTAAAGACAGTTATGGACTCCGTGAAAGCTGGCTCACTCATTACAATGCTTGATAAAAACCCGATTCTCAAAGCCCTTATACCTATGTTCGTATCTAAGAAAGATCTAGATGCAAGAAAAAAGCATTATGAATATAGCCTAGAAAAGATTACAAAGTTCGTCACCCCTCCACTAGTTGAGTGATTCATCGTGAAGAAAGAAACTCACTTACTAACTCAACCCGTAGGCGCATGAAATCTACTACAGCAAGAAAAGACTTATTATCCGGATTAGTTATGAAGCAAAAAATAGAGGAAGAAGGCATCACAGTTGGCGAGATGATGTCGCAAGCTGGGCTTCTAATGTATTAGCTAAACCCTACAACCATACACGATCTCTACTAACTATTCCACCCTTTATAGTATTGCTGGCTCAGAAACTACTGCTACACTATTATCGGGAACCACATTTTACCTCTGCAAAAATCCTACCGTATACCAGAAATTAGTGAAAGAGATTCGCGGTGCTTTTAGCAGCTATGAGGATATTAACGGACTTGCCACCGAACACCTAACCTATCTTAAAGCTGTCCTCGATGAAGGGCTCAGAATCTATCCCCCAGTCCCTTTTGGGTTGCCAAGGGTTAGCCCCGGGGAGACCGTAGACGGTGCTTACGTACCTGAAGGAGTAAGCCACCGCGCTAAATCATACCCTATCCACATATGAAATGCTAAGAAAATCTATGAACAGACGGAGGTATCAACTACAGCTTGGGCTGCAACACACTCGGAGGAAAATTTCCACAGACCTTACGATTTCCTGCCAGAACGCTGGATTGATCCTGACTGCACCGATAAAAAAATAGCTAGTCAGCCTTTCTCATTGGGATCACGTGTGTGTTTAGGAAGAAGGTATTTTCTACTATATCTCAGCCCGGGCAAACAGATGACTAATCTTCGAGGTAAAATAAATAGCTTGGCACTTATGGAAATGCGTATTATCATGGCGAAGATGTTGTGGGTTTATGATATGGAATTGATTAACCCTGAGTATGACTGGATCGAGGGCAATGAATGCTATTCGCTCTGGCAAAAGCCAGAATTGCGTGTCAGATATACTAGGCGGCCGGGGATTACAGTACCTTTACTTGACTGATCAGTGTGCGTATATGTATGAAGTTTAAAGGTTTGATAAGTAGAAAATTTTCTATACTGCTTTTTTAGAAGTGCAGAAAATTCCCAAATTAAATATAAGAATTTGGCCATGATTTCTTTGAGGCTTGAGATTAAGACAGAGGTTGACTTTGGCCAGCCCAACCCCCTTTTAGATGAACCGGGCTTATTTTTGCCATAGTAATCTGTTATCTGGTCCGGTCCGGTCCGGGCTAGGTCAATCCTTTGACCGGGCCTGTCCAAGTCAACCTCTAGTTTAAGATCCTCATTTAGGCACCACTTGATAGATCTGGTTGTTGTACTACCCAAGATTGTACGAAATCCCAGTGGTCTTTTGTGAGGTTAGATGTAGATCCTTGGCACTCGCTTCTTGCGCAAGTCAGATATCTTATTAATTCTCAAGTGCCTGACTGGTATAATCGCTAGGCCCTATATACGAGATTAGGTATTTGGTATAGTGGCGGTGAAGGAGCCGTGAAACCAAGACTCATACGTCAGCTTTGCCGGTGCACTTACAAGAACAATAGCTTTGGCAGCAGTTCTGACCGACAGGGAGTTTCTGCTGCCGCATTCTATAGAGCCGAGTGATACTGAATTACTCAAATTCTTTGCCTTATATTGAAATCATTATAAAATAATAGGCAAAAAACGCCTGTGTATTCTAGTACGAGTACGAGTACGCACCATAAATTCATACGCTCACACAAACGATATTTCACTAATAAACAACGCCTATATCTATACCTAATTAAGCAAGAAATGCGAATAGATTATTCATACATTATTTTGCTAGTTTAACTTTCCTACTACTATACACTATTCCATTACTGCTTCGGGGTCAGATGTGAAGCAGCTAGTGTTTAGCTTGGGCGATTCCGAACCTCATAGAACCACCTTAGGCCAGGCTCCGGGCCTGATTTTAGTAAATGAACTGTCTCAACGATGGGAATAACCGGTGGGCCCTATTTGGTCCCCGGAATTTAACTAGGTTAAAAGTTAATGAATGGGTTTGACCGCGTGAGATTCCATGATTGGTGAGAGCTGACATCAACTCGGGCTCATAATATTGGGTGATAAGCCGGTGGTGGAGGATATTTCATAAGGGAGTCGTCCGTTAGTGGGATATGCTTGAAGCGAGTGATAGCTTGTGACCGAGATGGAGGTACCGTAGGCTCTCGATAAATTCAGACCGTTGGCGAGAGCGTGGCTTGACAGAATACGAGTATATTATAACAACTATAGGAGAGCCTACGGTAGCTGTTCTTGGGTTTTGGGCAGTCCGGCCACTGATGAACTACCTACATTCATGACAAGGCTTCCCCTAGGAACCTACATGTTTCAGTGGAACAAAGCTCAAGCTGGGCTTGCAAACTAGACAGGCAAGGCCTAGTACTGATGTGGATCACTTCTCTGCCGAAGCAGAGATATCCTGGGTGATCAGTGCGGAGCATGGTGTTGGGTAGAGCCGTGGCAGGGAATAGTACTTGGTAATCTAATTGCGATTGTGCTCTTGACCTTGAGCACTATTATTTATTAACTAATTGTGGCGGCCCAACACTACTACTACCTTGGTGACCCCCGTATAACCATACCCACCTCCGAGAGCCAAGTATACCCCACTACACCGCAGTTCTCGCCACTCGCCGCGAAAATAACCCTCCCAGGCCCACCCCGACCCTAACAAGCATCGCGAGATCCGAGCTGTCATCCTCCACCAGACCCGTCCTACCCCTCACTTCCTCAAACTCATCCAGCAGGCCCCCCACATACTCCGCTGCGCCAACCACCTCTAGGATCTTTGCGCACGCACTATGTACAGACAGCAGCCTCCTGACCGACAGCTCTGTCCGGCTGCTATCCATGCGCGTGAAGCGGGCCCGGCGTGCATGCAGTGCAGCGACAACAGAGGGGCGCCCCAGCTCCTGTAGAATACATAAACGGTTTACATCATCCCCAGCCCCCTCGCCGGGCAGCTCTTCAATAAAAATTCAAGAGTCCGGTTGTGCGCTTTGGGTACAGCATCATGGCGTTTGCCGGGCCATCGATCTTCTCTCCCTGAAACAGCGAGCTAACGCCGGCGTCAAAAATGTTGAGAATGTACCAGACGACAGTCTTATCGTCTACAAGCCATGTACCGGCGCAGGCCTAGTTCAGGCTGCGGGAGATTATGTGTGTGCATTGAAGATGCGCAGATGGTTGTGATGGGTTCTGGAAGCGAGTAGAGCCTCCTGTCGCAGGCGGGCGCATGTCCTTACTGGTAGGTAATAACACATCTGTTGTCGTCTTGTGGCTGGCGGAGGTGGCGAAGGAACTATAGGTAGCCTGGGCCGTGGGGTCGGTCTCGGAGCGGGATTTGGGGAGGTGAGGTATAAGCGTACCGTGGGTGTATAGCTGCCCTAGAGAAGGAAAGGCACGAAGAAGTAGCCGGGCAATTCAACAGCGAGGAGTGTGAGATTTCCATAGATAGCACCTTTCTGCTCGGAACCTTATGTAGGCCACGCCCCAGCAAAGGGAAGGATTACTTCAAGGGAGCGCTGCAGGGCAGACGTTATCGTCGTTTGGGCTTGGGCTGCTGGCATCCTCAAGAACGTCTGACCCCCCTCGGTAATGATAGGCTACCAGCACCATCAGCTTACTAACCTCACATATTAGAGAGGTCAGTAGTATCGGGAGATACTGGTCGTGGATGTCCCGGAGGGATACGAGCAGGCCCGTCGCGCTCACAGTCAGCGGGGGTCTAGTAGATGAAGAATGCCCCCCCCCACTCCGGAGGCAAAGATGACAGCGAGCCTAAGGCGGTAAAGTTGAGAACATGCTCCAGCGACTCCTAGCAACGAAGGGTAGGCTTCGGCACCTGGGGACCAACATCGAAAGTTAGGTGTGTGTGAAGGTGGTGATGTCAAAGGACAGGATAGAAAGTTACCTCATACCCCCAACAGGCGATGATCAGATAAGATAAAGATCTGCTGTGAGGCTCTTGTCTATTAGTCATCCAATTACTAGTACCATATAATCTGAGTTATATGTAATTCGCCCCGCTACAGCAGGATTTAGCACGCACTGGAACAGTTGGGGCCATGGAAATTGAAGACATTAGAACAAGAAAGGTAGATACTTGTGCCAATACAGGTGAAACCTCTTGTAGTTGTATTTTCTTTACCATGAATTACGCACATTACCCCCGGTCGTAGCGGGTCGAATTAACCCAGATTATACAGTACTCTGGTCAGGCACGGCTGGAAAGCGGCAAACCTAAAACTAAGATGGGGTTTCACCGGGCCAGTATTAATAAAGCCATCTCTTCTATGACAGGGATCCCGCTCGCCTGTGGTAACCACCCAGGTAAAATATTTACGGCAGTCTCTTCAGATATCTAAACCGTTACAACGCCGAGCCCTGGGTATCGGATGCCCTTGTACTGGAGTGGTATAAAGGTATTCTTAGCGGCTAATATTCATGAGAGGGATTCTAACTCTAAAAGGATTCTAGTGATGTATCTCAAAACTCATGGGGGAGGGCGATTGATGAAATGCTGCTGCCTCGACACTAAACCCCTTGTTTCCTCTTGTACTATTCCCTCTTGTATTCCTCTAATCCTCAATGTATGACTAAAAAACTGTCTTGCCATGGCCTCAAATGAAACAAATACAATTTAGCATTATACCACATAAAGAAAACCAATGCAAGGGCATAACTTCTCGCTAGTTTCCTCTATCACGTAACCCGGTGAAACTACTCCTTTTCTATAGGTGTCAGAATTCTATGGCTAAACTCAGGCCACTATACGCTGAGCCACTCCCACTTTGGGGGGTAATATTATCCACTGGGCTATGGGATAGTGACCCGGGCTCCGTTTTACACTTCTTATACAATAAACCACGCTGTGTATGTTTCCAGCGATAATTCTTTATGCTTTATGCCTTGATATCATTCATGCTAGTATGACTCTTGTTCATTCTCATTAATTGGCCTACGGGGGTAGCAATACCGTGCTCTTTCCTCAACGTATGTTATCATATGCTTCAGGTTATGTGTGATGCCCCGCGGTCCCCAAGACATGAAACAGTGATAATCACAAAGATAATTGTTTTTATTCAAAAGATAATACTTTAATAATCATTATTAGGAGGCTTAAATACCCCTTGTCTAAATAAGCATTTTGTGTGCCACACTCGCGCCTCATGAAACTTATCAGCTTCATATTATCTAACGTTTTGGATTATTTTTTTTTTTACATTATAGATGTCCGAATATCCTACTAGAATAAAGAATCTAGGGAGGATTAGTCATAGACAAATACTTAAAGTCATGAGGCTAAAGAGAAAACAAGAGGTACTTATCTTGCCCTGCTGCACAACTTACGATGCCGTTGGTACCCTCGGTAAAGTCGTAGTAGAAGACAATGGCCCTAAGAGGTACTCTAGGGTTGGAGTATACCTTACGGTAGATGGTAAGTAAGTAAAGTAACGGCAAAGGGGAAGGGGCAATATTACCTATACGTCTACGCTATCTATACACATGCCCTCGCCAGAGTGGATACCTATAATTACTACAGACTGCTGCTTACTTATCTCCTAGGGTGTTACGGTTGGCTTCAGTTGGTATGTTAGCCCTAGCTAAACTTATTATGCATTAGCGACTCTGGAAACGTAAGTAGTATGTGCGTAGAGCGAATGAGATAAAGCCATAATGTAATCATTGTCGTCTAATTAATATATTACTACAGACTTTTAGGTTAACAATAAGGTAGCTGGGACAACCAGCCTTGTACTTCGCAGGTCTTATACTTTTATTACTTTATTGTTGAATTAACACAACAGAATAACCAACGGCTTAAATAAAACATATAACCAAACCCCTACCGCAGGAACCCGGAACGACATGACAATCATCGAACTATATTCAGCGTGGTTTTAGAAATCTCTAGAAGTTTTATTGAGACGGTTAGCAGGATGTATGACGATAGCGAGTATACAGTGTAGCATGTGGTAGTAGTGAAGAATTCTATTAGCAAGTTATCGGAAATTCATCTAGTATTTGAGTGCACTCTACATCGCTCCGACGTATAATCATACAACAGAAGAGCTGTCTATGATATTCTTGGCGACCACAGCGATCCGGAGCCCTAGAGATACATAGCAACCAAAGCAATTATCATAACTATGAGAAGTATAAAATTAATATTAAAATTTTATGAACTGCACCTAGAATGTTATTTAGGTGTATCATAGTTTAGCCATGTCAGGCACCTCTTATGTGTAGTTTTTTGAGGTTCGACGGTTGTCAAGCACGTATAGGTACCTCTGGAGCTCTGGATCGCTGTGATCGTCAACAATATCACTATGTGGCCTGCGTAAAGATTGCTCAGGTTGAACTGTTTACCCTAAAACCTCCCTTTACTATACACTCCTCACTCCCATCTCGGGCACTCATCCGTAATTCTGGATAAACATCTTCGCCCCGCTCTTCGCCCTCGTTCCCTATCACCGTAACTTCGATGTCACCCTCAACTCGACCCGCTAACACCTCCTCTTCCACGCCCATACTTCCTGGCCATAGCCATGCCACTACTTGCTTTGCGGCTGGCATGCACGCTGTCATGACCCCTACACTTAGCTCGATCACCGACCACATAGTTGAGTACGCCCCATCCCCTACACAATTAGCATAACCTCTCATACCAAGATCTAGGGACGGATTAAAGACAGAGGGGGTCATACAACTATTATCCTTATTCCTCATCGCTATATCAATATGGTACAATCTAATGCCACTCACAACCGTGACCCTATATCCGTCAGCTCTACTCCTTGCCATGGCCTGGGAAACCTACAAGAACCCCATGGAGAACATGGTCACTATTCCCAGTTTTATCCTCATCCTCATCCTTAGCTTCATCACGATTGGAATGGGAAGCAGCAATAGGAGCATGTCCGTCCCTATATTGTTAGCCCCGCTCACAAGGTATAGCGTGTGTTTGTCCACGCATCTTGTGCCAGGAGCTCCAGTCCATGCGCCTGAGATTGGCCTACAGCCAAAGATATTGATGAGGAAGAAAGCACTGCTAGTGACGAGGATATACACGCCTGTGATATAGCAGATTTTGCGGAAAGTTGTAAAAGGATGAGGCGCAAGCCGGAGATAGAAGACTAGGATGGAGGATTTGTAGAAGATAAGGACGGGGTTGTATAGTGCGATGTAAGTATAAACTATCTGGGGAACGTGAGCACAAAACCTTCGATATTATTGAAATTCCCAGGAGGGGGTGAAGAAGATACCTTTCCGAGAGGGATATAATTTTCAGGCGGGATGTCCCAGCTATGTCGGCCAAGGCCATATCGTATGGCTATAAAGAAATATCAGCAACAGAGTTTGAGTTGTCTCTTCCTATGCGTATTGGTAGCCATACAAACACAAAGACACACTACTATTCCCAGGACCAGTGCCTACCAGCCAACATTCCACTCAGTCAGTGACAGTCTAATCTTTGCCCTACAGCTCTAGGTATTAACATACCCACGCGATTATAATTAGCACCTCGTCTGCCCCTGTTCTTCCTAGCCTTATTCTAATAAATACACGACTCCCCACAAATACCGACGCCAGGAACAGAAATAGTACGCTAACACCAAGCATAACCGGGGCCCGAGAAGTGGGGTTGACATAGTTTGGGGTGTTTTGGGACATGACATTTCCTGCGGGTAACCAATGTGGAGAAATGAATTGAAAGTGAAGAGAACTGTTATAATTCCGGAGTAGGAGGGCGGTGCACAACTATGTATGAATATGGAGTTGTCTGACATCTCGCTTCAAAAGTCCAGGATGGATCGCCAGCTCTACGGGTAGTTCTCTACCGACAGACTGGCTCATCGCAATTCCGGGTTCACCCCCGCCACGTGTTTGTTATAAGAAGAAAGTGTCTGAGATAGCAGAGCAACAAGACCCGAGCACCTGAACTTGGGGACGGGAAATATCCGATTCGCCCATGATACTCAGGGGGCGTAAACAGTCTGGGATAGCAGACTTGAAAGCTGACGAGTAGAGCAGAGAGTACCTGTAACCTAATACCTGTCTATACAGATGTCAGGAGTGCTCGGACACTGATATGCGGAAGGTCTAAATAGTTGCCGGGGGGGCACCCAAGCTCTTGGCTACTCAAGAGACGGTACAAATTCTCCCGATATTGCTTAACCGGACGCCACAGACATCGATTTACCCGTGATGAGAGTGGCGGCTATACGTACACGGCACACCGAGCTGAGGAATTTGCATTCCTGAGAGACACGGCCCGAAACAGCGAACAAATCCCGATGCTGGGACGGGGGGACGCCCCCAAGACAAGCTTTCATAAAACATCAAGTCCAGCCGAGAAATTGCGGGGTACTAACTGCACACAGAATAAGATGTTCCGGCCATGCGCCGTGCTCGCACGTGGGAATGTTTCGAGATGCGGGCGAATATTAAGGGCGTTCGCATAGTATGTACTCCCTTGGGGGGTTTCTAGTCCAAGTCATGGTCTTGCTCTACAATTCCAAGGTTAGGGTTTTAAACTGATTCTGTGATGTCGGTACCGTTCGTCTCCCTTGTCACTCGCCATACCCTCCATCGTCTCCCCCGTAACACGTCCCTCATAAACTCCTTAGGGACCAGCATTCTGCTCTATTCGCGTGTTTCTCCGCAGTCGCATCTACTGCCCAGAAGATCTTGTTGACTCGTCTTGAGGCATTTTCCCGCGCAATTTGCTCGACACTCCTGGTGTATTCTCACGAGAAGGAACTAATCCCATCAGGTGCGAAAGTGTCACTGTAGTCCCGATCGACAGCCTCGGTACTCCTGTAGCTAATACTAGCTATGAGCATAGCCCCGAGATGCCTACGCTGATGTCCTCAGCATACTCACCCCACTCCCGCCTATGACGTAATCTGCACATCAAGCGAATAGGAATCCCCGGGTCTCTCACTGAGGGCGGGAATGAATGCTTGGTATTTAACACTGCTGATTATGGGGTGCCTAAAGCTCAGACCATCAGCCCACCATTTTGTTTGTGATAAGATGTCGCTCAGTATCTATCCGCCAATGATACGAGAGGGTCAAAAGGTCAACTTCCGTAAGGGAGGATAGAAGGAATTGGCTACCCTATTCAGGAAAAGGTCAAGTGAGAGTCCGCCACCACGCTTCCCCGGGGTAAGCATCCCGAGGCACAGATCTACCACTGTGAGATTAAAAAGAAGTAGGCTAAACCGTTTGAAGGCTCTAGTCAAGGTCTACCTCTGTCCAGCACTATGTAGAATTAGTATGTGATACAGAGGAGTCTGAATAGACACAACAGTCTGAGATACAGATACACCTCCTTCACCATTCTTACCTTAATCCTCAACTACAGAGTGTCACTAACGGCTGCTTAACGTCAACCCATCAACGTAGGCCTGGTAGGTGATACAGGGAAGTCATAACCGCCCTTTTTGCAACCATCGTAGGTGATAACGCGATATTTCCGACCGTGCAGCGTACGGATTAGAAATAAACTGACACATTTACCAACATAATATAGCCCTCAAGGAGTAGTGAGGGATCTCAGCGGTTGACATGTCATAAATAAGAGGATCCCGAAGAGCCGTGAAATCACCCGGTCGAAAGAGCGGCGAAACCATACAACTCACCTGACCATTCATAGTCTACCTCATTGGTCCATAAATAATGTGTGGTTTGTGAGAGCTTTTATGAGTTCTTTGGAAAATCTTTCAGAGCATGAATCTACTCGATATCTTCACCAAGCTACGGCATCTATTACCAGACTTTACCGATTCTTAAACTGAACTGACTGTCGGGATTTCTTCTGCTGTGTAGTGCTGAGGGATTGCCGGACTATCCAGATCCCTCGCCAGACCGTGTCAACAGTGTACGGATACGGTAAAGCCACCAATATGGGTAATTACATACCTCCGGGAAGTTTATATTGCGTAGTTAATGACAAATGTGTGTGATGAGATTAGCGTTTTCTTTAGGCACGAGATAGAAGATACGGAAGTAAGAAACGGGTACATGCAGGGGGGGTAGGGGTAATCTAGATTATATAGTCGAGGATAGAACTCTTGTCTACTCGGGTGATTACATGGATGTTCAAGCGGTGGAGTGTCGAGGGTAGTTTCTCCCTCTCGGATAGAGTGGGGATGTCTCGAATAATGTTATTCTGGATAGAGTGGTGATGGGCTAGATATCGTGAGCGTGAGTCGATGCATCTATGTCAGTTTCATGGTAGAGTGATGACACGCGTTCATATTGGAGTGGACGGAGCAGAGAAGAGAAGGATAGTCGTTCGTGATAATGGATTAAGTGTTAGTGCTGCAGATACCAGCGGAACGAGAGCCCTTTGAGTTGATTGTGTGCAAAACCCTTCTTCATAGGAGGTACAAAGCAATGGTGGTCGACGGAAATTCTCCGATGCAGTGGGAGCGGGAGGTGCTCTTCGTGGGGGCTCATCTTGGTACTCCATCAACTTTGACGTCACGACCGGTCACTCGACACTGAACATTATACAGTGGGTTAGGGTTTGAGATGAATACATCAACTTAAAGAGTTTGAATAATTGATTTCCTCATGTACAGTAATTTAAGAGAGATTGTCTCCCAGGTATATTTAAAATAAACCTACTACCCTGATAGTCACGAAGATGTTCGACAGAGGGAATTTCGGCGGGTCGACGGGCAGAGCTGGATGTGGCTGTGCTAAAGTAAGCGAAAGCAACACTACAGAGAAACAGGCACCTCGGAGGTATAAACCCTTTGATTAATATACTCTATAAACCTCATTGAGAGCCTCAAAGTACATAGATGCCCCTTGTCTGCCCTTGTACCCAGGTATCTATACAAGACTCAATTTTCCGGGCCGGGCGAGAACTCATAAATATAACACTCGAGTGATGCCTCATGATTCCGGTCAGAGCCGCAAGCGTAGGCTATATAGAAAAACAAGATTAGCTGGAAGGCCTTTTCAAAGATATTGGGATAGCTCAATTCTCATTTAATTTGCCGATACTCAAACACTATATATCTCAATGGTAAAATACTCTAAAGTGCCGGGTATATTTTTTTTGCTTGTTAGATCATCTTAGTAGACTGCTCCATCGACTGGGGCCGGAATAAGTGGCCCAACCGGAAGCCGGGCTTGCAACTCGAGAGGGAGCAACACCTCCAGGGTCATCCTTCCAGCCAGGGGCCGAGCTAATTATTTTGCGGTTAAAACACTATTACTGTATGACCTGAGTTAATTCGACTCGCTACGACTGGGGTAATGTGCGCAACTCATCTGTATTACCGCAGGGATGTAATTCTCATCACTAACAATCCCTGAGGCTCAAGGAAAGGCTTGGTGCCTTGGCGAGTGGTTAAGCTACTTTGGGACCGCCTTAGGCCCCTTGAGGCCAGCCCCGGTGATTTAATTTCTACACGGAAATATGGATTTGTCGAGTACCTACGGGTAGTACAATGTCTCCCACTGTTCCAGTGCTGCTAAGCGGGCCGAATTCACCCAGATTATATGGTGTTTAGTGATCTGCCAAGCAAACAGGGTTGGTATGGTCGGCCACACCCCAGCGCGCACATTGGCCAAGCTTTAAGCTAGCTCGGGCTCAGCGCCTGTCACTTGACATTGTAGGCTGCTTAGTGTTCGATACGATCAAAGAGTCTAATCGATCAAGCCTAAAGTAGGGGATGATATTATGATGACTACTCTAGAGAGGGGACAGGTGCCAGTGTGGCTGATACTGCTTAGCCTTATCTGCTATGTAGCGTGAGCCACAACATCCATGTTGACCGATCCCCGCACAAGGCTACCTCGCTCTCCGCCAAGGCTTCCTTCAGCCTTCTGTAGCATGCAATAAGTGTCAGACTAGTAGAAGCTATACAACTATTATCTTAACTGTCGCCACCATCGTCATTGAGTACGAATATAATTTTGACTACCTTTTTCTATTATTCCTCGCGTCACCTAGAGCATCCTTCGCTCCCTGGATCGTCTTGGCTTATTGTCCATACCGCCATACCTCGGTTCTGCGCACTCTATAACCCTGCCATCTGGCCTGCGCAATTTGAAGATGATCCCTTTCCTCCGGGCGACATTTAGCCCCTTCGCACCTATACCCTACCCGAGTGAGGGCGGCAAATCCAGATCTTCTGAGAAACCAAACTGCTGGCGAATTCAAAACATCCCGGAAGGGTGGTCAAAGGGAAGCCTACTAGACCACCTCCGGGCTCACCACCCTTCGCTACAGAGCTTAGAGGAGCACTGGATTTCGCTCTACCCTGCGTATTCGGGCAAAACCGGGACTGCACTACTGAATATTGAGGCACCTCTCGAGTTCTTTCAGGGTTTCGATACTGATCGGACTCATCCTATCACTATAGTCCATCTCTCAGCTACAGGGGAGAGAATTGAGGTTGATCTCACAGTCGACTGTCATTTTCATGGATTAACACCTTTAAATATTCCAGAAGGAGAAAATATCATTGAGTTAGCTACTACTTTGCCATGCCGTTTTTCATAGTCGTCTATGTGGAAGCTGAACGCATGAATTGATCATAAATATATTCTATATAGAAGCTGACTTAGTGGCCCGGCTCTAGTGTTGTTGCAGTGACCGGTCTCAGTGGGCATGCATTCGGCTCATGGAGGAACCGTGAGAACTACCGAATGTGGCTCAAGGACTTTCTCCCGAAAGATATCCCAAGGAACCTTCGTATTCTGACCTATGGGTACAACTCGAGTCTCATAAAACCGGGAAAGCGGGGGCTTCTGGAGTATAGGAGAACATTTATTCAGAATTTAGCAAATGCTAGAAATACATTAGTAGTAAGCGCCCTGCTACCCTTTCAGGGACATTTGGGTAGTCTCAAATCACGACCTAACTAGTTAGGTCTGAAGATGGGACTGCATTTGAGATGTATAATAACGCCTCTTGTAGGATAGGTCGAGACCCCTCATCTTCGTAGGCCACAGCCTTGGATGTATCTTGATAACTCAGGTGAGAACTATCTATACTACTATGGATCATATTTAATCTCGTAAAAAGCTAATAGACATGTCTTATAGGCTTTACTTCAGTCCCAGAGTAACCCTGATGACAAGCATGTCCTAGACTCAACGCACGCTGTATTTTTCTTTGGGGCTCCACATGCAGGGTTGAAAGTCGACTCCCTTGTGGCGATGGTCGATGATCTTACCTCATCGAACAGAGAATCGACAAGGTTGAAGCTGCTTGAGCAGCTGCGCGAGGATTCCGACTTCCTAGAAGACCAGAGGGAGAGACTCATTCACATTTGGGCGGGAATGAGAATAATCAGCTTTTATGAACTGAGGGAAACACCAACTGTCAAACGGGTATGATCCTCAGAATTATTTCACCCTTGGCTTTGTTCTTTTCTCCCTTAAATGAGTACATGAGCCCATAGGCTAAGGTACTCCTCCTATCCGGCCGCACTATCTACCATGTGTATACTATCTCCCTTGTACCAGTGCTTCCTTTTCTTTCTTTCTTCCCCCCTCATTAATTACATAATCCCCTGTACCAGTGCATCTACAGTGCATAATTCATCCTTCCTTCCTTCATAACCTATATATTATCTTTTCTCTACCCTCTAGTATCCTTGAAATTTAATATGCTAGAACTTGACGTTACATAGGGAGCCTCGGGAGACTGGGAGAGGAGAGGTGACGCAGTTCAAATGATTAGAAACATTTCTGCGTTACTATATTTGCAACAGGAGCATCGTTTCGCTATCGATGAGGACCATACGAACATGGTCAAGTTCATGACACCGACGGATAAGAACTACCAGACTGTGCTTCTTCACATGAAGGAGTGTCTCAATAAACATGTTTTATTACAGTGTTAGTACTTTCTCAGAAGCGTTAGTATCAGCAAAACCGTCAATTGTCTGCTGACGCCATCTTTTGTAAAGTTGGCGCCAGGTGAAAATGCGGAGTTTTGGCGTCATGAGCATCCTGTGGTGTCATGAGCATCAAGACTCACTTGACGCCCAGGGTGCTCCTGACGCGATGGTCGCGGTTATGCTGATGGGTACAATTGGATCAAACATGCTAATCCGGAAAGAGTATATAGCACATAAGAAATTTGAGGAGATGCTTCAGCGTTAGTTATCCAATTGGGGTTATGTATTAGGTCTACGCTAAAATTCAAAATAGGTAGCAAAGCACTGAATGATTTCTTGGACACCCTCAAAGCATTTTCGTGCCAAGCATATCGCGACGATCTTTTTGACCAACGCCATCCGGAGACATGCCGGTGGTTTTTCGACTGCGAAGAGTACAAAGACTGGACCCGGCAAAAATCATCGAGCCTACTTTGGATTTCTGGTGACCCTGGCAGTGGCAAAAGTGTCTTGCTGTCATATGTGACGAAAAAACTCTCCAGCTCTCATAGCAGACCTCTGGTGGCATATTTTTTCTGCGATGACAAACGCAAAGAGCAGAATACAGCGATTGCTATCCTACGAAGCCTCCTGTTCCAGATCCTAACTCTCGCACCGGCGCTTTATAAACATATTCCTCGTGAATACCTTCCCGATTTTAACTCCGCGTGGAGTTTCGGCAGTTTATGGCAGGTTTTTGAAAATATCATTACCAGCAACAACGATAGAGAGATAGTCTGCGTAGTGGATGCCCTGGATGAGTGTGAGAAGGATACCCGGGATCGGTTTCTGGAGGACCTGATCAAGCTCTTTGGAAGAACCCCCGATGACGCCAACAAAAGCCTCAGAATGATTATCGCCAGCCGCCCAGAGCTACCATCTACTAGGGAGCTGCCAGCCTCTATAAATATTGCCCTCGAAAAACGAAATTTTGGAGATATTGGGCAATTTATCGACTTCAAGGTGGCAAGACTAGTCCGGAGAAAGAATCTTCCCAGCGACTTGAAACTCAGCATACGTGATGCTCTCGTTAGTGGCGCAAGCGGAATGTTTCTATGGGTTTCCCTCACGCTGTACAGGCTGGAGCATTCCAGTGGGACCAGTACAAATAGCCTCCGTGAACAACTGAAAGAGCTACCCAAAGACATCCCGGCGATATATGCGAAAATTCTACAAGAAATTGAAAGCGAGTCGCGACAAAAGGCCAAACGTATTCTAGAATGGGTCAACTCGGCGAATCGTCCCTTACAGGTTGGAGAACTGAAGATCATAATTGCATTACAACCTAGTCACATCTCGATCGCCGTCATGCAGGATAACGTTGAGAACAACCCCGAGCATTTCTTCAGCGCGATTTTCGGCCCTTTGCTCAAAATAGATCGTGATGATACAGTACGCTTTGTTCATCAAACAGTGAAAGACTTTCTTATCGACCTTGAATTGATGAAAAAGTTTGACTCCAATATTGCCTCTTACTCCCCGGGCCCAGGACATGAATTAGGGGCCATTTCAGCATTTCACATCTCGTACGGAGAATCTCACCTACATCTGGCCATCGACTGTCTCAATTACCTTTCGTCCGAAGAATTTGGGGAGGAGCCACCACGTGCACAAGACACTCTTGAGTACTACTCTAGAATCAAAGACTACCCATTCCTTTATTATGCTGCCATGCAGTGGCCGGCGCATGTTGAGGAGACAGATAGAAAGAACGACAAGGGGTTATTTGAGGCGTTCCTTAGGTTGGCTCGGGCTGACACAAAAATGAACTCAGCATATCAAATCTACCACGACCACAGCAGCCACGGGATAGACCTCGTATCCATGCTCAATGAAAAAATAGCTTTTAAAAGCACACCACCGTTACAGATCTGTGTATTATTTGGCTTCACTGAGCTAATAAAAGCACTACTGGATGAAGGATTTGACATCAACGAGCAAGGTGGAGTGAATGGTAGTGCCCTATCAGCCGCGGTATTCAATCGCAAAGAAGAGATTGTCAAGATACTACTCAATGAGCAAACTGAGAACGCCCTAATCACGGATAGTATGATTGAGTACGTAGCTAAATGGTTCAATGACCCGGAGGTTCTGGGGTTATTACTCAGCAAGGGTGGACGGGTGACAGAAGCGGCTATGACCAAAGCAGCAAGCGGCTGGGATGGCTTGAAACCATTGGAGTATCTATTGAGCAAAGGTGGTCCGGTGACCGAGGCTGTTTTGATGGGAGCAGCAGGGAGCCACAATCCTTGCGGTACCCTGAGGATTCTCTTAAGCAATGGCGGCGTGATGACCGAAGCGGTACTGGTCATGGCTGCAAGAAGGACTAAAATCGACGCAGAATTGCTAGATTTGATGTTGAACAACGATACGATACAAATTACGGAGGCTATACTCGCCTCGGCTGCGAGGAATTTAGGTTCCCCCACAGAACTCGTGAATGTATTGCTGGATAGAGGTGGCCGAGTGACCGAAGCGGTGATGGTGGCTGCGGCGGAGAACTGGATGAACACCAAAGAGTTACTAGAGATGATGTTGAGCAAAGGGGGTCAGGTCACAGCCGAAGTTTTGGTGGCAGCGGCTGGAAACAAGCACGGCGCCCAAGCGCTTGAGCTTCTACTGGCAAAAAACGTTTCTATCCCAGTTAGTGAGATGATGCTTCTCAAAGCGGTGAAAAATCAGGTTGCCGCAACAGCGCAGGTACAATTGCTTCTCAGCAGAGGTGGCCGAGTGACCGAGGCGGTTATGATAGCTGCAGTAGCAAATTTGGCGCCGCCTAGGTTGTTGAAGTTACTTTTGAGTGGAGGTGGTGAATTGACCGAGGAGGTCCTGCTCGCTGCGATAGGTCTCTTGGACCATAAATCGTTAGAAGTTGTGATCCGCAAAGGTATTCGGGTGACCGAGGGGCTGATGGTGGCAGCAACGCAAATAATACGAGCCAAAAAATTACTAGACTTGTTGACCAGTGCGGGGGGCCAAGTCACAAATACAGTGATGGTGAGAGCGGCGAGGCGTCGATATGTGGATGAGGGTATGATGGAGCTGTTGTTGAGCAAGGGTGGTCAGGTGACAGAGGAGGTGGTGGTAGCGGCTGCGGGAAATTCTGTTAACGGCCATGATATTCTAGAGTTACTGCTCAGAATTGAGCCTATCATTGCCGTCACCGAAAGAATGTTAATAGAGGCTGCGATGAACAAGTCTGGAGGCAGATCCCTAGAGATTCTCTTAATGAGAGCTCACGATAACCTGATCACGGAGGCAGTGCTAGTAGCGGTTGTGAGTAAATATTACTCTAAGATACACCTAGAATTACTTCTTGGTGGAGATTACCTACATGGTCAGATCACCGAGAATGTACTGGCAGCAGCGGCGGGCTATCTAGTGAGTGAGAAGGGAGCACTAGAATTCCTTTTGAGCACCGACAATACCCTCTATCTCACCGAAGAGGTTCTAGTGGTGGTTGCAGGAAATCCGATGGGCAAGGAAATCCTAAGCTCTGTACTTACCAAAGGGCATAATATCTTCATTACTGAAGCAATACTAGTAGCTGCCGCGAGCAACAAGATAACCAACGGGGTTTTTGACCTTTTATTAGGAGCTGACGACACAATCCCAATCACCGAGGGCATACTTGTGGCGGCTGTCAGCAGCCCCTATGGAAGTTCTTTTGTGGAGCCACTATTGAGCAGAGGTGGCAAAGTCACAGAGTCGGTAATGATTTCAGCAGCAGGAAATGTGAAAAGGTCGAGAGAATTGCTGGAAACATTATTGAAAAACTCTAGTTCTACCGCCCCGATTACTGAGGCGATTTTAGTTGCAGCGGCGGGTAATCGGCAGGGCAAGGAGACGCTAGAATATTTGTTGAGCACCAGTGATAATACTATTATCACCGAAGCCGTTATGGTGGCCGCGGCGGGTACGGCCGAATCGCTGGAATTTCTATTGTCCATGGAGCCTGTAATCCCTATCACCCAGGAAGTGCTACTAGCGGCAGCGGCGAGTGGCTACATGTGCGATAATGTTCAACTACTACTAAGTAAGGACGTTAACATTCAGGTAACCGAGGAAGTTTTGCTGGTGGGAGCTGCTAGCTGTCTAAAAGAAGCATTTACAGCCTTACTCTCTAGAGCTAAATATACAGTCCCGATTACCGAGGCCATCCTGGTACAGGCAGCGAGGAATCGGCACGAGAGTAAAATAATCGAACTCCTATTTAACACTAGTAATTCCCTCTCAGTCACCGAGGCAGTTCTAGAGGCAGCGGCGTCGAATGCATTTTCCAGCAGACCTCTTGAATATCTCTTCTCTCGGGCCGACCCACCTCCAGAAATCACCGAGGCGATATTATTAAAGGCCGCAGCTAACGAGGGGCGAACGCATGTGCTGAAGTCTTTAAGAAACCTCCGTGGCGCGATACCGATCACCGAAGTAACCCTAGTCTGTGCAGCATGGTGTGCGCCAGACTTCTACAATCTTCAGTATCTTCTGGAGAGAGTAAATACAATTTCCATCACCGAGACGCTAGTGGTGGCGGCAGCGCTGAACTCTGCGGGTAGCTCAAATCTCGAGCTCCTTCTAACCCTAGGAGGACGAATCACAGAGAGAGTGATGACTGCAGCTGCATGGAACACGAACACAGAATGTTTAGAGTTTCTATGGAGTAAAGGTGGTCAGATTACTGAGAAGGTGATGATGGGGGCGGTAATGAGTCCTGCGGGGGAGAAAGCTATCAAGTTTCTCCGGGGTAGAAGCAGCCAAGCCAACAAACCAGCGCCCAACGCCGTGGATGTGGACCTAAAGGAAGGTATTGACTTCTTGCTGGGTAGTGTCGGTCATATCACCAAGATGGCTCTCTTAAGAGTGGCCACGTACCATCAAGAGGATGGACCGATCGGACTGGCTTTTCGGACTGCTGCTAGCGAGACGAAAATGGCTATTTTAGGAGCTGTGGTAGTAGACAATGAATCGCAGCACCTCTATTATTACAAAGACACTCCAGGACTACAGGTTCTGCAATGTCCAGGTGGAGACACCTCCCTGACCCCGGGAGAGATAGGGGAAACACTCGTGGGGACCGAATCTCAAGTCAACAAACACGTTCCAGTGGCTCTTGATAGATCAAAGCAATTAAATGTCCAAAATATCGCTCCAGAGATGCTATCTACACAAGAGCTAATGGAATGCTCTCACGGGAGCAGAGTCATGAATACAAAAACCTCAAACATCAACAGTAAGTTCCTACAGCTAATAAGTAATTAATATTAGAGGCTAAAGCATGGTGTAGGTCAAACAAGATTAGTTATAATGCAAACCTCCATCTTCTTGTGTGATCTACTGATCGTTGGCGGGCTTTTATACGGCGCGACTTTGTATCTAATCCAGGCGGTCAATACCCGAGAGAATTTTACTAGTTTTTGGCCGCAACTATAATCATTTAGGGAGTATATTTACCTTAGGTTTTGAGAGATGTGAGTCTTTGAAGCCTTGACCTTCCTTGCATGCTATGTGGAAAGTACCCCAGTTCTAATGCGTTTGTGTAGAGTAGTTATTGTCACAGAAACACTAAACAGCCTTTCCTAGTAGACCAGCAAAGCCTATCAAAACATCTTCCTATACTTTCCTCGATACTTTCATCTCCAATTTTTTTCAGAAAGCTGAATGGCTCATTTGCTCATAAAATGTCTCACTCCCCTTGATATATCCCGTTACCCCCAATTATATTTCTTGCACCACTATTATTCGGTTTCTTTTCTCTTCTTCTTTCTTAGCCACTTTCGTCTCTCAAGCTCTCAATTAGGTCTTTAGTTCAAGAATTATACGATTAGATTCATATGATGTTTAGCTATGCTACATATATACGCTCGATAGTTATGTTAAATGGTTCCTATGAGACTAGGGGCGGGGCCAGATTTCTGTTCCCCAAGCCTGAGGTAATTTTCTTACTACCCAGCCCGTCCTGATGGGGCCGTGGGTAACCCGAGTCACAGCTACTAAAGCCCATACTAGTACTAGCTAACGAGAATGCTATCGCTGAGGCGATCATTTCCATAACGGCAAAGCCCAGTAGAGGCAAGTGATAACTGAAGATATGGCTACGGCTACAGCCGCTGCGGGATGCTAACTATAGCGCGCACAGTCTTAAATGTGCTAGCCGAATCTGGATGTGGAGCCGAAGCCGCACTAAATTCCAGCCAAACTTCAACAATCTGGGCTAGGTAAAAAATCAAAAAGTAATTCCATCAACTCGGCCAACAGCGAGAAATACTTCAATATATGATACCAATAGAGTTTTATGTCTAGTCTATTCATCCTATGCTCTAAGTAATATTCACAATGTACTAGGTATTTATAAGAATAGTTCCATATTTTGCGGCCAAAAAAGACTTTATCCCAAAACAACCACCACCCAAGCCTAATAAAAGAATATAGATTTTATTGAGGCCATGCCAAGCCATGCATCTTTGTTAGTGATTTGACTTGCTGTGAAAGCTGTAATATCGCCCCAAATAGCGACACATTTAAGACTACTCACGCCAATAGAACCATAGCAATAGTTTTGCCATACTTACCATAATAGAAGATAGATTAGAGATACAGTATATTCGTAGTATTCTATATATCTAGCCAAGGAGGTATCAATCTAGAGGGACTTCCGTCTCCTTCCTATATATATCCATTAGCCCCTCCTGGAGTGCTAATGTACTGCTGTTAATCGAGACGGCTGCTGAGTTGACTAAATCTCATCGCCTAACGTTTATTCTCAGAGCTATATCTATTGTGGATAGCTTACTTGAATTAAGCCAACAGATTACGTGATCATTAGACTAGATGGATTTATGTTAACCCTAACCCTAGTGCTATAAGGTTTCTTTTCCCTCTTCCCCCTTTGCCTCCCGGTTATCCTACGCGTAAGTTAACAATTAAACCAATCTGAGATCTTCACCATCAGCTGGTGGCTCTTCAAGTATCTTTAATCCATTGAGTATATAGAGTATTCCAGCCATGATATATCACACTTACACGCGCCAGGGGAACAGAAATAAAAGAAAAAGTCAAATGCACACTGGCCCCAGGCAATACGTATCATGCTTGAAGCCTCCTAGTAGAAAAGAAAGAAAGAAAAAAAAAGCAGTCCGAAATTCCAAAGACTGGAAAGCAGAAAAATAGCTCTATGTTGGTAATTCATAGGAGCAGAAACGCAACGTGCAATATCGCTATCAGTATGGGAGTCTTGTTAACCATTTGGTAAAACTCTCCACTCCCGTAATTAGAATGAATATCGTATACACTAAGCTTAGATCCACCGGTAACCTCGGGGTTAGGGAGATTTTCAGCGGCCCCGGGGAGATCAATGACAGAGGTAGGCGTGCTTTTTATAGTTCTGGAGGTGTAATCCATAAAGCTCACTACGGGAAGAGTTTCTAACTCTAAAGCGGACGCGGGCAGCAGCGATCGCCATAATTGTGAATTTGAAAGCCCACCACCAAATTATTCCCTACGATTGATGATTAGGAAGGTATATTTAGATTGTTCATGGGCTTTAGATAGGTTTTTACATCTCTAAATACGTATGTAGCCTATAGGGTAGGAGTATGAGGTGCCCTATTTTGGTGGTTGCAATTGCAGCTGCCAGGGGACTCCTAGATACGACTCTCCTTAATGGCACTATCAAATACATCTACAAGGATCAGAGACTTACAAATCTTTTTGTTTATGGCTTAAATATTTGTGGAGCTTCTAGAGAGAGCTCTAGACCAGCAATCAACATCCAAATCGGCTCAATAAGGGTTTCTGTTTAAAACTCTCGTTTGTGCTCCTCTTTATATGTTCCGTCAGGCTCTATAGATATTCAGAAGTATATAAATCTGTGTAAAGCACAAGAGAATTCAAATGTACCTATCTACTCATCTATTTTGGGGAGAGATTTTGCAGCGGGTGATTCTGATTCTAGCTTTCGCTTTCACAACTATGGCGGATTTGCTATTGCCGTCACCTGTAGTATTAAAGTATACGATAACATTGGCAGCAATTCTTGTAGTGTGTGAGTAGGATAGACCACTTGATATTTAGAGTTGAAGACCCGAAATACGTCTCGAGATAGGGGTATGTTCGAGATTATGGTATTAACTAACGTGAAGATCAAGAACGGAAGGTTGGATTAGGTTTACCTGTAGATGCTAATTGAGGATCACCTGTGTAGTGATAAAGCTGGAATATTCTTTAGAACTTGCGGGAGAGGCATCTTACAATCAAAAACCAGTTCAGCACGACTCCCCAAATTAACTCTCACCTAAGTAGACAACTTCCTGGCACGTAGAATTCCGGTTACTAAAGTAGTAGGGACCAGCTACACGACGTTAACGTTACTATATCTGCACTTCTGGTCACATAAGTATTACCACGAATAAACCCTAACCCTTGCTCTATAAAACAGGTATTAATATCAGTACTCCTATCCATTGAATAATAGTCTGTACAGCATTGCTGTAGCTATTAGGGACATTAGTTACATATAACCTTGAGTGGTTGTATTTAGGGCTGCTCTGTGCGTTGGTCGTTGGAATTAGGTGCAGGTGTCAAATAATAGTGAACCCCTGCAGCTGATAGTGTGTGGCACGCGTGATGACAGCGGATAAACCTAAGTTGGTACACGTCATAGCCACGATATCTGACATTAGTTACTATACCTTAATAGATATACGTTTGCTATATATGATGGCTGTATCACCTACTGGTGGAATGGATGCCGCATGATAAATCTATAGTGGCAAATAGGCGCACGTGCGTGTCTTAAGGATGCGTGAGAAAATAAAATATGTTCCGCCAAGACCCACTAGGTAGGGGCCAAACGATTATGCTCAAAATCTTATATGGGCATCAGTTCACTGTTAAGGGGAAAGGTCACAACCCGAAAACATATCAGAATACCCTCTCCTTCCACCCTTCCTACTATAGTTCCTCACTCCCCTTCAGCTCTAGAGAAATTCGCCCCTACAATGTCCTACTTACCGAGAGGAACCGGTAGTCCCCCGGCCAAGGACTAAAATTGAATGTATATAAATGACCCCAAATTATTTCTAGCTCTTTATTTGTCTATATTATGTACGTACGGCTCTGCTTCCGAGAATAGACCACTTAGATATACATATATTGGCTCACAAGACCTAAGAGTACGCTCATACTATTCTAAAATAGAAAAACAACTCTCCTTAATGATATGTATTTATATAGAAAAACCACACTTGACCTTTGTTCCATTCAGAAATCTTGGGTATGAGAAAGTGAAGTATACAAGCGCCAGCAAGACCTCTAAGAAGATAAGAACTGAGGCCAGCAAAGATTGCTGACGACCCAAGACCTACGTTGAGTATATCTGCTACCGTCGTCTCGCATGTCAATGGAGAGTATAAATATTGCTCCGCCCTTTAGCCTTCAGCTACTAATGTTTATGCTACCTATTTCCGAGCATGGTAGTAGCTGCTAATACACCCCACAATTATTCTTGGCACTCATTCGACAAAATCGCAAGGGTTGGTCCCCCCCTCCGTATTACAAACGACTCCAAGGCGATAGAATAAAGACTCCTTAGTTAGTCTTTAATGACAACCTTCTCCACAATCTTGGTGTTTCTTTAGATGAGACGTTTATTGGGTTGAAGACTTTAAGATTGCTGATCTAAGGGTAGCAGCTGGGGAGTAGGTTTTTAATGAGAAAGTGGAGATTGTTACTTTGATCGTAAACAGAATAGCCTGGATTACAAGCCATGAATCCGGGTTGTTGGTGAAGAAATAAATATAATTAGTCTAATAATATATCAGGAAAGACAAAAGGGATACTACCACAGTACAACAGACAAGACATGGATCGAGTCCCTGCTTGGAAGATACTTGCTGGAGGTAGATTACTTCACTGCTATAGAGTAGTCCAATGGTAAGTCACTTTTAGTCGCAGAGTTCGAACAGGAGCTATATTCCTCGGTGGTGCTAGGTTTTAGCCATACAGGCTACCTGGTTTTAAAGACTTGCTTGTAGCAAAGTAGAAGGGCTCAATACCACCAGAAGAGTCAGAAATAAAAGATACCCTAGTAGTTTCATGGAACGCGGCTTTCTAAATTGGCATGATGTGGCCAAATACACCACCGAACAATATCTTGTACCTAGTAATCCAAACATCAGCCTCGAATGATCCTTGGTGTGTAGTTAAGAATTACCTGATATAGTAATCGCTACCGCGCAGGGGCCCCAAAGCTTAACTATTTGCCGCATAAACTGGCGAGAACCAGTAATGTGCGAAATGAAGTGTGTCACCACACCTTTACGAGCTTATCCCTACCTCAAAACAGCCTTGTGTTCATAGCAAATGGTAATTAAGGAAGCAATTCCTAGTAGAAGTTAGATGACTATACTATAACTCCTTAGCGTATTATCGGTTCTCATAAGTCGCTGTGGTACGTATTATATCCTACTATAGGTCCATTATATATATATACGTAATAAACACCATTAATATTATTTCGATATCTCTAGGCGAGGATTTATAGAGCTTCCCCCCTACCAGAAATATAAGACACATAATGATATTCTATCTAGTAATATCAAGAGCTATAACTGATTAATCCTAGGTTAGTTGGTATTCCCCCTACTCATGAGGCACCAAGCATAGAATTGAACTTGAATCTCAGTCTCTATAGTAGCATTTCCTTATTTAGTTTAGGTAACCCGCTAGCGCCAGATGAGAATAATAGATAAAAATTACTAATCATGAACTAGAATAAATAACTAAAGTTATACCCCTTGAGACACAATCTCAAACCGGAGCATATACCGACGCACGAAGGCTAAGACACGATATAGATCTCTACTCCCCAAACTCTATATTCCAATTTAGACTTCCATCCTCCTGGCCCCCATACGACCGTTACCAGTGGGCAATAACTCCATCCACCTTAAGTCATACCAGGTCACCCCCCTTCACCACCGAAACTACGCATGCGGCATCTAGGATAGGAATATTCAATTCCCAATCTATTTTATTTCTATAGCGCGGTCAATTCGTTATACCACAGAGAATACCCGGATAGAATATTATCTGGAGGCTCATCACCGACAGCTTCTAAAACCAGTAACCAAAAACAACTGTTGTGAGCCCGAGGAACAGCGAGAACGGGCGGCTGGCCGGTATTACACCACGTTTCGACCCGCCGGTTAATTTTATACGAATGCGCTTATATGCAGTAGTCAGACTTTACTAAAGAATGTCTCGGTGGGGCTGTGGATTTTCGTGGTTAATAGAACAGTAGAAACCAGGCATTAACCTGTGTTAATCTCAGAGAACGCGTGAAGAACTATTATTAGTAGATGATTTCGCCTATCGTTTATCTAGTACTATTCCCCACAGCCCTTGGTCTAGTTCTGCTGTATTGTGGGCGTCGCGCGGTGGCTCTTGTATCTGTGAGGTCTTTCCCTTTTGGATATATCTGCTTCGCTCGGTGAGGATTTGATGAACTTCCGTAAGGCCACCTGTAAAAACGCACAGAATGACCTATGGAGTGTTCATATCACATATAATATGAGAACGGAATGTAAATGGGTATCCCGAAAACATTCAATAACGGCAGCCGACGATAATATTCCAACTTTAACCTCCCTTAAGGTACCAATCGATATATTCAAATAGCAGCCTTGTTTTCTTTGTAGATTATGTTAGATAGTAATAGTTTAGGAATCACCACATAATAGCCCTATCAAAATCCTTAAGGTGGAATGTTGAATTAGAGTTAAAATTATAGTTATTTGCATCGTCTATTCCTGGAACAGTCTGCATAACGCACTTATCGGCGACTTATTAAACCTTAAAACCACTAGAAAGTGGTATAACGTAACCAAAGCTCTTTAGAATACCATTCGTTAACCCAAAGCCTAGAGGGTTCTGGTATAAAGGTAGATTTTGTTGCCTTAGCAGCCAGTTCCAACGAATAGCAACTTATAAACTTAGTAAATGCCTCTATATGCTCTCAAACACCGAGCAGTCACTAGAGACTCCAATTACTAAAGCTAGAAGAGCCCTATAAAGAACTAACAAACTCACCAACTAAATCCAATAAATTAATCGAGTGAGGGCCTGTGAGTTAGTCGATAACAATTTTCTAGACATTTCTTTCACAGGTTTCGCATAAACAAGAATGTGAGAAACAATCTAGATAGTACTCTTTTTTTTTCTTCGGAGCTCCCAACACTTGATCGAGAGATCAAAAGTTGTTTCATGCGCATGGTGGCAAAGTGCAATTCTCGGGTTACATTCATGCCCGGAACCACTCAACCCATGTATGACAATATATCATGTGATGATAGAGCGTATATTCACCTTCTGATCAATTTCTTAACGCCCAAAGGTATTATTCGTAGTCTCCTCTTGATATTTATAGTAGTAAACAGGCTAGGATAGCCCTGTGCTAAAGAGTAATGTAACCGCTAGGTCCGCAGATAAACAAATACACAGCAGGATTTTTTTTTATAAGGCCTTAAGCGCTCGGTAAGTGCCTCGAATTAACTCAGCTTCTTGCACCTGAGCTCAAGGGCTCACCCTCTCCCCCTCGGTGCAGTTTGCCACAAATCTAGATTTCTCGGTTCAGCCCCGATGAGTCCTACTACGGTCTGGATATTAAGTAACCGCCTCAAATTCATAATACCTTGAACGCCGTGCTCCTACCTTTCTTGCCCGTTGCGTTACTCCCCTTCAAAGACCCTCCCCACAGCCTAGATCCTACAACCGTACATGAGATACCTAGAATCGCCCCCAGCGAAAGTGACCACACCCAAATACACCAACCAAGAACTCCTACAAAATATGATTCTTGGGTGTAAATTTGGAAGTTGTGGAGCTGCACCATGATGTGTCTTAATGTGCCGCACGGCCCCAACCTCAACTACAATGCCAAGTAAAAAGTACGTCACAATCGATGACCTAAAGAAAACTGATCACCTTCGAAGATAACAATTCCGAAAACAACCGGGTCCAAGGAGTTACATATTCTAGTGATATGCTAGCCCTTCGATTTAATGATAGCATGTAGGGGGGGGGAAAGTTCAATCTGGCTCCGATAACCATACATTACATGGACATGTAAGGAACCACCCGAAGGACAATCCCGATCAATTATAGAACTTCGAGACAATAGCTTCAAGTTGAATGCCTAAATATATTTATGAGTTCTAGCATCAAATTCCTGTTTATGACTGTTCCCATCGGCCCCCGTTCCTTTGAGTGGTGTCGAAGTTCCAGGCTCGTTTAAATCCAATGAAACATCCATTTCCCGCGCCATAAATTCACTGGGCACTTTCTACACCATCTACGAAATAGGTAACATTTGGGAAAGATCTAAATTGCTTAAAAACACCTACTGGGGACTTTTTCCACGGGGATTGTCGGGTGCTCGTAATTAATTCCCAATGCATATCCCGGTGGGGGTGATGCAGACTACTCGGACTCGAGTATAACAGTTCAGGTGTCTCAGTTTGGCCTTCAGGAACCCTTCAATTGGCCTAGAACCCGAGCGCTCCGAGGTAGAAGTTTGTCAAAGTATCTCGGAATAAGGGACGTGCCATACAACATTATCACCACGTCACTCGCCTTAAGAAGACCTAACGTTATTTCCTCACACGAAGACATATTTTCGATTGGCTATGACTTGGCCAAAGCGGGGTGCTGGGACTATCACTCCTGTCTGTCCCGTGAAAGATCATTCGGGCGAAATCCTGGTAGAATTCGATCGCCAGGTAATTCCGTAAATATAAATTCTGAGACATATGTACGTTTGTCCTGTAAGGGAGTTTATCACAGGCTAAGACACCAATAATACTTCATATATAACCTGCAAGCTTTTTTAGAATCCATGACTGGTATCTCACATGATAGAGAAACCAACCAGGCCATTTCGCCTTCTTGATAAAACTTCAAACATGACGCATATTGCGCGCTTGAATATGGGGTCGCAATCGATATCGCGCGGTCTCCTTTTACGAAGCGAGATCGAATGAGAAAATCAAGGAAGCCGCTGACCTCAATTAATCTTCACTATCAAAAAATGATGAGGCTAGGGCCACTGAAAGCTACTTAACAGCTTGAGACCTGAAACCCTCAGGTGCGGGCTTGAAAAAAAAGTATCACTCCCTCCCAAAAAAAAGAAACTCCATATTATGGTATTGTGGGTATAGTCAGTTTATGCCTGCAATAGCAAGAAAGATTTTAAAGCCAGGAATATGCCAGCCAAGGATGTTTGGTCATTCTATGACACTTTTAAATGCCTAGATCAACTATTGTTTGGTGACCTCTTTGACTAGGACTTGGGACACAGTACCTTCGTAAACTGCCGTGGTACTTTTGTTACCAGAGACACCTAGGACCTGTTATTCGCGCCATTGACCTACTGAAAGCAGATGCTATAGTAACTATCTTATGTACTGAGGTTGTATCATGTGCTCCTACATAAACACAGCCCAAAGGGCACCTTCTCAACAACATGGGGTCTAGGTACTTAATATTACCCTCGAAGGTTAGGTAATACCAGAGTAAAGAATCAGTGGGAAAATAAACCGGACAAGAGAATCTTTATTAATAGATATAAAAACTAGACAACAGACTTCTCTTTAGACGTTAAAGATAGGCAATGCTTGCATAGCGTTGTGAGGGGCCGAGTGATATCCCATGCATAATTATCGTAGGATTCCCACGTGCTTCCGTTAGGTCAACTAGCGGGAGTCCCTATCACCCTTAAGAAGTGAATATAACCCAAGAAGACATCTTTCAATTCCCAAGGCCAATATATGCGTGTGATCTTCTAACATGGCATGTACGTTAGGATTTGCAGGGTTAGGGCTTCACGCTATAGACACCAATGCCAGCAGGAGAAGGATAACGGATATCTCCTCCGGAGAACAAGTTCGCTTTGGCAACTGTACCCCGAGTTAATATTCGCTAGGCTTCCGCAGTGGGTCCTCCCCTTTGAATTTAGACCACATCTAATAGGCGCCGGTGGGGAAGCCCGCTTAACTTATGTATTAAACCGTAATCTGATGCTTCTGCCGCTTCCTCTCTTTGAAAACCCTCCCTGGGCTAGGGCGGGTGCACTGAGCTTTAGAAAGTCACTTCACAACTTTAACCGCCTTTCATGCCACAGTAAATGTTCCCCGGAAAGAGCAGTTGGAGTCGATCATGGGAAAAACCTGCTGCTAGTCTGAATCTCCTTAGTGTCCACTCAAAGCGAAGCTCTTAGCTCAAGAGCTACTCACCGCTGTCCTTAAGATAATATGCTATATCTTATGAGGAAGTGACAATCACGCATTTTCGTACCATGAGGGAATCTTGGGGCCAAGTGTGCACCCGCACCCCGATCAAAGGCAACGTCAAGATCTATTCGTTTAGGAATACAGTAACGACACTGGGCTTTGGGAAGCCGCTTAAGATGTCAGGAGACCTTTGCATAAGCGGTAAAAGAAAAGGTATGGTGGTTGCACGATCACATCAAGCGTGACCACGCGCTACAGCTACGTTTGTTGAGCCCATGAATAGAGACCTTAAGCGTCTGCGTTGTTATGGCATTACCGCCGAAAAAAAAAATCTTTTCAGCTGGCGCTCTTGACTGCTAGCCTTCCCGGATCCCGAGACTTAGAATTGGCGGGCTGAATCAAAAGGTGTGGTGGCTGGATACTAGGTACCTGATCCTGGGAATTGTGCGATGTGCGTCTATGGATCGTGAAAGGACGTCAGTTGACAGGGGTAATAAATGTCTCAAGTAGGGCCAAGTAATGTGCGGGGGAAGAAGCGTGGGGGGTTGTAGTTGTGGTTGTGAACCCGAGAAGTTGTGTAGATGCGCGTATTAAAGGGGCACAGAACTCAAATTTACCGACCCTACAAGTTTTGATTACACTTTCTTACTCTCTCCTGGTTTGCTTGTACACTTGAGCGTAATCATCAATAAAGTCCATTCGTCCTGGGTAAAGCTCGGGTAATAACACGTGTGTTTTCATGCAGCGTTGACTTCTTGGGCTATTACTGGGTGAATGGTAATCAGCCGCGCTACTCTTATCTTCTGTTTTGGTCAATCTACCCGTAAACAGTGTGTCGTTAATTACTTCCGTAGTAATCGGGGTACGTACTATGGATAGAGCCCTATACTTCTGATACCCGCCCATGCTAGGCCAGGGGACTTTGCTTCTGGTCGACTTCGGGAAAGGAGGATACATATACGTTCCCGGAATAAGGCGAGAGCAAGTTCCCAAATAAATCCCGACGCAGTGATTCCGTGCTATGGCCTCCGACCGAGAAATATGCGCCAACAAATGACGCATTGAATAACTCCGAACGCATGGATGATGGATCAACGGCTGCGCAAACCCCTTCCTTTCTTTTGAATCCAACCCGAGCTGGAACGGGGAGGCGTCGAGTGCGCCAGCCACTTGTCCGATGCACGCGATACACGTATGAAAGGCCTCCAGCCAAAGCTAGGCAAAAATGGGTATTTTACGGGCAATCGATAACAGCTGAGAGCCACTACAGTCTGAAAATCGCCAAGACGTCTTGCACGTTCCTCCTTTCAAACCCAACTTTAAGACATGAAGCCGACCACGGGATTGGAAGCCTGAACCGGCCCCAAAGTTTCGCCAGCTCATCACCAGCGCCCGGTATCCTAAGCCATGCATAGTATAGTAAATAGTCGACAGTGCAGGTTAGTACATCGTTTTCATGACCTTGTCGATTTTCGATCCGTAATAAAAATTATTGTGCAGTGCAGTAGCGCCTTTCTACAAAATGTTCTTTTCGATTGACTTGAGGAACACAGAGCTTACAAAAACAGGGCGTAGATATCAGCACTGATTGCTGGGTTAAATGACTAAACGTGGAGCCTGAAACAGGATTCGCACTAGGGTCCAGTATGTAAAACAACAGGATATCGTGATGGGTACGGACGTGCGCGTGCGATGGCTCCATCTGACTTGCAGTCAATGATTGTGCTTCTTTTGTACTCAGGTCCTAGGGAAAGAGCCCTCGGCTCAAGTGTTGTACTTAACTCTTTGGATAGGACACTTTAACTCTCATATTCTTGCGTGGTTCGGACCTTGCACATTCGTGCATATCAACGGTGGTAATCTTCACACCAAAATGTGACTGCATGTACATTAGGGTATGTAGGCTTCCTCCTAACTGGAAAAGGTTGCTAATTGTGAAGGCTATGTATTTTAGCATGCTTAGGTGCGTAGGGCAGGGGATTGACTATCCGGGGCAATTCTTAGACGTCCGGAAGCCGGATCAGCCGGGTTACCAGTAGTGCAGTTCCCTTCATGCGTGCATATCTAGTTAAACGAAGGAAGACTCCGAGGTAGTTTCGCACTCACGCTTATAGATCGTATGAGCTGAAAGAGTCTATCCTTAATGAAAATCCCAATATTTGGACTAGACTCGTCCAGAGCTGAATATAGCAAGTGGCCCATAGGTCCTAAATTGGCATCCAAAGCAGGGTTTACTCTATAGTTCATGTAACTTCTCTGCTGCTGCTATGGCACCACTTATTAGCCGTAACATTCTTCGGATGAACTATCTTCTAGATACATGCGGGGTTGCTTCTATTCATGGCTAGGAAAAGGAGGCTCTCGAAGTATAAAAACGCTTTTGGTCATGCGGGCACAATATTTCGACTCCGACTTATATTAGTAAAGACTGCAGGTGATCTACTTACAATCATTGAGTCAAAGCAAGCGCAAAAAAAAAATAGACATTAAACCTTCAATTATTTCAAGGCTGATCCGAGAATCCCGGATCTAGAGCCTAAAACAATTCTTGAAGAATGATATTATGTTTCAGGCCAGTGATCCACATCACCCGAGACAGCTATCATGATCGCAGCCATACGTGATCCCAAATCATGACTCAGGAATTTACTTGCGTACAATACTTGACTTTGATCGGAAGTTTTCACCTTGTTACCGAATCGGCTGCCGTGGCAAACTCCATGTCATTTCTGTATCCGCATTTGTCTAGATCACTGCCCGTCAGTGTTGGGGAATATAGCTTGAAGCTAAATCGAAGTACTATCACACTCCTCTAGCTAATCGTACTACATGCAATAGTCCACAAGCTAGGTAGAAACAACAAGTTTTTACTTCAACTGTGTCCCTAGGAAATAATATAAATAGCGAGGCGCTTTTAACGCGTTCCGCGGCCGCCTCATTATCATGGGTGGGGTTTTTTTTATATAACTTCAGATTAAAAGTTTAAGATCGGCCGGTTCACCGTGTCGGTTTTTCCTTGCATAAATAAGCGAGACAACGGCGGTAGGTACGATTGCCTTGGTAGATGTGCGTCTAGTGCCTAGTGTCTAGTGTCTGGTGTCTGTGACAAAGTGGGTGTGTGAGCCGCGCCCTCCTATGACCTGCACATCTCGAGTGAGTGACCTGCGCCGGCTGTATTGCCGCGGCACAGACCCAAGGTGCCACTTATCCACCGCCGCGGATAACAAGGGTTTTAACAGACTATTTATCATTTCCAGGTTATGGTCATAGATATTAGTGCTCATAGGGTTAGGGTTACTTTGAAGTTTATTATTGAATAGAGTTATAAATCTATGCCATGGCTATCCACTGATGTTATCCAATGCTAAAGGCAGGAAACGCATGCCTTATCTTATCGTTGTTTTTGAAAAAAGCACTGCCTTCTCCTCACACTCACCGCTTTCGTGTGGTGCAATAATCTCTGTTTAAACCTCTAGTTATGTAGATTTGAAATCAACAAAGTCATGACTAGCAGATGTAAGCACTATCCTTTAGTGCCTCTGTGACAAGGATCACACATATGCGTGCATTTTCTTTTCCAGATGTTTAAGGCTGTACTTGTTTTCGACAGGTAGAACGAAACCCTGCAAGAAAATGCTCTATAGTAGAGTTCCCGAAAAGAGGAAGCCGAGGGGCGATACCGCAAGAAACCGGCTGTAGGTTGATCCATGTCAGTAAGTCGTGACGAATATATCCTTTGATTCATTGGTCTCGTCGGTGATACTAACTTCAATAGTAGAATCGTTACTTTGTGGCTGTCACACTTGATACACATATCATTAATATCGTCTCAACATATAACACTATGAGAAATGGGAGAGAATTCATCCGATCGAGGTCTCCAATTATAGGAGCACATTACGCGCGTTGAGGGAAATACTGGTTCATTCATAGTCCTTCAGGCTGCAGAGCAGAGCGCCAAATCTCATGAGAGAGGTAAAGATAATTAATGCAGATCGGCCACAGATCGCCCGTGTCTTTCTGAAAGTTGACTAGTCGATTTGAAGTTAACCAGGCTATCAATAAGCGAGGCTACCCTTCCCGTGGCCTAGACAGGGTTCGGGTTTGAGTATATAAAAGAGGGTGTGCTGTTAAAGAGCCGCTGTCGCGTTAGTGGCCAAGCGCGGCGTGTGGGGAGGACTCAGGGATAATGACCACTCGCACTCGTTATATGAGAGCTGGAAGGATGGGATAAGAAACTTGTTTCGAGGTTTACGCGCTCTAGGCCCTGGCGATGTGCCTCGTTTACAAGCACTGATACATTTGTGTGCCGCCCGTGTCCATAGTCACAAGGGTCCACTGCTGGGAGGATCCACTCAGATAATACTGCACACCACCCAACTAGAGGTAGGGGAATGATAAAAAGTAATGTTTTAGGGCATTTTTTCTTGCTGAGGCTACTGGGGCGTTTTGGCCGAAGGCTATGGAAATCGGCGTTATGTACTCGTATCCTGTGCTGTGGTGATACCACGTGCAACTGGCGGGGAATAGGAAGTATTGTTCAGACGAAGCTGAGACAATGTCAGCAGAGTTGTGATATCCTGTGCGTGTACTGGGAAGCCATTGAGCACGTATTTACCACTAGGGTATTCCGGGTACTTCTGAGAAGTAGGGATCAGCATCCTGAAGCTTTATCTACCGAGAAGCAGAAAAAGATGAGTCGCAAAACGTGATAACTGATAAAAAGAGATGAGGCGAGGAACTATTATGACCTGAATCTAACCTAGGTGCTGCTTTCGTAATTATAGTATAGGAGCTGAAATAAAATTCTTGCACTGGGAGGGGAAGGCATCTATACCACGTGCCCGAAAATAATAGTCATAAGCGCAAAAATGTACATACCAGCTGGTCGATAAACGTAACTTGAGGGGGGGGAATAAACACCTCAGCTATGATCAGTCCAACTTCCTTTACTTGTATGTACATGTATGTACAAGGTCGCATGTATGTTACACGGGAGTGCAAGGGACACTAAACGGCCACTGAAGAGTTTTCCCACGTTTCCGGGTCGTGAAACACTCCGCCGTGTAACATAGGAAACACGCGATTCACCTGGGGAAGTTCTGGGATCTGTGCGGGAGTCGGTACCATGTCCGTGACCCCTGCAAGCATACTAATCCATTGAAAAACCAGCTGAGGAGACGTCCTATCGTGGATCGCAAAGTTATGTAATACAATCCAAGGCATTCTCTCAGTGGGATACGTAGTCGAAATACCCAAAGCAACAAAAGAGTCCCGCAGGTGAAGAGCGGCAGTGAATGGATGACCTTCATGTCTGTTGGTTGGGATGCATATTTGAAATTTCCAATAGGGGAACGTCACCCCTCTTCTCGCTACCTTACCGCTGGACCTCTCCAATGGAATCTTTACTTACCCGGCGCGTACAGGCGTGTACAGCCTAACGTTCATCCGATATCTGTGACGAAACAATTTTGGCATGTGTTTACCGGCACAGATTAGATACTGACAGGTAAGCACAGTGCGATGGAAAGAAATGTGGGTGCTGCGGGATCGTGCACTGAATCTCGATATATTTCTGCCTAACAGATAGGCAATGATGGCCAATGAGCTAGATGCATATATTGGGGTCAGTATGTACGATTAATTGTGCACATTACCCTTCAACGTTACAGCACACTTAAGCACTTAATTTAGAGTAGAGAGGATTTTGGCGATATTTACAGGATTATGGGAAAGCTCTTACCCAGGTAAAGAGTTCCTAAGGAAGGAGGGGTTCCTTCGACATTTCTTATGGTAACGTTGACTACTAAGGCTGCCTATAGGTCAGTATGTCACGCTTGATACCCCCTCCCCCCCCTTTTTTTTCTCCCCCTCCACCAGTTAAAATCAGGACACAGGAATGCCTTTCTTTAGCGCAACTCTTCTAGGGTCACGGCTCGGGAATCCCATCGTATCGTATCGATCCCTTACATGACTGCCGCAGCAACAGCAGAAACGAACGGCGCTTGCAACTACAGGACGTTTTCAGAGTGTACTCTGGCTTCCAAAGTGCTGATACTAAAAAAACTGGTGTGCCTAACTGGCCCATTTTGTAACCCCGCCAGCTTACATGCCTAGAAGGCAGGTACTCAAGAGTGCCTGCAGTTACTTGCAGTATCATCGCTTATGACAGCGGTATTAGCCCCTTTTGGGCCCGACGGATAAATGGAAAGCGATGAAGCCGTAAAGAATTACCATTATTATGGGACTTTCCCCGCTCGAGAGGTCATCTCGGGAGTGTAGGAGGGTGTGGTGGTAAGCTGGAAGTACCACCGGTTTGAAAATACAAGGGTACTTCCCAGGAAGCGAGCTTTTCATCTGGGTCCCTGGTTTTTAGCACACCTCCTCCCGATCGAGGGAGAACGCGGAATGTTACGTGTACCTTCAGTTTACTCCCGTCCCGCGGGAGGAATTAATGCCACATTCATGTCTATGGTACTAACACATTAGTTAGAGTAGTGTAATTCTTAGTAACAGTTTTGGGGTAGGTAGACATGATGGATCCCCGTGTCGTTATCCTTGGGGGGGGGGGGGCGGAAAGAATTGTGAACTCAGCTATAGCACAGAAGCGGTATAGTAACCTCAGCTGTCGTTATTGCTGATGATGTTGACGTCGGCTGTGTTTTTTTTCCCTTGCGAATGCAGCTAGGAATTGAAGCGGGGCCCTTTTCGGCCCCCCGCAGGCATCCTGCACGTGGCCGAGACTCGGCAACCTAGCCGAAAACGTGCATTTTGCAACTGTGCTGCCCGGCTGTAGTCTAGCGGGATTGGCACGGCTTGCCACAACGCGTTGTCCTGGGGACGGACGACAGCCTGTACGTGCAGTCTTATCTACTCTACCTACGGCAGGGCGACGTCAAACTTTGGCAAACAGACGACAACGGAGATATGCGAGTAGCGGCACACGGGATGGAGGATGGAAGGGAGGATGGAAGGATGGAAGAAGGGAGGGAGGGGAAGGGGAAGGGGAAGGGGGGAAGGGAGACAATTGGAGGAATGTGAGGGAATGGAAGGAAAACTCAAAGAATCAGGATGAGATGGACGATAACCGGGCAGCATTAGAGACGAGAGTTACGTAGCAGGATTTTGGAAAGAGAGTTTTTTTTAGGGGTGGGGGAAGTTTACCGTTCTCTCCCTGTGATCTCGTTCTCGTGAGGAGTATGGGCTGGAAACAAGACTCGAGGGGAGGGGGGTATCACTCACGGAAGTTTCACTCAAGGGCAACATACGGCAGTAGTAGTAGTAGTAGCAGTATAGCATCAGCAGTATAGCACCGCAGTATAGCACCAGCAGTATAGCACCAGCAGCACCACCGCAGAAGCAGCACCAGCACTAGCAGCACCAACACCAGCCGCAAAGATAGCGCCGAGGGGAGCCTCTAGAGGGTCTTGTCCCAGTAAACCTTAACCGAGGCGCTGGGTATACTCACTGACTGTGGCTTTCCTGACATGTACCATGTACACCCTTGCACTGGCCGGGAATTCCCACCCATGTTGCGAATCCTCAGAATTACCATCCATGAATATATCTCAATTTCTCAGATGCAAAAGGCAAGGCTGTCAAACCCACATTGTACTCTGCTGCTGCACTAGCACTTCGCTCACATGGCCTCTAGTGACTTTAGGAAGGAAGGGGGAGGGAGGTCCACCCATCCTCTCCTCAATGTCTCTCAACACTCTTGCACTGCTTGACTGTCGATTCAAGCATGCTGCTGCTCCCCGGGGTTAGGCTATCCCGGTCATGTCTGTCCTCCGCGTCCTTCCCCGCGCTCTGTGGATGACGCTGGCCGTCTCATGCTACTGCCGGGCCATCTTCCGCCGTTGGCCGAATAGCAAGACAGCGAAGCTCTGCAGCAAGCTACATTAGGCGCTGGCCATTTTGATGATGGCGTTGGTGGGACCGGTGTAGTGGTGGGCTCATGTGGAGGCCTCTGCTGCTGCTTTTCTTCTTTTCTTTTCCTTGACCTTAGCTTCCCCGCCCAGTTCTATTAGCCCTGTCCTCCATTGCCCAGGTCACTGCAGTCACGGTATGCAAGTATTGCAAGATAAGACTCCGGACAAAAAATCTCTGTGGACCAGGGCAGAAGGGTTGCATGGGTGGAATGTATAACGCTGCGTTGATGTTTTCAGTGGGACATCGGCGCTATATAACCCCACCGTCTTCGTCGACAACCTCCTCCCACATTTTTCTCTCCCATCAGTCACAATTGTTCCCCCACCCCCCAATCGATACTTCTCCGGCCTTCCCCTCTCTTCCATCATCCTCCATCCAGTCTATTCATCTAACTCTGTTCTCTCTCCGGATAGGCATTGCCATCCATCAATTATCATCACGTCCTGCAGCTTATAGCTAGCATCCAGAGAAAAAAGATGGCTTCTTCCTACCCCCCTCTAGACACAATGCCTTCTGCCCTCCCCTCACTCTCCTTCTTGTCTTCGCAGCATCCCATCACTGTTGCTGGCAAAACACTCACTTTTTCTTTTCCTTCCGTGAAACTATCAACCTTTACCAATGATCTTACTCTTGGCCTCACCCAATTTCTCGCTGTGCTCGGGCTCATTTCTTTCGTCGGCTTGGTCTTGCTGGCCAAGCGTATGTACCGCATTCGTAACGATACCCCTCTCAGGGAAATCCCTGGCCCATGGTTTGCATCATGTTCACCGCTTTGGAGGTTTTGGTATGCCGTTTGCAAGAGTAACTACCACCACGACTTGACGAATCTCCACCGAAAGTATGGAAACATCGTCCGCATTGCCCCGAACGAGGTGTCTATTTGGGACCCAGAAGTTGTCACTGAGATCTACTCCCACGGTGACCAAGTATACCCAAAGTGTGATATGTGAGTTTTCTCCAAGTCCTTTCATACTCCTGATTCTAATCTCTCCCAAAGGTACGACATTGCTCTCCCGAACGGATTTTTTAACTTGGCTGTTGAGCGCAACATCAAAGTCCATGCCGCTGGTCGTCGTGCCATTGCCAAGGATTACAGCATGACCGCTACCCTCAAAAACGAAAAGTACTTTGACGCCGTTATCAAAGACTTTATCACCGCGCTCGATAAGAATTTTGCCCAAACCGGCAAGAAATGCAATTTTACTGTGTGGAGTGAGTATTTTACCTACGATATGATAACCGACCTGGTTTTCGGAGAATCCTTTGGATTTTGCAAGGCTGCCAAGGATGTTGATGGTGGGCTCCGTGACCTCCGCCAGATGCTCAATCTAAGTCCATTTTTGTAAGTTGTATCCCTTAGCCACTTGCTCTTTTGATTCTAATTTCTTTTAGGTCATATCTGCCTTGGATTTGGCCTATCACCCAAATGGAAATTATCAAAAAGGCCGGCATGAAACACTACGCAAGATGTATCAAGCGCGAGATCACGAAGCGCATTGAGCAAGGAAACTTCACCGGCCGTAATGATCTTCTTCAGGGGCTTCTCGATGCCCGATACCAGGATGGGCACGCCCTTCCCCTCGGCGAGGTCACAAACCATGCTTATATCTTCGTGTATGTATCTTCTATCTAATCTATGAACACGAACGATTACTGACTTTATTCTAGTTTGGCTGCCCCTGATACAGCTTCTGTGGCTCTCCGCAACATCATCATCAATCTTTGCCGTAACCCTGACGTCTACAAGGAGCTCATGGATTCTCTCCTTGCCTTGAACACCGCCGAGCCAACCTGGAAAGATCTTTGCGAGATTCCTCTACTTACTGCCGTTGTGAAAGAAACACTTCGTCTTCACGCACCCGCTGGCTTCAGTCTTCCCCGTGCCGTACCTACCGGTGGTCGTACTGTTTGCGGAAAATACCTTCCTGAGAACACCACCGTCGGCATGAGTGCATGGTGTGTACACGCCAACAAGGAATTCTGGGGTGAAGACACCCTGGAATTCAAGCCAAAACGGTGGATGGACCCAGCTCAGTCATACAAGCTCGAGCGCTATGGAATGATTTTTGGCCAAGGTGCCAGAGCCTGTCTCGGCAAACACATCGCTGTAGTTCAGCTAGTCAAAGTCACTGCACAAATTCTTCTCAACTTTGAATTTGGTCTCCTCAACGAACAAAATATCAGGGAGGTTTTCCTTCTTCTCGTCGTCGTGGATGGGCTTGATGTTTGGTTCAAGCGCCGGCCCGGTGGTCCCCTCGATAATACCGTTGGCACCGAAAAACCCGTTCCTTCATTATAATCTCTCTTTTTGTCTTGTATATTTTCACCATCTTTTCATTCATTCCTTTTGGATCGGTTTCTTTTTTCCTTCATCGACGTCTGTAAATACGGGCTGGTGGTTGGTTGGGATCAGGTTATATGGTTAGGAGTCGCAGGGATATGGAATTATCTTTAGGTTTTCACTGTTTCTTATCGTGCTGTACATTTTTTTCTATGGTCAATCGCTTCTGTAAATATAACATGTAATGAGCATCAAAAGTAATCAAAATAATATTTTGTTACTCATACCAGTTTTCTTTACCGCTTGTATGTGGTGGCTTGTTCCCGGGTACCAAACGGTTGAGCTGTGGGTAGACAACTCAAAGAACTCCAGGGTGTGTGGTACACCCAAGATCCCTGTGTTGGGTATCAAGACTACGAACATCGAGAGTAGAGTAGAGGTCTGCAGAATTGCCCTACAAGCAAACCCGGCGCTTTGAGTTTCCAATTCAAGTGCGTTCTGCCGAAGCTTCTCTGTCGTTGCCCGTGCGCCCTTTAGACCGGGGTATTTAGACACTGAGTTTCCATGTATCTGTTACCATTGACCTTAGATTACCCCTTATTGACAGATTTCAGCTACCGTTTAACCCCCATCCACAACAGTTGCTGATCTTGATACCTACCTACAAGGGGGGAATGAGGGAGAGGGAGGGAAAAAGGGACAACGATTCTCCCCCATCCATCGCCGCTAAATACGTCACAGTTTCACCATTCAAGGCATTGTTGGCAGAACTTTTTTTTTTTTTTTTTTTTTTCCTCTTCCCCTTTTCTTTTCTTTTCTTTTCTTTTCTAGTCAATGCACTCGGTAAGAAGCATATGTGTGTGATATCAGATCTGATCGGTTTAGCACCGGTAACTCCCATCAAAGCGAGATTTATTCACACCTGCAGGAGAAAAAAAAAAACAACTGCAAGTTCCCGAATTTTTTGAAGGTTCCGAGGAGAAGTAGGGGGGGGAAGGGGGCTGGCTAGGTAGGTAGGTAGGTAGGTTATTTAGCTAGTTGGTTTAGTTGGTTTGTAATCTAATACACTTATGTATATCCACGTTTTTAGAGAGTACTTGGTGGATATATGCAGCTAGACTTTTGCGAGATGAACCTAAAAACATATTCTATTTTATTTTTTTATTTTTATTTTAGGGAAAAGGTTGCCGGTCGAATCTTGGATTTTCATGTTGGTAGCCGTTATAGCTATAATGATCGGGTGTAATTACCAAAACGAGGCTGTGGGTATACTTCACGATGAAGGTTGGGGAGGAGTGTTGGGGTGGTTTTAATCTTTGTTGAGGAAACAAACATTCAAGAAACAAACCCTAACCCTGAAACAACAGGATAAAAAAACGAGTGATATATAGTGAAGCTATAGAGTTTTTTATTCCTGTATTATCCCATCGCCTTATTCAGCATAGAGTTCCCTAGTTTACAATTATCGTGGTAGATTTAAGCAAAATTGTATTCGAACCCCGGGGTGGTTTTGGGGGGTATTTCCCCCTCTGCTCCGGGTCTACTCTAATAGTCGGTGAGAATAATAGCCACGTATGCCTAATTAGGACTGGTAATAATATTGTCTAAGACATATTTCTACTCGCGATAGGGCAACAAGTACACCGAGATATAAGTCTCAGTTGGGGGGTGAATCCTTATCTTATTGGATGCGGGGGGGAGGGGTAGACGAGGCGGGGGTAGACGAGGCGAGGAGGGGAGCCTTTGTAAAGTAATCTGAGAATGTTCGCTTACATAGTTTCTTTTTGGGGTAGATGTTTCTTGTGGCGTCTGTGTACTAGGTGTTATTGGGGGTGGTGTGTGCAGGTCTAATCCTTGGTAAGGGGGGGTTTCGACAGGGTCTAGGTTTGAAACAGCGCTTTGAGGAAACGTGATTTTCTGCTGGGAGTGTAGAAATCTGTCTCAAAAATACGTTCTGGGATGTTGGGATTTATTTATCCTTGAGCTCTGGTAAATGTATTGATGTCTAGAGAAAGTAGACTGATATATCGAGGGTGGAAAAGTAGAGATGAAATAATAATAAAGCCAAGAGGTATTATAGGCTACTTACATACTGGTTGTATTAACCCCGGTCATCCCCGCCGAATAGAAACGTACGGTGAATGTATGTATACCTCTGATTCGCTAGAGTAAGAAAGGCTGTCCGACGGTAGTTACGGTGTGTAAACTGCTAACTAGAGGGAATGACCAGTGAGACCTAAGGGTGCAAGAGATGTATCGATACTGGGCTCTTCATATAAAGAATGACTCAGCAGTACATTTAGTTGGGGTACTTCTAGTGGATTAAACAAAAAAACACTTGATTACAGGAATGAGATGAGCGGCGAGTAGATTGCAGTCTTAGAGGGACTTGCCTCTCGGGTACTCCTACAGCCTCTCTATACAGCCACCCACACCTGCTTAAACGCACTATACCTATTCGATAACACATCTTCGAACAATCGTTATGTAAGTATAGACGAGTGATAGCACATGACCAAAGTATCACGACGATACCCGTAGATCGAACTGACACCACATAAACCCCAAGAGCTTACACCCAAACACATACTATTTACACTTCAACAGTCATACCCGAAGCGGTAATCCGCAAGTTTATCCTACGTTCTATTTTTGGGTTTAAGGCTGCGACCAGGATTGTGTTTCGGCGTGTGCGGGGAGGATATAAAAAGGTGACACAGCAGCGGATGAATAGCTGCCCGACGAAATGGGGGGGAGGGGAATAATTCATAATTCTCACGAGAGTAAGATGACCTAGTTGAAAGTTGACCAAGTATTATTATCTGTGTTGGTTGTTATATATCACTTTCTATGTTGCTATGTTATATTATTATAGATATATATTTATTGACTAGGATCAGTTATTAGCGTGTTAGCAGCCAGATCCCCTTCCGCTTGATCCCTGGGCCGCAAGTTACCACAGAACCGTCAAGTACCCCACAGAGCCCGGCGATCGTTAGGCTGTTCCAAGATAGGCTGTGAGGGTTAAATAACTGGCCAGAGACTAGCAGTGCCAAGAAACTCTATAGTATCCCTGGATCTCTGCTAGTACATATACCAGACTAAACAAAAGGGGAACAGCCTCGTGGGCTCTGTCAGGGAAGGGGTAAGGTACTACGCTGTATTCCAGGGTCCAGTTCCATAGGGCTGTACTCTTACATAATCCACTTCGAGTGCTCTACTATGATCTACGTCCGCTACACACAACCCCGGATGACTTAGTACGGGGAGACTCTACACTATATCTCATGCCGACAAGAGGAGTAGTTAGTATTTAGCATATATATGTATTAGCATTTACAGGCTATAGCGATATGTATCCAATGTTATTTAATTCAGTTGGGCGAGATAGTAAGTTGTTGACTCATCAATCCGCTTAAGCCAAGAGCAGTTAGGACAGAAATTCACTTCCGTTTGCCGGTGTAACTTGCGGTCCAATCTAGGGGACACAAAAGACATCTGTATACATAAATATCTACTGCTATCCGGAAGTCGCCAATATCTCAGCCTCCGTCGCTACGAGTGCACGATCAATAGCTGGGAGGGGGGTGAGATAAATAGAGCCGTGTCCCCTCCATTGGTAAAACTTTGATACCTATCCGTGGGATAACTGGGCATATAGTGGCGAAATATAAATACATATACTCATAGTCCTCGTAGAACCTCTCACCAGTACCCTATCCCATAACACAACCCTATCCCACCACTCAATCCGGCCACCCACCAAAAAATATGCGTTCTACACCACCCTCACTCATTTCCGCCGTATTTATCATCTCCACCTCCGCATCTGCCTTCCCCACCAGCACAGACAACACATGCCTAAACAGCTGCACCGCCCTATACGCGGTCCTAAAACAATGCAGCTACAACCTCTTCAGCGGTATAACCCCCACCGACGCCGAGATGAGATGTATATGCCAACCCAACAACGTCGGAACAGCTTACAAAGTGTAAGACATAACCAAATAACCCCCCCCATATTCTCTCTCCACTCACCACTATCACAGATGCACGAGCTGTGAGATCCAGAACGGATACATGACGGAAGCAGATTACGCAAAGTATACGGCCGGGATTGAAGCTGGGTGTAGTTCTGCCGACGGCTCGAGCAGTTCTATTGACAGTTCTGGTAATGTGCGTGTTAGTGGTGCGAAGGGTCTTGTACCGCTGGGTGCTCAGGTGTTTGCTGGTGCGGTTATTGCAGGGTTCGGATACTACGGGCTGTAGATCCTGGGGACCAAAAAATACGTAATATCCCTTCAAGATTGGCTATTATATATATGTGAGTAATAAAAGAATTATTTCAATCTTACATCTTTTGCTAAATAAAAAAACAGTACAACACCACCCCTCCCCTCCCACGGCACACCCCCGTGTTTGTTATTCAAACTTCAAGAAACAAACAATTTGATAACACAGACTGTCATTCGGTATAACGCACATGGATCATCGCCTTGCATATTTTTTTTTCTCAGACTTTGTTTTTTGGGTTGTGCAACATGCAATGATTACTTGTGATGCGTGTGACCAGCCAGTAACTGCCAGTTACACACCACCTTCTCACTGAAAGGGGTGGAAAATCCCTGCGAGATCTTTTTTTTTTTTCGCATCTGGTTATTCAAATGGTGGATTTGTGCCCTTCTGTCAGGCGTTTGAGATCATGTTCATGCAGGCACTGCCGGAAGTATGGTGTGGAGTTATTGGGCACCGCGGCGCCAAAGGCTTACAGAAATGGATCATCCGCTCCTTTGAAACCCGGGGAAGATCATATGTAGCCAAGAGTGAGGGAGTGGCTTTATGCTGTCTTTAATTTAGAGTTTGACAGTTATTTTGACTTACTGCGGAGCACCTGAGTGATGATGCATGACGAACACCGTTAATAAGGCACTGGCGCTTCTGGGATTAGCCTATCAAGGGCTTGGTTTTATAAAACATCATATTTCTACATGGCTATTTACGTTTTGATATCTGGAGCAAAGACTTTTATCTCAGAAACTCTTGTCTACCTTGAAAGCCGGTACCAGTAAAGAACACAACCGTAAGAATTAGTGCTTCAATCTACTACTTTATCTAGAAAACCACCCAAGTGCAGCCAAGACGCAAGGGGGGACGCATTGTTTCATTACACAACGTCTCGAATGTAGCCTTGGCAGACCACCGACTATACTCTACGGTAATTGGTAGATTCCTAGGGAAGAATGTGACATATTTACTAGAACTCCTTATGCTGTATCATTATGTCTTAGACGTGGATTTTGAATAGTAAACATTGGGGTTAGGGTTCAATCGCCAAGACGACGATATTCGCCTATCTACTACAGACGTCGGAACAAAGTGTGGCTAAGCAGATCTCACTGAGGGTGTTTTGCATTAGTGGTGTTTTGTTCGCCACTCGCCATACGGGAAATGATTTTCGGTGGGTTAGGTGTTTTGCCACTTATGTCAACGTCTTAGCGCCATGCTTGTTAGTGTGATTGATCTAGATATAATTTTAGATATCCTTCATAAGCATAAGAATCCCCGGAAACAGCACGTATTAAAGCCGAGAGATACAGTGTCAAGACTAGTGCACAAAATAGGAAGAGGGGGGCTGAGCAAAAATATATTCACTCATTCCTAGAAAATGCTATTCGGCACTACGGTGCTGTGTAGTAGATAATGTGGCCAGGCACGAGATCAGCATCTACCATATCTGAGAAGAAAGCCGGGAGGATCCTTCTCTACCACCGGCAAGAAAATTTTCAATAAGCTTTAGTACAACATCTACCCTGCGGCAGGTACCAGTAAGAGATTTCCCTACTTTTCATTGGCAGACATTACATACAGCCCCCCCCAACAACGGATGAACACGGAGGAAGGGGGGTGTCAGCCATAGTTTTTCTTCTTCTCTTCCTTCTCACTCCAAGGCAAGGCATTCAGAGGCAGAGTTTTCTTTCAGAGTGAGTCCCGCGTTTCGTACCATCAAGGCGGGAAGGAGGTCAATTGAAATTTTCTAAGAAAGGTGAATCTGTGCCGGCGGGCGGAAAATTCTGATAGCTGCATGATACTAGGGTGAGAAGAGATTTTCATTGTTACGTTTGCTGAATCTTGTTTATAGAAGGTAATATCAGGGGGCTCAAGATAATTTTCTCTCGAGTCTGAGTAGGACACTGGCTTAGGCGGTGATCATGCGTCTTGACCCTAGTAGGGCCGGCACAGTATAATGGATATCTCATAGAAAATAGGGGTGGGGTGATTTGTGGGAGCATGAGAGAAGAAAGCAAGTTGAAGGTGTGGAATCACACGGAGTTACTTGGGTTTTTTTTTCTTTGTTTTTTTTTTTCGTTTGACAAAGGTTGAGTTTTATTTTGCTGGTGTGTTGATCGAATACCTTAGCCCAGCTTAGGGGTCCATGTAGTTGTGATTCATTCATTCATGGACATCTCGCAAGAAAACATGGTAGCATTAGAATAGTGCTACAGAAGCCACACAAGACGCCATTTACCTATGATAATTCCCAACAGCCATAATACCAATATACTCCACAATGAAAATTACTACTAGTGTACTTCCATGAGAGTTGATACTCCTCGCACATGTAGACATACACATCCAGCGACAGATTCCATACTTTCTACCCCTCGCTATTCGGTATTGAAGTTATCTAGAGGAGTACTTCCATATACAATACTTACTCCGCGCCAGACAGACCAAACCCGAAACAAAGCCAAGCCTACCCCAGGCGCTGTTTTGAAACGCTATAACAGATATGGTAGTTATCTCAACAATCGAGTGATTCTATGTGATTCAAAGTACATACTCGCTCGGTGTTGCCCCCCCGTTTCCCTGATATTAAATGAGCCCTTGAACTACAGTAGTCTCGCTCGACTTACCTGACCTTGTACTTTTTCCTTCTTCAGTATACGTACATGTACAAATCCCAGAAGAAAACCTCAACGTTATAGACCCGCGTGAATCCATCAGCTATACTGGCCATTCAACATCTTAAGCACCCTACTATGATAGAGTTGCCGCTGACTATCCGGGTATGACTGATGAGTGTGCTCACCTTCTGTACAGTTTCTAGGAGTTTTCCCAGTACTTCATAGATAAGGTAGGTGATCCATCTTCATGTTGGGTGAGCTAGTTTATTCTATTACGTTCTTGAACTCTCTCGCAAACGAGGGGTCTTGGGTTAATTATAGGCTTATAGTTCTTGAAGCCAGATAGAAGCGTTTGCGATCTAGGTAGTAGACCCTACCGGTAGTCTAAGTACTGAATAACCCAGTGTCACTGATAATCTCAACACTTTAATAGTCTTTCCAACCGCCTTCTGTCACCCAACCCATCATCTAGAAAGGACTCCCCAGAATTCTATATTATAGCTACTCCACACCATAGCCAGACATCATCGAAGCGTGTGGTCACAGCAAATATCAGGTATCTTACTCAATTATCCACCCCACCATGTACAAATGATGCAAAAACATATCAACAACACAAAAAAAGACAACCCGTTAACATAACTATGTAAATCCCCAACCTAGGTCTTCCCCCTTTTATCACCATTTCAAACAACTACCCACTCGCCTTCATCATCCTTCTCCAGCTCTTCCCATTTCGCATCTACTTTTCCGTCGTCTACCTCCTCATCTACACTCACCTCCTCGTCCACATCGTCTTCCGAGTCCTCATCTGGTAGCATCTGCGCTAATCCCAGCCGCTCACGTGACGCTTCGAGACACTCTGGAAAGTACTCGTAGATGCTCCGTTGGTTCTTCTCATATGTAGACCTAGACAAAGCTGTGGACGAAGCATTGATCATTTGGACGAGCGCCTTGGCAGAACCAGTACAATAAGCCATTCCTAAATAGTCTTGTTAGTAACAAAGAACCCAAATGAAAGAAAGAAAAGGAATCGAACCGTGTCCCTCAAAACCGGCCAACATCCATAGCCCTTCAGTGTCAAGAACAGCATCTCTTCCCTCTAATCCCTTGATTTTCGCTTCACTCGCAGTCAAGGCCGGGACTCTGCCAACCCATGGTCTTTCGTCGCTGCTGAAACCCATAACTCCAGTCCACTCGAATTTCGCCACACACTCCCGACTCCCTTGACTATCCTGCGTGATACTCTGTGAATTATCATCATCGTATTCCGAGCCCGAATCAGAGTTGGAGTCGTCATCTCCAAGACCGATCCCCTCGGCCGCATCCCAGAACCGCAGCTGGTTGCTGATGACGGCATCAATAGTAAGCCTCCGGAACTTGCTCACCAAGCTCTTCTCCAGCCCGCCAACGACAGCTTCCCCCGGGAACCCAGTTTCGCCGGCGAAATACTCCGACGGCCCACGTCTCAGGAACCGCGCGACAGGGGCGTCAATACCGCCATCCAGAGACCCCACTCCATAACCTGTCGCAAGAGACCTGCCACCACCGAGCATCAACTCACCACCAGTACCGTCTTTATTGACCGGTCGTTGGATCATATACTGGTCCATCTTGGACTCTTTCCCGACGAGTCTGTAGGTATGCGTGAGTGGACGATCCACCATCGACTTTGGAGGCACTAGGGCCGACATCTGCCCACGAACCGGGTAGATATGTCCCTTGAACACCGGGAGTAAATGCGCGGTATGTGCATTAGTTGCAAAAACCACTTTATCAGTATGTACGTTGCCCCTCGCCGTGATGACGGTCCACCTCCTCTCCCTGCCCCCAGTAGTGTTCCTAACAATCGACAAAGCCGGAGTCAGAGTCTGGAGGTTCATCCCCCGCTCCGTGATGGCCTTCTCGAGGATATACGCGACGAGCTTATACGGCCACAACGAGCCGGCCTCGGACAACACCGCACCTATCGCGGTCGGTGTTCTGGTCTCTTGAGCCAGTATTCGCCTCCCTTCTGTCGTATCTCGCGTAACCACTCTGAGCTTCGCCGCAAACTCCGGCACCCGCCTCTTGAGCAACGCGATGGACTCGCGAGCCGCCATGAAGTTCTCCTCGGTGAAAAACGCGTCGCAGCTCGGTGTGGTCCGAAAATCACAATCTACCCCCTCGGCGCGGACGTACTCTGTCAGCAGCTTAACGTTGATCTGCTGGAACGCTAGGAGCTTCGTCAGCTGCTCGAAGCCGAGGTTGGAGGCGAGCTCGGCGAGACTGGACAGAGAGTAGAGGTTTGCTTTGCAGTGCCCGCCGTTGCGGCCGGTAGCTCCCCAGCAAGCTTGTCGAGCTTCGAGCATGACTACCTTTGGCGGGGAAGGAGAGGGGGTCTCGTAGAGATAGCGGGCAGTCATTGCACCGGCGATCCCGGAGCCGATGATGACGATGTCGGCATCGGTGGGGACATTCGGGGTGGTTCTGTGGTTGTGGAGGAACTTTGAGGGCTCCGAGTGCCAGAACGAGGCAGTTGACGACGGCGGAGGGATGCCTGGATCCGCAGCAGGGGGAGCACAACTCCTATCCGATGGAGTACTTGGAGGCATCTTTGAAGGATGGTATCGTCTGTGTGAGAGAGGATAGAAGAGGATAGCGAGGAGGGGGATATGTGAAGACTCGAGAGAGGGGTTTTCACAGAGCAGCTGCGGGGAACGCCTCTCACGCTCAGGTGTGGTGGGATGCATTTACAAACCCTAACCCTTATCGAGTGGCACGTGCTGGGTATGTGTGCATGTATATTAATATCACCGCTATTGCCCTGTGATTATAGATGTCCGATCTAGATGGGCTTCCTGATTGGTAATTCTGCGCTCTTTCGGTGTCTCGGCTGAGTTGGGCACGCAGTGCATAAGGGGTATTATCCTGTAGATGTCTCTGCGTGTGGCTGGAGGTATTCAAGAGATCAGTGTAATCATGCACAATCACTCGGAGTGGCTTGGATGAATGAATTAATTAATCATGAGTACGGCTTGAACAGATTGACGTCTGAGTTGAAAACATTGGTGATTCATCATCCAAGTGTACCTCAACCCTCAAGACATGAAAGTTCCGTAGACTATAAAGGGACATGAGAACCGGTGAATGTCCCACTCACATCCTCATCCAACTCACCAACTCTAGAGAAATAGAAGATACACTATATCCCAAGGACACAAGAAATGGCTACCCCAAATAATACCCACTCTCTGACTGTAGAACAAATCACCGAGACCAGACAAAAAATCAAAGATGTCAAGAAGCTTAAACGTAAACAACGAAGAGAGTTCTTCAAAGACTGCAATAACAGATTCATTACTCTCAAGACACTCACGAAAGAGCTAGGCTTACACATAACCAAGATTGACACTCTCGGCAACCGTCCTACGTTCTATGGTAGCTCTTTGTATCTGTTCCTGGCTGCGGTGACTTTTAACGCCGAGAGACGGCTAAACGAGCATTCTGAGGAGACGCGTCGACTGGAGGAAGAGTTCCGGTGGCAGCAGCTGGTATATGCACAGGAACTGCTCCAGCTGCGGGCAAAGCTTGGTGAGAGCTTGCGGGTAATGTTGATAACTGAATAATTTACTGAGTGAGTCTTACTACTATGTATGTCCGGGTATGCACATTCATTTATTTGTCCGGATATATAGATTCACCCCTTTATTTGTATACCCTCAAGTATATTAGCGACAAAGAACCCCTTAGAAGAACATAATAGAATAAATATCCCATCATCTCTAATCTAATCAGATCCCCGCCAAGACCCCGACCGGACTAGGCAAAGCGCTTCCCCACACAGCACCCCTTTATGCATAAGCAGTCACTGACATTCCTACCTCGGCAGGCAAGCGTTTATCCCGCCAAGCGAAACAGACACCCGCTAGGCGCCAGCCCAGGTGATGTTCCGCGTAGAAAGCCTATGTAATATGTTCTCTCGGCGTGCAGTACGGTGGCAGGGCTGTAAGTGGTCTATTAAGCTTATTCGGGAATGCGTTGATCCTGGTAGCGATCTTGATATCTGGAAGCTTGGAGTATATAGCACCACACCCCCCGATACATGGTCAAAGGGCCTTCTACTTTCTCTTGAAACTTGCTGTGTGTATTAACTGAGGGAATACCAGGGAGTGAAATATCAACCCTTCGAAACGTCGAGTTCCCCTGCTTCAGGATCTTTACGTCTAGGACGATGGCAAGAGGACTGTGTCAATCCAGATATCGAAGGTTGTGGTACAATCATGGAGACACTGTATATAAGTCTCCACCGGGTATCTCCTAATACCCACTTCACTCCATTCATTCAGTCGCCGGGCGATCTTTGATTTTTCTCTATTCTGCACAAATCTCGGTATCGGGTTGATTCCGTACCTTTACGATCTTTAATTTCATACTTACGATAACCCAATAATCATGAAATACTCCCTCTCCATCTCGAGTGCTTTTCTGACCACCGTACTCTTCGCCACAAATGCCGCCGCTCAACTATCACTAGACCCTGCAAACGTCCAGACAGCTAGTCAAGCTGACGGACTAGCAGACGTTGATACCGGGGATATCTTCACAGCATCCGTAACGTAAGTTCCCCTTGTGTGGGAGTAACTACAGTAGATGCTGATATACACCCACTTAGCAACACCGCCAACTTCATCAACTTCTGCACGGGAAAAACACTCGCCAACGGTCTTCAAGAGCGAGCAGGAAGCTGCAACGGCATCCCCATGGGCGATATCCCATCCGCGGATAAAATGGCAAGTACTACCAAACCCCAAAGAATACCCATCTAACCTCCTACTAGGTCTCTGCAATCATAATCAACCCCCCAGAAGGTGCCGTCCTCCCCGCATTCACGGCATTCGACGTGGTCGTCAAAGTCAACAACCTCCAAGCCGGATCATTCGTCAGTGAGTACTCCCCCCCAAACATCCCCCCAAAAACTAACTCTCCCAGACCCAACAACCCAATACTACGCCGCACCCCAACAACTAAACGCAAACGGGATCATCATCGGTCACACCCACGTCACAATCCAAGACCTCGGCGGCTCGTTCACGCCGGATACACCACCGAGAGCAGATGTGTTTGAGTTCTTCAAGGGAATCAATGACGTCGGTGATGGGAATGGATTGTTGACTGCTAAATCGGATAAAGGTCTTCCGGTGGGCTTTTGGAGGGTTTGTACGATTAATTCGAGTAGTAATCATCAAGGTGTGTTGTCTCCGGTGGAGCAGAAGGGGGCGCAGGATGATTGCTCTAAGGTTAGTTTTTTTCCCTCTTTTTTTATTGTTATTGGGGGGTCTGGGGTTAATGTGAGTATGGAATATTAGTTTAGAGTTGTTGAACCGGATGATCCGTTGTTGGCTGGGAATCAGGATGCGGCGGATGCGATTGCGGCGGATGAGGCGGCGGATGCGGCGGTGGAGGAGGCGGAGAGTGAAGCTGTCGCGGATGAGGCTGCTGCTGTTGGTGGTGATGATGCTGATGCTAATGGGGATGCCGGTGCTGATCAAGCTGCTGGGGGTGGTGCCGGTGCGGGGGCTGATGCCGACGCTGATGCGGATGCTGGGGCTGGTGCCGGTACTGGCGCCGATAACGGTGTAGATGCCGATGCCGATGCCGGTGCTGATGCTGATGCCGGTGCCGGTGCTGGTGCTGGTGCCGATGCGGATGCGGATGCGGGAGCTGGTGCCGATAACGGTGCTGATGCCGACGCCGATGCCGACGCGGGAGCTGATTCCGGAGCTGACGCTGCCGCCAACGCTACTGATGCCATCGGGGACGCTGCTAACGCCGTTGGTGATGCTGCAGAAGCAGTCGGAGATGCCGTTGATGCCGTCGAGGGTGCTGTCGGGAATTCAGCAACCGCTGTCGATGATGCTACTGCAGCCGTTGACGGTGCAGTAGCTGACTTTGCCGGTAATTTTGGGCAGAGGAAGAAGGGTAGAAGAGGCCTTAAGTGGAGGGCTTGAATACCTTAACTACTGTAGGGGGCTCCTATGGGGTAGTTATTGAGTTGCCTCGTTTTGGAAGAGTTTACTGTATATTACTTCAAGTTATTAAAATCGAAGGGTGTGGTGTTCATTGAGGTCTAATACTAAGCCTTGAAGTGCATCTGGATATGTTTCAGAGTTCAGCTACTCAGGCAGGAAATAAGTACCCGAAAATCCAAGTCTCGGGCAAGTGTGTTTTTACTGGATATGGCAGCTCTGTGCATTAAATATAGCTTCGTTTGGTGAATATAAAACTTGAACTTTCGGGTACTTATTGCGTGTCCCGGGTACAATGGCCAACAAAAAAGATTGAGGAACCTGTATTGCCTACGCTTTAGCTATAGTCCTTTGCAATACCAACATTTACATCCCCCTCCTTAGATACTATGTTCTCGTAAGGTAAATAAATTTCCGTTACAAGAAAAATACCAAGGCTATTGGATAAGTAAAAATCTATATTAAAAACTAAAGAAGATCAGACTCAAAAGTACATAAAAAGTTCGGAATCTATGTTGTAAGGCTACTATTTACAATATATATAAGCTATTTGGCAGAAGCCATTTCTTGGAAGTCCTAATTAAAAACAACATTGCGGTTCGGGTTCATAGGTCTCAGTAGTATAATGCTGCTGATCGCCGCCGGCTCGCCCATAGTGTCTCCATATTGTTACCATAAATAAACAAATACATGGGGACCTTGGGATATTTTTACCAAAGCCCCAACCCCCCCATTGAAATCTTTATTATACTGCGGAAATCCACCCTTTTTAAAACAATATCTGTAATATCGAAGCAATTCCGTACGTATCCCTCCTACTTTTTAGTTCATTTCTAGTAAGAAAAGTAAATTGATAATCAGAATGGAATCTAAGACTACTATTCCTATATTCTTATATTCTTATATCTAAGCTAAAGAGAACTATTGAAAAAAAAAGAAAAAAAAAGCTAAACCGAACATCTCATATATAACCTCCCATCTTCCAGTGCCGCATTTAGTTCATTTATAGTAAGAAAAGTACATTGATAATCAGAAATGGCATCCAAGCCTAAGACTCCTAATGCTTATGTCCAAGCTAAACCGAACATCTCATATATAACCTCCCATCTTCCAGTGCCGCAACCTCCTGCCCTGATAAGGAAGCCAGAGCAACATGCCCGACTTTATCACCCTTTTTGACATCTCGCAGTCCAACCTTCATATTTGCTATCAGTTTGGTCCTGTCAGATCCGTCCAGTGTACATCCTCCAGGTGGAAGTAGGATATACGGATTATCCATTGCTAGGGACGAGACATAGCCAAGAACATCCGGACCCACACACAACCACTTCAGAAAAGTACCAATAATGGAAAGGATAAGAAGTATCGAGGTTGCGCCTACAAGACCCGAAAGCCACAGAATGTTGCAGACGTATTGCCCCTCTAGAGTTACCACGGTTGCATTTGATTCATCAGCAGTAAATGTATTATTCAGGCGCTCAGAGAACAATCTACCACTTAAAGAACCAAGCACTTTCTTATCTTCCGGCTTATTTGAGTCAACCGTGGGTGCACTGGGATCCTTAGGTAGGTTTCCTCCTAAGCTATGAGGTACAAGAGTAGCTTGCCAGTAAGTATTGAAAGCTAAGGAGAAACCTTCCTCGAAATCCTCCTTTGATAAAGAATTTAGATTAACATAACCATCTATATCCTTGCTCTTCGAGCTTTCGCCAAAACGTGGTGGGTTGTGAAGGTCCTGAATAAAGCACTCAGATATCGTAGACCGCCAATAGGGTTGTATTGAGCCGCGTTGCTTCTTAAATTCTCTCTCAACCTCCATTATACCTTGGTACTTGATGTCCAGAGAAGTATACGCTTCAGGCTGGTGCTCGCCCCTCGACCGCCGTATATGTGTGGACTAAAGGGTAAGCATCAACTTGCTGTCAATATCTGATAGGTACACTTACCTTACAACTCCCGTGTACACACCTAACAATTGTTTCAACGTAGCTCTGAATTACAGAGCAGTTATGTATCGATGCCCCAAACCCATTGCTAGATGTATTTAATGAGCCAAATATAACTGTTCTTGGAGTGATTCCTAGAATCTCGTCCCGGGGGGAGTGGTCGAGGGTGTCTAGAAAGGATGTGGAATTTCCAAAAGCGGTGTTGACATTTTCGTATAGCTTGCCAAGGGGCTCCCCCATCTAGGATCATTATAGGTTATCCGGGATTTGTCTTGACAACTAAAAACAAAATATGTTGATTCTAGCGTAAATTTTACGAGTCCTTTTTCCGGGATCCCCGCAACCGGAATACCGATAAGTGATGAGAATGGGACGCGTTCGTTCAGATTTTTAGTAGAGATCCATCCTTCCTTATCAGCAGCTGAATTGTCGAGTGACTCTAACCTCGGGATCTAACTATGTTAATTACTATTTGAAAATCGGTTCCTATGTACTGAATACCTTAATATTCCCCCAAATATCCGTACTAGAAGCTTGTTTTTGGACAGATAATAGACTTGCCACATATAATGCGTTATAGGTGGAAGCTGGAGTAGAAGATTGGCTAATTTCTGATATTTGGGACACAGTGTCCAAGTACCGGACTATCATCGTGAATCTTTTATCAACCTTACTAATTAGATTCAAAGAGGACTGCCCGCCCAAGGGTGAAAGCAACCAAAGCAACACAAGTCCGAACCCGAGCGTAGCAGGACAAGTAGTACCAAGGGTCGAAATCTGTGTAGTTATGGTGCCGCCCAGAGTTTGGCTTCCCATCAATAGTTCTCTAACATGATCAGTTGGAAAATTTGATTAGCTCGATTCCTCAGTAGACTTACAGTACGCCAAAAGTCGAGCCCTGTTCCACTCTCCATCGTGCAATCATCCTCAGTGCCCTTCCCAATACGGTAGCGAATAGAATTGGATATATAGTGGTTCCCTACTAAATTTTTAGTACTTTCTCTTTAATATTAAGCACTTTACCTACAAGTCGTGCTACTCGTATGAGTTCCTCGCCCCAGGGTGAAATTGGTTTACTGTCCAGCTTATGCGCAAAAATAGCTAAAACGAGAAAGCATACAGGAGATAATGCAATCAATACGTCGATAATATAGGTATAACTATGCTTTAGTACCATCCTGCGTGGCAGCGTCTCTGGTTGGGTTGGCCACCCGGGTATGCGAGGGAACTGTTTCTCTTGGCATAATAAAGACTCGTCTTGCGGAGGAAGACTCCCAACTGCTGGATATTCGGAAGATGAAGTGGAAACCATCCTGCTGGCCTAGGTGAAGAAATAATGGTATTTTAGAGGTTGTGTGAAGGTGTTTGGTTTTTATCCTACGGGTAGGTGGCTGTAACCCCCATCAACTAGTTCAGATTAAGAGTGACACCCACTAGCTGTACTAGGGTGGAGGGTAAGTGACCAGAATTGTCTCCGGTTGGCTTGCAACGCTGGAGAAGTTCTGATCACTTTCTTCTGCCATATAAACCTTGCATTCTTTAGGTGTAACACTGCCCTCTTTCTGCAGGCCTTCCAATGGGCCGACCCTTATTTGGGCTTGCCCGGGCCGTACTTGGGTCGAGCCGGAAGAGCAATTTTGCTAGTTGGGCTAGGCCGTAGGAAATATTTAGCCAGGCTAAATATTTAATTGGGCCAATGTTAAAGGTTGTTAGAAGGGGCTTATCTCAAAGGTTAGCACCAGAGGGTACCAGTTTTTTTTTGGGGGGGGAGAGATGCTCCAGCGCAATAAGAGTAACATTACTTCTTACTTGGGCTACTTGGGCTTGACCCAGCTCCCATCAAATAGGCTGGGGTAGGCTGGGCCAGCGCCTTTTTTGCCCGGGCTGGCCCATTGGAAGGCCTGTCTTTCTGTTGTACACACCAGTATTGGGGCCTATCGGTGCCGAGTTCTAATCACTTTTATTCACACCCTAGTACTACTGTTTGTCGTCAAGTATGTAACTAGGAAAATAAAATCACTCTCTAAGATCTACTACTCGTAGAGCACTGGGGTTTTTAAAACGGGCTGATATTGCATCCATACAATACCACAGACTTGGCACTGTTTTCTATGGTATGCAATAGCAGTTCATTTCACAAACATCAGCCCCTTACGAGTAGATATATAGGCCGCATTAAAAGGACTACAGTGGTACGCTGAAACTTTTTGGCTGCGCCGAGGACTAGAAAGAGATAATCCCAGGTTTAGCCAACCATACAAGCTTACAAGCACACAATGTGGGCTGGTGAGAAAGACGTGCCCCCCTTGTTACGATAACCCTGAAACTTCTGACGAGTACACTAAAAAATATGATATTCATCCTGTCATAGCCACTCGTAAATGCTGGTGTTTGTTGTCTAACTATATCGTGCCCCATTAGTCTCGCTCCCATCCCCAGGTTTATTTGCCGCACAGCACCGTGGGTCTGGCGCACTTACCACTCTGAGCTTGGCAGGTCCAATGTCTCGGCATATTCCGGGCATATTATGCCTCGAGGACTCTCGGAGAAGTTATAGCACCTCTCGAAGAAACTCTGGTACTTTTCGGAAGTACCCCGGGCTTATTAACCCAGACCCCACGATACATAATCCTTCTTAATACTATATTTACTATATGATAGTACTATAGGCCCTAGAATACTTATTTTCCAGGCTTTGGCTGGTTCTTTTTGGGGCATATTTCTCCGAGCCTTGTGGTAAGAAATTCCGGAGCTCAAAAGGTGCCCCGAGACCCCTAGGGACCTCCGAGCGCTGCGGAGACTTTTGGGGTGACCGAGGCCTCCCGAAACTTCACTACTCCAGACCCTACGGTGCTGCGTAGAAAAGCAAAACTGGGGCTGGGTACGAGACTAGGGATTATGTGCATGGGATTTTATGATATGTATGCAATAGTAGCCCGTTTTAAGAACTTCTGCAGCGTCTAAGACAATCCTTTGCAAGAAAAATAAAGTTTCTCACCTACAAGGCGAAATATTGGGGCTTTGCGGCTGAACGTGTTAGGCGAATTATCGAGGCAGACAAGGCTACCACAAATCTAGGCAGTGATAGTTTTGCTCTCTTGCTACCACCGTGCTTCACTATTTTAGTTTTTTTATTACATCACGAATTGGTGTAATGGTTATATTTATCGTTTTAGTGTGCCCTAATACTTCACCCCTGACACGAGTATTTGTTGAAATAAAGTCTAGAGAGCCTAATTACTAGTGGTTGTTGAGCGTTGTTGAAGTCGACGTCCAATACTATACACTTAGTAACAGTCGAGATGACCCCGGACCCGATCTATTAGAACTAAGTAGAGTACTGTAGGATCTGAGGAGTAGGCCCATGGGCTCAAATTGAAAGTATGGGCGAAATGATGTTGGTAACTGGGTATATTACTGGGTATATTACTGGTGGAAAATGTTTTGGTAGCCTTATTTAAAGTTGATGACCCCCTGGGATTTTGGGTAAATGGTAAAATGAATAATCACATACCTGGTTACCCATCTACTCTCGTTCATACTTTTACTCGAGTATTGAACTGCTAGATTTGGTGAATATCTTCTTGACTGTGTAGAATATTATTTAGATATTAAGTTCTTTGACGTATTGACAATATTATAGTGACTAGAGCCGTAACTCCGGCCCTATTATTGACGTAGGTATTATATTTGCACCTATTCACATACCTCGACCCTGATCTTACTTTCGCTGTATCTAGTAAAGAGGCTATGAAAATTTTTCAATTGAGCACAGTGCTTCGCCAAGGGCACTGCCTGAAATAAAGGCCTCTGCTGTTTACTCCGCACGAATAGTTTATGCAATCTAACTAGGCGCACATTATATGAGGATATCATATTGCCTAAGAAAATCAGGACTTTACGAGTATAATCTCCGATGCCATGAAAAAGCGGCCCGTTTCAAAAGCATAGGCTATCTACGACGAGTCTTTGATGTGCGTAGTCAAGTGATGAATTAGGTCTCCCACAGAGTGCATTTTTGATCGGAGTCTCCTCGTTCGTCACAGTGTGTATTTGTGCATTTTACTACCCAGGCGGTGGGAGGCATTGAGGAGAAGCCCCAGATCTCACCAATAGTAATAACCCAGTCCTAAATATATCTAGAGGCGAAGCTTAGCAGTCACCTAGGTCGTCTTAGCATATATATTCGGCCCCCGAAAAATTATTTAAGGAAGTACTCCTACTTAGCTATGTAGATACCCCAAGCTTCATCCTGGAAGATCAAGAGCCTTCATCCCGCCTATATCTTTTTGGATTACTTTACTTTGCTACCTTTAGCGCGCTCCCCAGTACAAAGATGGATCATCAAGATCAAGAGGAGCCCCTAGCCACACAGGCGACCCCTCATGGGACACCGAGAGACCTAGAAACCTGCGGCCCAGTCACTAAAAGGTAGCTACCAGATAAACACTAATGATTCTATTGGGCTGAATTGTTCTAAAACTTTGACTTTTAGTGTCAACAAAAGGCTTTCAGGATATAGCAATATTCCTATACAGACTCCAGATATCCAAGATTCCAATAGCGGGCATTCAACCAACTCGGACCAAGGCACTCGCCTGGCGCCCACCACATCATCCCCCCCGGAGCTTTCGGCAAGCCGCAAGGGCATCCCTTCCGGAGGGTGGCAGGGAGGCTGTGTTGTTTTTGCAATAATCACAGGGGTCGTGCTCCTCGTCAATCTTACTTTCACAGTTTGGGCGGCCGTGAAATACGGGATTGATGACGAAGAAAGAGTAGGGACAATGTATGAGGGCAGCTGCAACACAGTGTCAAGACTGAATTTGGTGGCCCACGTATTTATTAATGTCCTAAGCACTATTTTGCTCAGCGGAAGCAATTACACCATGCAATGCTTGAGCTCCCCGAACCGCGAAGAGATCGATGCCGCCCATAAGGATGATAAGGAGTTGGATATTGGGGTTGTAAGCATAAGAAATCTATGCGGGATCAGTAAAACGAGAGCTCTCATATGGTGTCTGTTAGCCATAAGTTCAATTCCCTTACACTTTCTGTGAGTTGAATTCCAATTCACCCGAGGCTGCCCTACCTAACAAATATAGTACCTAGATGTAGGGAAGCTAATGTTGAATCCAGGTATAATTCAGCTATATTTTCCACAACTGTAAGCTATAGCTACAGCTACATACCGTGGATCATTGGAGAGAGTCACATAACCCCACACCCATTACTTACCGACAGGCTAGAATGGAAGGAATGCATAGAGGCCTATGGAAAAGAGTTTCTCACCGACAGGGGAAATATGCTTGTTGTAGTTTCTGGGAGCGCACCAATACACATGCAACGGAGCTTTAGGGATAGATTTGAGAAATATCTATCCGAGTATTCTCGATTTAATCCTTCATTGGAGGTTTCTCTATGGGGATATCTTTCCTGGGATTATTATCTAATGGGGAATTCTTCGTTGGTGGATTATCTACCGGGGAATTATCCGTTGGAGGATTATCCATCCATTGATCTTATGTCGTTGTGGAATCTATTGGGGAGTTATCAATCACATTCTTATGAATCGGAACGATCTCAGATTTATGACTGGATCTGTGAATTCTCCGAAGAGCACATGGGAGACCTCTGCGATATCAAGGCCCGTACTAGTGCTGACCATTGGACAGTAGAAGGCGCCGAGGTTCAGTACTGTCTCAGTGAGCCGATAAAGGAGAGATGTACCCTACAGTATAGCATATATATCATGGCAGTAGTACTCCTCTGCAATGGGGTGAAACTTTGTTGTATTATCTTGGCAGTTTTCGGGGGCAGGGGCAATGGTAGGCTTGAACGGCTGGTCACTATCGGTGATGCAATAGTGTCATTCCTCAAATATCCAGATGAAGCGACCACCAGAGCTTCTATTAAAGCTGTTGATGATCCGTCCTGGGAGCAGGTTGTCGGAGAAACTCGGAGTTTTCAGGTGCCTGATAGCCCGTACTGGTACAATGCAGTTAGCACTCGCAGGTTGTTTGTGTGTTATCTTCTGTAAGCTTCCATGCCGTGGAAACCCATTCAACATGCTAACTTCTCGGTGCCCAGGTCTATAGCGGTAATCTGCCTTGGTGTTACGGCTCTTGTTGATAGCCATATAAAAATACACTCTGGTAGCTCAGCATCGTACGGGGAAACACTATCTTTTTTATGGGGTTTAGGTATCGGCACTCCCAAGATTCGGTATACGCTCAGGCCATTCTATTCCATTCCCTACAAAACTCGGTTTCTTGCCTGCGTTATCACTGCCAATATCCCACACGTTCTATTCACATTCCTGTACCTGATGTACAACTCAATATTTACCTGCATGCTGCTTGGGAAAGAATGGGACGAATTCTCGAGCCGGTGTCGGCCACTCAGAGTCACAAGACCAGAAATATCGGTCAGCAGGCGGAGATCAGCCGGTGAACAGAGATGGGCACATCTCTCACTAACTCGTTTCTTTCAAAGGTTCGGACCCGCAAGGCCCACAAACGAACAAGGGTCAACCTATTTTCTTCAACTCCCATACAAATACAGCCTACCGCTCATGGCAGTATCGAGCCTACTACACTGGCTTATATCCCAAAGTCTCTTTGTTATGCGGTTTAAAAATGCGTTACCATATGGAATTTTACCCGTATACCATTCGACGGCTATAGATTATGATGAATCTCTTAGCAGCCCACGAGTCGGATGGTCCCCCGTTGGCGCTTTCTTTACAATCATTTTGTTAATCCTTATGCTACTTGTAACAATAGTTTCCGGATTACAAAAATATCGTGGTAAGATACCATCAGTGGGTAGCTCCAGTGTTGCTATCGGCACCGTATGTCAACCGTTAGAGGTGGTGGATGTGACTAAGAGTCTCAAGTGGGGTGTGGTATCGACGGGTGATGACGGTGTTGGGCATTGTTCATTCAGTAACAGAGAGGTGGCACTACCGGTGTCTGGCAAGATTTATTTATGTGAAGATGTATTGAAGGAACACATGGAAAGTGGTGGGCCATGAGGGGCTGTACGGTGCCGGTGCACGGAGGGGGACTGATCAAGATAATGGCTGCGATTAGCGTTTTCAGGTGTCTACTGCGATATCAAATGTGTAGGAATTATGATGTAGAGGCACAAGAAATATGAGGAAGTGGCAGAGCGCTAGAAGATACTCCCAGGCAGAAAGAAATACACGAAAGTTATTTTTGAAAAATAAAAAAAAGTGTCTCCCAGGGGCTGAACCGCGGACCGTTTCTCACTTGTCCCAGAATAAGTGCGACTAGGCTTCCCGGTATACCGGTAGGCCATCTTCACCTGAAAGCTTCCGTAGATTTCGTCCTTTTGAGGTGTGTTGAGGGGGCTCTCTCACAAGAACCGGTGGTGCAATCCCCCATACTTAGAAATGTAAAATTATAAAGTATTTGGCGCCTTAACACAACTAAAGGGCGTAGATATTTCTTAGACTTAGCCTCTTCTAGGGTATTTATAAATTTATATTCATTTGTTTTTCTCAATTCCGCGTTATCATATTGTCAGGGGACATAAATAACCGCCCAAATGACGACCAGGAGCCTCACATTAGCGTAATACCTTCTCTCACTATACAAATTAATAATACACAAGTTAACACTCAATTCTCTCTATAATTTAGCTTTTTATCAATTGTTGCTTTGGTGGCTATTTGGGCTTGAATTGGGTATGGCTGTCATGGGTGGGCGGTTATTTTTGTCACCAAACAATATCAATACGCAAATGTATAGTGTTTTTGATATCCAACAATACTCCGGAGATATATATTAGTAGGTAAGATTTCACCCTGGTGGTGCCCCTCACCAAGCCGCCTCCAAGGTACTCCCGAAGTCCTCAGCGGCTCAACAAAAAACCTGTAAACCAATACACCAATATATGAGCATATATATAGATTCTATTAGAGGGTTTCAAGGGCATCAGCCAAGTGATAGATCTTCCCCCAATCGATGGGATTTTCTAAATCTGATCCTGAACTTCCGGAAGGCGTGAACGGTCAGGTATAAAATCTTAGGCTCCTGCCCATGAGGGTTCCAATTTATACGAAGACAGCGATGTTAGTTGCCGGAAACTAGATAGATGTGAAACTAATTCAAAGAACCAGGTTAAAGTCACAACTCGTCATTAGAGCTTAACCTCATAAATTAGGTTTTGATACGTGCCCGTCAAAAAAAACGCACTCGTCCGATCTGTTGTATTATGTGTTGTATTATTGGTATCGAATAGGTATAGTGCCGGGTACAAGCAGGCTTTGGGTCTATGATGTAGGAGGTTCCGCCTCTAATGTCATATATAGGAAGCATAGCAGACTCGCTGGAGAGAGTCCTCCTAAGCCTGCTGTTTCCTGTAGCCAGGTGTCCGATTCTGAGACAGTGGCTAAGTAAATGTAGAGTTGGGAGTTATAACTATCACCAGCGGTGGGAGTAAGAAACCTTCATATATATAGAGAAACAAACACTGTACCCTCACCGTGTACAGAGTGATCCATCTCCGTATACCATCAGGAGCTACATATCAACACCTTGAATGATGAAATTACAAATGATTATCAGTGGCTAACCGTGAGCGTTTGTTTATACAAACAACTTATTAGCTGTTTGTTGATACCCTATAATCGCTTTCGTAGGTCTAACTAAGCCATAGGATGTTTAGGTGGGATGAGATGCTGTGCGCGGGAATCTTTATCTTTCGAGCCCCCCGCCGGAGAAGAAACCTCCATACCCCACTAGAACCTGAGATAGCATGACAGTGGTCTATACCAATCAGTAAATCCCCCAACCGAAGAGATACCTCAGTGGCTACCCCAAGATATTTATTTATGTATGTCACTCTCAACACTGCCCTCCGCACCCGTTATCCCCACCACTTGGTACAGACCCATCACCCTCTCTTCAATTGACCAATTTACAGCCCATAGTGCAAACACCCGCCCCTCAGATCTGGAAGCCCGATATTAGATCAATATAGCGCCGGGAATTATAGTATACACTCGGCATCACAGGGCCTGAACTATTTACACTAGAATTTCTAAGGTTGGAAGATTTACCTTGTTGTAAATCATCCGGGAACAGTAGGTGCACGTAAGCCTATCTTCCTCTCATTTCCTGTTTTTGTTGTTTTCCTCAAATAATTTCCCCTCGTGTTGATATTAATGTTTATTCTTTGAAGCGTTCATCCTGGATCCAACGTATCTTTCAACTCTCGGTGCAAATGTCGGCGATGAACCACCGGATAAGAGGAGAATAGGACTATTCATAAGATTTCGTATCCGCGCTCCTTCTGGATGGTGTATTAAAGCTGTTGAGTTTCGTGTTACCCTCGCTGCACATGGAAACGGTAGGGACTATTACAGTAGGGGTCTTTTTGGTGGGGAGATAGTACCCTGGGAATGCCATTAGGACGGAATTAGGGAGTATGCGATTGTACACAGGTCTGAGCTGGCGAAGAGGGGTTGGGGTAGAGCTGAAATAGGGTTTCTCATCAATACAAGCTGGTATTTAGCAGGAATATCATTACTGATATTGGGAAGATTATTGATGGGCATGATAGTAGATATCCGTATAAAATCTTGATGAAACCTATCAATGGTAATCATACACTCGGGGTATATTCACTTCCTAAAGCCCCGGTAGTTCCCAAAACTCTTGAAGTTTGATAACATCTCCATGTCACCCGGCTCTTCTACCGCATTCCACTCTATACAAGAATGGATTAATCCCGATAGTTAGGGTTATCAACCGCTTATTCTACCCTAGAAGATTCTATACACAACTCTGAACGCCACCACCTCCAAAGATATTTCCGAATCATTCCCTATATATGTGTTGACAACCCCGCGGCAAGCCAAAACATCCATGATACCCCCATTGAAACAATATTTTGATAAGCGATACCATGAAACCGTTACTTAGCCAGTGATACGAGGTTATCGAGCTTACGAACTCACAGAAGATCCGCCACGACAGGGATTACTCTAAGAAAGACCGCGCGTTCACTACTTGGCTTTTTAGATACAACCAATAGTTAGAACAGGTCTGATGGAGTTGTCGTGAGGGGTTGGAGGGACGTGTAATCCCGGGGGCGTTTAAGGCGCGACTGTGGGTTGATCGTGTCATTACTGGGCCGCGATTCGTTGGGATATGTCTTGGTAATTCAATAGCTTGTGAGTGTATTTCAGTTGGTTTATATCTGTTTAGGACTCCTCATTTGGTTAAATGAGCCTCAGGTAATTGAGCAACGGGATTAGATGTCTCACAGAATATCACTCACTGCCACAGTTCATAACATGTCCTCTAACCTCCCTTTATTCAAGATACAACTTGCCAACGTCGAAATAAGAGTTGTGAATTTACTCCAAAGGGCCCGGTTATACTATTTACCGGTTTCCAAATTTTTGCCCCGCACCTGGTCTGCATGGTGGGGGCTGTGAATTAAAATCTTTATTTCTACTACACCAGAGGGTGGGTACTTGCGTAACCTCTTCAGAATAGGCTCCCGTCAACCGATAAATCTATAGAAATATTGTTATTATCCGAGAAGACGGTGGAGATCATATTTTTCCCCACGGAAAGATAAGGGAGTATCTATATAAAGAGCATTGGTGGCGTATTCAAGCTTTTGTAATTAATCCCTTCGAGCCGGGGTATACGACTCCGGCACGGTCGGATATTCGGATTCTTCCACAGTAATTAACCCGTTACAATGAAAAAGAAGCTTTCTCAATCTGTAGGAAAGACTTGATGCAGGATAGTTTCGCCCTCTTGACAATTCCCACTCGCCTCGACGCGCGGCTGTCAACTGCATGGGTATCACGGCACTCTTCTTACGTGTTTTACCATCACAGCTGTGGCGTATATCTATAATCGGCTATCTCGCCGCCGTGGCTGACAGCACAAAAGTCGCACCTGCACCGCCCCAGATCACCAGAAATATGCGTGTTTAATCTGCTTCAAAGGGTCCCTGAGCGGCCAAGACCGGGGTAAGGGTGAGGATTATTTCCAATGTCTCGGAGAGTGGCAATTAAGACTTAAAACCTGCGTTGCACCCCTCTTGGTGGGAGTCCAACACGTAAACAACAGACAGTACTCTCCCCTCACTATGGCTGCCCACTCTGCCTCATATACTCGTCTCGCGATAGTCTACTTTGTAGACTGGTTTATCATTCTCGCAACTATCGCCTTCGCCGGGTCTATGTCCTTATGGGCCACTCCTTCAGCTCGCCCGTTCTCGCTCTCGGATAGGAGTATCTCGTTTCCGTACCAGACAAAGGCCAAGATCCCAACAATTCTCCTCCTCGTGCTGGCGATTCTTGTACCTCTCATAGTCTGCATCGCCCTCTGTCTCTTCGTCGCTACTCCGTTTACCCGTTCAGCAGGATGGAAGAGAAGGGTCTACGCTGCGAATAAGGCGGTTCTTGGCTTGCTCTTGAGCATTGCGATCGCAATGCTGTTTACAGACTCGTTAAAGAACCTCATGGGGAAGCCAAGACCGGACATGCTCTCGCGCTGCAATCCCCAGCAGGAATTATTACACTTTGGGAGGATTGGGGCAGACCTCTTTACGTGGGATATCTGTGGGAATCTGGGTGAGGGGGAGGAGTTCAAGAGGTTGAGAGATGGGTTTAGGAGTTTTCCTAGTGGGCATGCTAGCAGTACGTTCTTCCCCTTGAAAACGTATCTTATTACAATAGCTAATATCTAAACAGTGAGCTTTGCTGGATTAACTTACACCTCACTCTTCCTCGCCTCATTCTTATTCTCTATGCAACTACCATTCACGAGATCTGTCCGCCCGTTCGCTTCAGACACTCCTGCAGCTTCTCCTGCCCCACAACCAAAGTTCCCGCAGATGCTCTCTTTCATGATTGTTGCCCTTCCCGTGTTCATCGCTACCTATATCGCCTCAACCCGCTGGTCCGATTACCGCCATCACGGCTTCGATGTGCTGTCTGGCTGCTTTCTAGGGATCGTGAGTGCGCTCATTGGGTGGGGTTGGTACGGCGTGTTTTCGTGCAGGCGTGGAGGCGTCTTTAAGAGTGAGGATCTAGAGACCATACACGATTATGAGAAGCACGCGAGAGCGAATGTAAATGCTAGGGCTGATACTTATGCGTAGAAGAGGCCTGTGTCCTCTTTTTCTTTATTTTTTTATTTTTTATTCTGGTGTCACGGGGTTTTTGTCTTATTGTTATTTATTTTTTCTAGATTTATTTATATCGATTCAAATGGGGGGGGGTATATCAGAACTATCTTATTCTTTGACTTCTTTAGTACACTCATGCAATAATAGTAAAAAAATTGCAATAAATACTGCTTTGACCTTAGTATGTCTGTGTCTGACTTTCAAGTCCTCCCTCGTGACCTGGATCGTTATTGGTAGGAGATAGCATATTCTGATAACCCGAACATGAGACATTCCTCCCCCCCCTCCGGATTTAAAATTCTTCTAGAGAGCTCTAAGCGAGGTGTCTCACATCCTGTTTTGAGAAGAACTGGCTCGATGGTGAGAACCTGATCGACGTCCATACATCGAGAGAGTATACATACCCGCTGGACCGGTAGTTGGGCTGAGGTCTTGTAGTGCATGAGTATTATTCTTGGTTGTTGGGTAGGTGGAGCATTAATCGGAAGGCGGACGGGTTATAGAACGAGTGAGAGGTCGTGATCAGGTATTACAAAGTTGGATTGTTATATGGCTCTTATGTTATGTACTCCGCTATACATTCTGCACCCTTGAGAACCATTTAATCATAATAAATCAGACAATATCCATTACACTAGTAATTTAAACCAACCAAAGAAACAAAAAATGTTTCCCCCTCCTATCTAATATAAAAAGCCCTAGGAAAAAACTCCCCTATTTAACCTCCTCAAGCGACACCGCACCCAGAGACTCTGGGCTATCTTTGCGCTCAGCATCCAGATACTTTGCAGGATGAAAGATATTAAAAATAACGAAGCACGGAAACATCGGTAATGCCTCCAAACAGTAGAAATAAACCTCTACAAGCAGTAAACCCAGTAAGCCACCGCAACGGGGGGAAGGGGGGGAAGGGGGGAAGAGATCATACCGTGAGAAGCGAGGTATCCAGTCCAACCTTGTGAGAATTCAGCAACACGATAGCAAGAACGCACCTAGATCAATCAGCATAAACAACCATCGAAGCTACCATAGATACTAACCATGATGAGCAGAGAAGACGCATATAAAGCCCACAACAAGAACCTCCACTGTGGCATAGGTGAGCCAACTACAGCGAGAGCCCGCGACTTGAAGTCGAAACGAATAGTTGCGCAAATAAAGAACCCGAATGTTATGATTTGGACAGCGAGACCTGTAAGCATGACATTCCTACCTAGGTCCATCTTCTTCATATCGGTTCCTGGATACTAATGTTAGGATAACGCTCATTTTAGCAGGGGGAGGAGTTGAGTACCGCCAGAAGCACCAGACATGATCCCTGCTCCGATCCCTTGTAGAACAAACGAAGTGATATCTCCAGAGATGAAGATCCATGTAACCCATCTAGCGGGGACACCGAGCGCTCTGGCTCTACGCCCGCCGGGAAGCACTGACTCGAGTAGTCTGCCGAAGAGCACGTAGTCTGCTGCAGCGATGAGGACCGGGGCCAACACCACGAGGGAGAACTGTGCAATAAACAACCCACTGAAGTAGAATCATTAGTATTTCGGCGAGTGTGTGTGTGTAAGGAATCTCAAGGGGTTATACCGGCTGTAGACATCGGCCTGGGAGAGAATTCGAGTAGCGTATCCGAATGTTTCCACTAAATACAAAACACGTAAATTAGTAGCTGTGTCAGGTGTTTTTTTTTTGTTTCGGGAGCTCAGACTTACTCAGGCCGGCTACGACAATGACTGAGAAGTACCATGCGCGGTATCGCACCATTTGGAAAATATGCATCGCGCAGGTGGCGGCATAAAGCGCTGTGGCTAGAATTGCAAGTGTTCGTGATGGGTCATAGTCGTAGTATGCTCTGTGTATCCTCGCTCCTATACCAATAGAGTATTAACATAAACCTTCTAGAGGGCCTTGAACCATACACCCCCTAGGGGGGACTCACTCGCAACAATCGTGGAAAACGAGTCTGCTGCCACCTCCGTGGGATGTATTGTATACATTTAGGAGTGGATATTTAAAAACCTATAGCCTGTGTTCCGTTCTTGGGGTTTGACAGTTGATTAATAACGACAAGCTCTAGAAATTAGAGATATTGAAGTGTAGGTGCACCGTGTGAGGATCCGGGGGTTAATCGATCTTCACCGACTGCGGGAATGAGATGCAGTCGTAAGTTTAAGGTTGATGGGATGAAAGTTGATATGGGGGGACCCAGACCCCAGGAAGGTCCCCCCTTTGAAGGTTCAAAAACTTCTAGAGCCCTATTTTCCCGGTGGGGTACACATTGAATGGACCGATATTCCGTTTCGCAGCTGCCTTTTTGGTCTCGGATGGCTAATATCCCGGGGGTTCTGGAGCCGGTTCGACTGAGATCCTTGTCCTTTTGGTGTTGTAATCAAGAAGCAGACAGGCCAACCTCGCTTAAGTGAGTAGCTGTAGAGTAGAGTAGAATAAAGCATGTTCTTCTCCCGGTGTTGAGATACATATAGGCTCGGGGGGTTTGGTGGTGTATGATATTGGGTCTAATATTGAGGTTTATTAGGATGTGCTACGGTGCTACATAGAAGCAAGTAAGCCCCCTTGACAAGAGTTTCGAGAAGCGCCCGTCAGCAGTATACTCACCCTAATCCAACTTCCATAATCAGGTTTCTAATCAACAACGAGGAATGCCTGAATATATTCACCCAGACAAGCAATGTTACATGTATCCTATCCCACTCTCGCCGTTTCCCGCAGAGCCGCACAGAAACTCGGGGAAAAAAATGCAAAGGTTACCCGGTCGGCAAAGATTTTCAACTTTCTACCTCTGACGTGGTGTTTCATGCGCACGACGACGAGTCAATGAGAAATCTTCATTCTCCTCATCTACTTCCTCTCGCATCTGCTCTCTGGCCTCTCCTCCTTCCTCTTCATCTCATCTTGTCTCTATCCCCTATCACTGCTCTTGTTTTCTCGCCCTCACATTGTGAAGGACATACCCCGCACGTGTTGCCAGTTTACCCCCCGCCCCCGCAAATCAGGTGATCTCCCGTACACCTGAAACACTACAAGCCTATCGAATAAGCAAGAATCACCGTCATGACGACAGGCTACTTTACTTTCAAGTGGAATGACCCGTCCGGCGAGGTCCAGGAAGTTTATGTCACCGGCACTTTCGATGCCTGGGGGAAAAGTACCCAGCTTTTCAGAGAGGACGATGCTTTTGTCGCAAGGGTATCGCTTCCCGTCGAAAAGACACAATACAAGTTCGTCGTCGACGGCGAATGGGTCATTGATCCCGACGCCCGTAAGGAATTTGAGGACGGTATCGAGAACAATATCTTAATCACCGAGGACTTTGAGGGCTATGAGAGGCCGGCCGGTGAGGTGGAGGAGGATGCCGAAGAGGAGGTAGAAAGTGCGGCAACACAGGTCGATGAGGGTGCCAAGTCAGAGGAGGATAGTGATGATTCCGAGTCTTCCTCTGAGGACGTCGGTGGAGATGATGAAGGAGCTGATAAGGAGCCCCTTGATGCCTCGGCTGTCAACATCAGTGCTGACCATGAGACCTTCGAGATTGCCTCCGAGTCATCATTTGACAGCGAGGTGGCTGATCCTAACGCAGTTGATGCTGAAGCCGTGCATATCACTGCTGCTGATGCGACTTCTGAAACCGAGCAAGCCTCTACCGATATCACAGACGACGCTAGCGAACTCGTAAACGATACCACCGAAGCCGCCACCGAGAGTGCAGACGATGCTAGCGAGCCTGTAAACGATACTACCGAAGCCGCCGAGGCTGCCGAGACCGCCGGAACTGTGGAGGAGACCGACAAGACCGTAGACGACTCCTCAGAATCCTCAAAATCTTCAGGATCCTCTGAAGATGGTTCAGAAGATGTTGTTGAGGTACCGGAAGCGGCTGTTGAGGTACCAGAGTCAGTCGTTGATGCCCCAGCAACAACAGATACAGCCCCAGAAACAACCGATACTGCCCCAGACGCCACCGACAGCAGCCCCCTCGAACCGACAGTTGTAGAGACACCTAGCATCAATGAAAGCGCTGATACCGAGGCCCCAGCTGATACAGTTTCACTTGTATCTCCATTATCCACGACTGCTGCACTGGCTGCCGGGGTTCCTAAAGAAACACCTCCTTCATTTGCTGATGTTGTCAAGGATAGCACTATCTCTTCTGCTTCACCAGACTCCTCTACTGCTGCACTGGCTGCCGAGGTTCCTAAAGAGTCACCCCCTTCGTTTGCTGATGTTGTCAAGGATAGCACTATCTCCTCTGCTTCACCAGGTTCCTCTACTGCAGCTTTAGCTGCCGGTGTTCCAAAGGAAGTGCCGTCTAAGGATACCCCAGCAGAGTGCCCGTACAACGCTGATGGAACACCTAAAGCCGCTCCACTTCCCAAAGATACACCTGACGAATGTCCTTACAACGCAGACGGGACCCCCAAGGCCGCCCCAGTTCCCAAGGAAACACCTGCCGAGTGTCCATATAATCCCGACGGAACACCAAAGGCTGCTCCAATTCCTGCTGAAACTCCTGCTGCTTGTCCCTACAACCCGGATGGATCTTCAAAGACACCAGCCGACCCCACCCCAATCCCGAAAGAAACACCTGCAGACTGCCCATACAACGCTGATGGAACACCGAAGGCCGCACCTATTCCAAAAGAGACCCCCGCCGCGTGCCCGTATAACCCTGATGGAACCCCTAAGGCTGCACCTATTCCTAAAGAAACCCCTGCCGCATGTCCGTACAACCCTGACGGAACCCCCAAAGCTGTACCGATTCCCAAGGAGACTCCTGCAGCATGCCCATTCAACGCTGATGGAACCCCCAAGGGGCGATCTGGCGAGCCACCTGCGAAAAGTGGAACCCCCCTCGACTTCTTGAAGAGCAAACCAACTGTTGTTGTGGGAATAGCCACGATTATCGGATTTATTCTCACAAGGAAATATCTTTTCTCCAAGCGGAGTTAGGTCAAACTGGGTAGCGAATTTTGTGTTTCTCGGATGTATATTCTGACTATGTATGGAGGACTAAGTTTTGATTTTTGTGGAGATCACTCCATGCTCGATACAGATGATACCATTTCTCTACGGGTATTCTCTTTTCTTTTTGAAATAGTGTTCTCTCAAGCAACGCATGTATGAGCAAAGTTAGATGTTTCTTCTGTTTTCTATTATTTTTTTCTTATCATTTCCTTTGATATCCGCCTCCGGCTTCGTATGTAATTGAGGGGTCGACGGTTAAAAAGTTCGTGGGTTAGGGTCGTGGGCGGATGTTTCGGCAGAATGAAACAATTGCCAAGATTGCTGGTGCGCTGTGCAGGCCACGTGACTCGATCTTATCAATTGTATGGTCGGGCTTCAATCTTGTCTGACATTGGAGTTATGTTATGCCATGAAATCTCGTTCTTAGGGGGTGGCAATTTTTTCTTATTGGGTTGACTGCTTCCTGGCTTCATTTATGGTGTTGCCTTTGAAACCTATTGGGGTGGGTTGCCTGATTTTATGAAGATCATCTACCTTAGCCTAAGCGCTAGGCCCTCTGAAAGTATTGGGTCTCATCAGCGAGTACTTACTATAACGTATTGCAGAAGAGCGCCGGTCGATAAGCTTCACCACCTTCATCCGCTGATAGAATTAGTTTTTATTGATCCCTAGGAGGAGGTGATATGCTCCCAAGAGGGTGAACTTAGAAACATGCCAAGCCCATATAAGCTTTTAAGCCGCACCCAATTGCGGCAAGTCCCGACTAGTCCTTAAAGAACACCGTGCTGTTGATATATGTTCTGGAGGTTTAGAAGGCGGCCATGCCGAGATGGGTCCTGTGGTTATTAGGTAGTATGGAGTGTCTGTGTGGTAGGTTTGTTTGTTATCCTATCATCATTGTAGTGGTTAAGGTGGGTGTGTAGAAGTGATTCATCGGATATCACTCGAGCATGGGTTCACTAATATTCACAAATGATCACTCGATTGTTTGAGGATTGCCAATTCTTTTTTTATTTATTTATATCTTTAAATATATAGTGAATAACCGAATTCGTTTGATATTTATGAAGTGAAAACAGTCTTCCAGTTCTATTTTATTTTTTTTACCCCTATTATATCATATGATCATCTACTGTATGCAGCCATGTTGTTATCAGAATTTTAGCATCCCCCAAGAGGCCTGTAGTTAGGTCACATTACCGGAGAAGGCGGCTCAACTGATACTACAATGAATTTTTTGAAGGGATGTATATCTCCGCTGATGCCTTCAACTGTTTATCTGACTGTTTCTACCATTGTATTGAGTATAGATTGTGCATTCGGTTGGTAGGCTAATATGGTAAATGATAACATGACCCTCTTGTAGGTATTGAAGCTGTGGAGTATTGGGGTTATTAGGAGTCATGACGCCTTATTAGTTTACGATAATTATGATAGATAGTTAATGTTATAAACCGGAAAGACCACTGTATCCGGTCTTTGGACCTGAATATCCGCTGTCTGTATTACAAGTAGGTAAAGAGGCGAAGTGGTAGAGAGTGTCTTGTTTCCCGGTACGATAGGTACATCACCGCTAGAATTACAAAGATCGAATTAAATTCATGATTATATGATGGATTAAATACTGGAATTGTAGTCTTTGGCGATTTTCTGTTATCACGTGTGGGAGTTTAGTTTAACTAGGATAATGGAGGGCAATATTAGAGGTGTTCTGGGTGGGGTGTAGACATACAATTGCAGCCTACGCTAGATTAACTAGGCCAGAATAGGGGTTTATTGCACGGCGGTGTGATACATCACTATCAGCCAAAACTAGTGTTTATTATTTCTATTATATATTTGAAAGTGAGTAAAAGAACTGGCTACATGTATTCTAATAGACCGCTATACTTCAGAGTGTAAAATCAACTCTCTCATATAAGGGCTTAAGAATTCCTAAATCAGGCTATTGATACTGGCATAAATAATAGTGGTGGGTGCTAAAAGCTCTGGACACAAACTGCTATCATTGGCTCACAGCAGTGAAACCGCTTGATTATTCGAAATCATCAAATATAATTTCCCCTGGCCAGTCCGCCATAGCCGTCTCAAGATTCTGCATGACCCATGCATCCCTTGCTGGCCCGTCATCCATCGTACAGAAATCATGAGCCATGGAGATGTCCTGAAAGAGCTCCATACCGGCTGTAAGCTCTTGGGAGCTCAACCTGGAGCTATATTCGTTTAAGAAGACTTCAAGTGCTGCTTCGACCACCGGAGGGTGCTCAGTGTTGCCGTTTAAACCATTTTCTGATATTGTATATTCTGTCATAATCTCATGGGAAGCGTGACCTTCCTCTAATCTTTGGGGGTCAAAATCTACAGGGATAGTAGCGGTAAAATCTTCGAGCTCTTCTTGAAACGAAGGTGACATGCCTAGCATTGTGCCTTCTAGCAACTCCATCATTTCTACTCCATATAGCGGTTGATATTCGGTTTCAGACCGAAATTCCCCCACACTATAGGATGAAGTTGTCTGCTCTTGATCTTTTGGAACGCTGGGAATACTAGTGTTCAGAATGTCTAGATTATGTAGATGACTTTCTAACGAGATTATAGAAGTGTGCTGATTTGAACACCCCGGGTTGGTCTCGGGGTCGATCTCACTTGGGCCGGTCTCATTAAGGTAAGTATCGTCAGGCTCGGTCTCACCAGTACCGGTCATGTCCTGGGTTGTTTTGTTTTCAGGAGTTCTCTCAGAGCTCTGGAGAATAGCTACGGGGGGGAACTCTCCAACTGTCGGGTTATCAGAAAATATCGCACCTAGCTCAAGAAACCAGGGAAGACTTTTTTTCCGGTACCGTTTACTATAGGATCTCGACTAAGAAAATTAATATAAGCTCATACGTTCTAGTTCCGTTAGGAGCTCGACTTACTTTGATATAGCGGTCCCGACCAGGCTTCAAAGCAGTGAGCTTTCCAGAAGTGTCATCCCAGGAGAATCGACCACTCTGTTTCATTTTTAAGAATACTTTGTATTCGTATTTAAGCTATCACGGGTTAGCTTAAGAAGAACAGGAGAGGACATGGAACCGGGAATGGTCACCCTGCTATATCTAGATTTCAGAGCTCTCATGGAGACTTGTATTGTTTCGTGCTCGTTGTACGCCTTATGAACGTTAATCCATCCTATATCGGTAAGGCGCCTACCCGTTTCATTAGTTTTTACCTGACCTGATTTCATCTCTGATATTATTAGATCAATTAGACGCTTGATTCCGTCGCTGCTGTGCTTCCCGAGAGACATTCCTAGTTCTCCCTGGCCTTCTGGTGAAATTATAATTATTTCTGTAAGTCTTGTAGTATGCTGATGAAATAAGTGGTAGGGGGTAATTGTACGTAGATATGGGATAAGCTAGGGTGAAGGAATAAGAAAGGTTGTACTTGAGGTGAGTATGTGTTCTCTGATATAAGGGTAAGTATGAGAAAGTTGACGTAGGCCTGGGGAAGAGTTACTTATATATACCTCCGCCCACCAGGTATTGCAGGGCTTGCTCATACATATACCAAGGGGGCTTTACCGCGATATAATTTCAATAAAGAGACAAAAGCCGCCGAGACTAATAGTAATAACACACACAGACGAGAATCATGAGAATAAAGGATCATCATATTCACATCAGCTCCTTCAATGGTATCTGGAAACCCTTCTGCGGGTTGGCTGGGTCATGTGATATCACTCACCAATAATACCATGTATGTTACAAGTCTCGTACCAGTCATAGTTTCATATTCCCCTGATAAGTATAGCTACTGTAGCTGTGGAGATATGCACTTTCTATCACTGGGGAAACGGGCATTCATCTACATGTAATGCTGTCCTCTCCGATGCTTTTGGTGTAGGTACAAGTACATTCAACGGGCGCCGAGCAACGTCATCCCCTAATCTTCACTTCAGAGGCCCTTTCTATTTCCCATTCTTTCTCGTTCCGTATCTGTGATCAAATCAATGTCCTCCGCTTCTGATCATGGTGTAGAGCACCAAATTGCCTCACTTCCTCCTAGCTGGGTTAACACAAAAAGCCACGGCTCGGTAGCTAATGGGACCGTATCCGAGAACGCCCTGACTCCATGTGCATCTCCAATGTCATCCCTAGTCACATTTGCCATTGTCAATCTGCTTACACTCCTTGGGTCTTTCTTGCTCGGCCGTGCTACATTCCGTTCTCGCCTTACCTGCGGGTTGTTACCTGGGCCGGAGACTGATGATACTTCGATTCCGCAGCCAAAGTCTTTCCTACGCTTGACGGTATATATCCCAGCTATTATTATGATTCTTTTGGAGCTTATGTCAACAACCGTTGGGGCTTATCTTGCGTATAATACGGGTATTATGACGTTAAATGCGGTGATCCTCATGTCGTTGGCTAGGCCGAGAGGAACCTGGATTACAATTGTGGTATGCTACATCTTTTCAAAAGCAATGGAAAAAATAGGTCTTATCAAGAACCGTGCTATGTGGATGGGGAATTACCAATCTAGTCACTTTACCATGATAGTCTCGGAGGTCATCCTGGAGATTATTGGTGTTATGCCAACAATACATTTGCTCTCGAATATTTCAGATGCTCGTACACGCGAGGAAATCGGAGATCCAGATGTTCATACAAGATTGATGTATATCGGAGCAATCGTCTATGTTAATGGGATTGCTATCTCGACATCTCTCTTTGTAATAGCATTATATCTATGGATCCGGAAAAGGCTTAGCACGCGGCATGAACCATGTAGCGAGGGTGAAGTAATCACGGAAGAACAGCTGAGGAAGATCAAGCGGAGGAGGAAGATAATTCTGTTTTGCATGTTTGCATTTGGGTGGATTCCAGCACTAGGAAGCTGGCTGGTTTGGACAGGATTTGTTCATGTCGCACAAGATTTGTAGGTTCCCAATGATATTCGCGTGGCGGTCTGGCTAACCTTAGATACTGCGAAGCTACTGTTCAAAGAAGCTGGTGGAGATTGCTGTTGTCTGGATTGTTTGCACACTTCTACGTATATTTTCGTTCTATTGATTAATATAAAACTAAGTTTACAACTGACGAAGTAGTAGGCACATTTGTGGGCGCAGGTTAGGGACACTATGAAGCATATCCGGAGTTTAGATCAGTGAACGGTGTTCTTCTTTAATTTGGGAATCGCTGGCGTAGAATACCCACTGGGTGGTTGGTTCATCTATGGGTCCTAGGTTAGCTACTTTGCCTTGATTAAGCATATAATAAATATGCTGGACTGCTGAAGAGACATACTGGGACTGAGATATGTAGATTTTTATAATGTAGCATTCTATGCTATATCTGATTAGGAAGACTTTCTTACGTGTTATGACCGCACGAGTAGTGATTATTGTGTATATTCTACTAATTTGTAAAGTTCACCGGAAGATGGCTAGTATGGTATTGAACATTAGCTTTATGTCCTGAGGTCCACGAGATGAATGTCTCATGGTATTGGCCCCGCGGATATGAGCTGTGGCTGGCTCAACAATTCTAACCCCCTATATGTGCATGGGTGGAGTTTGATGATTCCATTTGATACTCGACTTTCAGCTCAAGATAGCCCTTGCCAGAAAAGGTAAGCCATGCAAGTGATAAAGTTCTTTGCTTATTCATAGGTCATCTAGCTGAATTGTTTTTCAGGGGCTTGTTATATTATAACATAAATATTTCGAATTGTTTAGTATATTACATGATTTGATAACCGGAGAAGGGGATTGAAATTCAATGAGCTGAGTATACCTTAATTTATGGGTATTTGTCTTATCGGGTGGTAGTAACTCTATGGCAGTTTAGGCGAGGCGCGTAGTTTCATGGGTCATCACTCGGCATCACTCAGAATCACTCGATATCTGTGTAACATGGATTTGCCAAGAGGTCAATGATCAACAAAAATGAATTATGTAAGGAACTATAAATTAATCATATATACACAGAGCCAACGAATAATGCATATTCGTAGTGCTTTTGATTAGTAGTTGGGGTCGAGTCTAGGGTAGGTTAACATATTGCAAGGGGTAGAGGCTTGTCGTTTTGACTTGTGAAGTTTTGTAGCAAGGGGAATAGTGTTTTCTTTAGCAGGGCAGGGTTTCATTATAGGAATTACTTGTTACTCTAATGTAGTGCTAGTTTAATAAGACTAGAGAACGGGGGCAGGATTAAAAAGACTCGATGAGTAAACATGTTTGTGCATTTACTATCTGTTTTAGCTTTCTTCTATAGAAGGAGAGGTACACCGTTCGGTAGTGCCCTCTGTTACATATTATCAGCTATACAATGAATGAACAAGATGATATAAGTGTTAAAGAAAATCATTTAATATTAATTCCGGTTACAAAAAACTGGGTAAGACATTTTGTCTTATCATTTTAATAGGAGCACTCGCGCAATTTGCTAAGGGCGTCAACACGCTCATTAGACTTAATCCCCATAACCCCAGGGGACCTATAGACGGTCGTTGGAACTTGATCCCACGAATCCGTATCTTCATTGAAAACCCAACCATACCCAACCGGAAGGTCTTTGAGAATGCGACCCCTCACAGCCATTTTGCGGTAGTAATCGTTATGGCTGCGCCCCTTGTCAAGTGGATGACCATTGGTCCGGAAAATGTAGCGGAAATAAGCGATTTCCATATTGTGGCTAAAGATACCAGATCCGTTATTATAATCGATGGTCGAGTCCGTAGTGAAATCGTTATGGCAACGTTCTGACATTGTGTCATTCATATAATCTGCAGCTACTTTGGTGTTAGTGGTAGTTGCGTTTTCTGTGGAGGCTTCATAAGGATAGGTTGGCATGAACTTGCCTGTATCGTCTCCGATGCTACACTCTCTACTATTTTTGTCTTCTTCCATAGCTTGCTCGGCCTCGTTGTAATCCTCATCATCCCAGTTGATGGACTGGAAGAGAGCATCTTCAGCAGCTTTAAGCTTGCTCCATTCTTCCTCATTGGCTTTCGGGTTGAAATTGTCATTGTCAGCGCTATTTTCTTCGATCAATGTGATCTCGTCATTGCGGCGCGAGAGTTCAGCCAAAGGGGAATGTTCCTCGGTTGAGGTATGAGTTTCAACTGCTAGTTGAGAATAGTATTAGAAGATATGAAGGAGTGAAGAGTGAAGACGTATGACTTACCATGGTTCATACAGAGGCTAGAAGTACTTTCTTCAACAGTCTTAGGTTGCTCTATTTCAAGCTGTTCAAAAGCGTTGGTATTCTGATCAGTGGGTAGGTCTTCGCTTAGAGGCGTGTTCAGTATGGTAGTAGCTTCAGCCTTAGACTTCAGTGCAGAGATCTCAGACTCGAATTTCTTCCTCATTTCGGCCAATTCGGATACGTGGCAGGCCTGCATCTTCTCGAGCTCATCATAGTGGCTCTCAGTGGCCGATAGCAGTGTTTCGAATGAAAATTCACTGAGTTCCTGTAAGGCCTTCTCCCCAGCCTCCTTAACTTTATTGATCTCAGCATCGCTGGATTCTGTAAATCTCTTTAAATCTGCTTGGAAACGGGTGGCTTGTTCTTTGACGCTGCGCTTCAGTAACTCATTCTCCTTAGTAATATTCATCAGGATGTTCTCATCCATAGTGACACCCTGCGGCGTATTGAGGTGCTGATCTTGGATTTGCCTATTATCTTGGTATAGACACACGACGGGAGAGATTTGCAAAGGCTGATGAATAGTAGGGGTGCCCAAATCAGGTGCAGGCCCAATGGCTGCAACCTTCATTGTCTCTTCTACCATGATTTGTTTTTGTGCTGGGGCTCCGAAAATGTAATTGGTACGCCCTCCGATATTAAGTGCCCTTGGATGTTGCATGGGTCTGGTTGTGCCGGTGATGCACAATTGCGGCATCTGGATCACAGAGTATTTGTGGGTGTCCTCTGGACGATCCTGTGAAGCCCTGAACAGGATCATCCGTTTCTATCGATGGGCATTAGCAGTCGTTTCTGAAATGAAATAGAACTCTAAGTGATACTTACATCTTTACTACCGATGCTCTTTAGGATATAAGATGCCACCATAGAGGAGTCCACCGCTCTCTTAAGCTGCTTGTGGGCATATTCCTCACGCTTAGGTGGTTTGAGTTTCTAACAAGCATTAGGTTAGCTGAGAAGTGAGGAGGAGGTATTGCTGTTGCTGAATCAGTGATGCATGAGCTCATCTTACCTTGATTTGTGGTCTGGAGGATGGTGGGCTGATCTTGGAAGTGATTTGGCTGGTCTGCTATGAGGTTGTGTTAGAAATGCATGGTATGCTGGCTCCATCACATTCTCTAGATCGCTAGAGCAAATACATACATTCAGACCACCCACTGCTTCAAAGTTCGAGATTGCTTGGAGGAATAGCCAGTAGATAGAAGCCATCACTACTAGATGGAGAGAAGAAGGAGAGAGATGAGCACGTAGTCGATGAAGTTATTTGGATGGCGGATGATGACGATGTAACACAGGATGGGGGAAGGGTTATCAAACCTGAGACTGAGCCAGGTGTAGAACGAGTCTCGTCCTACTGTATTGTATCGTGACACTAAAGATATGTGTTTCTTCAGTAGCTGTTTGATGTTAGGTGAAGGTAGATGAGGGTAATTGTGTTGTGTGAAGTGATGATGGGGTAGCGTAGAGGAGAAATAGTGTAGAGGAGAGAGGGTAGAAGGAGTATTGGGGAGGAGAGATGGGGTAGAGAGGAGAGGGTAGAAGGAGCAGCGTAGAAGCAAGTAGGTCTATTGAAGGAGGGCTATACCCTCAAGGGGAATTAAATTACGTAATGGCTGGAAACCCGGCCAAGACCTGGAAATATTGTGGACCGCAATGTTATGAATTAAACTTTGATACAGATATCTCTACAGCACCAACACTGGAGAGCTACATGTTATCCAATGGCATAACGCCTGAAGAATGTCTCGTCTCATCTTGTCACTTCTGGACTCGGCATGTTCTAGGCCTGAGAACTTCCCGAAGAATTACAGAAGCTTCCTTGCCATGTTTTGTACTATGGTTTGCACGGTCATAGAGGTGTACTGGCATGTGGAACAACCATATTATGCCTAAGCGTGCCCAAGTGTGCCTAATTATACCGTCTTTTGGCTGCTTCATCCTCTAAATCAATATATTTCTATATCTATGCTAGAAGGGCTTTGAATTGGATACTAAAGAAGGTAGTTCTAATATATAAGAAAGCTCTCATATCTGATATCTAGAATATTCTACCTAAGTACATGTGATCATGAGTTGCGTATAATGGAGTATGATTCATATAGTCCCTACCTACCCAAATGTGACGTTTATTCAACAATAAACGTAGCCCTGACTATCCCATAAACTGTTCATGACCTTCAAAATCACGATATGAATCTTTCAGATATTTTCTAGGAGATTCTACGTATCATTAGTGTTTGGATATGGGTTCAAAATATCGATGCCGCTCTATAGCTGTGCGCACAATGAATTTACCGATGTACGTCTATATTACCTGCTTGAAATTAGATCAAGTCACCCCAGAATCTATCTGGGGTGTTCAAGATGGTTTAACGTGCTTTGCAATTCTATATTCTGTACTAAGCGTAAGAGATAGAATTTAGCTCTTGACAACTGTTGGTATAAAGACTGCCCGTCGCTTATAGTAATTTTATAATTTACCACTAGCTCAAACTTCCCTGTTTGTTTTTACGCATTTACCTTACAATCCAGAACAACTTACCAAATAGAAATACAAATGGGGCAAATGGTATAGGGAGCTCTGTAGAAAAGAGTGAGTACAAATAGAGTTTTCGTCGTACAGAGAAGTATCCGTTCATTCATTATAGTTACCTCTAGTAGTGGCAGAGGAAGGTTGAATATACTCAATATTGAGGTGACTCGATATTTACGGGGCACTGCTGGGGCGTTGGGGAATAACCTCCAACGGAACAAGTACCACATCCGAGACCTTGGGAGCGATGATGATGCCTATTCCGCCGATAGAGATGGCTCTCTTATGTCTCTTCACTGGAACAGACGGACTGCATACCGTCGGAATGATAGGTCCAAAGGGCTCACGGCATGATTTCGAAGTACTTTGAGCGTGTCTATGACCACGACTCCAGGGATTCAACTTACTCATGAATGTGGTAGGCTCAATATGACTGGTTGGTCCAACTGATTCTTCCTGGAATGGCGCGAGAGGAGAAAACCCCCAGAGAAAATCGAAGACGGAGGCTCCGAAAGACTTCTTTTTTTTGAAAGGTGGGAATGAGGTGAGCTGGACAGGTGGATTGCTGGGAGTATTTTCAGAGGTAAGTCTGCGAAATTTCATGCCAGACCGTCCTACCCTGGGTCAGGTGCATGGTCAAAATAAATGGAAGCGAAAGCCAGTTCCACTTACCTTTAGCTCCCTTTGATGAAGGCGGGCCACCTGGGGTGGAGCAGCGGCTGTTGGATAGCGTGTTTGAGGAGCTAACACGCTTTTGAGATTGGTAGGGAAGCACGGCTACTTGAAGTTAGTGGACTGTTATGAGAAAGAATTGATGTCAAACCACCGAGGTGATTTCTACCATTAATCGTAGCAGAGCTAGTGATTGCTTGGGGTTTTGGAGGTGCGGTATGGAGGCGAGGGAGGTATAGAGTGGAGTCTAGGGGGTTGTTAGATCATTGCAAGAAGTTTCATAGCCCAGGGAAGGGCACACTGTGTCTTTGAGGAGTGGTTGTGGGTCCGAGAATAACATCAAGATCTGAATGCCTTGCTTGCGCGCCGCTTATAGGGGGATAGTAGTAATCGTTCTCACCTCGTTTACCAGTGCCAATATCGGGGAAGTTGACATAATCCTCAGAATCTGTAGGGTAATTAGCTTATAGAAAGTGTCTTGATTATCGCTAGTCATACCAGTTGATTCATCATCGCTAGTATCATCTCCTCGAATTGATAGTGTCTTTATAGGATGGATAGCAGTGCTGTTTCTCAGTAGCTTGGGATCATAACTACGATCTCCCTTTAGAGTAAGGCTTTGGGTTAACATCGTAACACAGTACTATTATGATATGTATCAAGTTGCTGTGTTATGATTTTGTAAGTTCAAAACTTTAGGTGTGTAGCTAGAAATGTATGTGTGGGTGAGGGGTGTAGAGGCAGTCATTCGGGGTATATGCTGTCCGTATAGGGCTATGTGCTGTCCATGGAGGGCTTTGACCAGACGGGCCCTGCCCCATGGGGCTAGGGCTTCTGTTATTGTGCGTGGAAAAAGCAGGAACAATTATTTCTAACAGCCTTTATCTTACTCCGCAATAACAGTCATCCTCATCTTCCTTCTTCTCCTCTTCATCCTCATTCTCATTCTCATCCGCATCCCCATCATCATCATCCTCATCCTGCTACACGGTTCTTCAACTTCTGTTCTACTCCAACCGCTGCTTATATCTTTTTCTACACTATCTCTATAGTACCTAACAAGGTTTGATTTGTCCCTTCTAGTATCACTATAACCTTCGTGAATTAAGCTTGTACGTGTATCCCTAGGGGTCATCGAGCATCAGAAAACTGCCTCTATTACTTGAGGTTCAAACGAGCTATCACAGCATCTCAGATGTAAGAATACCAGGGGCCCTGCCTCAAAGCTATCAGTGATGTAGTTTGATTGCTAATAGTTGATGTATTAAGTTTAACTCGAATCAAATTCAACAATGTCGGCGAGAATGGAAATTGGAATGCCATTGGCAACTCAAGAGGAGATAGACAATTGGCGTCCTCATCCAGTCGCATTCACCCAGTCGGTTCTTTATCACTTCACTTGCTGCCGTAAGCAGGTCACTGCTGTACGCAACGGGTCGTTGATCCCCACCCTCATCGACTTTTGTAACTGGGATATTGCCGGAGGCAAGGCAATCTTCAAGCTACCAACTTTGAATAGGTTCATAACTAGCCCATGCGATGACTGTTATGAGTTCGAGATCACCAAAGAACTTCAGGAGTTGAAGGTCCGTGTTCATGCCTGGATGGATGAATGTGATCTTGGCGGACGATGGGGAGCCAATCACTTGGATCCGAATAAACATGCCAATAAACGCATCGAGATCGTGGCTCCTCCTGATGCCAGCAACACCGGCACCGATAGCAAGGACGTTACCGCTACTCCGCAAGGTGTCTAAATTGGTGTGATGGAATAACACGGTCAGCCTTGGAAACCATTGTACGGTATTTGCTATTTCTTTATTGTCTAGTTAATTTCGTATATTGGGAAGCAGTTGGATATGGTACGATTAGGCTATGACTGTTGTAAACCAATAGCGTTTTGTAAGTTTGAAAGGGAATTCGGTCGCTGGATGCAGGTTTAAATTACCGATTATAGTTAAATTTAGTGAGACTAGAGTTAAATACATCTATTCTCACTATAACTCCCATGCTTATGTATGTCTCTTGTATCTCAATATTGCCGTGATGTTGAGTGTGATGTGACTATAATATACCTCATTTGGAGGGGAGGTATGCCTGAGGTGTTCAAGGATATTGTCATTAGAGCCATATTTACCGGTCTACAGATTCTTATGAGCTGCTAGCGGTCACAGTGCTAGTTTACTGTTCCTTTCCTCGTGCAGCCTATTGATGCTGAGCTTGGGATGGGTGATGGAGGGGAGCGTATTGTTATCGCTAGATCAAAAAGCTAAGTCAAGGCTAGGACGATGGACTGATATATAGTATCGGTCTTTAGACATACAGCTTATATCTTTAGTAGATAACCTCTTTCAAATCCATTCGTTTATTTATTGGTATAGAATCTGCAATCTCTAGGCTTATATTGGGCTAGGGCAGACATTTACTTCACGTGGTAGCAAGCATGTACAAAGATCGAACTGGAATTAAATTTATTGAGATGGTGTAAGGTAGTTTAATAATTATAAACACAGAATAAGTAGACCTGTGCTTTTAAATTTACCTCAGCATTAACCTTAGTGATTTATGACTACACCATGATCCATAACCGCTCTGATGTGATTTGATGAGATACCATGAGCGATACGAATGATTTCCATGGTAGCAAGAACCAGAGAATCTATTTCCTGGCCCCAAGGCAATGTGCGAAAGCTCGCATCAAACCAATAAAGAGTGTGGCTCCAGGTCCCTCGCTCTCATCACGTTCATCAACCGTGTTGCTAGTGTGTTCATTGCACCATCCGGATTGCTGAGACCGATCTTGGGTGCTGATGCCGGCCTGCATTGGTATGCACACGTCGCATAACCTACCGATGGGTTCACTACTATACGTAGGACTGACAGTCTCGAAGTCCACGAACAGTGCTTGCTCGGCGCTAGTCAGGGAGGAACGAATGGTATTCGAGCGGTCGTATGCGTGTTTAGGGGTAGCGACTGTTTGATAAGCTGGGTTTAAAATAGCTAGATCATGGCCTTGACGTGCTGACCGAAGGTTTTGATATTCGCTGAATATTTGCTGATCGTTATTCAAATGTCGACTGCGTTCACCACTATAGGGAGGTAATTGAAAGCCCATCCCGTCTTTGAGTGTGGCTGGTAGAGGCGTTAGGGGGTGCATCATCAACGGATGTTGGCCTACACTAATATCATAGGCATATAACTCAGGAAGTGAGTAGTATCTAGTCCTCTTCTTCTTAGGAGCGCACCGTCAGGCCTATTGACTTATGAAAGAATCGAAGGAACTATCATTAGACTCACAAAACCGACTGCTTCATCCAGGCTTCCATCTTGTGTTGGACCAGGTACCGTTATCTGGGGATCAATGATGTCCATACTCTGTATAGCAACAGTATCTGGAGCTTGATGGTAGGGAGGATCCTCAGGGACAGCGTGGTCGACAGTTACTGGAGTCCTCTCTGGGGGTATGGCCTGCTCTTCACTATCAGGGACATAGAGCGTAGTTGGTTGGCTCGCTACGCGTGAAATTCTTCTTCTATCAGAGAGTTGTGTATAGCGAGGATCCACGTGTTGGTTTTCGTGTTGTGGTGTGCCTAGGTAATGTTTGTTAGTGGAATTTTGAGTGTGAAATGAGTTCGCTTCTTGTGGAAAATCAGATTTAGGGCCGCATGGATCTGTGTAAATTACTCACCTGCTTCATACTGTGAGTTCTCTTTGATGATATCCAGGACAATCACTGCTGGAACCGTTCCACAATGCCTCTCCAGCCTCCTTGCCTCTCTTAACATTTTCCAGACGCGAACCGCGTCTGCAATGTCCATAGTGTCTCCTGACCACATTATAATGTTTTTGATCTCGGCAACTGGAGCGCTAGTCTCAAAGGTTGGCCGGGAGCGTGGCTTTGAGTAAGGCTTAGGGCTCCATATCTCTGTATCCCGTTGTTGTGGAACAGCTAGTTGCTTGTCGTATCCCATTTGAGAGAAGATGCTTCTGTGATTGAGTCCTGAGTCTGAAGAAGCTGCTGAGTCTGTGTAGGGTTGCTCTATTGCTGAGGATACGATGATCTCAGGCACAATAATTATATTTTCACCTAGATAGGAGTGGTGAGACAATGATATGACATATTCCTCAGCAGCGGGTGTCCCTTCACAAGATGAACAAGTTGAAGATTTATAAACGATTGTTGAAGGGCTTTGGTGGATATCGGCGAGGCGGTATGCCTCAAGTTCGCTACCGATGTAGGGGATAGCTTTTCCAGTTGACTGTAGAACAGTTGGGTCTTGCTCTACGGCAGGTCCGTCATCACATGAATGAATGAATGGATCAGAAAGGTATTCGAGTAGTCCTGTAGAACCTTGAGGAACTGATTTTATAGGGGGAAGTGTATGAATCCAGAGCTCCATACTGAATGAAGACAGTGGGCCCATGGTTCGTGATCCCATGAAAGTCGTGTGGTATTTCTGTGACAGTGGGTTTGATTGTGATTTGGTTCTCAGCAGACCTCTCTTCGTATTGCGTCTTAAGAGGGTATAATTATTGACCTAAGCACATCCCGTCGCAAGCAGGAACAGTAGGTGGCCAATTTTGGTGATGTTGGGATACAAATGTTGGAGTACAAAGCGATATTGAATTGGTCGATATTGGAGTGGTGAAGGGTAGAAACGTGGGCTTTGATTATGGGAATGATACAAAAGATGGAGCTTGGTCGGCACTGTTTCGGTGCCAAGGTAATCAGTTCTATATTCTGAATGTATGCCAAGAACGTATAGGCAGGAAACCGATGTTCCGTGGAATCATTTCCATCAAATTTATGTGACAAAGCTCTTCAGGCGTATAGATTATTCGCTCTAGGACGATATCTATAATTGCCGGAAGCTAATTTTCTTTCGCCTACGGTGCTTTTGGGAAAGATGTCGATAAGAACGTTGTCCTCTATTTTAGATGGGTCGCTCAAGTTTGTAAGGCCTTGATGAATAAAAAGAGTAAGACGCCAAATGCCCAGCCAGAACTTCAGTGCGCGGTAGTCGCAACGAGATAATCCAAATAGATTTGCTAAGATTTCTTACTAATATATACGTAAAGTTGTCTTTGATAATATCTATTGTGGCCCCGTCTATATACATGGAGGGGGTAGTGGTCTTGTAAGAATATAGGGTCTGAAATACACAGGAATCATTTATGTGTAGGAAGAAATAATACAAAGGACTTGGGCAATGGTCGATGTAATGGAATTAAACTAACTATTCCCATCTTCATTATTTATATTTAGAATCAATGTAAACTCCAGCACAAAAAAGGAATCGTGACGTAAGAATGACGAACTTGGCACTAGTAGATTAACCAGACGCTATCTTTTGCAGTCACTACTTCACCAATTGAGTTCTTATTCGCCCTCCATCAACCAACCTACTTCTGGCGAAACGGACTGTTTGGTAGGGCAGTAGCGTATATAATCCCATTTACCCTTGATCCACTCATGAAATCCATCTGGTTCATCCTCCGGAGCCTCGTCGTCACTCATATCTGTCAAGGTAAGAATAGGGTAAGGGGTCTCTCTGTTGGCTACTATAACTAGTTGCCCGGGGGATTGCTCGAGCTTATGTTGCATTATGACAACTATATCTTGGGCTTGATTGACTCGCACTGTATCAATGTGAATGTACCTAGATGACTGGTGTTCCTGTGTTGATTGAACTGGAACGGTCCTGGTGCGAGTATCCTGTGTTACCCTTCCGGGGGGTACGGATAGCGCTACAACGGTTGAAAGTTCAGGTGTCACCAGTTCAATGGTATCCGTATCCGTAGATGATTGTTGGGACTCTATCACTGGTACAGGTTGACCTGAGAGAGACGCACGTACTGCACCTTCAGTGCCTAGGCCTCCCAAATCGGATTGCCCCATGGGGTATTTCGTTGCAGTTTGATGTTTTACTGCAGAGTGGGCGGGATTTGTCTCTGTCCCCGTTATAGAATTTGGAGCTGGAATAATAGGAAGTCTCTGGAGAGGAGTCCCCCTTTTCTCGTTGTTTTTGTGGGTAGGGTTCTATTTCGAGATTGTCAGTTAATCGATCTTGTGGAGCTTAGGGTTCATTTCCTACTGCTATTATTCCATCTCTCCTTTTGTAGATCCACCCAGAGTGCGCCTGAGAATAATATGTCTATGAGTCCTTTAGTAGAAATTTTATGTTAGGGTTTAGCCTGTGATCACCTTTACACAAATCTTTCTCGGTGCAGGCACTGGGTTCTTCAAAGGAGCGGTAGATATCTCAAACCTAGAAATAGGTTCCTGGACTGTTCCGGTGGGGCCTGTACCAAGAGGATCTACTCTCTGTGTCCTTCTGGACCCCTCTTTGACCTCCTTTGTATTGTATGGCCCAGTCCTCTTATTTCCTCTATTGTGTGGTACATGGTGCTTTTCACCGGTCCCCGTACCTGCTACGGGGCTCACGCGCACACATCTGTACCTTGCTGTGTGTGTATCAGGTAGGGGCAGACGGCACTTGTTGAATGATGAGCTGTTAATAGCGGTAGCGACTGCTCTAGCTCCAGAGTTTTCTTCCATTCCGCTGGTGTAAGTTCTCTGCTTATGCGATTGGCCGTTGTGGTAAACATTAGGAACTGGAATCCTGGAAGAATTCATGAAGAATAATGGGTCAAGATGATAGAAATGAAAGTGATTTAATAGATGGCAATGATTAAGGAAAGTATGCGGTGGGTAATAAATGGTATTGGAAAGGTTATTGTTATAGGCTCCGTACTAGAGGAAGTGGAACGCGCAGAGCGTTGGTGAGTGTATGCATTGCCCTGGCAACGGTGGGAGTTTCTACTCGCCAAGAAATCTTTTAATTTTAGCCAAAGATGCCTCCGTGATTGTATAACTGTCTAGTCTGGCCCATTCTCCTGAAGCCATGGGTAGCGTTACAATAGTATAGGCTTATTATAAGACTCCTCTATTCCAATATTATCCTTGGCCAAACTTTAGACTAGTTTAGAGAGCAGTTTCATATACAATACGTGATTTTTTAGCTGGTGGAAACTGCTGATAGAGAAATATACAGCGGCACATCGTCCTTGTGTTTCTCTCATCTTATGGATCCTCACTTAAGCCCACCTCACGCCCTGCTGTAGAATAGAGTCTAGAGCTGTAAGAGACCTAGCTGAGCCTGGCCTTGAGTAATTTCAAGACAAAAGTATGGTAGCCACATTTCCAATCATCGAGTTCTACCTGTGGGCCATCGCAGCCCCGAAATGTTGACCGAAGAGGTACCTACGCCAGGACATGTGATTTCGAGACCCTCTGTCTGCTGGGAGTGAATTTACTCTCAGTATAGACTCAAGGGTATAGACTGGTAGTAATAGCTCAATATCAAACTTATTGACGTTAAGATTGATAAATAGTATAACTTTAAGTTTCTAGTAGGTGCAAAGAACCCCGGCGAAATATAATGTGTATACGCCCACTAGCTAAAGTTTAGTTTAGATGTGGGTACTAGTTATTCTTTCTAATAACAGCCTCTAGATCCATTAAAAGCTTCTAGGGTCTCATTGATCAATCTACAAGATTCGACTACTTTCCTAGATTAGATTAGATTTGACTGAGAAATAGCGACCCTAACCCTCCCACTCTCCTACCGTTCTTGTTCTATGGTATTCTTCTGGTATAATACAGTTATGAATGCTATTCCCATCACCCATCACGCTAGTACTACACATGGATCAACCCCACGACATATACGAGGATAAAACTACTCCCTCTAGCAGAAAAAGCTCTATTCTATATCCCCGGGCCGCTACCGAGCACAGTACAAGGAGAATGGGCAGACCTGTACCTGAAAAGCCCATAATACACATTGTAGGTAGTGCTAAAGAGGTAGAAGGGGATACAGGATTTGTCCCTGAACATGAGCCGCGGCACCAGAATATCATGGCAGGCTATACATCACCCATCGCAAAACGGGAACTGCGAGTGCGAAAGCCGACGAAGGTGACGGCTGCTAGGGACTCACCTATCGTACATGCAAAGGCTCCGGGCGCCTCGCAGAGTGCACGGTTGATCCTTTACGGCCCCAGTGAAGCACAAGTCTCCCCAGATCTAGACCTGCAGATCATAGATGCACCACGGTCAGCAGAAGCGCGTAACAAGAGGCTCATAAAGGAGAACAAAGCACTTCTTTGTAGAAGCAGTGCGTTGCAGATGGATTGTGAGGACCTAACTAAATATGTCGAGAGTCTATTAATGCAGCGACATTCCATTGCACAGAAATATGAACTGGCGGTGAGGAACGCGATGGAAGAGAACAGAAGGAAAGAATCGATCATATCTGAGTTCAAGAACGATCTCGAAGTCTCTAGCGAAATTATACAGAATTTCCTAGAAAAGGGACATGCTCATGAGTTAACAACCACTTCTCTCAGGCTAGATCTCAAAGTCCGTCAATGGTCAAGTTCATGTACTTTCTAGGTCTTCTGATGCTAAAAGGTTATAGGTAGCATATGAAAAATTAGAAAGGTTGCAAGAAGACTCACGAGCGATGAGAGAGGAAGAGATCGCCTCAGAGAATGTAGGATCCTCTCACATTTTAGGAGGGGGCAGTAAATACTGACATGTATCGTAGATTAGGACTGAGCGTCTTATTCGTGAAGTAGCCAAGGCTAAGGAGGAGTCTGAGCAGACTCTTCTTGAGCTAAAAGCTCTTCAAGACTCCCAAATGAACAATGAGCTCATTCAACACTCGCTGTACTGCCGGCTACAAGAAGACAATCGTGAGGCGAAAGTCATCATTCACCACATCGAAAGTAAGATCAACCGGTTACATAAGCTCCTGGGACTACGTCGAGATGAGGGAGACACAATAAAGTCCCAACGTTCACAGCTTCGCGGGAATAATTCGATTGAACAACCTGGCCACTCGCAGCCAATAATACAACACCGAATGAGGTTCAAACCAAAGGTACCAAGTCCAGAAGGACTCACATGTCCTACAGAAGGCAAGGCAATGGATTATTATACGCAACCTGCGTTCACAGTTTGCGAAAACCAGATTTCAATGGGCGGTAACACCCCGAGCTACCCAACAAAAGACAGATACCCGAGGAACATCGGCTTTGATAGCGCTAGGTTTGAGGAGAAAATTCTAGCGTCTCCTTATACTCTAAATAGTACGTCTATCAGGGGTAAGCTACCGACAAATGGAAGCTCTACACGCTGGACTACCCAACGAAAGTCACACAACCCTGCTAGGTGGAGCGGCCGCCCAACCATATCTGCAAAACAGCCTACATCATCACCAAACAGTGATAACATACAAGCCATCAGTACGTTTGAGTCTATCGTAGAGTAGCGGTAGCGCCCACGATTTTTGACGTGGCAGCCCTAATCTCTGGTTTGGATCGCTCTACTCTTGTAGAGGGATATGAATCTGTGAGCATCTGGATAAGGGTCACAGTTTGGCCTCCTAAAATAGTATATACCGAATCACTTGGGAATAATTGTAGATTAATCCCCAATTTAATACTGAACCTACTAATGGAGTGGTATGGTGGGTGTGCGGTCTGAATAAAAACAGACTTGTGGACATCCCTCGGTTGAAGGTTTGTAAGTTTGTCCTGGTGTCACGGTGTGCATTAAAAATAAGAGGTAACTAATAGATAATTGGAGTAATACGTATAATTCCCCTACATCCACTTATGCGCTGCCTTCCAAGATTCTATCCATACCCTTATCTTCTTTTGGCCTACATATACCGGAGGATCCTATTTCTAGGACTATAGAAGGCCGTGAAGGGAGGAATTTATTACTATAGAAAAACATATATAAGAGAAAATATGAAAATATGTAAGCTACTCAGGTTCTAGTGTGTATGCCCTAATAAACACAACGGTGTTACATGCTTCCCTAAATCACAAGCCTGGACATCCGAATACTAGTACAAATGCTTCATCTATCTATTTATTACTTGAGAGCAAGATATCAAAGAACGGGCAATAATCATAAGATAAACATGACCTCTCAAGGATTTTCCACATTATTGCCAATAGCTACTAGAGTTCATCAATGCAAGATATACTTAAGTACGTGATATATGGAGTATTTTTCACAGTAGCTAATATAGTTTAGATTTGTAAATTCGATGTATGCGCTTCTATGAAATCACAGAGAAGCGATTTACAGGGCTAAAGCCCATAAATCCATATATACGCACAGATTTTGACTTATACTTAGGCACCATGTACTCGTAGAACTTACACCCGCGAGGACCAGGATATCAGAGCACTGTTTGCGCATGGGGGCTATGAAGCGTCACATAGAGGGCTACATATTTAAGGTAGTGTTTCTTGGGGCACAGCCCTAACCCTGTTGCATAGCGTAGGTCTACTTAAGCACTTGCTCCCTCCTCACCAAAGACCCTTCACAAATACATAACGTCTTCAATAATCTTCAATGGCACTCCCTAAACTCTTTTAACATCACCCTTAACGAAATATAGATACACAACTCAATCATCAGTTACTCCACAGGTTAAGTAGCCTGCATTCAACTTATATTAGTCATCAACGCACAACCATTCAACACTGTTGGCAACTGCTGTTGCTTATTCCCTACGTTAACTCCTAGCATAATCGTCAATACACTAGCCCACGATATATCATATCAACTGTTCTACTATAGATATATATACAAAGACGTATACAACAGCCTTATTCACTTGCAGAACCCTTATCACACTTTAGCGACTATAACATGGGTCCGCAAAATTTTTCTGATGTTGAGGAAGCGTCGCGTCTGGCTACACCACCACAAGAAAATACCGACCATGTAAGTATCTATCCTTTCTATTCAAAGTCAAATATTTCACCATCATGAAACTGGCGTATTTATAATTGCTAATAAAAACTGTAGTTTGTCCGCCGTAGCATTCGGAAACAGGTGTACACCCCCGAAAGGGAAGTGCACCCTGTGACCAAGCCTCGTGATATGAGGCGCTCAATTGTTAGAAATATCAGAAAGAAATTTTCAGTAGTCGTTGCAGCTCATGATGATGATGATGATGACATGCTTGAGTCTATCACACTCGCCCAAGTTTTGCCATGTATGGTGAAGTACAGTGCTACAAACACTGTGACTATTACTGGTAAGCACGTCGGCACTCCGGTTCTCACCCCAGGGGAGGACACAGAGATGCTTGGGTCTACCGAGGCTACTAGCGCCAGTTCTCAGATTGAGTTTCTAGGTGCCATCAATGGCTACATTGGAGAATCGTCAGAAGCTCTCGGTATGGCTATACAGAAACCTCCTATGGTTAAATATTTTACAAGAGGCCAGTCACTTATATTTAATGCAGTTTCCATCAAGCTTCGAGATACCACTGTAAAATCAGCTGCCGATGAAATGGTTAGCACTTCCACCGCCAAGAACAAATTTCTCCGCGGAACACCACAGAAACAGGGGCCATCTACATCTATGTTGATGGTCCGCCATGAGAAAATTGACTACATCGAACCTTCAAATTCTAACAACACACGCGAAGTGGTCAGAGACCATTCTGAGGAAGTCAACGGTGATAATCAAATGGATATGGATATCGACGATCAATCAGACACGACTATCACTGCTGTGGAGACGAAGACCGGTAAGCCCCCCAGATATGAACACGGAAGAGAATGGCCCTAGGGACTACTCAGGTAGCAACTCCAGCACTAACAAGCTTACCCTAGATACGATGCGTGCCGGTGCTGGTCTCAACGCCTTTGCTGAATCTTTGGCAAATCTTAGTAACCTCCTAGACATAGCAGGTGAACACCTCCATCCCAATGCCGTCCGCCATCTTGAGAATGAAATCGCTCATGGCTGGAGAATTGATGAAATGTCGGATTACGTCACGGCGGTGCTTGAATATGAAAAAGAGATCAAAGTCTCTGTTATGCGGAAGTAGAAAATAACGGTTTCGGTTGGATACCCACGTGGCTAGGGCATCCGTGATGACCTAGATCTTTCTTTGTACGAGTTTTTTTCCTTATGAATTGTTCTGAGTATGGGTGGATTTCGCCTAAGAGTGGTTGTTTATGCATTATTTCTATACTGAATGAGCTTGTGTAAGAGATTTTTTAAATTCTTTATTAACCCTCTTTTTTAATAAATACTTGTTTTTGCTGAGGTTTCTTGGCACAAATTTTACGACTATTACAATTATGCCTAGATATAACGTCCTCCCGATGAACGTGTAGTTACGACTCTTATACTCCTTAGAAATGAGTGTAAAAATTCTCACATCACACAAAAAGCCTCTTCGGAGCTACATATAGTCATACCATAAATCAGACCAGCACCTTCTCCATATGATCAGCCCCCATATACATATGTGTAGGGCTAGGGTAGGTAGCAGTCACAGTCACACCACAAGGGTGTCTTTACCCGGCCTTAAATGACACACTATAAAGAGTGAGCTCACACCCATCACACAACAGTCACCACTACTTTTAAAGGGTCCCAGCGTCTAAAGACAGGGAAACAACGTCTACCAGATTCTCTTCTAAACATTCTCACTTGCTAATATATAAAAAATATTCCTACCGTTTCATAACTAAGGAATCACGATAAATACATACACATTCAAAAGAATGAATCGCCAAAAGGGAGGTGATCCGGAGCCTGCTGATGGCATACTCTACGTAATTATTGCCCAAGATTTGGTGATTTATCTCGCTAACAAATGTTACAGACGTCAGGGAAGGGGGCTCCCCGAAGTGCACTGGTCTTATCAACAAGGGGACACGATACAACGCGGGTACTCTTTGATCCATGCATAGTACCAGAGCCGCCTGCACTTCGAAAGAAAAAGAACAAGGACTCTCTGGTGCAACGCGTTCAATCAGAGTCCGCACTGAAGAAGAAAAAGTCGTCTCGAATTTTACGAGATGAAGCTCATAGTAAAGTCATATTTCACATACAAACCCCATTACTCCTCCGGGGAGAGGAGATGATGAAGGAACATGAACTGGTTATTCCTGAGAACGAAACCTTGGATAGTTACTCCCAGCGCCTTGCTCTGGAGATTGAATCATTTGTCTATGCAGCCTTTGGAGGTGATGATGGCAAGCTGACAGCGGAATACTCAGCAAAGGTCAGAACAATTACCTTTAATCTTGATAAAAATCCTTTGCTGAGTGCAGAGATGCTATATAATGGTATCTCACCAGAGAGACTCTCAACTATGACTAGTGAAGAGATGGCGGGTAAGGAACTGAAAACGTTCATGGAGAAAGTACGTATTCAAACAGACATCAATATCACTCTGACAAAGAACACTGGACCAAGGATCCGAAGAAATCATAAAGGGGAGGAGCTGGTAGAGGATGTTCGCCAGAAGAGTATTCCCCGTGAGGAAGATGATAGCCTCTTCAAATCAGGAGTATTTCCTACACCTACTACCAAACAATCTACAATGGAACTCCGACGGTCGTTCTCTCTCAGCAATGTGTTGGATCGAATCTCGCCTCGTCCTGAAGCGACTCCGCCTAGTGTACGAGCAAGAAATGTCAGAAAGAATATCGTACTCCAAGTAGCAGAAAACAGCGATTCGGATATGTTAATGTATGACATTGATGATGAATTGTCAATATCGCTCCCACCCCCGGTGGTCCCTGAGCAGGATAAATATTTCCCCACACAATCTCAATACCAAAATGAGACGCAATTGGTACGTCTGGGAAGTGAGCTTCATCTGGACGAAAATCTTGGTTGGGACATATATGATCCGCGACTCCAGACGTCACCAATTGAGTGGATGGGACGCGTTGAAATGTATGGAATTACAAGCATTTGTGCAACAGCTCGACATATCGGAGGTCCTGAGTACGCAGCCCAACTAAAATGGCCGGAGCTCCTCGAAGGAATTTTACAAATTGATTCTAATGTAGATTCAAGGACTGCAGGAAATTACTTTCGCAGTTTGCGGTCATCTAGTACAAATAAGGTCATCGTGGTATCACTTAGCCCAACAGATAGGCATGATGTGTCGGAGATTCAGAAGCTCTATGACTATTATAAGTTGACCACAGCATATGCTACAGTCTCAAAACATACTCTTCACTGCATCCGCGGTGTATATATATTCTTTCTCGATAACCAGAACCCGGTACCATTCTGGTTTTCTTCGTTGAATCCTCGGCCTAATATCCCCGCTTCAGGACGCTCTGCAAGGCTATTAATCGTTACATTGGTAGTTGAGGATAACAACGATCACTTACTTTGTAACGATAATGATTCCGCCGAGCAGACCTCTGCGTGCCAGTATATGCAGGGGGTATCTTGGGGTGCGCCCCCAGGCACTAACTAATATCTACAGTTGTAGCCATAACAAGCTTTAGACACTTGTAGAGATGGTAGGATGACCGATATCAATATTCAGGATTCATCAGAGCCACTAGATATAATTGCAGAATGTCTACAATGACCTAAAGGTCGAATTCTGGGGTTGTGAACTAAGCTTAGTCAGGTCGCTCATAAGTTATAGGTCTGTTGAATCATAATCCCCCTCCGAACTTTCAACACTCTAACCAATATTCAAGGAGTATAGATGATTCAATATTTTGGTATCTTGGATAACATGGTAGTATAGGTAGTCGCTAACCAAAGGGGGTCGTCATTCCGGCGTTTTAGGAGGGCAGCTTTTGTATCAGTACTTTATTTCATTCTTTTAGCCCCGAGATATTTGTTTGATGTTTGAGTAGTGTGGTCATCCCCATTTGTACGAGATTCCCTTAAATAAATTCTTATCAACATTTGTAGCCATGATCATCTCCCCGTAGTTTCAGCTGTTGTATACTTCGTCCTTTTACTACTAAGACAAATCTATATGCCTCGTTGGTCCGTTGTATTCTGTGAAATTCGAGGTCTTACGCATAACAGAGAGCTTAGTATCCTACACTTTATTATAATACTCATAACCTTATTCCAGGGGCCGTGATACACCTACCTATAAGACTAAAGTAGTGTAGTACCTACAAGATACTTGCACCCTTTAGCATACCTACATTTCTATTTGTAAGATAGGTTATAAGCTGATTACGAGGCTACAACTAGGTATTTATAGCTGCCGAATTAGTCCTAGACGAAATAGAGGACTTAATCCCAAAATGGAAATAATATCTTATACTAGCCCAAGATTTGAATCGTAATATAGTTAGTACTTGATTGGCAAAGCCGATGTATTTATTCATTAATTGATGGAAACAGTCCGTCACGATATGTCACTAGGTACTTTATGGCCAATGAGAGCTCGCGTTAGAATAACTCGGACATTCAAGAACTGGAGACGACCCCCGCCATGGGCGCGGTCGTCCGGTCGTGATCATTGCCCATTGCCCCGGTGCCATTTGGGGGATCGCATGCCCTGAACGAAGGGCCATAATCATGATCGATACCAAATGAACTGTCCCGCCAGAGGGCCTCAGAGCTGGCCCTAATTGACTGCCCCCTCCACCCGTGACTGCTGCGCGTCCCTGGCCCTGGCCCAGGTCTAGAACCAGAACCCAGTAGAGTAAACTCGAGAATTTGTTATACTCCGTACTCTAGGCATATCTTTATACTGTGCTAGGTTCTTTTATATCATCGGGAGTATTGTTCTAGGCGCCAGTGCAAGGTCCTGTACTGGGTTAGGGTTTGTTCGATCGGAGGACTGATATATTGGCTGAGCCAGCTGGCCAACCAGAAACCCGCTAGGCCTTGCACCCCATAACCCTTTCACTTCGTTCAGGGCAATAATCACCTCCGAATGAAGGCTTTCTGACTTGGAAGTGCCTGGACCGTGCCATACCGGTGTACCCCCCGAAATTTACGAGCTTGTTTTGTCTGATTCAAGGAGTAAATGGGCTTGCTGCGTATGAAATGTAAGCTGCAAGCGGTTCCGGAGCAGAGAGATATACGATGGCTCCATTTATATATTACACGATTAAAGTATGGGCAAGTATCAAGTTGCTACCTAAAGGATTAGAAAGCTCCTCATTCACATTAGCTCTCAAACTCTCAATGAAATCAAGATTCTCCACGATATTTAATATTCTCATACAAGCAAGGGCAACTCATAACAGCTCACTAACCACTATGCTTAACTTGAGATATCTCCTCGCCATCTTCTCGAAGGGGGACCCCACTACTCAATCTCAAGTCCTACTTTCATAGCGGAGAAAATATGATACCTTGTACCCACCCCTACCCCCCGCACGTCCGGTATAATCAGGTACCAGGTAGTTAAAGATGATGGGTAGCTATTGGTAATGTTTAGGCTCTTAAATCTATAATAGAAACTGTTGAAATGTATGTGCGAATATCCTCTGCCCTGCTTCCTTGATTCACTTGGGGTCTATGTACCAGTGTCGTTGTAGAAGCTTCCTAGTAAATTGTTTCATCGTGAGGCTGATTACTACCGTAGAAATCAATGACTTACCTTCCTGAATAGAGTTTCTGTGAGGCTGGTTTCGCTTTGCCCTTGTGGTATAGAGTCTCGTCTTTGGCTTAGTCCCTAGGTATCATGTGGTCCATTTATAGAGGGGTGATCAGTTTCACCGCGAGATATTTCACGGGGATGACAGGCGAGATTTCACACGATGAGTGTTTGCTTTGAGGATCCAGGAATTGTAAGACATATCAGGGTTAAGGGTCTATCCTGTTGAAGGCTATATTTTACCACGCGCACTGTAAGCGACTATCGAGTGATATATGGTGACGGGAAAGACATTTGTAGCAAACGTTGTCCCTGCGCGTCCCTCCAGTAATTAGGTCCAGAGTTGCTTCTATATTTCCTCCTCGAAGGACCACCTCGGTAGGCAAAAAGACTAACGATGACAAAGCATAGGCAGGTAGCCCTAGCGTGAGTATGCGTCACTAGATTCTGCCCACATTATTCACATATCTAGATAGCATTTTGTCCCGATAATTGCATTAACTCTAATTGTATCCCACTCGAATATGTTAAGTTGTACATTTGTCATGTATTAGTCATGTATTAAGATAATGGAATTATCTAGTTTGTTGTGGAAGTTTACGGAACAAGGAAGAGCATTCCGGCGAGAATGACTCATATTATTTTTGTGTAACAGATATTATTGTATAAATAGGGGACAGATTTCCCACTTGTTTAATAGAACCATCATCTTCACTTTACACTGAACTTCAGGTTATGTACTATAGTGTTACAGTAGTATCACGTATAGTTGACATCATACTCAATCTCTAGATAGAATAAAGAGCCTATACCTTGTCCGACTTGATTGGGAAGTCAGAGAGTACCAGTTAAATGCTCACTACCATTGTGAAAATTCAAGTAGCAAATCAAATATTAGGGGAGGATACTTGTGAAGCCGTGTTTGCTCCATATGTTACGCATAAATGAAATCCCGAGGAAAAGATAAACAGTCACAGTCTGTCACTCGTCTGCATATTCACCGTACCAAGCTGGCACTACATAGTCACTTACTATGCACCATACCCTCTCAGGGCTGACCTTTAAGAACGTCAGTTATCACAAGAATTTTCCACAAACCCCCATCATCCATCATCCATCATACACACTCCACAATTTTCATTCATCATCCATTAACCCAATAATTACAAGCAAACCCCTCATCATCTCTTATCTCGTCTCCTTCCGCTGCTACATCTCTTTACCTTTGAAACTATCACGATGTCTCCAAATACTACCACTAAGAGCCCTGAATCAGAGGCTAATTGGCAAAAGGTAAACAAACCTTTCACGTCCATTGATTGAAACCTCTAACTCATCAACAGTTCCACAAAGAGATGGAAATTAGAGTAGCAGCTCGTGTAAGTCTTTCTCTACTCACTATCCAAATACCTACTGACAGAACATGTAGATTGCTGCGGCCAAAAAAGAACGTCAGCTGCTCGAAGGAATGAAGGGCATGGGGATTGCTGCTACCGCTGAAAGAAAGGCTCGTCCAAGCTTTCTCACCGGTAAAATGAATAAATCTTACGGCCGGAACAACCGTGTCGGTAAAACTAGATACGTACCAAAGCCGTATATGCCTAAGCCCCTCAGCCCAATGTTGTCACAGCCACCTCGCCGTCCAAAGCGTAATCCCAATGGCACTATACTTGAAGATGTCCTAGAAGAAGAGCATCTGTGGGAAGCTAGTGGCCACAAAAAGAATATCGACGAGAGTTTGGCGTTAAGATTGGAGGAGAAGAAGCTCCTCATGGAGACCTGGAAGTCCCGAGCAATTAGTCTCGGCTTCGGGCACGGTGGGGCTGAAGCATCACCTATCGATAACAAACGTAAGTTTGATGAGATGATCGGGAAGGAGTATACTAGACCCATCGAGCCGAGAGCCGTGAAGAAGATGCGCACAGGCTTCAATATTTGTAACAGACTCACGGGATTCAATTGGACCTACGTCGCCGACTTTGAAGTCGAGCGTCTCTCCGCTCGTCTCGGCAATATTATCGTTAGCTCCATCGAGCAAGGAGGAAACAGCCAGAAGTGCATCTCACAGTCTGGTGGGAGTAATAAAGGTGAAGGGGCAAAGATTTATGTCCCTCTCTTGTCCCTTCCAGAGAAGGATTCCTTCAAGAATGAGGTCGATAAAATTGACCTTGTAAGTAGGATCACGCTTCCCCTAAACAAAGTCTCTCTTTCTATAAACAGTTAGCTAATACAATTAGGATGCGGAACACCTCTCAATGGGTGAAATCCACTTTAAATCGGCAACTCAGCAGCTTGCACAGGAAAGCAGCGGAATCCGGGCTACTACAGCACCAAAGTTCCTTCCATGCAACAAGCTCACAAAGTCCTGCGAGTAGTTGCTAACTGGATACTCCTTAACCCCATTCAAAAATAATCTCAATAAGTTAATTCCTCCCTCTGTTTATCTAATTCAAAGCATATGTTATTACTAGTACTAACCTCATTTTGTAATCAGCCGTAGATCATTGAGATTTTAGTCGTAGCTCACATGGGAGGTCAGCGGTGGGCACATGATAATTAAGTTACAGGTGCAATTAAAAGGCGGTAGGGCCAAACGCGTTTGGCTATCAGGTTAACCATAAGTGTTACACCTGTGGATAGGGCTCATTGAGATCCCAATTATATTTTTTTTCCTTTTTCCTTTATCTATCATTTCCTTTGCCTTGAATCCTTAATTCCTCTTACTTTTTTCTTTAGCTATTATCCCCTTTGCCTTAATCCCTTAATTTTTTTTCCGTCATTTTTTTGTGTGTTGATTAATACTGTAAAACGAGAGAAATTCAACGTCTTTTAATTAACTACTAAGTTGCGTCGCCCCAAGATGAAATGCTCACACTGAATTCACAGTCGAAGTTGATCTTGGTTATCTTGTATGGCTGGTGCAAAGGGGGCCTTTAGAATCCCGGATATCTACAAATTGAGGAAGTAGACTATGCGGGTGAAATGAACTACTAGAACTAGTTATAAAAAAGAGAAACAAAGAGATAAAAACGTCTAGTTCCTCCGCGGAAGGCCCAGTAATTTTCCAAAAACAATCTTCCTACACGCAAGCTATAAACTACCCCAGAGTGCCTGTCTGAGGCGACCAGGTATAGTTTTCTATAAGACATATGTACTGATATCAGAACCCATATCACCCACAATCACTGGAACTTAGTATCCTCTGGTAGTTAAGGAATATACAACGCAGAACGAAAGGCCGATGCAGAGATGATTTAACACTCTTTATGTCGGGGGACTGGGCGTTTTACTGATAGCTGGATGGCGGCAACGAGGAGGAACACCAAAACGAATGCCTTGATGTAACGGCGGTGGGGAGTACAAAATCAATATTAAAATTCTTCATAAATTGAGCCACATCAATCGCCTCTTGCAGGAATTCCTACCACGGCTCGGTAGTTTTTAGCGACAGAAATTTTGTCTCGAGTTTGAGGTTGCTGTGGTTACCAGGAATATCTGTTCATAGTATAGGTGATCCAGCTCCCAGGGTGGCAACGCCTACAGTCAACGCCTACACCCAGATTAATCAACAGCTTTTTCTAACCGAGTTGTGTACACTATTATGTAGCTAGAGCTTCTGTTATAGGTTTAAACGAGCTACCAGTGCTTTAAAAGTTCCCAGTTCTTGCTTAATAAATCCGGCTTGGGGAAGAGACCCCCCGGTGGGAGGGCGGTTGTAAGCCTAATACCTAGGGAACAGAGCGCTCTTTGTCCCCCCGGCTTACTACATAGCAACCGAATGTTTAGAGAACAGCAAAACTACAGAGAGGTACTGTGCCTTTACTTCCGCTCTGGGGATATCTACAGAGGTAAGTGAACGCTCAGGTATTATGTACAATGAATTTCTATAAGCGTTATAGAGGGTTTACTACTTATTCAGCAGATGATGATTAGGTTTCGCCGGCCGAGAGAAGTCAATCCGGAGTTTTACAGTTACGTGCCCTCATTATCTTGTCACGTCCAACATCGTCTCGGTCAATAACCGGGTATCCAGCTTATTCCCTGAATGCCGCTCCAATATCAGTATACGTAGAGACATCTAGTGTTCGCTATTAAAACGAACGTGAAGACGATATCTTCTTGGGGGCAGCAACCAAACTACGGAAGTGCTAGCATCTATCCTTAAATAAAGCTTCAAGGATTCTCTCTCGCTACGAATAACAAAGCAGAGCTAGAGGCATGAGTAACCGAATAGGTGTACCCCCACTAGCCAACAGTTTCTATTGCGTCGGATCCTGGTGTAGCTGTTCGGAGACGAACTAGTGCCTGGCTTAGAGCCGCTGAGTATGCTTACTAAGCAACAACAAGAACTTGTCTCAGCGTAAGAGCCAAACTTTCAAGATTTCAGGATTCATAGGTTCCGAGTAGATTAATATAGTATAATTATATAAACCACATGAACCCCGCTTGCTCGGGGTCGGCGCCGCTGTGTCTCACTACGAGTGAGAAATAATGACCGTTCGATTCTGTAAACAGCAACGCAACCGACTCTCATAGTAGAACCTCGCAACAACCGGTATTAAAACCAGCAGAATAAAAAAGCTTTAGAAATTTGTTTTATATCCATTGGGGATAAGGGAGATTCGTTCCTGTTGATATTTGTATTTGGATAGACTTTATAGCTGGTGTATACTAAATGAGGTAAACTATATTTACACTCTTGTATAAGGATTTAAATGATTCGGCCGGCCCGGTCCGTTGGAAAAGTTGTTCTTCTAAAAGTTTTCCCAAGATGCCACGCAAAGTCTTTAGCGGAAGGTGAATCAGTGGTATAGAATGAATAATCTCAGCCTCACTGCGCACGCAAACTTACTAGATATTAGACTGCTACGCAAGTATGACACCTTTGATAGCTTACGAGATACGAGAGATGCTGTGGGCAAGGTTCAATTAGCTGAAAATCATGAGGTCTAGCTAAGGATTACTCTTAATAACAAAAAAGTGTAGGGCTCAAGATAAGCAATAGTTATATTGATGTTTATTTGAGGGTTGTCTCCAACTCTCTCTATATAATCTAGCTACTAGCGCTGTTATATAATCATAACAGGTGTCTTAAGGTCAGCCCTGGGGTACGGAACACGTCACGTGCCTTACTTTGACATTAGTCTTGGCACCAGTGCCATAAAAGAAATCATTTCAATGTAGCTAAATCATTATCTTTATACAGATGTTAATGTAAACTCATGCGTCACTCGTCATCGTGCGGATCTTAGCGTATAGATATAGTTCCTCGTAGAAAGGCTATACACGAATTAGTGAGGGGTTATGTCGGGAGTGGGCGCGGCAATACTACAATAGCACTCAAAGTTCGCTATCGGTGTTTGGAGATCCAGAATAAGCTGGTTACTCATCATTTTACCGCCTTTCTTGTTCGCTTTCACATACTAAATTTATTAAGCGCTTGTGATGAAGGAAAACGATCGCAATGACTAACATGTGACGCAAACCGAAGTCGTTATAACACCGGTTAAAGTTGGACTAGTGGGGGATTTTGTTATCTGTTTTCGTATAGCTATTATTCGGGTATTTCCATCGGGTAAGCTCTGTCATATAACGGGGGTCAAAGCGTGAGGTACTTTCCCACTTCGGTTAGTTTATCATGTAAGTATGTAGTACGCTGATAACCATGTACCTTAATTGGCGTAGATAAAGTATACTGTGGGCGTTGACGAGAGGGTTACAAAATGGTAATATTTCTCTTCTTATACTTCCGTAAAAATGGCTTTCCCTGACGAATATTATGATGTGGTATGACTCGGTAAAGAATAAAAATTAAGCCAAAGTGCCCACCACCTTATTCACAGAGCACTAGAAAATGCGGAAGAGTAGCTCTTGTAATCGAGTCAGGCTAAGAGTGATTCTAATACACATAGTATCGGGTAATAGTGATCTTAACCGGAAATAGGTATTGAAGGTTGTTGTCTTCCACCACTCAGTATTTTACCTTATTCATCCTCATGCTAATATAACTAGTCAAAGGTCCCTAGAGTCAATATGGGGGAACCCCCGGGACTTAATAGTTGTCTGGGGTATGTAGTTGAGGTCATTTGGATTAAAGCTCCAGCACCACGACAAGGTAGACCCCAACGCTGGAGGTTTTGCTGCGGCCCGCACCGTGCGAGTCGCAGCAAACCGCAAAGTTAGCGAAGATAATATAAATATGGAATGGGAGTATCTTACACTGCGCCAGACAATCATACCAGTGATTGCCTGGCATTTATCACCATCCTTACCCTCCCCGACTCCCCTCCACCCCCCCCACCTCGAATCCACATCCTACATACCCTCACCCTCCCCATCCTCTCCCTCCCCGACTCCCCTCCACCCCCCCGTCTTCGATCCACCTCCTGCATACCCTCACCCTCCCCATCCTCACCCTCCCCAACACCCCTCCACCCCCCCCCTCCTCGGTCCACCTCCTACGTACCCTCACCCTCCCCTTCCTCACCCTCCCCAACACCCCTCCACCCCCCCCTCCTCGATCCACCTCCTGCATACCCTCACCCTCCCCATCCTCTCCCTCCCCTACTCCCCTCCACCCCCCCCTCCTCGGTCCACCTCCTACTTACCCTCGCCCTCCCCATCCTCTCCCTCCCCTACTCCTCTCCACCCCCCCCTCCTCGATCCACCTCCTACTTACCCTCACCCCCACCATTACCCTCCCCTACTCCCCTCCACCCCCCCCTCCTCGATCCACCACCTACATGCCCTCACCAAAACGCGATACATACCCTCCCTCTAAAAAACCTTCTCCACCGCACAAGTGTCCACCAGGGGGTGAACGGGAATTAAACGAGTATGTGTGAAGACGGTGACTAACCGTCTTAAATAGATATATTAAATAGCACTCTCGGCCTGCAACGTTTCAATCAATATGAACGTGTGTAAATGTGTTTCCCTTGGGTGTATTCTGGTGTGGAACGATGCAGATATATATGTATATATAGTATGGAGTATTTTGAGTGCTTGCCTGGTGGCTATAACAATAACGCACTAACACGCTTTTTAAGGATATGTTTGGGTTTCGGAGTGTCGAAGGACACGACAATCCTTTAAATTGGCTTTTTGGTGTTTTTGCCTATTGGACTAAGATTATTGGTCGTTTCTTAGAACTTGAATTGTTTTTTGTTTTAAAGACCGACATAAAATAGGTAGAGGCGGTGTGTAAATCTTTTTCAATGGTTGCCATAACGTGGCTTTTCGGTATTTTGTGATATTAGTCTTAATGTATTACGTTCTTTAGGTATAAATTATGATTTGCGTATGAGCTTTTTTAGGCTGGCTCTTATGTATCGAGTGCCGTAGGTTTATCGGTCCAGGTGGACAATTGATCATGTTCAACCTAAACCACGTCCGGTTTAAGCTGATGAATCGAGTAGGGTTTCGCGGTTGGTATCTATTCCCCTCCTCGCCCTCACCCTCCCTCCTCTCTTCCTATAACTTCTCTTCCTTTTCGTCCATCTCTCACCTCCCACCCTCGATCATTGCTCAGTCTCTCACACTTCAACAAATCTTCGTCAACTCGCCCTCCCTGCCTTCCTTTAACTTCTCTTTTCATCGACTTCTCTTTCTCACTCTCTCATACTTCAACAGCTTCTCTTCCCCTACCCATAGCCCCCCTTTCCGACTCACTTGTTCTTCCATTTTCTTTTTTTTTTTTTTTTCTTCTTTCATCTCTTTCTTTTTCCTTTTCTTTTTTTTTTTTATCTTTATCCTTTTTCCATCCTTTTTTTCCTTTTCTTTTTTCTTTTTTTTTTTGTTTTTGTTTTTATATTTTTTTCTTTTTCTTTTCTGTTCCTTCCTTTCCTCTCCTTTTCTTTTTTTTTTTTTTTTTTTTTTTATTTTTTCTCTTTTCACCTCTTTTCAATTCATTCCTTCATTCTTTCTTCTGCCTTTCCCACGCACATCCCCTCAGCCCCTACTCGAGGCAGACACAAGATTCGGCTACCGGTATAACTTGGTGGTATCCGGGCGGTATAATTCGATATAGATATTTAGGTGGCGATTAAGTCTAACATAAGACTTCGGCCTTGGGTGGCTATTTTGTAGTGACTTCAGGTAACTGTAAAGGGGGGTTGATCTTAGCCCCAAGGTTAGCTTTTAAGTAAGTACGAGTATTACACGTCTAAACAATACCTTAGAGGTATTTCGGGCAAATATTAAGAAGGGCAGAGGTTTCAGAGGTTGACGGCATATGTGGTGCTATCATAGGATCTTAGATTTTATCCTATTTACATAGAGATTAGAAATAAACACATCATGGAAGATCTGGATCACGCTTGGTATCATACCATTGGGAGACCTCTCATGCGCTTGCTCAAAGCATACGGGCTCGAGCGCCTCGCCTTCTTGGCCGTGCGAATTGCAGCTGGTCTATGCGAGACCTCACTTGTAGGAGGAGACTCGTCAAAGGTTGCATAGTGGTACCGGTAGTCCATCTTTGCGTTGACAGGGTGATAGATATCATGCTGATGATATCCGGCCCACAAATAAGGGCCTCTATGTTTATCGATGAGGAGGAAGGTGTCCATTCCTCTCGGTTCGAGAACATTCGTAGATGGTTGGATAGGAGTTGATGGGTCCTCAATGCTCATAGCACTGACTTGCTGGCAGAGAATGTCTAGAGATGACAATTTCTCAGGTTTCCGGCAAGGGATCCCGTTGTAGTGGCGCAGGCCATCGATTTCGGTGACTAGGTGACGGGCAATTTCGTTCGCAGGGACATTCTGTTGAATTGAAATTAGTTCAAACTGATTCAAAGAGCTGGTAAGTAGGTGAGCTCTCACCACTCCAAGTCTTCTGCTCATGATGCCGTCGGTATCGCGAGACTTTATCTTTTTATATACCCTCTGGCAGAAAACACCAGTTCTCCAGCTCTCCTCATACTCGCTACTGGTCATAGGAACGGTAGTTGCTTCGCGCTTCCCATTGATATTACGCTTTGACATCGAACCAACCTCTAGCATCGGCTGTGTCTTTGGTAGTGGTGGGTTGAAAACCTCTTCCCACTCCTCAGCCGTCGGCGGCGGGCCCATTGGCGCGATCACATCCGCTTTGGCCATTGAATTGATGAGTGTGGCGATCATCGGATCTTCCACGACTGGCATAGTGATTTTTTGGCCATCGTCACTCAACGTTCCACCTCCCGAGAGCTGATATTTTTCCAGGAAGGATCTTGCTGCGCTTTTTGTCTGGTTCTTAGCTGCAGGCTTTTGGCCGGTGCGTTTCTTCATTCTACAGGTTACACGTCTAGCTCCAGCGTGCTTTTTGACCTTTCCGATGATTTGTCCGTACCCACTCTTGGGGTTTCTCGCCTTGATGATGGCTGATTTAAAGTCGTATCCAACAGAGATGATTGGGGTGTCGACTGGGGAATTTGTAGCAAAGAGCACTTTATTTTTAGCCCAGCTTTCTTCGGGACTAAGTACCGGAGGACTGACGATATCCTCGAGGAAGTCGGTGATGAAGTCGCTGCTGTTAACGATGGTTTGAGCAGGAAGTGAGGTTTTTGGTGCAGGTGATTCTTCTTCGTCCTCATAGTCGGCGAGACCGCAGTCGTCAAAAGGCTCTGGGGAAGTAGATTGAGAAGAAGAGCCTGAGCTGGTACTCTGCTGGCTCTGACTCTGGGTCTTTCGGTGGATTAGTGATTACCTACACAGATATATTCACAGTCTGAAGTACCTTGGAACCCATCATCTTGACTTCATCGCGGGAAGAGTTGCTTCTAGCGGAGGACATCTCAACTTTCGTACCGATTGTGTTGACCGTATCAGAAGACATTCTTTGTGATGATGAAGTCTTTACTTGTGCTGGAGACTTTAGGAAGGTAATTGAAGCAGCAAGAGAGTTTGAAGGTGCAAACGGGTTTGAAACAAACAGCAGGATACTGGAAGTAACAGAGATAGAGGTGAAAGTAACAGAAAGGTAGATGATGAACGATCAGGAGCTGTTGATAGATGTTTAAACTTCAGTTTGGGGTTCAGAAGTTTAGGATGTGATGATGTTATGGTGATGGAGGATGGGTGGGAGTGAGATTGGTTTATGTGATTGAGAGGGTAGAATGATCGCGTAAGATAAAGAAGACGCCTGGTCAAACGAGTTCTGATACTGCTCGAAGGTTGGAAGGGAGCCTTTGCCAAGACAGATTGGGCTGAACATCTGTCTCTTACTTGCCCACCTTCATAGCTATGGGTGTTTAAGCGGTCAAATTCGACGGGTCATTATGAGTTTTGCTGGAGGAGTAGAGCGTCCAACTACTTCAGGATACCTGACCTATGGGACATGGGGTGATTGATTTTGCAAGGTGTATCTCTAAACCGAACATACAAGGCTCCCTCGTATCATTACTTATATCGTCAATACATTGTACATTCTTTCGAGCTACAAGAGATTCTCGTGATATTTCTCCGCTTATGATCCCACTTGACATCCACTGTATATAAACTGAACACCTCGGCAATATTCATATATAAATGCTCCTTATCTTATGTAACTATCTATTGAGATGCTGTGAAGGTTTTAAGTGAGGTATTAATTAATGAGAGATGATGATTTTAGTGTTGAAATGCATTTTAATCTATACCGAACTTGGAAGTTGATCATCTATGTATCCGTCTTGTAAGGTCCAACATATCTTAGCCTAAGGTAGTCTTTCGATTGTAGCTAGACGAATATGTTCCTCCTTATCCCACACTACGCTGCACCCTTATCCCAGGCCGGTCGTGCGAGCAACATTTCTCTATGGCAGCGTATCTGAGATATGGATATAAATACAACAACCAGTACAGCATAAAGGATGAGTCTGGAGGTATCAAGATGTCCGCCTTGGAGCGCCGAGTGGGACTGTAAAGCTCGGGTTCTTGACAGCATACTAAGTAGCAGTGTTTAGAAATAATTACAGAGATGAAATGAACGTACTGATGGTGTTTAAGGTATTTCTTTCATCATCTTTAAGCTATTTCTATATCTTATCTTGGTTGGGTAGAAGGCTGCATGTATGGCCTACCTCATGTGGACGCAAATTTGTTGGCCAAGTATCATTTCCAATGATGTTGCGTGTGGTTACCCGGCTGTCCTATTTAGGCAAGTATCAACTACGTATCACTTTCTTCATAAGTCAGGTTACTCGGCCGCTTATAACTGAAGGTCTCATTATGGACACAAGATATCCTTTGTGCGAGATTAACATGTTATCCATGCAAGACTCAATCTTCACAAGCGCTGAGAAATTAAATGTCCCAGCCCTTAATGAGAAACCTAAGGCATACGTGAGGGCATCATCCATGTTCTCAGGACCCCAATTGATAGACCCTACATTCCTTGAGGCAAGTACTGTACTTCAAAGGAAATCTCTGATGCTCCTCTCAACCCAAACCGAAGGAAGGTGATATTCTAGGATCCTCAATAGTTATGAATCCACGTAGCCGTTTCGTTATGTACGATATGGTATTCATAAAGATCATTATCTAATTTTATGATTTATGCAGGGAGATTCTTTTATTATTTACTAAACACTGAGTCCTCTATTACTTAGTCTAGAAAAAAGGTAGGTACTAGGCAGCTATTGGTCACTCAGGTGCTGTCACTATTCAAGTCGCTATGTTAACTTTTAACTGTCTAATTCTCTATACATATAACTAGTACATTAGTACTCCTTCTACATCCTCCGCATTCTTTTCGGCTACTTCATCATCAAATTTGAGAAATCCTCTCACAAATCCATCCATAAGTAAACCCCAGATCGAGGGAAATATATGTGTGCACTTGGGTTTAGCCTAGACAAGTCTAACTCCATAGTTTTATTTGTGTATAGTAGCCTGTGAAAGCTGGCACCCCTGGCCATAATTTCAAATATTTCCGTTATCTTTTTCCGTGCGGTTCAAAAGCCGGAGTAATTAAAACGGGCTTAAAACACGCCTACTACGAGAGTTTCACAATATGCTCATGTATGCTTAAATATCCTAATATCATTGACTACTCCAAGTTGGGTACAAAGCTTTTTAAACTACGTTTAGAAATCTCCCGTGGCATAAGAAGGTATTCTTAAGGCACATATTACCGATTGAATATAAGTTATCAAATAATATCACCCTAAGTATATTTAGTCCTACACTAAGTATAATGGGGAATGGCTCTAGATCACCCAATGCGAGGCTTTATTATACTATAAGAATAGCCCTCACTCTCCTATAAGTAGTTTTATATCTAAAACAGGATATCAAGAAGCCTCCCAGATCTTAATAGAGAACACTATCCACTTGTTGTGCTAAAATATCAGTCAGAGGTTTAAATGGGCCGGCCCATTAATTAATTCGGGCCGGCCCAGCCACCTTTTATGTGGCCCGGATCAACAATAACCATACTAAATCAATTATTGGGCTAGGCCGGGCTACCCTATTTTTGAGCCCGGGCCGGCCCATTTAAACCTCTGATATCAGTCTGTGTTTAAGACTACGGGTACTATAAATCTAATTAAAACTTATACAGCCTCTCTATTGAGTTACAGTATCCAAGAACTCCCTATATAATCATATCAATCCATCCTAAGTCCCACTAAACCCCATGAATTTTTGCATTCAGCAACGAATCTCTCGGAAGCATTCAAAATCGGTATTATAGTCTTTTCTCCATTAATACCTGGAGGTTATAATCACCTATATCAATGTCACACCTTCCCTTTTTACGTACTTTATACAGATAACTATCTCAGGAAAATATACGAGACAGATCACCCGCATCAGAACAACTATAACTGATATAAATACATTATCAAGCTCAGTTATTTCTAAGTTGTCCAACCTAGTGCTACAATATCTAAATACTGACCTAGGTAGTCATTTTTGACGTATTCCGGATGGAATTAACTATGCCTAGTACCCTAGATAAATATATTCCGTTAAATGATCGGCCTCCGTGAAGCGTTGGCATAGTTACTCTCAATACAAGCACAATATCTATGGAGGCTTTCAAGTATTGAAATAGGATACATGATCACTCATTTTGCAGCTTATAATTCTATTACCGATACACGGTGAGCTGGATCATGAATTATCACTCGGATAAACAGGCAAAAATGAATGTTGAGGTATAGCTACCTAATGAGGTAAAGCGTCAATAAAAAGCAGGTATTGCTGCTTATGCTAGCCAGTCTATAGAGGACTTGCGGTAGGGGACTATTTTAGGGTTCGGGTAATGTATCAGTCTAGGAAGATATATGGATAGAAGTTGTGAAATTGCTTCTCTAGAGTCCCTCCTAGACTACGAAGATGCTCAGACACTGTAAATATGCTCTCAATTCGATCAAGTAATATTGGACTATTGTGTAGCTGTAAGGTACGGAGTAATATTACCCATAAAGTATAATTTAGGTAATAGTCTATAAACTGACGCAACCTGACCCTATGTCCCTTCAACTCAAACCCAGACGCATATTTCCCTAAGGCTACTTATATTGAACTGATACATCAACCTCTTAAGTATAAACGAGTGCAAGAGGATATTCTATATCATGATTCCTGCACTGACGTCTTAGTTACAATCATAAACTACATATCTATATTACACCAAGTTTCCTAAAAAGGCTACAGAATAGTAAAGGTTTATCGGGAGAAAAGAATGACTGGGTAGTAGTTATCACAGGAAGAAACCTGGAAGGGCATCTGTCTATTCATGATCAACGATATATTAGATGGAGGAACCATACCACTAGGTATACATATGCGGTCGAAAGATAAAATCCAGATAAAAATAGCTAAGCCTACTCTATTGGTATCGAGTTATACTTAACATAGGGCTCATGAGGTCGATTGTATAAATCCCCGTACCCGCCTTCAGATCACGATAGGAAATCTGCAATTCACCTTCTCTATGAAGTAGCTAATCGATGAGGGTTATATAAGCCCTGAAGTATCTTATAATATCCCGGTTCTACATGGATGTAGGGGTGTTTTGAAGGCTCGCCCAACGCATCAAGAAGTTTAAGTTCCTTAGTCGAAGGTTTATGAGTTCAAGGAAGTTATGGATGATTGAGTCCGAGGGTTCGTGTCTTATCCCTATTTATCAAGTTGTAGAGACAGTGGACTTCGATCTTTGTGATGAGGTACTTTAGTCGTGCGTTTGGTATTAGCGCTCAGTGGAGAAGTATCATCTACGTTGGTAGGGCTTCAGATATACAGGAACCTAGTATTAGATACTTACAGAAGATTAGGAAAACACCGACTGATGGGGGGTTTCTACTGTATACTGGTGACCTGAACCCAAGGGTCATGCGCAAAGGAATAATACAGGACCTGTCAGAAAACGATAGCCCTAACTATACCTACGATTACCTCCCACAAATTAGCATTCAGGGTGATTCTCAACTAGAAGCGTGATCTTCAAAATGTAGCCGGCAGCATTACTCGAGTAATGAATGACTGAAATAGTGGTTGCAATTGTACTTCTCAAATTCAAGTACGTTAGTTCCCACAGGCCTCTGCTATCGAGTGAAGTCCAGAGGGCATCCAAAATGCTCTTGAAGCCTGTGCGGATCCCGTCGGAGGTTGCGTACTAATAGTGTAGGCCATACAGAATTAATTACACCCGTTCTCATCATTTATAGGCGTCATTCAATTATATATCTCAGCTGCATGTAGTTGCTATTTTTTTTGGTTAGGGTGGACGGAGAAGCCCGCTACTGAGGATCGAGTAGCTCAACCTATACAGCAAATACAACACGTCGACCTCATCCATAAATGCCTCCGGTAGTGTAGCTACACTTTGTACGCTATAATGAAGATTTACCGAATGATGTAGTTGATCGGAGGGCGGTAAGCTTCGTGTTCTGACCTCCGCTATGTTGACAGTATCTGGAGGAATCGCGAGTTACTAAAAGTTTGTATCGCACCACTCTTTCCCTGCAGTGGTCTGTAAACAGCTACCTATCCCTTGCCCTACGTTTCAGCTCTAGTAATGTTGCTTCTCCTAAAAGTTGGAACCGGATATGCGGTGGTGATTATTGGCTCTCGATGAGGCTCGGCGTATTCAATATATTTAATTCTGTTTTTCTAGTTAGCTCTCTCTGGTTGCATTCTGACAACTATATGGCAGGTATAGTACTCCCGGCTACTTACCTGGCCATTGTAGTCGACCGTTTCATATACATAATAACCATTCACTTATTCTCTTATATATTAGTTATAGATATACGGGGTGATGAGGCTGACTGTAGGTTCTGTGGTTCAGAAATGAGGATCCAGGCTACCGGATGTATGAGATGCGATAAATGTATCATTGAGACTAGACAGTTCGGGAAGATTCATTAAAGAAAATCAGCCGATGGAACCAGCTAGATTGGTTAATAATTATAGGTAGCTCAGTGGATTAGCAGAATCCGATGGATAAACAGGAACCAATGAATAGAGAGAGATGGAGAAAAGAACTTCGTAAAGCAAGTATCAAGGGCATGTGGGAGGAACAGATGGATCCGCGAACTTACATCGAGCAGTGGAAGCAAAGGGATTTATGGAAGCAATTTGATAAAAGATATAGATGGCCAACAGAATCATGTGGAATGAAATAGTTCGATGGACAAGCAGAGCTGTAGAAGGCGGCGAAAACACAAACAAAGAAATTAAATTTACGAACAGGAATGGATAGGTCTGAAGCGTCATGCAGGTTGGGTATTTGTGGGGTTAAAAGAAGGTGGTGGATTAAAAGAGAAATATTCTTCTACGCAGCTCAGTTCTGTGCCTTGCACATGCTTCTTCCAGCTTAATGCGTACGGTGCTATGCAGAAGCACGGGGATAGAAATGGAACATGGTCTAGGCTGATAGAGCCCAAGAGTATCAGAGCGTCCCACTCCCACAATCATGCGGGTACGTAGCTCCCAAAGCCACAGTCTCAACTATGCTTACTAACATAACAGGGGGACCTGGGGGGTCTGTGTTGCCACTGATTGTATGTTCACAGCAGGTCGCTTCGTGTAGGATAAAGGAATGACCGGTATCACTAGCGTGTAGTGCACCGCACCCTCACTCAGAGGTAATAAATTCGCCGCATTAAACAAGGGTGCTTATGTACGTACAGTACCAAACGGACTGTTATGTGCATTGTAATGTATCTGCATAAGCATTGCGGCAATGCAGATGTACTTGGCAGGTCGCACAGCGTAACATTCTGTTCTGTACTTCAATAACGTCTGATTGCAGCAAAGAGACTACATTTATGTACATGTAATAATTGATCGTAAGCACTGAGAACATCCTACTGAGCCCTGTAATCGAAGATGTTGGTATCAGTAGAAATAAACATGTACCTATCTACTGCCAACACTCGTGACATACACCGACCATCTCGTATACACGGGAGCCTAACGGTGTAGAGCGGCTGCATCAGACACTGGAGGACTGCTCTGTCGTCTCAGCATTGCCCACCACGCTTACTTTGTGCCGCATGACAAGACCGGCTCGCCTCCACAGTCTGTTTACTACACGAGCTGGTAAATAGGAGGTGTGTTGCTATGCAGGGCCCTCTTACATCCTCTTCAAGCAGCTAGAAGGTACCTAGAGTGCCAGAACCTGCCAGCCGAACAAGGAGACAAAGGAAGACGGGAAGCTTGTGTTGTCAGTCCTCAACACGCTTGAAGCTGCCTACACCCCCGACCACATATACCCGAGAACTACAGCTATACCTGTATCATCAGCCTATCCTAAACGGTGATCTATCTACTCCACATCTGATCTTTAAAGTATCCAATTACGCCCCCTGCATATATTTACCGTGATATCCCTTAGAAGCCTTACTCCACTATGGCCAGCTTCCTTGAAACCCTGAGATTCAATCGGAAGAAACCCATCCACATTAAACCCCACGATGATCTAAATTCTATCAATACCATCAAGGAGGATAACACCCCACTGCATTTCAATAAATCACACGAGCATCTATCTGACAGTGACCAGCGTGCACTTCTCGAGTTCCGTTCCCCCCTTCCTACCCTGACTGACCTGCAAGCTTCGCTACCAGGCCCAGATGTAGTTCCGGAGGACAATGATCTTGGGTACTTCAGACAGCAGGATTCACCTTCAGCAGTCCAAATCGGTAGAGAAGGTTCTTTCAGCGTCACGAAGGATGACTATGTTACATTCAGTAGGGATCCGAGCGGGTTTTCTCCACGTACGAAGGACCGTGCAAATGCGCTCAAGATGCAGATGAATGTCCGATATAGAAATAACGTCACCTACGCAATTGAGAGGAACAAAAGGTATCTGATGTGACCCCCCCCTGACCCTCCCCTAAACGACGGGTTTAAAGGTTATTGAGAAATTAATAGGCTGGTTGAGCTGGAAGCGGAACTAAATCGTGATAATCGGATCTCTGAAGAGAGAATAAACCGCAAACGGCAACAGCTAGGCAAACAAGAGAATCAGTTCTTACGACTCCGCAGGACGAATCTATGCTCTGACGACTTTACGATCCTCAAGATCATCGGCAGGGGAGCTTACGGTGAGGTTTGTATGGTTCAGAAGAAGGACACTGGGAAGATTTATGCTATGAAGACTATCCCCAAAGGAAAGATGGTGGATTCTGATCTTGCACACGCTAGAGCGGAGCGGGATGTAATGGCTGATGCGAATTCTCCGTGGATTGTTGGTCTGTGTTTCTCGTTTCAGGATGAGAAAAAACTTTATTTGATCATGGAATTCCTCCAAGGTGGTGATATGATGACAATGTTAATCAAGTATGAGGTTTTTAACGAAGATATTACAAGATTCTATATTGCCCAACTAGTTTGTGCTATCGAAACCGTCCACAATATGGGCTACATTCATCGGTATGCATCTGATTCATCCTTAGCGGAGATTACTTCTTGCCTGATATCTTTTTGCTTACTTTCTTACTTTTGTTAGGGATATCAAACCAGACAACGTGCTCCTCGACAAAAACGGTCATTTAAAATTGTCTGACTTCGGACTCTCTACTGGCTTTCGTAAAACACACCATGTCCACTACTATCAGCATTTGCTGGCTAAGCGGGGTTCACTACTAAACGATAACAAAGATTTGAGTGGAAAGCCCAGGAACTCAGTTATGGTAGACAAGATTCACCTAGAGCTTTCTGACCGGAAATCAATGAACACATGGCGCCAGTCGCGGAGGTTCAAGGCCCACTCGACTGTGGGGACCCCAGACTATATCGCTCCTGAGGTTCTTGGTGAAACAGGATACGGGAAAGACTGCGACTGGTGGAGTCTGGGAACTATCATGTACGAGTGCCTGGTCGGGTGGCCACCTTTCTGTGCTGATGATCAAGGTGAAACGGCGTGGAAGATTGTGAACTGGAAGGAGAGTTTCTACTTCCCTCATGAAATTTTCATTTCCATTGAGGCAGAGCACTTAATCCGATGTTTACTTACGTCCGCAGATCATCGGTTAGGTCGTCACGGGCCCCAAGAGATCAAGAACCATCCCTTCTTTAAAGGGATAAACTGGGACAAACTGCGGACATTTGACGCTCCATTCCAGCCACAGCTGACATCGATCACCGATACCTCGTAAAGTGCCTACCGTATCCTTGTGAGTTGATCCTACTAATCAAGAGTTCATAGATACTTCCCCCCAGAGGATGAACTCGAGGTCAGAGGTCTCGTCGTTGACACCATGGACTCACCGGAAAAGTCTCAAAAACAGAAGGCTGATAAAGAGAACACTTTGCCATTTATCGGATATACCTATCATCGCTTGTAAGTTATGGTCCTGCACAAGATACTTTATTCAGAAGTTAGATCAATTAATAGCTAACGCGTATTCATTTAGTGGGGACCCAGTCATGACATAATGGGCCATATAATGAAGGCATCAAGTAGTCAAACTCTGTTCTTACACCCCCGAAATACTCATACCCCCGTTTTCCCCTGATCTGGGCAGAGGAATGTTTCTAAGATACGATAAAGACACAATTTGATAGCTATGTCAATAAAATATCTTTTGAGTCCGATTAAATCTTTTCTTGCGTATGAAGAATAGAATGTGGCACCAATTCCACCCGTAAACCTTGTACTTTAGGGCCTCCATAATGAGGCCTTACTAACACATAAATAATATGACTTAGACGGGTTTTGTAGCCTACCACGGGAACCCCTAAGTGCAAGTTACATGTACTCTTTGTATATCTTTTCAATCATAACCATTCTCTCACCCATTAAAATGTCTGTACCCAAATCTCGTGTGCTGTATGTATCCCTCGGTATTGTATCCATCCTCGATGCTACGTCTACTCGGTACGGTACCGGCTGCCCGTGCCTTCATCTATCAACCAGTATTGTGTCTGCCATCTAGTTCTATACTCCCCGATCACCCCAGCACTAGATCCTATTTCTATATGTTAGAGAATGTAGTAAGTTTTGACTTCGCCAAGGCCATATGAGTGTGTTCGCATAGGATACATAACAGCTATGAAATTGAGGATCCAGCCATATCTAAACACATCCAGTAAGTCCCCTACCACCGATATACTCTACCGTCTCAGTTATACGTTCTATACAACATGAACTCCTTATTTTAGCATACAACCTACGGTGATGGAATACCCCAGCTTACCTACCGTTCTTCTCAGTGGCTCCCCCATAGCCTTACTCACCCTAGCTGGTGCCACCTCTACACCCGGTTTTTCTCTCTCAATCAGACCGTCTAAGCTGTGGCTAAAAGCTCGTAAGCACGGGCAGTCCGAGCCAAGAATCATTAAATGTTTTGGAGCCCCGCTTCCTGCTCCGGTTGATGATAATAGATTCATCACTACAGCACCCTTTAGAGTTGATCCTACCACCTTCTGGTAGTTCTGGAGATCTTGACGCCACCCAATAGCTCTAAATCGATGGCCTACGACCCCTAATCCCGCTCCTCCAGAGAAATCCGGACCATAATGACTACCGATACTCAGCACACCCGTTGGAATCAATCACCAAATACTCCGTCGAGGCTGCTGTAGCATGCCTAGGAAGGCCGAATATTGAATCTTCAGGTAGATTGCTTCTACCCGCTTAATCCCTCCAACTCAGATAGATGCATGAGCCATCACTCGCCATCCTCCACGTGGATCTTCACGGTTTTTCGTGAGGCAAACCGCACCGGTGAGTATTCAGAGTATCCAGAGAACCTGAACCCCCCCCCCCCCGATATCCTGTGGAACTAAATGAACGGATTTGTAGAAGCTGCATAGGTAGTTAGGAATTCTGAAAGATTCACCTACGCTCCGGTGTAGACAGTGCTTACTCTCGCACCCTGTGTATGTCCCCGGTACCGGTGGGGAGTGGCTGATGTCCTGCTGGATCACCGGGGAAGCTTATTCAGTAACTATCTATTCCTATGTCAGCGACTCTATCTGTTGCAGATACCTGCGGGGTCCGGAAGGAGATTGGTATGTCCAAACCAGGAGTCTTTCTTCTGGCAGAGAGAAGCATGGTTCTCCGAATTCCATCCAGACAGTAGAATTGGTTGGAGCTGTGCCTGCATGTGAGAAGATTAGCGCCTCGACAGCTTGGTTCTCTTTGTTGCTATCGGTTCCATCTTGTTGCCCCACCAATACAGGTGTCACAGCTCCCTCCTCATGGTGGGGTAATGCAAGTTAAAATACGTTGCTTAGGATAATATCTCCACAATCAGTGTGGTAGAATGGTTGCTTGATGATAGAACTGATGGCCATCACCATGGAGATATCCGGAACGAAAGGGAAGTATTCCCAGCTGTCGTGAGATTATTTCTGTTGTTGCTTGTTTCTCCGGCCAAAGAGGTCGTTCCTGGTTGTCACAACAACCAAGTCCGCACACAAGTAGTATATAACCTCTCTTTCTCCCCCCTTCCCCCTCTTCTTCTTCTCCTCATTCAAAAATAATTACATACAATGATTACAATGAACAACGATAAAAAAACGATTATGTCTTCTGGTACTGGCCTCTCACCATCTACTGCGATTGTGGTCGTATGTAGATTGGTTTTCGCAGCACTTTCGATAGGCTTCGGCCTCATGATGATACTCCTCGCCGGTTTTCACTGGGTCTCGTGAGTTAAAATGATTCGTGTCTTTCCTTCTGATTCTCCTCTCATTTCCTATTTCCCATCGTATCCTGGTGTTTTCCATCATCCCCTACTGCTTCCTATCTTCCCCTAATGATATCCATCTTTTCCTCTTTCCCGCTTGTTTCCTCACTCTTTTTCATCTCCGTCACCCGCTGTTCTTATCTGTCTCATCATAACGGAAGCTAACTGTTGGATTCTAGGAAATCACTGGCTCGTCTATGCACGTCCGAGCCAGTGTACATCTACCGCCGTCTACCGGTTGAGAGTAGACATCTCTGTGCAACAACAAATCAGGAGGCTATTAAGCTCCTGTGGAACCAGTACTGTCAGACCGTAGCTTGCTGCGGTCCTGATGAGAAAATTCCGGAATTCAAGCCTACCTGCGAGGGGATTTATTCCGCTCGTGGGTACGGCAAGGAATTCTACCAGATGCCCTATGTTGTTACTAGGGCATCTCAGCAATCGCAACCAGCAGCTCGTTTGAGCTCTGGTCGTGGAACTGGTCCCAGAGTCAACCCTCTTGATTCCAAGGTCACGGGGACCTTAATCAGGAGGGTGCCGGCAGTTGATGTGATTATCATGCCGGTTGCTCCAAAATACCCCCCGTCCGGGAAGCCGTCGGGGGGGATTATCCCAATTATTGAGATACCCAGATCTCGGCTCTGTATAGAGCTTGAACTGGTGGCTCCGGTTATCGATGTGATTATCGTACCGGAGCCTGAACTGGTGGTTCCGACAAATGACGTGATAGTCATATCGGAACTTGAACTGGTGGTCCCGGAACATGATGTGATTATCATGTCCGAGATTCAGCTGGTCCCAGTTGACAAGGAATCAATAAGTGGGGTAGTTGAAGAGGGAATTCGGAATAAAAAAAAAGTACGAAAAAAATAAAAAAAAAATAAAAAAATAAAAAATAAAATAAAAAATAAAAAAAAATAAAAAAAAAAAAAAATATAAAAAATATCAAATATAAAAAAATAAAAAAAAAAAAGAAATATAGAAAAATATAGAAAAATATAAAGAAAAAAAAAAGAAAAAAAAAAGAAAAAAAAAACCAAAAAAATACGAAAAAAAAAATTAATAATAAAGTAGTAATAGTAATAGTAATAGTAATAGTAGTAGTAGTAGTAATGTCTTTCATGTAATAATTAATATCTAATGTGGGTTGGCTTGTTCGGGCAAATGATGAAAACTTGTGGGATGCGTTCTGCGTCTCACAGTTAACTGATGCCATTTGTTTATATGGGTTACAAGGCAAAGGATGAAAGACTGTGATGCGTTCTGCCTCTCACATCTTACTGATGCTAGTTGGTTATATGGCAAAGGATGAAAGATTGTGATGCGTTCTGCCTCTCACATCTTACTGATGCCAATCGGTTATAGGCAAGTGATGAATGATTGTGATGCGTTCTGCCTCTCACATTTTGCTGATGCCGCCTTTTTTCGAATAGGAATAAAATTTTATAATAGATTCTACCTCTCAGACTTAACTAATGCTATCTATTTCATCAATCGTCTTCTCATTCTTCCTTCTCCTCGTACTTCTTTCATCGTTCGTTCCACATCGTGCTCCTCTATCATTTGTATATTAATTTTAGTAGATAATGAATTTTCCCCTATTATCTCGTTTTTAATATGACTCGTCTACCCTTTCATGTCTTCACTTGGTACCCTGAATACAATCTCCGCAAGAGGTAAACACACAATCCATATCCAGAGACCTCTCATCAAACGCCCGGATCATCTATAAGAGAAGTAGACAACCGAGATACTCTCTGAATACATTCCCCTTTTTATAGATAAGTGCCATAGCTCTCTACCGTACTATAACCTCATGCAGTGTCTGACCTCTTGAAATATCTGCTGTATTTCATTTGCGGAAATTAATCGTATCTATAACTACATATAATTAAGCGAGCTGACTATTTACAAATCTTTTTTGATAGCTATAGATTCCGCCATTTTAGATCACTGAATAGGCTAAAACATTAAGAGGTGGCTGGCTACCGTGAAAGCCTTTGTAAAAGAAGTTAACTTCACATCCACATCACGGGTGGAGGAGGGTAATCTGTCCTATACCCCAATGCTAAGATCCTAGATGCATGAGATTCTCTTCTCCATGTATTATCAGCTCTCCGTAGAGTTATATTTGTATTTCTGCTATAGCTCGGATCGACCTATTTAATTCTCTGTCACCTTGGAGTCTATTACGTATTTCATTCGTTGGGTCGATTTTGGGTCATGCTATATCACTCGATTAGTGTTCTCGCGTTTGTAAAACTGATTTGTCAAATCTTCTTTATCCCCTATATCCATAAGTTAAATCTACTGTGAGTGAGGTTCTCTGGTGCTGTGGTTGGGTGGCATCGATGGTTTTCTCCTTTTCCGTGGGTTACATCCCAACCTTTGTATGCAGTCTCTTGCATCAACTTTAATAAGTTTCAAAACAAAACGTTTCCCGGCTCATATCAATCAATCGACCATGTGATAAACTAATCTTGTAATTGATTCAGGAAATGAATGGAATTAAGATAGAAATTTGAGTATTTTTGACCAACGAGGATTTTCTAAGTGGTTACGTATACAGACTTTTAGACGAAGACAGATATTTATATTTACGACAGCCACCATAGCATGCATGCTTTCTACCCACAAACCCCTAATAACTCCAACACAAAATATTCACCCCGAATCCCAGACCCATAAACTCTTACATCTTTGCCTTTCCGAACATCATTAGCCATATCCTCTGGAATCATGTGTATCTATCGGGAATTAATGATCCAATGCAGCGTATGCAACTCTTCAACGCAGGAGGAGCACATTATATCTCGTTGTAAGTGCCCTGTGTACCCTATAAATCTCGGTAGAGAAGAATTAGAGTGCAAACACAAAATAACACCATTTAACACTGCACTACTTCGTGGCCCTTGTTTCACGTGTTGGAGAACCTCGTCTAGTGAGAAGAAGGTACCTCGGGATAGGCCCTCTACCGCCGACCCGCTGGTGGCTCACAATTCCATCCTTGAAGAGAGAATGCGTGCCCTGTGGGAAGGTCAATTCCTCGAGAGAGTAAACCCACATCTTTACCAACGGGGGCATTCAGAGCCCAGCACTGACGAATATTCACGAGAGATGGGTGAAGCTACACAGCGGCTGAGTAGGAGTAGGGTTTGGATGGGTAAGCAGCGACATTCATCATTACCAACGTCTGCGGGAGAGTTGAATCCTCCGTATGAAGATGATGACCACAAAGTCACTAAGGTAAAAATGGAGGATGAAGAACCAGAGGTGGAAGTAGGAGGAAGGAAGATGTGGTTTGAGACCAGCACGGGTGCCAAGGCTGTGGACACGTTCAGACATAAGCTGTAAGAGTAGTTTCTGACGAGAGAAAACAGTAGGCATAACTCTTGTCGAGTACATTCCGGCGCCTGGGGATGCTGTATTACTATTGTGTTCTTAGATCAACGTATAATATGAAGCCTCCATTCACATATTCATTCACAATCGACGAGCTGAGATCACTAGGGGCTAGAAGCCTTGCACAGTCTGCTCCAAAATTCTCCAACTAGTATGAGAAGAATGGGCAACTCCTAAATCCCACCCTTTGTGGTTATATAGTCGTATTAACCTTTTATGAGCGTGAAAGGATTGATTTATTTCTTTCAAATTCCCCTGAATATCACATCCGTTATACCAGATTACTACAATTGGACACTCTAACAAAACGTCTCGAATAGTATACGGGTATACAGATCTAAACAGATTCCCGCGGCTAAAACTAGATATCCTTCTGGGGGGATTGACTCATCTTATGATTGCTATGGTGTGTACCTATCAAGGGCCGAGATATAAAACAATCTAGGCGCAGCAAGTACCTAAAATTCACACTCTCCAGAGTATAGAGACTCCGGTATGAACATAAGCTGACCAATCTAATAGAAAGACTGTGAGGGTAGCTACACACACTATACCCTGGACTCACTCTAGACACATTGGCCAATCTATGTCGCATCATATACGAATACTCTTTCTTCAGTACCACCAGGCGAGAATATAGAGAACTGAAGGGCAGGCTTATTAACACACCTCTATTCATATCTACTCTCCGGCAGGTTATTTCACTTTCCAAAAAGAGATAATCCCTATTAACTCCGGATTTAAGCCACTTTAGTCCGCTAGCTGTCTCATCAACAGCTGTAGCTACTGGTTCTTCTATTCATACTACAATACCCGGAGGATCCGTGTGGTTATGACCTACTACTTTATATTCTCTATCCCGACAAGCAGCGAGTTGCCATCCGATCTCATCCATCGAAAGTGAAGGCCGACTTACCGGAACCTTCCATATCAGTCCTGACCTAGGGAGTGTAGCCAGTGGAACGCAAAACTCCCATGGTAGAGGTGCTACAGGCTACATTTCCTCTAGGAATATCTCAATATCTACACTCTCAAGTTCAACTTGGTGGTCCATCTCATCGACGCGATCTTCATGAGAAGAACGAGCTTCAAATCCTTCTGGTATTTTATCTTGTGTAATTATGATGGTTGACCTAAGTTGTGGTGCCCATGGCCCTTTGTATACGATGTATGCTGATTAGAGATCCCTGGATGATAAGTTTCTAAGGCGCCTGACAGGATCATAGGTCTATTCAATGCTAAAAAAATCATTCTTGATATTTCTAGAAATTTCTATGTAGGTAATTACCAAAGTAAGTTCATCTCAAGTTACCGTACCCCACTCAAACCCCAGTTGAAAATTAATTGAGTACGCCCAGATCACACAAGAGGCTGATCCAGTTGAATACCGTTAAAAGTAGTTTCCCTGACGTACCGTCCTTGAATCATGGCTGAGAGCCGCCTCCACTTCCCCAGGTACCTGATCTTGTCCACGGATAAGAGACACCAAAACAAAGGCCCTACGTCCACAGAATACATTGAAAGGATATAGCAGCCAACGAAAATACATCCAATTATATCAAGGCTCTGCCTTTCCATATTAAAAAAGTTAACATCAAATGCAATTGGTTGGTTATTATTACACGGTTAAATCATGCACTGGAAAAGGCTATTCAAGGAGGGTAACGTATAGGGCTTATACCCTGGATGCCAAGCTAATAGTGCCTGAGCCTGGTGCTACACGCTGAGAAGCTGTAATACCGGTGCAGAAATACTGGACGTTTTCTGCAAGCTAAGTGTACCCATCTAGGGGTCCTCTACTAGTAGGCAATACCTATTCTAATTTCAGTCTTACATAGCTAATTAGGTTTTCTATGGTTCTTTAGCCGCCGCTTTAATTGCCTCCCAAACTAATCGCTATTGGTGAAGCTGTTTATCCTCGGATTATTGCTAATCACGAATCTGAGGGGTATTAACCAGACACTATCGAAACCTCTCAGACCAAAAGGCATCTAATCCCCGCCTTCTACCGGTTTATATCGGGGGAATATATCATTTTCTTTCCTAGATTTAACAGCAAGTCGGGATGACCGATTTGAATAGCTATCGTTGTAAAAAGATATTGAGCTAAAACTTTCCGGGGAGCTTATAAAAATCACTTATGCATCCCACACTACCACTACCCTTGCCAGCATCCGGTAATCCCAAAGCATCGGCTCCTAGGACAAAATGTGCAATGAAAGCATATAATCTAGTCGAAATCAGTTATAGTAGACCTTCTACTGCTACATAGTACCCATAAGTACATTAAACCTAGCCCTACCAGAAACCCCCGGGCCCACCGCCAATATATACATCTCGTCTTAGTGGCTAATGGAATTCGCTACTTCTCCCAATTTAGTGGTTGGCCAGTCCCCTCACCGGATGACGTTATTCATACTTGCATGAGGTTTCCCGGTACGGCTGCAGAGCCTACCCAGATCATACTGATAAGAGTAGTAAAGATTCCCCCGGGATTCCCGCCATCATTGCCTTCTCCAGTAATTATCGGGATTGGTGTTGTACCGTGAATGTGGAAACCTAACCGCAATTATAGGTGAAATTATCAACCCAAACTTGGATAGTGATGGCATTATTTTTTAATCTAGGGCTTTTCTTAGGTTGGGAAGGAAATAATAGCAACTGTACGCTAGTGAACCTCTCGCAACCCTCCTACTAATATGTTCTATGTTTGTTTCCCCCTGTTCCTTTAGGAGAATTATATACCCTGTAGTAAGATTTTTTGTTATTTGCTGATTCTCGGGTAAAGTTAGGCTACCTTTCTTGCTCAATACTCATATACTGCTTTAGGTTTTATTCGGCGAATTATTTCTTTTCATGATTCGCCAAGGTGGACTAGTTTGTAAGTAACTCGTCTAGCCGTTGTAATGCCAAGCATCACGATAAGTAATAAACAAATTCCATAGAACCCTCTACTATTTGTAGGGAACCGTTGATTTACCATGACCCTTTGGCCAATACCTATAACTTTATTTTACGAAAAGGTGCTTCAGGTAACTTGTCTTCTCAGTTAATTTCGTGCCTTTACGAGCCAAAGGTATATTATTCCGGCGCTAGTATCTATTATTACCGGACAGGAGTCTGTTAGAGGAAGTATAGGGACTAAATTGCGCCAAGATGTCACTCCCTAGTACTCACCCCGCCCTACAGCAAATGTTGGGCGGGTAAATGTCGTCATCTTTTTCACGCGGTTTTAGTTGCTTTCGTCAAACATACTATATACGTGGCTTGTAGACCTACCTTGTCCACATCACAAAGAGTCCCCCCGCCCACATCACAGGTCCATACTTCAGTTCTATCTTGGTTGCTTGTATTAATCTCGTTACATCTGTACGTGTTTCTACGGTCTCAGAAATCCTCTAGTTTCTCTTGGAGCTACATCTCGTGGAAGCAGGACCAATGTCATCTCCCGTATCAGAGCCATCGATACAGTGCCCGAGCACACAAACTCCCCTAGCGCCACCAGCCCCCAATCCTTGCATGTGGAAGTCGTGTCGGGCTGGGTTTTCCGAGCTTGTCGACTTGCAGGTATCCATCCATCTCCCTGCCCGTGTTGTCCGTTGATTCATGTACCTACGATGCTGACATGTGATTAATGCTAGACTCATATACATACCGCACACATCTCTACAAACCAGTCCACAACGCCAATATGTTTATGGAACGGATGTTTGAAGACTACCGCAGGAAGAAGAGATTTAATCCATCATCTTTACAAGCACATCAAGAACAAGGTACGGGAGTGTTAACACTTTTCACATTACCGACATTAATTTTATCGTGCGCAGTTCAAGAAAAGATGCCATTCCGCTCCACCTAGAATCTCATCTACATCTACGATTAGGGGTTCTGCCGTTGGGAGGAATATAGGGTCTCCTCGCACTCACCCGGAAGGTATCAGTAACGCCTTTTTACCCAACAAAGATGGATCCACCTATCCGGTCGATACAACCTTTACCGGTAAGACATATCCTCCCACTCACATAAACACCAAAACTAACCATGATTCCCCTAGGTGCCGCGGACGTTGCTAAATCGGCCAGACGTAGCTTACCCCCGACTAGCCGCTCGCATGAGACATCTGATCTCGTTGATGAGGAAATGGACGAACCCAACGGGAGTTCACCAAAAACGAATCCCTCCGACAGGGAATATGATCTGACTCAGGCAGAGCGAGAAATTCTCGAGATGTTCGATATAGCAAGAAATGGTGTTCTGCAAGATTGGAAAACCCCCGATCAAGAAACATCAGCTGTTCCCGGCTCTGCCGATCATGAGATGGTCTATGTTGATCTGTAACATAACTGTATATGGTGGGTCAACTGCTCACAGGTATGCGCTATAATGGAATTTTGGGACGTGTTCAAGGGAGGTTAGCACGGCGGATATACGCACCAGTAATAACGTAGGATTTGCTGTTTGTACAATGTGAAACTACCCCTCCTGTATTTAGTGACACTTTCTCGCTCATACAGTATAATTTTTGGAATTTTCAGGCACTTTGGATCATAAGTTTACGAGACCTGCCTGGACAAAGTCACTGAAAAAGAAGCTAAGAACCTCATTAAATTTTCCAGAGTCTCTGCAATACCATACACCTTTACATCCTTGTTCCTATACTAAGGAGCTGATACATATGTAAATTATTTATGATAATCAACTCAATGTGCAGGGTTAGGGTTACCTCTATGACAACCTGCCGAGTATGAATCTATGACGCAAAACAGTATCTCACTATTTTCTTTCTTATAAGAGTACCAGATAGTCATACAGTCAAGCACAAACCCACACATATATAAATACTACCATGGAATATACGGTATCGATCGCGGAGTTTACCCCACGTTGGCTGAGGCCACTCCATCATCTATCTTTATTTTGGTAATCTTGATTTTATTCCGCCAATTAAACCACTCAATAACGAACACCTCGGCGAGTATCTAGAAAGAAATCAGAAGTAAACACTAGACATGAAAAGTACTTGGGGAATCTTAAAAAATACTCTTGTGATAAAAAATGCTTAGTCATCCATACAGACGAGTGAGTGACCGCCCGTGATTAGCAGAAAGCAATAACGTCACAGTTAAAGCCCACAGTAGCATTTCCTAACACGATAATGGGAATAAGATGTGTCTATATAGGTCTTCGTATTAAACGAGGTAAGATAAAAAGAATAACTTGTCTAATATCTCCAAGCAGCAAGAAATCTCCAAAACGAGACGAGCAAAAACAAGTGAAAATCGACAAAGACTCATGAGATGAAGACCTGATAGAGAAAGAGTATAGAAGCCAACACTTATTCCAGAGGCATTCAACCCCCAAGATCTATCTAAAAGTCCTTCAACGGCGATTCCCAGACCGTTTGCACCTAGTTACAACCCATACTACGAAATGCAAAGTCCGAGAGCCCCCCCTTAACACACACACCTTAAAAGTATAAAAGATACTGTATCTTTCAGGTGAAGATGGCCTACCGGTATACCGGGAAGCCTAGTCGCACTTATTCTGGGACAAGTGAGAAACGGTCCGCGGTTCAGCCCCTGGGAGACACTTTTTTATTCTTTTTTTTTAAAAAACATTTCTAGGGATTTTTATCTCCTTCCCGGGAGTATATGTATCATATCTAAATAAAAAAAGAAACATGAATAAATAAATTGATCCTGAGTTCATGGAGCTTGTCGGCTGGAGTATTCGGACTAACTCCGTAAGTAAAGAAACATTTAAATTTAACTCCAGCTTCTCTCTTAGAAGGTATACTTTTTTTTCATTCTAGGGTTTAACTCAATCATGTGTTCATTTCCATTAGGTGCTGATTCTTTAACCCTGCCCAGGACCTTTTCCGTTTCGTTCACGTCGTCCGTATTCACCTTGTCTAGTTCAATCCCATTGACGTCTTATGAGCTTATAAGAAAACGCTTTCCTACCATAAAAAAGAATTATTGCGAAAAATAAAAAAGCGCCCACCGAAAGTCCCCATTCCATTTAGTACAATCGAATTAAATACCCATCCATCTCCCTACTTTCTAGACCCATGGAGTCTCCTCCATCCGGTTTTGTCCATACTCTACTTTTCTATCATCCGGCCGAGCCCTTAAAATGGTTCCAAGTCATCATCCCCGTAATACATTCAACTCAAATAACAATATTTGTCTTCGAACGCTTTACAGGATTATCAAGAGGCGAGCACATGAAACACCAACAAACAAGATGATAATACGCGCACCAGCCCGTGACGAATCAAACTTCAAGTTACACCAATTATATTACCATTTCAAGCACCAACTACACAAACAAGATACACTATACTAGAAATACAATACTTCATTCCAGAATATATATATATATATAACTCTTCGCCGATGATATACCTCATCAGTTATCACCCTTCTATAGTACCAACTATGGCAAACCCTCGCAGGAACCCTATCACACCAAACCACCGTGCGCAACCACCGACTATCTCACCAAATACTTCTCCAGAACATATACCAAGCACTAGCGCTCTCCGTGATGCAGTAGAGCTCCTAGTCCAAGACATCCACAGACGGAGATCACTCGGCATGTCACTCGTGAGTCCCGTCGTGACTCCCGGACAACCGCAGGGGTCTAGATCAGACGGACCCGCCCGTATACCCACTACCGACACAACTCGCAACCGCCTTCCGCGCCGGGTACTCCTAACCAGGGCAGAACTTGATAGGCTTCTCGAAGACTCCCCAGACTATCGGTGGGATGAGAGAACCAGGAGCTGGGCGTTACAGTCAACGGCTGCATTTTCGCTTCTCAGTGGTGAAAGTGTCAGGACTGGTTCTGATACCCATTATTCCTCTACAAGTGAAGTATCCGAGGAGAGTGGGGAGAGTGAGTTTAGTGATACGCCCTTAGAGTACTATAGCGAGGATGATGCGGGGATTGAGGCCGCTAAACGTCGAAAGCGTGATATCTTGAAGCAAATTTTCCATCGGGCTATGAGGAAGATAGGCCCCAGAGAGAAGAGGCATAAGAATAAAAAGAGGTAATAGGGGAAAACGTGGTGCAATAATGATCTAATATTGTGTGCGCGGTTTCAAATGTCGACAAGCATTTTGGACCAATATTTCAGCACTCCTGATAAGCCAAACTTCCTAGAAAAAGTAGAAAATGTTTTTGTAGTATGACTAAAAGCTTTGTACCTCTTTTAGGATATTAGTCCAGTGCTTTTTGTAGAATAAAACCTCAATTCTAAGTGTTAGCGCTTGTACAGCGTTCCTTAAAATACACTCGTCATGATAATATATACTTAGGGGATTCTATTCCAAAAATTAAGCTTTAAAAGACTTGATTGTGCCTCTATTTTATCCGAGTTAATAGCTATATCCTTAGGGAGGGGGATTCTAGAGTTATATCCCCCCCTTTTAGGAGTAACCTATGGAATTGGCATATGTGGCCATAATTAGGCAAATATGATTGATCGACATGTAACCGTGTGCACCATAGCTATACTATAGTATCAAAATGAGGAGTGGGATCAGTACGGTGCTCCCGCAAATACGCTAGCGATATGGGAGAAATACGCTATTGCTCCAGTAATATACCTCAATTACCGATTTAATTCGGTATTTGCGACTAGATTCCGTAGTGCTATGGCCGTAAATTCACCCCTTTTTTCATACTGTACTAAGCCTAAAAACCTAATTCGACCTAATACTGTTCGTAATGTATTTCATTAATTAACCAGCCTATAATAAAACTCTATCCCTCAGACCCAGAGTTCCATTGGCTTAGGATAGCCTCGAATAAACCTCTTGTGTGTTAATGATAATATGCTACCTACAGAGTCATCTTGTGCTAACAATCCTAAGCCAGTCCGAAGAGTGGTCTTCCAAGGCAAAACAATAACTTACTATCAATCTTACTCTACCCAAAAGCTGTACCTATCTAACTACAATCCTAGGTACGACTCTTCTCCCCTTCTATGGGTCCCATTAGCAACTACCTTTATTTCCACGGTTCATAGGGGTCTCTTACCCAGTCTCATCTGTAACATCATTACAGCAACTGCATTATTCTCCGCAGTTCCTACAATTGTAAGCAGCCTCTGGGGCTCACCGTCATTACTATCAATCTTAATCGTGCTTCCTGATAGCATACGAAGTTCCCTAATGTTTACCCCACCCTTGCCGATAATCGATCCAACCATCTCACTTGGGACATACAGATGTTGAGTGAGAAATAGAGGAGCCCCTAGCCGATCTGGAGTCTGTTCTATAGACTGATAGACCGGTCCTGAAAAGTTTCCATAATCAACCGCAGGGGTAAGCTGGGCCGGAGAATGATAGCATTGCATATCTGTGAATTTGGCATACGCAGCTGCGTTAATACGATCTTGAACAACCTGCATCAACCCAAGGCCTGTATTGGGGTGTGTAGCTGGTGTAGCAGATTCTAGGGCTTTTTTCTTCTTTGTTGCTGGATTACCGTAGGACCCGCATAGCGCTTGCGGGTGATAAGGCACAACAAGAAGTTTGTTGATGAGATGACTGGCTGGTTTACCAGATACTGTTCCATACGCGGAAGCTTCAGTGTCGCCAAACCGGCCCGTAAGATTTTCAATGATATGCCATGCAACGTAATATGTAGCAATATGAATGGCGTCCCTGGAGCCCTGGAGAGTGATTAAACGCTCTGTCGACTGCGGAAGACATGTCCTGGATGTTTTCATATTTGCAGTTGATAATCTCTCGATCTCCTGCTGGATACGACCTCCATTTGTCAGAAAGATTCGTACAAGCGCGTCTGGAATGAGAATCCGTAGAAATTCCCCATCTGCCTCGATTCCACCCCTATTACTGTCGGCTACGTGTTTCAGTACAGCCCAGACATCAATGAGCTGTGCAAAATGCTATATTACCGTATTATGATGTTAGTCTTGTAGATCTTCAGGTTGAATTTAACAAACGGCCACTACATACCTTTGAGATCTCAGATGCGGTTCCGCATACCGTAAGAACTTTTTCCCCTGCACCTTTCTGGCTCTCGGATACTTGGGAATGTAAACTGGGCATCAAATTTTCCCGATTGAGTGAATTTCCTGGGATAAGCTTGGCTTGCGCGTGAGAGATCAGGCACCTGACCCGGACCTTGCGATTTTCGATGCTGCCTACCACGACAATTGGGTTATCGGAGCTCGTGTCCATAGCGATAGTAGAAGGTATGGCATCTTTTCTCTTCTTTGGATTACGGGAAAGCCCCGAATAAGCTGTACTGGAAGGAGACATCGCCCGCTCTCTCTTTATTGATGGTGATGATACCTCCTTTTGGGGTTCGGGTGACCTCCTATATTGTTTTTTCCTTCTAGATAATCTGGATATCTTCTGAGTGCTGCTAAACTCTGAACCACTAAGGCCGTTGCCAACCTGCTTCGACCTAGAGCTTTTAGGGGCATTACTTTGGTGATTCCCACCTTCCTTGGGTGGTTGTGTATCATCGGCCCCAGCAGGCGGTGGACGGAGAGTTCTGAGCATGAATCTAGTGCAAAACTCTTGGATAATCAGCAAGTATTCCATCTATACGAGATTATTTCTAGGTAATACCTCTTCTACTGTTATTCAAATGTATACGCTCCTGAACTAAGAGGGTTTATCCACGGTATAGTGAACGTAGGACGATATTTGGTGATAAAGATTGAGGGGATGGATTGAGGTCTTCCTCTACGCTGTAGCCGGAAAACGGAGTGCTAGAAGCCCCCAGATGAACTGGGATCATGTGACTGATGGATAATCCCTGAGCCATGGTTCCAATTCTGCCGTTGTCAACAGCCAAACCACACGTAACCCCACCAATATTTCCATCAACCCACATTATGCCAGATCATCTAGAATGACCTAATAAATATGGGTAAGCTTCCATCCTCACCTAATAGGAGATGTGTGTTGACATGCACTAGCAAACCAACCTCGATCTAGCCACTACCAGCCGCCGGACCGGCTTCAGGATCGAAATACCACCAGAAACCCCTTCTTACTCACAGTCGCTCCTCTCAAAGTAGTTTCAAGAGCAACAACCCGAATGGGACGAACGAACTACTCGCTATCTGAGGACCTGTTTATAACGTATCACCGCCTCTATACCCAGCTGACCTGGGGCCAATTAGCTGAAGAGTTTGGATGGAGGTGGAAAGCAAGGTCTCAGGGATCTCTTCAAGCACGATGGAATGAACTAAAGAATAGTCAGCGGCTTCTGCTTCCAACTGGCTACGTTCTTCCGGTATGTGCCAACACTCTCTAACTCATATAGGATATCCTCGTGACTAACTTTATAGCCTATCAATTATCCAATTGCACTGGCAAATGAACTGGTGTATCTATCAAGAGGTCCTTATTACGAGTAGTTTTGACCCTTGGTAACTGGTTGTGGGCATGGTGTTTTTCGTAGGAGATAACCTACGGCCTCTCAAATTGGAATTAACTCGTTGGTTATCTTTACTTAGCCTCTACTAAATAAAGGATGATATGAATCAGTAATAATGTCATACTTCCAAGTCAGAACTAGCTACTTCCTTCCCCCCATAAGAGTTTAGATTCTTTACTACTTGATATTTAGCACTGTTTTAGATACTCCAAAATACCCAAGCCTACCCGACCTTATTTTGGTGAGTCCTCTACAGCGGACCAATCACAAATCAATATTGGTCGTATATGGGAGTAGAAATATGCCGTCAGGGCATTAGACTATCGAGTCAATTTCATTTACCATAAGCACAAGAGTAGAATAACCGAGTGATAATTTGTGAATCCAATATGAATCTCCTCCCTCCGACTCAAAATAGTAGACCACTTATTTTTATAGTGAATGTAAATTATACAAATTTCAAGATTGGGGCAGCATTGTGCCTTACTCTGATCAGAAAAATAAATTATCAATGAAGCAATATTAGCGTAAATCATGAGAAATTTAGTTTTACGATCATGTACTGAATAATGTTTCCTACGACAGTGACAGATATCTCTCTTGCTATACTGCGGGTGATATTTGGTGACTGAAAGTTTTATGCGAGACAGGTAGGATAACAGCGGGACTAGGTTCCTCAGAGTGCTAGTGATTAGAGATCCTTTAGGGTTGCCTGGAGCGTTTAATCAAAATCTTCTATTTTAGTCGACTGCCAAGCCCGTCCGTTCCAACGATGTAGGGACTACGCGACGGCGAACATGAACTTTTAAATAACTATAAAGTGACAAGTGAGAACCTTGCCTAACTTTGTCTTATTTCATTGGTTCTAAGATTCTCACAAGTAGCTGGTACGGTTGATCACCACTCTTCAGTCAGTGCTCTAGAATACTTCCTTTGATTAAAGGTGAATGCACGTCCTAAGTAGAGAGAATACATGGTTAGGATTGCCTCAAAATTATCTGGTAATCCCTGATTGAGGGGACTAGTCAGTGAGTAGTCGGGCATCTCATAGCTACATTTATGTAAACTTGTTTATTTAGTCCCATCTATTAGCAGACGCAACGGCTGGCAGCGCTAGACCCACACGTTTAGCCATGACATAGAGAGTGTGCAACGTTAATGAAAGGCAACCGTCTAACCACTCCTATAGCGAGAACACTACCTTAATGTAAACAGGTACTGAACAACTAATACAGTTGGTATAGAGTATAGGAGAGAAGAGAAGTGAAGGTTACACCTAAGTCCTAGAGCAAATTCCATTCCCAAGTTTCTATGCAAGACTATGGAGCCGGGCACGAGACTACCAATCTCCCGAAGCAGAGTCAGGGGATGGGTATTAATAAGTGAGGTAGTCCTGTGAGAGACAATATTGGCGTAGCTACGGTAACGCAAGCGTCCTCAGCCGCTAAAGACCTTTGCGAAACAAAAGGTAAGGTTGTACCTTTACCGGCTAGGGCGCGGAGTGCGTGCGGTACATCTGGGAAAATACGCGGTATTCTTGAGAACGTTTCGGGACATACAGTCACTAGGCTGATATGTTCGTGATGCGGTTTCAGGCGACGGAATCTCGGTAGGAAAATAAGAGCCTCTTTCTAGGTCCAGAAACTTAATAAATCTTTATTATTTTGAGTATTTAAATATATGTATGTATTTATCTTCTGGTGAGATTTTGAAGTTTACTAAAAGCTGCTCTACCTGTATGTGGTAGTTTGCTTTTTTAGATGTAATGTTGAGATGAGCCTCGGTGGAGGGGTTCCATTTTAGGTACAGTTCGGAAATCTTTTACAAAGCAGCTAGAAAATGTAACGTACAAGATACCTCAAAATACATATAATCTCAAATATCTACCTCTTAAATCTCAGACTTCCCTATTTCCATACTTGAGTTTCAGCCGATTCTTGTGGTTCGTTATATTTTAGGCTTCCCTTCAGGAATCATGGGCTGTCTCACCTAGGACTACATATCTACCTAATGACTGGAGATGAGCCCAAAACGCTACAATCAAATTTTAGCAAAAAGATCACACAGAAAGATAGCGGATGTCTCGTCTAAGATGATGGCCCCTACCTCTCCCCGAGAGAAGTTACGAAATCCTTCCAACACCATTGCTCAAGAAACACCAAGAAAGATCATCCAGCAACAAGCAACACCACGGAAGACAGTATCGAGAGAGCAAGCACCGATCGTGGTGACAAACATATTTAGGTTCCTCAGCCGGTAAATATCCAACCCTGTTCCTAGACTCTAGATCGACCCGGTCTTCGCCTTCATCCCCGTATCACGTCATGTGCATAGCATGCACTTCTCATACTCCGGGCCTCCGAGTTACGATACAGTCGCCCGGCGGTTCTCCTCTGCACAGGGAGATTCATAGAGCCTTTCACTCGCAAACGCAAGCAAGAGGCTGGAGATCGTGGCAGACGGTGGTGTGGATACGGAAGGTCTTGGTGCTCTGGTTTCAGATGTTAGTGATATATCGAGGAGAAGATACAGAGACAATCAGCATACCGTACCGTTCGAAAGCGGCTAAGGAATATACCAAAAGTTGTCGGAACCAGCAAGTGATATTTATTTGGGTGGAAACTCCGGACAAGATCTCCTACGGTTGTTTGTGGGGTGAGTAGGCATGTTGGGATTTTTTTTTTCGCGTTGTTGACAGTGGTGCTCCATTGACATACTTTTCTACTCGGGTAAGTGATGATTATATCCTTCTAATTAACCTGCTAAGTATTCTAGACAAGCAAACCCTTTGGTATTTCGAAGGGAAGTGGAGAGATTCTTGTCAATACCACTCAATGCGGCGCCCCTAAGTCGCTCTCATATTACCGAACTTGATTTGCTCGGTGGGGACTTCTTTAAGCATTATAACGTCACCCCAGTGGAGTGGCTTCGAGAATTCCAAAGCTAATTTATACAAGGCGAGGAGTGGGAGACTATGAGAGATCCTAAGTGCCAGTACAGATTATGTGGTAGGTGTGAGCAGGCAAGAGTGGGGGATAAGAGTTGAGGAAAATTCGTTCTCTCTTCGGCATTGTATGTACTTTTAATTTCCGCAATATTACCAAGACAACTTAGGAATGAAATAAAACTATCCAAGTATATAATCGTAAAGAATGAAACAATAAAATAAAAAACCCCAAGTCTGGTGTACTCTCCGAACCCTTTTCTTCCACGTAGTACAATCCGCTGATGAATCAGTAGAGGGGGTGGACTCCAATGGTATTCATTTCAAATCCATAGGTTCGAAGTCCAGATACTGTTTGTTAGGCACCTACGACAAATTTCTTCGGACACTCTCACTTTATGAGGTACCAGCAAGGGTTATCAAAAAAAAACGACTAGAAGGTGCACATGGTACTCTGAAGTGCGGATATAGGCGCCATACATCCAGCGAAAGATGAGAAAGCCTCATCGTACCGTGGTATTTCCTTTGCAGAGAACAAACCTAACCCTCGATTTGAATTCTCGATTGAGACGGGTAGTTGCACTCACTAAGAATTTGAATCCCTATGACTGAACACAGATAACTTGCTCGGTTGCACAGGTACGGCGTCTTTCTGTCAAAGTGAGGTCCAGGAAAAAGATCTGGTAAACGGTCAGCTGGTGTTACATCTCAAATACCAGTTCATGGCTCAGAGAACTAGGTCAAAATTAAATCTGGCGCTACGGAAGCTCATGGGCAAGGAAATTTTGTTCGATTGGTGGGGACCAGCATTATTAACGGAGCGTGAAATTAGAATGAGAGATAGAGGTTCTGGGGGGCAGATGGATATGGAGGTGGGGGACTTGAGAGGTGCTACGGGCTTTCTTCGATTCCGAATGTTATTTCTTGCTATGCAGGAGCGGACGAGGGATATTCTTCCCAGCTTGTTTCAATGGCATATTCATAGGCCTTGGCATTTCCTTTGTACTGGCAGTTCTTATCTATTTTATCTAATCGATCTTGGTAATATTGAACTACGGGATACATGTTCCCCACGTATCCGGGCGCTGATAGAAAGATACGGTGAGTTCCGTAAGGTATACATGAGAAAACCTAACTCTTCAAGTCACCAGAGAATCTCCCCGCTACGCACTGTTTACTTCTCCCGGAGCTGTGATTTGGAACTTTATCGGAAAAGAAGTTTGTCATCTTAATTTTTTCTTTTTTTTAACAGATTCTTATTACATTTTTGCAGAAATCATTAAACTATCATTGAAATTCGTTCCTTATAGATTTCGATCATCTCATTCTGTATTGATTAACCTCAGCCTGTGGAGATTTATTTCGTTTTTCACTATTCCGAGTGATATGAGGAGAATCCGCATGACTCAACCAGCATGATGTTAGAGTAAAGCGAGCTACGCGAATCTCCCTTGTAGTCTATGTTTTCGCCATTTATCTCTAATTCGGTATTAAGGTAATCAGGCTTCGTGCAACTAAACTCTATGGCATTTGCTGTATTTCAACCATAAACACTTTACACTCCAATAGCTCAAGAACTAGAAATACACATGTAACCTTATCTTTATTTCATACTTAACCTCAATAAATATACCATTCAGAACAATTAAAATCTACTGGGTTTTAAAACCCCATCCTTCGAGAGGAATTGGGGGCTTGGCGCACATTCTATCACTCGACGAAAGTCTTGGCGGGCGGCCACCAACCACACCAGTATACCCACCTCACGGCCCACCTCGTGATACTCCCACTACCGCAAGATCAAAGTAACGCATCAGACTTTCCGTATCATTTCGAATTGTTACCGACTGTTCCTTATTTTCCAAACCCGTTACTTAATCTTGGTAAGCTCATCTCTCTCCTGGTTCGTTGGATGGTGGGGGGGTTTTGTGGTTCGAGTTTGAGCTATAGCTTGAGCTTCGTTTCTTAGCTTGAGTAGTGGGGATATTTTGTGATTTTTTGATTAGATAGATAGCTAACAGGTCTTTAACAGTTACCTTTGCTCTTACTGTCGTATCACAGCTATATCAAATCCTTTTACTTTCGATCTTAAGTATTTGTAGGTCCTTCTCAGTACCCCCCTGTTCACCATCGTGATCTCCTAGTATGCGCTATCCTGCTACTACCGTAGTGGTGTCTATATAGCTGCATCTATATATCAAGCTAACAGTCTGCTAGTCTCAATAATGAAGTACTATCAAGTCACCGATGCTACTAGCCAGGCGGGCTTCTTCTTCAAGTCTTTCGCATCTTCACCTGTGTATAGTACTTCTGTCAACCGCTTCAAGTCTCTCCTCAAGACGAAGCCTGTCTCTATCTCCGTTCCCGCTCCCGTCTCCGCTTCTGTCTCCGTTCCTGTCTCCGTTCCTGTCTCGACCCCTATCTCCGCTACCCCCGTTACTGTCTCCGCTCCTGTTTCCGCTGCCTCTACCGCTCCAGTCACCCCGCTCTTCCCTCCTGGTCTCTCGCCTCCCCAGCATCTCTCTACCGATGAGAAACCTATTGGCTTCAATTACGTTGCCGGCGATAGAGTCCTCTCTATCAGGAGTATCATGCCGCAAGTCCCGAGGTTCCCACCCTACAAGTTCCAGGACACCCCAATATATGAGTTCGACGTCGGTTTTCCAATGCGTTCTCGCCAGAAAGAGGTCCCTATCATCACCGTCTCTCCCCCGTCTCCGATTATCCTTCCACAGACAGTCGTTATTACCGTCAATCTTCCAGCTGAGAAGTCCGTCATCAATGATTGTACCGTTGAAACGACCAAGGAGCCAGAAACCACCAGCGTGGTCGAGGTTACCCAGAATAAAGAGGTTGATGTGGACTCTACCATTAGCAAGCAGTCTCCCGCTGAACAAGATTTGGCCAAAGTGGAGAACTGCGTTATCGAGAAGCTCGAAGAGCTCGAAGCCTTCACCGGGGTCTTGGCCACCCATACCGTTACGTTATCCGAAGATGTCAGCATCACAGAGATTACTCCCGCCGAACCAGAATGTTTGGCCAAAGTGGAGGATAAATCAGAGTCAATTGCTGAAAATTGTACTCTCGAGAATTGCGGGAAAGCTGAAATCGCTACCGCACCAATGGATACCGAGAACGATGAAATCATTACGAGTACCATTTTAAATACGCAGACTCCCGCCGAAAAACCTTTGGTCATAGTGGAGTATTGCACCGAGAAGTCCGCCGTCGATAGTGGTACTAGCGAGAGATTCGACAGGTCTGAAGTCGAAATCGAGGCCAAGGAAACGGAGATCGTTAAGCAGGGCGTCCCCGAGGAGATTGAGAGTTCACTCACAGATGAGGTGAAAGGAGATATTGAAGCCGGAATTGTTGATACGGAGGATACCGCACCACCAGAAGTCTCTACTGTCCCCAGTAAACCGGTACCAAAAGGCCTTGCCGAGTCTGGCGACTTCAACATCTGGCTTACCAAGATGGCTCCCCAACAAAGTAATGTTCGAGATACTCACATTACCGGTACGAATATAATTGCAGCCAGTCCAATAGTTTCTCTCCAGGAGTCGAGTCCTGTCAAGGCTACCACTGTCATGACCGCTAGCAAAGTAGAGGAAGATCATAACAGTGTAGCCGAGATCGCTATCACTCAGAGAGTCCCGATGATCCCTAAGTCAACCTCGACAACATCAACGAACTCCTCCGGATCAGCATCTACATCGAGAAGGTTAGCTACGCCATGCGACTTTGAGGCCTATCTTCGTGCCACAAACGTCTGCGCAGCTAAGAGTATTGTCCCCGGAACCGGCGTGTTTTTAAAGACACTTGATACCACGATTGAACTCCCAAGCAAGTACATGGAGTGTATCAACGCTAATTGCCAATATTCAAAGCAACCAAATAAGGTAAATCCAATACCCCCTCTCCATTACTCTCCACTGATACTAATGATTTTTGCAGTGCCATGGATCCCACCACAAACGTTCTCCTAACGCCACGCCTTCGGTCCTCAGTATTTGTGCCAGCTTTGTGAAGTTCGGGGTCTGCCCCAAGCTTGGGAAGGGTTGTAAACACGGTGCTCATCCATGCCCAATCTTAAGCCGGTTTTTACCCCTTCTCTTCACCGTAGTAAATAAATTGAGATACTAACTTTATCGCATAGATTTAATAAATGTGACAAGGTTGGTTGCGCATACCTGCACGACGTTACGATCGACCAATACGGACACTCTTTCCTCATATCGGAGGAGATATCAACAATGCCTCTCATCAACGATTTTGAGGTATTTTCGTCAATTACCAGCATTAAGAGGCAATTTGACCTGGAGCCTCCGGGAATGGGGACAAAGCTCGGTCCGAGAAGTAACAACGACTGGCAAAACTACACAAAGTTCTCGATACTCCCAACAATGGATGAGATAATCTCCGGAAGGCCAACTATATACATGCCGCACAAAAAGTCAATGTTTCGATTATCAAAGGTCCTCGACGTCGGTTTTCGACACCAGCGTGAGGCAATGCTTGGTCCGGTTCGTGATAGTGTTGCAGATATCATCAGAAAGATTACCAACGGCATCCACCCTTTGTCAAGCGGGGCTGAAAGCTCGGAACATACGTATAGAGTCTATAATGATTCTAGAATCATCCATGGATCAATTGGTGGTGGGAGACACCCCGTTGCAGCCTTCTCTGTTACGTTTCCATCACCTGGAAACGTTTTCTTGAAGACCGAGACTGTCCTTCGTCAAGGCCATCTGGTGGCTGTTCTTACCTCCTCCGGGAATGAGTTTTCAGTAATTTGGGCCAAGGCAGTGGGAAACTGGACGGATAAAGACGATCGGGGCAAGATTTCAGCTATTGGTATGCTCTTCCTTGTTTGTTTATGACAATAATAATCTTGCTAATGAAAAATAGGACAATTGGACATTTCATTAATCAATGAAGATGGAAGTGTGGGAGACTTGAAAACGATCCTCCAACTACAGTCAAGCAATTCTCCGTTTTGGCTAGTTGACTTCGGCGGTGTTCTTCCGGATACGTTTATGAACGTCCTTTCCGTACTCCAAGTAATGGGCAGCGATAATCTACCATTCGCACAAGATTTATTCGAGCGCCAACCACGGAAATCAATGTTTCATATCCCAGGCTATCTTAGAGGTCAAATTGTCAATTTCAGCACCCTCGGTCACAATCTTGTTAACCGAATGGGAACTTTGGCAGCTAATACGGAATGGCGCACGTCTATGAGGAGCACCCTCGCCAAAGAGAACTCCGAAGGGGTAACCTTTACCGAAGGTCAACTCGACGCCATCATGAATACGATATGCTCGGCGCTGTCGTGTATTCAAGGACCACCAGGTATAAATCACTCCTATAGTCACACTTTAATAAATTACTAACACTTCTTTAGGAACCGGAAAGTCCTTCATTGGGAAGGCAATTATAAAACTACTGGCAGTAAACCGTCGTTCCTGGAGCGAAAAGAAAACTTCACCAATTCTCCTCACGTAAGTCAAGCATTCACCTATCTCTCAATATTAGAAGCTTATGCTAACCTCTACTTTAGTGCACAGACAAACCACGCTCTTGATGAGACCATCGCGGGGTACATCAAGTGTGGGCTGAAAGTTGCACGTCTCGGCATTGCACCCGGGAGAGAAACGCCACAAGCCGAACATGTGCAGTATCAAAAGCACGCCCTTCCCCGAGAACAGGCTGAGATGCACCGAAAAGCTTCCGGCCGTTCGTATAAAGATCGTGAAGAAGCCGCACATTGCCTGAGGAACTTGCTGGATGAAGCATCTAAAGGTTCAGTATCATGGTTTCGGGTAAGTCCATATTTACAAGAAAACCACCCCGAATATTTTCAATCATTTATCAAAGCTTCTGGTGATGGACGTGAGGGAGACGGGTTTAATTTCTGGGCAAGTAATGAGGACAAGGACGAAGAAGCGTTGCTGTTGGCTGGGCTGAAAAAGACAATTCCGGAAGGGCTCAAACTAGATGGTTCTCCACCGGTAGCCGGAGAATTGAGCGCATCTGCATGGTCTTCAGCAGCACAGGGCTCTGACAGTATCACTCAAGATACCGCAAGAGAGACTGACCTGTGGGAATTAACGGCTAGCGAACGAAGTTCGCTAATTTCGAGCTGGAAATTAATTCTCAACAAGTCGTTGAATGCTAGCATAGAAGCAGCAAGAAGGGATCTGCGGAGGTGTCAAAAGGCTTACGATAACGCTGCGGCCGATGAAACAGCTGCTAAAATGATGGATTTTGGTATGTTCTTTTATTTCTTTCCATTAAATCTTAATTCCCCAAAACAACCTGTTAACCCATAGCCTATAGGAATTGATGTCGTGGCGTGTACGACTACCCGACTATCAAGAGATTACCAACTTCTCAAAGTCCTCGGCATCCAGGTGGTAGTAGTCGAAGAAGCAGGTGAAGTTGTGGAGCCCAATGTGCTCCCAATCTTTCTCCCGTCGGTCCAGCAAGTAATTCTAATCGGAGATCACGAACAGCTAAAGTAAGGTCTTATTCTTATTTCATGGACTTACAAGCTAATAACGTTTTCAGGCCTTTCAACAACCATAGAGGGCTTACCGGGGGAGACTACAACCATGACCAGTCACTCTTTGAGAGACTGGTTACAACAAGTCCCGAAGGTGCACCTCCAACTGTCCGTCTTTCCCGGCTCGATTGCCAGAGACGTATGAGGCCCGAGATTGCCGATCTTGTTCGCTGCCTTGGCCTCTACGACAACCTTTCCGACGGAGATAATGTTAAACGGTATCCGGACGTCCCCGGGATGGGTGGAAATAACCTTTTGTGGATCGACCATCGTTCTCCGGAGAACTTTGGGCAGGATAAGTCCTATTCAAACGCCTATGAGGCATCTATGTTGGCTGCCCTCACTACACACCTCATCAAGTCCGGAGAGTTCAGTATTCGTGACTTAGTAATTATCGTAAGTTTAGAATACTCTATCCCCTATTATAAGTTCTTCATTACTAAAAATCTGTAGACACCGTATCGCGCACAAGTTGCGGCTATCACTTCTGCTCTTTCAGCGGAAGGGTCCTTTACAATGGCAGTATCCAGCAATGACATGGATCTGCTTATTGAGAGAAACGCGGACTACAGACCCCCGCTTGAGTCAATCATTGAGGAGGTTACCATGGTAAATGTCAAGATGACAGATATCGTTCTCGTCACTACCGTGTAAGTCTTCTAACCCTACTCCCGTCTAGCTATCAAGATTACTAATATCTCTACAGAGACAATTACCAGGGGCAAGAGGCAAATGTAATCTTCTACTCTGCCGTGCGTAGCAACACTAAAGGCCGGATCGGATTTACGGATGTATCAAATAGAATCTGTGTTACACTCTCGTAAGATACATTCTACTTATTATGAATTGTGTTCCCTTACTTACTCATTACAGACGCGCTCGCCATGGCATGTACATCATTGGCAATGCTGAAACAGCACGGGCTAGCGGTAAATGGTGGAGCAAAGCGGCCAATCACATGAGGCAGAGGGGACTCATTTCTGGTGGTGTACCACTCCAGTTATGTAGTCGCCATCCGGGAAAGACAAGGCTCATAAGCAACCCGGCTGAGCTTAAGAGATTCAGAGATTCCGAATCTTGTGATATGACTTGCGGAACTGCTTTAACTTGCGGTCATATCTGCCAGCGCAAATGTCATCCGGAAGCAATGCACCTACTACCGCACTTTAGGTGCGCCATTGCCTGCGATCACACCCTCGAATGCGGACACAAATGTGTCGGAAAATGTGGAGCACCTTCCCATAAATGTGGTGAGTGTAGAGAGCCTAATGAGAAGAGCGGCAGCACTATCATGCCAGAAGTCGAGAAAAAGAGACCTAGTTTCGGTATAGTCCCCCTGTGCTCCCCCGCCCCTCATCTATAAAAAATAACTACTAACCATGCTTTCTGTATAGAAATGTGCCAGCACAAAGTCGTCAAGACTGAGTGCATCACCTGCCGCACGCAAGAGGCCATCTCCAACCATGAAGACTGGTACCAGGACTTTTCGTGCCTTTATACCGCAAGAGCCGGATCTCTCAAAGACAGCAAGGACGGCAACACTCCAGCACGCGAGATCTTTCTGAAATCTTTGAATCTTTCTCGTGCCGGCCTGGGAGACAATACCTACAAGTTTGGCATGAGGATGAGTATCTTCCGGGGCTTTGATGCCTCGTTCAAAGGGGGGTTGAAAGGGGCGGAGGAGCTGGAGAAGAAGTTTGGATGCTCGGGAGAGGTGAAGAGGGTTGAAGAGATAAAAGCCATGGTGAAGCAGGCTGTCGCGGATGACTATGACTGGCTTCATTCAAAGCTGGTCAAACTAAGCACTCCCGGAAACAGTGCGAGACTGTTTGCCGGCGCGCTGAAGGGGGCGGTGGATGGGGTATTTAATTAATGGTGTTTATTTTGGAACCATTGATTTAATTATATAACTATTATAAGTTTTGTAAATGATTATTTCTCTTCCTAGTCTTGAAATAAAACGTTGAGTTAGTCTGTTACTTGTGAATTCTCGTAGATACATTCAAAAAGTGACAAATGTCCACTGTCCAACCACAAAAAGCTCTATCGGAGCTGATTCATTCAGACTTACTCCATTATACAAAGACCCAGCAGCTACATATACTACCATATTTCTAATTCATCTTATATTAAAATAGAGTCATTATCCATTCTCGTCCCAGTTCCTCCCGCGAAATCTCTTCCAACCCCGTAGTTGGAACTGACTATTATATACATCTTGATTTTTCTTTTCGCTGCATCTAACTCTCTTCTATATTCCGGGAGGTCCCGCATCGCTCCAGTTACTCTAATCTCATCAACCTCCAAGTCGGGCGAAACCCCCACGTAGAATGAATTTTTTTTAATTTACGGGAATTGGGCTATAAACGAGCATGCATAAGAATTTATGGAAGAAAAAAACAATACCAAATAGACTAACCGAGATGAAATTATCCGGGTGTGTGAAAAAAATACTGCATCTATTATCTATTCACCGCTAGTGACTAGATACTCTAGACTAACATGATTCTACGAAAGGCGAAATTCTCAAGGCTAGTATAAGAACACAACAGCAGCAGAGGCGTGTGGAAAGCAGATTTAAGAAATATTTAAGCTATTGGATGCCTATAGATGTTTTAGTAAGAAAAAGTACTATAATTTAATATCGGGAAGCTAAGGTGCTAAGGCGGAGAATATAGTCCATTCAGCAGTAGCGAGAGTGGATCCAAAGCCCGGGAAAGACGTATAAAAAGACAAGGACCTGAGATAATACAGTAGAATCACCAGAAAAGCACTTTCGGTAAGGCAGAGAGCATAGCTAAACCTGGTAGTTAGAAAGCTCGGGAAAGGGCTTCCAAAGAAGGCTGTAGAATAAACACAGCCAACTAACAGCAGTTTCTATGGACTCCGGCGGGTTGTGTACAGATAAGACGGCCCTTTAATCAGTGACTACATGTACCGGACGGAGTACAATGAGGTACCAACATATTTCTCTGCCGATTCCTTCAACAGGCGAATCGAACTCCAGAACCAGGCCCTAATTTCATCTACATCTCCCCAAATCCCTCCTCGCCCGACAGTCTCAATATCTTCAGCGTCTCTTATTCAACCCTACTACGATTCTTGGCGTAGCGGCAAGTTACACACACCCTCTTCCCGAAGATCTCCAAAAGACATACTAAATCGCCTTAGACAAGGAACCTTCCGACTTCATGAAGTATCACTAGAGAGTTTACCGAAAGATCACAGAACTCACTATACTCCAATGGTGATTGACATGCACGTCTTTGTGTCACCTACAGGCGGTGCTATCATGCACATGGTTACAGCCCCACCTAGGCAGCCGCAACATCAAAAAGCACTTCCGCAATCCCAACCCCAAAAGCATCAAGTCCCATCCATTCACCAACAATGTCTATGCCATTATCGATAGGCGACATTCTCTTGCTCAGCAAGATCGCTTACCAGATCGGTGTTGCCTTCACCTCAGGCCGCAAGTCTGCCCCCCGGGAGTTTGCCGAAATCGAGAACCAGCTCTTCGCACTAAGCACAGCTTTGGAAGTTCTAACACAATATGTCACGGAAGTCAATGGTACCTCTAACCCAGGGGCTTTAGTCACCTGCGATCCTAAAAAACCAGTCAACAACGGAATTAGCCCCGCGAACCTTGCCAAACTGCAGTCTATGATCACGAACTGCAAAGCCACGTTAGAAGGCTTGGAGAATGTGGTCAAGAAATACTGTAAGGTTATGGATCCTCCACCAAACCCAGGGCCCCAAGGCTTGCTAGGGAAGTCTGGGACATCACTTCCGAAGCGAAAATGGCAAAAGGCTTTGAAAGACAACTGGAGTAAGGTGGTTTGGACCACCGAAGGAGAGAACCTGGCCACACTAAGAGATCACCTAGTTTCCCATATAACTAGCATTAGTCTGATTGTAAATACTATGCAAAGGTACGTTCTTGACCTCCATGAAAATTATATATCTAACCTTAACAGCTCTAAAACAGACTCGATCGATGAAAAGCTACAAAAAATATACGAGCGACTTGAAGCTAAAACCCCTCTACCTGAAATATCGAACCTAACAATTCAAAATTTTACAGTCATACCCGAAATGTATCAGCGGCCTTCCCCAAGAACTCCGCAGATCGAGGATATCGATGAAACCGAGCAAAACAAAGTTGTCCGCCGAGTGACTGACATTACCAGTACTACCGCGTCCATAAACCCTAACCCTACAGAGCTTTCGAGAGCCTCGACGCTACCAGCTCCCGTAACGAAGAAAGCGTCCAGCCCAAACTCCCCGGTTTTTGAAGTATGCATCGAATCAGAAGATGAAGACCTGAAGCTGGTGTGTCCAGAGGCCTATGTATGTGACCAGTGGGCTCCGCGGGCAACAAGTGTTGTGGTGGGCGATAGTAGTGTGAACAAGCCGAGAGTTTTCTCTTGCAACTGCAAGAGCGCATCTACAGGCCTGGGCTATGAGATTTCTTCTAGAAAAGAATTGAGTGTATATGATGATAAATACAAGCACAAGCTAGATGACATATACTGTAAGTTATTCCAGTCGCTGCCTTTTACGTGCTTTACTAATGAAGACTCATCAACCCAGTTCTTCCGATGAGCTTTGCAACGCGCATGACTGGGAGCGAGCGGAATTGGTGTATCTACCCTACAGGGTCTCAGAGCTCGGGAACTCTGAGAAAGCTAGTCATAAAAGGAGTTAAACCAACAGGTAAATATCCTAAATCCAATCACGGAGGAGTATCCCGCTAATTACCTACGCTATAGACTTGGATGAATTTGAACGCAACTTTGTTGATAGACTAAATCTTAGTGCAGCCCTTGATATGATACACCGAAAGAAGTCAACAACGTTTGTCTACCCTTTAGTAGACGACCCAAACAACCTCCGAGTAGCCCTGCTGGATTTCATGGCGTATGTTTCAATCCGCCACTCGTCCATATTCACGATTTCAATAACTAATCCCGAAAATAGTGATGATTCACAATTCAAGGACTCCCTCAAAACAGTGACATTCCGCGGTGCTAGCGGAGAGCAACGAACGGAAAGGATAGATTATTTACAAATACTAAACTACAAAACACTACCCTTAAGTGACCTTATACAGGATACGAAAGTAAAAAGGGACCAATTTGAATACTCGGAACCTGCAAAGTTAGCAATCCACTTCCAACAAACTGATGAAATAGAAGACCAGCGATCAATATATATATACCGTAAGACCCAACCCAGCGACTGTTATCAAACCACTAATTAAGCTTACTCGTCTATTAGTCGATCCAGATACAGTCGTACAGCGTATTCCGAAGCACCCTAGAAGGCTCTTGATTAAAAATGTAATGGGTGATACATCTGAGGGTAGAGATATAACTGGAGATATAATCATTCGTATGAAGGATGTAGCTGGTATGCCTACTCACAAATCGCAGGCTATCATTGTCTCCTAATCCACTATAGCATTGGAAAATCTCTATGAAACACTTGAAGAGGTGATTGAAGAACTTCAAATACAAATCATCAAGGGTCCTTCGTGTGTAGAACAGATTATATTCCGGATGTAAGGAATTATTCAGCTTAGCCGTATCATACACTAACAATACAAATATACAGGTACGCAGGCGACATCAGAATTGCTGACAAGTTCATAACTGACGCTGAGATCCTCATCACCCACGACGCTTCTGTGGATCCAGAAAAACACAGATTACTCATCCGTAGCCCCAATGGGAGTTCCTACTTCTGTAAAGACAGTAAGTCCTTCCTCCTCATTAAGCCCTGTATAATTGACACCGATTTTCCACCCATAGTACCTGGCCCGGCGGACTTCCCACCGATTTTATCAAGACTTTTTGTGGGGTACGCGGTATTCGTAGAGATGACTGATCCGACTATAATCACGGAGTTTAAAAAAGGTCTAGCCGGTGAAGGAGGCTTACATTTCATTACTGCTGCCTGTAAGTATCTGCAGTGTCACCATATGTACCTACTCGACTTACACTCTGGTGATATAGTTGAATATGTATTCACCACCGAGCTTGAGAGCCTAGCCGGGCGCTTCTCAAACCAGGACTTAACAGCTAGCGGCCACCTCCTTAATGCCCCTCCATAAATGGAAACATAGAAACATTCAACATCTTATTGATTAGTACTAGATTTTCGACCCATATGCGACGTAGCACCTGGCTAATGGGGATTTATGGACATAGCGCTTTTATAACTTAACCGGCGACCCCACGTTTGAGAGTGGAGACCCGAACAGCTTCCAAGCTGTCCCCGGTCTGTCCGGCGGTAATAATTATCCAGTGTATATAGAAACATTAATCGTCGAATAGGTAGATTTGGGTAATTACTTGTGTCACGTGATACAAAACGCGAAGAAATGTACTCGTGTCAGGGCTAAAATATTGGAACAGACCATGGATCTGTTACTACCACCGTGCTTCTGTGTTTGATTGCGTCATGGGTCTGTGTAATTGTTATATTTCCCTTTTCAGTGCGCCCAAATACTTCAGCCCTGACACGAGTACGCGCTTAGTCCTTTGCAGCCAAATTACTCCAGTATTGATAAAACGATATCTGACACAGATACCTAATCTTATACCAGAGTTTTTACATATCCACATTATCGCATCCACAAGGCGGAATATATAACACAACATCATCAATTACCGTTAAATTAGCACATATAAAAAAAAAAAAAAAAGTCAAAACACAACGCCACGGTTGGAATTAAACACATATGTAAGATCACTATACAACAAATCCCATGACACGAGTGATACCACATGAAACTAAACTGAAACCCCCCCTCCTACACATTTAGTAGCGATGCATTATGTGATGTGGTAGAAAAAAAGCTAATCTTGTCTGCCATTCTTTTTTTCACGGCGCTGTGTAACTGTGGCTTGAGTCAACCCGACTCACCCAAAGGCTTTCCCTATCAGATCTAGAGGAACTAAACGAGAAAAAAAAAACCTTTCCTATGACCCTATGCTTTACCTACATCCCTTTCAAAAAAAAATATCCTCGACCACCAAGACCTGCGCCGCCTCCCTCTATAGTACTAGCGAATTTAAAAGGTATCGAGCGAGCCGGGACCTCAAACCCTAACCAGTCGGCTCGATACTTTTTAAATTCGCTAGTAGAACGCGCCTATGTGTTTATCTTTTAGTAATGCCCTAGACTCCAAATGCATGAGTCCTGAAATAATAAAGATATAAATATGTAGAAAGTGACATAAAATCTAATATACTGTTAGAACCCCATAAGAAATCCTACTATATATAGATTCTCCCCTTTCTATTTAGTCCCCGGCCTCCAGATATCGCGTTTTTTCTTGGGGTTTGGTCTATGACTTTTTTAATCATTTAGGTTACATTTAGCTTTTTTTCTACTATAAGCCAGTGTCTTTTGTGGGAGAGGGTATCCGAAAAAGTACTACAGGGCATAGGAAAGGTTTTTCTCGGACTCTAAACGAGAAACCTTTTCAATACCCGCGCTTTACCTGTAGTACTTTTCAATACCCACCGACCACCACGACCAAAGACACCCTCAACTCAGAGAGACATTGGGGTAAAACATCTGTCTTATAGTAGAAAAATAAATTTTAGCTCCTAAATTGTACAGGAGTAAACAAGTCACATGTCAGCGTCAAGAAAAATGCGATATAGGGAGAGAGGTGAGGGAAAGCTATGTAATGGTTTCTTTTATACACTTTAATAACAGACTAGAGAGGTGTACATGTACTAGACTTTGGATGGTTCTTGGTTATTTGTTTAATCTTCAATTTTAATATTCTAAGATCAATTTATCTGATCATCAGGATAGAGGATACACATAAGCATGTCCTAGGGGGAGGGGAGAGGCGTGTGTGGGTATTGTCTTAGTGGCCGTGAGTATTGAAAAGTACTGCAGATAAAGCGCGGGCACTGAAAAGGTTTCCCTCGGACCCTAAACTAAGATTAAGGTTATATAGTACTCGTCCTCCAGGGAAAGAACAAGAAAACAGGGGGGGTACGCACAGGCACGACCGGGGGGGGGGTGTTTAAGTAGCGGAAGCACGTATTTTGACACGATTTACTCAATAATATACCATTTCTGGTAGTGGGAGCTTCTTGAGTCATTATAAGAGTAGGAACAGTAGCTTGTTGTTTGCCTTATTTGGGGCTACTAGGTGGATTTGAACTTCCGAGACACCTTTGTGCATACCCCCCCCCCCTGTTTTCTGGTTCTTTTCCTGGAGGACGAGTACTCTAAATAAGTGGGGGAAGGGGCGAAAATGCAAAAGAAAAGAAATGTTTAATTTCTGCCATCACATAATAACCCCTCCCCTGATAGAGCTTGTTTCTCCACACTCACATATAATTGGTGCGATTTGTAAATCACGTCATTAAAGTACATATAGTGTGTGCCGTCTGTATTAATTAGGAATTATAATGTAGGTATAAGGGGGGGGATGCAGAGTTGGCTCAATTGGTTTGGTTCCGTAGTTTTCGTTTTTTGTTTTTTTTTAGTTAATACCTCAACAGAAAGAACAGAACAATTCTCCGAGAGCAATACTCAACTAATAATTCCAACCCAGATCCTCCAAAAACCAAAAAGACCCGACACCAAAAGTAGTGTAAATACGACGGGTATGCACAACAGCCCAAGATACAAATAGGTCGAAATTCAACATCACTACCAACAAATATTGGAGTTTTTTTATTTATTTCCTAGGCGGCGGTGGATTCAAAACACCTACCGATCAAATAAGACCAAGACACTGATCTGAACCCTATCCCGCTGTTACCGCTACAACAGTTACCCGGCCTATAAACATTACCTCCTTGACCCCCTTTATCACGTGAGAAATCTCTACATAACTAATCTAAGCTTCCCCCCTCCTTCTCCCCCTCCCCTTTGAAAGAATAATCATACACACGTACGGATACTCGGATATAATAAGGATAAGGCACACTCCATTCGGCAGCTCGGCACCAATCGAATTTGTCTCATCGCATCTCGGCAGACTAGGATTCGTCGCCGTAATTGGAGTGTATACGTATGCGATCTCGGCATGCTAGTTCCGATTGGGTGAATACCTACTAACCTCCGACTGGAGAGGGGCTAACTACACAATAAAAGTCTCCGACGTCGCACTGTGCTTCGGGTGATCGGAATGGATTGCATGGAATTGCTTAGAATACCTGGGCAGTTTAATTGCTGTTTGATGACTAGGTTCAGGTTATTTATGCTTGAGAGGGAATTCCCATGATATCGAATAACCTTTAAGCATAAAAAAGTCGTCGTAATAAAAGCTTGGCAAATCACAGCAAACGTTTGAATCAATAAAACCCAGTGTTGAAATTGCATACAGAATGTGTAGTTAAAATTTACTAAAATAGCAGCAACTATACCACTAAAGGCGACAAAGCAAAAACGACCAGATAGGTCATGCATCCACCAAATAAAACCATAAAAAGAAATGAACACCGTGAGACCACCTCATGTATATCAATCGTACAGACGTCCCCCCAATAAGCAACTACTCAAGAAATTTACAAAGCGAATGCAATAGCAACGATACCGGCAGCACCCATGATGCTGGCACCGAGACCAACCTTGGAGGCGGCACCGGGGCTGCTAGTAGAGGTAGCAGCGGTACCAGTGGCAGTAGGGGCGATCTCGGAGGCGGCGCTGTTCAAGACTGAGGCAGCAGCAGTACGGAAAGACCCATCGACACTTGAGGGCAAGTTTGAGATGTAGCTGGCGGCAGCAGCAGTACCAGAGGCAGCGGCAGACTCCCATCCAGAGATGATAGAGCCGTAGTTGGGGATGGTAGTCCATGATGAGAGATCAGAGTTGACCTTAGACTTGACGGATGCAGCCCTGGAGGACGCAGCAGCAGCAGCACTGGAGAAATCGCTTGCTACAGCGCTGGTAAAGCTGGAAGCACGCGAGTTGACTTCGGAGACAAAGCTGGAGGCAGCATCAGTGATCTGTGACTTGATGGCATCACCGATGGTTGTGACTCCGGCAATTGCAGAGGTTGCAGCTGAGGCAGCAGAGTTGATGTCATTAACAACATCGGTGTTACTATAAAGAATAATACTGTTAGAAATGCTCATTCGATAGTAGATAAGGAATATCTTACATCAGCTGCCTGTTCTCCAAGCCAGCACCCATGGCCGATGAAACAGCAGAAGAGAGAACGAGAGCGGTGAGAAATTTGAACTGCATTTTGATTGATGAGAGATGGATATCTGAACGAGTGATTCGTAAATGAATTGACTGAGATGGAACGATTGAGTCTTGCTGTTTACTGCTGTAGTGGGGATAAGAGACCTGTGGACGCGGGGAGGGGAGACTTTATATCAATGCAACTGATCAGCTTCCAAGATTAAAGCCCCTTTCATTTTCCGCTGAACGACCCGAAGGCCGTGTGTGCCATGGCCACCAATCGCAGGGGAGGCAGAGCGAGATTCCCTGTTGCACTGACACCCCTGTCCAATTCCCACAGTGTTAGAGCGGGCTGCTCAGCCTGCCTGTTTAGCGTGGGTTCAGCCGCATGCAAAGGCGCAGGGCAGCCCAGTAGCAGCATCCCCCGTTTGAATCACAATCTCGTTTCGTGCAGAGTTCCAGAAACCTTGGCGATGGGGATCTAGCCTGTGTTGGGAAATGGACGCCGGTTGTTGGTGCAGGCGTGATTTACGACTGGGGTGGAAGGCTAAGCTCTTGAGAAACGGGCCGGGTGGTCAGGGGCCCGAGTGGGAGGAGGGTGGTTGTTACTTGTCTTACGGGTGCTGCTTGTCTTACGGATGCTGACAGCTGTGGCTGCTTCACTACTTGGGTACATACGTACACACCAACTGGCTATGCAATCGGAATAATGAAAGGTTACCTACTCACTGCTCGTATTGTGCATACGGGAGTAAGAATAGAATCCGGTTACCAGTGGAAATGGTCGTGGCTGTGGCTGGTACGTAACCATGCAAATGATGCCATTGCCAAAGAATATCACTCTCTCGTCCACAGCGGATCACTCATCGAAATGCCCACAAGGATAATTCCCACGTGTTAATACTTCCACGGCGAAAAAACAGTTCCCACTTCCGGTACACACGGCAACTTCCTTCCTTCTCTCTCTCGGTTAATACAGAATTTATTCTCTCATCCGGTTTTTCTTTTCCCCCGACCCCGCTGTTGACCAGTCCGATCGATGATTCTAAATATTATCTGTTCTTTTCTTTTTTTTTTCCCCACCTGCAGTCATACCATACTCAGCCGCGCCAGTGGCTGAACTACAACTGTAGTTGGCAGGCAAAGACAAAGAATAATGCTTAGAATAGTACATACGCAAACAACAGTGAGGCTCAATCAAATCCACGTCAGATGGCAACAGAAAAAAAAAAAATACGATTATCGATAATCTTTCTTTCTTCTTTGCCCCTATCTTATCGATCCGCCTTGTCCATAATTATAATACCAAGACAAGAGACGCGTACAATTCGTACCTCCCCCAAGAAAATAAAAAAAAAAATAAATAAATAAAAAAAAGCAAGAAACATCTTCATCTATGACAAGAATTGACATCAGTTCTATGCCATAGCTTGTTTTTTTTGTCTAGCGGGGACATAAAAAAGTCGATCAAGTTCAGTAATCGGTTCTGCTATTCCTAACTAAGGTTACTTATACTCCAGAACCGCCGCTTTCGTTACCCGTGCCGATATCCCGAAAGCTTGTTTAATGCACATTATGGGCCGTTTGTTGATAAAAAGGCAAAATCTGGGGTTTTGTGTGTTTTAAAATACAAGGGTATGAGACAGGTGGCGGGGGCGGGAAGGGGGGGGGGGGAAGAGGAGGGGGTTTTTTTTTTCCGCAGGCGGCGTCATAGTTTTGGTATCTTGTTATCCTTTTTTATGCTTGACAGTTCGAGATATTTACAGACCTATTATTTAGCGGCATAACAGACATAGTTCGATATAGTGGGAGTGAGTCGAGACGCCCGGGTATTCTGAATCCATGCACACGCACAACTTCCCCGGTGAGTTTTGGAGAGTACAATGTTTCGATTTCGGCTGGGAAACTATGGGATTTTGTGTATCCCGATGTGAATTTCTGTGCTTTTCTTATTATCGGTTCCCTCGCCTCCTCCCCCACATAGAAGCACAAGCTCAAAATACTAACCTCACCGGAAACACTTCGGTTACGAGCAGAAAAATAGAGTTATATCCTAGAAATCATTTGAAACAATTCTCCCCCCCCTCCTCTAGTCTCCACTAGACACCGTCTCTCACTCGCTAGTCAATATCCCTAACCCTGCCCCCCTACCCACGTATATCCCCCCCCCCACCCCCTGTTCACTGATGGCTGCCCAGCCCACCTGTGCACTCTAAATAAAATTAGAGTACATAACCCACAAGGGGGGTATTAAAAGATCACCGTAGAGGGCAAACGGGTTTTTTTCCGATTTATTATTGCCAACGACATCATCGCCCCACAGTACCTATTCCCGCATCTGATTACTTGGTGTTAAAACCGATACACCCGCATTACAACTACTTTGGTTGGTTGGTACCTAATATACTTTAAACACAGGCGATACTTTGTTCTTGTGAAAGTGTGCAAGGAAGATCCTATTCCACAGGCTAGTCTATATTCGGCGGTGCCAAGACGAACATGATACTTTGCTTTTACGTTATCAGTAAGCAAGGATATGAGAGAGAGATACAAACTACGCAAACTTGACCGAAGGAACGATAGACCTATTGGTGGTATTTTGCGGTTGGATTAAAAGTTGGATGGCAAAATAGAGTAAAAAAACATCTCTCCCCCCACTTCCACCAGATTAGTAATCGGTTTAACGCGTAACGTTTTTATCCCATCTGTACTGCCAAGATGCTGCGGAAAAATGCCAACGCTTGGGTGCAGAGAGGATAGTGGAGAAATTTCTAAGAGAGGATGTCGGTAGATGGACTCGGGGGGAGGGAGGGGGAAGGGGGGGAAGTATATAGAAGCTTGGCTATATACATCAATATGATGTGGCAGGTCCTAACAGCAGGAATTTCAGTGTATACGTGTGGTTGGGGTCCGATGTAAGTAGTGATACGTAAGGAATAGTACGGATAATGTCGTCATATGGTTAACGTTACAGTGTACGTACCCGGCTATGAAGTAAATATCTAAAAATGTAAAGTTCGTATATGGGAACCTTGATTGGAAAAGTAAAACTTACGGAAGTACGTAGAAACTGTTGATATGGAGCCAAGTATTCGAATACGAGTTACAACTCATCCCAACGGATAAACTTTCTTCCTGGTATTCTGATACAGTACCCTAAGGGGCTTGGTTTCGTAAATACGAGGGGGGGGGGATGTTGTTTATTTCATCTGACTTGCTGCTGGTAAACAACTTTGGTAACCCGGCTGTCTCATTATGTCTCGAGTTCGGTTATCTAGCATGGGAAACGATGTGAGCAAGGGTCGCGTTAAGAGAATCATCCCATGACAGGGTATTATTAACCTCTCCTTAGGCCATCAAACGCTGTCTAACGATATACTTGGAGTATTGTAGCCCTAGGGCCCCATATACTTATAGTTAATCCATTCATGCGATATAGTACTTGATGGTCATGTGACCCGAGTGAGCTTTTATGAAGGTACCTATATTTAATCTTCATCAGGTCCCCCGCGGAGAATATTTAATTCTGAATTTTTATCACCCTCCTCCTTTCTCATGGTGGATCTAGAGTTCAGTGGTACTCAATGGTGTTTAGATAATTGAGAGTAAATTTTTTTTATTTCTCGGGCCGTTATACCAACATAGACACCACGGGAATGGGTAGAAAGAAAGAAGACCCGGAGAGAAATACAGGCAAATGCCATGCACAGGAAGTTAACGCTCATCGAGGGCACTCCTACCTGGAGAAGAGTATACATAAGATGACCACGAGTGGAGGAAGGAATGGATAGGAAGATATACGAAAAGAAGAGCTGGCCTAGCAAGAAAAGCAAAGTTTGGGGAATTATTTTTATTTTTATTTTTATTTTGCTTTATATTTGTGTGTGTGTGTGTGGTCCGAGTGCCTCAGCCTTCAGACTCCTTGCACTCATGATTAATTCATTCATTCATTCTCGGGCCGTTATTTTTGATTTTTTTCCCTCCCACTTCCTTGATTTTTTTATCAGTATTATGTGGATACGCTATACTTTCTTATAAAAGCACTAGAGCCCCATGAAGGGGGGGAACCTACCTAGATGGATATCATTGTTACTCGTAAAGACACATCTTTTAGCCGCATCGAAGTATGACGCTATACTTGTATCTGGCGGGTGTCTTGGGGATCCCACTTTTTTCTACTGATACCTTACAAAAACTAAATTCGGATAATTTACTTACATCAACCTAACACTATAGCATCCTCTAATGGTATTTGACCACCTTTTAAGCTGTGGTTTAGTCAGTTGCATTGTCAGATTGTGGAGGAAAAATAAAAATAAAAATAAAAATAAAAAAAAGGTCAAGAGCCCCCCTTAACACACCTCAAAGGTACAAAGTATACTAATACTTTCAGGTGAAGATGGCCTACCGGTATACCGGGAAGCCTAGTCGCACTTATTCTGGGACAAGTGAGAAACGGTCCGCGGTTCAGCCCCTGGGAGACACTTTTTTTTAATGGGTGATATCTGATGATTGCATCATACCAAAAGCTGGCCTTGAGGCTCCGATAACTACTTTATTAAAGACTACGTAATTAATATTTAGCGAAAGAAACTCTACAAAAAAGTTCTGTTAAAAACTGGATGACTTTTCCATATCACCTACTCCTGGAGATTTCTCTGGGTGACACCTACTCTACAGGTAAGAAGCTATACTCAATTTATCTCCTCTCTATTAGTCCCGGTTTCTCTCCCTACTTCAAAACCCACTCGTATGAATGACTTCTTTCTAGCCACCAAAAGCAAATTCAACCTCACCGATAGTATCGACCGGGTACTAATCATTAATAAAAGAGACCACCCCCACTAAACGGTTCTATATTAAAATCGCTTTATAGTAGTTTTTCTGTAAGATACGTCTTATACGAATATGCCCGTTATACGAATACGAGGAGCGATCCGGATCGGGATTACCTTATATGTGCGCTAGTACCCTGCAATAAGAGTATGTGCTTTATAACATTAGGGTCGCTCTAATTTCGTATTCTTATAGTGTGATTGGATGTAGGGGGTAATAAGATGGGGAGGATCTCTGAATAAACGGAGTGCTATAGTGCCGTGATATTTATCAGCGTCCGAATGCAACGCAACCGCGATCACCCAGAACCCTCACCCACACAACCACGGCCCCACCCATACCTCCTCCAAGAAAGGACATAAAACTTACAAAACCTATCTTCATGTAATATAATGCTATAGTTCATACATCAGACCATACAAGGAATTGGTTGGTGGATAATGGGATGGAGTTGTTAGAGGACTTGCCTGCCTATTCTCCAGACCCAACCCAACCCCCATTGAGTATGTTTGAGTACACCTTAAGAAGTTCTACCACCTACTCTATTCTAAGTTTGTTGATTGTTCCAAGAGTCTAGAGCTTTTAAAAAAACTATTGGAAGAAGCTCTTATTCACTGCTGGGAATTGATACCTGACACTCTTTTTTGAGAGACTAGTTGGAAGTATCCCTAGGAGGATTGAGCCTGTTATAAAGGCAAAGGGCTGGTATACAAAGTGTCAAATAGCATGGATTTATTCATTAGATGGTATATATTACTCCTGCAGAAAACTGCTTGTCCATAGCAATAACTGGTGGAGTACGGTGTGGGGTGTAGTCGCGCGGGCGAGGCCTCGGGGGGCCGTTGCCACGCGCGCGGACGGCGATATAAGTCACGGCACTGTAGTAGAAGCGTGTAGAGCTCAGTGTTGTTGCTACCGTCTTGAAGTCGTGGTATGAGTACATAACAAGCAGGCTATATAGAGTGGACTGTGTTTATTTCTCGTGTATAATATGATTATTTAGGTGTCAACGATGAGGCCAAGAACATAACCTTCTAGTGTAGTATATAGGGTAACTTTTTCACTTAGGAAGTATATTAATAATATTAGAAATCGAATGACAAGTGAATCTACGTACGAGTCGAGATACGCTACGAAGAAACCAACTATAAATCATGTTTATGTGTTCTGGGCCAATTTCGCGAACGGACTGCCCTTTGTATGTATTGACAACTCGCCCGGTATATTCGCGAACGGCCTGGACTTACAGGGATCTTTAAAGGGATCTAAAGAAGATAATGGTAGACTCTCATCAGCCCTAATAGCTTAGAGAAGACACATTGTACACCCAAATAAACACATAATAACTTAGAGTATTTATGGTTAATCTCTAGTATATAAACCCTATAATCTTAATTTAGGGGGGCAAGTTGATCTTAATATTATAATACCAGACCCTAATTATTTTATTTGAGTTAGTATATACCTCTTTGCTAATCATCCCCAAGTGGTTATAATTATGAGAGATAATTCCCAGTAGATGGATATCCATAGGGCGCCTAGCTATATAGTATGGCTGATGAGGGTCTAACATTTTTTTAGGTCCCTTTAAAGATCTCTGTAAGTCTAGGCCATTCGCGAATGGACCGGGCAAGTCATCATACATACAAAGGGCAGTCCGTTCGCGAATGGCCTGGGTCCATTCGCGAAATCGTGAAATTCGCGAGTGGCCCAGAACATATGCCTAAATATGCCTCTGTAGGTTTCTTCATTGATTTACTTACATTTCTAAAACTCTACTTCTACACAAACCCAAACAGATCTAAGTCACCACAGTACCAAGACAATATAACCCACCATAACCGCACTATTCTAAATTGTAACTCTTTGCCTCTCCTTCTCCTCTCTCCCATTCCTCAACCATACTTTCGCTGCCTCATAGCTCCCTAAATACAGCCCACTACCTACCACCGTCCATCCACCCCTGAGCGCACCACCCCTCATGAAGCCCATCCACCCTTCATTCCTCCAGATCTCCCTCACAACCTGTCCCACACTCTTCACCTCCCCACGATTCCCACTTTTCCTACCAACAGCATCCTTCAGCTCGACTTTACTATCCAGTACCTTTTTTTCCCCACCTGATGTCTCACGGCCGCCCGCAGAGAGCATAACCTGGGTCTTGATAACGTCTATAGGTGTTGTAATAACAGCCGCAACACACCCAGCCGCACCAGCACTCGCTCCCGCGCCCAGACCCGTCCTGAGCGGTGTAGAGTCTTTATCAAGTAACCTCCTCTTGAGCGCCTCAAAAACCGGGAACTGCATCGCCGTGAACGGTAAGTTCCGCCCAACAAGTGTCATGTACCCTCTCCATAAATGTGTAACTCTCGGAATCCTACTCAATGCTTGAAGAGACGAGGAGTTGATACCGAGGCTGGTAAGACCTGATTTAGTTGCATGCGGGATGGAGGGTTTAGAAGAGGAAGTGCTAGTGCTGGTGAGGACTTGTGCGTTCTGTTTGATCACTTCGGCGGGGGTGATGATTGCGCAGGAACATATCTCGGCGATAGAGGAGGAGATCACGGCGGAGTTGGTGTGGGAGAGGAGGAATTCATAGGTTGTGAAGAAGACGCCGGCTATTGTTTATTAAAGGTTAGTTATACTTTATACTAGTACAACACATCTCATCGTAGTCCCTTGTTAGGGAAGCAGATAAGAGTACACATACCAGCAGGAGCAGTAGCAATAACAACACTGCCTACGCCCTGGTATAATCCTTTGTATAGCTGCGGGTTTCTCCAAAATGTGCTTCTTGCTGCTGCTGTTGTTGGGCTCTCGTTTTGAAGTCTTGTCTTCAGTGTATCAAGGGGATAAACTAGGAGGTCGACCGTAAACGCAGCTATTGCGCCGGCCTATACTTTATTAATAGTGGAAGGGCTAGAAATAGGGGCTCACATACAAGAAGAATATCAGTATTCGACATGGGGATTGAAGTGTGAATTGAGGTTTGAGGTTGCTATCTTGAAGATAATGCGAGATCTCATGACGTCATTGAATGGGGATTTCCAGCCAAGATCGGCGCTAGAGGTTGCCTCACTGGAAGTCACTCGTGCGGGTAATGATATTTAAGGTCTTATTACTGTAACTACGATATCTCGCGAGTTTAGGTTTGGCTTTCACACAATCATTCGTAGAGATAGACACGCTTTTGCATTTGTCCTTTAAAACCGGCCCGAATCTTATGAACAAGAGGGAGAACTCCAGCGAAGCCGCTAATGATCTACCGTACGAACAAAGTCCTATCTTTATATCTTCCTGATATACTATTTATTGAGCACAGCCTCGCACGCTTTCAACGATCCTACAACTGCCAGACAGATGACCGGCGTAACAGCGTAGAAGTACTGTATCTCAGTATTAGTAAAGATTAATTATAAACGAAAGGCCATGACATACAGTCAGAGTTCTAGAAATAGCCATTTTCTCTGGATCCGGCGCATCCTTGAGTTCCATCAATACACCCAACATCATAGCTGGTGGACCGACTGGCATCAGCATCATGGTAAACCAGACAATAGGGTCACTTCCGAGGATGTTTGTGTGTTTTGCAAGTCCATAAACGGCGGGTATTGAGATACTGTCATACAATCAGCTTTTTCCGCGATGAACTAGAGACTAAACTTCCAAGAGATTATTCGGGAGTAAATAGAGACTCACGCAGGCCACAACAGAAACCGTACCACAAATACTGCTCCCAGGCCCCTATTCGGGATTCTTCCAACCTCCTCTTTATCACTAAAGCTCTTATAAAGTTGACTTCCCACAACAAACATCTGTAGCGCTGTAAAAATCTCACCAATATTGCTAATGCTGTTCGTTAACCATGCATGTAGCCACCCACCATCCTGCATATGGTCAAAGAATGCCTTATGCAATGCAGGAACAAGGCCAACTATTGCAGCAATAATAGCACCTTGCATAGGAGGGTTCATAATCCCCGCGGCTGCAGAGAGGCAGGACTGCATCCGCGGTGGGAGCATGGTGAACAGGGTATGGGCTGATTGCTGGACCTTCCTTGTGCCATTGATGACCGGACGAGGGAGGAGAGATGTTTCTTCATCCGCTTCGCCTTCCGTTTCCACATGGCTTGAGTCTGCGTCCTCTGCTTCCTCATCTTTGGGGCCATCCATAATACGAGGACCCAAGGCAAAAGTAAGAGTATTCGAGACCATGGAGTTGATTAGGAAATAACTCTTCGCCCGCTGCAATGCACCATCCGTATCCTCGCCGGCAATAGTTTCTAAGATCCCTGTTGACGCGAGAGAAGTAACAAGTAGCAGCGGAAGGGATGTTGTATTATTGAATGCTATTGCAGGAGTGGTCCATGACGGGAGTTTGAGAGCCTTTGTAATGATCATACCAATCCCAATAGAGATGAATGCATATGCCAACGCCCAGACTATAGTCCCGAGATTAAATTAGATCAGGAAGGTTCAGGGTCAGGATTGCCTAGTGTAGACCTACCGAAGATTGGGATATAATTTGGCAATGCCTCCACACTCAACTGACTCCCAACGTTCGTAATCAGTAGGGCTGGCAAGAACATTTTGACGCAGAGCTGCGACATATCGTTGACAGAGCCATCATGTATAAGTTCCCATTTTGCGGCAAGGACACCATACGATAATGTTAGCAATACCGACAGCGACGCCTGTAACGCACCGATGAATGAGGTTTTGAGAGATAAAGACATTGCTACAGAGGAAGCGAGATGTATGTTGAGACAGTGGGGATCATGGTGTCGTTTTATGGGGGAGGTTTTGGTGTCGCGTGCACACACGAGCGTTGACGTCAGTAGCCTGGTAAAGCCACATGATTCCTTGGTTTAGCCACTGTTATGTTCCTTAGGTGTGCCGAGCCTCGCAACTCACGTCAGTGGTGTAAGGGATGCTAGATGTGGCTATGTGCCTGAAAATCACTGTCAAAATTCCTGGTTATCTTGTTTGTGAGATCTGGTTTTTAGACATCGTGGGGTACGCTTGGCAAGCGTCATTGGCTCATCAGTGAAGAAACAGGCTCAGAATCGAGGAGCAAATATAGATTTCAGCTCTTAAACTGTTCACTAGCATTAAAGACTTAAGATTGAAACAAAAACAAGGTTAGTTATGCATAAAGTTGTCTTTTGGAGGGCTTAAGTGTGGGGGTGCAAACCCGTTTCTGCCAAAGTTTGTGTAACCTGAGGCGTTCCCATAAAAAGAAAAAAATTTCCCTAACCTTTTTTGTTTGGGTAAAATGGGATCGAGATTGTACGCTAGATTGATTTTCTAGGTGTTCTATGCCCCTGAATATAACCCTTTGCCGGGAAATACCTCATACAGACCTGGGACAGCCTCGGGCAGTGCATAGGCGTAGCGTGGGCAAGAGAAGACAAATCACATCGAACGGTCTGAGAGTGCTTTTTACAAAATTCAGTGTGATGTCAGGAATGGCGTCCAGCCTAATGCAGCCGGAAATATCAATTTGTAATCTACAACTATTGAAATCGTGGGGTGAACAAAGCGGTTACTAAGAGTTTATACATATCTAACCCTGTTGAGGAGTAGATCTACAGGTACCGATTAGTTGTAATAAACTACATGTAGTAGATCTTTAATGAGGCTCTGCGGGTACCTTAAGCGTACGCATGGTAAACAAAACCCAATCTTGTCCCCCGTAAGTGTTTTTTCGATAGAGTACTCGATAATATGCATACTCGTACCTTCAGGACTATGTATACGTGATGCCGTCCCGCTCAAAGACTATTGCATACCCCGCATATCACCAATTATATTTAAAAGCTCCATTCAACTATTATATGCAAGTTTGGAGAACGATAAAGGTTCACGAAACTCCGTGCGAAGACAGGTAGTTACAGACCATGGGATAGGAAAAGTGGAGCGTACTATATAGGAGACTTATCTACTTGATGGAGTGGGTAGCCTACATATAGACAGCTAGGGAGGGTTAATGCGATCATTCCCGAAGTTATGACCTAGGGAGTAAATGAAAAGTAAGAGTATTGTATTAATATAACTGGTAGTATAGTAGCTCATAACGTGAGAAGACTTGTCCCATTAGATAAGTATTGATCTACTAGAATCACGTGGCGCTATGACTCATCGAGTAGCAAGAATTGGTGAGTGGTTCTGCAGGGATCAAACAAACTGCTTACTGATCAACCGATTTGCCACAAAACTGGAGAAATTCAAATAAATCCGCAGGTATGGCAACAATAGTCTTTCCCTGCATATCCCACAACACGGTGTGGTCATATGACCAGTGATTGGAGGAAACCCCGCTCCAGCAAATGTGACTCAATATACACCCAAATTCAAAAAGAATGAGTCATGACATCATGTCTATAAATTCAGGGTTTTCACCCCACCTCGTCACCCTTACCTTCAAACCGTAAACACATCCTTCAAACCGTAAACAAATCCTTCACAAACTACCCACTACAAATCCTTAACTCAATCAACCATGGCTCTCGAAGAGCGAACAAATGCCCTTCTCAAATCTCTCAGCATGCGAACCCTCGATGAGAAAAATATCAAGAACCAAATAGACAAAATTTCCTGGCTGCCAGCCCCCGAAATTTCCAAAGAGCTCGTTAGCAAGCTCGGCCTTGAGGAAATCCTCGAGAAAATATCTACCAACACTGACATCAGTCAGCCAATCCGGTTAGACGCCGATCGTCTCCTCGCCCGTTGGAAACGTGGGGTATGGGATGCTCCACATAACGAGACATCCTACCGTAGTGCTGGCCCTGGAGACCTTGGTCTGGTAGCTGGTGACTGTTGGCCTAGTCGAGATATGATGCGTAAAGAAGGATGCCATGGTGTGTCGCAAGCCGGCATATACGGAAAAGCGGGTTATGGAGCGTACAGCATCGTCACGAACGGGCTCTATAACGATCAAGATGACGGGGATAAGTTGTGGTATAGTGGCACAGACGCCAAAGACAAAGGCATACCAAGTAGATACACAAGCTACCTCATGCAGAGCTTCAAGACTGGGAACCCCGTTCGGGTAATACGTGGAGCCCAAAGTGGGAGGTTTGCTCCTAGTAGAGGGTGTCGATACGATGGCCTGTATAAGGTTAAAGAATATCAACCAACCCGCCGAAGGTTCACTGCCAGTCCGAAAGGAGAAGGAAACTATGAATTCCTCCTCGAGAAATTAGACGATCAGCCACCAATTCAGAGGCATAAACCAGATCGAGAGACGCTAGTAAATTGGGAGCAGCGTAAGCTGAACGGGAGGACCTAGGTCTGACTTCCTGCTTAGATTGAAGTCTCCAATACCTCAACCATCCTAACTGTTGTGGATACGTCTAGATCCGGGTTAACGGATGCACTAGTTCATTGGCCTCACGTTATGACTCATGACTGCATGTCTTTCTCTTATCTATTTCCGATATTTATCTAAGGATTATTATTTGATGTTTTGTGGGTGGATGGGTTATTTCAAGGAGATACCACTTTTTTTATTATTATGGGATTGGCATCTACAGGTGAAACTGCTTGTAGGTACAGGGGTATGTTGGGGCACCCAAAATCAAGATAAGGGTTACAGGGCAGTGGAAGGGTCAACGACCATCCAAGTACCTTGGACGGGAGTTGCACGGCCTGGCTGCTTAGGTCTCTTACCAAGGCGCTAGAACAGAGCACTTCGCTTACGATGTACGAGACTGCTAGGTACTGTGTCGGGCTGCTAGAGTACATCGAAGGAAGGAAGGAAAGGGTGGAAGTAGCATTTTTGGTAAACTTTACGGAAGATGTACTAGACTTTGATGTGGAGGGACTGATTTGTTATTTTAAGATTTTATCTAAGCGGAGGTTTCTTCTTATTTCTTAGTTATATATATAGCGATTATTGTAGTTACAGATTCTACTATTTCTTTTGTTTCATTAAACCATTGATAAAAAAACAATAACGTACGTATCCTATTATAGATGCTTCCTAATAAGGATAACTACGGAAGATCACGGGGGAGGATCACGTGATTGCGCTCGGGGGGATCCAGGCTGATTGATTATACATTTAGAGCCTTCCGGCCAAGGGGCCGTCACGGCCCTTAAACAAAAAATAACATAAAACACAATAAATACTTTGAAATAAAAAAAACATGAAGATCCAGGTGAACCATGAGTTAGAGTCTTTTCTTTAGATATATCGATAGGATACTCCTCCCCCTCTCTCTTGAACAATCAATCGTCTCTTCTACCACAGGTCCCTTTAGGTAGATTAGGGTGATATTTGGTGTACTTTAGTGTTTCTGTCAGTCTTAAAACACTATTGACATTTCTAGGGCTGAGAGAAAAATTGTTTTATACCCCCCAAGCGCTTAGGAAGCTGCCCTATTGCTGTTTAATACTTCGTTCTTGGTTGCTTGAATTGCCTATAGGGTTTTTTTTGTGATCTTATAAAGACCTAAGCACTGAGCTATCTAATATTTCCATATTCGTACGAGTCAGGAAGTAGTAATGTGAAATCAAGTGTTTCAAAAAATATCCTTACTTCACATATATTGAGGAATCTTGAGAGGTATTCTGAGCCGTGGGAGTCGCTGTGTTGATTTGGTATTATGAGACCCCACTAGTTAAACTCCACCTATAGCACATTTCAAGCTTACTAAAACGTAATTATCTACGCTGGCACACGAGCATAATTGTGACCACAGGTATTTCACATGGCGGAGATATGTATCTGGATTTACTAAATCTATGGGTCATTCACCCCCACAATGTTCACTAGGGATGACGTATTGGATACTATAATGAGCTGTAGCTAATATCTACACCCACTAGTAGCGGTAAAGAACGATTCACTCTCCAAGTACCTAATTACAGTCTCTATTCAAGTGGGGATCCATCTCTTCAATAAAATCCTCTATCCTAACCGGAGTCACCATAACCCACCGTTATAAAAGTCCCGCCTGGCCCATGATCATTAGAAACAATAGATGCATGCATCAGCTTTCTTGACTGGTCGTCTCAGCTATACTGGATAGATCATTAGATGGAGGGTTTTGCTGAGCATTCAACCTCCGTAAGATGTCCTCTTGGTCTTTTGTTCTAGCAAGTGGGCCAAGGTCGAAGAAATAAGAAAGTAGGTAGAATGTATAGACATAGGCGCTCGCTACCCAACGTGGTCTTGTAAGCTTTCGTAACTCCCGAAAAGAATATTCTCAAGGTGCGGGAGCAAACCCCATTCAGTACATGTCGCAGCAAGGTACCATTTCCCCAATAGAGACCCAGCCATCAGGATTGACCTAATCAATTAGCTACCAAGGCTTCCAGAAAGTCTAACCGTAGCAATTAATTTAAACTCACAAGCAAACCTCAATCACGATGAGGGAGATTTTGACAAAGTAGATAACCCTTAGGATCTCAAAGTCTTCAAACTTCCTCCCAAGGTGGTTGTATTCATAGACAGTAGATACCGCCGATAGAGCAACACCTAGAAGGTCTGAGCAGATGTAGGTAAATCACACCCGACAGGTAAAGATTCATACCAATCATAAAGACTAGTAAACAGAAGAAGTGTAGGTCGTGATGGTGTGCTAGGTCAAAGGTTGACAGCGAGATTAGCCCTATAGAACCTATCACACCAGCGCCAATTGATATATTATCGTATAATCTCTCAACATCTCCGACTAGGGCATGATTATAACCTGAGCCATGGATACCACTGTCAGTAATCCATCTGCTGTAGATCCGAAGTGCTAGAGCCTAACATACGAACTGAGAACAAGGATGCCGAGAACATCACTGCTGTGATTGTGCATCCTGCTACAAAGAAGGGCTTCAACACATTGGCACCTACCGGGGATCAGCTGAGATCAGCACAGATAAAGGGAGCAGGATTCAGGGAATACCAATGTCTGAGATATATGCCACCCGCTGGTCCACTTTCATGTGACTATACCTGGGTTGTCGTTGGGATAGCCAGATAATCATTAAAGACCAGAGCATAGCTAACGAGAGGGCACCGGTTTCAGGTCTCTCATCAGCCTTATTCATATTCAATCCCCAGTGAGACTGTCAGGAGTTTTCTTACAGAACCAAACAGCTGCGCCGATGAGAGGGAAGATCCAGAAAGGGAAATTATCTTTAAATTTTTTCGTTTCCGGGTTCTCATTGCTGTGTCTATCATTGCTAAGACTAGAGTTTGAAGATTCTGGCATTGGACCAGTGTGTTTCTGTAGGTGCGGGTATTCAACTGAGAGGATAGTGATGTTAGCAGAGGTTGGGTCTAATTTATGGGATCGTGAAGAATGGTTCAGGCAGGGCTGTTGTGGTTGTTGTTAACGGGAAAGAAAATGCATCGCTTTTTCGTCTAGCTTGTGGATTCATCGGTGCCTTTAATCAGGACCAAAGTCGATGTGACCGACTTATGATTAGACAAATCCACCCATACATATCAAGTGAAATAGATAATGGAAAAACATTAGATCTCTTGCACTCGTAGCTAGAAATATTTGGTATCGGGCTACTCGTGCATTTATAGGGACAGTACCGGTAGTGAAGAGTGATAGAACGCTGGAGATTATAAAAATTTCCAAATCAATTAAAGATAACCTTGAACTGTGTACACGTGTAACTACATGTACATCGGATTTCACTCGCTCGTGAGTATTCTATTCAAATATGGGAAACGTAGTATCTGACGCCTGTATGTTACTATATAATATATTTGACAGTCTGATTAATTTATTCATTCACTCAAATCCTGGATACCCCTACCATAGCCCAAGGGCTCACGTAATAATCGGTGAAAACAAAAGAAAAAAAGGTCCTGGATGTGGGAAATAGGAAGCACGATTGTCTATTACTGCCCTAGGGCCGTATTCCTACTCCTATATATCCTCCCATATTGGGCCGTGGTCGGCCCGCTGTGGAGGTCTCGCCGAAATGACAAGGTGAAGATCCGGGCTATTTAGGAAGATCTACAACACTGTATGTACTTATGATAGATTCATTCAAGATCTACAACACTGGATATTCGCAGAAATCGAGTGAGACTTTATGATGTACATAGAGCCCATAGGGCCTAGATACCTAACAAGCTTTATGATATCTGCACATACGTTTGTATAACCAAAGCTTAGTCGGTTTCTTAATTAGTGTATACCAGCTACCCCATTCTCTTTATGAAAAAATACATGTATCCTACACCTGGAACGGTGCTGGGATCCCACTCCTGCAGAAGCAGATTTAATTCCAACCCAACCTAAATACAGTTCAACAATATAATCTACACCTTCGAGATAAGTCAAGGTAGTGTAGATATACACTAATCTACCACCTCCATCGCCCTACAAGTCAAATTCTTACCATTCTGTTATACCCCCTCATGTACGCTTAACTATTCAGGATCAGAGGTGCTCATCCCTAACACATTACTCAATCCCATAACGAAATACACCACACTGGTTAAACGTTGATCCAGACACCCGAGTCTATGCAGAGACTAGAAATCAATACAACCAACCCTAGTCCCGTTGTCAGACATAACTGGTTAGCGGGACTCAAGACCATAACCACCTCACTACCACCTTATAAAAATCCTTCACAGCGCACCATACACGCTCCATACGAGAACAACCGTATACCAACCCCCCGGGTTACACCCCCCCCCCCCCCAACAAATGAGCTCTCCCCATGCCAACCAGGTTTCTACACATCTTTCAATAACCGAGCCGAAAAGAAGTTTCAGTGAAGGAAAGGTATGCTCGGGTTGTCATTTATTCTACGTATCCAGTGCTTTTAATCTGCTCAAGGATGGAAGACGTGATATCCGATGTCATTGGTGTCGCGGATACCGTTCCAGGTATTGCGTCGACTGTCTGATGTTCCACCAAGTCGGTGTTTCCACAGTCGAGGAAGAAGAAGATGGATTGTGCGGTAATGGGCGTGTTATGTGCTTAGTCGGGAGTGGACTACGCTGCGTTAGTTGTGGGGTGTTGCATACCGGAGACCCTAATATCCACTTTGGGTACGGAGAAGATGGGTCCCCTTTTGTGTCTTGTGCTAGTTGTAGGGTAAAGTTGGCCGAAACGATGTCTACAGTCTCTAGTGAGCGATTATCTAGAACTCTATCTCAAGACTCACTCAACAGTTCTAGGAGAGCTAAGGTATATATGCCCCCCGAGCGTTGGCTTCTATAAGACATACTTACACATTTGAAGAGTGTATTGTCTCCGATATCAGTACCGGATGTGTCGCCGGCTACTCCATCGTCCGATGAACTAAATATTATCTTTGGTACCGACCCTAATCTCACAGCAAGGATGACTGATAGCGACATATGGTTTAATTCAGCATATCCACCGCCTCTTGGGATAGTTTTTGCGCTTATGCAGTTGCGCTATACGCTACTTGAAGAAGAGCTTGTTACGGGAATCTACATCCAGAGGCAGTCGGAGCGGGTATTTGTTTACTCTGGTGTGCAGGGTGGTGAACTTGCGTGGGATGTGATTGTTGGTAATACTCTCAAGAATGCGTCATGCGTTAGGGTTTGTGTCGAGACGGTTTCTCCGACACTTGTCTACTATGCTTTAGTTACTAGGTATGAGGGTTGTGATTAGTGTTTACTCCGTTGTGTAATATTAAGACTGGAATGAGAGCCTTGCTATAGAAAGGAAATGAAAAAAAGATAAATATATGTAAACTCATTGTTCTTCTAGGAGTCACGGTCAGCTGAGGAAACCCGAGCAACCGCAACGAATAGCTTGCGTTGGTTCACTCGTTGAGCAAGGCTGATGTTTTCACTTAGGAGATGAGGGATATAGAGCTTCCGAATGTGACTATTCTAGTATTCACGGAAGAATATATTGAACCTGATGACATCGCAGGTGGAATAACTGAACATAGGTTTCACAGTGTTTCACATCTCCAGAACAAGCAAGGAAAATAGCACCATTTGAAATTAGTAAAATCTCTCACAGCGGCCACAATCTATGTAGAAAGAATATTATAATAACCCTGCAATATCCCGCACCCAAAACTAAAACAAAACAAACACTCCAACTCCAATCAGTCATCATCATCATCGCTCCCATACGCAACTAATCCCAACAGCCCCCCCGTTGCTATAGGCGGCTTAACAACCTGCTTCTTCTCTACCACCACCGGCACATCCTTCTTCACCGGCGACGACGGCTTCTCCTCCAAAGCCTCTGATTTCCCTTCCCCTTTCTCTGAATCCTTCTTCTCATCTACTTTTGTAGCCGAACTTGTCTTTCTAACTTTGACCCCAAGCCCGATCTTCTCGCCCTTCCTACCCTCATCTTTCTTCTTCCGTTTCCGTCCTGCAGTCCCCCAATTACCGAACTCCGCAATTGCTTCAGTTGTTTCTGGGGCTGCGACAGTCTGCTCGACTTCTGATTGTTGTTGTCGGAACGCGTCTAGTTGAGCTTCGAGTTCTTGTTTCCTTGCTTCTTCGGCTCGTCTCTCACTACTTAATATCGAATCCTACCCAAGTCAGCATCTTCTTCCCCCCCTCAGAGGTATTGCAGAAGGGGGGGGGACAAAATACAAGATATTCAACATCATCTTCATCTAATGGTTTAAATTGATTTTTAAACTTTAATTTCTCTTCAAACTCTTCCTGTTTCTTCGCTATGATTTCCGCACTTTAGCAAATCCATTCCAAAAAACAAATACTCTCAATTCCCCCTCCCGCCGCTCGGTTAATTATTGAAACACACCTTTATTAGCTTGTAAAATAGCAAATAAACTTCTCTCCTCCTCTGGTTCTTCTTTGGGTTTATTAGCCTCCTCTACTTTTGCTTTTGCAGCTGTCCATGCGTCGTTTGAGAGTGTAGGAGCTGGCAGAGTACTTGAGGGGCTCTTATCCTCAAGATTTGCTGTTCCGGCGGATACGAAACCGGAGGACATTGGTGGGAGAATAGGATGAAGCTTCTTGTGGGGGAGGGGGGTGAATGCGAGGGTTCGCGCGTGTGTTGTGGAATGACGTTGGGTTAAGCGTGCTTAGTCATTATCACCTCCCTCGGGAGTTGCCGTAGAGCCTCAAAACCGAACCGGAAGAGAAGGCGGGAGGGGGAAGGGAAGGGGGGGGGGAACAAAAAAAAGGAATAAGGGGATCAATCATATTAATAAATTGTTTTTTTTTATATCAATCTCAATCTCGGAAGATATCTTATATTATAAATCTCCGGTGAAGGATCGATACTGATTCAGATGACGTCTAGAAGGCTTTCCCCTCCCCTTCCCCCCCCCCGACTACCGGGTCGTAACTTAAGATCCGATACCGAGGGACTATGCGCAAGAAATGACGGTTCATATATACAAGACCTCTCTCTTGACCATTACTACGTCCCTGCCGAGAATCTTGACATTTTTAATATTCTCAATATACCAGATCAACTACATCTGTCTCAGAATAAACAAACTAGCACTCATAACCTCACATACATCAAGACAAGGAATCATAAAACGAGTGATCACACATGACACACACACACACACACACACACCGGGCTTGCATATACTTACACAAGGCGCCTACGTGCTGCAGATCTAAGGTTTTCTAGGCCCAAGATTTCATTTCATGCTTAACGCATAAACCGCCGTGCAGTACGCAGGAGGCACAGCCGAGAATTCCTTCCCCCCCTAATCATAACAATGTCAAAAAGCAAAATAGGATGAAGAGTAGTCACATCGCAATAACGCCTCTCTCAGTGTTTCCCTTTTAAAAAATTCCAGATTTCGCAGTCAAAAATACAGCGAAAAAAAAAAAGAAAAAAAAAAAAAAGTGAGAAGAGGATAAGTGAGCTAAACTATTTAAGAAAGAGAAGGTGAGAAGAAGAAAGGGAAGGAAAAAAAAAAGACACCAACAACCCCAGCAAGCTTCCTTCCTTCCGAGCCCGTTCTTGCCGGCTGCATATGCATAGTATGGTATATATATAGAAAAACTTACACAATCAGGGAACCAAAAAAAGCCATGAACCAGAACAGCTACGAGCTAGAAAGGAAAGAAAGAGAAAAAAAAAGAACTAGGTATTAGATACCCTTAAAGCGACCAAACCTGCAACAAAAAAATGCATCACTTTCCCTTCCACTCCTTTCGATATATTCCTCAATTTCATCCCCCAAGAAACATTCTAATCAGCCTACCTGAAATGCTCCCCCCCTCGCAAGAAAACAAAATTCCAGCAATTTAAGCAATTACCCCCCTACTCCTTTCCAACACCAACCCTATCCATCGGCGGCGTCAATGGCGCATACCCACCAACCTTTAACCTCCCCATTGTCGGCGTGATCTGGTTGACTCCCGTCGGCGTAACGTCAGTTGATCCGCCAACAGATGTCGAAGGAGATAAGCTCGTATCAATAGACACGACCTGATTCAGTCTTGACATGGGCTGTTTCCCTACCGCTTCTCCGCGGAACATGCTGAACGGGCTTACCGCCATCTCGGGACTGCGCGGGGAAAGTGGAAGGGCAAAGAGGTCATCTTCCTCCTCCTGGGCGATGGCCGAGGTGCGAAGATGGTTTGCGCAGGACGCACCATGGTGAACAGTGCCACCGGGAGAGACAGTGGTTGAGAGTTTAAGCCCTCTTGACCCAGCACTTGTGTTGAGGTTGAGTCCAGAGGTGTCGTTGACAGGCCCAGGTTCTTCCTCGGCGATGTGCTTATTCAGGAACGACTCCCGCACCCAGACCATCTCCTCACCAACCATCCATCCCTCTCTTCGAACCGCCTCTTCGTCCATCCCGCCACCTTCAACACCAACCTTGACGCGGCCCGTGCCGAGCCCACGTGCGCCTTCTCGCTCGAGTTCTCGTGCAATCTCTTCGAGCGTGGCAAGGTCGTCTATCCTAGCTTCTGCCCATGCGGTGTGGAGCGTTCTATTACCACCACTGTGGTAGTCTTGTCGCAACGGAGTAGCGATAGTTGCGAGGACCAAGGGAGCACCCCAGGTGGGGACGAAGAGGACTCTGACATCATCAGGGATGGTAGCAGTACCGGTGAGGAGGAAGTAAACAGCCACTTTCTTGGTCTCTGGATCTGGAATAATGTGGGTAGGGGCTTGAACAATGGGCCTGGAGGAAAAGAACGTAGGAAGGTCTTCCGTTTCCTCGAAATCATCTAAACCGTTCTCAAATGCAAGAAGCTTCGCTGTTGATAGAGGCGCGCCATCGGTATAGTCCTGTGCAGGTTGGATGGGCTGGTAGACGGGTTCTGGGGCCTCAAGGACGGGGGTTCCAGCACTAGGGGTATTAGACCCGCGCTGGAGCGCGAAGTAGGAGCCCCTTTCGCTCTTTGCAGACCGAAGGTCCTCGGTGCTGTCGGTGTACATGTTGTCCCAGTCAACGATCCATTCGCCGTTGAAATCAGAATCTACAGTGATTACGTCCCATGTTACAGAGAGGACCTTGGTACCCGTTGACTCATTTCTACCTCTGCCGAGTACAGCCTCGATGGTGACTTTCGGCGAGGAGATTTCGATGTTAGGACCTGTGCTTGGGGTAGTGCTGTCGTTTTGAGAGTCTGTGGATGCCATGGTTACTTTCTGGAGGTGTGCACAAGTCGATAGGGCGATGGAGTTGTAGTTTTATATTGATTGTGACCTCGTGGCTGGGGCCGTTGCACAGATCTGGTGACAGAGATTGATGTCGACTGCCTGAACTGCCTATTTGCTTGTATTAACTTGCTCCAGGTTAGCAGCTGCCTTGTGAAACGGCCATCCAATGGTCTCTGAGGCAAGGCCATAGCAAGCTGGGAATTGGGAGAGCCGTGGAAGCTCTCCGCGGGGGGCCCGATGCTCAGATGCGGGGGGGACTCGGGGGAAAAGGGAACACACCTTTTGCGAAGAGGGGCAATGGAGTCTCCTCTCTAGCTATCACTGAATGCTTCGTCTCTGAGTGTATTTTCTGAGGAGCTCTCGCGTAGACTCGGGTATGGATGTATATCGACAGGAAGCTCCTTCTCTCGTCTTGCAGGGCGATCACGAGAAAGAGAAAAGAAAAGAAAAAAAAGATACACGGCTCTGTCGTCCAACGTCCGTCGTGGTTCGACAGGCAAAGGCGGAGTTTGCTCGTTCTGGTGCCCCCCTGCTAAAAATAGCCGCCCGCCAGGCACCACACACCTTGGAAAAAACCCTTCGGCAGGGAACTCAAAAGAAACAAAATTCCCCCTCATTCGAAATTCCAACCCTCACCCCGGCGCGGCACCTACAGGGAATAGGGAACGTCTCCGCCAATCACTGCTCGAAGAAGCCCTGAGAGATCGGCCGGATCATCACCGCGCTATGGGGGTTTCGGGGCTAGAAACTTGGATATCGCTTTCCCCACTGCCGACTGGTGCCCTAGGAATGGATTTGAACATCGGTGTATGGGACATGTAATGTATGAGATGGCGAGGGTAAATACAAAAGTACATGTAGATGATCCCCTTTCTTTTTTCTGTTGGTGATAACCGCGCTGTGTACTTCCCGGTGTTGTCGGGTCGTGTGTCTTTCTCGGTCCAACATCCCAAACGACAGGGTTGAGGCTCTGCGGTTCTTCTATACAACCCTCAAAGATCACTCTTTCGGCAAAGCACGCAGGGTCTCGTAAGCATCTCATCTTATTCATTCCCAGAGGCTCTTCCCAGTTATTGCGTTCCAGCAGAGGAGGGAAAAAGAAAATCTCCGGTGATTATATCGTTGATCCTTGTCTCTTCTCATGGAAATCAATGTCTCGGATTGTTCCATACCCAGGGGTGCCGCTTAAGGGGAACATGAAGGTCATAATAATAGAGTGACTTCAAAAAAAAAAGACTTGGGGCTCACCTCAGTTGTTGAATTTCAGAGCTGACACCTGGAAGATTGGGTTCTTCATGTAGATATGTATCACCTGGTTGGATAGTTGCAAACCATGTAGTAGTAACAGGATATCCATATATGACACAGAAACCCGAACCATATATTGCTAAATGGTAAATATAATTGACCCACCAGGTCATGCATCTAAAACCCTACATGTACATGTACTCTTTGGCCCGTTCTTTAGTATGCTTACGTACATACTTGTATTACCCACTTTTAAAATCACGGCACTAACAATCACCAGTATTCCACGGGCATCGTTCATTTGGATATATCCTTGGTTTTTTCGGTATTCGCTTTGACAAACAAATAAGGGGGGGTATTGCTAGAGTTTGAATTATTAATTTTAAATAAATTATTAACACCCTCCCTCCTTGATCACATGTGATAATTACCCGTTTGAGCACCGCCCAGAGTTTTTCTTTTCAACGCCACTAGCGGACGTTATGTGCTTCTCCCAAAGTCAACGCTTGTGTAATTCCATAAATTCACCATATATTGCTAAAGTATTAAACATGTGTTATGGTAGTCTCGTGCCCAGCCTACGGTGCTGCGCAGTAAAAGGAACCATTGGGGCTGGGCACGAGACTAGTGTTATGGGTGATTACAGGACACCTTTAATCAATTCTACTATAGAGCAAAGAAAATTCTCGTCTCCCAGCTTATATCCCATTGCGGTTATATGCAGTAACCCCATAGGCTAACGATATAGAAGCCATTCTATCCCCGTTGAGTGTAGCTAGAAATAGTAGGCCATTTTCAGATGTATCCACCCCAAGGCTAAGAAGTAGTTCCACCATTTCGGTTTGCCCTCCTAATAACGCATAGGCTAGGGGACAGGCGTCTCCAAAACCTCGGTTTGTGATTTCTTCGCCTTGGCCTAAAAGTAACTTAAATGCAGTAATATGCCCTAGAAAAGACACAAGGTGTATTGGTCGTAGTGATCGTGAAGCACAGATATAGCGAATAAACATGGACTTTACGCTCTCAAAAGGGTTGCTCAACAACCGTATATTGTAGAGGAAAAGGTAAGTAGAACCTTTTACGTTGTTCTGACAGAATCGGAGAACCATATCTCTTGTCATGTTCTCATCGCACGCATTAAGATGGGATGAAAGTTGAGAGACTGCATATTTGATAAATGGGTCCGTTTTTATACAGTCTTCTATGGTGGAGTCATCCGGGGCAACCCTCTCCGCTTCGCTATACGTGATATATGGGTTATCTGTGGCTTCGATTTCAATTCCGGTAGGGAGGATGTTAAACCAAAGATATGTGAGACAAGCGGCTGCAAGGCAAAAATCTGCATCGTTTGGAATGATCGAATTGTTGATGATGTATTCCTGAATTGTATAGTGGGCAAGCTTGATCGTGTTGGTAGTCCCATCAATTACTACTAAGCCCGCACAAACATCAAGCAATGTTGATTCGTCTGGTAAATCAAATTCATCAAGCTCATATCGTCCTGGCTGTATAGAGACTGCAGTCTGGAGCTCTTTAATCGTGAGGGTTCGCCGAGCTTTAGTGAGCCAGGTGAACACTTTCATTGCCAGTTCAGCAGGAGCGTTGGCCTGTTCTCGAACCGTCTCCATAGCCCTATCATACGTAGGGTCCAAAGGCCTATCTGTAGATCTGGAGTATTTGATTTTGTCAAGTTCATCGAGGATCTGCCTTCCGGTGGTCTGTTGGCAGAGGCGCTCAATATGAAAATAGACAAGTAAAAACCTGCAGAGAGTCAGAATTTTGCGACTCAGCGCTCGAGTGTCCTGTGGGCCCGTGTTCGCCATTACCCAGTATTCGTCATAGCCCTGTGAAAGACTGTACCACTTCTTTCTATGATTTTATGGAGGTTTTGGTGCTACGTGTAGAATTCCGAGGGAAAGGTCTTCTGTTGGTTTTCTCTACTCTGCATTTGTAGTTTGGAGCACTCATAGGCTGATATCTGATTTCTCTACTCTGCATTTGTAGTTTGGAGCACTCATAGGCTGATATCTGATTTCTCCACTCAATATCCAAGAATATGAGCACCAAAAATTATCTTATCCTCATTCGGTAAGCGCTCTAAAATCAAAGTCCATAAATTCAAGTCCATAAAACCCAAGTCCAAAACATCCAAGCCCCGCACATGTGCCTCGAGTCCCATTACTTGCAGCCAGTACATGCCCCGACTTTCTCCCAATGCAATAGATGTCCACGCCGTCTCCACATCCACGCTGTATAAGCTAATGCACTAATCATAACACACGCATTACCTGCCGCTGCCACAAATTTAAACTGTTCTGGAGCGCTCCAGATGGCAGTGCTAATCCATTGAACCAACTCAAAAGCACTAATGAAACCCATTTCCACTCCCGAAAACTCTCCCCGATTTGCAGCGGATATGCGTGTTTGGACCAGGGTTTGGGAGGCGAGGTCGTAAGTCCATAGTCCGAGACGGGAGAGTGCTAGGAATAAGAAAAGTGAAATTGTCAGGTTAGGCGTCGGGCGGGCGTCGCCGTGTGAAATTGGGAGATAGAAAAGAACTATTGTAACGGGAATCTTAATAGGAAGATAAGTTAGCGAGATTACTCGAGAGAGCATTTGGTAAACCAATCTCATACTAGGTTTATAACCATCCACCATAATCCCCAGAGGCCAGTTCTTTCTACAGCTGCTGCTGCTTTGGGTGATAGTTGGGTCGGGGCGTCCGCTCTTCTTGCTCTCCATGCCGCAGCTTTCTCCATAGTCCTCACACCCCATGGCATTATAACTGTTGAAGAGACCTCTATCAGAGTGCTTGCTGCTCGAGCAAAGGTGATCACCGATAGGGCGAACCCGGCATTGAGAAGGTATGTTACCATTGATGCTGAGAACGAGAGAACAGAGACGTACAGAAGAGCGAGAGATAAGGAGGCTAGAAAATGCGAGCAACCGTCTTAGTTAGCATAGAGTTTCTCAGGTTGAGACCGAAACTTACGAATCCATATCTCGCTGTGGAAAAATAGTCTCAAGCCTTGACTCCATTTTTCCAGTTGTGATGCACCATCACATTCTCCGATCTCTTCAGTACTAGATATCTTTGGAGCCTGGAGCTTTTCGCATTTCCTCCATACTTTTCTAGCAGCAAGCCACTCTATACCCATCGATGTAAGGTTCGTACCGGCAATAATCAGGATTGTGATCCGAATACTAGCCACCCAGAGTGCAATGAAAGATACGAAAACGGGGGAAATAAGCTTGCAAATGAGGTCTATCCTCCGCATGATAGCGTTCAATTCAGGAAGTGACGGCTTTGAGGTGTCCGTTACTAACGTCGGAACCTGTTGACCCCCAAAAACGTATGGTTAATGATGAAACAGTATCAAAAAAGGGAGCCTTACCCAATCTCTTTCCATAACCATCATGTTCCCTACTGCACTAAGTCGTTCGCCAATCCCCAAGATCATCACCCCTGCCATAATCGCTGCCTTTGCCCGGTCTCCCCCAAAAACCGCACCTCGACCCCTTTGGCTAGGTGTGAGATCTCTTTGTATAACTGGAAAAAATCCTCCATCGAGAAAGTCTTCTCCGACAATAAAATACCACCCAACACATGCAAGGACAACACATATGCGTTGTAAGAATATGGTTATGCGTAATGTCTGTAATCGGCAAGGGTGTCTATCACACCACCGTCCTACCGAGGAAGATAGTGCTATGGTAGCGATTGTCGTGATGATACCTCTGGGTTATGAGCATTAGCTTATTGAATCTTGAATTGGGATGTTATCAAACCTAATTGAAGATGCTGTGAGTGTCTCAGGGTATGCGGATGCTGTGAAGATGATCTTTATTCTATGTTAGTCGAGCTACGAGACCTGAGGTTGGATTCCTACCGCAGCAAACTCATACCCCCTCGGATTCCAAGTTGATAGAAAATGAGACAAATATAGACTCCACAATTGCTTCTTGGTCAGTATCACTTCCTCTTCGCTTTCGTCTCTTCCATCTTCAATGTTGCAGCTCGATGGGATTGGTTCGTCTTGCCCTTGCCCTTGGACTGAGGGGGTTACTGTTCTTCGTCCCGATTGGAGCAGCGGCTCACATTCCCCATCTGCCACCTGTAGAATCATATTATTATCTGTATCTGAGGAACTCATAATCGCTTATATATGTAGTTGTCACCTATTGCTATTTGGCATGCTTATGTTCTCTTGTGGTGCCATTCAAGACTTTATGCGCCCCTGCATGATGAACCTACAGACAGGGATTTACAGTAGCCGATTGGTCAAACATACCGCCACGAGGGTAAGGGTTATTCAACTACTGACATTTGACCCGGTTAATGACTTCTCTTTCCACTACGAGTAGGAGTGCTAATAGGTTGTCTGTAAGGTATTCGTACTTACGCGGTTGCATCCGGGTTGCTTGAGGCTTATCAAGTCACTACGATCTGAGTATAAGTTCCTTACGTTAGATCCTCTTTGGTGGTGTGTAGGACGCTTGTGTGATCATCCATGAAGCCAACTAGAAATTGACTGACGGGTAAGAAAATTTGCCAGTAGCAGCAGAAAAACAAAATTATCAGCTAGTTTAGTGAGTAGGGTATCTACCGTTCTCAAGAATAGTGCTGGCAAGGAACTCCACCGTGGTTGGTAAGAACGACAGGTGCCAGTAAAAGCTCTCTCTTGCACAGTCGTAATATCTATATTTACGAGAGAAAATGCTGTCAATGATATGAATCAAACTAAGATTGACCCTCTTCATTCTCACAAAAGCCAGAGAATGATTTAATAATTATAGACTCACATCCAGCCCAGCCAATGAACCTTCCAAAAATGCGTGAAAGGGTTAGCTATATATGTACAGATCTGGGAGACCATAACCCGGGCGGCCAAAAAACCTGGACAAAGGGAATGTTTATCCATAAAGGTTTAGGTTAGGTCGGGGGAGCAGCAGCTCATCGACTAGGCTAAATTAGAGGCTCATGTTCTTCATCTACTACCTAGGTATAAACTGGCTTTGGGGAAGCCATAACTGCATGTTCATATAGTTGTATCTGGATTGTGTTTGGAGATTTCGTCTAAGTCTTTATGCACTGTTGTAATTATGAAGCTTAGAGAGTCACTTGAGGTCTATTAGATCGCTGAATCAGAGGGGCTATAATTTCAAAAGCTTGCGTGAGAGTCTGTGAGCACATTTCATGTAGTCTTGGAGACTCTTCAGGTACATACATGTACTTTGAAAGGAAGCATGAAATCGAGTGATAGTGTATGACTTTACATTTTCTCTATTTCATCCATTAACCATGACCCTTTTTTATAAAATTTCTCGAGCTTACTGATAAGTCTATATGTGAGTTCAGGCGGGCCCGTTCCCACACCGCATGTTCGCTGGGTAGCACAGAAAACTATCGTAGGGCTGGGCACGAGACTGGATTTTAGGGTATAAGCAAGGTGGTCGCCGACGTTGTCCAGCCCTTTCACCTCTAGTAGCACCACAGGATATGCACAGTGCCCCACCTACCCCCCAATTATTCCTATCTACGACAGCCAGCACTATCACTCTAAGAACTTATCCTTTATAACTTAAAGTTTACAGAACATAAGAAACTTTTCCCAATTGATTCAATGGCTCCATCGCCAAAGAGCCGTGAATGCCTTCCAGGCCCCTCTTATTTCCTGAAATGGGTAAAAATTTCGGCCTGGTTTGCGGGCAGCGCTGCAACACCAGCAGACAACAGGACTAGCCACAGGGTTTCGGCACTCATTACTGACCAGAACCTACCTGATATGGCTGATCAAGAGGAAACATACTTTCCAGAGGAGCAGCTCCAGGCTTACTGCTCGGGGGGCTACCATCCACTAAATCTCGGAGATACCTTCAAACGCAGGTACAAAGTTGTCCGGAAATTGGGGTTTGGCCAGTCGTCGACTGTATGGCTTGCACTAGATCTAATGTAAGCCCACACCTCACAATGATGGAGATTTACAGACTACGTCTAACATATATCAGTTTTGATCGCTATGTTGCCTTTAAAGTACTTACCGCTGATATCTCTAGTGGGAACGGGTCATTGGACAGGGTGAGGACTCTAAAATTTATCAGGGCAAGTGATATTATCCACCCAGGCCGTAAGAATATTATTGAGGTTCTCGACTGCTTTAATCATCAGGGGCCCCAAGGGATTCATATGTGCATGGTCCTGGAGCCCATGTACCAAGACCTCTCCGTATTTACACAGCGCGATCCTGACCGGAAGGTTCCACTAATCGTAGTTAAGGAGATTACAAGGCAACTACTATTGGCTTTGGATTATCTTCACACATCGTGCGAAATTACTCATACTGGTATGAGACTCTTGGTTATTGTGCCCACTTCTATCATAGAACTAACGTAGTTTTGATAGATATACAAGCTCAGAATATTTTGGTTTCAGTTGGCGTGGGGGATTTTGACTTGTTTATTCGTAAATTTCTGGAGGAAAATCCACCTAGCCAATACGGGGGTAAAAATAGCGGTCTCCCGGAATATGCAATAGCCTCAGAACGGATTCCAGTCTTGCTTCCAGCAGACCCTTCGTACCTTAAATTTAAGCTAGCCGGTTTAGGCGTATGTAAGTTATACTTTTTACGCGTTCAATCCTGAAATAAAACTAAATAATCCTGTTTTAGCTGTCTATGTAGACAAGGAACTACCAGAATTCATACAGCTTCCATTCTTCCGAGCCCCGGAGGTGATTATTGGAGCAAAGTGGGATAACAGTGCGGATATCTGGAATCTTGGTTGTGTCGTACGTACCCGATCCGGTACCTTTGTGTTGTACCGCTCAGCCATTGATATTCATATAACAGATTTATGAACTTTTACAGGGTAGAGTCCTGTTCTGGGGTAGAGCAGATGAGGAGAGTGGCTTAACGGCTGAAGAAGACCATTTGCGCCAAATGATTGAGTATCTTGGAGCGTTTCCTCACAGTTTAATTATGCAGGGTAAATACTCCGACGAGTATTTTGATGAGCTTGGTTAGTATAAGTCTACCTGAATCGATGCCGCCACTCCTACTAACCAAAGGGTGTGACTCTCGTATTCCAGGTCAATTAATCCACGCCAAGCCAATCAACCCTTTTTCACTGGAAAAGCTCATTAGGCAATGGAGTCCTAAGCTTTGCGAGAAAGACATTCTCGGGTTTGAGGGTATGATCAGGTCAATGCTGCAACTCTCTCCAAAGGACCGTAAGAGTGCTCGCGAGCTGTTAGATGACCCATGGCTCCAGAGCACTCCACAGGGTCGACGCGATTAAACTCCCATTTCTTTATTCCAGGAGATATTAGTGCAGAAGGTCATGATGCACTGTTTTTACTTATATTTTGGCTCTTGGTTAATTTGAAGGATGGGTGTTATTTTGAAACAAACTGGGGTTATTTGCGCTTATTGGTTCTGTGCACAAACCCTGACCCTGGTTATGAAACAGATAAAGCAATATACATTAGTCACGTTAATTTACACTTGCTTCTAGAATATAGCTCTCTTTGTCCCTGCAACAGGCTCCACTTTATATGCGTAAACACGCTTATTTTTTTCTTGATGGGACCACTTTCTGCTTGATCGGAAAGAGGGAATTTACGCTGAGATTGTTATAGCAGCAACCTATGTTGACGGGAATTATTATTATCTATAATTTAATCTGCACTATCTATTTAGTCCACATATATTGATTTATCCGTAATCTTCCGACGTATTACGAATTAACCCCCATTAACGGTTGTTCAACGGGAACCGATGCGATAGCCGCGTTGTGGAATTCTTCCCAGCTCGACCTGAACCAACACGGCCTACCGGACCGTTACTAACGTTTTCAGCTCTCCAAGAATTCCGAGGACGCTGGATAGGACTATAAACAACTTGACCGACAGCTACTTGGCCAGTTGTATTAATATTATTTGTGTGAATAGTTTTTATCGAACCTACAGACCTGTCAGCAAGCTCAATTCTAGTGCTATACCTACAAGTGAAGTATTGGAGAACATACATCGGGAACATATAGCGTTATCGTATAAAACTGGTGCAGTCTTGCAAGACGGGCATTTGGCTTTGGTTGCACGTCTATCAGTAGTGGGGGCATGGACCCGTGGTTGGGAGGGCTTTGCATGCGTATTGGTGCCGTAGTTTGCGGCTGGGGAGTTGCATTTTCCGCAGAGACTGTTTTCCCAACGTACTGGACTTGTTTTGCAGTTTCTGCAGGTTTTGTAGGTGAGTTTTGTGTGTATTCTACGCTCCTGTTTGGCTGCTTTCTTGGATGGTTTCGAAGATGAAGAACCCATTGGTTTTGTTTTTGTTTTTATTGCTGGGATTAAAATAAGTGAGTGACTGAGTTGGAGCTAAAATGAGTGTGAACAATGATTTATTAGAAGAAAAAAAGGCACAGAAATAAAGAGTGATTAAATGTATGATTCTGAAGTTCATATCGAGTCGAGATTGGGTGCCTTTATGTATCGATAGCCACAGGAACATTCAAGATTCAGTAAGAGTGCTATTTCACTTTTGAAACTGTTTACTTGTCAAACCAACTCTGGTCATGTGATCTCTCATGGTTTTTCATGTTGGAGGTTTGTATATGGTTAGCGCGAACATAGAGTAGCCACGCCAGAAGGAGTGGTAACTCGAGTGATATACTATGATGAGCCTTTTTTATCAGCTATGTGATTCCTGATTCCTGATTTCTAAGATTACAAAGGGAAAAACCCGCCTTAAGAGCTTGGTACTAATAGCCGTTGAGATATTGGTTCTTTGAGCAAACTAAGGTCGTTGCTGGGAGAATCCCCGGGCCGGGAAGATCACTTACACTAAATTAACAATGGGCACGGCAACAAACAGACTACGTAGGCTACATGCAAGCTCGGTTTCTTTGTGGGTGCATTTGGCGAACATACATGTACCTGACCGACCTGACACCCAGAGCCTCTTTCCTCCACCACTGCACCCCTCTATCAAGAACCAACACAAACTTCCATCAACCCTTATGGTGCAACGGGTACTGTAAACGAACTTCTAGAGTACAAATCATCCGCCAATCTGTTGATTCTAGTGCTCTAGCTGTTAATAGAAAGTAAGTCTTCACTCTTCTTTCTCTCATCATTGATCCCAATTTATCTGGGGCTCTCTCCATTCTTCTGGGACGGGTTTCTTTGGTTTTCTGCTAGTCCCTAGTCTCCTTTGATAAATCCTTTAATTATATGAGTTTCACTAGTAGTATATGTATTCCTTTAAAGACTAACACAGAATTCTTTCAGAGAACAGATATCTGGGACCATTAACAAAATGGCTCCCAAGCAGGATAATGCCAATCTTACTCGTCTATCTAATCGACGAGGTCTCAGGACAAGGGCTACACAAAGATATGAACACGGAAAACGACTAGATCCCACCATTACCGAAGATGATGGTGATGTTTTGATGACTGGATATCGCATCCCCACCGTAATCTCAGCTAAAGGAGCTATCCAGCATAAGCTTGACAGATATGCGCCGCATAAAAGACGTCCTGATACCAGTAGGAAGTATCAGGCTCCAGATAGGTATAAAAGCCACGGCCACAAGCGTTATGGAGGGCATTATGATGAACCCCGCTAGTTAGTTATGCGTCTCTCACCACCTTTAGTTATTACCCTAACCTCAAAGTAGTAAACATGACTCCCGTTACGACCCAACCCCAGCCGAAGAACATAATCAAAGGTAACAATAGTACCAGTTCGATATAATTATGGGTCCTGGCTGACCGAAAGATAGATACGGCAATGAGGATAAACAGTACCGATCTAGCCGCGTAGAAGACAAATACCATTACTCAAATCACGAGAGGAGCTCTCGCCGTGATAAGTATTTGCTAAAAATTCCTCCCAACAGTACTAAATTTGTAACTAATATATTTATCTGTATTTTAACATAGGTATGCGAGGGAATATCATAATGTAGTCACGTCATCCAGGTCCCGCTACGAGCATGATGGGGCAGGTTACCATGGTCATCATGCATCAACACGGACAGAAAGATATGGGAGACGGTATGACCCAACGGAATATCGTGGCAGTTCAAAGTACTCAAATGGGCAAAATTCACATCAGTAAGTTCAAGCTCCAATATATAGAGTACCGCACCACTGATAGAGTTATAGTCACCACAGAAAAACGACTGCTGAAGGATCTTATAGGTCATCACGTCATGATAATGGCTCCAGGAGTGATACAAGTAGACTTTGGGATACTTCTAGTCGTTCCCAGAAGCCAACCCACAGTAGAAGCTCCTACGACCGACCTGATCATGAGCCGAACTTCGATTTTGGTCGAGACTTTGAAGGGGCGATGAAAGATCTTGCTGTTCACGCTGAAAATTTCTTAAGAAATGCTCATTGGCGGGATCGAGAAGAAGTCGAAGCAGCGGTTTGGAAGGCATATGGTGATTCTATTGCTTCACTTGGGTACAGAAAAACTAGAGGCCTATCAGAAGGTAGGCCAAAGGGGTGGGTTTCTGTGAATGGGATAAATAATTGGAGGGGTAAGCTAGAATGACTTTAGTAAATTACGTATAGGGTTAACTAATCAAATTTTTTCAGACAATGATTCTTTCACTGGGGTACCGCGTGGGCCGAGGTATATGCAAGAGTATCAGGATAGAGTAACCAGCGGTAGAGATTCCAGTTCTACGCATAGAAGCCGGGTCCTCGAGAAATATCAGAAGGCGAACAATGACTATGAGAGAACTTTAGACGATTTATTCGGTATTAAAGAGATTTTATAGAAGTCCCTGGGATTAGAAACAAGACTGACGGTATTTGAAATTTAGGCAAATCTTCGCACGCTAGCTCAAGTTATATCCGTCCTAGTTCCCGTTCCCATCATCAATATGAGCGGTCAGAGTCTCCGCGCGTAGGCTCCCATAATAATTCACACTCACAGTCTATTCGCTCAAACAGCACTGTGACCTCTAGCCGCATCCGACAGGAGATCCCACGTCCCAGGCCGCCACCACTATTTCAGACCCCGATATATATACCAGACCCCAAAGACCCAATGAGATTTCTCAATGTGCCGCGCCCTCGTATGAGAGAACAATGGCACATTCCATCTGATTTCTATAACGGAGAGGCTTGGGCAGATAACAGAAAACGCGAGATTGAGTCGGGAGCCTTTTCAAGTCTTTATCCAGACAAGTGGTTTAGTGGTGATTCATACGGTGATACCACTAAAGCCTCCACGCTTTGTCCAGACAAGTGGTCTAGTGGTAATTCATATAGTGATACAACTAAAGCCTCTACGCCTCAAAGTCAACCGATAAGGGGTATTTATAACCGTCTTAATATTTCTTCGAATAATTTCTTACCATTTGCCTAGGTGACAATATTATTGGTCGTGATTGCTACACTGAAGGTGCAAATCTTAGTGTAGGTGATGGCCGATCACGCTCTCACAGTGTTGCTAGTGGACTTGGTGACAACTTCAACAAAATCCGACTTACTAGTACAACACCATTAAGTGCACCTACTCGTGCATATAGTGAACTCCCTGAAGATTTTGACCTTTACGGACCACCAGCCACAACACTCGATCGAACACTCCCAAGCGAGCATATTGTCCCTACTCATTCTGAGAAATGTTACCACGGAAATAACACCCCTGTACAATCGATTGCTTGTTTGAGTGATGATGGATCTAGGACGCCGAGACAGCATGCTCCCTCATCCGAGCGTTCAGTCTCTCTTAGTCTAACGAGAGAAGGAGATAGATATGGGGATGACACAGCTTCAGATAACGACTATTACCAATCATCTCGTGAGGCTACGCCGACCCTTTGCTTAGCTAATATGGTTGGATATATTCCACAAATGGTTACTAGCTCTCTCGGGAATGGCCACAACAAAGCAAGTTTGATAGATATTGTGCCCTCGATTCCGTCTTCGCCAAATGCCTCTCGCTCTGGCGCAGTGACTCCATCGTACTACTCAAAAGTCAATTACAGTCCTCTTCGTTCACAATGTGAATTATATGGGTCTTTAACTCACCCAAGTGGTGTTTACAATAACTTACCTGCTGGTGAAGACTGGGATAGTTCCTTTCACTCGGTCTCAACCATCAATAACTCAGTCTTTATCGCGGATAATGAAAGTGTGGTGGGAGATGACATGTCTATCAAAGAAGGCATTTTGGTCGATCTGACTAATTCAGAAATGATGTCGGATGATGGGAATGACGACGATCTCGACTTCTTAGGCATTGAATTCTTCTCAAAAACAGCCTGACTATAGGTCACGGATTCTGTGGTGTTTTTTTCTCAGTGGGATAGTGGTATGAAAACAGCCGTCCGCTTTTTTTTTCTCATTAATTACAACAGCCGTCTGCGAATCTGTGAGTATATCATGTTAATGGGTAGGTTTCTTTACAAGGGGATTTGCCCCATATTCTACAAGGTCAGAATAGGAGGAACATATTTCGTTTCTGCCCAATGGAACCCGTTAATTATCATTTTGGAAGGTCGGGTTCCTTTATCCCCCCTTTAACGATATCTCTTTATCTTAAATTTTGTCTTTCCCTTTCCCTGTATTTCGTGGTTTTATTCAATACATAAGTTTCTTTCATTCTTTGGGCCATCATCTGCAATCTATTCCAAGTTTCTTCCGTTTGTATAGCGTACTGTCTGCAAGGAAAAGGTATATGTAAATTAGAGCAGGCGTTTATAAATTTAGGTTTTCACACCCATCTGATACAACTATTTAGGCTATTCGCTTTTATTTCTTAACTTCTAAGGCAAGTAGGGAGAATTTCAATCAATTGCTTTGGGAAGTTTCAAGCATAAAACCTATCTAAATACGTTTTCCAAGGGAGATATCCTTTTAGGGCTTCTTTTTATGGGACGTCTAATTGGCCTAAAGTCATTGGTGCCACGTCCTTAGAGTCTGAAAACTTAAGATGAAAAATAAGTCAGAGGCCTTACTTTCCCTGAGTTAACGGCGCTTTATTGAACAGCAATCAAATTTCTTCGTAAAATCAGGGCTTAAACGTTGCCAGAAGATATCCTATGTATGTGAACAACGCTAGCTTAAAGACCCTGCATTAACATGTATTTCTAATATCTCTCGACCAAGCTAGATTACCCACCACTACACGATCCCCTCCTTACCCTACAAACAAATGTGTCAATATCGCCAAACAAAATTCAGTTGTCCCCACTCGCGCAACCTCGTCATAGTCGAATGCCGCATGCGAGCCGGAGTTGGACTATTCGGCCCGGAGACCTGCGTCAACACTGTTAAAACATTTGAACCTACCAGTATTGATATTGATTGTTGGGCGTGCTATAAGGCAGATACTGAGCAGGATGGACCGGGGATTAAAGAGGTTGCTGATTATGGGTATTGGAACCAGGTTGTTGTGGAGTTGCTTGATGGGTCGGGTTGAGGTTTTGTAGTTTCAGGAGGGGGTGCATGTGTTTTGTTTCGTAGAGAGATTAGTCAACTCTTATTTGAAATATAGTTAGTCTCTTGTATGGTTTTTTTACCCACAGCTGTGATTCTCCGTATTGAGTTCCTTCTAGTGTTGCAATACCCTAAACTTAGCCTTCCGGGGGAATAAACTAATACAGTGACCTTAACACTAAACAAGTGCCCAAGCACAACATAACATATGTTTTATAGATCTCTTAAACTCCCCCATAATGAAATCCATATCATAATACCTATGTGTGATTACTATTCCCTTAATGCTAACCTGTATCTATAAATAGATACACGTCTTGATATTCATCCCTTTGTGGTGTAGTTGGTATCACACCGGACTGTAATTGCTGCATTAATCCGTTGGTCACCAGTTCGACTCTGGTCGAAGGGACTCAATTTTTGCGAATTTATTTGTGGTTATTCTGGTGTAAACTAGTTTGTTGATATAAGGAGTTGCTAAAACCACCTTCTCCGGTGAGGGGGGCTCTTTGTACTATAGGAATCTTGACTTCACGGCCAATCACTCGGCTAGGTTCATGAGCAGTGCTACTTCACTTTGTAATCTATAAACAATTCTTAGAGTTTCCTATATCCAGTGAAATAAAGATAAAGGCTTGAAAAACTACCAAACGCCATTTGCGTACAAATACAATTCCAACACCCATGTCTCATTCCCTCTTCCGGATGTTTTTCACTTTCCTTTTCTTAAACACAATCCCATCACCGATACTGTCCGGCTCCTTCCTCACTTCCGCATCCTGCTCTGTCTTTATGTCTACTCCCTCTACTTCCACATTCTCCTTTTTGATCTCCGGTACCTCGTCCGTTACCTCCTTCTCTTCTGGCAGATCCTCTGTTTTGACCTCGGCCTCTTCATCTTGCTCTTTCTTAACTTTTACCCCCGACGCATCCTCTTTTTCAACCCCAGTCGCACCATCCCCCTCCTTTGCTTTGCCCTTCCCTTTAAACACCATCGGCTTGAAACCCCCCTTTAACGCACCACCTTTTCCAGGATATGTCTTTGTCTGAATACTAAATCCCCTCATTGCCTTCTCATCCTCATCCATAGCATTCCACTTCCGCTCCTTCTCCTCCTCCTCAAACTTCCTCTTCTGCTGCCTCGCAATCTCAAGCTGGACCTTCTCCTTCTCAGACATCCCCCTGTCCGCCTTAACCTCCACCTCAGCCTCAGTCCAATCCCCCACCATCGCCAGCTCCCTCCGCGCCTCATCCGGCAAGGCAACACCCAGAGCCTCCAACTCCTTAAGCTGTCTCTTTCTCTCCTCTTCATTCGTACCTCTAGGAGCTTGTGGTTTATACGTGAGTGTATTAGACGAAGCCCCACCAGCAGAAGACGAAGAACCACCACTACCACCACCACTACCCCCGACAATGGCGTTTAGTCTTGCAACCTCACGTTTTGCGGCTGTGGCGGCGTTTTGTTCTTTTTCGTTCGCGCGGTGCAAGTCTCTGAGGAAACGTTTTAGAGAACCTTGGTGCTTCATGGACGCGTCGTGGTTCTTTTTGGAGACGGGAGTGTCTACGACAAACATTTTGCAATGCTTGCAGTAGTATTTGGGCTAATGATTACGTTAGTTGTTATATATATATCTAGATTAGGAGTAGTGGTAGAGTGTAACGTACGGTAGATTTCCAATATTCAGACATGATTTTGCGGTTGTGTGTGTAAGTTGGGTATTTTGTTTTTTTTAATAGAGTTGTAGATTTTTGACGTGTTCGAAGGTTGATGAGGCTCAACGCAACCTGGCCCGTGCGTGTGCGTTATGTTGAGTTACCCGGCACCCCCCGTTAACGTTATTGCCCCTCCCCCGCAGTCCAGCTGTGTATAAACCACCTCTAATTAACCCTCCATTTCAGATTATTCACAATGTTCAAAAAAGGGTATATATATATATATAATTAAACCTCCCCCCATATACACACTCTACATAGATAACTAACATATACCAGTTTCTCCGGCTCTCAAAAAACAAAGCTCAAATCCTCCGTTCAGCGCTCCCTCCGCACAAAGATCTGTGATCAGTTCCCACTACTAGCACCTCACATTGACGAGATCATACCAAAGAAATCCCAATTAGAACTCATCAAAGCGTTCTCTCCCTCTCCCTCCCTCTCCCTCTGTGCTCTCTTCCACTAACACAAAAATCAGACCTGAACGAATCTCACTCTACTCTCTCGATCACGATATTCTATTCTTCCAACACCATGATGACGCGTTATTCCCGCACCTCCGTCTCGTTCATAGGTTCCCGCAGTGTTTCCCGGTGTTACAGATTGATCGTGGGGCGATCAGATTTGTGCTCGCGGGTGCGCAGCTCATGTGTCCGGGACTAACGTCGCCGGGAGCAAAGTTGCCGGAGAAGGATGCTGCGGTCTCGGCGGGCACTGTTGTGGCGATAAATGCTGAGGGGAAGGGGAATGCGTGTATGGTGGGATTGCTAAAGATGAATACGGAGGATATCAAGAGTATTAATAAAGGTGTTGGGGTGGAGACGGTGCATTATTTAGGGGATGGGCTGTGGAGGTGTGAGGTTGATTGAGCTTTTAATACTAGGGGTTTTCTTTTTACGATGGATGTCTCAGCAATAAATCCAATTCCCATTACCAGTCAAGCCCTTTCCCTGTCAACGTCTCTTAATGATAATAATAGTCCTAAGTAGTAAGAAAATAACAATTGGTACTTTTGTTTCCCCAATCCCTATCCCACATCCCTGTATAAGGATATCTACAAAACCCAGCAAAACATTTCATAAACAGTTAAACACCCATTCCCATCCCTAACCGTCCCCGTATTCATTAACGCATAGAGATAAGAAAGACAAAAAGAAACCGTAGTAGCCCGGTAGTAGATTCAAGAGAAGAGGAGAAACAAAAAAAAATAAAGAGAGTGAGAAACAAAAACCCCCAACAAAATCACTTACCGCTCACTCTTATAATCTATAATCCTCTCACCTCCATATCTAATACCAACCTCATATCCCCAACTATTATCCACCCCACGAACTTCCACCAGGCACAAACTCCCTTACACCTCCTTGTTGCAACCTCATACCCTTCATACGCTCCGCAGTACCATTAATATTTCGTAATCCACCCCTCCCTTTGAACCCCCTCCCACCATCCGAATCAGGCCCTCTCGGTGCACGAACAGCCTGTACCACACCCGCCTGTGAGGACCCCGGAGCCCTCCCCTGTTTCTCAGTGTACCCATTAAATCTACCCTGCTGTGTATCTACAGCAGCAACAGACCCGCCATAAATCGCTGGGTTTTGCTGCCGTGGCTGTAGCGATAAATAGTCGTAATTCGGCGCTGTAGAAATCGTATAATCATACCCACCCGCATACCCACCACCTCCTCCTGCCGTATAACCGTACTCCCCAGCCAAATTATATCCCTGCGGACCCCACTGTGATTGCTGCTGCTGTGGACCCCACCCTTTATCTCGCGAGAAACTATCCCAGTCTAGCCCTTCAGGTTCTGTGCCTTCACCTAGATAGACCCCACCGTCCTCGGCATCCTCGGAATTTATGAGCTGGCTCTCTAGAAGTTTCCCGTCAAGCTCCTTCTGTACGTAGAACCGATTAACGCTAACCGGCACCGGAGCCGCCGCGAATCCACCACCGTTGAGCGAGAACGACGTCACAGCGGATCTTGGAGGTGACGGCTTCCGACTAGGCGCACGACTCGGCGTACGCGATGAAGGAGCAGGCGATGGCCCTCGCGGCGAAGACAGCGAAGACGTTGGTCTATGTCTATTACTCGCTGAAGACGTTGCTCTCGAGGGGGTAGATTCTGGAGAGCGTTTGCCGGATTGGGGTTTGGACTTTTTCCCCGACTTGACGCCTTCTGCGGGCGCTACTTGTGTAGTACTCGCGGAAGAGGTAGTAGTGGCATCTCCCATTATTCTGTCTCGGGCCTCCTTGTAACGGCGCTCTTTCTCCTTCCGCTCACGTTCTCGGCGGTCTTTTTCGGGTTCATCTGTGGGCGGGGTGATTGTTCGGGTGGTGCCGGGGACTTCCGGGGAGTTGCGTTTTAGGATCTTGAGTTCGGGTTTGTACAGGGTTTTAGGCTGGCCGTTTGAGGTGGGGGTGTACAAGAGTGGGTGGTCGAATTCCGGAGCTGCAGCTCGTAGAACTCGTGGGGCAGTTGGGGGATTGAAGGGTGCTGCGGCGGGATTGGGACGACGTGCTAGTGTTGGGAAACTCGGTTTCTAGAAATGTTAGTTGGCGAGTTCTGAAAAGGGGTATGTTTATGTACCTCAGCAGACTTCTCCCAGTCCTCCTCGTCCCAGGCATTTGGTACTTTGGACCCCATTAGAGACGGGGGATTGGATGTGCGTAGAGTGGTAGGCCGTATAGTGGTTTGTGTGTAGAGATGTAAAGCTGTGGGTAGCGCCCTAGTTTGCTACTGGAATGGGAGGAAGGAATGGGTCTGGGAGAACGAACGAAAACGGACAAAGTGTCCGGAATGGAGGGGGTATTTATTCAAGACACCGTACTTTTGCAACGGAGCGAAAACGGGGGTTATGTTCCGAGAGCCTTGTCCTGAGGGCACCAATGCAGATGGAGGCACTGGCTAACCAGGGTGAAGGCAGAAACAGCGAATTGTGTGCGGCAAGAGATGAAGAGTGTGAGGAGAGAGGATAAGAGGAGTGAGGCAGGGAGGGATGGAGGGAGAGGAAGAATCAGAGGAATGAGGGGGAGTGCGAACTGACCTGCGAGGCCCAAGAACTGTGAAACCGCACAGGTAAAGTGGGGTGAAGCAGAGGGAGGCTGAAACTGTGAGCAGTTACCCGGTGGACAAGAGAGGGGACAACTGTGAGCCCCCAATTGGGTGTCTTTTTATTCCATTTTCATAAGTATTTGGTGATTCTTGACATCATATGGCATCCTTGGGGACTCTTCCCCCTTTTCTTCCCTTTCTCTCTCTCTCCCCCTTTCCCCCTTTCCCCCTCTCCCTCTCCCTCTCCCATCACTCGTCATGGTCATGTAAACAGATAGAGCCGCCGTAGATCACCGTAGATCACTCACGTGTCCTCCACTGCGCACTGAGAAGCATCCTATGACAGCACCACCACGAGTAATTAAAGGGGACAGTCTCCCCGATACGTGTCCTGCGAGGACCTTTTGTCCTGTCGCCTAGTCACTGTCTGCTGAAAACAGGGTCTAAAAGTACTTTTGTACTTCAACACATGACAAGGCTGAGGGTTTTTTTTTGCTTTCTCCCTTTTCCTCCTTTTCTTTCCTTTCTTTTTTTCTCATCATCTTGTGTAACGTTACGGCGAGCGCAGCATTCGCAATGAGCACGCGTAACCGCCCCGCCGAGTCACTGGGGAAATGAAACCACCCAACATTCCCCAGCTACCCTTGCTTGCGTTGATGATGAGGGGGGATGAATGTGAGTTTGTGACGTGGATCCTCTGGCTGTAGTAGTGGTTATGTGCAGGTCATGGGCTATCACTCGTTTACGCCTGAAATCGGGTTGTTGCACCGGCTAAATGCCTTGGTCCCTAAATGTTTCCTTACTAAGAGTGTTCTATAGCTTACGAGTTCACGTACTCAGCTGAACCACTTCCAAGGCAAACGAACAAGCATGCGTGCGAAATAACTACACAGGCACTTCTATAATATTATCCTCCCACCGGTATAGTAACATCCACGTACTCGTTTGTCTTGTGTTTGTGTGTGTGGCGATCTGCCCTTTCAGATTTAAATTACAATCTCCGATTTAATACCTCCACGATCTAAGAGAAGAGGAAGAAAAAAAGAGAAAAAAGCGCATATAATACAAGGCTTCCAGTTTATTTGGAAATTCACCAACGTAGTAGATAAATTAATTCTCCGTTGAGGCGTATATACACATATAAAGTCGGGTCCTATCAAACAACTAAACACAGCACTGACACTTAATTCCCACCCAATAAACCAGATGCATGTAGTACGAATATATATAGTTGCACAAATAACGTGGGGACGTGACATCATCCAATGTCGTGATTAGTTCGCTTGTTCATCACCCACCAGAACGGCTCCTCCCCTGATAGGAGAATGCCACACGTGGAGGTGATGCATAGCCGGGTTAACAAACGATGATATTCCCGGGCAGCGCACCAGGTAGGGGTTTTGATAGGAGCGGAAGTTAGCTTGTTCTCCCCCTCCCTCTTACTGTCCGATGACAACACCTGACGTACAAAGTTTATAAAGCAACTAAGGAGTCGATGATGCAGGTAATGAAACTTTTACTGAGGAATATCATCTTGACAGGGAGCGCTAGCTGTGGCAGTGAGATGGCTCTTGAGATGTTGCAGTGTCAATGCATGTAGCTTCTTGCTTTTTGTTACCAGTATCGGACATTGTAGGTGGGGGAATATAGAATTTGTTGAGGCTGTATATGCGTTGCTTACTAGCTTCTACTCTGTGTATAAATTGATACCTATACTTTAGAGACTTACTAAATAAGATAATTAAGTCTATTTCTTTGATAGGAATCTGCACTATTCGTTGAATTCTTCTACTATAATAAGAGCCTCTATGCACGAACCAAACACAACCCCAGCACCCGCTCCAAATACTCTTAACCCGCTGATGTTTGTAGAACGGGCCACTATTACATGCTATACAAAACTACCCCAAGTTTAAATTTTGTATATTATGTAATACCAATCGATTCTACAAACGTCAGAGGTTTACGAGTACTCGCTCTTTGATACGCGTTCACTATCGCGCTTATCCCCTAACCCGGTGAAGAATCCTGCACCGCCCCCCCCAAATGTGGCGGTGGCTTTTTTTTACAACAACAAATCCCAGACTAACCAATGAGAAAAAAAATTCTCAGTGGAGGGGGAGCAGCTTCACCGAACTACCGCATTAACTAGGGTGAGAATTTCACTTTGTGGTTGAAATAAGAAATAGCGAAATAACTCTAACTCATAGAGGAATTCTCTATCCCCCCTAAATAAAATCAGAGTAGAAATTTCCCCCTTTCACCCCCGTTTATCAGCAAGTGGCGAAAAACCAGTAAGATACTTTCTTAAGTGCAGCTTATTGTTCCTACACGCTCGATTAAAATTATGTCAGTAGCGACAACCACCGCCACTAGCGCCAAGCGGTAATTCACAACGCTAATACCGTAGTAATCCAAAACAACCGCCCGGGCGGACGCTTTTGGGTCCATGTAGAGGAGACGTATACTCTATACTCAATATAGAGAGATCTATCGTGTTGAGTGGCAAAAGTTAAATTGAACACCAATTGTATAGGCTCGTTTAGCAAAGATCATAGATCTCCCACTAGGATTCGAAAAGCATCCGCCCGAGCGGTGCTTTTAAATCCATACGGTAGTATAAAACAGTTCCGTGGCAAAATAAATGAAACCCTATATCAAAAAGATATCAAAACTCCGGTCTATAGCGACTAAATTTGTACTATACATATGAAGGGATTCGTAGGTTGAAACTATTCTGGTTTTTTTTTTTTTACCGCGCGAGTATTCTGTATGTGCTTCTAGAGATGGTGTTTTTTCAGAAGGATCGTGGGGCGCCACAACGGGTAGTTCCGGTGATTACGTAATACCAAATGATCATAGATGGTCACTCGGCCCTCGTCTAGTAATAGGTTTCTCCCTTCAAGTGGCGGAGGGGTAGATTATTGGTTATATGTAATTAGTAGGTTTCACCCGCAGGCTCACTGAAGTACAGCCCCCAGTAAGATTATTGTAGAGAAAAAAAAAGCATTGGTGGGCAGGGGTGCTGTGGTCAATATTCACTCTAAGAGAATCTGAAAGACCAACAGACTCTATGGATCTCGAACCCCATAATCTTACAGGAGGCTGTAGAGCTGTGTAGCACCGTGAGTCGTAAACGTATTCTTCAGCTGGAGCAGCCCGGGACCGGGGTAGACTTAATTAAGCTCTTCTCAAATTAAGGATTATCACGACCTATAGGAGCATATATAATACGTATTTAAGATCCATTCGCATCCCAGTCGTACAAGCAGAGTGATTTAAATATGATAGGAATCAGGGCTGTGTCATACTGAGACGATTTAGACTTCATATCCTCGTGTGCTGAACTTCGGCGTTCAATCTAGTGCTGATCAGGGTGGTTGTTTGATATGACTGATTGTTAATAATACATGGAGCCTAGCTTCTCTAGAAGCTTCTCTGTGTATTATTCACATGTTGAGCTTCGATCTTCACTCCTGTTTCGCTGTTCTTCTTGACGCTCCGCCCCAAACCGCTCTTTCACCCTCCTGCTGTTGTGTTTGATTATTCGTGGTTCTTGCGGAGGCAGTGTATTTCTGTAGATGAAAGCACCTAGGCTACAACTATTTACCTGAAGCCGGAGGAGAGGGGTTCCACAAAGCCCTGCTATTACCAATATTGTATGCCGGAGGAGAGGGGTTCCACCAAGCCTCGTTATTACCAATATTTTATGCCATATGAGCGGATTTCTAACCTATCATGACTCCGAGTCTAATTTTTTTAGATCACCGGGTGCTATTTCCTTGTATATTATCATCCGTGTTTTCAGTATTTGTCATTATAGTTGTTTTTCTAGCTGTAGCCTCTGCTGTAGCTCTAGTACTCCGTATTTATCCGATTGATAGTCTCTAGAAACACAGCTGGCGCAAGGAAAAAAATATTTTGATACGCTCATGTTAAAGCTAGGCCTATAGCTAGAGAAAACTATTAAATCTTTGAGCGAAATAACTATGAGATGCGATCAATAAGTTATGAAACACGTCTCAGGTGGTATAGAACAGCTCACAAAGTTATATAATTATCTTTGTTGGTGGGTGCATGATCATGATACGTATAATATGATTCTGAAAAAAAGTTCCAAAACAACTCTACAACGTACATAGGCTAGCCCTCCCTCATACTCTGTAAAACCTGCAGTATTTTTTTTTTTAAAAAGAAAAGAAACTTAGACTCTGCCTTAATTACTTATGCATACCTTTTTTTTTTCTCGAAGAAAAACCCAACTTGGACCCTGCCAGCTAGCAGTGTACGCACTTCGTTATCCGAAACACGCTTCGCACAAATTTTTTTTTTTTCTCTTACTTTCCGTAAATGACTACACCTCCCGGCACGTCACTACACTCGGATCATTTACTTAAACGTTGTCCGCAGCGGATCCAGCAGAAAACAAGGCACAGTTGAGCGCGCACCTAGTTGATAGGAATGTGCTTCTAGAGTTTGAACCCTAACCCTGAGCGCATGCAACAATATTTGTCAGACGCCACCGACTTAAATTAAGCCTTAATGACACTGCCCGAGCAGACCTGGGCGTCCCCCCCCCACCTGCTGTGTTGATTCAAAATGATCGCCTACTCCCAAGCGGGCGTCGTCATCGCCTTGTTATGTATCAGCCTCACGAGGGCGCCGGAAAATTTCGTCTATCTACAGTGCCGTTGCATATGTCCTCGGTCAAACCCAAAAAAACAGCCATATTGCAACCACTTTTTCAAGTACACTACTTGAGGGATTCCCATATAATTCTGTATAATAAAACCTAATCATATGTAAAACCATTTTATAGAGTTATGTAAAAAAGCCTATTCATTATAATGTAGTCCCTAGGGGTTCTTATGGGGTGAATCTCAAAAAAAAAGCGCCAAGACCCAATATTTGTATGGGGGGTCTTGACATTTTTCGATAAAATTCATAACCTACGCTACCTTATTTCTAATCTACACTACTACTCTCATATTTTATGTATATGATTATTCCCTTGGGTATGGAAATTTTACCAGTATATTCTTCAATCCTACTAAAATTACAAAATTTGAAGCATAAATGCATCCTCTGTAACATTGTGAAAAACCTCGATTTTGGTGTGTTTAGGTGTTCGACCGAAGACATATGCTACGGCTCTATACTTAATCTAGCCTCGTCTGTTATTTTATGCCGCTGTAGACTCTGAGGAGTGCTTTCAGTTAAGACTTGATTCTAGCACATTCCTTGAGAGATGGGGGAGGAGGTTCTTGATTGTGGTTTGGTTAAGGTTCATTTGTATGAGGTTCTTTCTTGTGTGTTTTAGCTATTCCTACTATGAGTGTGGGCTGATCTTAGAGTAGAGAGAAGGTGGGAGAATTGAGAGAAATATATATTAGCTGTAGGTTCATGTGATGCTTTTGTTCTAAGGAAGATGCGGCTAAAGAATATATATTTTATGGTATACGGATGATAGTAGCCACTATGTAGAAACTAGTATTAAGTGAGGTGCAACATTAGGCGGGAAACCATTGATACTAGAGAGTTGGAAGAAAAATCAATAGTGGTATATATATATATATCGTAGAGATAATTAGATAGTAGAAGTCATTGATATCACACTGATCCTCTGGTCGGCAAGACACAAATAGAGATCTAGATTAATCCGTACTTCGTACGCTGCTGTGGTCTGGCTGATTGTATAAGAGTATAGATATAATTAAATATGTAAAAGCAAAAGATGTTAAAGTTAGTCCCCCACTGATTGGTTCGGCCGTCTTTGCGATTTTGTCTCATGGGATTTAGATGAAAACTAGCAAATAAATCACTTATTAGTAATGAAGCATAGTAAGAAATTCCCCTAGAGAATAGTCAAGATTAACTCATACTAATTAAAAATCCTCATCTTTTCATGATTACTGGGTCGCGGAAAAGATTGTCACGGCGACCGCGGCCGCCGCAGTCGCTGGCGCTGCGACCACTGCAGCCACTACTGTTCCTATGAAATATAAGCACAGATAAGAAATATAATCCTCTAAAACTGTCTGATGGAGATATTTACCTATAGCCCCAACGACAGTAAGAGCCTTTTTCCACCAGGGTCGAGTCTCACATGCACGCTGTGTTTTTTCGAGTGCTTCCAAAACCTTCTTCGTTCTTTCCTCCTCCTCCTGAAGCCTTCTCGTGTGTTCTTCTTGGGCTTTCTTTGCATCCTCTTTAGACTTTCTTTCCCTCTCATCATTATCTTTAGTAAGTTTATCCAGCCTTGCTGTCCAGTCTGCATCCGACTTGGCTTCCCTCTTTCGATCTTCTTCACGCCTTTTCTCATCCTCCTTACGCCTTTTCTCACCATCCTCACGCCGTTCGTTTTGCCTTTCCTCCCTCTCCCTACGCATTTCCTCCTTATGTAAGGTTTCTTTTTCTGCATTCTGTTTCTGATTTTCTTCGTCGCGGCGTTTTTGTTCTTGTTTCATCTTGGCAAACTCTGCTTTAAATTCCTCGTCTTTTCTACGGCTCTCCTCATCCCGTTTTCTAGCCTCCTCTTCGAACTTTCTCTGGTTGTCTTCATTTTCCTTTCGGAGCCTTTCATTTTCAGCATGAACTTCAGGGATAACTATTTTGCCGGCCGTGGTGTTTTCGACCGTGTGCGGAGGAATTAGCATCTCTTCTTGTATCAGAAGAAGGACCGGAGGACGTGCTAAAATGTCGTTAATGATCCCGACAACAGCATCCTTATCATCTTCCGGAACCCTTGTTGTCTTAAGGATGCCCTGCCAATATTTGCGTATAAGATCGCCTTCCCTCACAACCTGTTTATTAAAGCTAGGTCTTTCGGGGGTGTCCCACATAGTGGTTCCAATGATGCAATTCTTCATCCCATTGGGTCCACAAATCGCTTTTAAAATCTCCAACGTTTTTTTTTGACTCCCGGAAAGTCTTGTCTCGGAGATATCGTGAAGAAAAATAACACCTTGGGTCTTAATTTCGTTCTGTTGAAGGGCAAACGTGTAAAGATTTGCTGCGATATCGTTGAGGATCTCAAGGTTTTCAATCCCCGAGTCGTCGAACCCAGGAGTATCGAGAAGAATAATCTTACGGCCACCGACCATAGCAACGTAGACTATGGGTTTTTGTGTGCCTATTAGGGAATTATTAGTATTTTCAAATGATATTGAAAGGAAATAAATTACAGGATTCAATGCCTCCGGACACAATTGGCTCCCGGCCCTCAAGGTCACGGCCACCTAGCAACTTTATGAAAGTGCTCTTTCCCGAGCCAGTCTTCCCTGTAAGGATGAAAGCTGCCAACGGTTCGGTACCAGAGGCAGTACCTAATTATATTATTAACGAGGGATCTGTGGAGAAGCTTATCTTATCTCAAGTGACTTGATCACACTAAAAATTTTTGGTATGGAGTTAACTTACTATCGTTTTTGACCATGTTCGCGGTACTCGGGTTATTTTACTTTAAAGCAATACCGGCTCAACTGATGGCCATCGCTAGCAAGGTGGGTGCTCCACTTTATAAGAGTCTATTCCGATGGTTATCTAACAAGGATGCAATAAGTGCAGTTTTTGGTACCAGGCCAGAAAGCCTGATTCAGGCCCCCCGCACCCCGCAATTCATCTCGCAATAATGAAAGCGTCTGTGCATGAGTCGAGACTGGAGGGTTGGAATTGTGTTCCGATCGAATATGTATTGAGGGTCAATTATAGCAAATAAATATTAAGCCGACCAAGCAATCCGGGCTTCATCGCTTTAGCTGCTGTGACCGGGCGTGCCCATTATTTGTGAGATAATACGGTGCCCTTTAATCACTGATGTTTTAGAACGGACTGGCATGCAATAGTGGTCCGTTTAAAAAATCACAATGGTTTACGGGTAAGCGAATATGCGTGCGGCTTCTTCGGGGAGCGTAAACGCTGCTAGATCGGCGAGAGGTTTCTCCCTCGTCATAGAAACTACTATTCTACAGGCCAATGAAATTTCAATGCCTATGTTTTGGCCCCATTTGAAATATGCTCCGTATCGGAGGCATGTGCTTTGGATGGTCAGGCCTATCAGAGGTACATCCCAAATAGACTGCCTCTTGGAGATACATATCTCGTATGGGCTAGATCTAAATCGATTCTAGATATCCCCCAATGGGTAGGTTTCTCAATCTCAGGTGGTCATATATATCAAATTAACCGTATATCATTAATTATGAGTAGAACTAGAGATAAGTAAAGGTATTTTCTTTACTGTTGACATCATTAAACCATGTTTGGCTGATGAGATTCGATGTGCAAGAATGTGGTACTGTGGATAATTTGTGGTGCTATATTTAAAATAGTTTAAACCCTATAACACAGTATAATCCACTTTTCTGGCCCGCTCATGACACATCCCTCTAATGAGTAGCTCATTTTAGGGATATATAGAACAAATTATGCCCGGTCCATACGAGGTATTTACCCTAATAGATAGATATACTTAACGGGTGGAGTACCCGTTCAGCTAATAGGAAGATCATCTTTCCTCGAGCCCTATCATACTAGCCAAGGTCTTTAGCGGTGAGTGAGGGGTATCAAATCAGTAAGATGTTTTTGACACTGGGAAACCCTGTATATAGCTCCGACAGTGTAACAAATATCTCCAATGCCAAGTTCTACCCTGTTGATCTTTCTAAATTATGCACTTCCTCATTTGACAGACGAATTTAAGATAGGTAGTTACTCAGAGCAGGGTTATCATTCGAGGTGATGCTTTGGGAGCAAAGTTTGACTATCGATTGGTGAAAATAACACTTGCATGCTAAGGCCATTGCCTGCCTGAGTGCTAGGCAACCGTTCCGGTTGTGTGGGTTGCCTGTATTTGCTTTGCTTACTTTTCAGTGAGATCCTAGTAATAACGTTTTGCGGGGCAAAATATCTACTAAGTTTAGCGAGTGATAGCCTAGGGATTATCCACATTTTTACCGAGTGATAACCCATGTTTGGTACACTGTCTCATCGTAAGCATAAGTCCATAAACTCTGGATCCTCACACCCCGCCGATTAAAGTTCGGGTCATAGATAACTTTGGTAATCGAAATAGAGAACCCTCTATTGAATCATATAGCTTGCTAAATAATAACATCCTTCCTGACTATTGTAAGCTAGGACCTTGAAGTTCTTGGAGTTCCTTCAACCATATATCATGTTTCTCTGCCTTGGCTACCTGATTGGCCTCTAATACATCACCTCTGGCTAAACAATCCTTCAGTCTAGCTGCCTCCTTAACCTTCCTCTCTAGGTTTCGCCTTTTTTTGTCCTCCGCTGATATGGGGGTAGTGGTAGAAGCCACCAGGTCCACTCCAATCACCTCTCCTGTTGCTTCAGATGCGATTTCCACTTCCTGCCAAACCAAACCCACCCCAGTCTTTCTTCTAATCTCGTTCTTCTCCGTCCCACTTACTCTCACCCTGTACTTGGCACCGTAAAGCTCCCTACACTCAGCGTCTGTCCGGTATCTAAGGATGTCATAATGACTAGCGCGCGTCATTGCTTCATCCCTCTGTGTATGGCCGTGGCCAGCAACAATAATTGTGCCTCCGATCTTTTCAAACCAGCTATATTTTGGCCGGAGATGCGATGCTTCTGTTCGACTTAGGTAGACGGACACCTTGTTTCCGGGGTAGCGTGGCGGGCGGGATGAGAGAAGATATTCTAGGGCCATTGAGTCGATTCCGCGGGCAGCTCCTAGGACAAAGTTGTGCCCTAAACGTATCCCACGTTCGATGGGAGGGACGTAGTAAGTTGCAAAGTATTCGGCTGAGGCTTCTAGTGGGCCAGAGATGAAAGCCACCTGGGTCCTTGCCCTAGGGAGCATGATTTCTCGGGCCTTTGCCTCTGAGGAGGGTCTACTGGATGTGGATCTATTGGATGTTTCGTCGGTGGAGTTCATGATTGGTTGTCCGTATTTGTTTCCTGTTTCTAGTCCCGATGTTGCTGGCGTTGTTGCCTGCCGCCCAAAGTGGAAACAAGGCATGGGAAAGTGAGGCTCTGCGGATAATCCTACATACATACCACCACTGGAGTAATATACACAAACCCCCTCCACAACATCGCCAGAAGCGGGGAACCGTGACTATCAACTAATTCACAGCTTCAGGTCCCCTTGGATAATACATCTGTGTATATTCATCAGACTCAAAATTATCACCGGCGACTTGTTCTCGAATCTCAGAACCTCACCCCTCCTCCTCACAACCAACATCATCGTCTTGGAGTCCCTTCACCCCAAGACATCACGTATCCGCCCTGTACATAGTCTTAACGAGCTCTCCGCTTGGACTTCTTCCATTCGCTTGAGAAGGGGACTCTCTGCCTGCCTGGGTATAGGGCTATTCGCACAGCAAGGCTTTCCCCCATCGGTCGTCAAACTTTACTGTTCCACTGTCTGGTTCATCCGGTAGGTTCGCTTCCTTCCGACACTATGATCCCTTTATGTCTTTATACCTCTGTTCCCCGCGGATCTGTCTATACAATGTGATATGGTGCTTGTACTGACTTATTTGAAAATGTAGTCTTCAATTCTATTTCTGAGAGTCGTACCAAGAACGCTACTTTGGCAGTGTGACCAGCGCGCGCGTCGGCAAAAGGACGTACATCGATAGAAGGATTCACTTTAATAGATCTCAAGTGTTTATTTCAGGCAGGGTGTATTCTCGAGTTTTTTTCTGGATAGATCGAAGGAAGGAACGTCTAGCAGTGAATCAGTACGTTTTCACCCAGGTCCCTAGAATCTACACCACTGACATTTCTGGATCATGCAGTGGAAGACTTCAATTCCGAAACGGACAGTGATTATACTAGTTACTGGCGCGACTGGGTAGCTACATAGTCCTCCCTAGCCCATTGATTCCTAGATCACAGCTAATCAAGTAAACCAGTTCATCTCAGCTCGCGGCCACGAATACTTTTGCGAGATTGACGAAGAGTATCTGACGGACCGTTTCAACCTAACAGGTCTACAGCAGGAGGTGCAATACTACCAATATGCTCTAGACCTGGTTACGGATGTGTTTGACTTCGAGTGTGAGGATGAAGTCCGAGAGCAGATCGAGAAGTCTGCCAGGCACCTATACGGGCTCGTCCACGCACGATATATCATCACAACCCGGGGCCTAGCAAAAATGGTATCACTCATCCCCTTATTTCTACTATAACAGCTACCTGAGACTTTATCTAGCTTGAAAAATACAAAAAGTGTGACTTCGGCCGCTGCCCGCGTGTTCTCTGCCGTTCCCATCCGCTCCTCCCTCTTGGGCTGTCCGACCTCGCACTGCAGAAATCTGTCAAGCTCTACTGTGCGAAGTGCGAGGATGTCTATTCCCCGAAGTCCTCCCGACATGCATCTATCGACGGTGCTTACTTCGGCGCCAGTTTTCCCCACATCCTCTTCCAAGTTTACCCTGGACTTATCCCCCCAAAGAGCAACGAAAGATATACACCCAAGTGCTTTGGCTTCAAAACACATGCACAGGCAGCACTTGTTAGATGGCAAGAGGGGGAAAGGGAGAAGCAAGATAGGAGGCTGGTAGAAGCAGGACTAGAAGTCAGGAGGATCGAAAATGGAGATGAGGATGAAAGCGAGGAGGATGCTGTCGCGAAGTAGTCGTGGCTGTATTGTCTGTAGATTTGTTGAATGGTTGTACGCATGACGTCTTATTTTCTATCTTTTTTTTACTATTGCTTTTGATACTTGTCATGGATGGCGTCGGGGCACGATGGGAACTGATAATTAACGGGTTGCTTGTTGGGCTGTTCATTTTTTAATTGCTCTCTCCTAAAACTCCAGCCCTTGTCCTCTCGTATGTTTGGTTCAGTAATACCCTGGTAAACCATCCCCCTAATATCCAAGACTAGGGTTCTTGGTGAGATTATATTTGATTGGTTCATGTTGGATACCCAGCTTTGTGTACTACATATGAATAGATTATACTAGTGCATGGCCAAATCAGAAATATATGTAATGGGCTAAACAGAAGAAATGCAAATGTTCAGTGCAACTATGAAGTGGGGCTGGCCGAGAGGATGGCCTACGTATTGAGTTCGAGGTCTGAACCGATATAGTTTACTGAGCACTATGGGTGGGGCGTCAGTTGAGGGGATACTTGCCCCGTACCTAAGAGAAATGCCTTTAGTCAGTGTCAGTGAAAGAAAATGTTTTAAAAAAGTATGAACTTTTATATATAGTGGATAGAGAGGCAGATGACAGTGTATGTGATGGTTAATAAGCACTAAAAATCACCCAAGCCTCTACATGTAAACTACACAGTCCCAAAATATAAACTCTGTCGGAATCCTATCTCTGTACAAACTTGAAAAAAAACCAGTCAGAAAGTACTGTCCCACATATAACCCGGTGTCAGAACTCCCTGTACCAGTAGTAAAAAGGTGTCATGAACCCGACCTGTCCCACCCACAATGCTCAATACAGTATATTACTTCTCACACCTAATATACTATTATATATTGCCCAAGATCCTTCAATAGATCGACAAGTTTCACCTCAAAGAGAATGCGTACACTAGAGTTTTCTAAGCATCCCATTCTTGTGCCTAATCACTATCCGTCACTCGTTCTATTAATACAGGTATCCAACCTCTACCCGGCGTGAAAAAATCTAGCCCGACCACCGGGTGAAATCCCTCCAAAACCTCAGCGTTGTCTAAAACATTCCCTAATGAGATTAGAAATAATGGTATTTAAATCATCCTACCTCATTCTAGTATAGCGTATATATCTATACTCTAGTCTTATTTCTTCTTCCAATCTTAGAAATAATAGCGCTATCTTCAGGCCTAGAGCATAGCAGACTTTAGTCCATCTATTTATCATATCACAGGAGGAGTAATCTCATGTTATTGTCACCTACACATTAGAAAAGCGCTGTTAAGTTTTGTGTATTTGCTTATATAGTGGCTTCTTAACAAGAGCCTTCTTACATATGGACTAGTTAGCACTTGGTTTACTATTTTCTTGTGTTGCCCCTTTCTGCTAATTAACCTAATTAGTTACCATCAAAGTTATTATTCTTGCCATGGTGCGCTCTTGCAATTAAGCATTCCAAACTATGCTGTTAGGGGCACCGTTTAGGATCCCTTGGGTCCTAACAACTATGGGTAGTAGTAGGAGGGGGAGGTGGAGGTGGAGGTGGAGGTGGCGGCGGCGGCGAACTAGGTGGCGGCGGGGGAGGAGGTGGTGGAGCACACAGCTCGGGTGGCGGTGGTGGTGGTGGAACTTGATCATAGAATTGATTGTTCTCGTATTGATAGTTGGCAGCAGGCCTTGTGGGGTACGGTTGCTGATATTGCCTCTGATCTCGGGAGGTGTTTGCCTGCGTTTGAGTTTGCTGGTAGTGGCTATCAGGGGCATATTTCTAATTGGGGATCAGCAAACGAAAAAACGAGTCTCGAAAAATCTTTGAGGAAGATTGGGGGTATACATTAAGGTTATGTCCATACGGCTGTGAATGATGCTGATGATTCATCTGGTGGTTTTGTGACTGCTGGTACTGTGGCTGATAGTGTTGTGGCTTTTGGTTTTGCATCATCTGCTCCTGCTGAGCAGAGTATCCCTCGGCCTGTGTGTTTTGGCGACCTCCTTCAACTCCATGAAAGCGGGGAGGACCCATGGTATTACTAGGATAAGGTTGCATTGAGTGTTCAGTGTATTGGGATGGATCATCATATGATCTCATTCTCAAGTTATCCGGTTTAAATTGTTGCTGTTGCCATGGTGGAGGAGCATCAGACCTCCCATCTCTGCTTGGTCCAGTTGGTGGGGGTCTAGAGATATCTTTATCATTCCTAGATATATCTTGATTCTCAGTCTTAACTAGACGTAAACCAGAACCATTGCCGAGAGTACGCCATGGGGCAGGCGCGCCAGTAGGTCCACGCTCCCAAGGTCTTCTTTCATCAATATCATTGCTAGGAACACGGCTTGCTTGGTAACTACCCTCTTCGGGGCGATTCTCGATAAGAGCATTTTGGGCAGAGCTGGCTATGTGTTGGTGGGCGCCATCACCAGCAAGTTCAAGCATAAGTTGCTAGGAATTAAATTCGTTAATACATTTTCCACGTGAATTTAAGAGATGAAGGAAGCTAACGTCATATTCACGATCCACTGCATCCACCTGGGGTGCTAGTGGATCATTATTTCTCCAGTCTGATCCTTTCTGGCGGTCATGACAGTCTCTTGCCATATGCCCGGCATTCCCACAAACCCTACAGATAATGTTGGATGTGGTGTTACGTTTCTCAGAACATTCATATTTGCGATGGCCAAGCCCACCACCTTTTTCAGGGGTCAGTATTGGGAAATGGAGGCATAAACAGGTTAAAACTTACAGTTCTGGCACGCTTGATTCTCATCATCTCTAAGAGTCCCGTTCAAAGAAGCCAATTCACGGAGCTGGTTTCTTTTGAGTGTATTCTGTCCCTCGGGAATAGAGGCAGCCTAAATCACCGTTAGTAAAGTCCTTAGTGAGCTGTTTCTAGAAGCCTACCGTCTCGATAACCTCAAGAATAGCCTTCTTTGCCATCTCAATCTTGGATTCGGTGTCTGCAATAATCAAGCAATGAAGATCCTCATCAAGGTTAGAGTCAGTTGCTCTGTCACTGGCTCCTTTGCCTTCTTTGACTGAGCCCTTCCCGCGGATAGCAATTTTGGCTCCCGACTCAGACTCCATTCTCTTAAGTGTGTTTCCACGAGGTCCGATTAGAAGTCCAACTAATAGTAGCAAAGGAACCAAATGGAACGAACTAAGTATTAGTAGGATTTTATAGGAGATTTATGACAAGTGGCTCATTCTGTGAGGATTAAGCAAATGGGTTTAGGGTTAGTTTACTAAAGTTAATCTCTGGATAATCATTAACAGGCACATAAATCTTCTCAATCGTTTTTGCGGGACGACGATAATCAGCAGGTGCATGATAGTTTGTAAATACGGTGGTGGCCTTCTGGATTAATTTATGGCGCTCCTCCTCTAAACGCTTTCGATAGCGATATTCACGCGTATTGATACGACGACCTTGGCTATCATATGTAGGAGCTGGTGAGGGAGAACTGTCATAAAGGTTAATAAGATAATATGGCGAGCAGGTATGGAATTAGAGCTTACCGGTTGCCATCTGTTGGGACTATATCATTAATTTTAAGCTTTTGAGTAATTTCTTCTACACGCAGATGAATAGTATAGGCATCTAATTGTTCACTCGTCATAGGTGTAAGAATGACCGTGGGAAGCCCCATTAGACCAGCGACTTTATTCTCATCAGCTGCTCCCCAGCGGTTTGCCTTTTTGCGTTTCCTAAGGTCAGGCTGTTCTGCAGGATTGATGGATTTTTAGTACATTGATTACCAGTACAGTGGGATATATTTAGAAGAGTTTCTTGAAGATAAACATACCACGTTTGATGGACCGTCCACGCTTGGTTCCACCATCCATATCACCCATCAAAATGACGCTAGAGGATACCTCCAGCTTAACCGGGCTTCCTGGAGAATCCTCAGTTTGTTTGATATTGGCATTTGGTTTGTTAGTAGTTCCAATATCAGAAGGAGATTCGTCTTTATTCCTTGGAAGACGACGTTGTCCTAACGGTGTAGCATTGGTGCCAGTTCTACTACTTCCCAGCACAAAAGGCATTTCAGTATAGTAGCAATTTTATATATTCCTTGTATAGGTGATGGTTGAGTGATGAATTGTGTCCTCAAAACGATTGTAGATAGGAAGGAGGGGGGATGAGGATGGTTGTAGTGTTGGGAGATGTGCTGAATTGCAAGTCTTGGCAAATTGACTATGCAACTTTCTTAGGTGGACTACCTGGTTTTAGCTTTTTGTATCCTTAAATCTGAAGTCTTCGTGTTTCTTAAAGTCTGTAATCTCTTGTCGGAGAAGCCTTTAAGCGACCCCTTAACAAATTTGCTAAAGCCAAATGTATTTTCTAGACATTGTGTAGTATGGAGTTTATTGTTAGGCGAGTAACCCTATGGATATTACAAAATCATAGTAGCAGATAAGAGGCATGAATCTAGTACGATATTAGGGAGATTTATCAAGGATAATTGGTACGCGGTAAAAGTTGTATTTGGAAATTATATAGGAATGATCCCGGCACGCATACAGCAATTACGTCATGGCTCACGTGATAGTCTGGTTAGCAGAAATAATGTTCAGTGAACTGATAATATCTGTTTTAGATGTTCAAAAAATCTATGATCAAGGTCTATACGTAATTCCTGGAGGTTTGGAAGTTAGTGATAAAACTCCATGTATTTTTGCTATATCAAGCTAGACCAAGGCTAAAGAGGCTCAACTGGATTTTGCTATAGTAATTCACCCCACTAAGAGTCACTCACGACGAAAGTTTCGAAACATCACTTATTTGCTTCAATACCACCACTATTTAGGTTCATACCGATTAGAGGTTAGGTATCTAGAATGTCGTTTGCTGTGCTTCGTTCGTCTACTCTCCCACGCTCTATCTTCTACCACAACCCCACGGGGGTGGTAGCATATAGGTCTTTCACCTTACTCTCAAGACTATCAGCTCCGTCCGAGCCATCACAGAAGCTATTTCCACATAGGAGATCTTTTAACTCTATTCCGGGACCGGGTGGGAACTCGTTATTTGGGAGCCCTGGACCAGAGAGGGGTGGGTCTCCGAGCTACTTCAGGAAGGAGAGATTACCGGCGAATACTATTATCAAGTTCGTATCCATTCATCTGTCATAAGTCCTAGGGTTCATCAAGTAGAAGGAGTGCTTGCTAATTTCTTACTCTATTAGGTTCGTACCACAGCAAACAGCATGGGTTGTCGAAAGAATGGGTAGATTCCACAGGATTCTAGACCCTGGCTTAGCTATCCTAATTCCAATCGTCGATAAAATTCAATATGTCAAATCTCTAAAAGAGGTCGCTATCGAGATCCCTAGCCAGAGCGCCATCACCGCTGACAATGTCACCTTAGATCTAGATGTAAGTATTCTGTTCCGTTTCGTAGGCTTAGTTCAATAAGGCTAACTCTATCATTGCCAGGGTGTTCTCTACATTCGAGTATTTGATGCATATAAGGCTAGTTACGGAGTTGAAGATGCTGAATACGCAATCTCCCAGCTTGCACAAACAACTATGCGTTCTGAAATTGGCCAGTTGACACTCGACCAAGTCCTAAAAGAGAGAGCAGCACTAAATATCAACATTACCCAGGCTCTCAATGAGCCTGCCGCTGACTGGGGCGTAAAATGTCTCCGTTACGAAATCAGGGATATCCATGCGCCTGATCAAGTCCTCGAGGCGATGAACCGTCAAGTTTCTGCTGAGCGTTCGAAACGTGCAGAGATCCTTGAATCAGAAGGGCAGAGGCAGAGTGCGATTAACATCGCCGAGGGTAAAAAGCAGTCTGTCATCTTGGCTTCCGAGGCGAAGAAAGCAGAGCAGATCAACTGGGCTGCAGGAGAGGCGCAGGCTATCCTTGTAAAGGCTGAAGCAACGGCTAGGGGTCTTGAGGCTGTTGCGGAGGCGATTCGTGTACATGGAGACTCTGCACAGAATGCAGTCAGTTTGACAGTAGCAGATAAGTATGTTGAAGCGTTTGGAAGGCTGGCGAAGGAGAGTAATACTATTGTTATTCCAGCCCAGCTTGGCGATATTGGTGGCATGATTGCTGGGGCTATGGGAATTTACGGCAAAGTTGCAGAGACACAGGCGAGACAGGCGAGGGGGCTAGCGATTGAGGCTGCTGAAGACCAGGAGAGACAGGAGAGAGAGGAGACAAAGGCAGAGAGGAAGGAGAAGAAAAAGAATTCGAAGGTACAGGTTTCATTTGGGGACTATGAACAGAGATAGTTGGGGTGCTGCTGGAAAGGGTCGTTTTTAGAAACTCACCTTCATTTGGTAAAAAGTTCCTTTTGTGGTCTCTTTGTTTTCTCCTTTGAGTCGCATTAGCGAGAAACTCTACTCTTTGTTATTATTTTTGAGCTTCTCTGTATAATAACATTATTTCTTTTCAATTATCATTGGCTTCTAAATATGATAGCCACGATACACTCAAGCCAGCTACTATCCTGCCGCTATGTTACCGAAGACCAAGGAAATAGTACTTGCTAAATTCAGGCAATGCTAATCACCAGTAACAGTGATCTGTATAGGACTGTTTAATCCTAAGGGATAACTTCTGACAGCACATACACGGTTTCGGTTGTTTCTAAAATGAGGCTGTATAATGCGGGCGCTTCTGCGAAGCGCGCTATGAGCTCCTATTAGCTGATGCACACTATAGCACGTGACTAACGCGGGGAAGATAGTCCTCCAGGCAGCAATATGAATAACACGGCGCATGTCCGCCTTAAATATCCCGCCATATTTATACCTGTGGAGGTCCTCTCCATAGCTTTCATCAATACCAGAGCCTTCCCAGCGATTAGTTCAAGACCGGGAACCTACTACTTGGTGGCCACACCCAAATCCTATCCAAAGCCATGGAAGCCGTAGGGCTAGCAGCCAGCATAATCGGCATCCTCCAACTCGCCGGAAAAACCGTTGCTGTTTCCTACAACTACTGTAGCACGGCAAAGGGGGCACCTCAAGACATCCGTGATCTCCTAGATGAGCTATCGAGCCTTACAAAGGTACTAGAATCACTACAAAGCTATGTCAATGCGAACCCGCAATCAGAATCACTCAATAAACTTAATGAGCCGGATGGGCCAATCACTGGAATTTTCGAACTGTTGAAGGAGCTGTATAATAAACTGGAGGGGAAGGGTGGATCTAAATTACAATTAATTGATCGGTTGAAATGGCCGCTAAGGGAGAAGGAGACGATGAAATGTATTGCGAGGATTGAGAGGCATAAGACTTTGTTTGTTTTTGCGTTGACGGCGGATCAGATGTAGGTTTTTAAAACCAGTCAGGAGATTTATTTAGATAAACTGATCGGAGATAGATCGCTGTCGAAGGAGCTTGAAGCATATGCTAAAGAGGCGAAGAACACGATCGAGGAACTACAGGCTAGTGTTCGGGATACGACTTTGGCTATTCACGACCTCAAGCTTGTTTCTAAAGATACAAATGAAATCGTTCGGGAAATTAAGGTTGATGCTTATAATACGAATATTGCAATTCAGGGCCTACAGTCTGAGGCCGTTGCTCAGAGGTTGTGGAGGCAGACGCAGATGACTTTTGCTGAAGGTGAGAAGGAAGCTTCTCGACTATGAATAGGATTTTGACAAAGTTATAGCGGAGCGACGGAAGAGTATAATTAATTGGTTCTATCCGGACACCTTTGATACAAAGCATGCCGAGATTAGCGGTATAAGGCAGCCGGGGACTGGCGAGTGGCTTTTGTTGACACCAGAGATTCAAGAGTGGATCAAGAAAAACCCAAATTCTCCTATTCTCTGGGGTTATGGCATTCGTAAGTGCATTAAAATTCCTAACTCTTCGTGTTCCCTGGAAATCCCGGGGATAATATAAATTCAGTAAAAATTGGGCTAACAAAATCAAAACAGCTGGAGCCGGAAAAACGTTTCTATGGTATATTTTTCCTGGCGGGGTTTTAAACGTTAAATGTGATTCTAACTTCGGATCAATGATAGTTCCGTTGTAATTGACCACCTCCAGTCACAAACAGCAACAGCAAACTATGGGCTAGCCTACGTATACTTTGATTATAAAGAGCAAGAACGACAAAAACCTATTCATATTCTCGCTAGTCTAGTTAAACAGCTTCTCTATCAGCTAGTTGATCTCCCCGCACACATCGAAGAGCTCCACAAAAGACTCGAACCCCATGGGAAGCGGCCCACACAAAATGATCTATTCTCTGCTCTTGTAGCAACATTACCAGAGTTCGATCAGGTATTTTTCGTCTTCGATGCACTAGACGAATGCCACCAGAAAAAGCAAAGAACAGGACTTCTACCGCTGTTCCACCAGATGGGGCAGAGTGGGATCCATGTGTTTATCACGAGTCGGCAGTATCCCGAAGATATTCAGGACGCGTTGAAAGAATCAGCAAAGGTCGAGCTAGTTGCAAATGGCGAGGATATCAGACGCTACATCGAGCAGAAAATTGAGGAAAACGCTCGGGCAAGGCGGCTTGTTAAGCAGGGGAGGTGTAGAGATTTGATTGTATCAGAGCTTACCGAATGTGCAAAGGGGATGTAAGTTATCATCTTTATCCTGGACCAAGATTGTATAAGCGGTTTAGTGATCTCTCAGCCCTGATTCTATCTGGTCTGAGCACGAGACACGCATTAGTCTGCTTGTTCCTATACTAAATAAATTTAGGTTTTTGCTTGTTCATTTCCATATCGAATTCATCTGCGAAATGACCAATGTGCGATTCATTTTCCGAGCACTTGAAAGTCTTAAAAACTCTTCAAACGAGGACAAACCGCTAGACCCCACCTATAATAGGGCTATGGAGACTCTTAAAAATCAAGGCAAAGACCCGGCAAAACTAGGGATGAAGATTCTTGCCTGGCTTGTGAAAGCTTGTCGCATCATGTCAGTCGACGAACTCCGAGAAGCGATAGCTGTGGAGGAAAACCGATACGAGCTCGACGAGTATGACTGGACAGATAATATTACATTACTTGATGTCTGCGCAGGTCTGGTTACTATCGACGAAAAAAGCAATACAATAAGGCTGGTTCATTATACGGTCCAGGAGTACTTACTCGTGAACTCACTTATCGATGAAAATGCGAAGTTTGATATTGTGATGGCTTGCGCTACCTATTTATCGTTTGACGTGTTTTCCGAACCCGCACGCGGATTATATTCGGTTTATAACCGGGTTGTACAACACCCTTTCCTTCATTACGCCGCAAGATATTTGACCTTTCACATCAATGATTGCGACGAGGACCTTACCGTGGACCTTCTTCTCAAATTACTCGAGAAACAGGGCCATATATCCTCTTACGTTCAAGTAAACAACTACCGTACTTTAGGAGAAGGCGGATCTGGGGAGAGCTATCCTATACAAAAACCTTTACACATAGCATGCTCAGTCGGGCATGCAGGAGTAGTTCAGATAATTCTCGATGAGGGCGCGGACATCGAGCTAGAGGATAGTAATGGAGAGAAACCGTTATATATGGCTGCCCTCCACGGTCACAAAAAAGTTGTCGATCTCCTTCTCATGAACGGTGCCGATATCTCGTCAAAGGGGAAGACTGGATCCACAATGTTACATACCACATTAATAGCTGGGCATGATCTACTGTTTCAGGCTCTCGTCGAAAAGGGTGCAAATGTCTCAGCGCAGGATGAAAATGGAGCTACACCACTACACACCACCGCGGTTGTAGGAAATCATGGAGCTGCTCAAATCCTCCTTCGAGCTGGTGCCAATATCGCAGCGCCAGATAACTATGGGCGTACACCACTACACTGCGCCGTACAAGGGGGGAAAGAAGCGGTGATGAGGCTTCTCCTTGATCAGGGTGCCGATATCGAGGTCACTGACTCCACTGGTTATACGCCACTACATACGGCCTCAATGCAGATTTACCCTGATACTGTGGGTCAGTTAATTTCCATGGGAGCAAATATCGAAGCGAGGGATAAGTTTGGGGAGACCCCTCTCCATTTAGCTGTGCGTATGGGCCGCAATGAAATCGTTCAGTTGCTTCTCAATAGGGGGGCCAATATCTTGGCAAAGACTGATTTTGGGTCCTCGATGTTACATGATGCCGCCTATGCATACCACGTCTCTACTGCGCAGCTGCTCCTCAAAAATGGCGCCGATGACTCTCTTCTGCGAGAATATGGAGATGCATTCCTACACGAAGGACTCGAGTTCAACGCTCAGGCAGCAACTAAGTTTTTGAATATCATACGGGATGCGCATGCCCTCCCTAAACCCGACTGGCTACTGGAGATTGAAAGAAAGAAAATGGAGGACAAGGAGAAGAGGGAGATGGAAGCGATGAAGATGAAGGCGAAGGAGGACCAGACTCAGGATGAGAGTGATGAAGAGGAAAGTGATGAAGAGGAAAGTGAAGAAGAGGACAACAGTGAGGAGGAGCTCCAAGAAAATGCTAGACGCCAATGTATACCTGCTATGTGATCCTATTTGTCAAAAGTACAGCTGGACTTAGCAGTTTATCGTATAAATAACCATACTTCAAATAAGTCAAGATTTTAAGAGGTTAAAACATAGAGACTAAGAATTAAAAAGCAATTGCCCAAACATAATAGTTTATCCCGGAATCCTTCCCCGCTCGATCAGCATCTCTAGATTTCTTTGATATATCCTACTTCCACCAGTTGATCTATCGGGACATTAAACTCCTGCTGCTTTGTTCTCGTATTCTCTCTCATCCAAATAAAGGAGCTCAATGCGATCCTCCTCGGAAGAATACTCTTTGAATCTATTCTCAACTGCTCTTTTCCTAGGATATAAATAACCTGTTTCTCGTAGGCAGCGTCTAGTGCATCCCGCTCGCGCAAGGCCCTAGCCTTTACTCTAGCGTTATCGCTGCTTCCCGAAGACTTACATTCGGTCTCTTCGATTTCGGTATCCAGGAAAGACTTTAGTTGATCGTAGAGGATTGAACCAAAGTTTTCGGTGAATATGTGGTCGTTATAGCCATGACGAACGATAATTCGGAAATTATTGGAAGAACCGACACGTTGGACTATGTAGCGTTCTTCCTCATGAACCTAAATTTCAAATTATCAGTCCTTTTCCCGTGTATATTTTAGATAGGTGCTGACTAACCGTAGGCTGGACAAGTTGACGAAGATGGAAGAACACAATCACATCATGCTGAGCTTCAAATTTTCGAACAAAGTGTGTATAAACCGCTGGGGCTTGGTACCCGATCTTGTCAAAGAAAATACCAACACCTTTGATCTTTCCCATCTCCTTTAGGCCACTTGATCGATGTAACATCAACTTTCCATCTGGATCGCAGGTCACTAGTGAGGAAGGTGATATGTTATCGTCCACTTCTGATTTCCATTGCTGCTTTTTCCCAAAACGCCAAAGGAAGAGGACACAAGAGAGGAGTAGAGCAAGCAAAAGGGTGAACCATGCTCCTTCAGGAACTTTTGTAAGAGCGGCCGTTAAAAACGCCCCGTCTATAGCGCCAAAGAGGATAAAGCCGGCCAGAACGACGAGGAAGTGGAGTTGCCATACAATAAGGGCAACTACAGAAACCATGCACGTTGTGATAAAAGTAACCATGATAACACAGACACCATACGCATTGCCCAAGCTTGTAGTCTAATAAATTTTAGTTCATTAAGCACTTCACCGGATAAGAAAACTGGTCTTACGTTATTGTAAACAGCGGTCACAATGACAGTTCCAACCATCATCAACCAATTCGCAAGCGGGATATAGATCTGCCCATGGAATCTGGTGCTGGTATGTAGAAGCTTTATCTTTGGGAAATATGACAAGCTCATGCATTGTGACAGGAGTTGAAAAGAGCCGGTTATCATTGCCTGGGACGCTACAATCGCCGCCAAGATCGAGAGAATCAAACTAGGATAGTACATCCCAGGAGGAACAGTATTGAAGAACGGATTAGAGACTGCTTCTGGATTCTTGCTGATGTTGGCAGCTTGACCAATGTAGGCGAGGAGTAGACAGGGGTACGCAAAAAAAAGCCATGATAACCGTATTGCTCTATGATAGAAGTTAGTTTATTCGAAGGAATTTATTCTCACTGGGAACCCCAAACCTTGCTGAGAAGGCTCCTAAATCTGCGAATAATGCTTCTACGCCCGTGAACGAGAGTAGGATAGCGCCAAGGCTTTTCCATCCCTCTTCTCCATTCCTAATGAAATAATTAAATGAATATGCAGGGTTAAATGCTTTCAGAACAGAGGCATCGAATTGCGCAAGGTTCTATTACAAAAAATACGGTAGTTAGTAAACCTCTAGTACTGAACAAAGCCTAGGTACTCACATAGATTCCAAAAGTCATATTGAACAGCAACCATAACACGACTATTGGTGCAAAGGTTGTACCAAGCTTAGTGATCCCGAATGGCTGGATGAGAAAAAGCAAAACCAGTATAGCACACGAGATACCGACGATGGTATTTGTTTCGATATCAGGGACCTTGACCTTAAGACCTTGGATAGCACCAAGAACAGACTGCGCGGGAGTGAGGATGCCATCTGCAATAACCAAACAAACACCAAACACTGCCAAGAATTTTATAAAAGTCCGAAATAGGAAACTATCCTCTAGGAATGAGCGGAACCCCAGGTTTGGCTTTTTCATCTCGTGCGTGAGATGCCGTTCGAGCTTTACTGTCAAAGGCTCGCGGGGGTTACGTTGCATGATATTACACTAGTCTAGGAATTAGTTTATGTAGTAGAAGTTTCTATCCCTATAATGACTTACATAGCGGGTGAGCAATGAATATAAGGCGAACGTTCCTCCTTCACCATCATCATCCGCAAAAAGGACAATAGTCACATATTTCAAGGTGACCACCAGAGTTAGAGTCCATATGATAAGCGATAAGGCACCTATTAGGTCTTGGTATGATGGTGGAGACGTGAAAGTTGAAGAAAAAACATAAAGTGGGCTGGTGCCAATATCCCCGTAGATAACGCCGATCGACTGGTAGGTGAGCCTAAAGACTGTTTAATAATATAGTTTATAATATCAACTTAAAACATTAGACACTTACCATGCTAGCATGACCCCACTAAACTCCTATATCCCTAAGTTTTAGTACATAGCATACTAGGTGATTTCTTCGATGTATGATGCTTACTTGTTTCGTCTTGAAGTCCTTGTAACGTATATGTGCCTCAATATCTTCGAACATGACTTTACCATCACCAGACCCCTCACCATCTGTTATATGGTCACTAGTAGTACTAATGCCTCTTGAGTTCTCTTTGTCAGTCATACCATTTGATAGGCCGATGCGCTGAATGTCTGCCATCTTTGAAGTTGACATTTGTTGTTAGCATATGGTGGGGAACTGAAAGTTTAAACCAAACTCAGTATCAACGGCCATAGATAGTCTTTATGTAGGGTGGCCCTGACCTCAGCTGTGCTAGTTTGGGGGGGGGTGTTTCTGCTAAGGTCACCTGCGAGCTGATGTGCAGTGCCGACAAAAATCACTACCGGGACTAAATCGGCGAACGCCCACTAGTGTTTGGTGGCTATCATTCGCTCGTGCAAGCCGTAAATTTAATATCTAAAGCTATTCGGCATAATAACTTGAACACGAATTAAGATAAAGGATTCTGCATGGTCATACTGGTAGTTATTCATAGATTAAGACAAAGTTGTGAGAGGACACACAAGTGTAACAGGTATTCCCGAGCAAATAAAATCACTGCCTCAGATATTAACGGGAGAGTAACATGATTCAAATTTTAAAATCTGTTTATAAAAACCCACTATGTAAGATGAGAGATAGCAGGATTGAATTGCGTAACATATCTTTATCAATGAATTTGAGATAATATCGCTGGGACCTACCATAAGTAGAACTCACGACTCTGCCACCATCAAAACTAATGCATAATCAGCAGAGCTTTGAGTATTTTATTCCCGAGATCTCCTATTTGTCCGATATGCGGTACTTCAGGGCATTTACAGCCCCTTCGAGACGATGTCCCCACAAGGCTACATTCCATCTTAAGACTTCCTAAAAAAACATCAGCTTCATTGTCTGTTTTATTTGGTCCAGTCTCAGTGGCTAGAGAAAATTTGCGCATACCCATAAACGGAATGTGCTTGCTATAATCCTCCCTCTGAAAATCGCTCATACTCTAGAAAGCTGCGACGGTGTATTGTAAGAAGAACCTGGATATGCCACGCAAGTCAGCCAACCAAAGTGTTGATGTGTAAAATGCATGTTTAGGTCCCCGCGTTGAGAAGCTTGTTTTTAAGCGAGCACTGCATGTTGAATGAAACTCTTGGCGCGGAGCCATGGCCGCTACCGTGCGGTAATAACGCAGCCAACCATTCGGGACTAGCCGCAATATCCAACCTCACCGTGAAGGTGGCTGTGTCTCTGTCGCGATCAAATGTAAATCCCTCAGAGATAGATACTAGTCCACTAGTTCACAAGAGTAAGTGGTGATGTTTGAATAGGAGCTGGTACTAGATCCCATGGGAGGTGGCTACCCGGTGTATAGTCGCTATTTCCTTTTCCTCTATTAGGAATACCGGTCTATAATCATCAAACTATGCGTGATTTTAAGACCATTCTAACGCAGACGCAATAGGAATAATCTTTCGAGCTGTATGGCTGTCTATCCTAGCAATTAAGTGAATTTCTAGCGAGGAATTCCGGACTACCGTATCAATAGGTTTTAGAGAAGTAAACCTGGAACGTGATAAGAATATATAGAGATATTTTACTACATATCTACCCAGTTGCACCCAGAGGATGTTTATATGAACTTAAAAATAACTCTTAGCTCTTGAGTTTGTGTTTGCGGGAATTTGGAGCCGCCTTTGGAGTTTTTTTCCTGGGATATTCAGGCCCTCGTGTTCTAGTAGCACTGTTACCGTAGCAATGTACCACCTCGTAAGATATTACAGGCGTTTTTCTACTTAATCCCCATAGTTGGTTACATCCCCACTAATCCTCACTTCCAAAAGGAATGGAATTTACGGGAGAGTCAACATTCTTGCGACCTTCTACGATTAGGAACGAAGATTTAGGACAGATACCAAAAAGCATTACAAAGAGCTAGAGAAAAGCTACAGATAGTATATGAGACTACCTGCGGTACATCAACGCCACAATGCACTTATACGACACTTTTGAACAAATACCTAACTACGTAGGGCATGCCACTCCGAAAGTACCTAGTACCACGAGGCACATATACTTATGTCCCATTTACGGATCTGTAGCCTATCAAATTATTCTGTTTCAACAGCGGCATTATTTTTGGTACGACATTCATGCATGTTTATCCAGGCCTTCTTATTCCATAGAATGATCTCTAGTGTTCCTCCCATCTTCTCAACAGCCGCGCCGCTAGATATTATATACCGGAATTGGAAAGCTCGTATGTGTGCATATAGGAAGTGGTGGCCTGAGTTGAAAGTTTGGGTTGCAACTATCCGTTTGGTGAGAGGGCAACCAAACAGAATTAATGTGTGCTTATGCACACTTCTAATACCTGGTACAAGATCATGCAATAACCTTGCTTAGAAGAGCCCATAGTCCCAAAAACAGCTAACACACTAATATGATCCATCCAGATAAGTAAATTTTAAAATGGGTGATACCTCACTAGGACCTATGTAAATATCAGGAGCCTTACGGCCAACAATCGGGATCTTATAAAGAGTAAGACGTGTAAAAACGGTTTATAGGCTCAAAGGCGACGCCGTATATGTATGTGAACTCCTACTATACATGCCCCATAATGGCCCCTTGTAGTTGATCCATAGAGCTTAGAAAAATATGGGTATTTAAACATTTCTTTCATTGAGCTCTAGGTCTACATGTAGTTTTACCAGTACATTTGCTGCATCATTCAAATTGGTACCCTGTTATACCAGTTATTTTATGAATTATCGAGCTTTTGCTTATACCCACCCCTTATTATTATAGCCACAGCAACTCTATTCTAATTATTAATTTTCTCGAGCATGGCTGACGCTTTAAGCACACCACATAGTCTTGATTACATAATGACGGAAAGACAGATGTTTGCTGGGGAATGTGACTTTAAGTTTTGCAGTGCTACCGATTTCTATGACACAGCTGACTTAATATATGTAGCATTCTCTCGAACGCCGTGACCAAAAAGAAAAAGTTTTCCCATACTGTAGGTATCATCCATCGTACCGAGAATCAGGGTATTACATGTATCAATCACAGTGATCTAAATAGATACTGACGTTTGCAACGGCTAATAATCTCATCTAGGCTAATGTAACTCCACTCTAAAGGAGGGGGATTATAGAGTGATCCTTAGTATAAGAGAGTAATAATCTACTACTTTAAAAGTTCTAGCAAAATACCCCTACCATCATAGAATCATAGAAACAGAACAGAATTAATCTCTCGAAGAACGGGTGCTTTCTTAGGTATTCATTTACTTTTGTTGGAGTTCTTAGATTACGACGCGACGACACCGGCCGGCTAGCCCCAGAATCTGAAACCTTGGCATATCTGTGATACTACGTACCACAGCCACAAGAAATATTTTAATTCTAGAGAAGAAATCTAGCCGAAGCCTAGTATACCCTAGTGTCCCTTGTACCATTCAGATGAATTAGGTACCGATAGTCACAAATCACTTCCGCCAGTAGTATGGATTCCGGCCTCGAGCGAAGTTACATGTACTTCAGAGGTGGAGATATGTGACGAGAACTGTGGCGGTGGAAGTACGCTGATCTTTTCCCATAATTCGCCCTGCCACAGCTCCCGCCACCTTCCCCCACCCCCGAAGTACTTCGGACTATACAAGACCTCGGCTTAAGTATAGGCGGACAAGACTAGCATATAAATGTATTTTGTTGATATGGAGGATAATCAATAAATACTGCTAGCCTAGAAGTTACGCTAGTTCGGCCTTGTATAGTTATTAAAGTAAGCGGATCTATTTCGCTCCAGTACTAACTTTACCCCATATAATTTAGATTGGTTCTAGCTATAACAGCTTATCCCCGAGTTCATAAAATTCACATATTGGCTCGATATATAAGATTTATCTTGCTAGAGTATGCCAAGGGGGGCTTAATAAGATATTTGTAGGCCCCATGACTAATAACTTCTATGCTCTGTTATAAACAAAAACATCAATTAGATAGAGTACTACACATGCAAACAAGGTCAGGAGATCTATTGTTAGGGCTTTGTCCGATCGGTATCCGCTTGCGGCGCAATTAAGGAATAGCTAGGCATAAGTAGCTGGGAGACAGGACCTGATTTAAGAGTGGCTTTAAAGGTGGCTTTAGGTCTTTATTCCAATATAGTGGTACCAGACGTCGTACTCTCGAATTCACTAACTGTATGTTTTGCAAGTTAACTCCCTCCAAAAACTCCTTCTTATCAAGCCTTAACCATAAATAATCGGTGATGGGTATGCCAAGACTCGGATATGTCGGTACCTGATTAGTAGCATATTGCCCTTTACGGCCAGTTGGTACTACTTTCGTGATCGAACTTCGGTCAACAACAGGGGGGGGAGGTGAAGAGTTTAATAAATACAGGCTTTATCTCGCCAAGCAGTGCGCTGACATCAGATGCGCTAGAGCTTTAGCCCTAGCATCGTAAGGCAACAGCATTATTCCTAGTTCCTGTTTACTTAGATGTAATAAATGAGTGGTTATTTACGTGTGAGGTTGTGGTTCGCCCATAATCTCGATATATTGCTAACATTAGCCCTAAGAAGGCAAATTTCATCGTACGTTATAATGTGCCACCAGCAAACGTCACTGGGGGGAATCGGCAAGGTACAGCCGATCGCCAGTCGTTACATACAAGTCGGGGAGATATCTCAGCTGAAGTCCGCTAGCGGTGATGGTGATTCTGGACTTGCAGGGGGTCAGCAATACTCTATATATTAATCCTTGTAACAGAGTGGGGAAGTGAGCGAGCGAGGGAGGGGTTGGTTGATAAGGCGGGGGCAAACAGCTTCACTTCACAAAACCTCATCTCTCAGGCACAGCATAAAGTTAATTCGAACGAAAACCCTTAACCCGAGAAGAATACACACTAGATACACTTCATTGAATACTATCATGGCAACTCACTCCCCGACCCTTGTGGTCCTAACGCTCCTGCTCGTGCTGGTGTTCGCTTCCCCAGCTGCTGCTTTTGGCGCGGGGAACATCGCGTCTATTGCCAAGATCGAAGGCAAGAACTGGCGTCATGGTGATATCGAGGATACATTAAAGACGTTGTTGGCTCTCCACGGCGGAAAATGGACTGCTATGAACATTAGGCGTGTATATTTTGGGAACTGGCTGCGTGACTACTCCCAGGCGCTGGATGTGGGCACATTGAAGAGCGTTAATAAGGATACGATAAGGGTTCTGGTTTGGGTGTTGAGTTTTTTGAGTTTTGGGTATGCGACTGGAGAGTTTGAGGTTACGGAGGAGAGATTGGGTGTTTATAGACCGGAAGAGCATATTGGTGAGTACATACCGATTGGAGAGCTTTCATCCTCCTTGTTGGTCTCTTGCCACTTTATTGATAACCTCGAGTTTAATACCTTCGTTTCCTATCTCATGTCGCGAATGAAGTTCACAGCATAATTCTTATGCTAACATTCCGTAGACAATCCAAAAGACTATGCGGACAATATGGACGCCCGGGTCTATGACCCACGCCTTCGCCCTCCAGTCTTACAGGTTGAACTGGATATCGACCCAATGACAGGCATGAAAAACTACATCGCCAACGAAGCTGGTGGATGGGCCACCTCCACCGGTTACGTCAAGCACTCCTTGACTCGCTCGATCCACTTTGGCCGTTTATACACCTCCGGTGGTGCTGGTGTTGCGGGCAATGAAGCCGATCTTTGTGAAGCTCTTCGCTGTCTCGGACAAGCCCTCCATTGTCTGGAAGATTTCTCTGCACATTCGAACTATATCGAACTAGTATTGAGGGAGCTCGGATTTCTATCCGTATTCCCACACACCGGTATTGATACACAGCGGGTGATTGGAGTGCCCCCCGGCTATACTTCAGGTGGACCGCACGTATTCCCCCTTGTGACTGGTACCTTCGGCGCAGTCGATTTCCTACATTCGGTCCTCGGAGAAGCCCAAGACAAATTTTCCCAAACGGAAGTTGACGAGCTCAATATAGCCCTTGGAGAGGCCCACGAACAACAAAAGAAGTCTAAAAAGACTGGCCAAAAGTCAATGCTTCAAGACCTTCTCTCTCAGGTCCCAAACATGGGTGGATTTGCAGGCGACGCAGATAGGCTAGAGGCGGAATCTAATGCGAAGGAAATGGCAAACATGCATATCTCTCCCCATGGCTCACGAGGCCCCGGAGGCCCCTCTCCAGGTGGATTTGACCCTGTTAAAACAGCAAGGGATATCTATCCAATTCTCGAATTCCGGGACAAGGTCATGCGTTCAATCGAGGCTACAATCGAGAAAATCCCCGGCCTCTCTGCGCTCGTTGAAAAAATCTCCGATACCCTTTCCCTCTTTATTCTCGGTCTCCTCGCTCCGTATGTTCAGCCAATCATTGCGCAAGTCTCATTAGAACTCAAGACAGGCTCCTCCGCTGTGGTTGATTCGTCCGCACAACACCAGTATGAGCCATGGACTGTAGATACTTGCGATGACCCCACTCACTCCCTCCTCTCAAAGGACCATTTCTCAAATAAACTCAATACCCCTGCTGGCGAAGTTGCTTCAGCAGTTCTCGGATTTGTCGTTCCGCGTATCGTCTACGCATGGGAGAACCCCGCAGCCCCTGTGGAGGTTATCATGGCCGATATCATCCCAGTCTTCCACCATCCTGCTCTCCGGAAGTCTGGGCCCCCGTTCGAAATTCAGGGTATAATGTTCTCCACAGTACAGAGATGGGTCGACCGTCTCCCCGATCGCGGCGCCAGCCTTAACGACATCCTTTCATCCGAGGGTGTCCGGCAAGGTAAGAACCACGAAGGTGGTGTATTCGCCGGTGGTCACGGTGGAGGCCATGGAAAGACTAAGGGCGGTGAGTGGGATAAGACCAAGAAGAAGAAGGACAGCAAAGGGAAGAAGAACGACCCATTCGCAAATATCCCTGGTGTCTCTAGTACTTCTGGTGGCGGGGTAAGTGTCGGTGGTATGAAACTTCCGGGGGCTTTCGGTGGTGCGTTAGGGGGGCTTCTGGACGCTGCGGGACAGGGATATAACGATGGGAAATCTGGAAAATCGAAAGATGGCAAGTCAAAGGACAAGGACGAGAAAAAGAAGAAGGATAAATATGACGATCAGTATGAATACACGTGACCTTGTCTTTTATTTTTCTTCTTCTGGGAGCGTTGGGTGTTTGAGTACTAATGAGCTGGGTGCAAAAGTGATGATAAGGATCGAAAGGATAAGAAGGATAAAAAGGATAAGGATAAATATAAGGAGAAGGACCACAAGGACAAGGAGTACAAAGATAAAGACAAGAAGTACTTCACATTCCCTCCTCCCACAAGATTCCCCACAATTACACCAGACAGTCCTAACCAACCGGCGACTATAGGGACAAGAAAGATAAGAAAGATAAGAAGCACAAAGATAGAGGAGGCTCAGGCGACGAGCGAGGCGGGCACGGACATAGCTCACAGAACTATGAGTATAGGTATTAAGGACATGGGTCGTAAGGCTTTGACAGAGGAATTAAGGGATAGCGAAGGATTGTCTCGTTTTAGTCCCATATTTCTTTTGATAACCATTGAGTGGGATTTAAGTATTTGTATTGCTTGTTACGTTGCGTAGTAATGATTGCAGTAGCAAGTAAAGACACGTTACTATGATTACTCAGTCCATTCTCTCAAATACCCTTAATTAGCGATATCTCTTGAAGAGCCCTCATGAAGTCTTCGCACTAAGATGCCGTATCCCCTAGATAAGTACTCATCCCACGAACCATTCCCAGGACAAATTTATCCCAATATCCGACTGTTCCCTAGCTCTCCCAAGATATTCATTAACCCAACTTAATATAATTCCCCTTATTCCGTACGTTCCGAAACCAGTCTAAACCCAAGCTGTTGGCTCATGCCAAGCCTAGCTATTTAATATAGCAGTTTCTAGTAATTGTGGTATTATCTTTCAGACAAAAATATAGCTGCCTTTATCTCTATCATGTGTAGCTCTACATATACCTGCAAGACATTTCTGTCCCCCCATGTACTTATGATTAATTCATTCACTCATGTCTGTCTCAAAGACGTGAATCCTAACACTCTTCAGGGTTAGGGGACTACAACAGAATCCCGTAGACGTGAATTCATGCACGGATCCTGGTCCTTATGCAGGAGAGCCCCATAACGTGGATAACTATTACCCAACCTTTCCGCTGCCCTTCTTGTATATGTCTTTAATTGGATAACCATGTCTTGAACCCGACCTCCTTTTGGATGGTCTATCATGGCCCTGCTCATTGACTGATAAGGTACTTATTCAACGTCTTCCCCGCTGTTTCAAAGACGCTCAGCTAACCCTCCTTCAATGGCGCCCCCTGAGCACCTCGTACTCCGCAATCTCTCAGCAACGTCGATAACGATAGTCCGTATCGCGAACTTCCCAATTGCCAAACCCCCGGGCCCTGCCCCAGTCACGCTCAAGAACCTACACAACATCGGCAACTTCACGCACCACCTCACCCGCGCCCTCCGAACCAGCGGTGTCGCGCCCGCCCCACAACCAACTAACATAACTATCGCGGAAAACGCAAAGGCATTCACAGAACACGATGTCAAGTACATCATCCCGCCGTTCTGCACCATACAGACAGCGATCAAGCTCACAGACGGGGCTGTCCTACGGCTTGTATTCGAGGACGACCAAGCCGGAAGGTTCCGTATAGATCTAGGGGGCAGCGAGAAACCAGCAGTAGTCTGTCTAACACCCACAGCACCCACACGGTTCAATGGGGTCTTCCACAAGTCTCATTCACACCTCGCGCTCTTCTCAACCGCAGCTCTCCAAAAATGGCAAGAACGCCTCAAAGACGAAGTCCCCCTCTCAGCAATCTCGATCCCAGGCACCCACAACAGCCCCACCTGCTTCCGCGCACTACCGTCCGTACGCTGCCAAGCCGTCAGCATCAGAACACAGCTCGAGAACGGGATCCGCTTCTTCGATATTCGCTGCCAGGTTGAAAATAACGGAGAGCTCACCCTCGTCCATGCGGCTTTCCCAATCGTGCTTTCACTCACGGCAAAGAAGCTGCAGGAACTATTAGACGAGACTTACAAGTTCCTGGATACACACCCCCATGAGACAATCATCATGTCGCTGAAGCGCGAAGGCTGGGGAAAAGCAACTGATGAAGTATTCGCAAAACATCTGAAAGAACGCTATATCGATCCTCAATCGCATCGATGGTGGCTCGACCATACTCGCGTACCGAAGCTCGGTGAGGTTCGTGGGAAATGTATACTATTCCGTCGCTTCCTCTCGGCGACGTGGAAAGTCGGTATCAACGCCGAGGATTGGCAGTATAATTCCCATGATACATCGACCCCCGATGGGATGTGCCGTGTGCAGGACTTTTGTGAGGTCCTGGAGGCGCCGACGATTGATAAGAAGATTACATATATAAAAGATCACCTTGAGCGTGCGGCGGTGCCTGTGGAAGGTAAACCGTTGTTTGTGAATTTCTTGTCGGGGTGTAATTTCTGGAAGGTGGGGTGTTGGCCGGAAAACGTCGCCGAGAAGGTTAATGTGGAGGTTAAGCGTCATTTGGCGGTGGATCATCTGGCGGGGAAACATGGCGGGGATGGCGCGTGTGGGGTGGTTGTTTGTGATTATGTTGGTGATAGGGGTGAGTGGGATTTGGTGAGGCTAATAGTGGCTATGAATGCGTGGATTGAGAAGAGTAGTGAGATGAGTAATGGGGATAGAACAAATCATGAGAATGGAGAAGTTAATGCTGATGGAACAGATAATGTGAACAAAGCAGCGAACGGCTAATTAGTGGGTTTATATAAGGATAGTTTATATTGGTTATTTTTAGAGACCCGTTTGACGGTATATAAATGTATATTTAACAGACGATACATATATTAGAGCCACTTCCGCCTTCATTATGTCATTCCAGATGCTCCGTTATTAGAAATGTCCTCATTTAAAAATGTTTGTAGTTGTCCAGAGATATGTCTGTTTTTATCGTTACTTGTTTAATATTATTACCACTACCACTAATACGTATATATTAATACACCGGGTTTACATCCCAGTGCAGGAGTGGTAGTAGAGAGTAAAAATGGGGGAAGGATATGAAAATCATTATAAATCATACATGAGGGAGAATACAACCACATTGCATTTGATATTTTAAGTATTTTTTTACTTCTAATTAGTTTTTAACGCAAAAACGGTATAAAGGAACGTGATAAAAGGCAAGGGGCCAGAGCAGAGGACTACTACAATACCCAGAAATCTCGTATAATTATTGAGGAAAACAAATATATATACTAGCTAGATGTAGTTAGTACCAGGTCCAAAGAGTATGAATATATGTATGAAAGCTTAAATCAGCCAAGCTCAAGTTACCGCCTGTGAGCGCTTCTACGTGCCTTTTTCACTGAATCTAGTATGATGTACTTAGACCAGGTACTCCAGGTTAACATTAGCTAGTTTACGTACTAAGGTTCTAGTCAGGTAGCAAAGTGACTAGCTCACTGAATACACTACGGAGAGATAAGCCACTTTCTCATTAAGCTATATAAGCACTTGTCTCGGTAAACGTGCTTTTATTCAAGTACAGAGTGCTGGATTCAATGTAAATACCGCATGTAGGCGCTGGAATCTGGCATTTTGTACTTAGTTTGCTACTAGCTGGCAGTAAATTAAGCTTTGACTCCATGATTCACGCTTCCATTAATTGGATAATATAATGAGAATGCTCCGGTCTCAAGGTTTACGCATATATATATACAATAATTTGCCAGGGGAACCCTAAAATAGTATGGGTAGATTTTACCGGCGAATTGAGGTTTATCGACTACTAATACTGGACCCGTACGTGATATTCACGGGATATAGGTGGACCTAGCTAGGCCCTTGCTGTGTGGTGTGAGTACCTTAGCTCCTGGGCTCTATGTACTTATGATTAATTCATTCATTCACCGGATCGGTACTTAATAAACGGTAGTGAAATATAAATATGTAGCTAGTATTCCAGATCCTTTAGATAGCTCGAGTTTCCCCCCTCGGTAAGACAGTAAAATAACATGTGTAGCTTGATACAGAGCATTAATACGCCCCCAGAAGATCAATAGACTGTCAATATCCTATTTTCTACATGGGACATGTGTAATATAGAGAGGGCTAGAGTAGACTAAAGGCTTAGGAGGACTCGCTGCAGTGAGTCTCCCATGCTCCTGGAGTCGAAGCCTCCTACATTATAGTAGACCTAAAACCTGCTTGTATTCGGCACTATACCTATTCGATACCAATAATGCAACAAGACGGTAGGTTACTTATGATAAATTCATTCATTCATTCACAAGACGGTAGGTTAAATGTCGAGTGATATTCCATGATTAACTCAAATAAAAAAGCATATTCCAAAACACAATTAATGACATAAAATACACACAAGTATATCTCTATTAGGCTTTCTAAATAAGATACACTAAAGATAAAGCTCTTTACTATCACAGACTAGTAAAGTGAGATGATCGAAGCTAGTCACATAGACATGATATTTGCAATTTATAATTAAATCAACAATATTAGATAGATTTTTATTTTTTATAAATTTGGCTACATCTAAGCCTCTAGTCTCTGGAATTGATAATATAAAAATTTAATTTTTATCTATTTATTGTGCTATCAGGCTAGAAGAATGAGGGTCACGTCAGGCTGAATACTAGTCACTCAGGGCGCAAGGCAAAACACATGTAATAACAGTACCCGCGCACTGAAGAGTGTGTAAGTAAATCTATAAAGTGCAAGGAAATTTGATAGGTGAAGTAATCTCTAGCCCTTAACTCCCAGTTGGATGGAGATATTGGGTCACGATGAACTGGCTCCTTAGACAAACCTCGGCATCGGGCCTTGTCTATCACGATCTATGAACTTTCAGTAAACTACGTGTAAAGTAAGACGTACGTGTATATGCGTGGGATCTGCGGTCTTTCAAGATGCTACAATTAACATATATCACCAACGCGTCTCACGCACACATCACGTGATAAGGCTGAGCGAACACCGACACGTAGTCTGGGCATTTTTGTGTTTCATCCGCTGTTTGGATCGAGACATCTTGTTTCCTTACACCTGTAACTCATCTCATATATTCGCCAACGGATAGTCACTACATGGAGGCGTAATTCTCGGCCGACCCACTGCAAGAACCCACCCCTGAATATCACCCGTCCTCTCCCGCCCTCCTTTCCGTTATTAATATCAAGCGGAGATGTGCTGGTCATGTAGATGCCCACCAATTCAGTCCAGCCATCATTTAAACCCCAATCATACTCTACCGCTCCCGCTGCATGTTTCCACCGGGCAACCTGTACCTCAGCCCAACATCCATTCAAGTTCAAAACTCTCAGTGGGTGGTTTCTGATATTATTTATTGAATGTTTGGCTGATAAGGTTTTGCACAGACCTCCTAGCTTGATTTGCCGTGCACAGATTTGGTGGGCGGTTGGACAGCAGGTAACAGGTTTTACGACTCTGTGACGAGCTTCGTAGGGCAACATCGGATGCGCGTATCCTCAACTGCTCGTGGTCTCGTGGCGCTTGTAGAGCGGACTGCTATTGCATACCATCTGAAGCTGTAGGCCTTTCACAGTTTTTTATGGTACACAATAGACGTCTGTTCTAAAAACGCCGTAAGTATACGAGTACAGATATGATGCAAGAACCCGTGGCCCTAATCTAGGCTGTCAGACGCCATACAATCATGCAATTGGTTTAATTGCAGATTTCAGCCTTGAAAGATCAAAAGCTAAATAATAGATGGAGATACCTATACTTACACAGCGTCTAGACGGGCAAGTGTCAAATTGCCCTTCTTGCGCATACTGTAGGGTGTTATTGCAGAAAGCGCAACTTCCGCGGGTTGAATCGTGAAAAACACTAAAATAGAATCCATAGGCTCTTATCTTTTGGAAAGATAACTTGAACACCTAGGTCATTACAATTTACACTTATGGCATTGTCTTTTTGGGTACCCACCATCAATGGATGGATGACGTCTAGTGGAAACCCTAAACGGCTTAAGCAGCAGCTTGGGCGATATACACATAATGGTGAAGATCTTATAACAAATTTATTCTATGAGATATCCAACAAATCATCTATTATTTCGCCGTAATGTAAGATATTTCAGAAAGAAAGCGGGATTTCTGAGAGCCTGTTATTCACTACAATGGACTCTGAGATGGCCATTAGCATGCCTAGAACGTGATTAGAATGCTGGCTTGAAACTCTCGGCGGTGGTCATAAGCGCCACTAGTGCCGAGGTATTCGCGGCCACGGTGGGACGGCCGAATAAAAACCGGCCGGAGACAACGCCTTCCGGAAGGTTTTGGCGTGGACTTCTTCAATGGTCGGCAAGGCTCCGAGGAGGTCCCGGCAGATTAACTGTAATTGAACAGGATTAAGGTAGTAGAGACTTAACACCGGAGAGTCTCTGCTTCAGGCATTGAGCATGAACCTAACATGCTGTTACCTCAAGCAATAAGAATGAAGAGATTGCTGATTTCTTGCTTATGCACTGATTGTGTTCAGTGAGGCCATCTGAGAGAATATGCTACGTCATAGAAAGAAATTGGGAGGAAGTGGTAAGTTCATACAAGCTCAATTAATTAACATAGCCTTGTGTTCAGCTCCAGTGTCTACGATTAGGGCGATATGAAGCACCATAATTCTGCAGGAAACTGATCTTTTATAGCAGGTCTCCAAATAGTAAATTATTCGTATTCCATGGTTAATTCAGCGTAAAGAACCTCGGCTAGATCAGAATTTGAATATTTATTCTTTGGTTCATCTCTGGGCCTAGAGCCCTATCTTAGAAGAATATTTACAGAAGGTTAATAAAGGCACGATAGTAGTTTTTCAAGGAGTACAGCATTTTGGCCTCAGACCTACAGCACCCTGGGTCTCTCAAGGGAGGAAATTCCTTTTTATATATATTTATGGGTTAGGTACTTAAGCCCTGCAGCTAGGTAGCCCTCTGGTAACCCAAAGAGTGGGTTACGTAACATGTCAACATTGTGTGCAAGAACAAAATGGATAAGGTTTATGGTCCTGGTGGTTCAAATATCTTGAATAACCTGGGGGCTACAGAAAACAGGGGCAATGGAAGAAAGCGGAGAGATTGGAGTTCCAAGCAGCGAAGGAGCCTGAGGACACCCCGGTCGGAGCTAGAGTCTAGGCACTTCAAGAGCTATAGTAACCCGCAAAAAACACGCATGGCCAGACGATGGATAGGAGCTGGAGCTTTAGGTTATGAGAAAAATAAGTCAGGCGCTCAGTAATGAGGATCTACAAACTCTGGAAACTACTCGTAACCGGATAGCAACCTCTAGTGTTGGAACTCGTGAGAGTGAGCATTTAATTGCCTTGATGGTCATGGGCGAGCTGGTACCAGCGTACCGGAAGCAAGAATGGTTAAAGGAGACAGAGAAAGTTCTGCGAATTATGGATGAGAGAGAGTGCCTAGAAAGGGGAATCTAGACACTCTGTCGGCCATGAGGGACCCGGCAGCGACCTATCGGGAGCAGGGAAAGTTGAGGAAGGCGGAGAAACTAGAACTACAAGTAATAGAGGTGAGCGTGACCTGATTTGGTAAAAGACACTAGGTATCTTGTCAGCTAGATTTAACTTGACAATATACAGGAACGAGAGCGGTTGGAAGCAGTGAAGCTGAGCTACAGGTGGTTGAGGAAGGGGAGCTTCTCGGCAAGAAACGTCAAGATGCTCTATGAATCGGGTTCAGCTTTGTAGCGACATACGAAGCCGACGACTGAGGGGAGGCCTAAAGCTGCAAGCAGTAGGCACAATGGAGGAAGTGTCCGGTAAAGAGCATTCAGGTGAGCCTGGAAATAACCTACAAAAAATCAGGGGCTAGGCTAGAGCTCTAGGCAGTAGGGGGGGCCCTAGGTGGTAGAAGTAAAGGCAATCGACAAGTGACCTGTCAGCAAGGTTCAGTCTGACGGCGACTTACAGAAACCAAGAGCTCTCGAAGAAGGTAAGGGATTTAGGGATAAAAGTGAATGAAGCGAGGGAGGGGCTCGCTATATGGGTGAACCAATATAGCACTGAGTAATCTGATAGCAAAAGAGGAAATTGAATTATCATTGTTACGGCCACTATCAAGCTAGGTAGTTAAGCTAAGTAAATTAGCGACTGATAGATCTGGTAGTTCTTTCTATTTCGGAGTCCGTGTACATAGCTACATTTCAGGGGCCTTTGGTTTTTAGTGTTTTATAGAGCTGGTAGAGGAGATCCTGTTGTATCTTGGCACTTTCTTGGCACTATTTATAAGCGTAAGTAGAGTACTCTATGAGGGCGGGTACTACAATTCAAAGAATCTAATGTATTAGAGTTGACCAGCGTTTGACTCTCTATATGAATATCTTACTATTAGTAGGCCTTTCAATGCTCAGTCTTATACCGGGGTATATCATGTCAATTTATTTAGGCAAGTAGACACCTAGTTCCTCATCAACATTGAATATAAGAAGATCCAGAGTATTTTCAAACACTTTAGAATAATAGATGATTATAGTTATACTACCGTGATTGACCGGGGTATTATTTTTACTTTAGGGTGGGATATATTGACCCTAGGCCTGGCCAGGAATACCGCAACAGCATATATAGCTTACTGAATAGGAGGGAGATATGAACCATGATTTGACAGTTTAAGCTGCTTGTTTCTTTTCTTAAGCATATAACTACCATTTATCTATCTCCATGAAAACTTGGCACGAAAATCATAATAAAGCTCCAGAAAATCTCTCCCAGAAACAACTTCTAGTTCTAACACGAGTAAGAAAGCGCTTAATTTGCGAACTAAACTCCTCCATAATTAGCATCATAGTCAAAGACCATAGTGGATTAATTGATATTGAGTACTTACCTAAAGCATTTAGTAGAGACCTGCACTTTATAAACCCTTGTGCCCATGTAAGCCTTCATGCTTCTCAATTATTACAATATCCTCTTTCCCCACATGCTTAGGTTCGGTGGGGCTTGGTGGGGGGTTTCTCCAAGTAAGCTTGATATTATCTAAGGTATATGGGAGCCTTTCGGGGCTAGTGATATCGGCTCCCGGAACCACAAAGATCTCGACCCTGTTGACAAAATCGATACCTTCGACGTACGCATCCCAGGGATACTGGAGTTGAGCGTCCCAGGTCCATTTATACCATTTAATATACGGATCACCACCATTTGCAGGGTAACCACGGATTGAGAAGAGGATTGGTGATTTGGGGGTAGCGGTATACGGGAGGATAGATATTCCATGAAGGTCGAATGACTGTGCGGGTGAGTTTTGGCGAACCTTAAAGTATGGCTCAGCGCCTCCAGTATGGGATGAATCTTGCACATAAAGGAGGTTTGGAGGCGAGCTCGCGTGGTTTCGGGAAAAGAGATTCTTTTCAGATTGGTTGAAGATGTAATGATTGGTAGACCAGTCGAGATTTCCGTAGCCTTCGGGCCAGATGTAGTTTCCATCCGTAATTACTTCATCGAACTAATAGTGTGGCTTTAGTATCTTGTCTTTGGTAAATGGTTCTATGGAGATTTCATGCATCTTCTGGGATATGTGAAGAGGGATTATTTTTTGAAAACACTGGTATTATTATAATATGGTCCATACCATTAATATGACACTAAACTCTTCAGATACATTGATATCTTGGGAAGTAAATGGCTCTTGTTCAACTATACCAGTCCCCGAGTAAGCGTTTGGGATGGCACTTGTCGTGGAACAAAGAGCAAAGGCTCGGAACGCCATCTTGAGTATTTCATGCATATCTTGGCTTTAAATAGAGTGTTTTCTGGGTAGTTGCTCGAGATCGATCTTAGTGAAAGAGAGAAAGGCAATTGAATCGAGAAATATATACCTATCCGTGAATGTCTTGGAGGGCACAAAAAGAAATACTACGTTTTCAGATATGCATGTTATGATGTGTCACATACACCAATACCCCACCGATGGGCTCATAATCGAGTGAAAATCCTTTTATTATTGGATTTAAATTAGTGGCTGTTAATGTTCTTACCACCCTTTTGATTCTAGTGGGCTTCATATTTTCACTGGTACTTTACAGCAACTACATAGCTATCGGCTGAGCTCATACATACGGTGTTTTTTCCTCGAGGGTATTGGAGTATATCGTAGTGTCTTGGGGATAAAATATATTTAGGTAGTCTACTTCAGAAGTGTCGCCTTAAGTCGTGTCGTGTTGAGCAGGATTCTTGGCATCTCAATAAAGCCCGCTGTCGTCTTATTTGTTGGTTGTACTGGGCTGAAGTATGATATGCATATTTGGTTTCAAGTGGATGTTGCATACACGAGTTTTGTGCTCTACCATATCCGGTTAGACGTCTTGGCATACACAAGTGTTTTAGACTAGTGCTCAGTGTTTGAGCGTAAAACATACATGTTGTGGAGGCACTCTTTCTATTTTACATGCCCGGAGGCGTTATATCTGACGGGCTAGTCCCGCCAAGACATCTATCTTATACCTTGCCCTTAGCTCTCCCACAATGTATCTCACCTAGCGCGGGACAAGCATCCGATTGCAAATCATCTCTCCCAAATTAAATTAGTAATTATTATAACAATGATAATTCTAGTACCACATCGATTAAAATATTAAATTCGATCAACAGTATTTGTGCCTGGCGGTATGTATAGAGTACATCTATACATGGTACGTACAGGCCATACTTTCAATTAAATTAGCCTTGTTCTTATGTGTTTTCCACTAACAGATGAGCTACAAGCTAACTACCAGATTAGTGGGCCTCTTTCACACTTATAGCTGTGGTCGACGGATACGGGTATATGCACATATAATATACCCACACGCATATTCCTGAGTAAATTATCTTAAGCGGAGAAACTCTTTTTCTACTCCTTACCTTTAATTCTAACAATATGTTTAAGCTGTTTAATAACTATGCTAATCTGGTCTATCGAGCTAGTAAAAGATTCAAAATTATGAGTAATAGCTATATTGATCATAAGGCTCAGCCCTGTCTAACCCAGAACGGTATTCCAGAACATTTATTCTTCGGCAAATAAACATGTAGCCTAGAAGCCTCATAGTAGGTTATAATTAAGTAGGATCATTAGCCTAAATCAATTGATCGCTCTAGCCTTGGCTACTCTTTAGGATTTACGAGACGAATCTACTTGCGCGCGTGATCACCTGACGTGTACATGCTCCTAGCACGAGGACATGTGATAAATGCGCAAGTGAGTTATACTATATGAGTCCACCAGGTACGTCTCTAGTAATCCTCCTTGACTATATATCCCTCGCAAGTGAACCACTGAATACGGTGGGACAATGTAGCTAAGGTATACCATCACTCAGCTTCGACCTAAAGCTATTACTCGGTATGAATTCTGGCGATTCCCCTAAATCCAAGACTTTAGCTGCTGTTCAGACTTTATTTGGACGGCGCGGATGCTATTTAGTTTGCTCGGCGCTCTATGCATATAGAACTATTCCTTCAGCTTCTCGAAGATCACCGCTGCATTTAGCCTAAATCTGGCAGCGATAATGGCCCCGCATTCGGCTCGGTCTATTATGAGCCGGATACATGGATACTTAATTATCTCAAAATCACGCGTTATATAAGATTCAAGAATCTCATGGTTTCTCTTCTTTCTCAATTCGTGGGTAGTTTACTCATATCCGTCTTCGCTGTGTACTGGATAGTTCCACTCTTGACAACGATACCTCCACAACAAAAAATGGCCCCATCATTTACAGTTATTGCTACGGCTGGAAAGCCAATTCTGCATCAGGACGATTTCTGGCTTACCGAAGCTCCTGTACACGATGAAGAGACCGGGCTTACTTGGTTTACGGATATTCCCCGGGGTGCTGTTTACAGCTTCGATGTCAAGGTTGGACAAGAGAGCTTAAAGCGGATTGAAGTTGGCGAGTATGTTGGATGTCTTGCTTTGATTGAAGGAGTAGGTCTACTCTACATCCCTATCAATAAATAAGTTTCTCTCTTGCTTAATTGCTGAATATTCTCCGTAATCTGTAGGATAAAGAGCATCTGGCGGTTGGCGCTAAAAAGGGATTCGCAAAATTGAATATCAAAACTGGAAAGCTGGATTACTACAACATACTGTACCCCGACGATCAAGAGAAGCAGGACTTGATGAGAATCAACGACGGTACTGTTGATGTCAAGGGGCGCTACTGGGCGGCAGCCATGAGGAGGTCAGTAGTACCCCATGTTCTTACTACCAAAGCGCAGAACCACCCCCCCTTGCTAACTCAGCACAGTTTCGGACTTGGAGTTCCTCAAAACGAAGGATCGGTTTTCTGCTCTGATACAAAGAAGGTCTTACGTTCCGTAAAGCATCCTGTTGCCGGCCCTAATGGATTTGCCTTTTCACCCGACAACACAATAATGTACTTCATCGAAACTCGACTTGGGACCATCTTCTCATACAACTATGACCCTGAAACTGGGTCAGCAACTAACGAGACTGAGTTCATCAAGTTTGATCCTGAGGTCCACGGGCCAGGGGCACCAGATGGGATTGCGATATCCGAGGACGGTGACCTGTGGGTTGCGGTCTTCAACGGTAACAAGGTAATCAGGTTTGACGCGAAAACAAAGGAAGTAAAGGGAATAATCGAGATCCCTACAAGCAAGCAAGTCGCTTGCCCAGCTTTTGTTGGTGAGGGTTTGGTTATTACAACAGGAAAGTTAGTGCATATGGATCCGGAGGTCGGAAAGGGTCATAGTCCAGATGCAGGTGATGTCTTCTATGTTCCACTTCCTGGTATAAAGGGGGCCAAGGTATATAAGGCTAGGTTTGACTAGAAATCAAATCATCACTGCGTGATCTGTATCTTTTTAAGCTGTAAATATCACAATATATATACCAAGCTAGTTGTGATAAATCTGGCAGTAGTGGTCCATAAGAGGGAAGTAATAGTGACGATGACATAATAAATACTTTAGCTCTTTAATCTAACCTAAAACTATATATAAATTTGTTATTTCGTAAAACTTGGTCCTAAAACTATATCTAGCACGAGATATACAAGTGCTTATATTTACTGTCTACAACCTTGAATGAACAAATTAATCATAAGTACATGGAGCCCATGTGTCTACAACCTTTAATTACAGAGCAACTAAAATTTATGTTATCAGTTACCATACACCTCTTTGGCTTTACGATTTGGAAGCTTAGGGGTATGTTTGAAGACAAGAATGCATCAATACATTTGTTGAGGTACATCTAGCGGCTGAGAAGTAGTATTGGCTAATGGGGTTAGGTTTACGCCCAGCCCGAATTACTGTCTATGAATTTTGATCCATGCCTTCAATCCTGGCACCGAAGGTAAACTTCAGGAAGTATTAGACATTCATAACGTAACATGACTGCTACGGCTAGTGACTTCAATCATACTTCCATGTAGGAGAGTGGAGCTCCTATGCTTTGCAAAGCCTTAGTCATGAGCTGGGCCTGAGACCTGGGGCTGCATTGCTGCAGTACACATACTTAACCGGAGAACCCATGTTCTATAGTAAAGGGCTAGGCCAAGAGCTGGTAGTCGATGTACTTGGGTGAAACTTGGAGCTCCACCTCGCTGAAGACCCGTGTCCCCTTTGCCATTGATCACGAGTGGAGATGCCTTGTTGGTAGTGCACTTCCAGTTATAACCTAAGTCTTTACTCAATCTTATATCTTACAGATAGCGTTTCTTAGGGTAAGACCGGCTACTTGAGCGACTGGTTAATTAATGCCAAGATCCTAAACTAAGACATCCTCCGCCATCATGGCTTAAGGGGCGTATTACTAGGGTTCATTCTGGATATTCTTTCCATAATAATAGACGAAGGTAGCTCCACCACTAGTCTATAGCATATCTAGCTGGTCTCACGGCGGAATTTCATCATCTGGTCTCACTCGCCTTTAGCTCTGCATACTCTCACCATTCATCACTCGCGCCGAAGTAATTTATCACGAGACCTAGCCTATAGAAGCATATCTAAATAGGCATTAACGGTTCAAACAGGTAGGCCTCTTTATCCATCTTTGATTGTAAGGTGGATATGATATGTGAATACTTATCTCGCTTGCGATTCCATATTTTTATTACAGCACTTGTATAGGTAGAATATGTATTTAGGTATAGTGGTATATTATACGACTGTAGATGTGTCTTGAATTTATGATATGATGTACGCTCGAAATTTCTGTTGGCCACATCGTTGCTTCTATGCGCTCATATGTTGATCTTGCGATTATCTGCATACATCACACCAACTCATTATATATGGGCAATAGTCTTGAGTTTAGACTGACGTGACAGCTCATGGGCAAAGGATTCAAGTTTAATCAGCCCCACACCGGCTGTTTCGTTCGCCTTCCCCGCCCGGCGAACCCTAACTTCTTGCAATCGCGATAACCAGCAAGGCGTAATGTCTTAGTCATACGCACATATACCCCTTATGGTGCAGAGCATGCTTTGCGGCAATTTGAACATCATTTCCCAGTTACCAGAATATACACTTACCAAGCCCCACTCTTATACCTGCCCTTGCTTCTAGAAGGTCGGGTAGGCAGCCCGAGATCGCGAGGGGGTCTACACGTATCACTTTTTTATATATAACTACGTCACCGACTTGATGAATCGACTAAGTGGCTGGCTCCCGGCCATCAGCTGTGCGAAATGGGATCCCACACCACTTAACTCACATTTAGTGTTCTCAAATCTTCCCGACCTGTGTGACAACTATTTTTTCTTTCTTTCATTGAGTTATAATAAATTTTACCCCTAGATATATTGTGCAGTTGCATGGCGTTTATGCCCATAATATATCGCGTCACTTAATATACGTCCTACGACGCACAATATGTAGGTTAATCAAACTACACTGAATTCTATATCAGAACTCGATATGCGCTCTATCGAGGAAAAAAGGTGTACTTCCAGGTTCTAATGGCTTATCAGGACAGGGATACTGATTTTCATAAGTAGACGAATTAACCAAAGCTTAATGCGAGATACCAGCCTACTCAGCCATCGATTTCTACGCTAATTGCTAAGGGTGTATAAAAGCTTCTGCTTTATTTCCCTATCAGATAAATATCCCGATTATTGGCTCTAGTCTCGATTTCAGAATTAGTATTAAATTGGAATGGGTGTAGAAATTTCAAAATTCTCGATTCCTCACTTGCATGATGGTTGACCCTAGATCTTTAGAATTTTTATACATATTACCACTCATAAAGCTAAGTGTACTTGTAACGGAATTTCTTGCACTTGAATGTATGTACCCCTAGACCTACATATATATATACGCTGCTATATATTTTTTTTAAATAGGGACAATTTTATGTTATTAATCAGCATACATGCAATATAATTAGATAGGAAAAGAAATTCCGGGAACTAGGTCAGAGATTAAGATTAAAGAGAAAGGGGAAAAAAAGAAAAAAACATAAGAAAAAGAAAGAATGAATGAATGGATGAAAAAGTTTGCTCCATACCCCCCCCCCACCTATCGATACACTCTAATAGCACCAGGACTATTACAGTCTTCAAATCCAGAGTCATAGGAGTTAGAAATATACCCATCCTCCTCCTCCTCCTCCTCCTCCCCATATTTATCTCCAAATATGTCCTCGGCAGTAACATCATAGGTACCCCAGCCTCTTCTAGTAGGCCCCTTGGGCCTTGACCCGGGGTTTAACATAAACCTTAGTGCATCACTGTTTGTCTCTGAAATAAGGTAGCCATACTCAAACTCAACCCCAAAGCCGTATACTCCGTTCTCGCAGCGGGCAACAATTGTGTCTGTTCCATTATGCCAAATATATTGTGTAAAAGGGATATACTCTAGCCCAAATCCTGCACGGATACGAGACTGATACACTTCGTCAGATCTATTGAGTTCCTGGGGTTCCCAGTCTGTGTTGATGAGCTGGCTCAAGACATCTTCCCACGATATGTCATTGTTCTGGGATGAGAGTTGGCTTGAGGTAGAAATAGGGGAATGTGTAGGGGGATAAGAATCAACTGAATGCTGTACTCTAATTGTACGGTTGGTAGGACATCGTTTTTCAGCAGAACAAGAACTAACTGGATGCTGTACTTCAATCGTAGGGCGAGCTGAGCTCTGAGTATGCCGAAGTCTAGGTGACGAATAGTCCTTTGGTAGTACTAGAGTTATGAGTTCTAGAGCTAGAAGGAACACTATCTCGAGCCCAAGTTCTATCAAAGTGGCCATAAAGGAATTGATGGCCTTATTAAAAAAAGGTGGTGCGCAAAGTATTTCGATTACCGAAGAGGACATCTTTTAAAAGAGGAGGAAGTACGCCGAACTTCTCGAGAAATCGTTTTTACCCGTGAAATGGATAATAAAAATTAGAGATTTGGGTACTGCGAGAGATTTTGGTGGATAATAAATAGTGACTGCTAAGGCTAAACTTGCTCAATTAAAGAAACAACAGTGACGTAGAGTGGGTATTAAAACGGCCTTGAAATATAACTGAGTAGGATTTGCTTTGTTGTTATGCATATTATTCTACTAATTATGTGTGGGGTTGCATGTACTTATTCATTCATTCACTAGTTATGTGTGCATGTTAGGCCGGTCTAGCTAGTAGCATTTGTAATCGAGGCGGTAAAGCACACCACCTGTTAGGTTTTAAATGACAGCTACGACGAAAATCTTAACCCCCTATTCTAAGCTTGACTGATGGCTATAAAACTTGCCCCTACTTCAAATGTTTCACTTATAATTGGGGGTTCAACTCTCACATAATATTGTATTAAAGCCCGTGACATTAACCTTATTATAGTTCGGTTGTCTCTTGATATATATGAATTTCTATACATGTTTGTCATAGGAGATTTTGGGCACCCCTCGCCGCCTGCTACTCAAGGCAAGGCAATTTTCGCCGTTGTATCGAATAGTACCTATAGCATAACGGCTGTTTCCCGATCTAAATGCAATGTGTTCTTAGTCCAAGGTTAATTAATTATTGAACAAGGAGAACTTTAAGCGACACGAGTAACCCTATTGGTATCTCTCGTAATTGGTATAGATGGATGTAAACCCCAAAGGACACGTTTCCCACATGTAACGGTCTACCGGCAATTCACAACCGAGTGGAGGGACCCTGATGATAGCCTGAACCGGGACGTTAGTACTGATGTATATTGGGTAATTTAATGTATAAGTATAAACTCATGTACTCAATAGCCTTGTATATACAGGCTCTCAACAAGAACTAGAGCTATCAGTTCCCTGGTCCGCGGACCTGTCGCTGCGCCTGCGCCTTCTCATGTATGCGCACGCAAATAGAGAGCGGGAAGTACCAAGGCTTCGGTCATTAATACCAGGATAAACCGTTAGAAAGTAGTATGTTATTAGCGAGATTGACTGTGGTCGCTAGCTCTGACTATGGTAGATTCTCGGTAGACTCCCCGCCCAAGGACCTGAATAACGATATTTCTTCTTCTTCATACGGATCTGACGACGGTTTATGGCTCTTCGAGCGATACACCATAAACGGAGGTTGGGAAATTTTGTGAAAAACGCAATAAGCTGGAGTAATACGGTCCTTAATAATAGTGACATAGTACTATAAGCCTAGAGCCATTCAAGTTCGGAATTCTATACTTATATATTAGTAGGTTTACTAAGAGAGCTTGGGGAATATAGTGGCTATCCTGGGCCGGCGGGGAGTCTCTGAATGCTTGTATATTAGCCAGAGTAGCTAGCCCTTCAGAGTTGTCAGACCTATGTAGCCCAACTCCTAGGTTTACTGACTAGCTCTTGAAACATTCTAGAGCATCGTGGTATCCGAAAGGAAGATAGTTCCTTTGCGCAGATGGATCCAGTTCTTGGCTCTGGTATTGTTAATAGTAACTAATCTCCGATTGGCCTAGAAACATGGCTAGAGTCGTTCTATACAGAATCGAGTACCGTTAAGATGTGAGTAAGTAGTAGGGTTTTCTATTCATAAAACTGAAATGAAAGAGAAGTTATCGGTGTGGTGAGGGGGAAGAGATTGGTATGATGAATGCGGTCTAATGTGTCGAGCGGGGAAGCTGCAAGGTTAGCTCTCCGGGTAAATTATAAATGTATATACTAGGGATGACACAAAATAGGGTAGTGCTTTATGGCCCAGAGATATATAAGTGGCATTATGTAGTACCTAAAATTTATTGTACATTATATCATGTAGCAGTACCTTTTAGACTACTCTAGCTTGGATAATACACCAAACCCAGGCAGGTATTGATGCCGATACCCTCCTTGCCGCTGGGATATATACAAAACACATTTGTATCCGGGTATATAAGTCTGTACATGCATATCTAGTAAGTTGATGGCTAATAGCTTACTACAATATTTCATTAGATGAGTTAGGCCTGCCCGTATGTGCCCTCGCCCCGAGTACATACCTCGTCATGGATAACGAGATCATATGTGAGGGTCTAAGTAAATGGACTGGCTGGCCTATGGTAAAATATCAAAGCTAAAAACCGCATTTCCTCTGTATTAGTTATCTTCAGTAATTAATTTATTAACCTGAAATTCTCTAGAATATATGTGCCATGTTGTCAGTCATATTAGTGCCCACGTACAGGCCGATCCGAAATTCAATCTTACGTACAGGTTTACATTATAGGAGGTGCGAGGGAAACGCTGGGTCACCCCGTAATTCATAGAGTAGGGTCACATGTTTTTGGGGTCATAATTTGTCAAAGTTAGTGCTAGCAGGTTACGTTAATTAATACGATATGTTGTATGGGTTGTGAAAAAATTTTATTCTCGGAGGAGGCCGTGTTAAATTAGCGTCGGTACCATCCTTGTTGGTTTGTCTCGCACAGAGACGCCACGTTTTGAATAAAACTACATATAGATCAATAGAGCGAATTAACATTTATACAGCCCTGCCAGCCATCATAATTTTTATCAAGCGGCCGATCCATACTTCGGAGTTGGTTACACAACCCAAAAGTTTGACTACAGGCCCAGGCCGTAGGGCAATTCCAACTAGGCATTGAACAAGAACCAAACTAACGAATGGAAGTCAAAATAAATGAAGCTGAAGTGAAGCCTGGCTGCGGGGTTTATCGATACGAGTTAACCTTGGGGCGTTATCGGGCTGAGTAGTATATATTAATCAGGGCTTATAATTAGTAGCGTTAAACCTTTGGAGCTCGAGAGCTTCAGGTCATTTTTCATAATACAGTTGATAAATAAAGATATCATATAAAACCAGGCATCTGATACCTCGGAGTGATAGCCCTACCTTGAAGGCTGGGGTTAATAGTAGTAACCCTTGGAAACTAAGTCTTGTGGATTAAATTCACGTCACCCGAGATGGCTGATTTAAGTCAGAAAATACATTCCATCTTTTGTACTACAGTTTCCAAAGACATGAATAAGAAATAAATATGCGGGCATACATTATCTCAGAACAATACAAGTAGCCGGCCCAATGAACTTCTGTAATAAAATACGAAAGAAACTCAAAACTCAAAAACAAAAATTGCCTCCACCCAGTTCATAACATCCATAAGCACTTCAATCGCAAAAGTAAGAAAATAGGGGTAAAAAGCTAAATAAATAAAAAAAAGAACACGGGCATTGAAACGACACCAAGAGTATATAAAATAGTAGGCAGGTGCCTATTTCCATTGCTTGATCTTCATCTCATGGAAATTTGACTCTTTTAACTTTGCCCCCACCTATTACGGCCTGAGAGAATCCTCCGCCTCCTAATTATATTTATGAAGATCAGAATCATCTCTTAGTCTGTAGTACACTTGACCGAACCCTTTCATGCACCCGTGTCTGGCCGAGGTTCTCTTTGAACTACACAGGCCCGGTGCCTCTTATTAACTTGGTCTATGCATATCTCCGGATCGGTTTCGCTTATCGGTCTCTTTGTTTGCGAGCTCGGGGGGTTATCCTCCGACATCTGGTAATCTTGGCTACTCTGTGGAGGAGTCGTCGAGGTTCCACGAATTGCAGGTGGTGCTGGGGGAGGGTTCGCGGACCTTTTTCCTTTATTTTCCTCCTGCAGAATTCCGTAATTGGCCTCAATTGCGCTTGATAGATAGACACAATTATAGCAGCCAGGCTTTGACTTGAAATCCCCAACCTCGTAATTTTCAAGTAGTTTCAATTTTTCAGGCTTATAGTTGGATACCGATATTGAAGTATAGCTACCGCCGCGTCTGACGACTTTGCTCATCATCATGAATCCCCAGGTCTCAGCACAACTTCCAAGAAGTTGTTGAGTAACAACAAGCTTTTTGCTCTCACCAAAATTCATTTTCTTGACATATAACTTCAGCGTATTTTCGTTAACTGAGTCCTGCATGAAGTCCGATGACTGTAAGCCCAAGATGCTGTTTTTGATATTCTCAAGGTCCACTGGTGCCCTAGGCCCCAAAGTCACATCCCCACCCCCTTCCTTTAACCATGAATTCCTCTCAAGTAACGGATTGTCGTTGCGGTCAAAAAGCTCATCTAACTGACCCAACCTCCCAGAATCCCAATAATTAAATATCTTAGCCCTTTCTTTGCCGGGATTGAGGCTGCTACATTTTCCCGTACTAATAATTGTGACAAGACTTTTGCTAGTACTCGGAGCCGAGAGTTGGTCCCCTTTGGCAAAAAAGACGCTATAGACAGGTGGGCTGTATTTGTTGGGCCGTAGGCACGAACTAATTGAACTTGACCACTTCGCCAGAAAAACCAAGATTGTGTGGGCATATGCCTGAGCACTCCCACGTTCCGGGTCGTAAGGTGGGAGCTTAAGGTTTAGCACTATTGCAAGTGCGCACCACGAAGAGTATATGTTGAATGAGACCCCATTTAAGGAAAATTGCATGGAGCATAACGCCTTGCCGTCGGAAGTAAATCGTATAGATTCTCCTTCATTACTAAAGAGACGTTAGCACAACCCTCTTAGCGCAAGCTGAATAAATATCCTTACAAGTGCGGCCATAGAAATTTGGTCCAGAGCTCCTTGAGTCCCTGGTCTGCACATTCACAACCGCCCACACCTTTACAACCGTCCACACCTTTACAACCCACCGTAACTTCTCTCAACCACCCCTGGATTTTCGGCACCTCCCACTTATACGCTGTGACAAAATCGAACGGCTCGCTGGGCGAACCCGTGGAGGAACTCATTTGCGGTTTTGAGAATTTGGAACAAAACGGGAAGTGCTAGGGAACCTAACATGGGGGTAAAAGACTGGAAAACCGGTAAGAATCTTAAGGTCAGGAGTTCGAGAGTCGCTCTTTCTAAAGTAGTCTTTAAGTTCAATTATTATACAGTGATATTGAGGGTCTTACATACTCTATCAATAGGTTGGTCAAGTTTGTATGTTTACGCTGGCTATTAGGACTACCTTTAGGTGTACAGTACGTGGTCTGGCTTAGTTAAAGATATCTAGGTACGTGCATATATTTTCCTGGCTATCAATCGGGCAAAAGCTCAGTTCTGATTTAACGATCTAACTCACTGAAGATAGTGTTACACTGGTAAAGTTATGAGGGCTAGTATTCCCTTACCACTCTTGCACTAAAAGTTCATTTCTATATTACTGAGTAGTTATACGTATACTAGACCGAAACACAATCACATATGCATAATATCTGTCTCCAGTCCTGGACTGTGTTCTCAAGTTTTTTCATAATAGCAAGAGCATACCCATCAATCGAAATTCAGATGACGTAGGTACGTCTGTCTAAAACAGTGTGTATTAGTGGTAGCAATTCGTCTCGATCAGTTGCATGTACCATACGTACCTCCAGAGCCTCAACTTCAATCCGTTTATGTATGTAGAGTGCATGGATAAACTAAACTAATAATAATCAACTACCGCTATCCGTAGTTCGTACTGTTGGCAGATTATCAAATTTGTCAAATTGAGTTTTATCGATAAGTGCAGTTCTATGGATTAGTAGTTGATTGGGCAGATTTATTATTTCGAGTAAAGAGGGTGTGAGATCGCCACTGTATTCATGATCATCTCAAGCGTAAAACCATTCACTAAATTACCCCCAGCTAACGTAACGCCTCCCAGGATCGGTCCACTGGGATATTTGCCGAAACATGAGAATGACATACTGCACGAAGAGCCTCATCTTAACCTCTAGCTGATGATTACGAGGAGCGCGTGCATAATCTACCGAAGATTCTCCTTGATACAAAAGCCAAACCCCAAAACGAGATGACTGAGTGACCTGGCCGAATAAAATCACCATATACAAGCCGCACCGGACCATAAACCCGGTCCTAAAATACCACTATATATACGTCTGGAGTATATAGAGCCTTTTTGCATGGCAAGAAAAGCTTACGATACGTACTGCGACCGCCTGTGGATGAACATCTTAATCATAATTCATCACTCGTGATTGGGCGGGATATGTTTCATTTAGCCTGTCATATATAAGTTTTAGGGTTAGGGTTTACGCTTATTAAGACAACCTGGAAACATATTTGGCACATGAGCTTGTATCCAGTCTAAAGATCCAGGCCGTATTTATAGCTTTCACTCTAGCCTTGTTAATTCCTCTAGGAGAACGCTCTCAGAAAACTACTGAACTATGTACTCTAAGATCATCCCAAGGAATTATCCCAAGTGGTAAAATCGTGGTATGCGATTACCCTGCCTTCTTGCATAAACGAGTGATAGCTTGTGGTCTAAGTAAGCCGAGAACGAAGTAAAGGAATAAACACCTAACCCCAAGCCCGCTCCAGAAACCTATAAGAAGTATTCTTCTAAAAAAATTAGCCTTTGATACCGTTCTATCATTAACCTTTTTATGAAATAGGGAAAGGTAACGCTTTCCTATATCGTAGCTAGCTAGCGAGGGATTGGCAACCAACTAACCAAAGTCCGTTAGTCTCCCCCCTAGCACCACACTTCCATCGTCAAGTAATAAGACAGTACTTTTGAAATCACAACTAGATGTTGAGTATATATGGCTTCGGGTTTGTTATAACGGCTACCATACCTATATCCACCTTAGTAGTGTAATGCGATAAATTTATAATTGATAAATATTCTTAGTATTCCCTATTATGGTTAGTAATTCTTTGTGTAATTCTAATAGTCATACCCGAATCTTAGTATAACACAGATCAATGCGCCTGATTAATATAAACTAAAGCTGTTAATATGCATCTTGATATTCTCAAGCCCTCATTTATACTAGACTAGGGTCCACTTAGCCCTCTCGAATATACCTGGTAATTATAGCGTCTGCCTGTTCTAGGAAACCGTCATAAATTATTGCTGAGATTTAGAGAGCTGGAGAGATTGGATTTGGGCAAGTAGCTCCAAGAGGTTTCGCCGCCCGAGGGTGAGGTTGTTCGAAAGATGTCTAGTAAAACGGTCCTAAGAAAAACTACTAGTTTTGTGTTTCATTAGTTGCGGGAACCTGTTCTCCGCCTGCTTTTTAGGTTGTTGTTAGTCTTTTGCGCCCGGGTAATCTGAATCCCCCAGACACGGCTCTGAGTGTACGCATGCGTGATAGGAAGTTCGCGATTAGAATTCAACGTGGCACCAACCCTGGGGAACCTTCCTCTCCCATATAAACCTGATTACCCGGACATAAATAACGAGCCGTCTTCCAGTGCTAAAATCTGAGGATAAACTATAACCACCTGCTAAGGGATAATTCAAAGAACCATTACCGTCTTCACTACCAGCAATTAACACGATCCCGAACCTAGTCCTAGGATATAAGATCAGCTTCCAGTGGAGCGGGAAGCACTGCTATAGTTTGTCGATTTAAATAAGCTTGTTTTGTGTTATCTGTTGCCAAAAGCTTACCTATAGAGTAGGAACCCCACCTTCTTGTGGCGAGGATGGGCCATGGGTGCAACTAGAAACATTACTGTTATTGGTACTACCATCACCAGAATAGGATATTTTAGTGCCTGCTGCTAGTCCCGTGCCCAACTCGTTTTGACACATTGCACTGTACAACAGCCAATGAGAGGGGATATAGCCTACTGCTTCATCATTGGCATGGCGCAACGCTATATAAGCTGAGCATATCGAAAATATCCCGGTCTGCTTGGTCGTGCCTAGAAATATAGCCCTGGTAGAATTATTGCTGCCGGACAAGGGCTGGTAGCCAATGATATTGTTTAAATATCCACCGGTAACAAGAAGGTCAACCACCATGGGCGTCAAATTTCCACCGGGGACTGTTGGGACCCATTTCTAGGAAACACTTTCTCCTATCATTTAAGTTTAGCCCATTTCTTCATTAATATATTATATCTGGATGGATGTTCGCTTAATTGAAAATAAGACGCCTGATTCAAAAGGTCATCAAGACTCAAGCCAATAAACATCATAATATGGTATAAAAGTGGACCAAAACCTCAGGCACCAGGACGTATCGCAAGTTACTTTGACTCGTTTAAAGGCGACCAGTTCTACTTTTGAGCCACATCGGCCATCGCCACAGGGAGAAGACTCTAGCCCTAAAGGGCTTTCGGACACCAGCCCTACAGGTATCACTTTCAACCAAAGTCTGCTTCTTAGGACGCTGTCGAGTACTCGTGTTTGAAGAGCTATAACCAGCACCATCAGAAAAAAAATCACATAACTCTTATTACAGGAAAGGAGGACTTTAAATCTCGCCATTATAGAAACGGGCCAATTGAGATGATCTTATACACAAGTGGGACCCCAAAACGGGAACAGGTCCCGACGGTGGGTACCCCTGTATGTACTATCAGTCGGTAAGGAAGTATAAAAGCAACGAAGCAATTGACCGTAAGTAGTAAAGCAAATATAGTTCCGGTGAGGTGATTATTATTACCGAAAGCCGAACAGAGCGCGGTAAATGGTAGTAATCTCCAAGCGAACCCAAGATTTTATGGTGAGTATTAGAAAACCCTAGCCCTGACATCCCTGTTCTGAAAGCAGTGCTATAAATGAGTGCAGCGCTATGCCTCTAAGTACCACGCCGCGAGGTACCTAGTCGTGAGGCTCTTAAGTTTAATGGTGATCACTACCTTATTAAGCGTGCCAGTGCCCACCTGCATTGGGCACTGTTGGACGCCTGAATCTCACAGGGTCACACCACACTACCATTTGTTAATAACGTTTATCAATACACCGGAGAGTTGTACCCCCTCATCTTTATGCACAAGCAAGTTTGTTTATGTTCTAGCTACCCAATAGCGATCTACTAGGACAGCACATATTCTGTCCGTAACAAGGAACTCTCCCTCTTTCCCCTCTTCCTCTTTCCCATCCCCGGGGCGAGTTCCAACACCATGAATAACCTACCACCGGCTTACACAGAGAAATCTGCTCTCATAAGGAGTGAGCGTAGTACTCGAAGACCTCCTTCATCTATACAATCGTCATACTGTAATCACCAAGGGTCAGCCTCAGGTGGTGGATGGGCAGGTAATATTCATACCAGACGGGCCCCGGGAAGTGCCCCGGGCCGAGATTGGGGGTCTCGTAGCTCCTCTCGGAATACTTTACTGCAGTTCTGCAGTGTTGCGGGGTTCTTTTATTTCCTCATTTTCAGCGGGCTACTTTCAATCGGGCTATTCGTAAAACTCCGCCCGCATGCAGATGCCCCATATGTGAGAAAGGTTGCTATTATTGGTAAATACTCCGCATGCCTACTCTTTCTTTGTCAACATATACTAACACATTTCTTTAACGCAACTAGGCGCCGGCCCTGCAGGTGCATCCGCAGCTTACAATATTCGCAAATTCACCCGCGAACGCGGTATCCTCGCTGATATAACCATTTATGAAAAAGACTCGCATATCGGTGGTCGCTCCACGTGCCAGATCCGCCTCAGTGACGATAATGAATTTGACACCGTACAAATCGCCGCACGGGGCTTCCACGCAGCTAACAAGAATCTTGTCGATGCCGTCAATCATCTCGGTCTAACTCCTGTCATGCTTGATGGCCGCGAAGATACTGATCTCTCCGGCCGCAGCGGGGACCGTTGGGGCGTGTATGTTTCCCCTTCCCACTTCATCTAGCCCGATACTTATGAAAAACAGTTTCGATGGCAACTCAATAGTCTACCGCCAAGCCCATCCTACAAATTTCTTAACTGGCTGGTGGTGGTCGTTTAAGCTATTCTTCTTCTATGGTCACTCTCCACGTAACACTCAAAATACTGTAAAAGCCACCCGAGCAAAGTTTAACCGCATCCACTCTCCACTGTTTTTCCCGTTTACATCTCTTACCGCAGTCGTAAAAGACCTTGAACTAGAAGAAGAGCTATCGTCAACTGGTACACAACTCCTCTCGTCTCATGGCGTCAGCATGGGGTTCCAAAAAGACTTAGTAAACTCTTGGACGCGCCGTGATTTTACGCAAAACCTCGGAACTATGAGTGGGCTTGCAGCTATGACGGCGCCTGATGATGGTGGTGATATGACTGTTAAAGGCGGCCACTGGGGCTTGTTCCAATCAATGGTTGAGTATAGCAAAGCGGAATTGAAACTCGATACTTCTGCTTTCGGACTCCGGAGGATGGATTGGGGTGGTTGGGTCCTCGCGAGTCAGCCAACAGAGGGTGAGAGTGACCCCGAAGATGGCGAATACAGAGAGTTCGATACTGTGATTCTTGCTGCACCGTACCAGTTTGCCAAGTTGGATATTAAGGGAGAGCCTTTGGAAAACGTTCCTGAAGAGCGGGAGTATACGGAGCTTCATGTGACGTTGTTTAAATCCCCAAGGAAACTATCAGGAGGATACTTTCATTATAAAGGCGAAGTCCCTGAAACTATGCTAACCACGCTACGTGGCGACGAATTCGAGTCCCTCAATGGTAGAACTGGAGTAGATGGTGTGGGCGCAGTCGGATTCTATGAGATTAAGAGCGTGAAACGAGTTGATAGAGTTGACCTTATGGGGGTTGTGATTGAAGAATGGCTTTATAAGATTGTTTCACCTGCAAGAATGGAGGATGCAACTATCAAAGCAATGCTCGGTGCTGGAGGGGAAGAAGACGGAATTATTACTTGGATCTACCGTCACGAGGTAGCCCCCCCCCCTCTCAATCCACATCTGGCAGCAACTAATATATAATAAAGTGGCCCGCTGCGATGCCCTATGTATATCCTCTCACTCAAACAACACCTCTCCCGCCTCTTAAACTCTCGCCTAACTTGTATTACACCTCATCCATTGAGTCTCTTGGCAGCGACATGGAGATGAGCTCATTGATGGGTGCGAATGTGGCTGCTTTGGTTGTAGATGAATGGTGGGCAGAAGGGAAGCGAGGTAAGAGGCCTGACAGAAACTTTGATGAGCCCCATGCGGGAAATTCCGGGTCTGGAAAGCATACTGCCTCTTTATGGCCAGAGACTGCCTACTCTTGGGGAAGGGGGGTGTATGAAGGGATCTGGAAGGATGAACTATATGAGCCAGAGCAGGAGGAAGTGGCTATGCAGGAGGAAGTGCAGGTGCAGGAAGTGGAGGTGCAAGCAGAACAAGCCCAAGACGCAGAATAAATTGAAAGAGTTAAGGGAGTAGGTTATTGAAACGGAGTTTTATTCTGTTACGGACTCAGTTATGGACTCCATATGTTTTGTTTTTTCGTTTTGTTTTGCTTCTGGAAACTGGAGGATCATTATTATCAATCGTTTTATTTCCCTTTAGTCATAGAACTACAAAGTACGTAAAATTATTATCAATCATTTTATCTTTAGTCTTGGAACTACAAAGTGCGTAAATTATTCTTTTAAATATGTCGAAGGTCACAAATCTCCACCTTCCTCCGAAAAAAATATCAGATAGGTTACTAGATTCAAGTCTCCTGTATCCCTGCAGAAATTTTTATGATAAATTACGCATTGCTAATATCCGTCGCTGATCTCCGATCAACGCAGGGGGCCCGCTTACTATGGAACACAGCCTATAGGCCAAGTTAGTAGTCAATGCATAATGACAAATACCATCTCCGGAGCCAGGCGAATAGCACAAGCAAAGGTCTTCGGCGGCTAGCAAAAAATTATAATTGGCTGATACACTAGAATCACAGGTCATATACGTATAGTGGGGGTCACTGTTGAAAATTTTACAGGTCTAGAGACTGCAACTGTACATAGCCTGATAGAGGCTGTGATTTTGATTCTTTTTGCGAGAGATTATACTAGGCTTTTTTGTCTCTGCTGGTTTTGGATGCTTCGTTGGCGTTGATTAGAAGTCTACATACATGTACATAGAGTCGATGCGCACCAGGGGCATAGATAGAAACTACTATATTAATCTATGGATAAAAAGTTATCTTGTGCGAAGTAAACGGCTTGGGATGTAAAGTTGGTCAGCTGGCTTCTGCAGAGGAGCGTCATTTATGGTATCATTCCCATATGCAGACACTGTATCAGATAGCTGGCTTAATATGATATTTCTCTGAACATGATCCTGTTATTGAACATGAGACTGTTCATGGATTAATCTGGTGCGAATTTGGGCCGTGGGGAAGTCCAATAGAAAAAAACGGCAATTGCTAAGAGAATTGGTGCTTTGGAAATATCTAGGTACGGAGAAAGATGTGGGTATTATAACTATTCCTTCGGTTTACTCAGACAGAAGTCTCACCCAGCTATTGAAGAGGATGAGAGAAAATAGATTAAAAGATAAGTGGTGCAATAAAATAATATTTTTTTAGAAGAAAGTACAGTACCTATAGTACGCGTATAGTACCTTTTGGAACTGTTTCTTAATTAGGGATACACACCTAAACACGACTGGTTATTTTTCATCTGGGCCTGTGCTCTAGTATACCCTAAAAACTATAGGTTCAATAACACTAAACCTAATAATTATACCTCTACCAATAACCAGTAACTTAAGTGATCAATCACACATATATAGGTCATCGGTAGGTTGAATAAAGTGATTAAATAGAAACAACTGATTTGATTACTTCCCGTACCATATATCCTACTCATTTACCACCAATCTAATATTGCACTCCTATGTTTGTATTATAATACTTACTATATCCCTACTCGCCCCATCAGGCTCATAACGGAGCTCATGGATGACAGATCTACGTCATGAATAGTCACTCGGTAATTAATAGTCCACTATATGCTGGAAGAAAGCTTTCAAACTACGCATAATAGCAAGGAATCAAGCAGTGTTTCGCTTGCTTATATCATTAGCTATTATAGGCGGACAATTTCCATAAAAGTCTCGGAGACTTTATGACAACTTTAAAGAGAGACGTATCCTAAGAAAGCATAGACATATGAGAACCGGAGTACTAAGCATCTATGAAAAACCAACCAACCCACACATCTATTTCAAAACAACAGATAAAAGAGCTCTTATATATCCATATCTAGGTGAAGAATAATTTATATTCTCATACCAACGTTTACACAGCTGGTAAATATACCAAACAAACACCGATCTATAGACCCCCAGAACCCACAAGCCTTGGCATGATTTTGTAAATATAAACCCACCGAGAAAAGAACCAACCCCCCACACCCAAACACCACAACAACAATCTACCATAAATATGCTTAGAGCTAAAAAAGCACGACTTTCTCGTAAACCCCCACCCCGTCATCGAGCAGAATCAGTACCTCTCACAAAGCGCAATTTAATATTCCCACCTACATGCGCATGCGAAAGCCTCGACCGTCTCACGCATAGAATACACAACTATGGCCACAAACTGACAGACAACAATGAGCGTGTGGGCCACCGCAGGAAGAGACTTTTCATTTTCTACAGGAATAACCCCTGGTTACTCTATGAGACTAATGTAGTCCGCGAGTTGGTGGGGGATGAAGATTTGCGTATGGAATTTTATCTTTCCCTGATAGATTTTTTTTGGTTGTGGGGGGGGGGGCTTAGCTTATGTTGGTTCTTGGTGTAGATTTCGACAACTTTCTAGATTCTAGTCAATCTAACTCTCCAACCACACAGCAATATAGGGACTACCAAGGTTCTACTACTCTGGGATTGCACGAAAAAGTCATGTCTAATACACAAGATACATTGGATAATCACGAAAACACTCCTAACTTCCTCGGCCCTCACTGGAGGATGCTTCACAGCCCCACCTACGATAAAGACGACAGAAACAGACCAACCCCACCTAAAAGCAAACTAACCCAATCCCAGCGACAAATAATGAATGACTGCAACGAAGAGACCGAAGCAGAAACCGAGCGGAGAAAGACAGAGAAGGCAATCAGTGACAACAGACGCAAGGAAAGGCACGAGAGAGAAATGAGAAGGATCGAGAGGGAATTAGAGTTTTCCTATCTAAACCCAAAAACTCCTCCTTTCTTTTCCCTCGACGCGATACTTAAAAATGCGGAAAATATGGATTATTCTGGTGGAGGACCGAGTGTTAGACAACCTAGTCTCTCTCCTACTAATTCGACCACTTCTAGGGATACTGACGTTTTTGCTTACGCTAGAAGAGAGGGGAAAGTGAGGACAAAGAAGAGGTGCCATGTTGATGGAGACGCGCTTTATGATAATCCTAATTCTTTGAAAAGAGCAAGATCATATATTGGCACCAATCGCACTACTACTACGGAGTCGCCAAAGTAGGTGGGTTACAATAACGACTGTCAAGATATCCCGGAGCCGGAAGATACTTGATGTATGTGAAGGCTTCTCTTATACCACTCTCTCTATTCTAATTTAAACTTATAGTGCAGCGCAGGCCCAAAGTCTTTCTCTTTATAGGGATACTCTAATCGGAATTGTACTGATCAAGATTATAAAATAAAATTATAAAGCTTTTTAAGCTCCCTAGATTCTGACCCTTTTCCTAGACCTTGGATGTGTTGTGGTAGACGGTGTTAATCATAGCCCATCACTCGATACGCTTATTAAAGAAAGGTATCTATAATAGGTATAGTGCTGGTAATACACAGGTAGATTGGGTTAGGTAAAAATAGAGCTTTTAGTCAGCCCAATAGAAATTATTAAGGTCCTGAAATAGGGCTTGGGTACGCTCCTCGATGAGCTAGAGAATATATAAGGGATGAAAGTCCCTCGGGAGATGTCCCCTTTGTTACTGCGAATATAAATCTCTACATTATTCTTAATTATCAAATAGAAAGATGAGAGTATAGACTGACTACTTAGGGAATGAGGTCTCCCGAGCCCTATATGTATACCCTTGATCGATACTTGGCTCTATCTCCTTTACTATATAAACTACAACAGGGAAGCTTCCCAAATAAGTAATAGTTGGAGTCACTGGTCTGGTTGTGGTGAGCTTGAGGAAGCCCTATATTGGCCTAATTATATCTAGTCCCTGTACCGGCCATACACTCAACTCTCCAGTAAACGGCCCCATAGAGCCACCAAAATCCTATATTCCGTACAAACTCAAGGGCACATCAAGACTATATCTTCTATTATATATCTTCACGATCATGACGCCACAGTCCATTCAAACTTTTAAGGGGAGTAGAAAGGTCACCAATATATATACACAAGACGAAGACTATGCACAACCCATACACCACTCTCATGAGCATATTTATTCCCCCATCAACTCCTCTTTCAACCCATTCTCAGTTTCCAGCCTCGGCGGCCAAAAGAACTTCCTCATCCGTTCGCCTATCCTCCCATCCAACACCACCGCTTCCTGCCACACACCCCTCAGATTCTGATCTTTCCAGTACTTCTTTGGCCAGTCACCCTCTTCCACCTTCAGTTCCTCCTCGACCTCCCCAGTCTCTTTATCCGCCTTGAGTCCAGCCTCCACATCCGCCTCAGTACTCATCGTAGCACTCGGGTCCGGCGAGTGATAAAACGGCCTCGAGTAAGCCCCCAGCGCAATCGCCGCCGCCTCGCGCCCACACTCATCAGCAAGATGCCTCCTTGTCACAAAGCGATAAAACCGAATCGGCGTATTCAAGAACCCAAGAATATGCGGGAAATGCACCACACCCACGGGATCAAAGGTGTGTGGAACATTACTCGGAAGCTGTGTAGATGCATACGCCGCCGGAAGGATATAAGGCGGTGTTACAAGAGGTTTCAATTTCTCCTCCTTCTTCTCCTCCTCTTTCTTCTCCACCTCCGCTACTACATCTTCAATCTTGAGCACCTGCTCATCACCCCCCTGCGCATCATCGGGGTGCTGGGGGTCATCCGCACGTTGGATATCATCCGCAATACCCCTCCGTCGCGCTTCTTCGTCTTCGTCAAGTGGCGCTTCAAGCGGACCCAACCACCCCTCATGCAAGCCCGCCACATACTCCTTCCACGCATGCCGACCCACCACCACATCACCCTGAACATCACCCACCCTCACAATACCCAACTTGCGCCTACTCTCCTCAACAACATCATCCTCATCGCGCTCACCCGCATCACCTCTCCGTCTCCTCCTCACGCCCTCGGCAACCTTATGTCTCAGCTCACCCATCCGCCTCCCCTCCACAAACTCCACCTCCAGCGCCGCCGCAACAAACACAGGCTTGACAAAATCCCGGAAATGCTCCTGCGCCGGGCGAATATCCGTCCCGCTGCCGGGCGGCGCAGAGAGGTATACGGTGACTTTTCGAGGTAGTTCCATAGTCCCGAGTGGTTCAAGAGCGAGGTGGGAGACCCGCGAGCACCACAGCTTTTGTATGCGTTTTTGCTCCCGGCGGTCGTGGTATACTATCCCGCCGAAAGTACCCGTTATGGCGAAGAATATGAGCCAGTTGCGGGATGGGAGTTTGGCTTTGATGTTGGGGAGTCCTGGTAGTGTGTGTGTTAGTAGGTGTGGATGTCTTGAGGAGGAGGAGGAGAGAGAGACCCATGTATCTGAAGGCTGGGTTGCCTTCGGGTTTCTTTGGGGGCGGTGTGGACCCCATGTTTGCGGTGTTGGTGGGCCAATTGGTGGGATGGGCGTGAGTGATGATGAGAGTGAATCTGCTAAATTTTTGGTTGAGGCTCTGGAGACCTAACCCTGGATTTGTGGGCTTGGCGTTGGTTATGAAGTAGAGCTCTGTGAGCGAGTGAGTGACTATGAAGGGTGGGAACTAATTGGTAGCTAGGTGGACAAATAATTATAGTAGAACAGAAAGATGAAGAGGGAGTCTTTGGTAAAACATTTCTGACTGGGGCAAGGAGAGACTACAAGAGTATAACTCTAATCCTCGCTGTTTTATATTCAACCTAGTATACAGCTAAGGAACCAAACCACTTACAAAGACAGGTATACCTATAAGAACCCAAGAACGCAGTGTATTATAAACACACACAGCAGACACAGATTAACAAAGGTCATAACCAACCCAACCCTGGAACAGAGCAGAGTATAGATAAGTACCTACCACGACCCCCATACAGGCACATCCGATATGACATTCCCCTCTTCACACCACGACCCACCCCCCTGAGCAGCCCCATACCTAAGCGGTCTCTGAATCGGGGCCAAAGCCTGCATCGCCATCGCTTCATCTCTCTTAACGGCCTTCATATCCTCATCCATTGAAATCTTCTTACTTCCCATAACAAACCACCTCCGTGCACGATACCGCTCCAACGCCGCTTCACACTCCTCCTGCTTCTTGACAGCAGCGAGATGCTCTGCGCCACGCGTGAAGAACCGCTCGTTTGATCGACGGATGAGTTTTTTTTCGAAGGCTGCTCTCTTGGCTGCTTTTTTGAGGGCTGTTTTGGCGGCGTGGCGTTGTTTTTTAGTCATGGATCGGGGCACTGATGGTGTTAGTAGTGAGGTTAGCTTTTCGGAAGTGGGATTGGATTCTTCTGCGTTTTCCTCTTACCACGGAGTTTTTCGACAGCTGCATCATCTATGAGTGCATGGGTTTTGTCTGAAGGAGCTGCATCATCAGTAGAGTTAGCACCTTTAGCCTGTTTCTGTAAATTCAACCTATTAAAGATACTGAAAGTTTTGGAAATGGTCTTTAGGATGGTAGGGTGCATTTTAGATGCTTGTGGGGGGGTTGCGGTTGGGAGTTGGTTTTTCTCTCAGAAGATATAACGATTATTACCCCACCAAGGGTGTAAACAGCAGAAGAGAGCGACCAATGATCTTATAATCTACTGTGTGATTAGAGGCTATAAGACTATATATACCTAGAGTAATTACTTGAAAACAATTCTATTCATCCACTATAAACGGCGCCCCTTTTAAAGATATCTGGTATTCAGATAGAGTTTCTACACGCGCAGGAATTTGCGGCGAGTGATTATTTGTGATGCACACTAAAGACGACTGTAAGACACAACTCAAGTGAAGATATCCTCCTTAGCTAGTGGATACTAATGATTATTATAACCAACTAACCGGATCCAGTACAAATAAATATATAACCAGCACTAGCACTGCGACATGACTTTTGAACTCTTTTATCCCCTCCCAAATCCACATCAGAGATATCACAAGAGTCCTCTCTTAACCACAAAAATTCCCGAAAAGCTTACAAAATCTCAAGATCTTATACCTTCTATCACGACCCACCCAAACTACCCGAACTCCTCGCGCGGATCCTCCAAATATCCACGCCAGTATTCATGAAATATTAACCATATCCGAAAAAACAACCTGAACACAAGTGACCTCGCCTACTTCACAGACCTATGTGAGCTATTTCCACAACACAAACAGACCGACTTGATACAGCACAACCCGTCTCAGCGTCCGAAACCATTTCTTAAGTGTCTCAAACAAAAACCCTCCTAAAACCTCCATAAAGCTATCCAACACTCACCAGAGAGATGACCCAACCAGTTACTCAGCTACATTCTCCCACCTACCGAAAACCCAACCAATTCACATACGCATTAAACCCCACCAGCGCTACAATCCACCACGGCATTCCACCACTCGTCACAGGAGACATACTAACCACAGCATACATACACCCTACCCACAACCACCACAGACCAACTACACCTCACAGCCACACACGCATCAGTACTAAACTAAGTAAACACTACACATTCACACTAGCCCACTCCACAACCCCACACCCAAACACTCACTACTCACTTCACTAACTCCAGTTACCCCTTTACCACCTACCCACGCCCCCTTATCCCGAAAACACCTAGTCCATCAAAAGCATATAAGCTGTTTCCCAAAGGTTAGTATGAGCCACTGTAGTCAGTGAAAGCCCTCTATGGCACATTAGTAAAAGTTAGGTTTTGGGGGATAGCCTACTACGCTGCGAGTCTTCTTACTACGGTGTTCGACTTATGCTAGATGAACTGTGCTTTAAAGTGTCTATGCAGCGGTAAGTTTTATATCTGGCGTTAGGAGACGGAGGGGTGCGTTATGTGTTTTGAGATAGTTGAGTGTGGCGAGTACGTATGGTAGACGGGATACTAGAGTTTATGAAAACTTTTCCAGGGGTAGATAGTAGAGGAAGTGGAGTGACAAAGAATACTTGGAGGTAGTAAGACTGAAAAAATACTTATGGAGAAGAGGACGTGGTAAAGAAGTTTGGGGAAGAGTCAGACTGGGAGAATGGGGAGTAATTTGTTTGGAAGTTTTGTTTTGTGTTTTATTTGTGTAGTTTGTTAGTGCGCTAGTGTGGGTACCATAACCTCAGGGTTGCATGTACTTATGATAAATTCATTCATTCATTCATTCATTCAGTAGAGGAAGTGAGTGTGGTAATGTTTAGAATAGGATGCTTAGAAAGTAGATTCTCAGTAATTTAATACCCCCTTCTTTGTCCCTACTCAAATACGAATTAAAAAGCAGAGCAATAGCTTAATCCATACACTGGATTAAATATATCTCAATTTAAACCCCCCCCCCCAAATCACCCAGACACACAAACTAGATTATGAAAACCTTTCCTCATAAAATTATATACCATTGAAAAAAAAAAAAAATATACACCCAGAACCCCGCCAAACTAAAAAAGAAAAAAAAGTGTAGGGAAACAAAGTAATCCCCCCCCCCAAAAAAAAAACACAACCAATCTACCAATCTACAAAAAGAGAAAGAAAAAAAAGTCCACAATATTACCCTAGTCATTCACATATGTTCACCCACACTCAAATCCAAACTCAACCCTCTAGCCTCACCTTCGCCTACCTCTCCCTCAATAACCCTATCCAACAATACCTCTTTTCTAATCCACCCAATCTTCCTCCTCTTCTCCAAGCCCTCCAGCGTTGATCGCAGCTCATCACGGCTCTGCTCAGCCCAGGCCAATTTGCGCTTCAGCAGCTTTACAAGCTCCTTCGGGGGTCTTGAGTCCTCATCATGATCAAACCCGTCTTCTGGCAGGTACCATGGATTCCGCTTACCCTCTGATGAAGACGAAGATGCAGATGGCGAGGTCGAGGGTGCTCTGTGAGTTGATGGCGCGGCGTTCTGGTTGTGAGGGTGGTTCGGATGCGATTTAGGGATCGGATCACTAGGTCGGAGTGCTTCTGTTTCGTGAACTGTGCGCATGTGTTTCGCCAGTGCGTCAGAGCGTGTGAATGAGCGATCACATTCTATATCCGCATGTCAGTAGTATCCCTGGGGGAAGAAGAGAGAGAGGGAGAGGCTCACCTGGTAAAGTGCAATAAAATGGTTTTTCTTTGGTATGGCTCCGCATATGTGCTCTCAGAGCGTAACCACTCGCATGGGCCATCCCTTTCCTTGTGCAGTCGTCCCATTCGCATGCATACTTTGCTCTTCGGGAGCCAATGTGCTCATCGTGTATGTGCTTCACGAGGGCGTCCATGTCGCCCATGTCCTGCTCGCAGCCGTCCCATTTGCACACCGTGACCTGCTCCGCGTGGTCAAAGTCGTCGTCGCCGGCGCCGCCTGGGGAGCCGGGGACAGAGCCAGAGGTGTCGCTGGAGATGTCGGAGTCGCCGGCGCCGTGGGGGAGGGGGCTGTGGTGGTGGGCGAGGAGGGGGGAGTGTGTGTGGTCTGAGTAGGCGGCGGAGGTGGCGCGTTTGCTGGGGGTACGGGGGTGGGCTGCGGCGGGGGAGTCCATGGCGGATGAGAGGGAGGAGAAGGAGGAGGAGGAAGAGGAGGCGGGTGATGACATTGTTGGGGACGCGTTTGGGACTGTGGGTGAAAGTGACTGTGGTTTGTGTGCGCCAATTGCTGGGATGGGTGGTGTGGTTGGGGGAGTGGAGGGAGGGGAGGGGGAGTGGAGGAAGTGGAGAAGGGGAATGGAGTGGAGTGGAGTGGAGTGGAGTGGAGTGGAGGGAGTGGAGGGAGTGGAGGGGAGTGTCGATGAGTGGAAGGAATGGCTGAGTGATGGTGAGAGACGCGCCCAGCATGAGAACAGTGGAAATGATCAACACCTTCTGATATCCCTCTATCAGTCTCTGTATTCCATAATATATCAGTCTATACACTCTCCCTTATGATAAGACATACTCCTATTCATTCCCCAGATCTCAAGAGTTGATCGCCCTCGAAAGACAAGCTTTTACGCGAGTCTTGGCTGCAGCTGACCCTTGTCACAGTACATCCTGTACTCCTCTCGGTATATATTATCCCCTGTACCTCTTGGGCTATCCCTATATATTATCCAAGTCGTGAAACATGCAATTCAGCTCATGAAAATGTCTTTACTCGTCTACCCAAATCCCGACATTCTGGTCTCCCGATTCTTACCACCTCAGTAATAAAACCATTCAATATACTTACACCCTTCTTTGAGCTTCTCCCTCTTTCCTCCGTGGCAACGCCCCCCCATAGCACAGCGTGTATACACTTGACCCTCCCCCCGCGGATAAGATACCCCAAGATAGATAATTCATCCAATCCCCCAATCCTCTGCAAGTCCTTTTAACCATCACCCCACCCACCCCGGTAGTTGAAGACCACCACAGATCTCAACCCTACAATCGGCACTCAAAACCCAAGATAAAGATCCTAAGTGAGATATCTTCGCCGATACTATCAATAATCCATCCGAGGAAGCTGCAGTTTCAGCTGAAGATTATAGTTTCCCCCCCCTCTCCCGCTTCGTACAACATCATAAAAAACCAATGATCAAAAATCACTCCCGTAAGCTGAAATCCAATTCGGCGTCTAAAAAAAAAGAACACCACATAGATGAATTGTCAAGAGTAGCATGTGGTTTATAGGAAAACCTCCCCTCGTGAAGGTGGAGAGAGAGAGATGGGGGAGGAAGGGTATTAGCTAGTTGGTACCTGCATATATTGTGTTCTCTATTATATGAGCCCCCCCCGTGATGCACAACACGCAGTTACATATCGCTTGTCGCGGCCTTTCTCTGTTCTTTCATCCCTCGCAACTCATTTCTAGCTGAGGTAGGGTTCCTCTTTCTTTTTGCGGAAAATAGAGATAAAAAATACAATGAATGGTATATAATCCCGCCAGATGTCTTTTTGATACAATGCGTCGATTTACTCATCTCTGTGTTGTTGCTTTTTAGATCCCGGGGTGGGCGTTCTTGACGGGGCGGTGATGATGGATTGGTGTGCTCTAACGAGTGAAGATGCAAGGAACAGTGAGTGTTTTTTTGTTTCTTGGTGGGTTAACGGGGTGGCTGACTTACTTAGGAACAACCACTCACGAAACTAGCACCGATCTCGGCCTCATGGGTGTGAACTATCGCGATAGCCTTGACCCAGTTGATCTCGGTAATCCCGGAGACGAATGGGGTGGAGACAACAATAACACTATTGACCCCATCGTCACTGGTGGTGCTGCATACTTAGGTATTCCTAGGAAGGACGGCGGGGGTGATAGGATGAACACTCGCAGGACCGGATCGATGGACTGTATGGTACTTGTCTCCATATTACAGGATTGTGGTTGACCTTGCTATTAGTTCTTAACACTGCCTCCACTGCAACCTACGATATTGACGCTCCGAGTACTGGCTCTCAGTACAGTAATGGGTGGTGCGATATTGAGCTTGGAGATGGCATCAATAGTAAGACTAACACCGCTACATGGGAACCTTCTAACGTTTTATAACCCTACAGATCTCAGATACAGCTCCTCAGCTAGTGGTACGTTTTATTCCACCGCCCATCCCAATACAAAACTAACATTCAACAAAAAGCCACCTCTTCCACATGGGACTCAATCCTGACCTCCATTACAGCCAGTATCTGTCTTGGAGAGACCAATCCTAGTGAACCCCCGACTAGGGGAGACCCCACTACTATAATTCCACCCAATACGATGGTTGCACCTGACATAAGAGCCTGGTTGACTGCTAGATTATTCAATAACGGTTAGATCAGCTAGTACCTACATATATATAAAACTAACACGCAAAACAGGTAACTGGGGTTTCACAACCCTTTTTTTCGAAACTCTCAAAAACCGCATCTTCTCCTGCTGCATGCTGAAGCGGAAGATACCCCCTATCACTATCGAGTCTGAGCCTGTGCCAGAATTTGTGATTTGTATGGACAGAGGGGACCAGGCTGGGTAAGTTGCCTAACTGATCATTGGCCTTGTATTACTACTAATACGTATACCCATTAGTTCATATGAGCCAGCCCTTCCTATTACGCCTGTCTATATAGCCACTCCAGCCACGCCTAGTACTATCCAAAACACAGACCCAGCAATGGTTAAGAGAGTACCAACGAACAAATACGCAACCACACCCCCAAAAGGCCGCCCAATTCCCCGACAAACACCCAGCCCCACTCCCAAAAGCCACTTCATACCAGAAACCACCGAACACAGACTCCCCCACTCTCTCGCCCCTTTTCAAGACTATGTTTTCCCATTCAATAAGACCTTGACCCCATTACCCCGCCACCCAACATTTACAGAACCGTTCGAGACAGTGTGCTGTACCGCCGAAGAGAGCCATTACACAGCTCTCTGCGCACTCAACGGGACTCTTCCTAACACAGAAACAAACAGCACTACACAACCTAATTACTCTTCACCAGACGCCGCGGTTACGCCCTCTACAGACACCCTACCCCAGAACTCGCATATCTCAGAGAGTGCGCTATACACTACACTCCCCAAGCCCAGCGTACCAGAACGCAATCCAGCGTTTTATTCAATACCGAGTGTTATCACCAACCCCCCGCCACCATCTACAGAGCACACAGATACTAAAACACAGTCTTCAGCGGGGATATACAGGTTCACGCATTCAAAGTCCCACCAGATCTTACAAGTCCCTGTTATCCCTTCCCGAGGCACAACAGCTACAGCAGATGAGAGCACCACAACGTACGGTCTCGCAACTATTCAATCCAACACAGACACCGAGATCCTCGGGTTATATAACCCCCAAAACAAACTATTCGTCATCCAAGAAGAAGAAGAAGACGAAGAAACACAAAATCTAATAATCCCCACCAACGAGGACCTAGACCTCACACGAGACTCCAGCAGTGAGGACTCTGATAGTGACGGAGAACAGTTCATATACGAGTTCCAAAAATCCTGCGGTATTCGTTATGAAGAACAACACGTGATTAAGCGACTTGAAGAGCTATGTGCTTTCTTTGATATAGTTGGTTCTACACACGGTGGTGTTAAAGTGTGCTCTGAAACACTCTTGATTGCTCCTACGTTGAGTGCTCCCGGGGTATTAGCTTCTGCGACACATCTTTGTGAGTCTCGTGGGGGTGTGTATGGTATGGAGAGCGGTAGGGTGGTTGAAACAGAGTGTTATTGCCAGTCTTGGCTAGGGGAATGCGTCACGCCCCCGTTATCGGTGGAGATTGCGGTAGAGGAGGAGTTGGCGGAGTGGTGTGAGAGTGATTATTATGATAATTTCTTGTGAGGTTCGAAGGGGGTTTGTACTAGGGGGGGGGTTCTGTTCTGGAGGATGGTAGGGATGGTAGCATGGTAGGCTGGAGTTTTTTTCTTTTTCTTTTCTTAGTGAGATGGTGAAGGAAGAGGTCAATTGTATAGCTAATGGGGATCCTAGAGGGGGTGTGTGTTTTTTTTTATTAGGGGTATGGCGTTTTGTGATAAGGGTGTTTTTCTTGCTTTATTTGGTTGATAGCTTTCTCTTTGTTTTTATTTTAGATGGCCTCTGGTATGCGTGTATTGGGTTGTCTATATATTAGAAATGAAATCAATGGGTTCGACCGATCAACTGTAAAAAGCTTTGCTATTACAGTTTCTCACGACCACCACTAAAAAATCGTAGGTTAGGTTATTTCGAGTGATGGATGAGAGTCAGACTGCTACTAACTGCTGCTGACTCTTATATTAGTTCAGAACAAAGCAATCTAGATCCGTGGTGGTGGTCATAAAAACTTGATTTACACAACGAAAATCCAGAAATTCGGAAAAGTCTGTGTATATAATTAATCCACAGTCATTCATTGTCTTAAATATCAATGACTGCTACAGAAGCATGAAATCAGAAATCTCCTTACATCCGACTATGTAATTTTATTTTTTTAGTTTAGTCCATTTAGGGCTCGAGTGCACGTATGAAATAGTTATACACAACCAATTATACTAACTACTACTCATACCCTATTTATTACCCTCCTAAGAGCATGCTGAAGTTAAATCAGATAGCAGTTCTATCTCAATAAGAAAAAAGCTAGTAACTCAAACCACAGAATATCACTCGAAGTATGAGGAATACTATTTATTGTAGATCTTCCCAACTAGCCCGAGTCGGTATAGTGATTTCAGTGAGACTTCCACAGCGGGCCGACCATAGCCCAATACGGAAAATATAGTAGGAGTACGCCCAGGGTATCAACAGACTACCGAGTATCCTATTTACCACACTATATCCCATGGCACGTAGCAGCGGCTTTTAGAGGGCTTCAAAGCCCTCTGATTTCTTAGCAACCAGCTTTAGCACCCATTACACTCACTTCACCCACAACCCCACCTCTATTTTTACTTCAAACAGCTAAATAAAACCCTATTGCTAAACTATATTAATCCCAGATACATTAAGAGATTCCTACAAGGAGTTTTATCAATTACTGAACAGTAGAAGAATTATAACATGTTCTGGTTAGAACCTAGATTAATACTCCACTGATGTAATAAAAACACCCCCAAGTGAATAGATGTTTCTTATGGGACTCAAGTTTTATATATCCATTTTTCAATGTTTATTGAAGTATTCTGGTTGTTTAGGAAATTAAAACATATCCGTTGCTATGGTCCAAATTCCGGTACGTGTGATGGGATAACCGCTATCTCAAAACCCCGATTTGAAAACTAACTATTTGACGCCCTCATTAACCCCATGACTCATCTTAAAAGGACGGCATATAAATCCCATACAACTGTGAAACGAAAAGTAAACAGGTATACATCCCCCATCGCATCACCCACGTGTATATGCATAGGTAATGCTGTGCACCATGAAAACAGCCAATGATCACCAGGAACAATCCTAGTATCTCCCCCAAACATGCGTTCCTGTCGGCCTTGTTGCCGGGAGGTACCGCTATCCTAGGAGTTGGCATTGATAACCCCCACCGGCTTACGTCCGGTAATCGTTATCGTAGTTACGTAGACATACCCCCCCAATAAAGCTCGTATTCTTATTTAGAACCATTGCGTAACGGTTAGTTGAATCTTTCGAGTTTACCCTCGCTATTAGATTCATTGCGTAATGGTTAGTTAAAACCTTTCGAGTTTACCCTCACTATTAGACTCGTTGCGTAATGGTTTGAATCTCCCGAGTTTACCCTCACACCCAATCTACTGGGCTAGGTATCGTATCCTTCGAGAAGAGTAAACAGTACCTAGATTCTAGCAGGACCCACCAAGGCTCTATAGGCGTGAGATGCGATTAGATACGTGTGTCTCGCTAACAAATAATTCGGGAATCTAAATATCCCGAGAAAGCCGACTACTAGCCGGGAACGGGCGGGGATGAGAGAGGGGGGGTAGGAGCCGCCGTACCTGGGCTAGATGATTTATATCAATGCCCATCTAAATGGTCTTCCTTCGAAACCCCCCATCTCTATTGGCCTTTTCTCACTCGGTTGTTGTTGGGACCCGGCAAGCCCGGTTAAGTTACGGTTGAACGTTACCCCCCTAGACAACATCAACCCCTCCAACGACCCCTCCCTTGAAGTACTCTACAAAAAAAAAAGAATCTTGCCCCACTGTCAGCAAGTACGATAAACGACGGACCGACGGATAAAGATGAGCTCCTTACCCGAAAAGAAGAAGGTTCTTCTCGTTGGAAAAATCGACCAGTAAGCCCCTCGCTATCCCCTGTAACTCTTGGCTTCTAGAAGCTAGCCTTTTCCGATATACCCAAGAAGTACTTCCTATGAGATGGAGTGTTATATCTCTTCTATGACCTTAATGCTGAAATCTATTGTTACTGTGGTAGTGCCCATGATGCATGGAAGTCTCTTGGTGATGTTGCAGAGATTATCCAATCCACTGCTGGGAACAGAGAAGACTTTATAGAGGAAGCTCGCTCTGGAGCTTTCGATGGTGTCCATGTTGTTTATAGGACCCTTCCTTCATTTGATATCACCGGTCAATTTAATGCAGAGATTCTTGATTCTTTGCCGAAATCTCTAAAGTTCATCTGTCATGTCGGTAAGTTTTTAAACCCAACGAGACGAGAGAAATGATCATTCAAGCTACTTTTTATAGGGGGGGGGTGTTAATGTCTCACCTCCAAACATTTCGTTTCTTATTTTACTAACCCTCTCTTCTCTTCTCTCCCAGGAGCTGGATACGACCAGATTGACGTGCATGCATGTAGCGCGCGTTCAATCCGGGTTTCCAATGTGCCGACAGCCGTCGACGACGCCACGGCCGACGTCAACATGTTCCTAATCATCGGTGCCCTCCGAGGTTTCAACTTTGGCATGACCAGCCTCCGAAAAGGCGAATGGCGTATTGGTGCTCCGCTCGGTCATGACCCCCAGGGTAAGGTCCTCGGCATCTTGGGTATGGGCGGGATCGGACGCACCCTGAAACGCAGGACCGATGCATTCGATATGAAAGTCATTTATCACAATCGTACTCAGCTCTCGCCCCATTTGGAGGGCGGGGCACAGTATGTGAGCTTCGATGAATTACTCGCAAAATCAGATGTTATCAGCTTGAATCTACCCTTGAATGTGAGCTTTTTTATTTATTTATTTACTTTTTTGTATAGCCCCTCCCCCCCCCCCCCCCAAAAAAAAAGCGAGTAAAAAAAAAGTTGGATACGAGGTTCTTTCAGCTTCTATGCAGCTTTCTATGCAGTTGGTGAAATACGAAGGACTAAACAGCTGACGAAAGTAATGTTTCATTCGTCAGAAAAATACTAGGCACATCATCTCCACCAAAGAATTTGAAAAGATGAAAGATGGTGTTGTGATTATCAACACTGCCCGTGGTGCTGTCATAGACGAAGACGCCCTAGTTAAAGCTCTGGACTCTGGGAAGGTCCGCAGCGCTGGCCTTGACGTCTATGAGAACGAGCCCGAGGTCCATCCTGGCCTTATGGCAAATGATCACGTCATGCTAGTTCCACATATGGGGACCCATACCTATGAGGTATGTTCTTATGTTGTTTTTTTCCGGCACTTTCGGTCCAGAGGAGTTCCTGACAGATATAACAGACTCTAACCGCTATGGAATGTTGGTGTATCGACAACGTCCGTATGGCCTGCACTACCGGTGACCTCAAGTCTCCTGTACCTGAGCAGGCTGAAATCAACTTTAACTAATTTTACATCTTGTGCATATTCCTGAGAGCCCCAACTTTGTTTAAAGCTCCTGGCCGTTTCTTTTATAACTTTAAAGCCCCTTCATATACCCTCCTTGCTTAGGTAATCCTCTAGTCTGTACCTATAGGAAACAAGGCGGTAGTGGTGTTGGAGAAGATATAGAAATAAATAACCTGAATCATGTTTATGATTTCTTTTCAAGTCATCCAGGATACCTTCTTATCCGCTCCCCCCCTTCCGATTCTGATACGCGAGGTTCAATAATAATCTCACCTATAGGTACTCAGCAATTACTTCGCCTTCGCCGGTGTCTGTGTACCTACATATATGCGTACTAAAGGTTGCATAATCTTGGAAAAGTAAATTCCAAGAGAGCAAAAGCAACCAAAAGGCATAATTATCCGAGACATACAAAAGAAAAGATTAACCCCACCGAAGCTTCCGACTACATCCCGCTCCGCATATCCATCCATCCATATGATACCATGTAGTTCATTATGATATTGACAAATAATTCGACCCAGGGGAAGGCAGGGAAAGCCGACATTTTTCCTTCCTTCTCCCCCTATTGCCCCATTCTGGAGGGGCCGAACACCAACGTTTTGCCTCAGGATGCTGATAGTTAGGAGGAGCTAGTGGACTATTGTAAAGGACAGTGCGTTCGTCTATGAAGATTGGAGCCCAGGCTTATTTCCCAAACCCTAGTAGAAACGCAGCCTTTTAGCCAATCACGGTGTGCGGCAGCAAGACCTCATGAAATAAGCCGCAGGCATTTTTTTTCTTTCTCTCTTCTCACACCAGTAGAGTACCTTACGGTATTGTGGTTTGGTCTAGCAGCCTACGTATGATACAGATTGTCAGCAGAAGAGCCCTTCGGACCGCAGGCGTGGATTTACCGTTTGGCCGCCTAGAGTGCAGTAAATAAGATGTGCAATTCAGACTGTACTGTACATGATACCATGCCTTAAAATATTACCATTCCGATAAGCTTCGCTCATAGCCTCAATAACCGATAAATTATTTAATCAACTAGTTCTTACTCATCATGCCTTTTTTTTTTTCTTTTTTTTTTTTTCTTCATTCGGTTCTTCTTTCATTTATTATTTGCTTTTCATCCGGTCTTTTTTACCCAGCTATTAAAGTTCCATTTTCCTTCTCGTCTCCGCAGCGCCGCCGCCGCCGCCGGCTCGCGAGAGGGGGGGGGAAGGGGGAGGAAATAAAATAAAAAGAAATAAATAGCGAACTCAGCCTCTAACGAGGGTAACACAAACCCCGAGTTAGACGAAACGACATCCTCGGTACCGCACGCGCCAAAAAAAAAAAAAAAAAAAAAAAAGAACCCAAGGGCGAGGGACCGAACGTCCCGTCGTGCCGCAAATGAGGGGGAGGAAGTAATCGGTGTGGGTGCGTGCTTAAGTTTCTTTTTTCTTTTTTTCTTTTTTTCTTCCCTTTCTTTTTTTTACTTTTTCCTTCCTTCCTTTTTTCTTTTCTTTCTTTCTTTTTTTTTTTTTTTTCTTTTCTTTTCTCGCGTCTCTATCCCTCTGGGGCTGACTATAGGGTTGGGTGGTACAAAAACACATACATACACACACACTAGAGTATCTAAATGTTTACAGCCGGGCTGGGGGGGGGGAAGAAGAGGATGGTTGTATTGAATAGAAGATGCGGACGCCCCCCTGATTTTCTGAACCCTTCCCCGATGGCATGGGTATATACTGGGGGATGGTCGATCGGAGACGAATGGACAGCCGCTGTAGAGAAAAGGGAGGGAGCTGGTGGGCTAGTAGATTAGTAGGTTAGTCTGGAGTTAATAGAGTACATGGACCGTGCTGGAAGGTGATTAGAGTGGAGTATTTAAAACGAAACAACTCATATGTATCACCCATACGGGTACCACGCAGATCAAGCAGGAATCACCCGGTATGTACATGTTCATATGTACATAGGCAGTCGAGTTGATAGTATGCCCTTCCCCCTTCCCCCTTCCCCGGGCCTGGCCCATTGCAATTCCGTTGACCTACCCATGCTTGGCCACTTAATAGTAAAGGACCATCAGTAATAATAAGACCCGTGGGCAGGACATTGACAGCGAAGACATCACAGGACCGCAAACGACCAGGGCCAGGGCACCAGGGATATCCAGCCAGGTTGCTGGACATTACTCTAAATCCTCGCCTATTTTGCGACAGGGACAGCCGGTACAATCGTTTTAATCAAATGCCCTGTCTGCCCGTTTGTCCAAACACCTCCCTCCAGACCACATATGCGCGCATCATAGCACAGCATCAGCACTGCTTCTACTCTTCTCTTCTCTTCCCCGCCTGTCCTCGTCTCCATGAACACGCCTTTTGTCTCTTGACAAATATTCCGGTGTCCGGGCCAACAATATTTGCCTCCCCCCCCCCCCAAATGTTACTCATCTTCCTCACCGTTTGATTCCATGCACTCCATCGAATCTCTATCACCTGGTCAAATAATCGTAAAAACATCTACGTAGAACAAGAACACGAATGGAGATGAGAATTAGAGTAACGAGCAATCTTTCAATATTGATGATGTAATTACTGTAAATTTTTCCCCACTAACCCCGCATTCCACCCCGAAAAAGAAAAGGCAAAAACAAGAACGTAGTCCTTACAAGCCAAGAATTTCTTCCCAACAAGGTCCGTCCCACTTAACTTTTTTGGTAGCTGATGACTTGTGGCCCCCCCATGTAAGAAAAAAACAGTATAGGAAACAGTATAAGAAATTGAAAGCGAGTGAAAGCCATATAATCCAAAGTCCCCGTCTATAGATAACCATCCCACCAAACAAAAAAGAGATTGTAACAAAATCAAAAGAGGAATAAACACAGTAAGCTATGATGCATGCAACAACAAAATGAAAACGGCGACGGTGAAGCAAATGCCCAAAATAAAAACAAGAAAGATAGCTGCTCACAAGACTAAAATAAAAGTACTTATAGGATTTTAAAAGCCAAAAACCACAAAACCGACACGCCTGGGGAAACCATCTTTAAAACAAAGAAGAAAGGGAAAGGAAAAAAGGGAAGAAGAAAAAGAACCAAGTCCCACTCCCATAAGATTGATCAAAACAAATAAAAACATCCAAAGCGAATGAAGTCCCAAACTGCATTTCCATCAGTGATATACAGCTGTATACCAATGAAGGACAGAATGGTAATAATAACAGTGAAATGAAAGAAAATATTGCAAAATACAGATGAAGCAAAAAAGCAGACCACCCACTCATTTATTTCCCTTGCCCAGAAAGACCAAAAAGAAAACGTACAATGCTGGAGGAGAGAAACTGCAGTAGAATTCCCCACCCAGAACTTTTGTAAAATTGATTGCGTCGCATTCGTAAAAGGGTCGTATCGCGCGTAATATGATGCAATGAACTTCGACCTTTTGTTAAACCCATCCATCTAGTCGACCCATAAAGAAAATGTCGTATAAAGCAAAAAGCAAATTCGTTTGCGTCCAAACTCGTGCGTGGGTCTTAACAGTAAAGAATTGTATCTCTAATTGCATCCACCCCCCAATGGGACTCGGCACGTGCTGCAATGCGACGATTGAGAGGTACCTCTGTCTGAGTGTTGATGACACTTTCGATGTACTTCCTCAACTTACCCAAGAAAATCTTAGAGTCCTCAGATACGGATGAAGGTTCACATACGTCATAGGGACGATTTTTAATGTATTTGTATTCCGCAATAGTGTAGAGTAGTTTGCGATTCTCTTTGCCGTCTGTGTATTTGTTGCATTCTTCAAGAACAGCGTTAATATCCTTGGCATTCTCTGAGTTGTGCCCCTTGGACCCAGCAATCTGCCCCAACAACTTCCAAAACTTTGCTGACCTTGATTGCTCGGTATTGTCGCCAGACCTGGGTGAAATAGAAGCCTGTTCAAAGGGCTGACCAGTTACGAGAGCTTCCACAATGTGAATTCGTCGCAAAGTTTCCGCACCCTCGTCATCCCTGACGGTATCCTCCCCCTCTTCATCCCGAGTATTGTCGGACGCAGGGATACTGGTTCCATAACACATCTTCACAGCCGCCCACAAAAGACTAGAGTGCTTTCCTTTCCTCCTGATTGCCGGGTCTTCCTCCTCAACAAACGAACCACCTCGAGCCTTTAGACGTTCAAAGATTTCTGCCATAACCTCCAACAATGGGACATCTTCAAGGATCCTTGACAAGCCGCTATTCCCAAACCATGTTGTTTCCAGAAAATCGTCCAGCCCAGGAGCAAACCGAGACCTATAAAGACTTTTCATACCTTCAACAGAAGTTGATGGAGAAGCATACGAAGCAGCTTCGCTTGATGGTGGTGTAAGAGGTTGCGAAGATGAGGAAACAGATAACAAATCGTCTATCTTGATCCTCTTTGCCGCACTTCCACTTTGGTTATCTTGCAATCTGGACAAACCAGGTGTTGATGACCGTGGGATGGGAGTGACTCTTGTCGTATCAGATGCTGAAGAAAATGGGCTCGCCCTATCCAATCTCCTCTTCAATTCTGGCCTATATGTTCCTTGAGGTTCCAGTATACTTGCAGCAACGGGTATCTGAGGGTTAACAGACGCGTCAAGACTCGGGTCGATTGATGGGTAGTCGTAGGCTTCGCATGAAGATGCTGGTGAACTCCCTGTGGAGATTGTTTGAGAATAACTTTGCCCACCTACTGATGAATTCGGAACAAGGTAAGACATTGAATACGCTGAAGCGATCAAACGGGGAGCGGAACCTGTGCTAGGAGCAGGCTGAATAGCCGTGGGCCCCGGTTGTGCTTTGAAAATGGGATCATAGCCCAAGCAGTCTCTTTTGCTCTTTGCACAATTCTTGCACGATGGGTGCGCTTCGTCACACTATGGGGCAATAAAGAACTATGTAAGCGAATGTTTCATATATATTCCCAGTGATTTGAATAGGGCCGCTGCATCGGGTATCGTCCCGGAATTTATCCGAGCAACATCGAAAAACAGAAAATAATATAGAGAGATTGATTGTGCATACCTTTATTCTTCGCTTTCTGCATGTCAAACAGCCGGTCTTGGTCCTCCTTTTAATTTCTTTCTTGTGCCTACCACCAGACATGATACGTTCAGTATTTCCCACAGAGGGTAGCGGGTACCTAAGTGGTTGGTTTATGGGAGACGAAGTAATGTGACTAGGATGTGTCAAAGCTGGTGGAGGTAGCCCATGCTGAGGCAACCCATGCTGAGGATAGTAGTGCATAGGCTGGGGAGAAGGCTGCGGTAGTGGGGAACCAATCAAAGGGGAACCGAGCTGAGGAGGTTGAGACTGTGGCGGGGGTAGAGGCTGAGAAGTAGCTGGGGGATTTAGACGTATTGGAGGAAGATTGAATGATGGCAATTGTTGAGGCTGTGAGTACGGAGATCCCCTTTGTGGAGGGTATTGGTAGGCAGACATTGAAGGCGAAGGATACGAAGAGGGCGATGGGTATGATGTAGGTGTCGACCGGGCGGGAGCGGGAGCCTGCTGCTGCTGCTGCAGAGGGAGGGGAGCATACCGATATGGAGGGGAAGGAGTCGAGTGCGCTGAGGGGTGTTCTAGATGTTGAAGAAGTGGGGATCCACGATGACTGCTCTGAGAGTGAGAGTAGGAGTGGGAGTGATGGTGAGTAGGTCGGTGGGTATGATCGTATTCCACCATGACCATCTCGAATATTGTAAGAACCGGCTCGTGTGTCTTGTGTTAATAGATGAGATTTGATGCAAGAGAGAGCTGCAGCTTCGCGTCTAGCAACGAAGACAAGAAGTATAAAGATAAGAGAGAGGATGAATGAGAGAGATGGAATAGATGTAAATGCCAGGGCTGAATGGTAGATCTAGTGACAGGGGGGGGGGAGACGAGACTTTTTATGATGGCGAGATGGATGGGTGGAAGGCTAGATGGTGGATGGATGCAGAGGCTGTGTGGGGAGACTCTGTAGCGTCACTCCGTTGTTAGCGAACGGCAATCCGGCGGGCCCAGCGGTTGGTGGCGGTCACGTTACGCTACGTTATGATAGTTGGGGAGTAAAGTGGAGATGGTGCACACGGAAGAAAGTTCGGATGGAGGGAGAGGAGAAGAAAGAAGAAGAGAAGAGAAGAGGGGGAGGGGAGATAGGTGTTTGGGCGATTGGCTAGCTTGCCGGTGGAAGTGATCGTGGTGTGTAGGAACGTTTAGGTAGTGTGTATGAGAGAGAGTGACAGCCACAAGAGGAACTATCCGATACAACAACGCGAGTGGAGCCTCGCGAGAAAAAAGAGGCTAAGGGAAAACGGCTGGGGTATATATGGAGACGCGCGAACTGGGAAGCGGACAGGTCAAGGCGAATTCAAACTTACCAGGAAATGAACCGCACTCGGCTCAACGGCGGGTCAAGGGCCTTTGGTACCGAATTGGTTGGTGTCTAGAAGCCTTCGAGAACAAGGCACAAGAAAAAAAAAAAGGGACAAATGAATAAAAAATAAATAAGGGAGGGGAAAGTAAAAAGTAAAAAAAAAAAAAAAAAAAAAGATCAAGGACGGAAAAATTGATTTTATGTGGGATAATGCTGCGTTCAAGCGTGTACGTGCGCGCTGCTGCGTGAGTACGTGCTATGTGGTGGATGTGCGCGTGTGTGGTGTGGGGAGAAATGGAAGGATGAATCGAAGGAAAAAAGAAGAATGTAGGTAAGGCAGCAATAGGCCGACCGGGTTAGATGGGAAGGTGGCACCGGGGGAGGGGGAGTGAACGAGGTTTGTAGAGCAGAAGGGATCGGAGTGACCTCAACACTTTAGGTAGCTACCGAGCAAGCGGCGAGACGAGCGAGGAGGGGACAGTGGGAACGGTTCCACTGGAGAAAGTAATAACAGTTTCGACAGTCCGGAGCACGAAGAGCGGCAAGTAAAACCTCAACGAGTACACGGGGTTACTATTTGCGTCCAAGAGAGCCAAGTCAGCATGGGAGCCCCATAACCACCTAAATATCGGCAGTGCTTGCGGTGATGGCTAGCGAAGGGGAAGGTGAAGACAGTAGAAATAATGGCCCCCAAGAAGCTTTGAGATAGAAGCAGCAGAAACAGAATGAGGGGTGAACAGGCACACAGTACCTCTTATTTGTGGGTTTGTAATGGAAGGCAGCAGAAAAAAGAGTATCTTGAGAATACCGCAGAGGCTGACTGAGTGACGAGCAGTGGCAGAACCTCCGTCAACTGGATCTGTTCCCCTAAATGTACTCACTATCACTACCCTTATGGTATCTCTGTATTGTGTGCTTGTTTCTATTGCTTTGCTGTACAGTAGATGTTTACCCAGAAGGATCACCGGACGACAAGAGAAAACCGTTGAACCGGAAGTACACTTGAAGCCGCAGCGAGCGGGCGGGCACAGACAGCAAGCGAGATGTAGCTCTAGTGGCAGGCCGTGAGCAAGTGTTTGAGGGCCTCGTGGACAGATATTTTTCCTACAAGCCCTGACTCTTCTTTTTGGTATTCCGAGGGGCCGTAGATGATGAGAATATTAAAATAAAATAAATATGAATAAATAAATATTGACTCTGAAATCCGGCTCCCGTTCCTTTTCTCGTTCGCTCGGTAAATCAGCCTCCCAGTTGGCCCCGTTCAAAGTTGCCTTACTGGTCGACGTGCGTGCGTTGTGTGTACGCCAGGAGATCTTCAATTCGTGGGAAAGGCTACGCGCGTGGTATCGATAAAATGATGGACATTGCCTTGTGGTTCGCTTGAAGAGACTCACAGCAAGGTACACAAAATAAATGGCAAGACAGGTCAGGACAGCTGGCTGGAATGTGTTTGCCGTCTCCACGGTCTGCTGCGTGAACTCCTAAGCAAGTGGCAGTGATCGGTATGAATGGCGCGGACTTCTCACTTTTAGGTGGGGTTAGTGCCTTTGTGGTTCCACTTAGAATTCTTTACTCCTATTGAGTAAATTAATCAACAAAATCAGACTTTTTTCCCTCTCAGACGCTGTGGATCGATCAAACTGTAGGACTGTCAACACTAAAAGTAGCTTTTTCAGGGCGTTAAGCGCACATGTACTCTATGTCTACATGTATGGTACATGAAGATTGGATTCTCATAGGAAAATAAAAAAGGATGTGAGAGAAAACGATAGGAAAGAGGGGCACTAACCCTCTGTCTACGTTGGGATAAGACTACGTGTAGGGGAGGGGAAGCGCGGATGCTTGAGGATGTACGTGATGGTCCATGGGATGCGTTAGGTAAAGGATCACTCAGTACAGATTGGCGAGAACAGAGTGCAGAAGCAAGAGTAACACGGTTATGCATTTCAATACCGAACGGTCAGCGCCACTGTCGGTAAGCCTTCCTGTGCCAAGTGCCCACACGAGCACATGTAGCCATCGCCGAGAAATAAGTGTATTTATCCACTGCTCGCCGATGATTTAGGGGTGGATTTTCGAGATGAGTGTGTAATCTCCAAACGCTCAAGAGGTATTGGGAAATTAGCCCTTTCCTTGTGGGGGTTGCTCTTACACGCCTATAGGAGAGTAGTGGTCATCACCCTTCATCCATTTCCATTGTTACTCAACCATCTCACAGAACACCTTCCTCTACAACAGACATTTAGCTTTTCTGATAGCGCTTAAGCGGCTATATAAGCTGCCTCAGATATCACAAAGCTATACCGAGAGGGTGAGAAAGCGCTCTCGCGGCGGGGAAACTCGTGCACCAATTAAAATAAATAAGATAAAATAAAACAGAAAAATAAAAAATAAAAACAACCAGTTTTCCCTATTTTCTCGATGTGTAAGGCAGGTGTCTGTTGCCCCCCTTCATTATCGTGGCTGTATGCTCCATGCACGTCGTCATCACCCTGCGTCAACTGAGATGTATCAGACTAAATTTGGCTCAAAGTCGCGAAGCGAAGCCACGGGTTCGCATCCATCCATCCCACACGTCGGAACCTTGCCATCCCTGGCCATCGTCAGATTCTGGTTCGATCAAGTGAGCCCCCTCCTTGACCTTGACTGCCAGCTGGCATAAGCCCTCGGTTTGTGGTGTTCGGGAATGGGTGCGAGGGGAGGGGGTGAACCATGGGAAAATTGAGGTCTCCAGCAAGTGGGTGAAGTACCTAGTAGCCCAGCTTTCCAAGCATCTTCGCGAAAGAAACCCTACTTCTACCTGCCCTCTTGCTTGCGGTCTTCTGTTGAATATCGGCCTCTCCCTTCTCGCCAAACAATAGATAGACCTTCCAGGATGCTCCCTTGCTAGCAATTTGCCGAGGAAATCTCTCGGAAAGTGTTACCTGACTTGGCCTCCAGCCACCACTGTTTGACACGGACCAGTGCATGACGCATTTGCGGCGATATACCTAAAAAGGAAATATTCTAGAAGGACGCCCCAGGTTTCTCTCAGGTCAGCTTCATTTCGACTGGATGGACAACCGACAGCCACAAGAATCATTTTTCCTTCGTTCTAATTCGTGAAGAAGAACATCTCCGGTCGCAAGATCATGTTGGTCAGTAAGATTGATACTGAAACTGATATACCGTACTATACTGGTTAGCTTGACGCTAGGATCCTCTACACTCTACTCTCACGGATTAATATGGCAGTCTTCCGAGATACCGGTTACAGTGTCCTTCTCGAACGTTCGGCATCACAATTGGCCCTACGATTTGCAAACCTTAGAAATTCCCGGAGGCCCCTACCCCAGCTCCTCCTCCCATCATAATTATCTTGGTGTAAGGAAGAGGTTTTGGCGAGATCTCCCTCAGATAGATTAATTAGCTCCTCGATACTTACCGCTCTTCCGCTGATTTTTGCGTGTATTTTTATACACATTCATATTTTGTTTTTGTTCAGCCGGGGATTTTTTTATTTAACCGAAGCGAACACCAAGGGTATTATATCAAATCCTCATTTCTTCATTCAAAATCATGAACATTCGGACTAGGATACTTTCCTTTGGTATTATTTCTCTAATCACGGCAGCAGTATGGAAATTTCGATGAAGCCTCTCCATTCAAGGCTGCTACCCATCAAAGCACTTGCTCGGTTGCACTGGACTCGGCGTGTGGGCCTGTATAATTCGGGTCTCCACTTCACACCAGGGTCTCTCCTATATAACATGCTGGGAAAAACACCTACCCGGAGTAGTTATGGTTACCGTGAAACATGGAAATGAATACATGCGCTTGGCGGGAAGTGCATCTGGCGGCGAGGAGTAACGCTGCGGCCTGTCCTGAAGCGAGCAGTCCCGATCCAAAATTGATATCAATGTCTTGAAAGGGAATGATCCAGATTACTGTTTCGTTTCTAGGAATTGAATAATCAAGTTTTATAATCGCGTGCTGTTCAGCTTGCCTCACCTGTCATGTATCACGAAAACGTCCATAAGCGAAATTTTTGTTGGTTGGCGGGAGGGTTTCACAGCGTAGAGGGAAAAAGGAGAGGGAGAAAAATAAGCCCGAAAGCGAGGCGAATAATTTGCTTTTTTTACGAGACGGAATTGTGGGGGCAAGACACGATCTTTTTTACCGACCATCACTGATGTCTTTCCCGCCCCTTGCTCCGATCTGGCTGTCTGTCTCGTCGAAAAAAACTCATCGGCCGGGCGCACGAACCACAGGATCTCCTGCCAAGTTGGGTGGAAACAGGTACAGAGCCCCCACTCGTCATTTTGGCGAGGACTGCCAGCTCACACAAAAACACAGAATTTACGTCATTGTTTTTTTTCGGGCTTTGCAGCTCATGGTTCCTCACAAACTGACAAGAGAAAAAATGTAGTTTTTATCCTGACCGTGGTTGCGAAATGCAGGTAGTGACTGGACTATCCTGGCCTCATCAATATCAGGCTTCGGTGAATGGGTTGACTCTAGATTAGCCTCACCCGATGAAAGCCGTTTGGAAACTCAACCAGAGAAAGGATCGCGATGCCGATAGATCATCGGTATTCAGGACGCTGAGCACCCGAGTGGTTTACTATTGCGGGAATCCGCTCGAAACAACTCAGCTTTCGCTTTAACAAGCTGGCTAGTCTCAATTGTCACCTGAAAAACTTCTTTAGCGTCCATCTCAGCAATGTTGACCCTACGCTGGACGCCAAAAGGAAAGTCCACTCGGCAAGGAGGTGGCCAGTCGATTAAGCAGAGTGGGAGGACCCCTGCGTGTTCGACGGAATGTCGTGCAGATTTATATTCTTTGGGTCCGTTTGGCGTCACCCAAACAAGTGCTGGCCTATCAAATCGCTTTTAAAAAACAGCGGGCTTAAAAAGCTGAAACGCAGGCGAGCCCCGACAGGTATAAGCGAAATTATGCGGGGCACTCCCTTTCTTGTCCCTTATTTGCTCCTCTGCTTCCTTCATGACGCATGAGTGGGAGAGGGTTTTTTGTGTCTGACTTATTGAGGGTGGGTGAGAAAAGCCTGATCGTGTGATGGATTGCCACAGTTGCAAAGCCACTCCGCACTTTGCTGAATTTTAGGGCTTTTTCTAATAAATTTTCAGCAGAGTAGCCCTGAGCAGAACTCGGGCAGGCCCCCGAACGGTGTTCAAGTAATCTGGGCGGGTGCCTAGCAGGCCGGAGGACTTTCATAGCCGGCCTAAACACATTCTGTGCTCGGGGCCCGCAGTTCCTACCGACAACATAGCCGACGACCAAAAGGCGGCTAATCAGTACGATTAGGTAACTCACTAAAGCAGCTTGTAAAATTCACGCGAGCCGCCAAGCTACTGCCTTACCGAACGAGGCCAAAGCACGCATTCTTTTTCGGGGTTGCCTAGACCGGGAGTGGCCGAATGTGCAGAAGCATTGTTAGAGCCCGTTACAAGACCTGGAATTGTATCCTGGCTACAGGGCGAAAATCTTTAGAACAAGCCCTTATAGGATAGTTAACTGCTATCAACATCATCACCAGCAACCACCCTTTTAGTGACAATCTACTAGGGGGTACGGCTCCACACAAATACTTGTTGGGGTCAGCATTCATAAAGGCACTTGGGTATTGACCAATCGTCAGCCGGCTTGGAGCTGTTATGACAAGAATACACCATGAATAGTAAACTGGTGTTTGCGGTAACGAATGAAGCCATGCCACTTGCAGCTAGGAGTATGGCAGAAAGCCTCAGTCACCTTCTAGACCGGTGAATACGGTTAGCGGAGGAATGACAGAACTTAGCTAAAAAGCCTTGGGTAGTAGTAAACTTTGGCCTTGGGAGTCTTGTCAAGTCTAGGTAGAGTACGCCACTAGTGTACTCGTAAGCTGCAGCGGAACTTCCACGGAAACCGGAGGAGTTTCCGTGCAGCCAAGAACATATGTACGGTTCTCGTGAATCTGGGTTGATCTGGGGTGCTGTAGATCCATAGAATCCATGGTCAATGCATAGAGGGAGGATAGAAAGCGTTCTCTAGTCCGAAGTGCACGTTCTTGACAACACCTCAGGCGGAAATGATTTTGGAACAAAAGGTCTGCTGATAGTAATCAGAAAAACGCGCCTGTTTAATTCCGTCTTAGCTATGACTTTTGATGAATCTTTTTACGCATCTATAGAGGGCTTCTTGCCGGATACTACTGCAAAAGTCCGTTGCATGCGCCATGCTGATTTAGTTCAAGATATATAGGTGAAAAATAGCTTAAATGATAAACTTGTATTTCATTAAATTCAAGCAAAATAAGGAAGGTAAAATTGGGTTTTAATGAAAGTGCCGAATACCCACATCATGTATTAAAACGGATGATATAGGGGGGCTAGGCTGTCAAATACCAAATGGGATGCAGGTGCATGGGTAGCTACGGTTGGGGGTAAGATAACAAATGAACATCAACATCTGACGACTATGTAGTTTTACTCGGAAAGTATAAACAAGTATGTGGGTAGTCGGTAAAGCAAGGCCACGGATTACTAATACTCGACCTTAGGCGGGAAAATGAGTAAATGATGGGAAAGCTCGTTTTTGAGCCGCCGGTCTACTTGTCTATGCAGAGCACAAATAGCCCAACTAATCTGCAGCCATTGGGGGTGCAAACTCTACGATGCCACAAAGGCTATTTTGTTCCAACTGAAACCCATGAACGACTTTCCTAGACGGCGCGACTTGCCTGATGTTTGGCCCTTTTCAAGGCCTAGGCGGTAATAATATGGTTCCATATTTGTCAAAAGATTTTCACAACCACCACTTGCTTACCAAATACCATACTGCATATACACATGTGTAAAAGTAACATAGTTTAAACACACACACGGCGCGCACTCATCCGTTTCCAAACAAATGATTTGGATCATGCTAACCATACCTAGTAGATCTTTGGTACCGGGATGTCTTTCAAAGGAGTATGCTGCATATGTACCTGCTGTTTCCATATCAATGCGCGCTTAGATACATGATCCGTGATAAGCCTCCCAGGACATAACCGCCGTCACCAACCTTACCACGTCCTTGTTCGTAAACACAGAAACCCGGGGAATACAAACGAGAAAACGTGTGACCCCCGTCAGGGCTTGTTTCGAGATTTTTCTAGAAGGTATGATAAGAGAGGGTGAAGAGGATACGTCAAGATATGAGGAAGGTGAGTAGATTTGCATTGGAGGTTTCCCCCCCCCCTCTCGCGTGTTTGTGTGCGTAATTGGGGATTTAAAATCCGAGACGACTGACCTTATTGGGCAGAACAACTACAGCCTTGCTAAGTTGTTGGTTATTATTTCCCGGTTTCTGCAGGGCTTCCAGAAAGAACTTCTGTTTCACAAACATTGAAACATCTAAAGGATTCAAGGATTCAAGGATACACATATTAGACACTAGGCAAGTACCTCAGGTTTGCACGAGTGATTTCGAATGGCAGGCAATAAGAATCATGTGAATTCAAGCAGGTGCGTGAAACAAGTCGCTAAGGTTTCAAGTCATGTATAATATATTCCAATCGGTAGAAAAGCTCCCTTTCTTGCGCGTTCTTTTCGCCTCGTAGGTCTACCGTAGAGCTTGTGATAGCGGCCAAGATACCAACCCAAGAATAGCCAACTCATAACAGAATGGAGGGAGTGGGGCAGCGAAAAGGCGTGCATTAATCTCGGTAATTGAATACCAACAAGTCGCGACACAAGTAAGAAATAACTTCCCGGTATATTTGTGGCTTTTAGTAACATTTGGCCAAAGAACCTCCCATGTCGATATCTTATCCTGTGCCACGGCGCCTTGGTAACGAGAAGAGGCGAAGTCTCAATGAGGCATATTGATATGACAACTGTCACTATTTGATATTGGGTTTCATATTCAGTTACCAAAAATAAAAACAAAAAAAAACACATAACATGCTTCAGATTAGTATCGTATTCTCCCAGGATTCTATCACTTTCAGAATTGCACGTAGCAATCCCCCCCCCAAGTGACGACCATGATGCCTTATAGATCGGGGAGGCTCTCGGTTTTTCCATAATCCTTGATTGACAAGTGTATTGAATTGCATATAAGCACGTAATCGATGTCATATGCAGTACAGTACTGTAAGGCTTAATAACTGCGCGTTCCTGAAATCACCTGACCCATCATGCTGCTCCTGAAGTGTTTTCGATCTTTAAACAAATAAAAAAGAAAAAAATCCCGCTGTCGTACCAGCCTGGTACACGCATATTTACACCAGAGCAACAGCGTGTTGATGTTGAGGTGGCGCCTCTCATGGTGCGTATCTCAGGACCCATGACATTGCTTGATCAATCACTTAGTTATTCTATCGTATCTTGAAACCCGCCTTGTCACTGCGTTGATGTGTCTGTCGTCAGCAAAGTGGCCGATCCGAGCGATTGGATATGCAGTGCGGTAGAAGCCATGTCGGTCCCATTGGCAATCGAAATACTAACATTTGATACGCTTTCGCTAGGTGATGTCCGATGCCTGAGGACGGGCAAACTAATGAAACACATCCAGTAATATGTACTTGAGGGTATTGATGCCCGCGTCTCCTGGCATCGATCGAACCTCATCAAGCCCGACAGCTAACGTCAGTCATGCCGTTAATCAGTTTCTCAAATGAATAACGATGATTGACCTTTGGGAACCGAGTCAGGTTAATAACCTGACTTGGTTAACCTGGTATGTGTTTCCACCGTGCTGTCGGGAGCCGGGTGTGCATAAAGAACTGGTTTATCAAAAGATCAATGCTGGCACTATCAGCATTTTTGCTTTTGTGGAATAGTTATCAACGTTCTACCCCACAAGATGAAGGCGGTGCATACCTTAAATAGACCCAATTACGGCTGATATGCACTGATATCAGAAAATGGATAAAGATATGCAAGCTTTGAGCCATAAAAAATCCTTCAAGGAAAATAGGCCAATCTGATGCAACCGATGACGGTGGTGGTATGATTTGGTACCAGCACAGACTTTTATTCTAGAAGATGAATCGAAGATACAGAATAGAAGCCCAGTAAGCAAACACCTATCTTTTCTATTTCCACGGTCCTGGATCCGGGGTTGTAAAGTTCTGGAAATCTTTATAAACATTCGATAACGCGGAGAGCTGATCATCTGACATCAGCCATTTCTGCATGTCAGGAATAATCTTTAGGCTCGCAGTAATTTTAGAACCGGATGTTTGCCGATCTAGCGAACTGATTATTTTCCCTGCATGCAAGTATTCCGGCGTAGCATCGGAGCTCGGTGTTAGCGTTCAAATCAAAGCTATCTGGATCCAAAGGACAGCCAAGAGGATTTTCTTATATGTAAACAGCTCCTTGCAGAACCGAGGGTGTCGGAGTGGGATGCAACCCTATTCGGTGAGAGAAGTCGCTTGTTCCTAGATACTCCGGTCAGAATATTTCTTCCCCGCCCAACAGCTATCACTCGGTAACCAATAGAAGCTATTCCGTACCTTTTATTATTTAGGTGCAAAAAAACTAAGACAGCATACTGTAGCTAGTTTAGTCTCAGCATTAGGTATTCTACACGAACTTTATTCTCATATCTCGGGTTGTTTTTGGTCGTATTTTTACTAGTATACCACAGTGAGGATTGGGTATTGGGTTAGTATCTTTCCTATAACTACCTCTATATTGAAGCAGCTAACCCGAAGGAAATCTGGGGTAGTATAAGAAGCGTAAATATAAGTGGAAAAAGCAACAATTTTTGGTTAAGCAAGAACCCTTGTAGAAGTCATTATAAAAGGTTTTTTCAAGGTCAAGGTACTCTCCCTAACCATAGGCGATCTCGGGGGGGAGGGGATCATGTAGGTGTGGTTTGTGAGGAGGTTAGGTACCAAAAAATGGAGGAAACACACCTAGGTATTCATGTTATCATGAGAAATCACTCTTTTCTAGACCAAAGCACCTGGACTGACATCTTATATTTATGAACTTAGGTGCTGGGGAACATCACCGTGTCACAATATCCGAGCTCTGGGATTTGGAGGGGCAATTGATTGGCAGCTAGAATTAGCAGTTGAGATCTAAAAGAGGTCTCTAGACACAGCAAGTTCAGAACTTCCATCTTTCCAAGATGACACTGTGAAGGCTAATTAAGTTAGGTGTTGTGCGAAGGAGCCAGATTCAGGAGGTGACGTTGGTCGTGGCTTACTTGCGGCTCAAGCCACCAGAATGATCATGTTTACCCCTGAGACCCAATTCTTGCAAAGACCCGCTCCATTTCTAGAGTCGGAAGCGCTCAAAAGAGTTTCCGTGTCCTAAAGCAAGATAAATCCGGGTCTTTATTCTGGTACAAGATGGAAGGTGGCATTTGCCGCGGTCGTAGACAGTGACGAAGCCAGGAACATTGTCATGACGTCATGCCGCTACTTCCAGCCATTTGCATCATCGTTCTCCAACTTCTTTATCTTCGCCTGATCCCCCTTCATTCTCCAAGCAAGCAATACTACTCAAAGAACTTTGTGAATCGTGAAAAATCCCTTTCAGACTTTACAATTCCCAAAGAAAAACCCCATCAGAAGGCAAGCTATCGTTATTCGCAATGGATGTTTACTACTACTTCAACTATCGTATGTTTAACCATCACATGTCATGGCGCGTTTTTGTACGGGCTTGAGCTGATAAGGATTATAGTCTCCGCGGGCTGGATGATGCTTGAGGCACTCCCTCTGATTGCATCACCGACCGTTATCATCTCGATGCTTTCTCCGGAGGTTCGGGAAACTACACGTACGTTACTTGTCTTTTTTGTGCCATCACACAAGAATCTTAACCGCTAACATACAAGAACAGCGCTCGAAGCGTATCTGTCGCGCTCTTTGGGCTTAACGCTGATCGCATTTGCGATACTAAACCTCCTATTAACGGGGAGTGTACCGCTAGTAGTAAGTCTCTTTGTAGTTCTCTAGGTTGTTTCCCCCCCCAACTAACAAAAACGCGCACTAGTCGAGTTTCTCTGAAACAGCAACGGCAAAACCAGCCTCTACGGATATGGAGGACCCCACAGCACCGTATGCGGTGCCCTCACTTTGTGTGACATTAACCTACCATATGGCTGTAGCATTCTATTGCTATACGCAATGGAACTACGGGTACTCTGCTGCGTATGCAGTCGCCATGGTCACCCATTCGTCATTTAGCGCTCTCGGGTCTTGGGTCTTGCTTTTCGGAAGCACTAGTGGGGCTATTTCGAAGAAGACGGGCGCCGATAAAAGGACGAGTGGATTCCCGTTTAAGAATGTTGAAGCCGAGAAGAGGAAGACTGGGAAGAAGTCGCTGTGACTCAGATCAGGAAAGAAGAATAGGCTACACACTAGTAGTTACAGAGATATATAAGGGAGGTAGTGAGCGAGTGATACGCAATGCGTGGATATGTTCACGTTCATGATTTCCTTTTTAAGCTTATTTCCTTTTGTTATTGTTTAGGGGGGAGTATGTTTGTGTATCTATACTGAATTTTGAGGCAAGGATTTAAGTAAAAACTGTTTACGTCTTTTATCTACGTCATAAGCGTGAAGTTTGTACGCACAAACTAATGTAGGTTTGTAGATTATTACCAGAGTGGCTTTATAGGACCTACATGTAGATCCGAAAATACACTATACTGAGTCGTAGTTGCGGGGAAAGCTGGGATTAGCATCCCCACTGATTTCGTAGGGTGAAAGTTGATATCCACGCGCTAAACTCGATTCTCATAGTGGATAGATGGAATATTATTTGTTTTTCGAGTGAGAATGTATGGATCACAGTATGAAAAACGTATATAACTCTCACAAAGTTGGAGAATGAATGGATGAATTAATCAAAGTTGGAAGGCTTTAAGGGAATAGCACTAGGGGTAATGTAATTACTCATCTATAAACTTCATAGTTTTTATAAGACTATGAGGAAAATAAAGAACTAGGCTGTAACTGATGCTATATCTGCTATACATGACATAACATTAGGGTAGTATATTCTGTAGTTATCTAGAGGGTAAAAGGTACTTTAGAATAAAGGGGATTGGTTAGTGGTTTTATTCGTTTATATTTGAATGGGACCTGGATATCTTGGCTGTAAGGGGCACTATGGATAAGAGATGCAATCTAGGTAGAGTGTTATAAGCAGCGCCCATTAAAAAGCTAGTAAAAAGCATACAGCAATTACAACCCTCGCTTCAAAGCTTCTAAATACCTTCTACTGAGGCGAATCATATTCCATGATGCACCCCCAAACCACCTATAAGAGGGGGGGGAAAAATGGTATCATCCCACCCAGCAACCCCATCAACACTACACCCACCTACGCATTACCTACCAATATCCTCCCAGCCTTCCTCTCAACATAATACCCCACATCCTTAATCCCATCCTCCAACAATAAATTCTCCGCCCCTTCCCCCTCCTCCGGCACCAACTCCAACCTCAACCGTAACGGCTCCACCCCAAACACCCTCGCTATAAGTGCCTTCAACGTCGCTACCGGCAGCGACTTTGGAATCCGCTTCGTAATCGACGTAGAACCCCCCTCTGCGCTAGTAAGCGTAAACTCAAGCTCCAGGAGCTTCGCTGCAAGGTTCCGTTTCTCCAGACTCGCAGCTCGGTCGATACGGGGTTTTCCATGCACTATTAAACTATTAGCTATCTAATGTTCCTAAGGAGGGGGGGGGGTGCAAATAAATAAAGAAATAAAACTTACATTCACAAAGTACTCCCCAACGTTTATGGTGTTCTAGTACACCTTCCTCTTCTGTTTCCCCGACTAGGGCGAGCTCTTTTGCGATACGGCCAAGGTAGTACATTTCTGCATTGCTTCGTTCCATCTCTGTTACTTTGCTATGGTTTAGCATCTTCAGCTGCTCTGGGAAGCGGGCGACGGTGAGCATGTGGGCTTCCTCCATTGGTAAGAGGGCACAGAACGGGTTGTGGGATATGCGCAGTGAGACTAGGGATGGGAATAGAGGAGGGAGGGAGTCGAGGAGGGAGAAGGTGGGGATTTTGTTGAATGTTAGGTCGAGGTGGGTTATAGAGGGGAATGGGGTTGGTGGAGTGGTGTCTGGGGTCTGGGAGAGGATGCTGGTGATTTGGTTGTGGGCGAGGATTAGTCGGGTGAGGTTGGCTAGGTGGGCGAGTGGGAGACAGGCGGAGACGGAGGTGAAGGCGTTCCGTTCGAGGTTTAGGGTTGTGATTGTGGCGGGGAGGATGAGGGAGGGGGGGATGTAGGTCATGCTGTTGAGGGAGGACTCCAGCGTGTGGATGAGGGGGAAGTGCGTGAGTATTTGTTTGGTCTGTTTTTGGTGTATTTAGTAAATGCTCAGGTGTCTTCCGCAGAGAGGGTAAAAAGAATATGACGAACCTCTTCCCAAGATAGAAAGGTATCACTGATCTCGAGGGAGGTGACATGTTCAAAGGGTGGTGGTTGGCCCTCTGGTTGAGTTATATCGAGCGACGAGAATCGATTACCACTATTTCAAGTATCAATGAGCGACAAGTTGTGTAAAAAGGTGAGCTATGATCATTACCCTATCCTAAGAGACTTCAGATTCGGCAGCCCAGAGCAGATCAAGGCCACTGTTTGCAAGTCCTCGAAAAGATTTCTGGATATATCCAACTCCTCAATCTCTACCCACAATGAGTACTCTACTCCTCAACCTCATAGGTCTAGCTCAATAACTCACTTGGACAAGTCTCCCGTATCTCGTCTACATCATCAGCTGTAGCAATTTTCAACCCGTCTAGAAGCACAATTCTAAGCTCCTTCAACTGAGAAAGCTTCTTCAAGATCTTATCAAAACCAACACCCTCAATAACCTTGTTGGCAGAAATGCTTAGCATCGCATGATGCTCGAGAGGATCATTAGTTGCGGCATATTTCTTCTTCAAGCCTTCCAAGAAGCTAATTGAATCATCTGGCTGGCGAGTAGTACGAATGAACGAACCGTTACCAGGAACCTTACCTAGCATAAAAAATCAAATATCAGCACTTGGTCTCTGTAATGGGTTAGTTGAGCTTTGTATTTTTTACATACAGTCGAAATACCTCTTTCCTCCATATTCTCCAGAATGTTTCCCTTGATGGTCCCATTCCACGCCTAACCATTCCCCATTTGTCCCCTCCACACTACCGATATAGCGGACAGTGCAGCGAGTCGCGGAGTAGACACCACCAGGGGTGTATGATAATCGCTGGTTAATATAGTATCTGGACGCCATTCTTCGTGAGGGAAGCTACACGCGAGTACTCCCTGGGTAGCTTTGGCGGGGTAGTTACCAAGGGGCCGGGTAACAAGATGAAGGCATCTGGAGTGAGATGCCATAGATGTAAACCAGCATTGTGGGGATGGAATCTGCCTGGGGATAGCTGAGATGAGGCCTTGAATCTACTTCAAGATATCAATATATAGGATTACAAGTTCATCTCAGAATCTCATTCAGCTATCCTAAGATTCATTAATCACTGCTAGACTTAAACTTCCCCAGGCTCTTCCGCCGGGTAACCATACCCCCACGTTCCACAAACCCTTAAGATCTACAACGTTTCCACCCCAGTCTTTCATCTTCGGAAGAGGGAGAGAGAAAAAAAAACCCCGCCACTACACTCTTCAGGTCCCACCCCCCCCACCCAACCCTCATTCCTTCGTTAATCACACATCACACATACTCATAATGCAGTCTGCGCGCCGAGGAATTTCAAGCCTCAATGGCATCTCCGTAGCAGCTAGGTCGTCGACACGAATTGGTGGGAATCAGCGAATAGCGGTGGCAGCGAGGGTGAGGTTATACTCGGCGCTGTCGCAGGGTTCTGGAAAGAGGGTTGGGATATACGCTGCTAGCTCGAGACCACCGGTTGCGCTACGGAGCCAGTTTTCAACGCTGGGTCACTGGGCGGACAAGGAAAAGCCGAAGAAGGAGAAGGACACAGAGAAAGCAGAAAAAGAAACCAAGGAAGAGGAAACCTCATCATCCAAGGACGAGAAGAAGAAGGAGGAGAAGGAGGAGAAGGAAGAAAAAGAGGAGAAAGAGGAAAAAGAGGAAAAGGAAAAAGAAGAATCTGAAGACAAGGAGAAGAAAGAAAAGAAAGAAAAGGAAGAGCCTCCACCACCCCCACCACACGGCGATAAGTCCCCCTTCGCAGTCTTCTACGAAACCCTCCAAACCGAGTTTAAAAAGTCCCAGGAATGGCAAGAATCTACTAAACAACTCGGCGAGTCCGCCCAGCAGTTCACCGAGTCCCCCGCTGTCCAGAAGGCTAGACAAGCATACGGGACCACTGCTGAGGTCGCCGGGAAGGTCACCGAGAAGACTGCAGAGACTCTAGGGAAAACGGCTAGCGCAATTGGAAAGGGTGCTGCATGGACATGGGAAACGCCTGTTGTAAAAGCTGGAAGGGCGGCTGTAAGAGTTACTGGAGAGGGTGTCGCAAAGGTTACGAAACCAGTTAGGGATACGAAAGTGTACAAAGATATCAAACAAAACGTAGAGGAAGTTATCGATGACGGTAGTAGCTCCCGTTATGGGGGCTACCTAGAACGCGAGGAGCGTAAGAAACAGCGCGAAAGACGGGAACTAAGAGGCGGCTTCAAGAAGGCCGAGAAAATGGAAGAAGACCCCGAGTAAGTACAATCCCCCCCTCAAAGATACGAATGCCAGCTAAACATTTTTACCAATCAGCGCCGGCCTAAACGTAACTCTCCACAAAGACGCCGCCTGGAAAGAATCATGGCGCGAATTCTGCGACAGCAACAAGTTAATGCAATCCCTCTTCTCCGCCAAACGCACCTACGAGGAATCCGAAAACCCCGTCATCTCCGTCACCCGCAACATCGCCGACCGCTTCGCCGGCTTCTTCGCCGAAAACGAGACCGCCCAAGTTATCCGCAAATTCCGCGAAATGGACCCCAACTTCCAACTCGAGCCGTTTCTGCGCGAGCTCCGCGAGTATATACTCCCCGAGGTCCTCGACGCTTACGTCAAGGGGGACAACGAAGTCCTAAAGGCATGGCTCAGTGCTGCCCAGTTCAACGTCTACGCAGCACTTAACCAGCAGTACACAGTGAACGGACTCAAGCTAGATGGGAAAGTTCTCGACATCAGGAACGTTGACATCTTAACCGCGAGGATCCTGGAGCCCGGTGATATTCCGGTATTTATCGTGTCCTGCAGGACACAAGAGGTTCATGTATTCCGGGACCTGAAAACCGGGGAGCTCAGGGCCGGGATGGAAGATAAAGTCCAGCAGGTCACCTATGCCATCGGTATCACAAGGATAAGTGATGAAGTTGCGAACCCAGAGACAAACGGATGGAGGTTGATTGAGCTACAGAAGAGTGCGAGGGACTTCATCTAATCTGTTTACATCTTGATAAGCCATCTGTTGTATAGTACTTGTCCCCCCCCCCTTAAAAAAAAAGGCCGAGTCTCCGTTTTCCTCTTTGTCCTAGGGTTAACTAAAAGTCTATTTTATTGTATGTACCCTTTGGTATTTTCTTCCAATGATGCTCTAAAGGGGATTGGGGGGCTCTATACTCTATTTTTTTTCTGTATATATATATATAGCTGTTTTTTTTGGCCCCCCCCCACTACTACCCTAAAAACGGCCTGCTTGCTAGATTCCTTTTTTTTTTGTATGTGTTGGGTTCGCTGCTTTTGATGATGTTTTACGCCACTCTTCTCTCTTCTCTTTCCTGTGTTAGCCTTTATATACTATTTTTCTTCTTGTATTTTTACTTTAACAGTGCCCCTCTTTTGTGCTTCGTGTTGGGTTTGTGTGTGGGTTTGAGGTTGATATTAAAGCTGGGGCAGAGGTTGTATATAACATTGTTTGGTGGAGGGCACGAATTAGAGCGGAATTTTGGTTCTGAAAGAAGAAAAAAAAAACTTGGGAAGTTCTCTCTGTGGCTGTAATATAGTAGGGTAATTACTACTTTAGATTGTATTCATTTTTCTTTGTAATTGGTATTTAGGAGGATGGTGTCTTTACTTAATACAGGTTCCCTTCGGGTATCATGAAGCTTTACATTTTTATACTAGGTATTAAAAGGCATAGTAAAGTGTAAAATAGAGTAGAGGTGTTTTTTTATTTCTGTAGGATTTCTCTGGAAGAGTTTATATACCTACTCGTCAAATTATCAGCCTACCCTCAGGACTTAGACATTACTGAAACACTCTACATAAATACCCCCCCCAAAACTCTAGATCCTAGCAATACAGATTAGCATGACACAGTAAATTCCCCTGAGTGATATCCTGTGAACAAAGTAAAAAGCGTTTTTGTTTTTGTTTATATCATCAAGTACATGTATCCTCCCAGTTATAGCCCTATCGCACTAACATACTCGCACAGATAAAGTAAAACCAGCAAAACAGATAAAAAGCAGCACAAGTCCCGACCACGTAACCAGGTAATAAAAGTGTTCGGTGATTACACCTATTCATATTCCCATACCGAGATAAAGGTATAGTATAAGAATGAAGTGAATCAAAGACATATACGAAACTTAAAACAAAAAGATGTACCTTCTTATCATGAAATGAATTTAAGGTCTTAACTTCACCTGTCTAACTTACTATCAAATCCTGCCTGCTAACTCTAATACTACGGCCAGTCTTAGGCCTGGGGCTTTAAGAAATCGTATCGACAATTGAGCTACACCAACCTCCCAGCATCTCTGTCTAGTGGTATGTGATCCGGCCGTTAATAATATAGTTACCTTTATAGTACTAGATGTAGCTTAATCGATTGGGCTTATAAGAAACTAGGGTATAGGGTCTATGTTAGATACTACCTTGGGAAATAAAAAAGGCAATATACTCATACAATGTCTTATATCTGGGTTACGGTTTCCTTGCGCATCCATGCACGTAAGAATCTAAATAGGATACCGACAGCTGCTGAGTTCCTACAATATGCTGCAACGTGCAACGGGGTATTTCGATGATTGTTGACAACGAAAGGGTTAGCCCCTTCGCCGAGGAGTATTTCAATTACTGAATCATCTCCATTCCACGCTGCATAGTGTAGCGCCGTATCTCCTCGTGAATTCTGAACAGTGAAGTCGACACCGTTCTTGAGTAGGACCTCTACAATTACTGTATTTCCCTGCCTGGCTGCTGTATGTAGTGCTGTATTTCCGTAGATATCTTGAACTGAGGGGCCAAGCCCTTGCTGGAGTAGCAGCTCTGTACTAGCTCTGTATCCACCCCAAGCTGCATAGTGTAATGGAGTACTTCCAGAAAAGTTCACAATTGAAAGGTCGGGCTTCGTCTGGAGTAAAGCTTCTAGAACTCTGTATCTTCCTTCGCTTGCTGCTTGATGCAGTGCCGTGTCTCCACGGTGGTTTTGAACCATCCAGCCGACCCCATCCAAGGCATTAAGTAGTAACCTAACCACTCCAAGGTAACCCTTACTCGCTGCTTGGTGAAGTGCAGTATCTCCATCCTGGTTTTGGGCTGACACGTCAACATCATTCTCAAGTAGTAACTGTACAACCTCCTCATGGCCCCTCAGTGCTGCTTGGTGTAATGCTGTATTTCCACGTTTGTTTTTCAAAGAAATTTTGGCGCCTTTTTCAAGTTGTAGCTGGACTACTGCCTTGTGTCCCATAGCTGCTGCGCAGGACAATGCTGTATCACCATGATCGTCTGCCCCCGAGATGTTCGCACCCTTCGCAAGAAGGAAGCGAACAAGAGCTTTGTTTCCTTTAGATGCAGCAATTTGCAGTGGTGTAGTACCAGAGGAGTTCGGAGCATCGTAGGAGTTGGTGCCTTTATCTAATAGTAATCTAGCTATCGTATAATTTCCTCGCGATAGTGCATTGTGCAATGGGGTGTCTCCATGATTATTTGAGGCGGAGTGACTGGCGCCTTTGTCGAGGAGAAGCTGCGCAATTCCCTCGTCTCCACGAATTGTAGCATAGTGCAAAGCAGTTTCACCTGCCTCGTTAGAGACTAGGACTGTTTTCTCTACTTCAGTATCCTCTTCAAGTAGCAACTTAATCATTGCCTCGTGCCCTTCGAACGCCGCAGTATGCAACGCTGTATTCCCATGTTTATCAAGAGTAGAGGGTTTGGCGCCTTTATGAAGTAGCAGCTGAACTAACGAAATATGGTCTTTTCTCACTGCTAGGTGTAGTGCTGTATCCCCTTGGTGGTTTTTGGTTGCAATATCCGTACTCTTAGGTAGCATCTCGACAATTGACACCCACCCGTAGAGTACTGCATCGAATAGTTGGGCAGTTTCGAGTTCTGCACCTCTATCTAACAATACGCATGCTATCCCTATAAGCCCATGCTTAAAAGCAAGATTTAAAGCAGTCTTGCCACGGAAATCTTTGATAGTAAAGTCGGCACCTTTCTCCAGTAGCACTTCCACCACTGCTTTGTGCCCCTCGCTCACAGCAATATGCAATGGTGTTTGACCAAATCGATCTAGAGCCGAAAGATCGGCTCTATAAACTAGCAGGAGCTGTACAATTTCCACCCACCCCTCACAGGCCGCAAAATGAAGTGGTGACCACATACCGGGCTCGTGGATTGACGGATCTACTTCTTGCTCCAGTAGTAACTGAACTATTTTCAGCTGCCCAAGGTATGAAGCAATGTGTAAGTGCTGTAGTCTTTGTGAAGGCGACTCTCTACAGTCCCACATAAGTAGTCGCTGGTTGCTTTTCTCGCCGCGGCGGCGCATTATAAATCGAAGATAGTTATCTACACAGTTCGGGCTCCTAATAAACCTGAGAACGAGATCTATCGTTAGATTCTCATCACAGGAATTTAAGTGGGAGGATAGATGAGTAGCGGCGTATCGAAGGAATGGATGAGATATAATCCACTTTTGGGTGCTGAAATAAGGTGTGGGGGCTTCTTTCGAGAAAATATCGAATGAAAGGAAAGTGGCACAAGTCATAGCAGTTTTAAGGTCTGCATCCTCCTCGGGGACTTTCGAGTTGCTTAGAAGGTACTCTTGAACAGTGTAGTGAGCAAGTCTGACTGTATCAGTTTTTTCGTCAATGATCACAAGGCCAGCACAGACATCGGGAATTGTGGCCTTGTTTGGTAAATCTAGCTCGTCCAGTTCGTATCGATTTTGCTCCACTGATATTGCTAACCGAAGTTCTTCAGCTTTTAGGGTTCGTTTGGCTTTGACTAACCACGAGAGTATAGTCAATCCTAGGTTTGCACAGTTCTGGGGTTGGCTCAACAGAGCTTCCATGGCTCTATCGTAGGTAGGGCTTAGAGGATTATTGTCTCTTGAGGACCTTTTAAGCTTCTCAAGTGCAGATAAAATCTGGTTGGCGTTTGTTTGTTGGCATAGGTGTTCAATATGGAAATGAACAAGTAAGAACCTACGCTGGCACTTAGCATCCGGAAAAGGTATCGCTGTTTCTCCATATGTATTACTTACATCCCCTGGGCGCAATCAATAAGTTCTGATACTATCCTTTCCTTGCAGTTGGCCTGCTGGACAAGATGCTTGGCACGGTAATTCTGAGAGATTTTGTGCTCTATATACATTTTGATGTCATCCTTATTCGCTGAGAGACTGATTTTTGCTGAATCGTGAAATGATTCCTGAATATCTTCTGGATATTGTCGACTAGTCACAAACAGGCTGATACTACACTCTGTCGCCATATCGTGAAATAACGGGAGAAGTTCTTTTCGTTGTTTATCCTGGTCGCATTCATCTAAAGCATCGAAGACCAGAAACACTCGGCCGTCAAATGACTTAAAGGTTGCAAAAAGAATGGTACGAAGCTCATCGATGGTAGGTCTTCTTCTTTTTCTCTCAAGCTCGTCATGTAGATCCTCGATCCCTGTTGGAAGACTAGATAATTGACCGGCGAGCTGCTTGACTAAGCTGGCAAGAACATACATGGGTCCTTGCTGCTCTTTTTCCTTATAATCAAAGTATATATAGGCCACTCCTATGGGGGCATCTTCTGGCACTGCCAAATTCTGGAGGTAATCGATTACCGTAGAACTAACCATCGATTTGTCAGTCCTAGGCTCGGGTCTTTAGGAAACGGAACTACATGCCTCAGGAATGTTTTCCCAGCTCCAGCTACCAATCATGGATTAGTATTTATTAATCAATGAAGAAACTACGGTAGACCTACGGATACCATGGCCCCAGAGTAGTGGATAACCCTTCTTCTTGGCCCACATCATAAATTTAGGCTCCCTCAGCAACCATCCACCCGTACCCTCCTGTCTTCTATTCCTAATCTCCGTGTGCTTTTTATCAAAGCCTTCTTGAGTGAGCCAGTCTAGCACCTTAACCCGTTTTCCTTCTGTCGTTGTATAGATTAGTTAAAAAAGTTGATAGCTAGCGAAATGTCCCTAACCCTTATAAATTTTGTCTTCCTTCCTCTCGATTTTTCTTGAGATTATCCTTGATCTAGAGTTAGTCTGGGCTGCCCATGTTCGAATATCAGCTTTGAAGCTTACATCTGATCCGTAGACAAAGAAAGGAGAAACAGGCTCTTATGTCTCTCAATCCGTGACTTAAGTTCCATCATTTCGTTATCCTTCATAGGCCATTTGAACTTGTCCACGACTCCTTTGACGCCTTTCCGGGGTTTTAATTTTTTTTGTAGAAGCTCCAAGTCGTTAGAACATTTACCAAGAAGTTTATCCAATGCTTGTGCAGTGGATGACTCCGGGTTTTCGTTCATGTAGGACTTCAAGCGAAAGAGAACCCCTTCAAGTGAATTAAGCTCATGGACAAGCTCCATAATTTCTTTGGAGGCCCGTTTTACTTTACCAATGTATTGACAGCCCAAAACTGTAACTTGCCCTGTTAATTGTAGAACCGCTATAATACTCGCAACAATACCCAGAACCTCCGCCATAGTTAAATTCTTTTCCCCACCTCCGAAATATTGCTAAATTTTTGGAAAGAGCGTGTTGCAGTAAATGATAGAAGAGAGCTGCCTTGATATCTCAAATAACTGACTGAATGCTGTAAGCACTAGGCACGTAACTCTGCATGTAAACTCTTACCACTGGTAAGCACTATATTCCTGCAGTGTGGGTAAGACGGACCTAAGGCCCTATCTTCCAGAGCCCGGCATAAGTCCTAAAATAGCTACTACTGTCGTAACTAAAGCCGAAACGTCGACCTTACCCCGAAAGATTTAGCCCGAGTAATTCACGTCTGCCGGTGCCGTTTCCGAAATATTTATCTCAAGTTATTTCCGTAAGATGATGTTGTTTTCTACTCAGAAAGATGCCAACCCCGCAGTATTCGGCTAGATACGCTCGCCACCCATGTGACCCTACAAATGGGCTTGCCAAGGACTTTGTAGGGATGGTCTCAGAGAGCCTCTAAGAGTGCGCACACATTACGTGATTCCGCGCTGGTAAATATAAACCTTTAACGACCTGAGTCATTTAGGCGTTAGATCTTTGACTGAGTGATATATACCTCGGCGAGGTTCGCGCGGGGACTGTGCTTCTTCAGAACAGGTCTGCATGTATATGGTCTGCTATCGAAACATCCTTCGATTTCGACAAAGGTTCTAGCAGTGAGAACTGGCGATAAAACCCTTGCTCGCTAACCCTGGCTTTCGCAATAGTCTTTTTGGAGAAATCTAGGCATGTAGATATCAATACTATCCTAGTAAAGGCTGTTTGGATCTTTCTTATAGAAGTATTCCTAACCTGCTCGGGGATCATAAAGCACTATCAGCTCAAATCTAGCGATATTAGGGGGCGCTTCCCATAACAACTGGTCAGAATCATAAGTCTATTATCTGCCCATAGCTCCTGCCTCTCATGGGCGATATGACTGGAAGAATGATAAGGAGACACTAGTGGGGTTATCAAATAGTAAAGCCTTCAGATGTGACTATGACACTCTAAATAATTCGGTGGTTCTGAACTCCTGTTTGATGGAAACTTGCCGATGACTGTACGTACTCTTAAGTACACGTAGAAGAGAGAAAAGGAGAAGCACAACCTCGTTTTATTAGGGACCTCACGTGGGACGGAACATTTCTCTATAAGCACATCACTGAAGTAGTCGCACCAGTCCATTAAAGGGATCGGAATTAAGCGAGAGACTCATTTATATTCAGTTAATATAATGCGCATAGAGCTAAAAAGAAATGTCCTCTAAACCCTCCTATCATCTTCCGCAGACCACCTTAACAAAAAGGCGCACGAGAGACGATCCCAAACGGCGAAGGGAAGGGCTCTAAAGAGACTAACACTCTTCCTCTGCTGTCCACACCCTCATTGAACGTCCTGGAAAAACTGGCGACGAAGGGCTCTAGCAATATCAGAGTTAAAAATTCTACTGAGGAGTTAAGAGGTGGGAGGGAAGGTGGGGTTTAAATAGCTGGTGCAAGCTTCTAAGGTTAGGGTTTCAACAAATTTTTTCGCCGATAGGGCCTTGGCGGGAAGAGAAGTATTTATGTGTGTTGCGACGGCCAGAACTTTGTTCCGCTTTTTCTCTTCTCTCTTTACTCATTTTACGGGCAATTTTTATTGTAGGCACCTTTGACGTTTCTTAATTGAGAGTTTCTCCACCGGGGGTTTCCTCTACTAGTTGCTCGAGAATAATCTTCACTGAATGGCTCCGCAGCTGGAGCACTCTATGGGTTCGCCCTGTGATGATGTCTTCCTTACCAGCGATGCTACATATACGTTTAGTTTCGGCCAATGTTTCTGAATCTTGTAGATAGCAGAAGAAATAGTACTTTCTACGCTCACAAGAAATTTATATAGAGTTTTATCCATCTGCACGTGTCTCTAGAAGCATAACTTTTATATTCTATACAAAGCAAATATTATACAAAACCGCCCCCGTCTTCAATCACTCTTCTCAATCACTATCCTCTTCATCTTCCTCCATCTTCTTCCCCTTCCCCTTCCTTTTCCCACCTTGCTCCTCCCTCATTTTCAATATCTACTACCCGTTAGCAACATAATCTCTCACTCTCACTCTCAAGAACATACCCGTCTTCTAACCTCCTTCTCGCTCTCTCCTACCCTCCCCGCCTTCTTCAAAGCTCTAACATTCCTCTCCAAAACCCTCTCCCTCTCCTCTACTGGCACCGACACTGGTTTCAATTTCCTCTTCACCCTCCGTATCCCATCTGACTTTACCCCACGTCTCCGCGCAAGTAATGCAGCTAATGCAACCGAAGCCGCGGCCTGTGTGGCGCTCATAGGGCCAGGTGAGGATGTTGCTGTAGATGTGCGCGCCATTGTTGTAGAACGTTATTTTCGCAATTTTTGAAGTGGAGGGAGCAAGGGAAAAAAAATCTGGGGAAGAGCCGCAACGCAACGTGCTTTGGGTTAGGGTTATAATAGTGCTGTACATTATACTGTATCAGGTTCACTTCATAATTCACTCTAAGTTAAAGTATTTCAAAACCACAGGGTAGCCTAGACCTACGGTATAAAAAAGAGAACCCTCCTCTTACTCTTCCCCGGCTCTATTGTATACTTCTCACCCGTTACTGTACCTCCTTCGTTCATGAATTTACCAAGAAATCAAGGGGTTTTCCTGGCGTTATTTTAAGAGGATAATTTAGTAGAGTATCAATTACTCCGTTAGACCTACTCGGCCGATCTCGGGGCTTCTGTGTGTTATCTTTATGATAGTGTAACTAGAACCTGCGAGACATCGCCAAGACTAAACCCCTAACCCTGCCATGCAGCCTCACCAGCCCCCCATCGCCACCTCCACCCTCCAAGTTCAACCTTCTACCTACGACTACCAACAACCTAAGCAGCTCTCTATACCTCACCCATCAAAAGCTTTTCTCGGTGGTCTTTGACCTTCTCTCGATATATACGATCGATACCCCGCTTCGTCTTCGTCACAGCATGACTCCGCGAGATCAGAACTCTAGCGACCCCTTAGCAGAACGACGATGATTAGCCCCGACAACCTGTCTAAGGCGGGTCTAACAGTACCATATCTCGCTGAACTCAACACGGTATATGCAATAACATGATATCTTGCCTGGCTCGAGGAGGTCTCTGTATACTATGGACTCATGGGCGGGTTGTGGCTGAGTGTCTGCGTGGCTTGAACAAGGTCGAAATCCCAGCCACGCGAATTAGCTGTGCCAAGGCCACTAGTCAGGAATGAGTCAGGGTCCTTTCGACTTCAACACTACACCATCACCAAACTACACAGAAGTAACGAGAAGTCACTATCGCGCCCCCATGAGATGTCAGACACCGATATAGACCCCCCACCTGACCCTGAGGATCCTGCCTCCCACTTCCTTCGCACCCACCCGGTGGGGAAATGGTCCATCATGCACTATCTCAACACCAATCGCGAGCTCTTGGGCACCCAAACCGGTTTCTCAATCCTCTGTGATTCCTGGCTCCGAGAGCTGGGGCGCGTCATAAACGACACTACAATCTCAGACCGAAAACGTAAGGCTGCTACTAAGCTACTCAATAGATACAAAGCCGATGTGAGTATTCCCCTAATGTATCACAGTTATCTGTCGCATGTCGCTTTTGAGTCCAGGCAGCCTACCCGGTCTGTCTACTTAACAGCGACTCGGGCCCACCTGCTGGCTTTCTTTGCCTTGCTTTCCTACCACCAGCTGTCGGTGCATTAGATGGCTCATCAGAGCCAACTTGATGTTGAGGGTACGTCCCAACCCGACGCTGGTCTCACTGGGGCACAGATGACTTCCGGGTCGGTCTGCTGTTCAAGGCCTGTTGCCCATCTCATCGAGATGGACAATGTGGCTGACCTGGTGAGGGAGGAGTGGGAGCAGGGGAAGGGGGCGCGGCGGGGATTAGCAATTATACTAATTTAGTTATATAGGGCGAAGACTATCGCGCCGCCCGTGTCGCCCGTGGTCTCGCACAAGCCGAAAAAACAGCGCAGCCTCAGCCAGCCATCATCATCAAGGGCAGCAACACGTTCAATAATACTACTGTTTCCGTGAATGCGCCCCTCCCTTCCTCCCCCGAACCACCAGCGCCTAGCACCCGTAAGCGGAAACGGGAGAGTAAGAGGCCTGCCGCAGCCCCAGGGTATATATCACACTACCCCCTCCTCAGCTCAGCTAACACCAGCCAGATTCATCAAACACTTCGCCGAGTCATTCAAATGCATGAAAAAGTCCCGCAAGTGGCGTCTCCCATCTGGTGCCTATGTCGAGGACCAGCTCTACAACAGGTTTAGGGATGCTCCCAAGGAATGTGCAGTGCACTCTTGGGTAATTGACACACGTGATGCCTCCATCCGTGACTGTTTTCCCCTCGAGGAAGATTGGATGGCTATCTGTGCCACGATGCCACCACTACCAGACCCGGATCCGAAGTTCGTACGCTCGATGCTGCGGTTTGCGACCGTAGGTGTTCCGTTCTTCCTACCTCATTACGAGCTAACCGTAGCAGTTAGGAACTGCTGAGGAGCTGAGGAACTACCTGGACACCACACCACCCTTCCAACCAGAGGAACTACCAACCCTCACTCCCGAGGAGCGTGATGGACGTCGCTGGGTCGATACCGTTCTCCGCTGCTGGTGCAGTCCCCCGCATACGCAACTATGATAAACATTGGCTCATGGTCCTGACAGGTCAAAGCTCTGCCAAACCCCTGTAGTGTTCGAACAAAACCACCGTGAGTTCTGGTATATCAGTAATTTCTGGGGGGCAGTCTTCGACCAATGTATGTCTACGATCCCAGGTAGTTACATGAGCCGGTACTTACTCTCCTCCTCCTCACACACACAGTCAACTAACCCCTTCAGTGGTGAATCTAAATCCCTATGCACAACCGACCGAAAGAATCTTCGCACAGGGCACAAAAAACGTAAACGCATCGGCCACCTCTATGATGGAATCCTCCAGATCAACGAGCACGAGGTCGGCGTCGCAGAACATGCACGACAATTCACGGGTGAGAAGGAGAAGAAATGGGTCACGGATACACTCAAAGTCGTCAAAGTCCTCCACGACATGTTATACCATCTACAAATGTACGTGGAGCCAGACTTGCCGGATGGGCTAAGCAGGCTGCAGGTTGTGGGAATGGTCACAGCTGGTAAGTGTCCCCTTTCTGCGCCCAGCAACTTAGCTTACCTAGTGTAGGATGGCGCTGCCAGTTCCTCCGCATGGTCTATGCAAAGGGCTACATGTGCCTCCTCTCCACCGACGACGTGCGTAAAGTCCCTACTTGTGTTGAGAACATCTCATTGCTCTTAGAATTATTGGGGTTTCTTTGGAAGATTAGAGTGTGTTCCCCTAATACCCACGCCAACAACTACCGCTAACAAATCACGCAGGGAGCGCTGAATCGCTGTGACGCCGTTATTAATCCAGCCAAGACTTTGACGCCCGAGCAGCTAGCAGAGCGGTTGATGAAGCCATCAGGTCCGGCATTGGCAGCGCCGAAATCTGCGTTCATGATACCGCGGTCTGTTGAGACGGATGATGGGATTACCGGCGATGGTGGTAGTGGGAGTGAGTCAGAAGAGGATGTGGATGCTGAGTAAGTGGGGGGGGGGGGGTGTTGGCGAAGAGCCGGTATTTGTGATCTCCCTAACCATGTGACTAGATAGAGTTTTGTGTTAGGCACACTTCCTGCATAAATTACAACATCACCCGTCTCACATTGAGGACTAGCTTTGAAAAAACAAATAGTAGCTGCTAAATGAGCCTGCCCGCTTCCACCCATGTGTTGTTCCGTAGCTGTAATCGCCGCGCTAAGTTCCGACAAAAGCTCACCCAAGTCGCGGTCTGAGGTCGGCTGGGACCGTTTAGAATATAAATTAAGTGACAAACCCCCTAGACCAAAAGGAACTCTCCACCTAGCTAAGACGTTCTACTCATATTCCCTACAAGGACTTGGAATTTGCCGTCCTGTCTTGTGGTCATCTGCCAGAACTTGGGGTTAACTTTTCTAAAACCCCAACTCGTATGTAGCTGTTTGGAGAGAGCTACTAAAGAATGGGTGCACTTCCGAGAAAAGACACTGTCAGTGTACTTTTAACCTGGATATTCCCATTTATGCTACTTTACCTACATAACCTTAAATACTGAGAAATACCGAGAGCTCTTTATAAAGAATCAAGAAATAAAAAATCAGTAGGTCACTTCTAGTAAAACGTTGGGTAGAAAAGCGAAATTAGTAAACTTCGTACAGGTCTAAAGTTTTGTAGCTAGTTTCGCACACTGCCTCCTATTTCTACTGGCCATATATAGCTTTTAATCTTTCTTTCTGAATTCTAGTTTTGATTCTTATTAGTTTAATAAAAGTAGAGTAGCAGAGATTAAGGTTACAAATTGTCTTAAGGACTTACTTCCTTACCTTGTCTCCGCAATTACATACTTGAATCACCAATCTCCGCTTGTAACACAAATCCAAAATGTATCCGATCCAATAGAAGATGTCCTGTAGCTACATCCCCCTAGTAGAAGTTCTGCCAAGCACCGCCAAGCACCAAGGCCTACTGTCTGGTTAATGAGAACTTGTATAAACCCTATACTACCAGCGCCGCCCCACTTAAATACACAGATTACTACCTAATCAAGATAATCGGAAAGCGTATCTATGCCTCCTTTTGTGGTAAGGCTTTTCTGTCCTCGCCATGCCTCTACCCCTACAACTTTGCTATAAGAATTAACTCAAAGTTTTCCTAGCCTGGTCATTAGTTTCTAAGATGAGGAAGACACCATTTCTCATATATAGAGGTTGTTTTTTTCAGACCTCTAAAGAGATTACTTGATAAGCTTTTGTTATCTACCTACTAGCACTATTCTTGTAACAAAATCACCCCTAACATAGTTAAACAACTCAGCTAGAGTTACTAACACCAACAACCTTTTACACCTCGCATAAGCACTATACCACCAGCTGTTCTTCTTAGTTTTTACAAGGTGACCTTGTTGCCCTGTTTTGTAACTAAGAGAAGCGTACTGCTAAACTAGTGTCGTGCAGTAATACCTATAAAATAAAGATGTTCACAAATCTTAATAATCCTGTCTATGATATTGCAGTTTATCTCTAAACTATCTTGACAAAATCTCAATTTTCAGCTTAATGCTCTATAGGAAGCTCTATTAACAGGAATATAGGGAAACATACTAGAATAATTATGTAGTATGACGAAACCACCGAGTGCAGTAACAGCAACTCTTGTATGCGGATATTCCATACAAGACTCTAAAGTCTTGAGAGACCGACTATAACTATTTTATTCATATAGTAGCTCGGTTATGCTGGTCGGTGTCTGGTGTTTGTATATAGAAATATCTTTTATCTCCCTACGCCATCTCCTACCAAGTCTTTCCATACCCACTTGAGCATATGGATTCTGAAAAACGATTAGATATTGTAAATGGCAGATGAAGGGTACTTTTCATACCACTTTAAATGTGATGGGTTTCGGGAATCTGTTCAGAGTTAAATGGTCGTTGACTCATAGGTGGTGAGGTTAGGAAGAGGTGAAGAGACAGCTCGGTAACAGATATGGTTTGAGCGGCATTAAACCTTTATAAGACAAGTGCTCTTATATGTGAATCAAAGCGACAAAGGGAAGTGATAGCTTTTGCTATTGTGTTCTTATAATCTCTAGAATCGTGTGGTAGTGAAGATGACTTTGGTGTCATGAGAACTTACCACCGCCAAGTTCACCCCACCACGTGACAGTGTTTAGGGTTGAGTAAATCCACCACATTTCCCATATCGAGGCACTGCCGTATTTATTAGACAAGACCGGCTAAATGCTGCAGGAGTGTCTGAACGGAGAGAATAAGTCTAGAAGCTCTCGCTCTTAGCGGTATGTACATACACGTGCACGGATCCGTGCGGGTCAGCAGAGGTGAGTGCTTGGTTCCCCTGGACCATGGGACTGGACTTGCTGCCAAGGTGATCTTGTGATCTTTGGGCTGTGAGCTATGTCCAGCTTGGAATCATATGTGGACACATGAGAATATAGAATTCAAATCTACGCCTACTATCTGAGCCAGTCTGATGGGGGCTACAAAAAAGTGAAGAATCAAACAAGAATACAGATCCCACAAGTATAACAAAAAAGAAGAAAAACCAACAATTTAAAATAAAAAGCCAGGGGAACCAGGGGGATTACATCCGATGCACCTATACTCACGTATCCCTTCAATTATCATACACAAAACTCCACTCCACCACTACCCTAGAGTCCTATCCAACCTCGCCCTCTCTGCCCCCGGTATCTCTCTTCCCCCAGTATCTCTCAACTCCCCACTTCTCCTCCCCTTCCCTTGCCCGTTACTTTCCACACTAAGCGCCCTCCTTCTCTCCCGCTCCCTTCTCCGCTTTCTCTGCCGTTCCTCTTCCTCCTCATTGTCTGTATATTCATCCCCGCTACTCCCCCAAGCATCAGTATCACCGACACTATGCCGCCGGGATGTGCCAGCAGCATTACTAGTGAGCCGGGCCTGCTCATCCTCATCGCCGACGTCGCACTCTGGAGGCTCAACCCATCCTGCCGGAACTACACAAGGGAGCGCAACACCAATGGACGCAGCGCGGTTGAGATATGCGGGAGCAGGTTGACCAGTTAAAGCCATACAGAGGTGGGAAGTAAAGTGATTGCAATTTCTAGTCAAGAGGTTATACGATGGTCCCAAGAACTCATTTGATGCCTGTATTCTCAAATTAGCCCAAAGAACCCCCCACCCTCTCCATCCATTAGAAATGCGCTAATACATACCTCTCTCACAATATCCTCAATCTCATCATCACTGGCATAGGTAAACCCATGTAGAATCTCACTTCTGAAAGTTCCCCCAGGCGGCTCCGTTCGCGGTTTTGTCCAGTACACACCTGTTAGGCCACGTCGGTCATGGCCACCAAAAGCGTATTCCCGGTCATTGATGACGACACCAGAGTGTAGGAGGCCGACACCGATTGTCCATACGAAGGTTGAGAGACGACCTGGTGGTAGGAGATCATAGACGTTGATTATGATTTTTGTCTTTTTAAGAGAGTGAGAGCGATTTGAGGAGCGGGAAGTACGAGAGGGTGGCATTGTGGGATATGGTGATTGTTGATTGTGGGATGAATTTTACTCTGTGATTAGATAGAGTATAGACTGTGATGGGGGAAGAAGGTGGGTACAGTGCAACTACAGCTGTGTCTGGTAGAAGTCAGAGGGGCCACAGAGCTATAAAAGAACAGAGATTCAACTCAGAGGCACAGCAGAGATATAAGGGAACAGAAATTCAACTCTGAGGGGCCTAGAGTAATAAAAGAACTGAAACCCAACTCTGAGGGGCCCGTAGAGTAATAAAAGAACTGAGACTCAGACACGCGGACACCCCATCAGGTCTCGAGGCTCTTTGTCGGCTGCCGTGAACAGGCCCCAGTTGGGCTTCTGAGACACAAGAGCCAAGTCTGGGGAGCAGAGACAGGATGGGTGCCACACACACCGTACCCAGCCACATCCACGCCGCACAGCGCCACACAGCGCGGGGTCAGAAGAAAATGCGAGAGCCCACTCTGACTGTGTGGACAGGAAAGAAATCTAAAACAGCAGCAAATCATAACCCCCCCCCAAATACCAGTTACAGCAGTGAGAAGAAGCCTCCATCTTCTCACCCCGCTGCTACCCCTCATCAACAACGTCGCTGCTGCTCCTTCCCCGGCGCTGTACAAAACTTCTCTTCGCGTCTTCTACTACACAGGCTCCTCTATTGTCCTCTTTCGGTCAGTCACAGCCGTTTATACTTGTCTTTACACGTTCCTACGCGAAAAGGAAAATGCCACCAAAGAAGAATGTCAAGGAGGAGAAGATTATGCTCGGTAGACCCGGGAATAATTTGAAAAGTGGAATTGTAAGCATTTATTTATTATTTATTAATTATTAATTTTGATAGCTGGGAGTTCTTCTTTCTTTCTTTTCTTTCTCTCCTTGCTAGTTTTTTTTTTGTGTGACTGTTTATGGTGGATCCGATTGTGGGGCATCGTCACTATAAAACGTCTCCCTAGTCCAAGATCCCAGGCTGACCTCTCTCTTTCCATCTCTCCTCATAGGTTGGTCTTGCAAATGTCGGAAAATCAACTCTTTTCCAGGCCATCACTAGATGTTCACTAGGAAACCCAGCTGTACGTATAAATCCTCGGTTCTTGTGTGAATTGAGGGTATTCCCCTAACACCCCCCAGAATTTCCCCTTCGCTACCATTGATCCCGAAGAGGCCCGTGTCATCGTCCCCGATGAACGCTACGATTGGCTCTGCGAACACTACAAGGTACCCTCCCTCCCTTCCTCCCATATGAACCCGCTACAACCAGAACTCCCGCTGAGCCACGACTAAGCCACGCTCTCAAGTCCCCGCCAATCTAACAGTCTACGACATTGCTGGTCTTACCCGGGGTGCCTCTACCGGTGCTGGTCTCGGAAACGCGTTCTTGTCCCATATCCGCGCTGTCGATGCCATCTTCCAGGTTGTTCGTTGCTTTGACGATGCAGAGATCATCCACGTTGAGGGTGATGTCGACCCGGTTCGTGATTTGCAGATCATCAACGATGAGTTGAGGATCAAGGATATCGAGTTTGTAGAGAAGAACTTGGATGCATTGAAGAAGCAGACGAGTAGGGGTGGCCAGAGCTTGGAGATGAAGAAATTGAAGGAGGAGCAGGCGATTGTGGAGAGTGTTTTGAGCTGGTTGGTGGATGAGAAGAAGGATGTGAGGAAGAAGAATTGGGGGAATAAAGAGGTAAGACAGATGGATTTTGATATTGCACCCCTCTCCCCTTCCCTTCCCTCAAATTACATGATGATAAAGAGTATTTTACTCGAACACAAACCCAGCTCGTTGAATGGCCTCGTATTATATACAACGCAGAGACCATTATGAGATACACTTTTGTGTCTGACAATCCTTCCCCAAATTACGCCTCTACCCCCCATCTCACTCTTTTCCAGATCCTCAACTAACACATATCTCCCCCAGGTTGAAATCATCAACCAAATGCTCCTCCTCACCGCCAAACCTGTAATCTTCCTCATCAACCTCTCTGAAAAAGACTACATCCGCCAAAAGAACAAGAACCTCCCCAAGATCAAGGCCTGGATCGACGAACACTGCCCCGGCGACGTCATCATTCCCCTCTCTGTCTCCTTCGAGGAACGTCTCACCCGCATGACCGACGAAGAAGCCGCTGAAGAATGTAAGAAACTAGGTGTCAAGAGTGCCATTGGCAAGATCGTTGTTACCATGAGGAGCGCATTGAGGCTGGCGAGCTTCTTTACTACAGGTCCAGACGAGGTTAGACAGTGGAGTATTAGGAAAGGGACGAAGGCACCACAGGCTGCAGGGGTTATTCATACTGGTTTGTGCCCTCGAAAATTAGTGTAGGGGGAGGTTGCTAATTACGAGAGATAGATTTTGAGAAAACCTTTATTCAGGCGGTGATTTTCAAGTATGATGATTTAAGAGAGCTGGGTGATGAGGCGGCTGTTAAAGCTGGGGGAAAGCTACAGACAAAGGGTAAAGAATATGTCATGGAGGATGGTGATATGTAAGTTTTTTTCCTTACCCCGAAATATTTTATTCTACCTTTTTTTTTAAGGAGTGTGCTAACTTTATATGCGTGTAGTGTCCTTTTCAAAGCTGGTGCTGCGAAGTCCTAATCACTTTCTCTCTTTTATACCTCATTTTTTCTGTTACTGGCAAAAAAATGCTGTAAGCTTAAGACGGACGATATGGAGGGTTTATTTTGTACCGAATATAAAAAAATTCAGCTGGACTTACCGTGATTGTGGTTTTGTGAATGTGAGTTGTGGGTTGCCATTTGTGTTTATCATGGTTTATCACTCGGCCTATATATGTCTTCCGGAACTATCTTGAGTGTATCCAAACAGTGTTGAACTTGAGTGAATTCCTTGAATAGACACCACCCACCGACATTCTAAATAGTGGCTCCTAACCCCTTTTTAGTGAAAAAAGCAAGCCTACCTAGTTAAGCTCTATTCTATTAGACTATAGCTCTTAAAGGCTTACATCAAGGACCCTACCAGTACCTAAAGCCAGCGGTTGTCACATGAGCACTCATGACCACCGGTTCATAGGACGTCACTCGCTATAACTACTGAGTACTAAAGTACCCTTAGAGCACTATTAAACAATACAGAGGAGCCTAACCAGCCGTTCTCGGAGAAAGGTATCGAGCATAGAGGGTAATTCCTACACAATCAACAAAGCGCCCAGATCTATACTTTCTACGTCTACATTAAGTTATTATAAGTAGCCTCTCAAGTTCCCTCCACTTGTTTTAGGGGAGGGGTTGAAGCATGAGGTTTACGGAGTGAAGCACTCTTTACAAACTAAAGGTGTATCTCTATTGTAGTATATGTGGGAATACTAGGGCCTATGTTTGGTCTAGGACTAACTGAAGTATATATCAATTAAGGTACAGGAGAACTTCAACCTTTATTCACAAACACATACCATATAACAGCTATAGCACTACCGCCAACGTTACCCCAAAACACATCAGCATGCTACATAAACCCATAACACCAATACCTACCAAGCGCCCCAACCAACCAACCAACAATTAACCCCCCCCCCTCCTCCTCAAACTGCTATCTACAAACAATACCCCCCCCCCCTCCTCTGAAAAGGAAAAAAAAAGATATAAAATCAACCGATCATACTACTCCACAACAATAAGCAAAAAGGGACCGCCCCCAGGCGTTGGGTCTCAACGTCTGAGGGGGATCCCTAGGATTGACCCCGACGTGATTTGAACACGCAGCCTTTCGATCTGGAGTCGAACGCGCTACCGTTGCGCCACGGAGTCATGATGGAGTTGTGAAATTTTTCTAAAACGTCGAGCTTGGCTGACACCTACTTGGTGTTTCACTATAATTACAGTCATCGTTTGTTCTTTTCTTTTTTTTTAGTTTAGTTCTTAGGCGTTATAAAGTCCGGGGATGTTTATAGGGGGGGAAACATTTCTTGGTAATGTTGGAGTTTCGGGGTTGAGTGTTGTAGAGTGTGGTTGTAATGGTTGTGATGGTGATGAGGTCCTATGTTATGTGTCGGTAGGTGGGTGGCACCCGTAGATCAACGGGGGAAAACCGAGTGATTAGATATGCGTCTCTCTCTTACGGACCTTGGATTTGCCTTAGAAATGGCATACTAAAAACGCCAAACACACTCCTATCTAAAGAATAAAAAGATTAAAGAATTGAAGCTCTAATCCCGCCTCATATCATCATTTTCACATTCGTACCCACGATTTATCACCCGTTACGCGTGCACATCTACTAGCTCACTACTTCTCTCAACTACATTTCGCAAATCCAAACCATTTCAAAGATCACCAACCCAGGATACAAGTCAATGATACCATTTCCCCAATACACTAATGAATCCTAGTACAAAATAAATAAAAAATGCTAATAGAAATGTTCCAAAAAGTGACACAAAAACAGAATTGTCCAAAGATATAGAAACCCTCTCATTGCCACCTCTAGCAGCTATCAAAAAATCATCAAAGTGCTGCAGCAAATACTAAAGCCACTATCATAGGCCGCCGTGTTTTGTGAGATGTTCACTATGCATAAATGTTAGTAATGACAGCAAGAAATGCTAAAATAAACCTTTAGCTGATAGGGGGAGTTCTCATACAATCTCTTGTAGGTATACCCGATAAATGGCAACCCAGTCTCCTCTCCAATTGCCAAAGGTTGGCTCCCAGATTGCTGTTCTGCCATGACTGCGGCAACAGCAGGCGCAGTTGGAACACCTTCCAGCTCCTCAGTCGGGAAGTACCTATCCACCCTCATTAGCTTCAATTACCCCGAAAAAACTAGACTCGAGAAAAACATACGAAGTGTCCGTAATACTCGACAAATTCGGTTTAAAAGGTGCCTCAATTTTCCTCAAACTATCCCAATCTACACCATCAAAGAATGGATGTGCCTTAATCTCATCTGCACCATGACGTCCCAACCTTTTATCCGCACTCGTAATCAGACACCTAATCAGATCCTCCGCCTCAGGACTCAATTGGATCTCTTCGGGGAAATATAACTGCGTCTGCCAGTTGACAATCTTCCTATAGGTTTCATGCGCATCCTCCGCGCAGAAAGGCGGCCAACCGACAAGACACTCGAACATAATTGTCCCTAAACTCCACCAATCACACTCCTGTCCATAGCCATTGTGCAAGAAAATTTCTGGCGCGATGTAGTCAGGTGTTCCAACAGTTGAGTACGCCATGAGACGTCGGGATTTACGCCATGTGTTAATCTGATTTCGGTTCGAGACAGTAAGATGAATTGCGTCGACCATTACCGAGTTCCTAGCTCGGGTGTTATTTTGTTGTTCGCTAGGGGTGTTGGACCCCCCCTCGAGAAGACGTTGGTAGTAGTTCTGGTCGTGGGTCTTGTGGAAACCAGTTGAGAGACCGAAATCGGAAAGCTTAATATGTCCATCTTTGTCGATAAGGATGTTATCTGGTTTGATATCACTGTAAAGGATAAGCGCATTGAAAAACGAAATAAAATGGCTTGGGGGCTGCTCACCGATGGATAAAACCTAGCCTGTGCACAGCTTCAATGGCACACACACATTGCGCCATGTAGAACCTCGTGACGTCTTCCGTGAAAATCTCATACTTGATAAGCATGGTCATCAAATCTCCTCCGGGCAAGAACTCCATGATAAGGTATAGATAAACCGCATCCTGGAATGAATAAAACAGGTTCACGACCCATGGGGAATCCGAATCTGCAAGAACATCTCTCTCGGCCTTGACATGTGCCAATTGGTCCTTTTTGAACATCTCAGACTTGAGTAGTGTCTTCATAGCGTAGATCTTCCCCGTATCCTTTTTCTGTACAAGGCGGACTTCACCGAAAGCTCCCTTTCCGATGACCTTAACAGTCAAAAAGTCATCGGCGTGTAGCCGCATTCTTCGGAGACGGAGGAATTGAGACTCCTGTTTACCTAGCTGCTGCCTACGACGTTTCTTGCGCTCATCCGACATCTTCCCCGCATCGAGTTCCTGTTCAAGCTCTACGCGTCTATCAAATTACACCATGGTCATCAGCCTCATACAGCCAATCTACCACCCGGAGAACCAGGGTAAAGAGAGAAAGAAAAAGCAAAGGTTACTCTAACGAACCGTTGATTTCTCTCCACAGCATATCCAACGCTCTGATTATAATGAAGCTCTACCTTCACCTTCAACGCCTTGGCCCTCTCCCTAGTCGAAGACGTAAAAGGGCTATCATCCCTCTGGAAAACAACATAATCATCCTTCACAGTCCCACTCGCCTGCAGACTCCCGCTGGTACGAGGTCTTTGTGGCGAACCCGGTGGTGCGTTACCCTGTCTAGCATTGAGGTGCTGATTCTGGAGTTGCTGTGCGAGGCCGTTGGCGTCATAGCCCGCGGAATTGGGCTGCTGGTACTGCTGAGCTTGGAACTGCTGCTGTGCGTATTGTTGCTGCTGGGGGTTGGAGTACTGGTATTGCTGCTGCTGACCATTGCCCCCTTGCTGCTGTGGGAAGTAGCCCTGCTGCTGGTTGCCATATGTCTGCTGATAGGCAGCACCGGTGTTGGTGGGGTAGTTGCTGCCGTCTTTGCCTGGGGCACTCATAGCTGGGATGGGGGGTGTTTAGAGAGGGGAAGCTCTAGTACAATGGTAAGAAACAAAATCTAGGAGGTGTAAGGAAATCTTTCAAGAGAAGCGTTTTTTAGCGTAGGATGTGGGTGGAAGAGGAAAACTTTGAGAAGGGAATCGAGAAAAAAGGAAAGGAAAGGAAATGGTAGGCCAGGACGGAGTCAAATGACAGCGGGGTTTCAAGGGTTCCGGGGGTGGATGAATGGGATTGTTGAGGATGGCAAAGATTGAGGATGAATAGAAGGATGGAATGGGCACGGTACTGTACTGGGGGTGAGCCGCAGATGCTAAAATCCCCGTGGAGAGGTATCAAAAAACTATCGATTCCAGCTGTGCCACAATAAGAAGTGCCGTTGAGGCGGATGCTGGGGCGTTAGAGGGGCGAGATTGAGTAATAATTGGTGACAGACAGAGGAAGGAGGTCGAGACGAGGGAGAGATGCAGGCCTCAATCCAGCAGCTTACAAAATCACAGAGTAGGAAGCACAAGACGGTGGACTGGGGGGGATAGAAGGGGAAAGGGCGAGGGGGGTAGGATTCTGGGGTGGGGTGGGATCTAATGGTAGAAAGGGACGATCGGGATATGATATGGGAGGGTGATGTGACCGGATATTTGCCCTGCAGTTACTCTAGAAGCCTAGGCTCCCTAGAGAATGCTTCCTCTTGTTCTCCCGTAATTCTATCATCAGTTTGATTCTTTATTGTTTTCTTTTCTTCTTCCCCAGGATTTGTGCGGCTGCTTGCGGCAGCACGAGGGAACACATGAGACTGCAGAAAGCCAGATATTTCCTTGGAAAGGGGTGAGTCTTGAGGTCATGTATCATACATGTATATGTATGTACCTTATGTACCTGTAACTGTATTCTACCTAGCAATGGTACCACCAGGAAGTATACACATCACGATGTATTTAGCGCTCTCTATCTTAGTAGCTCCCAATCTCTTGTACTGAGGTCTGTCCTCCTATCTTCCCCACAGGAGGTGTAACCGGTCAGGATAGTGTAGGCGGGGAAGACCTATGGTTCTGGGCTGACATCCAGACCCATTTGTCACGCCCGTCGCCGCTGTGAGGGAGACGGGGGCGGCTAGACAAGAAGGGCTACCCGCAGGAGCAGGCCTGTTGGCTGAGGAAACCAGAGTACATAGACCCCCTGTCACGAAACACAGTAACGTAACGTTCTTTCAAACGGTTCATATAGGAGGCTCTTGGGCCTTATCTAAATGGTCATTATCGAGGTCCGTGTCCCGCTCTCTTCTGAGTGTTGCCCGAGATCCCGAATCTAATAAAACCCCAGTTCTGTTTGGACAGTTGGGTTTCAAATGCTAGGGAGATGCTCGAGTGCCTTTCCATGAAGTTATTCTCTGGTGTATTTTAAATTACTTTTATTTTTATTCCCAACAAATTGCGAGTTGAGCAAGCTCAAGAATTCAAGAGACTAAAATAGACTCGTTAGAACACATGTCCCCAATCATCACTGTTGATTTGGACCAGCCAGAAGCTCCTGTGTCTCGTCTCTCTGTATACTTCTAGTTAGACTCATGCAGGAAGTAGAGTGGTAGAATTGTCGGAGATTTCTCGGCATCTATGTATCGGAAACACCGAGCCTAGCAATCTCGGAAGTGCCCGTGGTTGATTGACGTCTGCCGGACGGCCCGAACCATGGTATATAAGTGCCTTGTGTATTAAAGGCTTCTCAGGTTCAGGGCCGGCGTCGGAGTCAGCATCATATCTCGGCAAGGTTTGAGAGACCTTTTAGTATGTAACTTTGTCAGATGTGAACCCCTGGAGTCTTTAATGGCCTTTAAGCATAAATCCATAGCTGTCATAAAGCTTCCCAGAATCAAGGTATCGACCAGAATCTCCATGGTTTAACCTCAATGTACCGCTCAATCCTAGGACTCCGCCTGTAATAGAATTTCGTACAAAATTAACCACCTGCGAGTTTACACTATGAGTGAACCTCCATCATCCAGAGCCTCCTTCAAGCCCCAGGGTACCAGCCCTAATCCAAAGTCTTGGCATAGTACCAGTGTGGGAAAAGTGAAACTGCCATCCCACTTCCCAAAAAAAATCACCGCCAACGACATCTCACGAACCCCACCTTAACGACGTTTGATCTCCCCCACCAGATCTCTATACCCCCCATCATCTACAATCATGGCTGCGTAAGTTCTTGCCCATTTATTCTTATTTATTCCCAAAAAATGTCTAATTTTTTTATATCTCACAGTTCTCTAACTGGTCCTCTCAAGTCCGTCCGTGTGGACGCTCTTGTCGTTCTCAAGATCGCCAAACACTCCTCTTCGGCACACCCACAGGTTATTACTGGCCAGCTTCTCGGTACACCCATCAACAGGAATTATATCTTAATTTTATGGAGTGCTGATTTTAAACAGGAATGGATGTGGACGGCGAGCTCCAAGTAACCAACTCCTTCCCATTCCCGTCTGCAGATCCTGCAGCTTCTACTGGGGACTTCAACGACAGCAGCTCTGTAAATACTGCTGCGGCCGCCCCGAGGTCAAAGGCGAATGCTTGGTATCAGGCAGAGATGATGAGGTGTCTTAGGGAGATGAATGTGGATGCGAACAGTGTTGGATGGTACCAAAGTGCCAACTTGGGGAACTTTGTATTTCCCCTAATTTTATATCGCCATCAAAAAAAAATAAGGGGGGAAGATCAAGAAGAAAGTAGGTGAGCTAGAGCTGACATATTGCGTTATAGTTAAACGCAAACTTTGTCGAGAACCAATACTTCTACCAGTCAACCCTGAACGAGCGTACTATCGCTCTTGTCCACGACACTGCTCGTAGTGCCCAAGGAACACTCTCCCTCCGTGCTTTCCGCCTGACCCCTGCGTTTATGGCTGCCCAGAAGGAGGGTAAATTCACCTCTGAGTCCCTCGCAAAACACAATCTCACCTACCGTGACATTCTTGTTGAGCTCCCTGTCACTATCCGCAATAGCCACCTTCTCACCACCCTTCTTCATCAACTCGACTCACCCCCTCTACCGGCTCATCCTACTCCATTCTCCCTCTCTTCGCTCACACCCACCCCGTTGTTCCCCAACTACGACAGCTTGGACTTAAGTATTGATCCCTTCCTTGAGAAGAACTGCGACCTCCTCCTTGACTCGATCGAAACCCACTACACCGAGCTCAACAATGCACAGTACTACACTCGCCAACTTGGACGTGAGCAGACAAAGATTACAGCGTGGCAGACTAAGCGGAAAAGCGAGAATGCACTCCGTGCGGCCGCGAAGCAAGAGCTGTTACCGGAGGATGAGTGGACTAGATTATTCAAGCTTCCCCAGGAGCCTAGCAGGCTGGAAAGTCTGTTAAACAGTAGGCAGATTGAGCAGTATGCAAAGCAGGTAGATGGATTTACGGCTGGTGCAACAGCAAAGATGTTTGCAGTGAATGCAGGATTGAATAAGACGGACTAAACAGTGGTATTGAGGCGAGGGGTGGTTGTGAGGTATCGTTCTAGTATATTCTTTTCCTTAAATTTTTCGTGTTTTTTCTTTTCATTTCTTCCGTCTAGTTTGCGGCGCTGGCTTTCTGTGGCTTGGGTGTCGATCTTTTTCTTTCTCTTTTTCTTGTAAGTGGGAGCAACAACAAAAGTTATCTTTGGTTGGTAGGATGATTTATACAATAGATCCGCATTCTTGCTATAATTTTTTGTTCATACCTTTGACTATCTAGTTCGTATGAGTTTGGAAACATTGAACGTTTGAGGAATGGACATGGAAGAGGTGTGAACATGAGAGTATATGTCTAGTATGGGTTATAGGACTATTACATGTTCGCGACCTAATGCGAATTTCATCGAAAATATGACAAGAACTAGCTTATTCATAATAACTCGGGGTTGCTACTGCCCATATTATCGCGGGACTATACATTACTTCTAATGTGTTCTTCCAGAAATAATACTCCCTGTCTCTTCAACCGACCCACCAATGTAGAACCTAATTATGTACCAAGAAAAAAAACAAATATACTAGATGATCTAATAACCGCAAGACTCCGTGGCGCAACGGTAGCGCGTTCGACTCCAGATCGAAAGGCTGCGTGTTCAAATCACGTCGGGGTCATATAAGAGAAGGTGCTCTAGCCTAGGGGTATAAATCCTTCCTAGGGTACTCTTTTTGGTTAGGGGTTGCTTTTTTTGTAGATGTGGATGCGCCCTTGGCGAAATGTATACTATTGATATATAAGGAGGGATATTACATAGCTTCTACTTTCTGTGTGGGGTTTGTGGCCTGTATAGCTTTATTTATAGGTGCTGGGGTAGTTTGGAAGTGCTGGACGCTTTGGTGTTTCTTCGTGTAGTAGAATATGCTAGGTTGGACTGTAGGTAAGGGTAATGTTGGAGATCTAAGATGTTAGCTATCTATAATAATGCAAGGCTAGATGATCCTAAGGCTCTCGATACTCAGGTAGGTTTGTTGAGGAACTTTCAGGTGCTATGGTTAAATTTATGGAATTTAGAATAATATCTAGGGTAATTAATTATATTAAGAACTAACGACACTAACCAGTACTAATGCGCACTTGAAGTGTGGTAGTAGAGTGACGTGAATTAACATATCAGGTAGGAGTATACATATAATTACAAAACAAATTGTGATGCGAATAAAAGCCGAGTGATTTGTTATGAATGAAATTTTACACGCTTTTGACAGTACTATATGTCAGTGATTATATAGAGAAATTTTGATAGCTGATCGTGATATTTGGATCTTCTTAAGTAAGAAGATAAACCAGTTGATAGTTAAAACTAGAAATGCAGTTCTGCAGCGTTTTATATATAATTTCCAAGTCTGGTAACTATGTGGCGACTTAATGTTCTAGATTTAGATCCATGGAGAATAAAACTGAATGATAGGAACTCACCCACCCGTAATTTTTGTTAACTTAAATACCGTGTGTATCTGCTCCGGGAACCAAGATAAATATGATTTATAGTGTCCTTTATGTAGAATAACTTCGCGAAACCGTTTTGGCTCTTCATGTGTAGATTGGATTAGGTCTACTTACTGACCGAGAGTTCTAGTGGACTACCCTAATCGTAATTCACACCTTATAGATTAATGTTGGTGTGAGATCAGTCAATGACTATGGAACAATGTTTAGCTGGTAAGTTAAGAAAACGTTTAGTCTGTTAGTTAGAATTCCTCCAGCAATGACAAACACTTTATAATTATGGTCCTGAAATAAAAGTTTGTATATTTCAGCTTAAAAATGTACTTGAAGCCCATTAGCTCAAATTAGGCCCTAAATCTTTAAACAATCACTTGGGGTAATGGACTTACGCGTAAAAAACTAGTTCAGGTCAAAAGTTAGACACGACCGTCTATCTCTTAACTGTTTTAATACAGTTCTAACATTAATATCATACGATATGGTAACTGTCTTGTGTTTCGATTGCTCGTAGTGGTGGTTTTTTAATATTGCAGGTGGTATTTTTATAGAGTAGGCAATCTAGATTGCTAAAAAGAGAGTTATTTTCCTATATAGACCTTAGTAATGAAGGGATAAAGAGGGATAATAAACCAAAATACCTTCAAGTTCCTCTTTAAATTTCTTAAATAGTTCGACCCTCGTAGTATTCACACCAAGTAAGCATATCGTTGGTTAAGATGAAACTGCCATAATACGAGTGCTAATAGACCTTCTTGCACCCCAAGAAGCTAGGCTTGTCGACTAGTGTAAGCAATCGAAGGGATAAATGAAAGAGCAAACCCACCTTATATGGAGATCATGAGATAATAAGCTTAAACCAGCCGGTGTACTAATTCCAATTAGGCTTCTTGAAAGAGGTAATGGGACTCCAGGTAGTAATATCGAGGGTGGAAGTTTAATGACAAAGATGTACCACTTCTTAGTAGCAGGGCCTCTGTGGTCTTCTGTTGTCTAATCAGTAAGTGTAAGTATGTACGGGGATAGAATGACTCTGTAGGGATCGGGGAGTTATGGTATAGTCGTGAGGGAAAGGAAATATCTACTCTATCGAATGAACAAACGGGACAAACCTGTCCAGTTCATCATTCATTCTGACTGGGTCAGCCCTTCGACTAGGTGAATCCGAATGCTTGTATGGCCCTGATTTGTTTGATAGCTTTGTTCCATGGGAGATGAGGTTGACACTACATCATGAATTGTCACTTGTCACACAAAGAAGACCTAACCCTGGCAGATAAGATTGATAACCCAGAGCCTCCAGATCTTCCCAGGTCTGACTTAAGCACGCGACACTGGCATGTGAACAGTCGAAACTGTTAAAATTGTACATTTGTCATGTATTAGTCATGTATTAAGATAATGGAATTATCTAGATTGTTGTGGAAGTTTAACGGAACAAGGAAGAGTATTCCGGCGAGAATGACTCATACTATTTTGTGTAACAGGAATTATTGTATAAATAGGGGACAGATTTCCCACTTGTTTAATAAAAATTATCATCTTCACTTTACACTGAACTTCAGGTTATGAGCCCGGGTTCTGCACAGTAAACTCCGCTATTCTTTACCTTCTCTCACAAACACATACACCCAATATCAAACCATGTCTTCAGGAGCAGCTTCTACAAGCAAGTCCGGTGATGAAACTGTAGTCCAACCTACGAGCACTGCCATCCCAAATCCTATGGGAAATCTCATGGTCAAGACAGATAGACTTCCCGTTCTTACTGGACAGTCAAACTATCAGACCTGGGCAGGAGCCTGGAAGATTACTTTTGATTCAGTTGAATGGTGGGAAAATGTGAGTGGCGAGAAAAAAGAACCAACCGACAAAACCTCCGAAGAACATCAGATTTGGAAAACTGTCTCTAAGCGAGCTCTTGCACTTCTACTCAACGGTGTATCAGAAGAACTACAAACCACAGTCGTTGCCGCCGGCAGCGCACACGGTGCCTGGAAAGCCCTTAAAGACCTTTTCGATAGGGAAACTCCAGCAACTACGATCAATATACTCACAACGCTCCTGAACCTACGTTACCAGGACAATACCTCTCTTGCAGACCACCTAACCACCTTCCAAAATCAATGGAATAGGTTTCAACAACGATGCCAGGACACAACAAAAGAAGGACTATCCAAGGATTTCCACTCCGTCGCAAATTCCAACCGAGCCAAAGCAGCCCTGCTGCTTGTTTCTCTAAACACTGCCACCTCAATGGAAAACATCATCGACAATCTCCAAACCAAGGAGAATCTTTCCTACGAAGACGTCTATAATAGACTCACCGATCTATCCGCCAATAAAACCGGCAGCTCCGAAAATACCGTCTTCAACACCAGTCATAGCACAAAGAATCACTGTACCTATTGTCTGGCAAAAACAGGAAAGAAATTCACAAATCACACCCACAGTGACTGCAGAAGGCTCAAAAAGGAAAATGAATGGAGAAAGAAAGGAGGAAAAGGAAAAAGAAAGGAGGATAACGCCTCCACAAGCACACATAACTCGGCAACCGTCTTAATGGTACGCCATACCTCCTCGTCCTCCTCATCTTGGATATTTGACTCTGGCGCAACTGCTCACATCTCTCCCCATGAAGAACACTTCACCACGATTCGACCTTATGACGGAATGTGGCGGGGCGGTTGGGATGGTACGGTGAAGCCTAGGCAACGGGACGGTGACAGTGACTGAGACGGCGACAATGAACGGTGTTACTACGAAAGATATTACAAGTGAAAAACTCTGTAATATTTCTTTACCAAACAATATAAACAAGACGTTGCGTGCCTAAGAAAATCCTCGGGGCGAGGCCCCTCCTTATATGCTTCCCCTATTTTTCCCTTCTTCTCTGCTTCCAAAAATAACCTTAATCGCCAAAGAAAACTTTTTCACTCTAAACTAAATTTCCCCCACTGTGTCAAGAACACCCATTTCCTAGTCTGCCTTGTCTATCTCCTTGTTTCATGTATCGTTTCATATCTCGTAGGATTCCTGTTATCATTGGTCATGTAAGAAGAACGCCTCGCAGGACGAGACGTCTGTAGTTTCATGTAGAAGGAGGTCGCTCCTTCAGTTTCATATTGTCTCATTGTTGATCTCAGCGTCCCTCCAGAAAGGGTATAAAAGGGACGCATCTCTGTCAGATAGTTAGTTCTTCACGCAACAACTTATATTGTTACCATACCTACCTTGTCCTTGAGTTCCTAGTCTCTCGATACTAGCCCTGCCTTGTGATTATCGCCTGCTGTTCCCCAATAGGTGATCGGTTTTTACACTTTGTTGCGTCTACCCTACGCAGCACCCGATAATCTTCAATCTGGATCAAAACGTATCATTTAATCTAGATACCCTTTTCGGACCCTTGTTACAGGAAATACCAGATAGGGCAACCAGCCCCATTACTGCAGACACGTCCAGACCAATAACTCCAGAAACCCCGTTCCAATCCGACAACAGAATGTCCTCATCAGCAGAAACTACCGCAGGCGGTAGCAACCCAGTCCAGATGAGCAATAATGCTCTAGTCCAACTACTCGAACAAGTAGCAGCAACAAAAAACAACAAACCACGGACAATGAAAATACCAGACGCCGACGAATTCAAAGGCGAACCCACAAAAATCCGCACATGGCTAAGGCAGTGCGAAAACAAATTTACAGAATATACGGACGCCACAGATATGCAAAAACTCATATACGCCAGCAATAAAATGAAGGACCAAGCAGGATCCTGGATGTTCTCAGTCCTCGAAAATAAAACCTACACCACCTGGGAAACGTTTAAGGACGCCCTCAAAAAAGCTTTTGGTGAGGCAGACACAAAAGAGGCCACCAAACAACGAATCAGAAACTTGTGCCAAACTGGAACAGTAAACAAATACTGGACCAAATTCCAAACCGACATGGACTTACTGGGATGGAATGAAGAAGCCTTGAAAGACGAGTTCTACGACGGACTAGCCCGGAACATAAGGGCTAAACTAACCGCCATTATCAATAAACCAGCAACACTACGGGAGTTCGCACTACTATGCATCAACCTAGACAACGAAATAATAGCCAGCAAAGTCCGCACCACCAAGTGGGACAGTCATGCACCCAAGGCACCCACTACAAAGACCTATACTCAGCCCTACGTTCCCAGACACACCAACGGAACATTTGCACCCAATCCAAGCCCGACTCCAACCACCACCACGGAATTACCTCCAGGAGACCCTATGGACCTGGACGCCTCTAGAAAAAAGAAATTCCTTCCACTTACCGACAAGGAAAAAAAGAGACGGTTCGAAAACAACCTCTGCATGTACTGTGGAAAACCCAACCACATGGCAGATAAGTGTCCAGAAAAAACATGGAAACCGAAGCCCAGAAGGCTAGCCGGTACCTCCTCACAAAATCTCGAAGAATCGGGAAACGAGGAAGACCAGGAGTAAAGTGCAACCTACCCCTGGCAAAGGAATCCCCTAGAGTTGCCAAACCATCACGCTTCGCCCCACTTCAAGACCTCCCCGAAAACCATACGTCATTCAGTACAGCTGGACTGTCCTGTTCTTCTGACATCCCTCCAAAACACGCCCTAGACGACCACCTCATCCTCCCGGTACAAATCAACCTCGGAAACCAAGTCATTGAAACCTTTGCCATGCTAGATAGCGGGGCAACTGGAAACTTCATTGACCGCAGTTTCGCCAATCAAAAGCAATTCCCAGTCCAAGCCAAAAAAGTGGCCCAACCACTTACCCTCATCGATGGATCAACCTCCCAAAACGGCACCATCACTCACCAAGTCAAACTACCTATAAAGATAGAAAACCACCAAGAAACGGAAACCCTCCAAGTCACCAAACTAGGACACTACCCAATAATCCTAGGAATCCCCTGGTTCAAAAAACATAACCCAGAAATTATGTGGAAAGAACACCAAGTCAACTTCACATCCAAAACTTGTCAAGAAGAATGCCTAAACGTACCGAGCGTCGTTCAAGCCCTTCCTGAGAAGCCTGCAATCATCCAACACCTCAAGACCGCGGATATAAGCCTAGTAGGAGCAGCTGCGTTTAAACGATCTGCAAAACAAGGCGAACCCTGCCTCCTCACCATCCGAGAAATCGATCATGCATTAGAACTTTGTGCTTCGGACAAATACGAATACATGAGAAAGGATACTCAACCCCCAGCCAAGTCCCCAGAAGCAAAAAACCTTCTACCTGTCGAATACCACGACTTCCTCGATATATTCCACGAGCGCGAACCTACCGACCCGCCTCCTCGTCGCCAAGCAGATCATAAGATCAACCTCATGCCAGGAACCACTCCGCCGTTCAAGCAACTGTACTCATTGTCAGAAGCAGAACTGAAAACCCTACGCGAATACCTGGAAACCTACCTGAAGAGAGGATGGATTAGATCCTCATCTTCCTCAGCCGGAGCACCCATTCTATTTGTTAAGAAAAAAGATGGATCAATGCGGCTGTGTGTCGACTACCGCGGACTTAACGCCGTCACCGTTAAAGACCGGTACCCCCTGCCACTAATCAACGAAGCTTTAGACCGTCTAAAGTCAGCCAAAGTCTATACGTCACTAGACATCCGAGAAGGATACCACCATATCCGAATAGCAGAAGGGGACGAATGGAAAACAGCATTCCGAACGCGCTACGGCCTTTATGAATACACTGTCATGCCTTTCGGACTCACCAATGCTCCTGCCACTTTCCAAGCATGGATCAACGAGATCCTGTCCGAGTTCCTAGACGTCTTCTGCATCGTCTACCTAGATGACATCCTCATCTACTCCGAAGACATGAAGTCCCATGTCAGCCAAGTCCGCCAGGTTATGGAAAAACTCCGTAGTGCTGGAATCAACCTCAAGCCTTCTAAGTGCCATTTCCACCAAGAAGAGATAGAATACCTCGGTTTCATAGTATCTCCCAAAGGTGTGTTCATGGACCCCAAGAAAATCCAAGCCATAACCGAATGGCCCGACCTAGCCTCAGTCCACGACGTCCAGTGTTTCCTAGGATTTGCCAACTTCTATCGACGCTTCATCAACAAGTATAGCAACATCTGTAAACCGTTAACACAACTTCTTAAGAAGGACGTCAAATTCGAGTTCAATACGGAAGCAAGAAAAGCATTCAACATACTCAAAAAAGCTTTTACCACAGCACCAATTCTCCAACACTTCGACCTGTCGAAAGAAATCACGGTAGAAACCGACGCCTCGGACTATGTAATAGCCGCAGTAATCTCCCAGTGTAACAGTGAGGGAATCCTCCACCCCATTGCGTACTATTCAAAAAAAATGAACGCAGCCCAAATCAACTATGAAATCCATGACAAAGAACTCCTTGCCATAGTCTCAGCTTTTCGAGAATGGAGACAGTACCTGGAAGGAAGTCAACACCAAATCAAAGTACTCAGCGACCACAAAAACCTGGAATACTTCATGACAACCAAAGAGTTAAATAGAAGACAAGCACGATGGGCCGAAACCCTTGGAAGTTACAATTTCGTCATCACCTACAGACCCGGCGATCAAGGACAAAAACCCGACGCTCTAACCAGGCGATCAGGAGATCTGCCTCAAAAAGGGGACCTACATCTCAAACAAACACTCCTGAAACCCGACAAGTTCCAACTAAGCGCCACCATCACAAATACAGTCACCGACAACACCATCAAAGAAGAAATCCAGAAACAACTCCAAAACGATCCCCTAACACGCCAAGTAATCCAAAACTTGAAAAGTGGTGTCACCAGATCAAAAGACGTTGCACTAGGCTTGTGCTCCATGCAAGATAACCTACTAACGTACGATGGCCTCATCTGGATCCCTGACAATACCCCACTTCGCCTCCAAATCATGAAACAGATCCACGACAACCTGGCCGCAGGACACCCCGGTCGCGAAAAAACCCTCGAACTAATCACACGAGACTACTATTTCCCGGGAATGAGAAAATTCGTCACAAAATACGTTGACCACTGCGACACGTGCGCCCGCATCAAACCAGTCAGACACGCCCCTTTCGGATTACTCAAACCCCTACAACCCCCTGACCGCTTCGCGATCACTGTCCATGGACTTTATCACGGGACTGCCAACGTCCCAAGGACACGATGCTCTATGGGTGGTAGTAGACCGCCTTACAAAAATGGCACATTTTGTGCCCTGCCAAGCATCCCTTACAGCCCAACAATTCGCAAAACTATTCATGACACACGTTTTCAAACATCATGGATTACCAGACGACATCACAAGCGACCGTGACTCACTGTTCACCTCAAACCTCTGGAAAGAATTAACCAAGGAACTCGGAATCAAAAGTAACCTAAGCACGGCCTTCCACCCCCAAACCGACGGACAAACAGAACGAGTCAACGCCATCTTAGAACAGTACCTCCGAGCCTATGTCAACTATCAACAGGACAATTGGGCGGAACTTCTAAACACCGCCGAATTCTGTTACAACAACACAGCCTCAAGCACCACCAAAGTCTCGCCATTCTTTGCCAATTACGGCTACAACCCAAAACACCATCTAAACCTACAAGCCCCTGTTATACAAGCCCCTGAAGTCGAGTCATACACCAAACAGTTACGAACCCTACATGACTCACTTCGCGACGAAATCCGTTTCAGCCAGGAGTCACAAGCCGAACAGTCAAACAAACATCGATCACCCGATCCTATCCTGAAACCAGGAGACAAAGTTTGGCTGCTTAGACGAAACATTAACACCACACGACCCTCCAGCAAGCTGGATTTCAAACGCCTAGGACCATTCTCCGTACTCGAACGAATAGGTACCCGCGCCTATAAATTGGACCTTCCTCCCTCCATGAAAGTCCATCCAACATTCCACATCAGTCTTCTCGAACCAACAGCCTCTTCAGAACCAATAACCGGTCATATCCAGCCTCCTCCTCCTCCAGTCATTGTTAACTCGCACGAAGAATTCGAAATCAATCAGGTTATCGATTCCAAACTCCTTCGCAACAAACTCTACTACCGCGCTCAGTGGAAAGGCTACTCAAAAGAACACGACCAAGAGTGGTACCCTGCCTCCAATTTCGAAAATTCCCAATCACTTGTCCACGAATTCCACCACCGCTACCCACACAAACCCTCCCCCACAAACCAAAATGTCTCTATACGTCGCACCCGTTCCCGCCGTTAAGGTCACCGTCAACGGCACCTCCATCAGCATGAGTACTCATGCTCACATCTCCCTTCTTCGCACCAAACTAGAACTTGCCAAACGCGACTACGAAGTAGCCGCCCAATCTCTCAAGGCTTTTCCTCAAGCCCTCCGTATCTTCGAGTGCCGGTTACTCGAAGCCACCATGGAAGTGAACACCTACCATGCCCACGTACTTGCCACCACAGGCGCTGCCTTGGGGCAACAAATAACCCTTATCAAAACCAGAATCAACGTCCCTGCCGAAACACCACTCTCCCCACTCATAAAGGAAGACGGAACCCTCGACTACAGCAAACTCGAGGTAGCCATCACTGCTGCCAGTACCCAACCAACGATCCCGATCCTCGAAGACCCATATTGCGAGGATTGTCAAGAAAGACACCCTGTTACTGCCTCGTCTCCTGCCTCCACCATTCCCGACCGTCAACCCACCAGCCCCATGAGCGTAAGCTCAAGACATAGTTGCGAATGTGAGGACGAACACCCGTCTCCCTATGTCGTCTCACCTACTCCCCCAGCACCAGTATCCCCCCCTCCTGGCCTCATCGAAATGGTCCAAGAGGTTGGAAATATCACCAAAAACGTCTCTACTATCATTTCGGGAACTGCGGTTCTCAACGCTCAGTATGAGAAACGTCTACAAACCGAAAAAGAAGAACTACAGAAAGAGAGGCTGGACCTCATCACCCGACTCACCAACCAAGCTGTCCAAGAAGGACACATTACCCCTCGCACCAAAGAAGAACCCCCCTTCTCTCCCATGTTCAAAGCTCACGGGGAAAGAGCAGAACTTGTCCCCCTTGCCTACGCTCCGCCAGCAGCTGAGTCTGCTCCCTCCACCGCCAACTCCTACGATTCCTGGGGAAACATCAAGCCCCAGGTTACCTTTGAACAAACCGAGGAAGACCCAGACCTTCCTATCCCCACTCCCCAGTACCAACGCAAGCTCTCTAAGGGAGCCCGCCACCGTCGCAACATTCAACGCCGCCTCAGGCAACAAAACTAGACTCCGGTCTCGTAGGAACTTCGCCCTTGAAGAGGGACCTACTGTCAAGAACACCCATTTCCTAGTCTGCCTTGTCTATCTCCTTGTTTCATGTATCGTTTCATATCTCGTAGGATTCCTGTTATCATTGGTCATGTAAGAAGTACGCCGGGGACGAGACGTCTATAGTTTCATGTAGAAGGAGGTCGCTCCTTCAGTTTCATATTGTCTCATTGTTGATCTCAGCGTCCCTCCAGAAAGGGTATAAAAGGGACGCATCTCTGTCAGATAGTTAGTTCTTCACGCAACAACTTATATTGTTACCATACCTACCTTGTCCTTGAGTTCCTAGTCTCTCGATACTAGCCCTGCCTTGTGATTATCGCCTGCTGTTCCCCAATAGGTGATCGGTTTTTACACACTGTTTCTGTTGGATATGTCATATCCAACAGAAAGGTATCTTTCCCATACAAACCGCATACAAAGTGTACAAAGAGCTCCTGGGGTCATACGATAACGTTACGTAAATTCCGAAACTGCCACGAGGGGCCGTCGGCCCGGAGAACCTTATTGCCAGAGACACAAACCCCCATCAACCTCGCGTGCGTGGATATGAGCCTTCCCGCGCCCATTATTCCCTTTCCGTTAAATCGCTCACAATGCGCGCATTCAATCGACTCGATCGCCTAGTGGGGGCGAGGTCGAAGGTGACTCTCTTGCTGGGGTGTGGTCCGGTTTTGGTCTTGTTCCGTGCGACGGTGGCGTTGGTATCCTCGGAGCTGCCCGCGACACGGAATCGTTAGAACAGCTGATGGGACCGCTCACCGAGCTCCAGGAATTGGAGATATCCTCATCGAGTGTTGGCTCCCTGACGGAGGAAGATCTTCAGTCGTTCTCACTGATGTACTCCTCGTCCCCACATTCGGACCAGTTGGTCTCATCTCCGAGACCGTTCTTGACAAAAAGGGGTGCAGAGTGGATGCAGGAGGAGGAAACAAAATTGTTAAAAAGGGCGAAAAGGAATTACTCTGGGGAAAATTGGTAAACGGGCACTGGAATGTACAAATAGTTGAAAATGTAGCACGTCTCTCTTCTTACTCTGAATGGCATGAAGCACTCGGACATCCGTCTAGTCTTCATAGCCTGTATGCCGACCGTACCAATCTCCCAAAGAAACCAAGTAACTTCCACTGCGGACCATGCGCCCTTTCAAAAAGCACTCATTCGGTCCCAAAGACAATAAGTACTCGAGCCACACAACCCTTCGAACTAGTCCATTCAGATCTCTCTGGTAAACAAAGAGTCATGTCTCAGGACAAATGCCAGTACTACATGTCTTTTATAGACGACTACACTCGCTATTCTTGGATTTACTTCCTAAAGAATAAAGACGATGCGTGTAAAGCCATCGAACACTTCACCAATAAGGTCAAAAATCAGCATAACACCACAATAAAAAGATTCAGAGCTGATGGTGGAGGCGAATACGTCAACAAAAATATTAAGACCTTCTTTGGAAAAGAGGGCATTACTCAAGAGACAACGCCACCATACTCTCATGAGTCAAATGGAGTAGCCGAAAGATTCAACAGGACGGTAACCACAATGGTTCGATGCATGATAATGGACCATCCCAGAATCCTATGGCAAGAAGCGTACTCAACTGCTGTCTATCTCAAAAACAGACTCCTACACAGTGCTCTAAAGGATAAAACCCCATACGAAGCACTCCATGGAAAGAAACCAACAATCAAACATGCTCACCCTTTCGGTCAAAAATGCTACATCCATATTCACAAGGAAGCCAGGCCAGCCGGAAGCAAATTAGAACCAAGAGCAGTCGAAGGGAAATTTGTTGGGTACACAGACAGCGACACACAATACCGAGTTTGGATACCATCTCAACATAAGGTGGTAGTCACTAGAGATCTCACGTTCCCCCCTCCAGCTTCAGGGGAAGTATCGATTGACATCTCCTACCCCCCCATAGAAACTCCAAAACTCGAAGCGTCAGTACCAGAGTCATCTCCCAAAGGAAAAGAAGCAGTTCCTTTAGAAGACGAAGGGGAAGAAAAAGAATTTATACTTCCGCTACCAGACTCTGATGAAGAATCAGAACCAGAAACACACACACCAGGAGTCTTCCCATTATCTCCACCAAAAAAGGAAACACTTGCACCAATTCCTCCTCCTTTTCAAACACCCAGACGATCAACAAGAGAAAAGAAACCAGTCGAAAAAACAACTCAAATCGAACAGGAACAAAGGGACACTGAAATACGCAGAATACAAGCCAAAATTGAGAAACTAGACAGAGATCTGAAAGATGACCTCCTAGTTATCGAACAAAACGAAGATCCTCGAGATCACCAACGCCTAAAAGACGATTCCTTAAGAGAACATAGAACACAAAGGAATGATCTTAGAAGACAACTTCGTCAAGCCCGAGCAAACACTGCAACTGACATCCCAGTTCACTATGCCTACATCAGCACCGATCCAGTCACTTTTCGACAAGCCACTTCAGGGGAAGACACGGAACTTTGGAATAAAGCAATGAAGGAAGAATACGACGCACTTATTAAAAATAACACTTGGGATATAGTAGAACGACCTCAAAATCGAGAAGTCGTTAAAGGAAGATGGGTGTACAAAACAAAACACAACCGAGATGGAACCATTGAACGATACAAGGCCAGATACGTCGCCAAAGGATATTCACAAATACCAGGTCTCGATTTCGATGAAACATTCTCACCAGTAGCCCGTTATGACTCTCTACGACTCCTACTAGCCCTTGCTGCCCATAACAACTGGATTCCCATTCAGTTAGACGTCAAAACTGCCTTCCTTCATGGTGTCCTCAAGGAAGAAATCTATCTTGAACTTCCTGAAGGATACAAACAAGACAACAAAGTGTGTAAACTTCGCAAATGCATCTACGGATTGAAACAGTCTCCTCGAGAATGGTACGCCTGCCTGGTCGACTCTCTCAAACTGAAAGGATTCAAAGCATCCTACTTCGATCCATGTGTGTTCATTAACTCCACAGAACACATCTACCTAGCCGTCTACGTCGACGACATTATGATATTTGGACCCAGCAATAAGTATCGTCAAGGCATCAAACAGTCTCTCATGACAGACTTCGAATGCACAGACCTCGGCGAATCCAAATACATTCTGGGATTAGAAATTGACTGCACCTCAGATGGCATACATCTCTCACAAAAAGGGTACATACAAAAACTCCTCGAAAAGTTCCAAATGCATGAATCTAGACCAGTTGGCACGCCACTTGAACCCAACACTCTACTCACAACAGGAACAACAGAGTCCATGATAGATAATCAAAAACTCTATCAATCCATAATCGGATCCCTTATGTATGCCAGTATCGGCACCAGACCCGATATTTCTCACACAGTCACTTTTCTCTCCCAGTTTTCCTCCTGTCCTACGGCAGAACATTTAATTGCTGCCAAACGAGTTCTCAGATATCTCAAAGGCACTAAAGACTGGACACTGTTCTACTCCAAACACTCCGACAACACGTTACATGGGTTCTCAGATAGCTCATTCGGTTCCAACATCTCTGATCGAAAATCCTTTTCTGGATACGTCTTTCAACTTGGAAAGTCAACTATTAGTTGGAGAAGTCGCAAACAAAGAGCAGTTGCCACGTCAACCACCGAAGCGGAATACATGGCCCTCAACCTAACCGCGAAGCAACTTGTATGGTTAAAATCCGGCCTAACAGAACTTGGTCAACCTTACAACTATACAATACACGCTGACAACACTGGCTCCATTGAGCTGGTTCGAAATCCACGAATTCATGATAGATCCAAACATATCGATATTCAATACCACTCTACCCGTGAATGGTACGAATCAGGAATATTCTCTCTAGAATATGTTTCCACCTCTGACAATATCGCCGACATTCTCACAAAAGGTCTACCAAAACCAGCACACCTTCAACATGCCATTTCAATACGAGGTAACAAATGAGGGGAAGTGTTAAAATTGTACATTTGTCATGTATTAGTCATGTATTAAGATAATGGAATTATCTAGATTGTTGTGGAAGTTTACGGAACAAGGAAGAGCATTCCGGCGAGAATGACTCATACTATTTTGTGTAACAGGAATTATTGTATAAATAGGGGACAGATTTCCCACTCGTTTTAATAAAAAATTATCATCTTCACTTTACACTGAACTTCAGAAACATCCTGATATAATGCATGTACATATAGTCATGTCACCTTTAATATGGTACACGCAGAAACCTCAGTTAAGGACTTACTCCACCGACGGAAAAAAACCAACCAGATCAAAAGCTCACGTGAAAACGGGCTTGCCTGCCAGAAGCTTCCACGTGCGCTTGTCTTGGCAGGAGACCCCACTAACCCTCCCCCTCTTCCGTTATCAACTTGATGCCGAACTCCATCCACCCTTCAACTCCGCTCAGCTTCCTCCAGTTTGTACTCTATAGATTCTCAAAGCTCCATAAACCCAATATTCATTCATCATGGTTAGTATCCCTAGATCTTAGGGTATTCTACCAGGTTAAGCTAACTCCTATAGGCCACTGAGTCAAAAAAGCGACTCGCACTCGCCATCATCGACTTCCTCACTTCCTCAACTAAAGATGGAACTGTCCCCCCCGACGAAATTGAATCCCTTGAAGTAGCTTCACAATGTATCGCAGACGCCTTCAAAGTCGACCCCACTGACAAAGCCGCCATCGCCGACGCTCTCGGTGGCCAATCTCTCACAACAATCTATGGTGTCTTTGAAAAAATGAAAGCCAAATCTACACCTGCTGCAGCAACTACCTCGTCAACTCCATCTACCTCATCAGCTCCATCTACAGGCCCAAGTGACGAAGATAAAGCGGCTGCCGAGGCCTTGAAGACGCAGGGAAATGCAGCTATGAGCAAGAAAGACTATGATACCGCCATCGACTTCTATACAAAAGCTCTTAAATTGAACCCGAATAACCCCATTTACCTCTCCAACCGTGCTGCTGCTTACTCTTCTTCGGGCAACTATGACGCTGCGATAATCGACGCCCAAATTGCGGTCGACACAGACCCGAAGTACACAAAGGCGTGGTCTCGTCTTGGTCTTGCACGATTCGCAAAGGGTGATTCTCGTGGATCTATGGAGGCCTACAAGGCTGGTATCGATGCTGAAGGTAATGGTGGATCAGACATCATGCGCAAGGGTTACGAAACGGCCAAGCGTCGGGTTGAGGAAGAGGAAGCTGATGACTATGATGATAACTCGCCTGCTACTCGCGGAGCTGGCGGTGGGGGTGGCATGCCGGATCTGGCTGGTTTAGCGAGTATGCTGGGCGGCGGACGTGGAGGCGGCGGCGGCGGTGGTGGTGGAATGCCGGATTTGAGTTCCATCATGAGTAACCCCATGTTCTCACAGATGGCACAGAACCTCATGAGCAATCCCCAGTTGATGCAGGGACTTATGAATAATCCGAGGTTGAGAGATATGATGAATTCTGTAGGTGGGGATGGAGCGGGTGGTGGTGGGGGTGGGATGCCGGATTTAGGGAGCTTGATGAGTGATCCTAGTATTGCAGAGATGTGAGTATTCCCACTAGCGAGATGACGTGTAAGAACGTAGACTGATAATTTCGGTAGGGCACGAAGTTTCATGGGCGGTGCCGGACCTGGCGGGCCTCCGGGTGGTGCTGGACGCGGTGCGGGCACGCCTCCTTAGATGGATGTCTAGTTGTAATTTCTTATGATTCTTTGGATTGAGGGATTGTTCTTTCTTTTTGATAATGAATAAATGGGGATTTCAGTCAAGGAAAGGCTTATGTAGGTCTAGAATACAAATATAAACTTCCTATAGCTGTGATGTGGTAGGCTATTATATGTAGGTGGGACTATACCCTTGGTCATTGTTATTCAGACATCATCATAGCCCCCCTGGATGATTGTCTATACCCTATAATAAATTGTAGTCTAATATAGAAAAACATAAACCCTGCCTAGCACAAACATGCGCATAACCCGTTGGAAATAGAATCATGAACCCTCACTCGTACGGCTCCTATTCACAAGTCAAACCATACCACCCTAAATCAGCGTTAAATTTTTTCTATAAACCCACCCCGCCACATAAGAAACCCTCTCCACCTCCCAACCAATCCTCCCCACCACTCCTCGCCCATCCACTCCACTCCCCTCCAAAGCAAAAAAAAACCTCCCGTGTGAAAAAGAAGAAGAGAAAATGACACCACGCACAACCGACTCCAAGACATCGCGTCTCTCCAAGATCTTCAACCTCCGCAAACCCTCAATATCCTCCTCCAACGAGACACCCTCACCTTCCCTCTCTATACACACTCCCACCTCATCAACCACCCCCACCCCCACCAAGAGCATCCCAATCACCCGCGCTGCCTTTATCCCATCTCTACAGCTTGATCTCGGACAGAGCTTCAACACCGACGCCGTAATTGCACATGTCGAGGAAGTGAAGAAGGAGCGGGAGGAGCAAGCGAAGAGAGAGAAAGAGGTACGGACTGAGAAGGAGAGGGTGGAGAAGGAGAGGGTTGAGTTTGAGAAGAGGGAGAAGGAGGCTGTGCAGCGGGAGGCGTGGGAGAGGGAGGTGATGGGGAGGAGGTTCTATGTGCCGGGTGGGAGAAGAAGGGATGCGTATAGGAAGAGTGGGTTTGCGGTTAGGAGACGGGGGTTCTAGAGCGGGGTGTAATGGGATCTAGGGGTGATGTATTTTTATAGCTCTGGTATGAGATGTTTTCGGGCTCGTTGAGTGGTTTGTTGTCTAATTTAGTCGTGTATGTTCTTTTTTTTTAATGGCGATTTTATGATATACTATGACTTATTCTCGTGCGAGTAACTTGCGGCTCTACTTCCTCCATATCTGTTCCTAGTACGGAAGCAAATTATGATAGAAGTTTGCTATCCCGGGTTCTCAGAATTATCTTTGCTGTATATTTAGCCGTTCAAATTACTCTAATATATCGTATTGGCTTCCATTCTATGTCCCCACTCTAGTACATCTCATCACAGATTAGACAAAGGCATCTACTTCATATATAATCACTCGACCGCACCACCTACAAACAGAAAATTTCTTTTATGATAGACTCTACTACCCCTCTCTCACAAAAGGCCCAGAAAAAGCTTTATAGGTAGAAATAACAGAACTACATGGCCTGAGGTCCCATCACCTACTTCCCTTTCTCCCCCAAAACAAAGTGGACGATTTAGGGGGGGGGAACATACAGCACCATGTTTAATTTAAAGCATCAAGATCCTCCATTTTCAAATTATAAAAAGTTATTGTCTCACGAGCACATATTGTAACTTATCTACCCGTAGCTTGTCAGCTGCGTTGCAGTGGTAGACCCACATTACATGGGAGGTTCCGGTATGCCACTCCAAGCCACCAATGCCTGGAGATCAACAAGTACGCAACCTGGTGTTTAACCGACTTAGGCGGAGAATTGAACCTCCTAACCTCACCAAATATCATCGGGTGCTCTATATCATTACACTACAGAGCGAATAAAAATACCCAATCGAAGTTGATGTTTAAGGGGAATTTACAAAGTATATCATCATAGGAACCACGCAGGGGATGTGTTTGGATAATTGAGTATCTAGCTACCTATTTTTTATATTAATATAGGATAGCTATTGATTGTATAGGAGCTTCGGAACTGTGTTGGACGTTTTGGGTTGCTACACTCCCGGACATGTACTGATTGGGACGACCGTTTTGTGAAAGCTATTTATAACACCAACACCACGTATAATCAATATATCCTCTAGAAAGTATTGATTGTATTATCCTGGAGTCAGAAGCATTTCGTGTAAGCCGTCAAATCCCCCTCCCCCACCCCCTATGCTGCTATCTCCGAGTAGCTGTCCTAGCGTTCAGTTACCCTATTCAGCTCAGAGACAATATGATCTGGCTGACCTTGGTTACTTATTGGCGCAGTATATACAGCCACCTTAGAATTGTTTGATAAATCCTGCTAGCTCTAATCCATTCTATAATACATGTAATATGTAAACAAATACTTCCTATAGTTCCAAGAACATTAGTATAAGAGATATCCTTATTTCTTTCATACAAAAATTTAGGTCCGAGATCTCTTAAACTATAGCGAAGTTATTATTGTATTCAGAACTTCTCTAGCGGTACTTTATCCTATTGATATCCCAAGAGCGCTTGCCGACGTTTAAGGGAGTTTTACAAAAACCAACAGGAACCATGTAACACATCATACATCATATATCATATACAGATCCCAGGCCTTATTCGGCCCAAAACCCATTCCATTTAGAAAACTTGGCTAGCAGTTATTCTTCTCACGGTGTTACAACAAAGCCCCAATTGGTAGACTCTCTTGACTTCTGTCCGCAGCAGCCAAGCCAGGAAGTTCTTTCCAACTGGAGGAATTAACTCGTTGCGGCTGAGCAATGTATCACCTTGGACGCCACATTAAAGGCTTGTGTTTACAACTTCGCCTATCTGTGTGACCATCAACACAGGCCCAGTTCCAGAAAGAATGTCTTACAGCTGCTTATTTTTGACAACCTACGGGAGTGGACATAACTTTCTGCCCAGTCTTTAAAATTGGCGGGAAGGAAAAAGAAAAATATCACCCCCTTTCCCTCCAAGTTTGCCTACGGTCTCCCTTATATCCTGTTCCTCCTTGCTTTCACCCACCATCGAGGCTATTTTGTTCCCCTCCAGTCTTTACTCTCTGCTCTCACTCTTTTAGAGTATTGGTATCCACATTCATTTATAAACAAATTCTTTCGTTATCTTTCAAAATGCGTTATCAGCTCCTTCCCCTCCTTGTACTCCCCCTCCTCAGTCTCTCTCTGGCAGCTGAAGTAACATACACCTCCCTCCCCGCCTGTGCCCACGACTGCGCCCTCGAGTACGCCGCCCAAATGAACAATTGCTACCTCCCTACAAACGCAATGTGCATGTGCGGCTCTATACAACTGCTTTATGACGCCTATCAATGCACCATCACCCCCTGCGCTGGCGAATCTGCAAAGACCCAGAAAGTTGTTCAGGATTGGTTCAACATGGTCTGTGAGCCTGGTAGTGACGAATCGCAATTAGGCAGTGGGTACTCGACAGATTCTGCCACTGGGACTCCAACTGCAATGAGCTCCTCTGTGTCGCAAACTGCGACGGTGAAGGCGACGGGAACGGCTGCAGGGGGTTCAGCAAAGGATCCAGAGAAGGGGACTATTGGGTTAGGTACTGTTGTAGGGATCGTTGGAGGTCTTGCAGGGATGGCAGCTGGTGTGTTTGGTTTTTGGGCTTGGAGAAGGAGGCAGATGCGGGGTGTGGTGCCACTTGAGGGCAATGAGAACCAGTGGCCGGGTATGAGACACGAGATCGGTGGTGAAGAGGTTTCAAAAATTTCGCCGGCCGTGTATGAGGTTGGGGGTGGCATGGCACCAGTGGTTTATGAAGCTGGGAGCGGTAAGAGGGAAAGCATCCCTCCGGTTGAGCTACAGGGAAGCTATATGGTTTAATAGGTTTTGTTGCGGCCCTGTTATCACTTTATTTCATAGGCGGCTTTGCGTTTTAATTTGACCTTTGCATATTTTTAGGGGAAACTCATGGTCAAGGTTGATTTTTTTTGTTTTGTACCTGAATTATAAGATCCGGAATCATGTAATATCACTCGGTATAGGCCTTAACTGTGTCATGAGAACACACGAGTCGGAGCACGAATAATTAACACTAAAGGAGCACATCATCTCTTATGTAGTTAAACTGTCTTTATTCTATAATTCTTAGCATTGAATGTACCCCAAGTTCGCCCTGTAAAGTGCCAGATTCATCATAAGTTTGTTCGGTACCAAAAGAGATCTAAGGTAGTCACTTTAAAAAACAAGTCTACCGTGGGCACACCACTTCTGGATATGGGGCCTTACAACCTAGACTTTGTTTTTCAGCGAGTAAGCGAAAAGCACACAATTAAGGCCTTTTAGAGGCCTCTAGAAGTGGAAATAACATTATATACAGCATCATTTATGCGTTAGTTGAAAGTTTTCTACTTGAATGAGTCAACTACATATGTGGCAGGCAGCCGTGTAACCTAAAGAGGGGCACAGTGATACCCATCTTCGCCCCGCTATCGAGGCTTTAAGTCTCCTTAACCTCGACTACACCTGTTTCCCTATCCAAATCTATCCCTACTACTATTTTATACTCTCCTGTTGCAATATCGAGCTCCGTTTCCGAATTATACCCTTAATCATGGCCGACATAGCGGGGTTAACTGCAAGTGCTACCTGTCTCACCGGCGCGGCTACTGGCAAGGTTTACGGCTTCCTTGCAACAACTAATAGAGCGCCAAGCCAAATACAGGAATTTATACAAGGGCTCGAGTCATTGAATACGGCCCTCGATACCTTGAAAAAATGTGCAGATAAATATCCGAAGTCGGAAGCACTAAATTTACTTAGTTACCTAGACGCAGACAAACCAGGAACTCTTCAGAAGTGTGCTCAAGAGTTAAAAGCGCTCATATCAAAGTTAGAGCTCAAGAAGAGGAGGGGCAGAGGGTCCAAGGGCAGATTTACATGGCCTCTACGAAGGCCAGAAATTTTATAAATCATCTCAAGTTTTGAAAGGCACAAAAGTACTTTTATTATTGCAATAAACACCGATCATATGTGAGCTTGATTAAGAACTCCTCTTGGTTGAGTACTGCTAAACTCATACCTAGAACTGCCTCAAGAGAGTTTGCCTTGGGTATAGCTCAAGGTTTTACAAAGTCGATATTGGTCTCTACAAACCCAATAATGGTTATCACAAAGCCGATGGAAGTAAGAAAAATTGTCTCCAGCCTAACCTAACGAATATATAGCTAACAATTAAATTGAGCTACTAGGGAAACGTAAGAGATTTGATTGGATATACCCCGGAGATTTCAACACGAGACATACCGAGATTACGAATCGCCGGCAGAAAAATCTGGGTAACTGGATTTTGTGAACAGCCGAGTTTACTGAATGGACTTCAACCCCGGATTCTAGGATTCTCTAGGGCCACGGCGTTCGTAAGTGCAGACCTATTTCCCCCCGTATGAAGCATATTTTACCCATACTAATTGAAATCTGTGTCTACAGCTGGGACCGGGAAAACCTTCTTGAGGTAAGTAAACCTTAGCTCTTCTACTTAGCCTTCGTCTGATAGATCATTCTAGCTCTATTGTAATCGGTCATCTTGAAAAACGAGTCGTAGCTTCAAATCTCGGGGTGGCCCATATCTACTTCGATTACGCGGAACGGGACCAGCAAGAGCCTACACTTGTCCTCGCTAGCCTGATTAAACAGCTTGCTAGTCAAATCCCGAACACCGTTACAGAACTCGATCGTTTATACAATCAGCTGGAACCCAAACGGAGAAGTCCCACGATTAAGCAGCTGTTCGCGACCCTGCTTTTAATAGCCAAAAGATTCTCTAGGACGTAGCTCATATTCGATGGGCTAGATGAGTGTGACCCGGAAAAGCAGCGAAAGGTGCTCCTCCCGTTATTCCATTCCATAGCAAAGAATGGCATCAAACCCTTTGTGACTAGTCGGCCACACCCAGTAGATATCCGTAATTCGCTCAAAAATACAGCAAAGATCAGACTTCTAGCAAGAAGGGAAGATATCGAGAGTTATATTCAACAGAAAATCGATGAGAACCCAAAGGCGAAGCACCTCGTTCGGGGTAAATGTGGAGATGGGATCGTCTCTGAGCTCATCAACTGTGCTAATGGAATGTAAGCATGGCTATTGGATCTATTGTGAATAATAATCTTGGAATCTCTATTAACATTCCTAAATATTATAGGCTTTTGCCCGTACAATTACATATCGAGTACATCTGTCAACAAACCAGCACAAATCAGATCCTAGCTGCACTTGGCCGACTGAAGAACTCTTCGACTCAGACGGAACTCTTAGACCCTACCTATGATAGAGTTATAGAAAAAATTCGCAGACAACCCAAGATCTATACCTAGCCACAAAAAAAGAGAACAGGGATATGTCCCAACTCAGGCTAAAGAATAGTGTTGATACCTCTATTCAAGACAAAAATATACGGACCACGCTGCACCTAGCTACCATAGCGGAAAATAAGGATATGTCAACCACTACTCGAAAATAGTGCCGATACCCCAGTCAAAGGCAACGATAGATAGACTACACTTCAACTATCTACAAGAGAGGGCAGCAAGACGATTTTCAGCTACATCTCGAGAATTATGGCGATACCTCTTCTCGGGACAGGTACGGACGGACTGCACTGTACCTATCTTCCGAAGAGGGAAACGAGGCGGTATGTCGGCTGCTGCTCGAGAGTTGTGCCAATAACTCAGCTCGAGACACCGAAGGACGGACTGCGCTGAACCTAGCTGCAAGAAATAGAAACCAGGTAATATATGGGTTACTATTTGTGAGTGGCGCTCATATCTCAATTCAGGACAAGTATGTGTGGACTGTGCTGTACTTAGCTACAAGAGAGGAGAAAGATGTGTTATTTAAGCTGCTACTCAGTAGTGTCGGTACCTCTTTTAAGGAAAAACCCGGACCTACTGTATTTTACCACGTTATCAGAGGGGGGAGCAGGGCTATATGTCAACTACTGCTTGATAATGGTACCGATATCCCATTCGAAGACAATGACAGATGTACTATTGTACACCTAGCAGCCATTGGCAATCGGGGAAATGTGGTCTGCCAGCAGTTGCTACGGAATAGTGCCGATACCTCAATTGAGGATAATACGGAGAAAACTGCGCTACACCTAGCTACTATGGAAGGAAATCAGATATCACGCCAGAGGCTGCTTACGAACGGTGTCGATGCTTCAATACAGGACCACAATAGACAGACTCCACTCAATATAGCCACTATTGTGGGGAAATTGGCGGTTTATGAGCTTATTAGTGAAAACACGATTCCTCGAGCAAGCCCTCGGCTGCTCGGGGGAAAATTCTGACCTTATGAGGAACCGGAGTTATTCCCTATGAGCTTTTGGTGTAAGTAGGTAAAATTCTATACGTACAAAATACTTTGGAGTACTCAAGCCATCAATAAGTCATAAAGCTAATATACTTGTAGAATCACCTGATAATCTGTCAAAAATCGGGGGCATGTCTAGCATTATTTAGCCGAAAGTAAAATACAGTAGAAGCACTCTATACAATACGTAGGCAAGCTGACCCCAAGTGGCGGCTAATTTTTGCTCTTGGTCATTGGCTATTTTTTAGTTGACTTAGCGTTAAGGCACCCCACAGGGGGGTCAGCATTTTTTTTTTGACGGTCTATTAGATAAGAATACTCTTGGGGCTAGAATCAGCAATACTATTCTTGTAGATAGTGGGAATTTAACTAGGCTAATCTTTTTTGGGCCAAACATACATGGGTATTCCTATAGAGAGCCTCTACCGTAAACATAAGAGAGCTATTAACTACTATTTTAAGTCCTGAGTTGCTATTATTAACAAGCCTCGGGAATTAATCACTCCTACCTTTATTCTATTCCTAATGTAGTAAAACATCTAAGGTTTTATTGCGAGAAAACATACTTATCAGAAAAGTAGAATACATAAGTAGACTGTTTTTAACTATAAAGGCCCCTTGATAAGCAACAAAGGTTTCTAAATTCTCTCACCAAAGGTAAAACCTATGCACAATAATTTACCCATAGGAAACTTGATGTTACTCATGTGTCATTGTCGAGTAATTGATAAATATCTTCAAAACTAATACGTCCCACTCAACCAAAGTCATTCATAGTAATAAATCCTAAGTTTTAACCCAATGGATATTTTTGGCTAGAACTACCGATATTAAACACAGCACAATCAACAAAAATATCCCCAAGATAAGAAAGAAACTAAACATAAAACTACATTTTATGTGCTAGTCATCGAACAGGCAATAGCCCACTTATCCCATCGTAACACGGTTACAAGTTCCATCCCCGTCGACATAAATATTCACCCTAGATACACCAGTTAGTATCATCAACTATATAGGAATAAATCATACAACAAGACACGAGTGGCAATCCTCATTCAACTAACCGATCTTCTTGATAGTCCATCGTCATCACAGAGCCGGGCTTGAGAATTCTGTGCTTTTTAGGCAAGTCCTTCTTCGAAAAAGTAGACTACAAAGCTGTTAACATCTGATGCAAAGCAAGGAGCAAAGATAAAACATACAACAGACGATGAATCATCAGAGTATTTCTTCCCGATGAGCTTCTCCTCCCACTGTTCTTTGGTATTTCCGCTAGATCCGCCAGACATGTTGCTTTGTGTAGTTTATGAGTCTCTGAGTTCGTTGAATGTTTGTTCGTTAGATCTAGACACCTTGTTGGTTTCGATAGCTAAGTTAAAATAAAGAAGAGGTTGACAGATGCGATAGTGGTTGACGTCATGATGAATACCGGTTTGTGCACGTAACGTGAAGAATAATAGTATTGTCTTGTCATCGAACCCAACAGCTCTTTGTACTACAAACTAATTACTACATCGTAGAGCCCTCTAGTACTCTACTAGTATATCGTACCTTCAATCATGAACTCTCACGCGCCTCCCTAAACCCAAGTCTATAATCGATTACCATCTATATTCACGATTGCGCAATATTACGTTCTATACCCGAAATAGCCCCTGCCTACAGAAACAATCAGCCGCTTTAAGCCAGGATTTAATCCCACTCTACAGCCGCAGGAGAAAGAAGCAAATAACAAAGATTAAATCAGTAGTCACGATGCCCGCTTTTTGTCTTCTCACGGGATCAATGACTAAATAGTTGGTCTTCCTTTACTTTTACCTTACCGGTACCCGGAGTGTTGTGATTACTTTCAAGAAACGCAATTCGCATACGTATTCATTATGTCCTTGCCCCGCCCCTGCTACCTTGTTACCTCTAGGATCCGGACAACAAAGTATTACATCTTACAGCATCAAGCTGTTCACGAGACACCACACGGTAATGGCTAATACCATGTCCCCGTAAGTGAACAACCCCGCAGTTCTTGAAACATCCTTTTCGCCGTCAAGCCCAAGTCACACAAGAAAACTCCGTAACCGAGGAAGTGGGAAACCATAATTATTCTAGTAATTGAAGGGAGGGGGGGGGTAGCGAGGAACCACATTTTTTCTCCCCAAAAGAATTGAAAGCCACTCTCCCTCTCTAGCTACGCCGTGAATATCCGTGAGATGAGATAAGATCATAACGGAAAATAGCGGGACTACTGAACCTCCAATTCTAGACATACACATAAAGCAAGTAAGGAGCTCAATTCTCATCATACCACTAAATGCAGAACCCCTCGTGCGGGGTCGGGGAAGTGAAAAATCTCCACGGCAAGCTCACCGCTGAAAAAGAAAGGAAAGAAGGGAAAAAGAATCACTTAATCAGCTACTCTTGTGATATCCCATCGTCCGTTGTTTGATCGGTGAGCTCCTCCTCCCAGGGGGGGTTCCGCAACGGCGGGCTAGCATAATCAGGGCCTCGGAACTCTTCTCTAGAGCCTGCAAGGGCGTTTCTACCCCATAAGCGAAGAAGAAAAGAAAGAAAAGCAAAGGTTGGTTCGTGTACCCCATCCCCATCCCCCCCCCCCCGCCTGTAGCATACGCAGGTCAGCACACCTGCAAGATTAAAAGGCCTAATCCCCGATGATGGCTTTTGTGGCAGGTAATGTAGGTATGCGATCGAGATTTAATTGTGAGATTTGAATTTTTATTTATTTTTTTGTTTTCCTGTTTGGCATAACAGGCGATAGATTTCCCTGCATGTATAACCCCCCATAGCATATGTGCCGAGTATCGAGAAGAGTTACGGCTACAGAATATACCTCTTAAAGTGTAATTTACATAACCGCTCCCCGAAATTAAGTAACAAGCACAATTTCATGATCAACTACTTCCGTTGATTCTCTTCCGTGTTGCTACTAATTGGTAACCAAATCAAGCTTGAATCATTAACAGCCCTTCATTAAGCCCCTAAGAAGCGGTCGATACAAGCTAGCAGACGATCTCAACAAACACTAGCATTTACTCACCCGCATCCAGATTAACCTCAAATCTCATCGCCATCTCGCAATCGTGATTCTAAAACCACGTCAGTTTTCATTTTATTAAGTATAGCTTACCCCCCGGAAAGAGGAAAGGGAAAGAGGGAGGGGGGCAAAAAGGGTTGTTTCTTACGATCCCATCATAAAACCCCACGCTTCCCATCGTCACTCTTCTAGAGCCGCGGCCGCGTTGCACCCTAGAAAAATTACGAACCAGCCCAGTGCAAGCCCATATCCATAAACGCTCGCCGGTATTCAGATTTATTTATTTATTCTCGACGTCTTAAGGATCGTCACAGCACTTTTACCTCATTAGCGCTGCTATGATGTTCAATATTAATCCGTCCCGCGGGATCTCATGCTGTATGAGCGTCCGATCGAGATCTTAGATCAGGGTGTACAAAAAAAAAAACCTCCTATGGTCCAGACTGAATAACAATTCGTGAGCTACCGGGTGTCGGTCTTAGCTGGATTTTGTGGCTCGTATAAGTAAAAAGATCATACGAGAGTCAAAGATTTTTATCTTTTTTAGTTTCTCTGCCCTGCCCTGCATGAAGTGTCTGATTTATCTACCGCTGTAGATCATTTTCCCACAGTACCTTGAGAGTTCTTCCCCGCGAACTAGTGGGGCTCACATGTTAAGCTACTACCACCAGGTGGCTTGTAAGACTACATGTAGCTGCTGATTCTATGAACTGATAAAACGGCTGATCCTATGGAACACTGCATATCCCCGATACAATCTCATCAAAGAAAGCCCTTTAGTTGATGGGATTAAGGCGCTTAAGGCACCTGCTGTCCGTTCAGAGAGTATTTGAGTATGTAATTGGAGGGCTTACTTCCGAGCCCATGGTGGCGTGGGCAAACTGCCGGACTTTGAATCCCATTTGCTATACCCTGGAGAAGCTGGGAAATGAAGCAATAGACCCCATGCCGATGAGGCTTAAAGGTGATTACCGGTACGAAGTCCGCACCCGTTCCGTCCCGTGCGTAGCGCAGACATTTAAAGGATTCACGGATTATCTATACAGGCTAAACCACCCCAAGGTACGTTTAATATCTTATATGAGTATGTACTAGATAGTTTCATTACACGAAACTAGGCGAAATTATTATAGACCCTGGCGGCGGGCACAGCCTGTGTAACTACGGCATTTATTTTTCCCCAACTTGGAACCTACAGCACAGCGTAAGCGCTTAATTTGACGTCCGCTTGTCGGCATACACGGATGTTACCCGGATCGAGTGATATTATGTGAATAATGCCACAGAATACCGCAAATATTATTTGAGAAATAAGCTCAATCTCTCCACCACAATACAGAATATGGTAAAAAGGAGCGAGATACCAGGGTTTACTGACAAGGTCTTATACCCAACCCTACCGGAGCCTTCGCCAAAGACCTAAAGGCGAATAAAAACCCTTAATCTCGTGTCACGTTTCTCGATCTTTTTACCGTATACTGTATTCAAACCATCGAGACGAGGGTTCTATATTCGTATAATAAAACATAGCGAAGCTATCCAACCGTATCGCATTGCCGTCGGTATCACCCTTGCCCCGGAAAAACTAATAAGGCAAACATCATACGAGAATTACATGTAGATTTGCACTTAGCGAGGTGACTGTAAGGATCAGCCCCACCGCGATATAGCCCCAATGTAATCCATCCAGCCGAACCGGCGAGAGTATTTGCTTATTTAATTTCAACTAGGCATAGCCTCCAGGCCCGTAACGTATCAGTTAGTGTGTTTGAAGACGTATGCCTTTTTAGTAGTGAAACCTGTTTGATGCTTGCCTGCTGAGCGACTTGTTTGAAAGGAACGATGTTGGTTATCTTAGATGTACGCGGCGGCATTACTCATGGATGATGAATAAAAGCCACAGTAATGCAGTCTAGTGTTCGACTATGGTGAAACCTGTAGACCCTGAGGAAACGGTGATGTTCTCCCAGGACCAGGGACAGGCAGGGGTTGGGCGAGGTTCCGTTCTTAGCGGCCAGCCCTACCATGCTCGCCTGTCGCCACCTGGCATAACTGACCGTGCCAAGCCCCCTAGCCTCCTGATCACCCATCAGCCACACGTCACCAGCCACTGTCGCCTTCTCCGCACACAAAGCAGCGTCCCGATCGCCTCCAAAACCCCCTGCCGCTTCAAAGAACGCCGCAAGATACGTCCCATCTGCACTGCCGACCCTCGCTAACCCCCACACTTTCCCGTCCGTCAATCATCACGGGCCCATCACTCGTCTTGTCCCGCCCTAAACAAATCCACGAAATAGAATATTCAAAAGTCAGTGGGTATTTCGACTACCAACTCGGCAATGGATCCCATGCCTGCCAGCCTCGATGAGTGGCGGAATAGGCTGTTTCACGTCACGGAAGTCATGTCACTGACTGAGGAAGAGTATGCAGCTTTCTCCCCTCCCCCCCTCCCCTCTCTTGCGCGATAGCACCAACACAGGGACTGATAAGCTCTTCGCCTCGAATTTTCTGCTGCGCGTGTGGTATAGATGGAATACATACTGGCCTTATGTCGACAACATCTGGTTCTAACCCTTGCTTTCTTCTCTCGATGTCTACTTCGAACTCCTATCTGAATGAAGGATCAGGTCACATCGCTCCACGCAAAAGTCGAAGAAGGGTCCGTTCCAGACCCACTACTATGACTGCCGCCTCAAGGGACGTCCCCCCGGAACTCCGCAGAACCAAGATCCCAACAAGAAGAAGCGGAAGCGAACGGCGCGGGAACGTGATCTATGCGATATGAAGATTAAGGTTGTCGAGACTATCGTGGAGGATGGCAGTGGCATCGGAAAGACATTCACTATCGAAAGGGTCCGGAAGGAGGGATTGCCACAGAGGGCAAGGCTTGGTGACCCATCAGATGGTATGGGTGGGGAGGGCTCAGGCCCAAATGGACAAGGGATTAATTCACATCATCAATTGGAAGATGTTATGGATTTAGGTAATGGCATCGATATTGACGGAGATGATATACAGTTGAACGATCACACTGGCGGGGGTCATAACTTAATGACCCCTGGTAAAGTCCCGGAGCTCGACCAGTACGGTATTCCAGGGTTACTAGGAGAGGTTCACAGGCATTCGCTTGAAGAAAGCGATCGGATTAAAAAGTGTACTGTGGAAAGAGAGGGTATTAAACGACAGAAGGCAATGAAGAAAGTTCAGGTGAGTCTATTAATTAATTATCTTGAAGTAACGATCACTGTTCTACTTGACCCTGTCTTTATTGGTCATACGGACCTGCATACGTCATCATGGGGTTAGGTCTTTCTATATTATCCTTTTTCTGCGGGGTGACATCGCTTCCATTCTTGATTTCTAGACATGTACAAAAAATGTTTTCTCAAATGCTAACCCCACGAGGGATTGCAAAACACAATTTCTTGTATCTCTTTACTACTATCATTCAATCGTCTCAACTTCAGCGTCATTTTTTTTGTTTCATCACACCGTTCTTTATCCTACAGCAGCTAGAAGATGTCTGATAGTCCCCCCCCAACGATGCCTCTCCATGGAGAGGTGGACGGGAGAAAACAACAGAAGACATATCCAAAGAAGGCCTCCGGGCAAGCGTTGCAAACAGTGAAACGACATTCGAAACCGAACGAATTGAAGCTCTTTGGAAGTTGTTTCTGGTTTGTTTTGTTCTTTTAAGGTAGAAAAGAGTAGAACCATAAGCTGACCTGCATTTTTCATCTAATCAATAGCCCATTTGTACAAAGAGTTTGGATTGCCCTCGAAGTCAAGGGACTGAACTACCAGTATATTGAGGTCGACCCATACAAAAAACCACAAAGCCTACTCGAAATCAATCCTCGGGGGTTAGTCCCTGCGTTAAAGCACGGCGAGTATGAGAAACCCTTTTCCTCATAGTATCACCCCTAGAAAAAAGGTCTTAATGTGTTGGAATAGCTGGGGCTGCTATGAAAGCACAGTCCTACTAGAATATTTAGAGGATCTCGGGGTTGGCACTGCGCTGCTACCACAGCACCCACAACTCAAAGCAACATCTCGACTATGGGTGGATCATGTAAGGCGCACATAAACCTCCCTCTATCTATGCTTATATGAGATACAGGTAAATCGGAACATTGTCCCTGGTTTCTACCGGTACCTCCAGGCACAGGACCAATCCAAACAGGTTGAACTCGCAGAGGAACTAAAAATTGAGGTTAGTTCTTTTTTTAATTACCCCAAGTAGCACATCACATTTCTAGTCATGCGATCGACAACATGACAATGTTAGGCTTGCCCCTCACATCATATACATAACCAGACTTTCCACAATCGTGGTTCCAATCTGACTCGTAGTTTGCCTTGCTTTGCTTTTTTACTTTCCTATTGCAGCAACGCTAACCATGACCGTCATTTCATGCACTGCAGATCTCCAAGATCGTCGATGCCGCGGATGCAGTTGGCCCTTTCTTTTTGGTAGGTCACAGAAACAAGCACAAATTGTTTCGAAATCAACCAGTCATTCTGGTTAGTAGAAACGCGGACAAAGCTAAAACGACGCCTTGCAGGGACCATTTATGACATTTGTCGATGTGTCAATTGCGCCATGGCTACTACGGTTGTCAAGAGTCCTAACTCCATATAGAGGATGGCCCCTGGCACAGGCAGGGACACGCTTAGGTGTCTGGATTGATGCGCTTGAGGCGAGCGAGGCGGTTTGTAACACTATGAGTGACCCAGTATTGTATCTAGAGAACTATGAGAGGTATGCTGGTAAGTGACAGTCGTTTTACTACTCTATTTTATAAAGTGGATGGTGGGATAAGAAAACAGGTAAATAAGATCACTGACTTGATAACCCTGATTGTGTTACCCTACAGAGAATCGACCTGACACCAGCCTGGTTGCAAAGGCTGTTAATGCTGGCAGGGGATTGCCTTAGGTCTGTAGTTGGAGGAGGGGACACGGACACGGTGGGATGCGGGAGGGGAGGGACCAAATTATAATACTTATTTTTATTCCTTTTTTTCTATGACCGTCTAATGATTCTCAATAAAGTATGAATTGGCAGTAAATTGCTTTTTTTTCTTTCTGTTGTCAGGCATTGTGTATCAGCCTTGTTCCTGCATTCTTCCTCGGGAAACACAGAAAGATTAGACCCTTGATTTTATTTCCATATTGCTTTATGAGGTTCACCGGTGGTAGCCTGCATCTCATATCTAGTCGTGATTACTCTCGACGTCGGGAAATCTGAAGGCAGCCATCACGGGTGACCCACCCACCTGTCAGATCTTCCTCATCCCACGTGGAACTTCTAGAAAAGCCGCGTGAAATCTAGTACCCGTGGTGTTTCCCTCGAACCCATTATTAGATTTCGAGACCATAGATGGATCTATAAAAATTTAAAGCCCTAGGGTAAAATTTTAAAAAATAAAATAAAAAATAAAAAGTTCTCAGACCCTCTCCCCACCCCTCAAATCGTCAAACGGGCGGATCTGATATCACGTTTTCGGATAATAAGAATCCGCCGCGAATCTGTAAAACGCAATGCAAGATCCCCCCCGAGATCTTACATGGTGAAGAAGCAGGAGCAGGAGCAGTAGGGGGAATGCAATGTATCTTTCAATTCGCCAGTGCTCCCGGCGTGCGTGTGTCAGGCTGTATAGTGCGCTCCTTTTTTTTTTTTTTTTTTTTGCACGTCGTCCCCTATAAATCTATTTGCCGTCCGAAGTTGAACTGTCGGCAGAGATAGTGTGTGTTTCCATAATTGCTGGTGCATCTCCTCGGTTCGGTTGGGATCTATCAGATCCCGCATATGGTCCGTGGAAGCAATAAATATAGAGGGGAGAGGTGCTTTACGTCGACTATTCATATCATTGACCTCCTGGCCCACTCTAAATCCTTTCAGGGAACTTCAAGTATTTCCCACACACTCAAGAAACCCTCTCTCCCCTCACTAAGGAACCGAATTACCCGCATGAACGAATTATGACGTGCTATCCCTTATCCTTAGTGTGACTTCCTTTAGATGATTCTAGCCAGCTGCCCTTGACAAGTCTTTTCGGGTTGCAGCGGCAGTGGCTCGTCGGCTGCTGTCAACCGAGGCGCATTGGGATGTATCAGAACGGGACGTTTTATTTTTTCCACCCTCGCTCCCACACCGAAAGAATCCTGAGCAGTGATCGGCAGGCTGGCGTTTTGTGGAGTTGCCAGGGAAGGGAAGGGTGGTGTGTGCGGACGGATCAATATTCCGCCCAATAATCACCCGACGGAGAATCTGGAGTTTTGGTGATCTTCCGGTTTTTTCTAAGATACATACACGCAACTTACCCCTGTTCGCCTCCAAGGCACCCTTTTTGAAGATGGTTGGGGATCGTGAGTAGCAGAAAACTAAAGATATAGAGAGAATAAGAGAGAGAAAAAAAGCAAAGGAAGAGGACACGAGACAGGTAAGATAGGAAGAAACAGACTTTGACTGGCTAGACAATCTCCTGCGGTTTTTTTTTTTAGTTTCAACTTACACACATTTTTTAAGGGTATAATTCCACATGGAGACAAGCAAGAAAGAGGAAAAAGACACACGTAAGAATAAATGTCCTTCCTACGCACTCACTCACGCGCATCCAACAGTTGGAAGTGGGCCAACCAAGTCTAGGTCCCTTTTTATTTTTGCCGTTTGACGGCGAAAGTAAAAGGTCATAATCTCAGGACTTATTACTCTGTGTCTCTGCAGGAAGGACAGTAGTGTTTGATGTCCCTCGAAAGAGGAAACAAAGCGAGAGCGAGGCTGAAATAGGGTAACCTAACAAGACAGCTGAGGATAAACTCTTGTTCCGACCTTGGCACTATGGGTTTTCATCACAAATTGTGCAAATTTATGGGTAAGTGACCCAGGTACCGTTCGGATGGAGTGTTTCGAAACAAGGCCATGATTCGATATTGAACGAACCCTTATTTTGTGCCATGCAAGGAGAAACGGGGTTTGGGAAGAGTAGACTGGTAACAACCAAGACCAGCTGTGAACCTCGCATGCCATGCTGAATGCAAAAGAGGCACGATGGATGACGGGGGTACCTGACGAGACACAGGCACGGACCCGGACCCGGACTCACACAAGACATCGCCAGTCGGTGCCCTCGAGTGATAGCCATGACCAAGGACGACAACGACAAGACAGCATGGCCTGCCAACGATATCACACCCATCCACTCTGTTCCCAGGTTCCAGCAGGAGAAAGGACCATTTGGGGTACAGTCCCTGCCAAGCCTCACCTGGTTCTGGCGGTGAATGAGCAAGACAGCCAGCTGTGGCAGAAACTAGGCACAGGGCAGGGTCCATGACTGGTTTGAGTTTGAAATGGAGCTGCCATGTGTAAGGGGCAGAGTGACGTAAGAATAGCGTCCGCGAACGGTTTGTGTTGTGGCTCTCGCTTTGCCTGCCGTGGATGGTTACAGCGATGCGTTCCTATCTGGCTGGGCGATCGAGAATTGCCGGTGCGAGACTCGACTCGATGAGCGGCAAAAATCGCGATCGTTGATGGCTATCGTAGCCACTGGAGACAGGGGTCTTGCCCAATGTGCAACGTCCAAATTCCTAAGAGCTCCGTCTCTCTCTCTGGAGTCGAGTCTCTCTATCTATCCTTCTTACCATCTTGTCTCTTTTGTCCCTCTTTGAGCCCTCCACTATTGATGGCTGGAGGCCCGCGGCCGCCAAGTGTGAGGCGTCAGTGAGCGGTTTTCAGGCCAAGGCTTGCAAGCAGAGCAACAGCAGCAAGGGCAGATTGGAAACGGCTATTAATTCTTGGCAGGTCTAATAATCCCACTTATGAGAGCTTTTCCTTTGTGGCTTATTTTTACTATACAAGGCCGCATATGACAGTGACCTCCACACTGACCGCGATGGGAAAAGGTCAACCTTTACCCTGGATGGTGAATGGGGGTCTGGCATGGGCAATTTTGTTTCCCCTTCACAACGCTGAGGCAGGCAGGCAGGAGCGGGGCAGGGGTGGTGGGGCCGGGATACTCGTGTTGCAGGGATGATGATATGGAGAAGTCCCGTCCGCTGTTACTGATCTGTTACGCGTTTGGCATTTCGCCTGCTCTTGCACTTACACCACCCACAGACTCACATACAGGCATACTTGCATCTATCTACTTTATACATGCATCACCAAGCTGCACTCACAAACGCAAGGAAATGCTTGGCCCATTGGAAATTGGGGTACATGCTAAAGTGTACAGTCGCTGACTGTAGCTAGCTAGCCACCCCATGCGTCGTTGTGCAAAGGCTACAGCGGCGGCGGAGAGAGAACGGGAAAGAAAAGCAAGAAAGAAAAATTGGGATCAAAAATGGGAAGTGATAGTACCGAATGCGGTAGCTGGTGCAGGACAAGGTTTGTGTACAAGATTTTCTTTGATGTGCGGACGGTTCTTTTGCTTGCTTTCTCACTTGCTGCTTGCTCACTTGCTGCTTGGCCACTCACTCACTCACTCACTCACTCACTCACTCACTCGCTCGCTCACTCTGACTCTCGCTCACTCATTGTCACTAGGATTTAGTAGGAGAGGTACCTCTGTACCTTTCCCATGCTGCCTGAATATGCCATGAGATATCTATCTTATACCTTTCCTCTCTTAGAAAGAGTTCTTTCCATGCCCACCACCATAATGTCCACCCCCCCCTCGCACCTCTAAATCTCCAATCCCATGCTCCCTGTTGTAGCCCACACCCCCCCCATCCCCTTCTGTACCTCACCCCCCCCCCCCCCACTAGTCGCTCCATCTCTTCCGTTCTTCAAGTCACCTCCATCCACTACTAGCACATCTCGTCTGGCCCTCCGCGGCGAGGACATAAAACGAAGCCCGCCACCCACACACCTGAAGAAGGCGTCACCAATTGGTTTGCATTTGTCAACTTACAGGAAGATCAGCATTCCTCGTCCCTCAGTTCTTATATCTATTTACCACTTCCCTTCATTCTGTATTGCCATCCCCCCCCCCCGCCTACCAGCTTTCGTCTCGTCTGTTCTATCACCGGCCTACAGTTCCGTCTGAATTAAAGAAACTCTTGCATCATCCTTGTCCTCCCACCAGTCAGTACCATTTTTCAAACGTATAAAGATATCTACACACCTCCATCCCTCTTCCCGCACAATCTATAAAATCACTACAATGGCAAATCATTGGGCTATCACTACCTCGTCCGGCCGGCGGGTCTCCCTCCTCTGTGAAGAAGAAAATGATTATAATACGTATTCATATGCATCATCATCCGCATCTTCCCCTACACCACCAATGTCTCCCGATTATTGCAGGCCATACACTTCCCGACATGATTCCATCGAGTCTGCTTCATCTTCGTCAAGTTCGCTTATTTCTTTGTCTTTGTGCTCACCTCGCACACCTCCTAACCTCAGTCTGCCACCCTTTGAGAAGATTCTCCCGCTATCAAATGGCGCTTCCTCCATAAGCTCGTCCCCAGTTCTCGGTTCTGCAGTGGTACATGTAATCCCGGAGCCAGAACAGCTTTCACCAACCACCAGCACTCGAACTCCCGCCAGTTCTGTCCCCCCATCCCCGAAATCCGGCGCAGCAAACCCAGTCGTCAAGAGGACCTCCCGGCGATACACTTGTCAGTGCGGGAAATCATTCACGACTTCTGGCCATCTCGCGCGACACACCCGGATCCACACCGGAGAGAAGAACTACGTTTGCCCCGAGACAGGATGTGGAGCTAGATTCAGCAGGCAAGACAATTGCATGCAACACTACCGAACCCATCAAAGTGGATCCGCTAGCAAACGCGCCGCGAGGAAGAGGAGAATGTCGGCCGAAGATGTTGTATCTCCCGAGTCGATAGAGGCAGCCACCAGACCGGAATTACACCCCCGGATGCACTCTTACCACTCACCGCAGGCAATATCATATTCACACTATTCAGACTCATTCGGCGAAGACAGTGGCTTGAATGCGTTGGCGAGCGTTGCGACCTCAAGCTATCCATAAGAGAAGAAACAAAAAAAAAAAATTGAAGCCTTGGTTAGGTTAGTTCAATCTCCACGCGAGAGAATATACGCATCCGGTCGTTATTATTCGAGAAATTCCATTCAACCTGTTTTTCCGGGAGTTTTTTTTCCCCCTCTTCCCCACTCAAACTCGGCAGTCCGAGCCCAAAATCACTTTCAACACCTCCTGACGGTTTAATCGGCGGTTGAAACAACAAACTAGCACACCACTTTCACTTCTTTGTAATTTTTTTATAGGATTGCATCATCGATTATTTGTTTTCTTTTTCCTAACCCTTCATTTCTGGCACATGATTTATTTTGCTCCAAGGTTTTCTCATTTATATAAGGGTCTTTGGCGGACGGTCTGCTTTCGGGTCGTTTTGGTTAGGCTCTTTTTTTACTGGGCGGGTTTGCAATGGGGTATTTTTTCTTCTTTCCTTTTTCTTTTACTTCTTTCCTTTTTGGATCGGGTCTAAGGCGTTAAAACGGCGTTTCAAATTACTTTTCTTATGTTCGGTCTGGGTTGGTTTTTTGTTCTGATCTGATTTTTTTATCCTTCCAATTACGGTTTCTTTCCTGGGCGGTTTAACAAGGCTTCTCCTTTATCATTCCTGGGATAGCTACATACAGAAACGTTTTTTTTGTTTGTTTTTTGAAACTACCGTTTGCTGTTTTATTTCACTCTTCCTTTGGAGATGATTATCTGTCAATTCTCAGTTTTTTTCAAAGGGGGGGTAGGGATGATGGTGTTGAAAACAAAACAAAAATGCGCGATTCTGTGGTAGAATCATGCGATAAGAATCTTTATTTGATAATATTTTTGCTATCTATTTTTTTTATCCTTGATATGGGTATCCCTTTTTTATTATTATTAAATGTAGCAAAGACTCTTGTTAACTTTGAGGTCTAAGAAGTAAACTAAGTCAAAATTAACCAAACCGCTACAAACCCTGATCTGAATTTTTTTATTTTTCTAAATAACTTTATTTAATTTTAGAGAAGAGGGAAATCAAAGGGAAAAGAAGGAAAGAAAGAAAAACATCAATATGCTATATATTAGTATTGTTGGTATTACGCGGCATTCTTACTGGTACACGCATCTTTCCCCCGTTCCTTAGTCCTCGGCGTCTCATTTCCGCTTCCCACCTCCACTACAAAAATAAACCTTTTTTTTTCCTTCTTCGCCTTTCAATTTCGTAAGGTTCAGAGGCTCTCAGTCTATAAATCACGTTTATGTTACTGATCAGCGTTGCGGGGAACCAGCGTGTGTGTTCCACAAGCTGTAGCCTGGTATGTAGGCCCTACAGCACATGCGACGCAGAGTGTGCACGGTCCGCGCCAGTGTGTGAGTGAACGGATGTGTCCTCCGTCGTCGGTCTCCACTCAACGCAACGCAACGTACAAATCCCCCCCTCCCACCAGGAAGAGACAAAGAGGGCTGTTTGATATCATCCGAGCTCGCCCCCCTCCAGAAATATAACTCTACAAAGGAGATCATCGAAAACAGGATGGCCTGGAATCCTCTTTGCTGACGGATGCTCATATCACAACCTACCCTCCGGAAGGGACACCCATTCCCCTGCAGCCAACAAGCCCGTATCTGTTTATCTATCAAAAAATATATGATTTAATACACTTTCAGTACCAGGAACAGGGCATTGATAACAGGGTCTCTATGACATCAGTGGTTTTTTGGCCGGTTATACCCGAAAGTGAGGAGAATTGTTCCTTGCGTCCTTTTTTTACCTTTGATATCGGGAGGCACTTCCTATGCGGCGTTTTTAAATTTACAGATCTAGCTGTCTTAAACTATTTTAAAAGGAAGAATACACTTCTTAAGCTCATCGCGTCGATCTGTGATGATCCTGAACCCTTAATACTATTATTTACCCTAATCCCCTTTTTCTGTTTTTGGTACCTGGTGAGGCTCTCGTTGCGCATCAGTTCTCCGCTGTTTATCAATGCCGAGCCTGATGCTCGATGTGACGTCTAAGTAACGTCATGTCTCATATCTCCTTTCCCGCCGCCCGTTATGCGGAAACCCTGGCTGCTAAAAACTCCGATTGGTCCATCATCCCCTCATGACATTAGAAGTTGCATCGGTCGATCGTGGGTTCCAACAAGCAAACGTGGTGGGGCCCTAAACCTGGGCAGGTAGGCCGTAAGCCATCGTTAGTAACCGGCATCAGCGTGGATCGTGTTGTTGCTTGGGAATCGGCCCATCCACGAACAAAAAGAAGAAAAATGAAAAACTTTTTTTCAACGTCAAGTCAATTCGTAATTTTTTTTCGAGTACTAGTTAGCATGGGGTACTTACCAAGAATGGGGGAATCCGCTCGGTTCGCGCAATACGTACATACCGAGGGGAAAGCTCCCTTCCTTTCTAGCACGATGTGATCGCGATCTCCTCCGCTGTGCCATAATTTACTTCCTTTCCTGCACCCGTTTTTCTTCTTTTCGATTTCGGGGTAACATGGGAAACCCGGGTATCCAGATAGACACCCGTCTATTACAGTACCCTGGTCAAGATCGAGAAGGCCGGAGACGAGAATCGTGACTAAGGTCTAGAATTGGGGGTTACCGAGAGACACACGGCGGGCCTAAACTAACGATCGAGAATGTGGAGAATTTTCTGATCGGGTGCCCCTGGGGAACGCACAGTCGATCTGAACAGCGGGTTCCGATCTTGGGGTGAGACAACGCAGGGGCCACTTTCCATTTACCTGAACCGTGGATCTGGTCCGTGGCAAGTGTCCATCCGGGCAGGTTTCCCCGGGTTGTTTGTCCTATGGCGAGCATGTCCAAAGAAGCTTGTGTGTATCAGGTGATATCGTGAAGTTCTAGAGGGGAAAGAAAACAGGTTATAGATCAGCACCTTTGCCAAGGATCGCAAAAGTCGCCGGTGTCTGCTAAATATTTAGCCTCGGATATTTTTGGGTCGGATTCTTGATGTTGGAGAATCGAGACTCTTTAGTCAGGAATTTTATAGGGTAAAAAAAGGGATGGTTGGCTCCAGTACCTGAATGTCCACCTGCATCCTAGATGCATTTTCTTGCACTTTAAGTACATTAGTGACTATTGTGCATGATAACTCATCTATAAAGTCTGATCATTTACCTTCATAATACTAGTCCCGCTACCAAGTCTTAATAAAGATAAGGTGGAACTTAAATGATCTACAAGGTCTCAAGGGGTCTGGGCCTGCCACAGCAAGCGTTTTATCTCCTTTTGCCGTTACATAACTCACCTAGATTCATCTAGATGCAGATCAGCTGGAAAGAAATCTTAAATATAGCATTTTACAGCATGCAGTCCATGCTATAACCTTCAGGCCAGTACCCGCCTCCAGGCCTTGGCCTTACTGGGCAATAAAAAAACCTACTGATTGATCTTGGCAGCACGTGCTGATAACAACCGATAGTGATCTAATATCAAAAAATTTATGCAAGAAGATATCATTACCGAAATCTTCTGCTGACTCGCTTACTCGTGAGAAGCGAGAAGAACCTTGAATCATCTTTTGCTGGGGAACGGCCCTTTTTAATTCAGCCTGACATCGCAAACCGGCGGCTTAGTTCGGTCATCTCCACACCTCCCGCGAGTACTTCACCAAACAAGACTTTCATGACGGCCGGCCGGAGTAATCCGTCCACTCTTGATTTGCCACTTTCAGGTTACGCTTGTGCAGTTGACTACTTAAGCCACAATTGCATGGTTGCGATAAAGGAAACTGTTCTTACTACGACGTGGGGGACAATAGGCCAAGTAATGTGGCTGGTGTATGAATTTTTCAACAGCAAAAAGAAATCAGTGCCACCACTGCCACCTGTCTCCTCTCCCCCACCTCTGTAGTGCGTTGTTGCAGCTGACTGAGACCGAGAATGGCGTTAAGTTTTTCTGCTAGCTCGTCATGCACAATGGGCATTGAGTGGTAAACCAATGCCCCGCAATTGTCTGGTGAAAATTCTACAAGGGTCCTTTGAAGGTGTATGAGGGAAATAATTCAGAGAAGCAAAGGATTTCTGATGATCATCAGCTGTTCGAGTACTGTACCGCGTTTTATTGATCAAAGCCCATTGAACATCCGGAAGGCGCTGAGATTCGGAGGTGTTATGACCTTCATCGAGGTGAAGAAAACGACGAGCTTTTTCGGGAAGAGAGGGGAGGAAACTAATGGATGGGATAACCGTTGGCTGGTAGACACTGTGAGACGCGTGGAGATATGCACTCCATGGATGAGACGCACTGATCTGCTCATTTCTCTGTTTATTTCCCATTGTTTCATCGACCAATAAGATTAGCATGTGGAGAGCATGTCCGACGTACAGAACTTCCCATGTTTCGCTTAGGTCCTGTATGTAGTGAGTTTCGAAACCGGTATAGAAGCATTTATTTTTTGTTTGCATTGTGTGTGGTGTGTGCGTATGTGCTGGCTTCTCCTCTAGCTGGCTTGCCCTCTGGCTAGGGATCAACATGGGCTGCAGCCTAAGCCACACTAGGCCTTCATGGAACAGTTTCTGCTTGAAGAAAGCTGTCTTTACGGTGATATGCTTGGGCAGAATTTAAACTGGCCTGCAGTAAACACATGCGGTCAAAATGTTTTTAGTGGTACTCGTAGCACGTCAAATCGATAATGTCCGTGCTACCACAAATATGCAGAGAATAGATATATCGTGCAGCTATAATGATCCACCAAAAGGCGTTTATACGACGATCATATATCACGACCCACAGGACATCCCACCGTAAGGACTTCGCAACCAATGAGGTATGTTTCATCGAAGACCCAGAAACTTGGAGGAAAGGGGGAGGCCCAATAAAATCTGATGAAGGAACAGGAGTGAAAGTGTTCATGCACCCCATGAAACGGAATCTGGCCTTGAGATGCATGTACTCGTGCCGGGGACGTAAAGTTGGGAATAGCGGGATTTCTACCCTGAGAAATTGCTAACATTGTGGGACCCGTACCCGTGCTCATCTTCCGCCGCTGATCCGAGTACTTGTAGTAGTGGAACACGTAATTGCTGCTAATCACCGGCATGTTTTTACCTTCCCCGTTGTAGATCATATATACAAAGCCGAGAGGTTCCCAGAATGATGTTATTTCGTGCATATACATAAACTTGCAGCTATGGCTAATACCTTGTGAAGTCCCACTAGTATCACGAGTGAGGGCGTGTGATTTTTTCCTTGTTAGGATATAGTTGATCTAGGACAATTAGAGACTATTGCATTATTGCATTGGAATCTAAGTAGATCTAGAGAGTTAGAGTTTCGTCATGCCTTGCTCTTCAAGTTATAACTCGGGACCGTGGAGCCCGAATGATTTCACGAGTAAAATCCTGGTTAAAGCTGTGGAGGCCACAGCCCGACGGAGTCTCTGGAATTATTGAGAACATTACGCCTTCAATAAGCACAGCAGTTACAATGAAGAAATTTGCCGGTTTGAGAAACCAAATCCCCTCCGCGGTGGCGAAGCACAATCTATCCCTATTCGCATTGCTGTTATGTATTGGCCTGCTTGGCAGAAACACTCGAGATTCCAACACATGAAGATCTTAACGGCTCATTAATTGAGTGCAGAGTGACTAAGAGGCTGATCGCTTGCTATATTAAGGCACTAAATGGAAGTTAGGAGTGATGTCTAAGCATTGGTGCCTAAGTGTCGTTTATATCACCTACATGAGCCACCCAATAAGTAAGTAAGTAGAACCCATTTCTAGTTTCAATATAGTTTGTATTAAGTAAAACAAAAAGCCCTCACGGATACTAATAGTATTTCTCCCACTACTATAGTTATTCTGGTAGCATTATATATGTGGACCAGGAATTTTGTATATTAGTCTAATAAATTTTCAATATATTATAATTGAATCCCTCATGAAACATTTCGTGTACTGTTTGGAATACGAGTAGCTGTGTACCTCTTCCTGTATCTGTTCTAGTAAACCTGGTCCTAAGGATGTCTCGTAGTCCCACAGGTGCTTGGAAACGGTATGTTTTGAGTTTCGGACAAGTTTCCCGGTCGAGGTCCCGGTATGGTTTACTTAAGCGAGCCAATAAAGGAGGGGCAAATTTAGCCCTCCGAGGCCTAATTATTCCGAGGAGCGGAGATTAGCTTATAAATATTGAGCAAAGTAGGTGCTGTCGATCAGTCCGTCAATAATTACTCCTCTGTCTGCATAAATGCACGCGCACAAGCGAACCCGGCAAAAGACAAGAAAGTTATAAAATCGTTGGACTAGCGCTCACAAAGCCAAGTGTACAAGACACTGTTTGTTTGAAAGTTGACTGCTTGGGATGGTCGGCTGTATATAGTTTCAATACCATTGTTTATTATTTAGCCAATCAATTCTCATAATCCACGAGTTACAGCTTTACCAGCTACCCTATTTTAGCATAACCTCGTGTACCACAAGAAAAGCTTGTAGGGTTGTAATCATGTATCTGTGCATCATGTAGCCTGCAAAACCTATAAAAAAAAGCTTCACAGATTATCACTCGGGCCAAGGTCTCATATAGTCATGTATGATACGAAAAGGTACCCAAGTTAGATGACCCTGTACCTTCCTCCAATTACCACCAAGGTATCCGAGGAGCAATTTTCATGTGCGTTATTTGCTCAGTAAGGCTGCAGGAAACAAACAAGCGGCACAGAAGCAAAGAAGTCCCTGAGCCAAACCCATGCGCCAATCGGCGAAATATTATAACGGCGGGCTAAATAGCACGTCAGCCACCAAACAGAATTGGGTATATTCGCCTCGTATGGGCATCAGTAATATCACACCTGTGTCTTCAAAAATCACATGTTTCATCCCCGTTTTCCCTGCTCCTTGTTCCCCACTTGAAGGATCATCATATAGGAGGATTAGTTAAGTATTACAGGAAGGGGTTAATGAAAGCTCGGGATTCACAACAACTACCGAGAAAGATATCCGTGCCCCTTAATAATCTGCAACTGTTCCAGTAAGCGGGAGAATCGAATTTAGCTAACCGGATCCCGACCGAGCACACGCAATTCAGGCGATTTAAACCTGGACCATCATCAATAACCGAAGCTCCGTCTCAATTGTAAGGCTAAGGCAGCGTATCACTACGCTTCGATGTAAACCGTTCCACTCCCTCGCAGTAGTTATTGGAGCATAAAATTTAGTATTATTGGGCACTCCTCCAATGCATCTAGGGAGGAGTGCTCACTATAAGCTACCCCGGTTGCCAATCACGCATAACCACCAAGATGAACCGTGGATCCATTGACACCAGATTGGGCAGGTTAGCGTATCCTCACCGGTTGACGCTGGTGATTCGCCAACAAGGGGACAGGATCACGAGTTACAAGCAAAGCCGATATCGGTCGGAACCGCTATCGGCATTCAGTAGCCAATCCACTAAAACGTACCGAAATGCGAGATTTCGAGATGGACAGTCCAGATGGATAAATTCTCGGTTGGTAGTTATCTTCCGACGTAAGAGACCATACCGGGATTTCAACTAGCCGGTTTATTTTTCCAGTAGGACCAGGACTATTTAAAACTTTCTTGTTTTGTGCTGTTCTTTAGATTACACTGCGCCGTCAGCCTTGACTTACTAAATCCCCGCAAAAGGACTCCTGCATAGGTAGAATTTTAGACAGGCTTGACGAAGATGCATAAAGCTTTGATTGCAGGCCCGCATATCTAGTTTGTAATTGCAATTTTTTTCAGAATCCCGTCTTGCTGTATCATATGGAAAGCGTGTATCATATGTCTAATGATTTAGTATCTGCTGACCGAGTATCAGCAAGATAGGTCCGCCGTGGTCCGCCGTGGCCCACTGTAGTCTGCATGCTGAGCACATTTACAAGGCAAGCACGCTCTTATCCCATGTTAGTTTACTAGCCTATAAGTTACCTTTATAACTTAAAAGAAGAGTGCTGTCAGCTCGAGAGTTAGTTCAGTCTGTCCCTGTCAATTTTGATTGAGACTGATCTCTTCTAAGATATGGGGTAGGTAAAGCTGATAAAATCAGTGCTGAAGCCTCCCTAGCTTTAGGATAATTGTATCACTAGGTCTTTGGTTGTGTAGTGGGGTGACGAGTGACGAGTGATATCACATGTTTAGTGACGCATTTTTACATCAGTCTTTGGAATACGAGTGCCAGTATATTAGAGTCTAAGCGCAGCTGAATAACATATCCATGTATTATAGGGCAGGAGGCGGAGTGTTTTAAAGGTTAGCACCTGAATCGTCTCGATCGCGAGATTCCACAGAACTGGTAAAATTTCCAGCACATATTTCACGGAACGAGTCAAGCTTAAGCATGGCCCCGAGTTAATACCTCTTGTAAGGGTGTATGTTTAGGTGTTCGATTAAGCCCATCTATGAGATCTAGGTTCTAGATATTTCCGATCGATGAAATATGATATCGTGTTGATTATGAGAGTAATTTTCCCAAAAGCTCTATATTTAAGTGAGAAATGTGCTTTGGTGCGGTGGGATAGCTGTTAGTGGGTGTGATCTCAGGTTGACTCAAGATGGGATGAACCGTTGGCCTGAGTCAGCATGGCGGTTCGTCCCGCTGCCGCAGCCGAGCCAATTTTGTTGCACATATAAAAGCGTTAATATAGCTTGCTATCTGCCTCAGTCTGAAAATTACGGGAGTGGTGATATACGAATGATACTGACATTTGAGGCACATCTACCGAACGAGCTCTTGCGTCACGCGGGGGGTTGAATAAAGTGTTCTCAGGTTATACGGGCCATTCAGGAGCTGAAGATCTGGACTGACTCATGTTATTTGTAGGTGTGAATCCTAGTATAAGATAGCTGCTGAACATGGAAGCCTCGGAGGATGTACGTAGGAGTTAAGACTGGGGATAGTAGAGTGTAGTTTGTGGAATATTATCTCTAGAAATGGTAATGGTGGTATGATGTCCGGGCCAGATGATCGATGTTATCGGTGATCGATGAGATACTTGAGATAGTAGATAAGAGAGCATATCATATACTAAAGCCACGTATATACTAGATTATTTCTATAATTTAGAAAGTTAAAATTCACATGTTCAGTATTCTAGATAGCGGGGGCTCTTCACGAGCCGGCCTAGGCTAGCTTGATTCGAGAGAAGAGGCCGAGTGATAGAGGATGTATAATTTTAGTGATGCCTATAAGCATAAAAGACAATTTCACCTGCACAAATTGGTACTCTCTACTTTAGATCACACTAGATTCATTTTAATCCTATATAATCCCTCATCCTACTAATTTACCAGGTCTACCTGTTTTTTAAGTTTCTTTTTAGTCCCGTAGTATCTAGACTTTGTATAAATTTGTCTCTATACCCCACTTTTCTTTAAAAAGTACTTGATGTGACTAGCTAGTGAATATGAATCTTGGATCTAGGTTGCTCCTTATGAGAAATACGTACAGACGCTAGAGTACTCCACAACTCTCGAAAAACGCTTAAGAGGTTGGACTATACTAAAAGGGCAAAAGGTAATAGCACCTCACTGACTACTTAGGCTATATACTAAACTCAAAGTGATCCGAATAAGTAGATTTTTCTATCTGAGTCGAACGCTGACGTTGCGTTACGAAGCCATATGATATTCACAAAATCAGAGGTTTCAGTCTTGATAATACAAAGTATATCGTCTCCCATAATCAAGCACTTTACCGTCATAAGATAATAAATTTTAGGTTCTTTTTAAGTATGTACGCATTTTTACGGTCTGCGAGATTAAGACAGACCTGATGCCTTATAATTCGGGTAGCTAGAAATCAAGAATAGTGGAACGGATAATTATTACTCGTATACTGAGAATATAAGATTTTTAAGCACCGAAAACCGTAAAATACTCTGGTATGATTCTTATTCTAGTTATATATCTCTTTTAGGCCACATAAAGAACCTAGAAGAGTGAGAATACCAGATTTTACTGATACTTGAGTATAAGTTTGAAGGTCGTGGTCATATCGATCTAATCATGGGTAGGCCACTATGTGGGGCTTATATTTATGAAATGAGAGGAACCCGTACCTTCTTTAATAGTTGATATACTAAATACTACACCTTTAGCAATTTTATTATAAGTCTACGACTATATGGCGAATAAAGATTGAATTCCTTGGCATAAACTATGCGGTGGATGGCTCCTATACCACCCTTACCTAATGTCTTATGGGCTTCAATAACTGGCTTAGGATAAAATTAGGTATTTTCCGACTAATTTTAGATATGTTAGCATTAAAATCATTATATTTGAGGCTAGATTCACAGGGCCTGTTGCTATGTAGACACGTACTACTGAAAACAGTAATGATCACAAAAGAAGTAGCAAAGAATGTTGTTAGGTCGCTTGGCCTACTAGTAGGGGCTGTAAGCCAGTTGGTAACTCCCATCGCTCAAGGTTCATGGCTTGAATCCCTGTATAATTGGTCATATAGTTCACCTAGTGAATGAAGTCTTTTGCATTTTTCTAAATTGCAGATTCTATGAATAGTAGTTCATCTACTTTAGGCGTCGATGGAGGAGATGATACTTAGAAAATTCACCAAGTATACCTACTGGCTGGTGAAGCATTATAGCTGATGTAGTTTCATCACAAAATTATCTAATTTCAAGGACGGTGTTGAGAATACACTTGCGTGGACATAGTTATATAAGTTTTTTTTATTAAAAAAAAGTAGATGTAAAGTGAGACAGATGAGACAACCTTCTATTCGGTAGTCTGAGAACAATAAAGATAGGCGCCTAGTTTCTATTATAAAAAGAGGACTACGTATATGTATTCAATGAATAAAATTGAAATCCATCAGTTTAGTTTAGCGAGTGATAGATCATGACGTAATTAATAACTTATAACATAAGCTACAGTCAGCATTAATATTAGTTGGAAAAGGGTAAACAAATAAAAACCCCTAACCTAAAATATCTAATAGTACGTAAGTCTCTATTACATAGGGTATTTGCTTATTCTCTGTACTAACTAACGAGCGCTTATAGATTCGACGACGTAATTAGTATGACCCGTAGCTTACATTCCACACTCTATATGACCGAAAACCGACGTATTCATTTCTACCCTGGCACTACTATAAAAGAAAAGTTTTTCCCTGAAAAATAACACTAGCATCCCTACCCTGAAAATCTTCGATCTTCACTGCTTTCAGTAAACTACTGGTATTCATTTCCCTCTAATATCTCTAGAAATTTACTAAAAGTCACCTTTCCTTCAAAGTCATAAGTCACCTCTCTTCTAAACCGAAAAATACCTCTCTCAAAAAGGAAAGGAAAAAAAAAAGGAAAAAAGGAAAAAAGGAAAAAAATAAAAAAGAAACCCTCAAACAATGACTCCAGTCACCAAAGTCTCCGAAAAGCTTTTAGACAAGCCCACCCCCTCCCTTCCCGGCGCCTTTCCTGAAGACACTAACCCATACCAGGATCGTCTCGATCAATGCGAACCCAACGTACCACAACCCGGGAGCATTTTCCAGATTCTCCAAGAAACGTTCAAGGATGCGGCAAGTAATCACATGGAGGAGGATGAGGACGTGGGCGTATTTGGGTCGAGATCTGCGTCTAGCTACTCAAATGACTTGAAAGATCGATGTGGGAGGAGAGATACGGAGATGTTTGAAGCACCTTCACCCGCTAATAGGCTTGATAATATAACTTTGGATGGCCCCAAGAGACTAGAGGAGATTGTGGAGAGCGGTGAAGGAAGCTACGAGGAGGTGGAGAACAAGGCAAGCATGAGGAAGGTGATACTTAACAAAACCCTAATGGAAGAAATGAAAGATGAGGCAACCTTGCCAGTGGTCGAAGAAGTCGAAGAGAGGGAGATCCGGGGAACTCCATATTCTCTCCCCAGCATCTTTGGACCCGAACATTCTGAGGGTAGTCTTGGACCCGGGGTTTATTCAACACCTGCTACCACCCCTTCTTGTGGCGGGGGAGAGTTGGAGTTGACTGAGAAACCATCGTACAGGGACAAGGGAAAGGGAAAGGAAATCTTTCCCTCTAATGAATCATTTGCGGGATCCTCAATGATAGAGAGAGAAGTCATCCCAGAACCAGTACCATTTCGCAAACCCTCCATGCCAGTCTTCGAATATGGTGAAGGCCCTGCTCCGGGCGAAGAGGGCTATGTCGACAAGAAAAAGAAGGCCAAAACTGGAGGTTTCCTTAACTTCTTCCGTGGCAGCAGAATTTCCACTATGCGTTCCAAGATGGCCACTTCCAAGTCTAAGAAGGAGGAGAAGGAGAAGAGCTCCGTCGAAAAAAAGGGCACAAAGAAACAGAGGTATAAAACCCCTCCTACTATTGCTTCGGGGAGTGGCCTCCAGCCCTCTGGGGTAGATCATCGGGATAGGTATATCGCTGAAAATACTCAGCTCTCTCGCGCAAGGTTCCAGCTCGAGAACGCCAAGGTGAATGTTAGCCATCTAGAAAAATTAGTTGAGGAGCTTGAGGTAAAGATGAGGTTGAGGTATATTGAGGTGCCTAGAGAAGGGGATTGGTTGAAATCGTAGCTTGTAGTGAACGTTAAACACGGGTTTCCTTTGACTCTTTTTCTTCTACTTGTCATGGTTAACCACTTGTATTTCTCTGATCATGTGCATTTTGAAAGACTAGAAAGGATTAAGATTATTGGAAATCGAAAGGAATTTTGGTTACCCTTGTCGTTAGAACCTGTTTGTAGCTCTTTTGGAGAAACCCGTTACCACCAATACACAAGCCAGATTGCAGAATTGGGGAGAAACTAAAGCGAAGCTATCACCTAGATGAGTCTCTTTGTTTCATTCCGCGTCTCGAAGTTGGATATCGGTGTGTGATATTCCATATCCATCTCGTAGATACTACACTGGGGTCTGAGTTCCCGTGCTCGAACGTACCCATTCACTCGATTTCAGAGGATTGCAAATAGGATTCAATAAGCGCGACCGAGAAAGTGCCCAAGAAGCATATCTAAGAATGATACATCAATGTAGTTTTATGTAAGTCCTATATAGGCCTCAATCTATCACCTCATGGGCTGTGCCTCTCCGACGCGTGGCACTGGCATCGTAATAAACCTACGAAATTAAGGTTTCCCGGAAACACGTTGGACACAAATTTCCAAATAACCAGGAATATTCCCAAATGCCACTTCAATTTCGTTGCTGGTGTTTGACCACACGCCGTTGGTAGATCACAACTTATCATGACGAGTTCTTTAAACGCCCTGGTGTGGACCGAGGCTACAGGTTACGAGTGATCTTCCATGACCGTTTGACAGCGCCCTGTCTCGTCTCGTCTCTCATCGGGTATTTTCTAAAAACAGAACAGAAACTAATAACGCAACTCTTACCAACCACAAATTTCTTTTTTTCTCTTCTGAGTGCGGAGGCTTGCCGATCTCATTAGGCCGTACCGTAGGCGAATCTAGCCGGCCCTTCAGGAGCCTAAGTTTATTTGCAACACTATGGCTTTCGAGTAGAAATATTATTCTACAGGAATCCACAAGCGGTTATACTGTTAGCGAGTTTTTTTGTCGCTCCTGGCCAATCCCTTCCCCAGACTCTCTCTGCTTAAAACCGCAAAATTCCTCCTTTCGCGAGAAGTTGCGATTTTATCACGATCGGGTATCTCACGACGAGTTCCGAATGGCTCCCGGACGCTCTGTTTAAAACAACAAGAAGCGCGCATTGTCATTTTGTCACGGATAATTAGACACCGAAGGGAAGATTCTCTCGGGGGGGCTCCCGGGAGAGGAGAGGGGAGGAAGGGGAAGGATATATATCAGACAAGGCTAACATGCTTCCCAAACGTACGCGTGGCTGCTCCCTTTTCTGATGATGTGGCTCATGGGATAAATTGAAGCACCCTACAAGAGCAGAGCCGACGCCTGGTTGCTGGGAAAACACCGACATTCTTGGTTAGGTCGGTGTCGCACCATCGTAGCGCGGGTCCAAGGATGCTCGCTGGAGAGCTACTCTACATGCTATATACTTGTCCACTCACGGTAGATTGTTGCGGCTTGCAATGCGGATTGGAAGAGGTGGAAATGAAATGGAAGGTTTTTATGGAGCACAAAGGGAGTATTGGGCCTGGCGTCTAAGGCGTTTAAATGACGAATCGAGGGAACGGCCATGGAAGGCTAGAAGCATTAGATTGAACCCCTATTACTCTGTAGGGTAGCAGACTACAGGGCTGGAATCTTGAGGCTGAATGGGATGCTCGGAAGCGATGGCGAAAGCGATATGCAAGGGAACAATAACGTCAGAAGAACCTGCCTATCTTTATAACAGAATGCTAACTGTTGTTCTCACAACATTGCTAAAAGAAGAAGGCTTCTTCTGGTACTGCCCGCCCTGGTTGGTTCGCTAATTGTGTTGGAGGAGTTGTTGAGTACTAATCGGGAGGTGCCGTACTAATCGAACGGTGCAGGTGCAGAAGCGAGATCCCGAACGCCACAAATAGACAAAAGGTCATGATGTGAGTGGAGGGCTTGCAACACTACATGGAAATGAGGCGAGAACGTTACGGCGCCAGCCATCACCAACATGCCCTCTGGTTCGTGGGGCATGTTGTTGATAATATTCACTCCAGGACTTCTGCGAGTGTTTGGCCAGACGCTGCGAGCTGTACGATGCAGGAACAAGCGAAAGTTGTAACGAACTGTCCATTTGTGGCTAGATCAGGCAGCTGGGGTATCCTTGAATCCAACCGATGGGGAAGGAGCCCAGGATCTTGCATGTCTCAGATGGCCTTGCACAATACAGGGGAAAGCGTCAGGTACCAGAAACATTGGTAGAGACCATGCCCCTCTGCACCGTGATGTGATGTGACGGCCGTGGTATCGACCAGTTGCCCCCCCCCGATGGATCCGTTTGGCGGACAGATGGCACAGTAGGTACAATATACAGTCTCCTTTACTTCGGTTGGATACTGCTAATTGCTGCGGGAGTCTCGTGAGCTGCTCTTCCTCCCTTCTGTCATTATCCCCCCCACGAGTGTTACTCTATTCTTTTATTACCAGTTTCACCGCTGTGCTGTGCTGGTGTCGTTCTCTCTTGTTTGTTCGTTTCTTTCCGGGTGGGGGTTGGCTGCTTCTATTTTCTTTGCGGCATCTCGCAGTCAAACCAGCTCTTCAGCCAAAATTCAAAATATCTCAATTCCCGTTTGCTTACCATTATTTATTTTTCCTCATTTTGAACTGCTGGAATTGGCATAATTGGTAAATCTACCCTTTTTCTTCACGTCGTACACTGCGTCCTTCTTTTTGCCCCCTTCGCCGCAGAAGGGAGTCTGCGACTGCCGTGCCCCCCGACTTCCCCGAAAATATCCCCGTCACTCGCTATACTATACACCCATCGTTCGACTGGCTGGTCGCAATTCCCTCTTGTCCTGCTGCCCTCTTCCTCTCCTCCTTTCCTTCCTTCCCCCAATTCCAATCTACTTATTGCTAGATGCTTACGGAATAAAGACCTACGATTTGGCTTTTCCCCCTTCTCGCCCAGTAGGATTGTGAGTGGGAAAATTTCAGTTCTATTTTTTTTCCCCGCGATAGGTAAGCATAAACTACTACCTTAAATATTTGTTTCAAATATTTATATTTACATTTATTTTTTAATTCCTTTTTTCGAGAAAGACACAAGCTTACTTTCTTTTTCTTGTTTCCCCCCCTCTTTGGATAATGTAGGTCAATGAAGCAAGCGTGAAACATCGCTCACCAGCCTATTACAACTGACGGCGCGGGCGGTTCCAGGAATAAGGGTCACATTCATTGAAATATTAGGGAAAGACGGTGCACCTCTTTTTTTTTTCATGCCATCATCACGAGGCAGGCACCTCTACCATTCTCTCAACCACATCGTTCAATAACAAGCAAAGTAAAGAACATCGATATCACAAATAAAAGAAAGAAGGAGAAATCCCCTGTGGGCGCGGAGCGCATATATATTCTTACAAGAAAGTGATATTTAAATCAGCATCATGTCGCTCCCTAAACCCGAAACACAACTAGGCGATCATTGCTCAACCATCTTCAACAACACTCTCTACGTATTCTCATCGGCAGCTTTCCAATCAATCTCTTTATCCTCGGGGGCAGAATGGGAAACACTGGCAGCTGGGATTAGCACTGTGGGCGGGGAATGTGTACACGCACACCGCAATACACCTCAAGAAGCACTATATATAGTTGGGGGGACCACCTCCAACGCAACGACCATTCCGGCAAACGGATTCATGGGATTGCAACGATATCTGTTTAACGATAAAAAGTGGGAGACTATTAGTTTACCGGTGGCTGTGACCTTCAACCTTACGAACCACGGAGCTACGTTTTTGGAAACAAGTCAGCAAATCATTGTCTTTTCAGGGACTACATGGCCGGATACAACTACACCTTCTGCAAATACTTATCTCATTAAAACAACAGCTCCATATGAAATCACATCTATTCCAGCTTCAGACCCATTATTGGCGCCGCTAGTACTGCCGTGGGGGGATAATGGGGCTTTGATTGTGGGTGGGGATGAGAATAACCGGGGTTTAAGGACATTCAACCCAGAGACTGGCTGGGCGGCGCTGACAATGAGTTTGGCAGCGGGATTACCAGCGAGGGGGAAGGCAGGCGTGAGCTTGATGAATGGTGATGATGGTAGTAGGATGCTATATACATTCGACCTGACCTCTGCACCAACCACAGTAACACAGCTTCTGGTGAAGGACTCTGATACAGCATCAAGAGTTCGTAGACGACAGGAAACCAAAACCTCATCCGTAGCTGTAGCTTCCGCATCAGCAACAGCGTTGACTTCATCGACTTGGCCAACTTATAATAGCACTCTTGCTCCGTCATTAGCCATGGATGGTGTTTCAGTCACATATAATGGCGATATGGTAGCGATTAGTCCCGCAGACGATGCAACCCAGTTGGCCATCTTCGACGCTCGCACAAACTCCTGGATGAATACCACTGAACTCTTTGGTGTCGAAAGCACTGAAGATGAAGACAGAGTATCCACATTATCAATTAACCCTAGTACCTCCCCCACCACAACCTCGCCTGTTTCAACTGGAATCTCATCAGCCAAACCCTCCGAATCTTCAGCAGCAACAGCAGCAACATCGACATCTTCATCTGGCCTAAGCACTATCCAAATCCTATTTATTGTCCTTGGTGTCATCCTCGGTATAATCGCTGCCCTCGCCCTCGCCCTCATCCTTATCAAACGTCGTCGTAGGCAAAAGAACGCTCAACTTGGCCGTAGTGCTCGCCGTATGAGTTTCCAGGACCGTGGAGCATCATTCATGCAAGAAGCCGACGGCCCACTACCACCCCGCTTCCCCCGTGCCGCAATCGACAGCTGGGCCTCCAAGGATATAGAAAAGCCCGGGTTCCCAACATCAAGTACCTACAACCTCAATAGCAACGGACCCGTTGTTACTGCAATTGGTGGCCAAGGAGTGATTTCGAGCGGAAACCATATACCTTCCGTCTCAGGAGACCCAAACATGGCAGCTCGGAGCTCCGGATGGAGTAAATACTTTTCTGGTGCGGAAGCGACAAACCTTGTGATACCACAAAGGTCTTATTCGGGCGCTCATTCGGCCCATTCTTCAACATACACTGATTTATCGATTTCTTTCCCGACTATTAAGAGCCATACTAGAGAGGGTCAGATCCACCCGAATCCGTACCTTCATAACGCTGGAATTGGTGTCGCTGCGGGTGGCATCGCCGCGGCGTCGTCTGGGGTTATGTCATATGGAGGGCAGAGCGTCCATCTTCAGCGATCTGGTTCTAAGGGGTTAATGCTCCAGGAGCCTGGTGTCGGCGTACACTCATCATCTGGGCAACGACGAGGTAGCAACGCAACCGTATCTTCAGTAGGTGCGAGCTCATACTCGAGTGGGATCCCGGAGAGTCTAATAGATGATGATAAGAGGTTGGGTGGTTGGAGTCCTGTCGATGGAAGGAGTGAATGGGAAGGGAGGGGGCCGGTTGCAAGTAGTTTGTATCCTGATAGCCCTGGCCTACAGGTACCAGGGTTAGCGTTTCATAAGAAGGATGCAGATATGGGTGGTTCACGCGCTGGACCAGGAGAGAGTGTGGACAATCTGAGCTGGTTGAATCTGCGACAGTAGGTTTAGGTATGCTTATGTATCTGCTCCGGTCTAATTTTCTTTTCCGTTTCGATACTTTTTTTATATTGGTATATACTTGTGTTGAATCTTTATTGGCGGATTCTTGTATGTAAGTAAGGCTTAGCAAGTTCCCATCATAGTAGCTCTTCTCTTCTTTTTTATTTGGCTGGATTTCTCTTTCTCTTTCTGTTGATATTGGTATTGGTATTGGATTAGGGGGCTGGTTATTGGCTATTTGGAAAGTGGGGGGCGGGTGTTGACGTTTGGGGTACTTATATATTCCTTTTGGGAACTCCTATGTTTTTTGTTTTTGATAGGCATCGCATGGAGGCTGTTTTGTGAGCGGCTTTACTCATTCATTCATTCATCTATCCATTCATTCATTCATTCATTAGTATCCCCCCACCCCCTTTCTACTTTTTCATTTTATGTTATTACTTTTCTCTCTCATTATCTTTCCTGTGTCTTTTTTATTTCCTTTTTCAATAGCTGGTATTTCATATGGAGCAATTGAGTGAATATGTTAGTGGTAGCGTGCGTACTTTGGGATAGGGTTGGGGGCAGGAGGACAAAAGGTTACTTAATTTATCAGGGCTGCAAATTTTTACTTTTCGGTTTTCTTCTTTTCTTGTTTCTTGTTTCTTTTCTTTACCTTTCTCGTCGCTTGGAGTGAGAGTGAATCAACTAGATATGTGAGGAGAAGGAGGAGAAGGAGGAGGGAAACGATCATTTTATTTCTTTATGTATTTGATGTGAGGAGTCATCTAGAAAGGAGGGTTGGGGGGACTATTGTGCTGTAGGATTGGACTTTCTCACTTGTATTGACAAACGGCTTCAAAAAATTTATTTATTGAGTTGTGCTTGGTTATAAGTTATTAAGGTATCTAGAAGCGGTATTATCTCCTAATAGTGTGCTAAGATGGGAGTAGCCATAACTCCTCAGTCAAAGGATGTAAGATCTCTACCGTTGGGATTTCTATCACCAACGCTCGGGTGGGGCCCTACGCTTTATAAGATCTAGAATAGGTTTGATGCTGGAGTAGATATAGGTTAGAAGGAAATAGAAAATGCATAGTGCTCGTTTCTTTAGAGTAGTAGTCGGTTGTAATTTTGTATCTCTGATTTACCACACTAAAAAAATCCCCGTACATAAATATAAACATATAAATCTTAGCTTGCTCTGATATACTGAAAAAATTAACCAACTGGGGGGTAACCCCGATGTATGCATAGTCCCCCCATCCACTGTTCTGTCTTTTCTAGGGAGTTTTCCCCATCCTTCATATCCATCAAAGTCGGCGGGTTAGATGGCTGGGTGTGATTCTGTTGGCTGATTGCCATCCGCTCCATGTGTAGCCAGGAGCTGGAGCAAAACTTCGCGGCGCACTTTATCCATCGTAGCCCCCTCATAGTTGCTTATGGTTGAAGGGTCTGCCCCCTTTTCAAGAAGCAACTGAATTGTTTTAAGAGGCTCCGAATACTCAAACGAAGCGTTGTATTCCAGGTGTTCAACCTAGATAAGACGTATTAATACCAATCATAACTCAAGTGGTAGATGTAATACCTCTTCAGAAACTTCATAGGTTGCAACCGCCTTATGAATTGCCGTCAATCCGGAGGTATCCTTAGTAGATACGTCTGCATCATTTTCTAGAAGTACTTGCGTAGAATTTTGTCGGCCCTTAGATGCTGCTAGATGTAGTGCTGTCTGTCCAGTTTTGTCCAATAATGAGACATCCGCCCCAATTTTAAGAAGGAGCTTTACAGATTCTACTGCCCCTTCGAACGCTGCACAGTGGAGTGCTGTTTGCCCAGAGTTGTCCCGTGCCGAGATATCCGCTCCACTCTTGAGAAGTGGCTCTAGACACCACCACTTACCATTAGATGCTGCTAGATGTAATGCTGTCTGCCCAGCTTTGTCTAGCACCGAGGTATCTAATCCAGCTTCGAGAAAAGCCTCCATAGTCGCTGTTGTGCCTACGGATGCCGCCAGGTGAAGTGCTGTTCGTCCAGAGTTGTCAAGGGCGAAGAGATCTGCCCCTTTCTCGATAAGTAACTCTATACTCTCCTTAACTTCATATGATATCTTCATTAGGTGGAATACTGTTCGTCCAGAGTTATCCAGTATTGAGGCATCCGCACCCTTCTCAAGAAGAGTACTGACCGTCGGAAAGTTACCTCCATTTACTGCATAAAAGAGCGGCGTCATTCCAGCGTTATCACGCAACGAGACATCTGCCCCGCCATCGAGAAGTGAATGTACAGGGCCGTAGTAACCCCTAGATGCCGCTATATGCAGTGCTGTCTGTCCAGTTTCGTTTGGTTCTGAGACATCTACTCCCCTCTTAATAAACATCATGATAGACCTGCCTGAGTTTTGGTACACTGCTATATGGAATGCGGTTCTCCCAGAGTTGTCACGAACCGAGGGATCTGCCCCTCGCTCTAGAAGCAGCTTATTACCATCGTCCCAGCCATCAGATGCTGTGAGGTGGAGGGCTGTCTGCCCAGAGTTGTCAGGTGTCGAGATATCTGCCCCCTTCTCGAGAAGTAGATAAACAACCGTAATATCCCTGAATACTCTACAAGCCATGACACTTTTGTGGAGTGCCGTCTGCCCAGTGTGATCCAAGGCAAAGATATCTGACCCATTCTCGAGAAGTAACTGTACACTGTCAAACTGGCCACTATACGCTGCTAAGTGGAGCGACGATTGCCCAGATTCATCCCGAACAGAGATATCTGCCCCATTTTCGAGAAGTAACTGGATAACATCCCTGTAACGACCAGCTTTTGGGATGAGCAAAAATTCATTACTGGTGAACGGGACCGGTGGCAGTATATCATCACCCTCGACGAGGAGCTGAAAGGCCTCATACTTGCCGCTAAGCATTCTGTCGAGCGTGCTGAAATGAAACATTTCATACAAAACATATTGAGAAATTCCAGTGCGCCTATGAACTCCGGTATCCTCCCTCTGAGTTGCTGCTGCTGCTAGGAGGGTTCTAGATAATAAAGCTTTGGGGACCAATGTGCCTGCTTGGCTTTTAAGAATTACCTGGACAACGTCGAATATACCTCTACTTGCAGCAATACAAAGTGCTGTCCATCCCTTGTTGTCCTCGACAGAGATATCGGCGCCGTTCTCGAGAAGGATGCAGACTATGTCTTTATAGCCATTATATGCGGCCCTGTGCAATTCTGTCCTTCCAGTGCTGTCTTGAGCAAACATATCTGCCAGGTCCTCGCTCCTTAGAAGTAGCCGCACAATCTCAGTGTGACCTTCGAGTAGTGCTATTTGGAGTGCTGTGCGTCCTTTTTTGTCCTTGACTGTGGTGATGTTTTCGCCGCTCTCGAGAAATACCCGAACAACCCCGATATGGCCTTTAGACACTGCATTATGAAGTGCGGTCGATCCATCGTTGCTCAAAGCCAAGGCATCTGCACCGTGCTTGAGAAGTAGCTGCAAAATTTGCTCATGACCTCCTGATGCTGCCTTGTGGATCACAGTCTCCCCAAACTGATCATCTGGAATAGACGCATTCGCCCCATTCTGAAGAAGTAGCTGAACAATCTCTTTACGACCTTGATATACCGCCTGGTGAAGTGCTGTTTCTCCGTTTTTGTTAAAGGTAGAGATATCCCTTCCACCGCCATGGGAGAGGATCAAGCGGACAGTTTCTATATGTCCTTCCATTGCAGCGTAGTAGAGTGACGTCCATCCATGGATTTTCTGGTCCTCCTCCTCTTGGCCCTGGTCCATGATTGCGGCGTCTGGTCCATTTTCAAGAAGGATTTTGACAACATCGGTATGACCTCGAAATGCTGCAACGTTAAGTGCATTCTGCCAATGTTTATGGTTCTCTGGAATCGAGAAATCTATCCCATGTTTCAGAAACAACTCGACAATCGTTTTGTGGCCTCTGGTAGCTGCCATTGCGAGTGGTGTCCATTCCCCTCTCTGTCTATATTTATTACTAGAAGCTACAGGGTCAGCCCCTTCAAAGAGAAGCAGCTCAACAACCTGGTAATGACCTTCGCCTGCCGCGTTTTGCAGAGCTGTCTCACCAGAGGAGTCTGAAAGAGAGCAATCTGCCCCATTTTTAAGGAGATACTGGACTGCTGGGTAATGCCCTATAGTAGATGCTACAGCTAATGGGAGCCTTCCAGCGGTATTATCATAGTAGGTGAAGCTATCGAAGTTTAGGGCTTGGTTATAGGAGTCGATACTGCCTTGGTTTTCAAGAAACCTGAGAAACACAGTCGTCGTCGAGGCAAAATCGCAAGCCCTAAGATGGTCTGACAGGTGTTTAGCCGCATATCTCAAAAAAGGATACGCCTCGAATCGACCCTTCCATGTTAATAGAGGATCACTACCCCATGACCCATGCTTGCACCGGCCTTTGGTAAACTCATCAAAAGTGAGATAAGTAGCGCATACGGTTGCAATCTGGAATTCTGCATCGGGGAGCATATTTTTTCTTAGGAGATACTCTTGGACAGTATAGTGAGCTAGTCGTACTGTTTTAGTGTTTTCATCAATCACAACTAAACCGCCACAGACATCAAGCAATGTTGTTGTGTCTGGTATGTTTAACTCGTCGAGTTCGTATTCGCTTGGATTCGGTTCTACTGATAACGCTTGTTGAAGTTCGTCAACAGTTAGGGTTCGCCTAGCCTTGACAAGCCAGGATAGAACCGCCAAAGCCAGTTCAGTAGAGTTCTCTGGCTGTTTCAGGATACCATTTATAACTCTATCATATGTGGGGTCTAAGGGTCCCTTTTTGGAGTTGGCAGATGCCGCTTTGAGCTTCTCCAGTTCCTTCAAAATATGCCTCACCGTAGTTTGCCCGCAGATATGCTCGACATGGAAACGGCAAAGTAGAAACCTAAATTAACTGAGCCTTAGTAGATTAATAGGTATAGAGACCGGTGATTACTACTTACATTCCTTGTGTACAAGCTACAAGCTCGGAGATGACCTGGTCTTTATATTTCCCAGTAAGACCCTTTACCCGCATGTTTTTCTCTATTCTCTGTTGGATGTAGGTGCTAATATCCTCGCCTCTTGCCAAAAGTTCGATACTTGCTGCACCGGAAAGGGACTCCTGGATATCGTATGGGTGTGGGCGACTTGTTAAGAAAATGCTGATACCGCGCTCAGAAAGACGGCGGAACAACAGAAGAAGCTCTTCTCTTTCATCACACTCATCCAGAGCATCAAAAATGAAGAAAACCCGACTAAATTCCTTTGATACCTCGATAAGAAGATCATATAACTGTCTAAATGAAGGTTTCTTCGACTCCTCTCGAAGCTGGTCATGAAGCTCTATCACTTTCTTAGGGAGATGTGGTATCAGACTGACAAGTTGCTTCAACAAACTAGCAACAACACGTATAGGCTTCTGTTGATCTTTTTCTATGTAGTCAAAATATACATAGCCAACCCCGTGCCCGTTTTTTGGCGCCTGAAGTAGAAGTTTTTCGATAGCTAAAGAGCTATATATAAAAATAATTTTAGTATATAAAATACCAGGACAGTTCATTACAAGGAACATAGCACGCTCATACCTCAGAAATGTTTTACCGGCACCAGCTATTAGGAAACTCCAAGTCAGCAGTCATATCTCACAACTCTCAAGTGATGTTGCTCCACATACGAATACCATGACCCCAAAGTATCTCGAAACCTGGGTGTCCCTTAATCCAATTTTGAAATTCAGGTGTTTCCATAAGCCATTCTCCTGTTCCAGCCTGTATTTGGCTACAGATCTCAAGGTGTTTGATATCAAAATCTTCAGCGGATATCCAACTGAGAATAGTATTACGTAATTTTTCTAAATAGGGTGGTCAATATCTTAACGTTGGGTAAATTAGCGGCCTTGGCTTACCAGTGTAATCGACCCTCTTCTTTTGCATCCAATCCTTCTGCGCCAAAGATTCATCCTTAATTTCGCTGACGGTAAGACTAATATCTTTAACGCGTTTCTCTATTCCTTTCAGCGAAGTACTATAAATCTTAGCATAACTCTATGAGGATAGTAAGTGAAGGCCCACCCACAGTTGGTCCGCGGTCAGGGCTAAAGTAAAAATCGCCTTATATCTTTCTAAGAGTGCCATATAACTAAGAGTCTCTTTCTCTTTGAGCGGCCATATAAGCCTTCTTATCTTCCCTTCAAACCCCGTCTTATAGTTGAGCTGTAGTTTTACCTGGAGTTTTTGCAGCTCCAGCGCACATCTCTGAAGTGGCCCATCATCACCATTTAGGGTCTGCAGTGCTGTAAACTGGCTGGACTTGTCACCCGTAGCCCTGATATTATTTTGGAGAATAAGGAGAATATTGCTGAGCGAGAGAAGCTCGCTGACAAGTTTCTGAATATCGTCTGGCGCGTTCTTTACCCCTCCGATATATTCATAGCCGAGGGAAACTAGCTTTCCAGTAAGCTGGAGAACAGCGATAACGCTGCTTATGACACCTAATGCCTCTGCCATGATGCCGTTATATCGGAATCAGTTTGAAGGTGGATGAACGTAATAACTTTTAGTGGTGGTTTGAAAGTTTGAAGTCGATTAACCTGGTGAGTCTGTGTGTGACCTTACATGGCTTAATATACATCTGAGATTTCTTAGTCAGCATAATCACTAAAATCAGCATAAAGGCAACAAGTCTAGATTACCAACATATAACCTTCTGAGGCCAACCTGTTTATATCACATAATATTTAGATGGGTAGATATAAAGTCCCTAGATTTTTCTAAATACATATAGATATGCACGATTGCTCCTTCTTGGGCTGAAGCTTTGAGTCAGGTCCTTGTATCTTTTCTCTGGTATACCCGACGATTGCAGCCGTAAATTTTAAGTCCTATTGCATATATCATATGCAAGTTAAGAATATGTGATCTATATAGTTATGTAGTGGCCCGAGAGACTCCTTAGACTAAACACTGCAATACTGGCTACGGGCATTTATGTCGGGCCGCGGGTACCCGGCGCGTAGAGGTAATAGTATACTCCCAGGGAATAGGCTATGCGTGGGTGAAAAATAACTAGAGATTAGCAAAAGATATGCGATACGAATATAGCCGAAACGGAGGCCTAGTTTCTATGTGGTGGGTCCATTACATGTATTACATATTATTCCCGCAAGAATTCACATTCATATTTTTACTTTCTTATCACCCGATGACGAGATCGTGATGAGAAATCTTAACCGGACATAATTGTGGATTACCAACGCCCGGATGAGGAGTCAACATCTGGACTTTGGTTAAATGTTTATCGTCAACTCCGAGCATGTGTAATTGAGGGGCACACCCGGCCTTCAACCATAGGAAAGCGGTACAAATAACCCTGTGCGCATCTACAGGTGGGGGCTCATGACATCACCTCACGCACGTGGGGATGAGCTTGGCACACAGGGTCCAGTTAAACTTTAAATCACGAATTTTTACTACGCTTGTCCGAATGCGGAGGGCTATTCCCGTCCTCGCTCATCACTCATTCCTTTCTCCCTTCTTCCCTTCCTCATCCCCATCTACATCCCTCACCCCCTCTCCCCTCATCTCTAATCCCTCATCCCCTCATCCCCTCTCACCCCCTGTACTCGAGTCCCCTTTCACAACCCCCCAGACATTACATATCACTTGCATCAAATTATAGATAAAACTTCGGCCTACCCCTTTGTAAAAGTGCAAAGGGCAAAGATATTAGAGATGGCTTCCCTCAAGCAAGGCACTGTCCGTGATGATGAGCCTTATGGCCCTGAACCTCTGCAAACTCTCGACTTATGTGTCCAAAATCCATCTTCTGACGCCCCATGGCTCATGTATATTCCCCTCTTCCATACACACCCTTTATCCAACGCCAACTAATCTCAACTCTCTCATAGCTACATCCACGGCGGTGCTTGGCGTGACCCTCTCGTAACAAAGTCTACTGCCCATCCTCTCCTCCATCACATGCTCCTCACTCACCCTACTCTCAACGCTGCAACTCTAAATTATCGTCTCTCCCCTCACCCTTCCTACTCAGATCTCCCCAATATTGCTCAACATCCTGACCATCTTAATGATGTTCTCACCGCAATAATGTACCTTCAGACAGTATACAAGCTCTCTACGAATCGCTACATTCTCGTTGGTCATTCTGCTGGAGCAACACTTGCTTTCCAGGCACTACCTGTATTAGGGGGTGCAGGACTGTGGCCAGCTAGTGTAGTGGGTGTTGATGGAATTTATGATCTTGGCGGACTAGTAGAGGAGTATCCTGATTACGAAGGCTTTATTGAGGGCGCATTTGGGGGGAGAGAGAATTGGGCAGGGGCCAGTCCAAGGTGGACAGGGTGCGAGAATTATAAGGGGAAAGTTGTGTTAATACATTCGGATGAGGATGAACTATTGACTTGGAGACAAACGATGGCATGGAGAAAAGTTATTAACGCAGGGCGGAGGAGTAAGTCTAGGAAATCATTGATGACACAAATTGTTAGAGCCCGTGGAACGCACGATGAAGTTCCACAAGGAAGGGAACTTGCAAGTGTTACTGAAGAGCTAGTGAAGGGGCTGATACCAAAGGGGGCGGAGTTAAGATACATGCTCTAAGGCTAGGATGTGGTACCATACACGTGGAATTGTGGGAGGGCATTTGTCGATTTAAAGTATAATTAGCGTACTGTAGCATATTTTTAGTAATAATGAACTCTATGAGTTGTGTTTTTTTTCTTTCTTTTACTATTTCAAGGTCTTGGGGTTTATATGGAAGGCACAAGCTCTACGAGTGATACTATATGATTCAAGAAAACTTCTTAATCCTCATATTTTCCGAGTTTCCTTATAGATGCTGTTTTGTTTCAACCCCCTCTCTAATTGTTTGTTATGATATCTGGCTACTTATGATGCCCTTTTCTTTTTTCTCCGGGTGTCCCGGTTTCGGTTACGGAACTATGGTCCGTGCGAGTGAGGGGTTGTGGGCCGGGGATATCCGAGCTAACCGGTGCTTTGACGGTAACAACAATTTCTACCTCACCAAGGATTCGTGGGATATCAGAGCTGAATCAAGAGCACGACATTCTCAAAGATAATTCAACAGGTGTGAGCCGCCGAGTGATTTCATATGCTGCCATAGGCCATATCCTGCGGGACCAGGGTTATATAAATTACCGAATACCGGACCCGCACACGTATCCTTGAACTTTCGAGGCGGGAATGCGCGACATATTACATGTAATAAGCACTAGTAATATAACGCTAAAGATCGATCGATACTCTGCCTCCATTACGGGACAAGTATAGAACTATGCTCCAGAATTTGAGTTATATGCTTCGTACCTGTAGCTTTAGTAAGATAAATGCTTGGTATCCTAGAATTTTTTCTACTAAACGAGGTATGAAGTAAAAGGTGCTGAATCGATTATCTAATAGAGAGATAGAGAGATCTATCGATATATGCTCGAAAAGAGAGAACCCTAAACCCTTATATGAGATGCCTTGCCTGGATCCTCAAACATATCAAATAGAGAAACACCTGACTCATATATAAAACGCCCCATCGGCTATCCTTTTTAAGAAGCATCTACAACAAGGTAAGTCTTAGGATATATGAGTGATATATCATGATGTAGTATAAAGCTTCTCCCTTTTTAGGTCATTATGAATATGAGTGTAGCAGAGATGGAGTTAACATTATAGCTCTAACAAAGTAATTACATCTCTGAGGCAGGACGCCCTATTGGAGACTATATATAACCTAAACCCACTAGGTGAAGTATTTAATTAGAATAGGTTTCGCGAATGTCAGCTTCTATACTAAGAATTTATTATAACGACTCAGTCTTAGTACTTTACAGCTATTATTTGCATTTCTCGGGAACTGATGTTCCTCATTAGCTAGAAGGGGGTGCCTAGGCGGCCTAAAACCAAGCACTGTAAAAGCAAAAGGAAGACTCTCTGGCGGGGAATCGAACCCCGGTCACTCGCGGACAGTGGACTGACAGGCGAGTATACTAACCTCTATACTACCAAAGACTTGTTTTCTGTGGGTTATTTTGGCCTAATAAAAAATTCTCTGACTCGGCCAGGGATCACTCCCGAAGTTAAAAAAAAAGGCATCTGGTAATTTATGAGGCACCACTTAACCTACATGTAAGCTTGTGTAAGGGAAGTGCATCTGAATGTTTAACTCAAAAAATACCAAGAAGTTTATTAGATTTAAGATAGGATAGGGTAACGATATAAAGATCTTAGGATTTAAAGGTAGTAGTAATCTTAGCCCTAAATATATTGGTACGAGATGTTTTTTAACGCCAATCTGTGCACTCAGAATAAAATATCAAGCAGCACCAAAAAAAGTACCTATCGAGGTAAAAGTCATACTCTGTCTAGTTGACTTTTCTTTGCCAGGGCTCCATGAATTTGTTATTGGGACCTCTCTAGCAAGCTGTTCTTTTCTTTCAGATACCTATGGACTATTTTTATGCCCGAAGATTACAAACCATGGTGATATTCACAAGTCTAGATTGTTGGGATGACTTAGGGGTAATGAATGAATGAATGAATTTATCATTTAAGTACATGCATGACTTAGGGATAAAAGTTTCTGCCACGCACTAGTTTGGGTTTACGTGACAAAATTAATCCATGTTGAAAGATGATCAGGGTTAGGGAAAGAAACTACGTGTAAATTAGCTACTGGTAAATCTTTTCCCTAACCCCACATAAAAAAATTCAATTCTACATAAGCCAAGTTCCTCTTCCTCACCCTATCAGGGTAACGAAGCTTACTCCATTTCCCGTTTGAAGTGACATTGAGTCCACACGCCACAACCTCGTAAGAGCATTATCGCTAGTCAGCGACTATTCCTTCCCCAAATTACCTAGCCCAAACTCCACAAGAAAAATCTCTCCTATCATAGTACAGTCGTACTTTGCAATGCCGGATCTCGATATGCCGGATCCCTTGCTGTCCCGTACGAAATGCCCTAACTAAAACATTTTTTCTACTACAAAATAAATTTGCTATCCCGGATCCCTTGGTACCCATACGAAATCCTCTGGATTCTTGGCATCCGGCATATCGAGGTGCGACTGTATATGATGTGACCTTAAAAATCTTTTATGTTTAGTGCTACACGTCTGTTAGGGCGAGTCCATCAGTTTTGGAACCACCTCTAAGTCACTCTAAAACGAATAGTATCTATAGACCGTTACATAACGAGACTTATGTATATCTACATTGGGTTTAGTGGCTCAGTTTATTGTAGATATTGAGGGTAGTAGATGAAGTAGTGCCGTTAATTTAAATAATGTGGTTATACTATCCATAGTTAAAATATAGACACCATCTCTGGTAGTATAGAGGTTAGTATACTCGCCTGTCAGTCCACTGTTCGCGAGTGACCGGGGTTCGATTCCCCGCCAGAGAGTGCCTTCATTTTGCTTTTATTATATCTTGTTTCTAGAGATTCAAATACTCTTTTTTCGTTTTTTCTCTTTTATGTGGTTTTATTCATTCTAGGCACAAGAATATTGCATGTAGCTATGGATATTTCGGTTCAAGCTCTAATCTATGTGGGTTTAGATATTATACGATTAATCTATCGTGTAGGGTAGATTTTCACCCTCCATAACAGTATACATCTTGCTGTAAGGTTTCGACTTCCTATATGCTCTCCTTTGTCTCGTCCTAAATTATATCTATTGTGTTTAAACTCGAGGTGGGGGGATTCAGCCTAGTACTTGGTAAAAGATACCATAAGAACAGGTAAAAAATTTACAAAGCTAGGAATTTTTGGGTAAAGTCTGGGAACCGGGAGCAGTGCCGAGATCCGAAATCGAGTGATAATCCGTGACTTCTATGCATTCTTGGGGACACCAGCTGGTGCAGAAAACCTTGATCAATTAACGATAACTTCAGTGTAGAGAAGGTAAATGCGTGTTTATTGACTCAACATCGCCGCACTAAGAAGTTGTGGATTACCTATACATAATATTTACGACTTTCTCTATATTATTACGCTATCGATACAAAGGCGGGAAGGAAGGAAGTGATGAACCCTGGCTTGTTGCTAAAAGCCTGTCAGCTACCAAAGGATGAAAACAAAAATAGATGGGCAGAAAGAACAGCGTAGAGGATGGTGAGCTTAGGAACAGTCACTGAACACTAAAAGTCTGTCCTCCGGGATACGTGCATGCTGCACTCGGCCATCTATGCCTACATGTAATTCTGATTACAACAAGGCACAGAAATTTTAGGCAATGCTCATCATAGAGATTGGACTGTATCCCCGCACATTAACGTAACTTAGCCTACAAGATTACCAACGTACATACTACAATACAACGAACTTTTCTATCCCATAAGCTTTACTATTCCCCTCCTCACATGTATCTAGTTTCTAATACAGTATAAAAAACCTCTTCCTGGACCACAGAAATCATCAAACATGCTGATTGAGAAAATCGAAAATTTTGTAGCTGGGTCCCTAGATACCGATGTTCCAATCTGGCAAAGGGCCCTCTACCCAGGAGTTGAAAAGATCCGGCCCATTTAATAATTTGGGTCAGACCAGCGTTATTTGTAACTAATTTGGCCAGTCTATACCATAGTGATTTATGATTTAGTCCAACCCGGGACTAGGTCAATTCTTAGACTGGTCCAGACCAAACCAACTTGTTTCTGAAATGAGTGGGTCAAAGTTTATAAGTCAGTATCCCCAACCCCAATAAGCTTGGTAAAACACCCCTGCTGACAGCCTATTTTAGAAGCTATTATGTATCCCCAAACCTATAACGTACAACGCCGCCCAAAACAGTTGAAGTAGCCTAACTCTACTGGCATGCGGGTGAATTTGCAGATAGGTCAACCAGGTGAAAGTATATATCATAGAAAGTCGCTCATTGAGGACTCAACCATGCTGAAGCCGAAAGAGGCGGAAAAATGAGAGCTTCGCTCTATGGTGTTTAGATAAACTATCTCAGGCTCCTAACGTACCACTTGCGTGTCCTTATGAATGAATAACTAACATATCTAGATAACCAGTGGTCTAGGCAACAGCCCAAACAATGATTTCTAGTGCATTATGTCTAAAAAGAGATATTCTAGACACCTAAAACGAAGTAGATGACGAAGGACTAACACTCCTGGTTGAAACATGATAGCCCAGAACAACAAACAAGTAACAACGTGAGCATACAATAAGTGGCGTATATGCTACGCTAGCGCTGTTAATTGAATAATTTCCCTTTTTCATAAGAACTTATACATACCTCATTTATATATGCTCTATTTATGAGATTAGCTGACATAGGAAATAGGTAAATGTGAAGGTGAAACGGATACCGAACCATGAGATGTAGCATTTGGGTTTTAAATTTTTGTAAGTTAGTGTCTTTAATTTTATTACTCCTGATGTGGTCTCTTGTTATCGCTTTTCTAACTTTATATAAGGTAAGGCGGATACACCACGATGTAGGGCTGTCCTTAAGACACCTGTTATGATTATGTAACAACGCTAGTAGCTAGAGTATATAGAGAGAGTTGGGAAAAAAGACGAAGAACAGTAAGGTAGCAATATAGAAAACGGCTTAGTATAAGAATCTAGAGGAAGTCTGGTAGGAAGCAAAGACGGAGGGGAGGGGGAAGGGTCGAGTTTTTTAATAGAGTGGTTTTGTTGTTGTGGTTATTTCTTCTTTTATACTATTTGTTTTTGTTTTCTGACTGAGTAGTGGAAGGCCCTCAGCGGATATCATAACTAGAAGGCTCCATGTATTATCAATCGGTAAAAACAAAGACCTTACACCTCGAGTGATTCTTCATGTCCGGCACAATATATATATACTTCGGACAAGTGATAAATTTCTTTTTTTTCTCTTTTTTCTCTACAAATCCGCCCACCCCGCGCTATCCATCCGCTCCAGCGGCTAAAGAAAATACCCCACCAAACGCAGAAAAAAAATAAGACTTTTGGTATAAAGCAAGTCCTACACTGACAAAGGAAACAAAGGTCCCAAACTAGACAATATGAATAAAAAAAAATAAAGGATAACAATAGCTATAAAAAAAACAACGATAACCCTTCACAGTACTCCCAATCGAAAAGCAACACCAGCCGCGGAAGGAGGAAAAAAATAGAGAAAGTACAAAAGAAATGTACAAAAAGGAAAGAAAAAAAGAAAAAGGAAAAAAAAATTCGTCATAGATGTGATCAGATCGTCATTAATAATTATCCCCTCCCTCTTTGATGTTATCGTCTCAAACGACTTTTGTCTTTCTCTCTTCAAAAACATTCATCCTCACTCTCCCCCACCCAATTCTCAGTTCCATTCATGTACCCCGCACCTCCATACCTTCCTCCCCAACTTCCACCTACGCTTCTCTCTCTCCTCAACCCATCGCCTCTCTTCACATCACTTTCCCTTCTCCCTTCTTCCTTGATGACCACTTCTCCCCTCAACACCTTCAATGCCCCCTCTAAGCGCCGCCTATATTCTCCTCTTTTGGCCTGGTTCTGCTCCATCTCCATGCTACAACACGCCTCTCCCAATCCCTCAATCATACTCTCAATCAATTCCCGATCACTACTTGATAGCTGTAGCTGGATCTCACCGTCCCCACTTAAGAGTAATGAGTTGCGTGAGTCATTTCCAATCGAGATTACAGATTTGCGGTGGAGCTTCTTTACCACCGCCGCGGAGTTAGCGGTAGAGGAGGTGATTGCAGACACGACGGCATCGATGGAAGTTGGGGCCTCATAGGTTGTTGTAGGGTGGATTGGATATAGTTTTTGCTGTGTTGCTTTCTTCGGCGGGTGTGTTCCGGTTGAGGAAGATAGTGAAGAGGATGAGTCCTTGTGATATGGGCTACGGGGTGTATGAGGTGCTGAATGGTAGCCATCGTCGCGGGGTGAAGAGTTGGCATTGGGGGTGAGCCACTCTGCGGGTGTGTTGAGCGGTGGGGTGGGATGAAGCCCACCAGGCTGTCTTAGTGATTCCGAGGATGAAGATCTATCTTCTGCTGCAGTTGCAAAGGACTCGATACTCCCGAAGCTATCCCGCCGCATTGCAGCTCTGACAGCTGTAATTCGGGGTGGTTCGAGTACGGTAGCTGTAGATTCCGTTCCATCACTACTATAGGATATCGGACGGCGTTTACCGCCATTTGGAGAAGGAGCATAGATCCCGTTACCGTAGAACAGAGCATCGTAAGAGAATGCATCTTCGCGATCTTCATGCCGCCCTTCAAACGGTGAGGCTGACCGACGGAATGCACGAGGGGTGCCTGAGCGGGTTGATGAATAATCGTCTGGGATCTCCTCGGCATTTTCCCACATCTCTGCAGAGCCAGTAGGGGACTCATCACCATATTTGATTTCGTCCAATGTCGGTGCCGGATGCGTCTCATACGGAGTTGGAGTAGACCGTAAAGAAGACACAGATGCACGCCTCATTGAATCCGACTTCGCCTGCTCCTGCAGCGATGTAATCTTCCCCCTCAGATCCTTCATCTGATCCCGCAGCGCCCGCATCTGCTGTGTACTTTTTGAGGGGCCCGTAGACTGGTCACTCTGCGGACGCTCATCCACATCCTCTATAGTGCCCAACCCCAACCCCTCCACACCTGTTCTACTCCCCTTCCTCGAGCTAAGAACTGCACTTTCGCTACTAGTCCTCATGTGCACTGAAGCACCGCTACTACCGCCAACCCCACTACTACCATCCCTTATACGAAATCGATTAGGGTTCAACACAGGCATAGCCTTCACCCCATCTAATTGCTCATGAAAACTTGTCGGTGTCGTCGACGGTGACAATATCAACGAGGACCTGGCACGTGATATATTCTGCCCACACAAATCCAACTTCTTTTTCGCATTCGCTAGAATCCTCTCTGCACGCCATGATAAGTCCTTGGTGCTACTATTATGTGCACGCTGGGGAGTGGTGCTCCCATCCTCCCCGTCGAATACACTATCTGCATACACAGACTCTCCGCCGAATATACTGGCGTCATCACCAATATCGGAAATGTTGTCGAAGCCGAAGCCTTCAATCTCGATGGTACCGTCCGAGAGGAAAGAGGCGACAGAGACACTACGGACGTGGGTGGTGGGTCGCCGTTGCTGCTGCTGCTGAAATTGTTGTGGTGAGATGAGAGGAGAGGGTGTCCGTGATGGGGAGTGCTCGGAGATGTCTGGGAGGATGGAGGGCGCCCGGAGTGAAGAGAGGGAACGTTGGCGGGGTGCTGGATAACGCATTTCTATGCTGTCCGAGTAGGAGTTCATGGTGGGAAGATGAAAGGGAAAAGTAAAAAGTGAAATAATAAAAAATAAAAATAAAATAAAATAAAGAGTGGATCCGAATGTAGTAGGAGTGGGTATAATTAGAATAAACCGCCAAATTGGATGTAATTAAAAAGTAGAACCCCCCTTCCCTAGTAACGAAATGAATGGTGATAGAACAAATGAGGTCAACGAAAGGATGCTTGCTAGACAGTAGCAGCAGCTGAGAGATTGATTGTGAGAGAGTTGTATGGAGAAGGGGAGGGGAGGGGACTAGGGGGGGGAGGAATAATGAAATGACCGCCCCAGGGGGGAAGGGAAAGGGAAAGGGAAAAGGGAAAAGATTACCAACTCTGTGCCACACCAAGCTGCAGAGAATATACGGGCAGCTGTCAGAATGCCAACAACCTTGTCTTTGCAATCAAAAATAAAAAATAAAAGTGAGAATCCAACGAATCCAGCGAATCCAGTGAGGAAGAAAAGAATACGGAACTGGGGGGGAAGAGTGGGGAGTGGGGAGATCGAGAGAAAAGAGAGAGGAGAATAAGCGGCCACTCGCAGTCTCAGTCAGTAAGTCTCAGTTTCTCCTCTGTCTCTGCCTCTGCCTCTCTGTCTCCCTCCATCTTCTTCCCCCATATCACGGTCTCTCTCTCTCTCTCTCTCAAAGACTGCATGCATGAGGTCTGTGATGCGATGTGATGTGACTTTGTCTCCCCCCTCACCCACCAGCCCGCCATTGGAGTAACTCTGTGAGTTTTGTACCTGCAGTGATGCAAATGGTAGGTACAATACCCAATACCATTCCTCCTCGAGATCGGGAAACCGGGGTTCATAGTGAGCGCGTATCTACTCTCTACCCAGTGGGGAGAGGGCGGCTGAGAGCCAGCCAGCACAGCACAGCACAGCACAGTGCAGCCAGTAACCCGAATATCCCCCCCACTCGCCAGGTTCCATTGCTTTGGGTACGCCACGATGGAAATCAGAGCTAGTACGGCCACGCGGGAAACTAAACGAGATTATCTCCTATCGTATCGCTATTTTAAGGGGAGCGATGGGAAATGATCGCTGCTCCTCAATTTCTCTAACATTCGTTCAATTAGATTTGTTCGGTAAGTAAACGTGGGGGAATGAATACATGTATCCATCTATCCAAACATCACTTGTGCCCACCCCTTACCCTCCACCTTCACGCTCACACTCACCTCCATCCACCACTCCCACTTTACCTCCCCTTACATAATCGTCATCTAATTTCCCCGCGGCCCGGGCGGAAGGCGGAAACCTTAATCACCCGTGCGTCCCCTAACCCTTAATAGAATGCCATGCCGAGCCGGAAACGGAAATGGTGATATCTAAGCAGAGCTTACATCAAGATCCCCTCACAAGAGACACCAACGTCCAATTGCGACTTTCGAAAGTAATATTTATGTACTACATTCATAGCCAATTTAAAAAAAAAAAAACAGTAATACAAAATTCAAAATCGTAAATCCCTCGAAACCACATCGCCATAAACAAATTGAACCGAAAACCCAACTAATATAACAAACCTCTCAAAAATCGTAATCTGCCCCCAATCTAACTAATCCTATGACGTCGATAACCATCACACTCCTCCAAAAATCTGTGGATCCCCTCCAGTCCTTCATATTCTGGTATCCCCTCACTACTTCCCTCCAAGAAAGCCGATACGTCTGGAGTATCAATTAACACCCCGGGCTCTAGATCATAAAAGTATTCACTTCCCCCACCACTCTCGGATCCGGAGATAAGGCGGATGTCGTCGTCTTCAAACCCGTCCTCCGAGTATGTTGAGGACTCGGGGGGTTCATCGGTCAACATCTCCCGCCAGCTACTTTCTGGATATGCAGGAATAGCAGCGAATGCAAACCGCTCGTCCTCATGAACCACACCCCGGAGGATGCCAAAGTCATTACAAAGACCCTCAACAAAATCCTTATCACACCCCTTAAAGTGAACACGCAAGATATCGCCAGACGGGCCAGCAACGGTGATTGGGAGGCTCCCCAACTGAGAAAGACGCTTAATATCAGAGTAGACTGCAGTAAGCCCACCAATCATAGCACCAAAATCTGCACCAAGACTCTCAATGAATCCACTGCTCTCAAGAGAGTTACTAGAGTTGAGGGGAGAAATGCAAGTAAAGGTAGGTGAGAGATAAAAGTCGATATAAGCACCCGGTGCATTTTCCATCACTGCACTCGCAAGCTGTGCACGTACTCCGATCTTCCCATTTGTTTTATTGCGGTGATTGTCGAGCTGGCCCTTCCCATTGACGATAAACGCCCTCATCGCTGCTGAAACCTGCTGTAGCACCTGTGCAGGTGCAGTAGGGGTATGGGAGAAGTAGCGTGCAGAACCACCAAGAGAGTATCCTCCTGTAGATCGCGACATAACTCCCCCGACGAGTTTAGGCCGAAGAGCAGACGCAAATGGGGTAGATGCAGTGTGCTTCATTAACCCAGCACCGACGGGAGTCCTGACGCGGGTGGCATTCTTAAAACCAGCCTTCTCGAAGGAGTTTACCGCTGTAGTGTACCAGCGGTTACTGACTTTGACGCGAGGGAGTGGGCGGCCTGAATGGGCAACTGGAAGGCGGGCATAGACGGGTTCGAGGACAAGTTTAGGCGCTTGCTGAGATTGCACCGGCAGATGTTCTTTGAGTATTTGAGCACCGCGTTTGATTGCGGCTCTATTTGCAGAAGGCATGTCAGTATGTGGGTGGCGATAAGGAGGGATGATTCAATGCCCAGAAACGGATAAACTCGTACCGTAAGAAACGGAGGGGTACGTGGACCCCGACCGCCATGATGAAGATTGGAGATTTCTTTTCTGGTGTCTCAAGGCTAACCTGAGGACTTCTTGGGGAAAGAAAAAAGAGGTTACGTCGGATGCGGGGGGACGGAGCTTTAAAGACAGCTCGGAGACGGGGCTGTGGCGATGCGCGCACTAGTACTGATTCGGGGTAATGCAATGCCACCTGGGTTGCAGATATAGCCACAGGGCCCAGCCCTGAGACAATCCGCCAAGGGTGTGTCGGCAAAAAAATTCTACTGGTGACCATTCATAAACTCGGATTGAAAAGACCCCACCCTTCTTTGCTTCCTCTCTTTCGATGTTCATTCACCATTACCAGTACTGCGCGAATTTCCGGCGGCTTCACAGCCGCAGTGTATCTAGGACTTCAATGGTAAGCTACCCATCTATCTCTTTGGATGGTTTGCCTCTGTTCTTTACCGCCCGCTGTGTTGGCACGGGCATTGGAAGATTCGAATGATGAAATCTTTTTCCACGAACAATCCAACTCCTACTTTTCAGTGAGGATAAAAATAAGCATGCTCTAGAATTAGCCTGACTTTCACCTTCCATTTTTATACCTACTTCTCTGTTTCATATTTATTCGCTGGCGAAATGTGCTAATCAATGTCTTCAGAATATAGTTTTCTCTCCAATCCTCATGCGATAAACATTAATAAACAAAAGGTTGGCCAATCTTCTTCTACTCTACCTAAACTCCCCTTCCCCACAAAACCCCTGGGGGTCTCAAAATCGCCTGAATGATGATACATCGACAATTGCTTTAAGCTATGCTCCTTCAGAAAAAATCATGTTGATATAAGTCACTTTTAAGTTTCAGCCTTGTCTGACTCGCGATTGGCCCCCATTATACATCTCACTCCCTCCATGCATCATGGCCACAAGCCCGCTAACATTTTACCGCCCTGTTTCCCTTAGGTACATATTAACCCTTACTCCAACAGCCCCCCGATTGTCACAAACCAAATGAAGAATTTTGAACGTACGGGCGGACAGAACCGCGTTTCCTCCCACCACTTGTGGTAGCCGCAACCCACTGTACAAAACCGGGAAGCTGGGAGAGAATGCTTGTTGATTTCGAGCGTCACCTGATGTTTTACACACGATTTGATATAGTTGTACGGAATTTAGAATACTTGGTGCAGTAGCTGATTTGTTACTCTGGTATTTCAGGCTCGGCCTTTTTTTTTAGTGCGCTGGGAGTACTAATACAAAAGGTATGGTATTCACTACCTTTCTTCCCCAACTTCCTTGAAAGTCGAGATGATGAAACATTTATTATTCACACTGTGTGATTGGGTTTCTGCCCGCTATGAGCACATCCATAAAAAATCTGATTTAATGAGCCTGATTCGACTTCTTCCTGCCCTTTATAACCGAATATTGCATTGGATTACATTACGTTTAAGAGGCTAACTTGGCTTCAGATATAGGAATTTACCATTTATACTTTGGTCATCTCGCATCGACATAGTTATTAGACAGGGCGTGTGCTGCTAGTAGTGCGTATATAGTAGTTCTAGATAATTTTAATATAAATGCTTTTCAAAATTCTGTGTTCAATTTGTAAATTGTGAGATTTAATCCTAGCTTGTTGAGTCGTGAATTACCCTGGTGCCTGGACCCTAGATCTATATGAGCAAGATAAGATAAGATCCAAGCTGTACTTAGCTATAGAGCCTCACCCACACCCCACCATCCATCTCTACCCAAACCAACCCCCAACCCCACTACATACCTACCTACCAAACACCAAACATCTCACCACCACAATGGCCAACCTCTCCGGTACCATACCCCCCCCTCACACTCCTCTCAACCACACCTACTAACACACCCTAGACGGGGAAGACTCCCAAATGCACGACTCTCCCTCCTCCACGCCATCCACCCCACCACTCTCCCACCCCCACCTCGTCAACACCGCCGAACACCTCTCCCTCCACTCGCCCCCAGAATCACAACAAACGCCACCAGCAAGCCAACAGGGTACCCCGATGATGGGCGAGGTTGCTGGCGTCCACAGGTCCCTCCGGAACGTGGGTGAGAGTAGTGGAGCCCAGAGCGCAAAGGAGGGGTTTATACCGAATTGGGCGACAAAGAGGGCAGTGGAGGATGCAGAGACGGCGAGGGAGAAGTTGGTAGATGGGAAGTTTAATTTACGTGAGTTTTTTTCTTTCCTTTTTCTATATATAACCCAGGTGAAAGCGTGCTGATGGTGTATGGTATAGGTTGGGTAGGTGATGATTATGATGAGAGTGATATGTTCAAGACGAATTAGAGGCGAGAGTTTATGGGCTTTTTTCTTTTAGTCAATGGTAGTTTGATATGGGCTGTACAATGCAATGATACATATGCGCACAGTATTCTTTTATCTTATTACTATCGGGGTATTGAAGCTCTATTCTTTGACCTTCAACTTCGAAATATCAACCTCCACGCCATCGTCGTCTACTTCGTCGTCTGCATTGCCAACTAGTCCACGTTCGTAGAGTTGTCTCCCTATACACTATTAGTATTGGTAGACTTAACAATGGGGGGAATCAACCTGTCAATCTCTTCTCCTTAACCGTCACCCTCTTTCCCTTCTCTTCGTCCTCCTTCTCCTGCTGTGCCTTCTTCCTTGCTGCCTCCTGCTCTTCCTTGAATTTTACACTCCACTCCATAAACCTCTCCCTCGTCACCAATGTCCCCCTAAACTTCTCCATCTCCTTCTCTTCCTCCTTCCTCAAAAAGTCTTCACGTTCCTTTTCAATCGCATTCGCCCGCTCGCTTATCAACGTCTCTGCACTCTCCTTCAACGTCGTTGCCAGCGAGAATATCATCGCCATACCTATATTCTCCTCGATCGTAGGTTCAAGCGCCGACAGCAACAAATCCTTATCCTCTGGAAACGACAAGCTAGACGTAGGCGATGACGTATCGATTGTGAGGTCGAGCTCCGGAGCTACATCGGGGTAGGTAGGTGTGTAGGTTACGTGGAGGTTTATTATTGCTGTTGGACAACATTTTCTCAAGAGAGAGAGGGGAAAAGTACTGTTAGCTGTAGTTAGGAATTTACCGGTGGGTGAGGCATACGGGGTTCATGGTCTTGTCCGGGGATAGAGGGGGGTTCGAGGACTAGTTGGATGCTGAACTGGGTGTCTGAGATCTCTATGAGGTTCGGGGGTGGTTAGTTGTGTGTAGAGATGTAGAAGAGATAGATTGCTTACGTGTGAATTCATCGGGGTAGATTGATTGTAAGACCTCGATCTCTTGGATCTGTTCTTCTGATGCCATCTTTGTGGGGAGTATTTATGTGTGGGGGGGGGTTGTAGAGGTTTCTGGGTGGGATTTTGTGTTTGGCGGGGTTGTTTCTTGTGTGTTGATCACTGCCTCAACAAGTTAGTCGTGGTGGGTTCCCAAAGACAAAAAATATTGGAAAAGTCTCCCCGCCAAACGAAACTTTCCCCTCCACCCAACTCACAACTATCCCACAATACCATAAGCAATAATGGCAAAAACACGCGCATCAAAACGAAAGTCAAAGCCTTCAAAGCGTGATAAATCACTCCTCAATTCCACCGGCGCATTCTCCTCGAATCCCCACGCTTCCAAACCACCCCCTCCAGAACCAACCCTCTCAGAACTCATTGCAGAAGCAACAGAGCTCCTCCATGTAAAAGGCGAGCTCGTCGAAGCTCTCGCACTCACAAAGAAGGCTCTACAGACAGACACTATATACCTACCTGCTCTCGAACTACTAGCTGAAATTCATGTCGAGATGGGAGACGAAGACAACGCCAGACTGATATTCGAGAAAGCCGCCCAACAGGACCCTGAAGGCGACGAAACAGGTCCCGAGAAATTCCTATGGCTAGCGCAATTGGGACAAGGAGGAGCAAACATGATGGAGTGGTATAATAGGGGAACGGAGGTGTTGAGGAAATGGATACAGATGCGGGATAGTGGGAAAGGAAAAGTGGTGGATGTAGGTGATGAGAGAGGATTGGAGGGAAAGCTGTGTAGTGCACTTTGTGCAATGGCAGAGATATACATGAGTGATCTATGGTACCTCCCCCCCCCATCTAGCTACTCTTTCACACCCCATAAACTAACACTACTATAGCGATGAACCAGACGCTGAGGATCGCTGTGAGAAATACGTAACGGAGGCATTGATGGTCGTCCCTACATCTGCCGAAGCTCTACAGACTCTCGCTAGTATTCGTATATCACAACAACGGCCATATGACGCTGTAGCAGCTCTACAACGGTCTTTTTCGCTATGGAAAGACCTAGACATAAGTAACCCCCCTTTTCCCTCGCTCCCTCCACTACAATAAAGTTAACAACCCCAGACTCCCCCGAAATACCAACCTACCCAATCAGGATTAATCTCTCTAAACTCCTGATTGAAACTTCCCAATACGAAACAGCCATAGAAGTCCTCGAGCGACTACAGCTTGAAGACGACCAACTCCCAGACCTCTGGTACCTCGGCGGATGGTGTCTCTTCTTATTCGGCGAAAAAGAATCCGAAGGCTCAGAGGAGCGAAAAGAGCTATGGGAATCCGCGAGGGAGTGGCTAGGGAATTGTGAAACGCTCTTTGTAGCGCTCGAGTGGGAGGATGAGGGGATAAAGGAGCATGCAGGGGAACTGATGGCGAGAATTACGGCGGAGTTAGGAGAGAACATTGAGAGTGATGATGATGAAGACGATGGAGAGGAGTGGGAGAGTGATGAGGGAGAAATGGATGTGGATTAACGGACTTTCTAAGTGGGATTGGGGGTTTAAAATATCTGGTGTTGTTGTATACGGCGTGGGAAATTCCCGAGTGATAATTTGTGAATTTGGTATAGTCAACCAGGCCAGCTTCTCTCACTACAAGGGTGAAGGATTGCATCTAATAGGCTCTATTGAGAGAGTAATATACTACAAAAATAATCCCTGGTGTTTTAAAGTGCTGGACTGTAAGTACACTTGAGACTATTTGACTGCTGATAGTTAGTCGCCAATCCTAACTATAGCAGTTGCAACCGAGTTGCGTATGCCTACACTGCATACTTTAAAAAATTTGCCCTAGACTAGAACTCACTCGCGGAATTTTCTTATTCCAGTGACTAAAAGGTCAAAACAAGGTCTAAAATTACACTAAATTTAACTAGCACTAGCTATCAGGTGCCTTCAATGTGTACTCCCTTTTGCACTGAGAAACCCCCTGGTGAACGGCTTGTATATACTCCACCAAATCCATATACGAACCCACAACCCACGAATACAGGACCTCAGGTAGACCCTTCTTACTTTCCCATCCCATCCCTTCTCAAAAAAAGGCTAGAACTGCACTAACAAATACACACTTCAAACAAAGTAAACCAAATAAACACTATGCGGCATCATAAGCAAGACACGAAAAGTACAAAACACAAGTTTTTTGACCCCTACGTGATTTGAACACGCAACCTTTCGATCTGGAGTCGAACGCGCTACCGTTGCGCCAAGGAGTCACGAAGAGTGAAATGCTTTGCTCTATATTGTTCGGGGAAAGCAGGGTACCAATATTAGGCGGGTAATAGTAGGTAACACATTAAATGAACTAGAACTAAAGCCAAGAGTAAACGAGATGGTATTTAGCTCTACTCGAAGGAAAATGTGCGAAGATGAAATTTCCCAGACAGCAGGCCAATTGTAGTAACTGAAAAAGCGAAAACAAAAACAAAAACATTATAACAAAATGAAAAAGGAAAACTGTCTAACAAAAATACAACTCATAGCAACATGAAGGTCCTCAAAGCCCGTCATGCTTTGCGTGAGAGGTAGGGATTTGGTATCAGATTAGTAGTTAGGTATAGAAGACAGAAAATTATGCCACGACAAGAGTATGATTAGGAAATTATAGTAGCCGGAGAACATATTTAATGTCCGACACCCATAGTTCCGTGATTAAAGTTGACAGTCCCAAAACCGTTGATGTTGATCCTACGGCAGGATTATTCTTGTGGTTAAGATAATAGAAACGAGAGCTAAAGATCCTTAAGTAATAAACCCCGCAAACACGGGAGAGTGTACGTATGCCGAGTTTCTGTGAGAGTAAAGCCTACTGAATATTAGTAATTTTTAAGAGTGATGGACAGGATAAACTGCTTACTTAGGCTCACAACATATGGTCAAGAACGGCTCGCCACTTCCCAGAGTCCAGTTATCACGAGCGGTTGTTATGGTCCTCGCATAAAAGAGTTTGCCAAATATACTTGAAAGTCAAATGAGATAACCCCGAATAAAATTCAAAAGAGTTAGATTAAATGACTACCTCGGCATAGATTGAGTATAATTCCAGATGATGAGGGTTAGTAGAAATTGCGTTTTATTATGAAAGGGTTATTTACCTAGATTTCTAATAATGCAACACGAAGGTGATTTGCCAGAATCCCAAATATGGATTTTCCTTCACGCATATCTCAGCTTCCCCATATCTGTAGCTGGGATTGGCTTTGAGGTGATCAATAGTTTATAAGGATCCACATTGGCGGTAGGAGACGAGTTTATAGACACTCTATACCTACCAAGGTTTGTCGGGTATGTTATGAGCCCTTCGTACTCAATATATTTTATAATATTCGTGATATACCAGTCCCTCTATACGAGAGAAATTTTTCTACACAGCGCGAGGGTGTTTCTGTTGTTTCTCCAGATATACTGTGGATAATAAGTCCAAAAAGGCGATTCCAAGACCGCCGGAGGGTAAAAATGGAGTACGGGTTCTGGTATACGCAATACCGCTAATATACGGAGGAGTCATTTTTTTAGCGAATGACAGGCACATGTGAGTTAACCAAATATCATGAGTCGCACGATTTCCCGTATAGCTTTCTAATTGACGCAAAATTATAGATCCCCGGTTTTCCTAGATAGGATGAAATATTTGTATTAGAATGTGGTAGTCTTTAGGAAATCAACCCACTTACCATCCATTACGAACGTTTATTAAGCATACTAGAGTTATTGAAAATAGCTGCTGGTATATTTCTTGGTGAATAGGTTTTTAAGTATCTGAATACCTTCTGCGTTTGTGGTAGGCTATAGGTTCCTAGAATTTTCTGGATAAATCCTAGGTTAACGCGAGTCACAGCTGTGGTAAGATTATAGTTCAGGATGCCCTTAATATGTCTCAGGATAATAAATAGCCCCTAGACTATAGAGAGGTAATAATAACTCCCTATACTGCCCCAGAGCGTAGAATGTAGAGTGGGGACTTTGTCTTTGGATATTACTCAAGGACTATAAGAGTTTTATCAATAGCAGAGGATTAATGAAGTTTACCTTTTATGGGAGTAAGATAAAATGACGGTGGCCGCCATGAGACCTTCCTCACCTGCCAGTACCGTTTTTTTCGTCGTCCTCGTCAAAACAGAATCCCGTCCACTACCATGTGTCTATTGATTTGGGTATACCGTCTCCGTATGCTTGTCAGCCTGAGATTGGATTGCATCTGAACATTCTTTGTTGTTTGTCATCTGTTGTGCTAGAGGAGTAAAATAGTAGAGAGGTGGAATGGAAGGGAGCAGAGGTCTAATAGTATTTTTTTTCTCTCTCTCTCCAGGTTACGGGGTCGAATTTAAGATTATGCTTAGTCGTCAAGGCTCTTCAAGACCAAAAGGCTGTTGACGACGATGCGAACACCTATACGGAAAAATCTGTGGGCCTAACCAAAACACGTAATTCTAATATCTAGATAAATATCATTGGGCACCTATAGAGCACTCACTTATGTACTATATTACCACTCATTCAATATATCCAGCTCCTTAGAGAGATCTATTTCGTTACAAGATTATAACTACATGTATGATAGAACATGTGGTTTAACCCCCTCCAGAAACTAGTTTTATTACACTCTACATTATCAGTACTATCTTTAGTTCTGCCGGTTTGGAGTAAAAAAGATTTTGGTACAGTCATCTTCAGTACCAGACTTAGGCCAAATAGTAAAAACGAGTAACGCAACAACCTACAGATGTCATTTTTAGGATAACTACGGGGCCAAGGCCTCAAATAATTTTATTCTCTCCCTAGTACCATGAGATGCATACATTTCATCACTTATCTGGTAGCCTGACCTGAGATATCACTATTTTTGCGCCTACAACCAAAAGTAGCCCATTTCCTCCTAATAAAAACAATTCAGTAATCTTCTCTGCTTATTCCATAACCCAAAAATCCGTATTGTGTTACAACTGCCCATAACCACCTCTAATATCAAACCAATACAAAGCCCAGATAAGCTCGTTTACAGGCGGTTCTCTCTAGCGTTTTGATTTCTTCGGCTGTGCCTTTGTCTTGGCCACTGCCTTTCTTTTGCGCGGCTTTGGGCTCTCTGGCTCGCTTTCCTCTTCCTCTTCATCTGTTTCTTCCTTTTTAACAGCTTTCTTAGCAGATCTCGCCGGAGCACGCCTCCTAGGTGCTGATTTCTCCTCTTCTACTTCACTATCTCCGTCCTCCTCTTTCTTAGCGGATTTCTTAGTAGGCTTCTTTGGAGCACTCTTCTTAGCTGGTTTCTCCTCTTCTAATTCACTATCCCCGTCTTCGTCTTTCTTAACGGATTTCTTAGTAGCTTTCTTTGGAGCGCTCTTCTTAGCTGGTTTCTCCTCTTCTAGTTCACTATCCCCGTCTTCGTCTTTCTTGACGGATTTCTTAGTAGCCTTCTTTGGGGCGCTCTTCTTAGCTGGTTTCTTGACCTCCACTTCACTCTCATCATTTTCATTCTCTTCTTCTTCCGCTTCATCTCCCCCTTTCTTGGGCATCTTTTGTAAACTCGGGACAAAGGCACTAGTTCTACTCCCCACCTTAACAAAATCAATCTTCTCTCCTGTCGGTAGCTTATTCACATTCCCCTTCCCCTTCCCCCACCGATGCACCATCAGCCAGTTCTCCGGAAATTTACTACTATCCGCCTCCACATCCACCGCAAGCTTTGTCACGTATCCCAGTGCCTCATGCAAGGAGGCAATTTGTTTCGTGCTAAGCGTATTTGTATGCTGTTCCGGGTGTATACGTGCATGATAAAGTATCTCATCGGCAACCCAATTTCCAATACCTGCGATAACGGACTGATCAAGCAGCCATGATTTTACTGGCATTTTGCGTTTCTCCAGTTTCTCAGTGAGCCATACGACACTGACAGGCTCGAGGACTGGGTCTGGTCCATTTTCGGCAAGTGGACTTAGGCTGCGGAGGTCGCCGGTAGGGTGGTCGATTAGACGGATACGGCCAAGGCGCCGGGCGTCGGTAAAGGCTATTTCGTCGCCGTTGGAGAGTTTTAGGTTGAATTTGATGTGTTTTGGAGGCCATATGGATTCTTCTGTGGAGATGCGGTAGTGAGCACCGGGGTCGTTTTTTATGTAAATCCAGCCGGACATGCCTGAGAGAGTTAGTTATATGATAGGTATTATATAGCAAAGTTGGGGTTAATACCAAAATGCAAGAGAGGATGCGGAGAGCTCTCCATTACCAGCCTATTTTTTGCTGTTTAGCTAGATGATTTCTTTATAGATATAAATATTGGACTCTACCAGAAGTATTTCCCCCACTGCTTGGCAGCAACAACTTTCTTCCCTTCCAGCGCAGTCTTGAATGCATTATGAGTTGTCTCCTTGTAGACGATGCTGTCTTCAAAGACAGTGATACTAGAGATAGTCTTCCCGACCAAGCTATTGCGAAGGCGGCTAACGATACGTGCGACTTCAGCAATCTCAGGCATTATGTCGGGACTCTTTTCTTGTTGCTGATACTGAGAGGAATACGGTGGGAAGACGTGACAAGGAGTCATAAACAAGGGGAATACGCGCCTGGACATCACAAGCTCTTGGCACCGTCATCAGAGCTAAGTGGGATTAGCCGGGTGTCATCCCACCACAGAAACCCCACGTTCGGATTTAATACTCTGTGAGTAATCTATAGATTCAGTCACCATATAACAATATTAACCGTGGCAAGACTATCAGAGTTATTGTGGTCCTCTCGTTCTCAGGTCCCTCCTCCTCCTCCTCCAGAATCACAAATGACTTCCTCAACCCCGGCCCCGTCGAGGTTTGACCATCCACCTCTGAGCCCACAGTTTTGTTTCTCAACTGGGGCACTAAAAGGTATGTTCTTTCCTCCTTTGTTTAAAGTGTTCAATATATTTATTGTCTTCTTCTACAGAGTTCCTTCGCATCTCCCGTTCTACAATCGATGACACAATCTCTCAGTCCCTCAACGCCCTCAATACCCCCTCTCTCACACCCTTTGACCCACGTTCTACGTCCACTACCCGCCGTCCCTTCACTCGGCTCCTCTCATCTACCTCGTGTCGTAGCTTCACAGATGCTGTTCTTCTCCCAACGTGGCAGTCTAGATCCGACGTCTTGAACTACTGTGCTTCAGTGGCGACAAGCGATGACCCAGACGATCCAGACTCACTAGTAAGGCTAGCAGCAAATGCGGTGGATAGGGAAAGAGTTGTTGACGAGAGATTGGACCCATACAGTGGGCGTTTCTTCCCGAGGGAGAGTAGGACTGAGGTGCTAGCGGGAGTGGTGAGGAATGAGAGGATGGTAGAGGAGATTGTGAGGGAGAGGACTTGGAGAGTGGTGGGAGAGAAGTGTAATGGTATAGGTGCGGGGAAAGGCGGTGATTGGAGGGTTGCGTTAGATGAGTGGAGGAAGAGACATAGTGGGAATTTATAATGAGCTTCTGAGATGCGCATATACTAACTACTTTTACTGTGATATATATTATGGGCGTTTTTTTAAAAATTTACTATAGAAAGGCCCATTGCTTTCCACTCATTCATGTTAATAAAAGCTGGATGGCACTTCGGTGTCCTATAATCTGATAATCGAGTGATAAACTGTGATTCCAATCTTCCATTAGTTGTGTTAAGAGGGAGAACCCTAGAGGAATAAGTATAATAGGAGCCTCTCATCCCAGTAAGTTTAACCGAAATATTAAGAAATAAGCTTACAGCTGCCCCCATGAGCCTGGCACGGCTTGTCATGGAACTGCATTGGCGTTTTTGGGAGAACTGAGGGTGAGAAAATCTTTAAGAACCCGAACGAGAGGAGTTACAGAGCTAGTGAAATCCTACTCTATATTCTAGCTGTTACATAAATAAAACAGCACTGGTGTGATTAGTAGATATATATACCTTTGTGTTTGCCTATTAAAAATAACTTCTGCGTTATTCAAACATACATATACATAGGTACTCGATAGTTTCATACTCATCTGTGGGGTCGTTAGGGAACCATAAATAAATAGCACCTCGCTCACCCATAAGCAGAATGTCCTTAGCGCCTGTTTTAACGGCATATTTACGCAGTTGACGGGTAATAGCTATCCAGTCATCAGTCATATCAACAGATTCCAATCCATCTACCCAAATATCAGTGAGAGATCCTAGACCCTAACCGAGAACCCATACCAAAGACGTCAAGAAGATTGTACACATCTTCCGGTGCTTTCAGTTCAATGATTGCGCATTCTTTAAAATGATAGACTCCACTCTTGTCTACAGAAACGATCCCAAACATCTAATCGGGTGTACCTTCCTACTCAGTTAGGGTTTCTACAAGATATGGAGATGATTGAGCACAAACCTTAGTGTACATCTGCTTCACGGAGATTAAGTTGTAATCACGATCTTCTGGAACCATAGCGAGCACAGCTTGCCAACTTGCTACTATGAATTGGGAATCAAGATAAAAGGAGACACGTGCTTCTATTGTAACAGTAAAGCTGGCAAGGGGCAATGAAAGCGGTGAGGAAAACCTCGTGGGCATCGAATGGATAAAGTCCTGAATTTCGATAGGGTGGCTTGAGGTGTCTTTCGACAGTGAACCTGTTAATATAGCATGGTATCCAACATTATTTTCACTAGATACATGTGCTGGTCGAAATTTCTTTAGAGGCTGGGGTGCAAGGTGCTGGTGTCGGTGGAGTTGCTAATAACTGCGCTGCTGAGAGTAAATGTGGTGGCTCCGAAGATAATTATTGTAAGGAAGACGACTGCATTAAGGGTTTTGTATAGGTTATTAGCCTTTCTAAAGGTAGTTGAGATGGAAATGGTGATGAGATGGAAATGGTGATGAGATGGAAATGGTGATGAGATGGAAATGGTGATGAGATAGAGATGGAATTGGATGACGTTGAGCCTTATATACAAAGTGACCTCACCCTACCCTAAGTCTTATAGTGCGCGCGAGGATAAAACTCCACATACTAACAAAAGTATATGTGTCCTATCACGGAGCGAATTAATCTCCATACCCTTTTATTAAACCTAGGAGTAAGTGGTTGTGGTAGAATAAAATCTCCTTTGGCTGTATAAAGCTCAGTTGGAACAGTTTCTTAATGCCCTCAGTGTGATGACATATATATATAGTATAATCATTAGAATATAATTGATTGTTAATTTTATACTAGCACAGGCCATATATTGCAAAACATTGTCTCTATAGGATATATGGTTGGGGTATACGGATTATTCTCTCTTGGGCTAGATTTTGGTGTTTTTTGGTGTTCCCGTATTCGGTTAGTATAGTCGTGCGTACTATACCAGGCTTTAATGCACATAAAGCAATAGAGAAGTTACATATGGTATAGCAAAAATATCATAGAGAAGTCCTATGCTTCTGAATATTTCGAGCTTCTACTTATTTACATCAGGCCGTCATAAAGTTAGACGGCCACACCTTCCACCCAGACACCCCTACCTAGGTAAAATAGGAGGCTCCAGCATTACAACTAGCCACAGCATAAGATCCGGATGGGTGCCCGGGTAGAGGATGTGGTCGTCTAATTATTTGACCTAATAGGGACACTGATATGATACTCTCCTATTACAACGCGTTGGATTCTTACATCTCATCAAGGCCCAAAGCGGCTGTGGTGTTGTCTTGTGTGAGCCAGCGCTTACTGTTTCTAGCCTAAAGCTCCCGACACGATCTTAAAGGCAGAGGGCCCGGGCCGGTTGGCAACCGTTGATCTCCCGGTCTACCACACAAGAATGCTGGGCCCAGAAATGCAGGCTTTGATACCTGAGAGATGTACCTGCCTTAGCCTACTGATGTACTTATTAATCCCTCTCTATTGAGGGCTTCCAGCCGTTTGGGCCTTAACCGTTGATGCGCCTTATGGATCGCGCAATGCGATAAGACACTCACGCGATAGAGGGTGAAATTCGACCACCAAACGTCAGCACGCCATTGACTTCCCTAATGATGTTGTTTTCTCGCCGATGGCCTAATGCTTAGCGGGACCCTGCGTGAAATTAATTTCCCCAGCGTCTCTTAAATTCATCTCAAGAAGCTTGACCCCTTTCTCTTTGTCTCATTATAGCTGTAGCTCTCTTTACAGTGTAAAATACCGCTTCAATACGATACACAAAATGTTGCTAGGACTCTATAGAGCGCTGAGGACTTCTTCCTACCCTTTTTTAACATTTTTCTTCCTTGCTCTTTCGGTCTGTATTGCAGCGGTACCGATTGTTTACTCTACCAATACCTTCAAAGATATCCCCGGATACATTCAGAAACATCTTACCGCAAGACCCAACTATATACAAGCTTCACCCTATGCCGATCAATCTCACCTTCTCGACCTTAATACCCTCACCAAACCCCACAGTCTCATGGCTCAGGGGCTGACCATTATGAAGCCGCTGTCTGAGAAATATGCTCTCACGGCTTATAAAGAAGCCTTTAACTGGCAAGAGGTCGTGGATAGAGTTAGGAACTTGGCTGAAGCTGAGGATTACATTTTTCCGGCGACTAGCTTCTATGTTATTGTCTTCCGCTCGAGGATTAACCCTACTTTACATAGGCCTATACTATGGGAATTGGATAAGGAAGCCCATGAGGAAGCTGTTATTTCAGGATGGTTACTAAAATACTGGTATGGGACTCCGGATGAGGAAGGATATAATTTAGCAACGTGAGTATTTCTAGTAATTAGTTTAATTTTATCAGAGAAGTCTTCATTGCTAATACGCTCTTTGAATTAATAGCTGTGTTTGGAGACACATGGATGATGCAAAGAAGGGCGGCCGTGGAAAGGTAAGAATTCTTGGTTTAATGTTTAATTAACAATATTAACCTTAGAAATAGGCACACAATAAGGCTATGAGACATGTCCAAGGTTTCTACCTAAAATGGGACGTTGAGAGACTGAGTCTCGCCATTGGTGAAGGTGCAAAAGAGTGGGATATCGTCGATTGGTTTACTGGTCAGCCTGTGGAGAGTGAATATAAATAAAGTTTGGGATGTGATACTGGTTCGGTGAGTACGGCGTTTTTAGAGTAACTTTTTTTTTCCATAGGAGGTGACTGCTAGAAACATATGGGCGGCGTCATTTCAGAATGTATTAGATAATCTTTTGGTTTTTCGTTTTGGATTCAAGGAATTTAAGTAATCATTGTCATTTCCATAAAGTACTCTGAACGTCGGCGATCGACAAGATCTCCGGGCCAGTGAGTCGGATCCTGGACCCTTTCAGAATACTTCGGAGCCGATGCTGGCCGTTCGGCTCCCCACAGCCTGTCGGCGCCGCATTCCAACACACTAAGTGCACAGGGAGCAACGCTAATGGAACCCCTCCTCAGAAGTGCGTTGGACAACAAACCCCTCCTTTTTCTTTTTTCTGCTCTTTAAAGTAGTCCCTATTCCCACTTCTTTTTTCTTTTCAACCCCACTATACATCAATCTCCATCTCCTACAAACTCGTAAGTCAATTGAGCCTTATAGCCTCTTTCCTCACTGATAGAAGAATCATCGCACTGATAATCAGAAGTTTCATCAAATAAACAAGACAATATGAGCGCCCCCGCACAGAAGTTCAAGGTTGCCGATATCGTAAGTACCCCCATTATTATCACTACAGGCTTCTCAAAGCCAATTGATGGGTGCAGATGTGCTAACATAATGATATTGATTTAGTCTCTTGCGGCGTTCGGTCGTCGTGAGATTGAGTTGGCTGAGAATGTAAGTTTTCTCCCCCTATAAGCCTGATATTTAGTTGATAATGCATGCTAACAACGGTTATAGGAAATGCCTGTATGTGTACCTTGGGTCTTTGAGCCAATGAACTGGCATTCTGACATTCTTGATGATAGGGTTTGATGCAAACACGTACTAAGTACGCTGCAGACCAGCCTCTCAAGGGTGCCCGTATGTACCCCGTAATATAAAGGAAATTCTTGATTGGGAATGGTGCTAACATGTAAACTTAGGCATTGCTGGGTGTCTTCACATGAGTATTTCCTCTCTCCTAATGAAAACCATTTCATGAAATGCATTATCTAATTTTCTACTCAGCCATCCAAACTGCCGTCCTAATTGAGACTCTTACTGCCCTTGGTGCTGAGGTTACCTGGTCATCTTGCAACATTTTCTCCACCCAGGACCATGCCGCCTCTGCTATCGCCGCTGCAGGTGTTCCTGTGTAAGTTCTCAATCTAATAACTCCTAATATATGCATTTTTCTGACTTCTTTTAAGTTTCGCCTGGAAGGGTGAGACCGAAGAGGAATACAACTGGTGTTTGGAGCAACAGCTCATTGCCTTCAAGGACGGCAAGAAGCTTAACTTGATCCTCGATGACGGTGGTGATCTTACTGCTCTTGTCCACAACAAGTACCCCGAGCTTCTCGAGGACTGCTTCGGTGTCTCAGAGGAGACTACCACCGGTGTCCACCACTTGTACAAGATGCTCAAGGACGGCAAGTTGAAGGTTCCCGCCATCAATGTCAACGACGCTGTCACCAAGTCCAAGTTCGACAACCTTTATGGATGCCGTGAATCTCTTCTAGACGGTATCAAGCGTGCCACTGATGTAATGATTGCCGGAAAGACCGCCGTCGTTGCCGGTTACGGAGATGTCGGAAAGGGGTGTGCTGATGCTCTCCGCTCTTTCGGTGCCCGTGTCATCGTCACCGAGATTGACCCTATCAATGCTCTTCAAGCTGCTGTCTCTGGTTTTCAGGTCACCACAATGGCTGAAGCTGCCCCTCAGGGCCAGATCTTCGTTACCACAACTGGCTGCACTGACATCTTGACTGCTGAGCACTTCAAGGTTATGAAGGATGACTCCATTGTCTGCAGTATGTCTCCGATTCCCATATTATAAATTTAGATTTTTATATATATTAACAACTCTCAAGACATTGGCCACTTCGACTGTGAAATCGACGTTGCCTGGCTCAAGGCCAACGCCGAGAAGGTCGTTTCTATCAAGCCTCAGGTCGACCGCTACCACATGCCCTCCGGCCGTCGCATTATTCTTTTGGCTGAGGGTCGCCTTGTCAACTTGGGATGTGCCACTGGCCACTCTTCCTTCGTCATGTCTTGCTCTTTCACCAACCAGACCCTTGCCCAGATCTTGTTGTTCAACTCCCAAAACAAGGCTTTCACCGACAAATATCCCGAGTTCCAGAAGGCCGCTGGCAAGCTCGAAGTTGGTGTTTATACTCTTCCCAAGATTCTTGATGAGGAGGTTGCCCGTCTTCATCTCGACCACTTGGGCGTTAAGCTTGAGACTCTTTCTGCTAAGCAGGCTGAGTACTTGTCTCTTGAGGTCGAGGGACCCTTTAAGTCCGATATGTAAGCAAACCCCTCCCCATTCCCTGACCTTGTTCGTTTGTATAAACATCTACTGACTCTCAGCCACAGCTACCGTTACTAGACGGTCTTATTTAGCGAATGTAGAAAAATAGGGTGGGCGCATAAAAGTATTTGTCTTCAACGGCATCTTTTAAGGAATGAGTATTATGTTTAAAACAATCTTTCCATGGGTTTCAAAAGGGTTTCAAAAAAGGGAACGGTGGGGCGTACTTGGTTTTCAACAGCCAGTGGGGTCAATTTCAGTTTTATTTCTTTTTCACACTTCCTGGTACTAGCCAGATATAGTTTTAAAAAATTATTGAAGAAAGAGGCGTAAGCCACATTTCTGATGGTCAAATTTTTTTATTCTGAATTATCGTGAACATGATGGCAAAAATAAATGCATGCTACGGACAACCGGAAAGTCGTTTACCGCATGGTATTTATTAGGAAAGCCCTGTCACGGAACCAATCTAGACGCTTCAGAAATCTAGTGTCCTAAAACATCAGGTGAACCCTTTGTCGTGGAGTGTTTCATCGAACGTTGCCATTAGTAGTATTAGGAATGAGTTCAAGTATGAAAAACTACGACCGATTTCCGGCTGTAACGGCCAAAAGGTAAAGGAGGTCTTCATACCCCAGTTGTGATTTCTGGTTCGAACCCTGTGGCCGACGTTTCACCCGTGCGAGTAATCCACGGAGCTGACCGTTGCTAAGGGCGGGAAGTAACCTTCAGGGAAGTAATTCTGCAGAGAGTTCTCCCCACTGGGTGGCGGCGCTGGACTGCACTGTGAGCACTGTGAGCGGTATGGGATTTAGGGCAAGGGCCAGGGCTGACTTTTTGATGTTTCTTTCCTTTGTTTTTACCCTTGTGAGAGGCTGAAAGTTCATCCCGCTGGGGAGCTTTTGGGTGGTTCGTTTCCTGTTTACCGGACATATGCTGTCTTTCCGCCATTTGGCGTATCAACTGCCCTCTATCTTTGCGTGCGACGCCACAATTGATACCCCTAGCTGAGCACCTCCACAGCGACTCTCAGCTTCACCGTAGTTAACCATACCCGTATCAGAAGTGCCAGGATCCCCCCCACGAGATAGCTCTGGGCAAAAAACAAGCGCGCTCGTGATTCCATTTTAGACAGCTACACCAACCTTAAGAAATTCAAACAACCACCACCACTACTCCAACACCTCCCCCCCTCCTACTATACCATTTTGCAATTCCCCCCGACGGCATCTCCATGAATGCCTTTACTCAACCCATACCTCCGTGCCTTCTTTCGCTCCACACTCCCCGCTCAATGCACTCCCGTTCAAGATTACGTACGGCTACCATTATCTACACTTCTTTCGAGCATACAGAGAGCTGATAGCCCCACTAGATTCTCCTCGTCCCTACAACCGAGATTCTCACCAATACCCGCGATCGGGAATCCGGAGCGCTTTACGCTGATCTTGCGGGGGTGGATGAATTCCTGGGGAGCCATGTGTTACGGGTTCCGAGTGGAGGAAGTGCGAGCCCTATGGTGGGGAGTAGGGAGAATAGGGGGAAGGCAAGGCAGTTTACGACATTTAATGGGCGGACTGTGGTTGTGAAGGATAGCTGGGTTTATTCGAATAAGGGTGCGTCTTTCCTTCCTTCCGCGGAGGAGGTCGGGAAAGTGGGTGGGTGGGGGTTATTAGAGGGGATGGGATGAAATGTTAGGAAGGGGTGGATTGGAAGGCAAGATGAACTGATGGGGGGATACAGGTTTCAGGAGCTTAAACCAGGCGCAGCTACTGAACGATACATTATTCTATCCGGATATCAGCGATCCCCAGCAATGGCTTATTTACTTCATATCCCGCCCGCTTATCGGTAGTCTAGAGGTTGTCTCGACTGTTCCCCCGCAGTTACGAGATCGTACAGCCGTCGATACTTCTGCCTCGAGACCCAATGGGCCACCCTCATCGTCAAAAAAGAAAGATGTTAAATCTTTCAATGAACTCTTAATGCTCTTCCCTATGATCGCCCGTCAAATGCAGCCCGGTCTCGAAAAGCTATTTCAAGATTTTGAGGTCTCCTTTCAGAAATTTAAACCGCTGCCTCTACCCCCGCCTTCACCTCGGAGCGTGGCATCTGGGGTATCAAGTAGTCGAGCCTCGACTCACTCAAGCGTTAACGGCGATGTCTATAAACAAGCTGCCGACGAAGCCGAGATCCGCCAGAGTCTAGAAAATGCAATCATGACGGCGGTAGACCTATTCCAGCGGATCGACCAATCTCAGCTCAACCTCCTCGCAACAACGACAGACCTAACAGGCCCGGCGTGTGATCAGTTGATTGAACGCTATGTAGCCGAGCAACTCCATGATTCTATCCTATTCCCCAGGATCTGCGCAACAAAAAGTATCGAGGATGAAGAGCTAGAAGGTAAAATTATGGATATGGCGAATGTGGACTTAACACAAGTCGGAATACCGGCCTTGGACCAGCAGGAGAAGAAGAGTTTAGTACAGAGACTTGAGAGGGGGATTAAGAGTTTCGCAAAGATTGGGACGGCGAAGAGTCCCCATGCTATGACGGAGTACCTTCTTGAGACTGCACAGACACTTACTCGACTCGACGATGACCCCCCGGAGACTGAGACTGTGGCACCCAAAAACCCAGAGAAGAGCACGGTTGTGACCATGAACGCGGATATGCTTGTCTCCCTCCTGCTCATCGTTGTCATTCGAGCAAAGGTGCCAAATCTCCACGCGTGTCTAAGCTACATGCGTAATTTTATATTCGCGGAGGACGTCGAGCAGGGTGAAACAGGATATATACTCAGTACCCTTGAAGCAGTGCTATTCCATATTGCACAAGATCATGCACTATCTGCGGCAAGCAGGGGTAATGAGAAGTTATGGAGGAGTGTACGAGCGGGGGATCTAGAGACAGTGAGGAGACTACTAGAAGTTGGAGGGGATCCGAGGAGTAGAGCAAGTAGTCGGGTGAGATCTGATGATGGGTATGAATCTAAGAGTGAGAGCGGGAGTGATGAGGAAAACAGCGAGGGGCAGGATGGGGTACCGACAGTACAGGTTTACAGCCCGGTTACTGAACATGGGGCAGGTTTTATGGAAGAGCTACAAAAGGTGTCGGAGACAAATGGAGGTGGAGATGAGGAGTCTGGGTCAGAAGAGACCGAGGAGGTGGAGGACGGCAGGGTGACAAAGACCACGGAAGAGATCACCGAAGATGATACCATAAACCATGAATCTACGACCAACGACGATGGTAATGAAGAGATGACAAGACCGAAAGACGAACCACCCAAGAGTAAAGAAACCGCGACGGAAGAACCCGCTATTGATGAAGCCGAGTCTTCACAGGATGCTTCAAAGAATGGCGAACAAGAAATTGAAGAGGAGAAGGAACTTCCTACGGCCCCCAATGGAGATATATCTCTAACCGCTACCGAAAATCTTGAAGAGGTCTACATCGACCCTTTCGAAGCCGCACCTGCTGATAACTCATCCGCCCCCTCAGGCAGTATCTCAACTTTACGAATAGAAGATATAACCACTGACGGTCAAGACGATACTGCTTCTCTCCTAAGCATCGCTCTTGCTCCACCAGTACCGGCAAAACCATCACGGGCGTCCCCAAATGGACGAGCAGGAGTAGCCCGGTTTGAGGTTGATGAACCCATCCCGTCAATAAAATTCTCGCGTCGGGACAGATGGAGTACGGCTAGTCTTGCAACAACCATCAACGATGCAGGAAGTATGAGGAGATTAAGTAGGACATATACTTCGCAGTCTCAAACAGCAGATAGTTTCTCCGTTGAGAAACTGAGTAAGACACGGAACGCAAATGGGGAGAGTGTGCTCATGATGGCTGTACAAGAAAGGCGGATAGAAGTACTACAGTATCTCCTCCAGACTAACTTCTTTGACCTCGAATTCCTTGTCGAGGATACCAATAACGAGGGGACTACCCTTCTTTCTGCTGCGGTACAGGCGGAGAGTCAAGAGATCGTAGACTTGATATGCCCGCGCTTATTCGAGCTCGAGGAACCAGCGCTAAGGCGGTATTTTGCCCGTCCTGATACAGCGGGGAGAACAGTTGCACATTACCTCTTTAACACTCCAGACCTCATCAAACGTCTTGGTCGCTGGCTACCGTGGAAAACAAAAGATAAAAATGGCCAAACACCTTTATTCGCACTATGTCGTAGCTATGATCACACACGATACAAAGAGATGGTGGGGTCTGCGATTAAGCAAGCGCAAGCTTCACAAGGGGATGGATGTAAGCTGCACCTTGACGAGCATGTGGATAATAAAGGGAACACGCTGTTACATATTGTGGGAGACCCAGCAGTATTGAGGACTATGTTACGATGTGATTCGGAGGTGAATGCAGTTAACGATCGAGGTTTCACGGCGTTGATGGTTGCGAGTAAGTATGGACGAGTGGAGATGGTAAGGACCTTCTTTGCCGATGGGAGGGTGGATTTGTTAGCGAAGGAGTTGAGAGGCTTGACGGCGGTTGAGCTGGCAAAAGATGATGATGTGAGGAATCGGATTGATGGTATATTTCCCTAGTATACTTTTGTGCGGTAGCAGTGCTGATCTAGGGGTAGATTTGGTGCTTTTCCAAAATCCGCATGCGGATGATGGAAGGGTGACTGCAGTTGTGAGGAGCTTTTTTGTAGAGGATGCAACGATCAGGGTGGTTGTAAAGAGCGGTGCACCAGCGGGGGAGAGTACTTTCACAATTACAACATGCCGGCGCTCCCTAACAGACTTCCAATTCCTCGCACAGTGGCTCCAATACGAGAACCCTGGATCATGGCTCCCAACACTATCCGTACTACGAAGCCCATACCAGATACCCTCAAAACCCTCAAGATCGGTATTGAGAGATATTCAGTTGCGTGTTGACTGTTTTCTCCGAACCCTGCTTACGCATTCAACTTTCTCGACACATGAGCTACTATGGGAGTTTTTTCTAGTACCCGACCTACAACAGGAGTTGATGATCGAGAGGAGTAAGAAGAAGGCAGAGACGAGAATGGAGAGGATTAGAGAGGATTTTACACCGATAGAGGATATCAGAGATGTAGAGATGTTTGTGAGCTACGCAAAAGATAGTGTGAGGAGTGTCAATTACGCTTGCAGGAGTGTTACAAGGAGGGCTACAGCGCTGAGGTATAATATGTTTGGTGAGTTTGATATCTCCTCGTTCTCCCCACAAGACGGTAGTGACTAATTGAATTATAGATCTATCGGATGCATACAAGCTCTGCCAGAAACATCTCGGCGGGTTCAAGTTCCTGCAAGACTCTGAACACCTTTCTGCTTTCAACCGCTTCTCAGATGCCATCGTGCCCAATGAATCAAGTCCTTATACCCTCTTCATTGAAGAATTCCGGAACCTACAGGCCTCACTCAACGGGGTCATGGCAGCCATGGACCGTCCCCGTCAGCTCATCAATGAGATGTCAGTCCTTCAGAAGCGAGTAGACAAACACATTCTATCACTCCGACGGTCTGACCGCTGGCCGTTAGGCTTGTTGGATGACACGCGGGCGAAGATTCATCAAGAAGCTGCAGAGAACGTCGCGAAGAGTAAAGAAGAGTATCTACAGCTAAGTAGTGAGTTACGATATACTCAGACTGTTGCGGCGGCGGAACTGAGTAGTTTCCATGATCTCCATGAAAAGATGGCGAAGAGGGCGATAAGGGATTTTGCGAAGAGGTGTGTAGTGAGCGAGAGAGCAAAGTTAGAGAGTATGAAGAGGGCGATTAGGGGTATATCGAAGTTGGGGTTTGAGAAGCCTCCTAAGGCAGCTGAGAACTAGGCTTTAGGAAAGTGGTGTGATGCATGATTTGGCTTTTGTTGTAGGCATTGGGTGCGGATTACTTGGGGGGTTTTTTCTTTTCTTTTTGGTTTTTGGAAAGCATAATATTTTTGGTTACTTTCATCCACTAGCCATTGGCATTTCCCCCGTTGCTTCCAAGTTTCAGCCCACTTTTCGTAGGAAGGAGTTTTGTCTAAGTACTTGGAAGGAGTACAAAAACTAGAGACCATTCATTACTCCAGTTTCATGATTGGTCCTTTCTTTTTTTTCTTATCGTTGCCTAGAGTTCATGTAGTTTTATATGGATATGCAGGGGTGTTTGGTGTAGGCTTAAATGTGTTTTGGTGGAGGAGGGGGGATTTTTCCTTAGTACTGTTGGGTCAAAACCAGCTATCTAAACGTTCCTCTGACTCTTATTGCACGGTCTCGTATTATACTGTGTCTTTTTTTTGAGGTGGTACAGCGTTTTAGTAACAATGCCTGTCCATGGTACAGCATCTTTTACTACCATGCCCTGTCCATGGGTCCCAAAATGCCTGTCAACAACGGCTGCTTTATTTCGACAGACCAGGATGGAGGGGTTGTGGGAATATGTGATGAGAACGGCGCTTTCTTTTGTGTTACATCTGAAATTCCCCTCTTTTCTCAATCCTCCTGGTTGATATTGAATATCTGAGGGTAGCCCTCCTGGGACCCCACTATTGTAGAATGAAAAGCTCCAATCTCCCTAATGATAGCATTTCCAAAAGAAGAAAGAAAAAGAAAATATAAGAATAAAACACCCCCCACCCTCAGTTGCTAATAATCCTTTTCTGCTCAAAAAAAAAAAACTTTGTTGGACTCCAGCGCGTTGTGAGAAGAACCTTTCCAAAACATAATCCGACATTTCCCTTCGTCCGACACCATCAATTCGCCACCACCAGAAAAAAAGAAAAAAAGAAACATCCAAATAAGGAAGGGAAAAAAAGGAATAAGAACCACCCAACCCCAACATGATTGAAGAAAAAGAAAAAAAGAAACCAGAGCTTATGCATTATGGGAAAGATATTATCTATTTAAAAATTCGTGAATATATAAGAAAAAAATTATGTTTATTTGTTTTTTTCTTTTCTTTGAGGCTTAGTACGCCATTGGATATCCATGTTCGGGTTGGGGACCTTGCTGCGGTTGGTGGTCATCCACTGGACTAAACAGCTCCTGATCTGCTGGCTGTTGATTGTCCACAGGGAGGAATAACTCCTGATTTGCTGGGTGGTAGTTATCTACTGGGAGAAAAAGCTCCTGGCTTGCTACAGATGGAATCATTGGTGAAGCTGGTCGGGAGGGTACTGGAGTAGCACCTCCTTGGGGTGTAAATGAGAACCCTGTAGGATGTTGTGGAGACGAAGCCTGCGTCGGGGAGAAGGCGGTCTGCTGCTGAGAAAACGATGCTTGTGTTGGCGAAAGTGTAGCCTGCTGCTGAGAGAAGTTTGCTTGTATTGGTGAAAGTATAGGTTGTTGCCGAGAGAAATTTGCCTGCGTTGGCGAGAGTGCAGCCTGCTGCTGAGGAAACGTTGCCTGCGCTGGCGAAGGTGGTGCCTGCTGCTGAGGAAATGTTGCCTGTGCTGGAGAAGGTGGTGCCTGCTGCTGAGGGAATGTTGCCTGTGCTGGAGAAGGCGGAGCCTGTTGCGAGCTCACCTGTCGTGAAGAGACGGGCCCTTGTTGATTCGCAAACCCACTCCTCACTGGCGAATAAGGTGGTAAACTGCTTCCCCTTGGACTTCCCAACACCTCAGCCGGGAACGGCCCCCTCTGTGACCCAGTCGGCGTACGCGGCGAATCCTGCCCCTGGAAAGCCTGTGGTGGATATCGTGGGAATAACTCCTTTTCATCTACAGCTACCTGAGCACTAGCCCCATTCTTATAGTCTGGTGGTGGGGTCGCCGTATGCTGGGGGACATTAAAAGTGGTAGATGTTGGCGTACTAGGTTTAGGTGTTCCTGGAACTACGGGGGCAGGTGGTGCGGTGCTGTTAAATGATGCGGTAGACTTTTTGGTCTTCAATGATATGGCTTCATAGGGTGTACGGTCTGGGGACTCGTAGGCTGCGAGAAGGGCTCTTCCTTGCTGACGCTTACGATGGCAGGCCCAGATTCCGATAATGATAAGGAGGAGGGCAATGCCGCCACCAGTTGCCACGGCAATAATCATATTGGTACTGAAGAATGGCTCATTTTTTCCCGATGATTTTGCAGCTGAGGATGTGGATGCGGATGGGGTTGAAGAAGCAGTTGTTGTAGCTGTGGAAGTTGGGGATAAGGTTGCGGACGAAGATACAATATCTGATGATTCTGGATCGCATCCACCCACGGAATTACAAGTCTAGGGGACTATATTAGTCTGATTTATAGTATAAGGGGTTATAAGACGTTTCTTACAGTGCCTGAAGGACAACAGGCTGATGTATCTGTACAAAATGTATAACCTGTTGGACAAGTATCGTCTCTAGGACGCAAGCTCAAAGGAGATGCATTTGCAGAAATTGAAAAGTTAAGTAATAGAATAAGCACCGAAAGTATAACGGGCCATGAGGATCGGTGAAGCTGCATCGAGACTGAATATAGTAGTTGGTACCAGTAATAGATTGTTAGTTAATAAGGAGTGAACTTTAGTTATTGTAATGAATGATGACAATTCCTGTGTTTCAATGAATGAATGTAACGTCTGACCAAATAAATGACTGACTGTCGAGAAAAAAAAGAGAGCTGCGCCAATTTTTTTGTCGATTACTAGGAATTCCGGAGACCCGGCTGGGGGGAGGTCGCTAGTATTTAAAAAACCCTCTTCAAGATGTTTTAAGACATCTCGAAGATCCTAAGCCGCAGCCCCCACCTGTGAGACTAAGCCCGCTTGTTCCTTGCGGCATAGGCTTTCCTCTCCCCAGGTTCTACCCATACCATAATCGTCGCGATTGGCTGGGCGCTGTCGTGACGTTGACCAACTGGACCCGTGAAAGTAACACACTCTGTTGGGTCCTGTGGTACGAAGGCGGTACAGATGTGGAATAACCCGGAGATCATAGCCTAGTTGCACGAAATCGAGCGGGAAAAAGGGGAATTATTATGTGTTTTTTCTTCTTCTTCCCTCTGCAGGGGGAAACACGAGGAGGCGTAAAAGCACCATGCAACTCGTGAGGTTTTAAGAGGGCAAGAAACTCTCCGCCCCTTTGCTCACTCCAATTCATGTTCAATTGATCGTTGCACCCACACAGCCAAGCCGACGGCGATGAGGTCCAGGGGGATTATAGTATATTTCTTCGGCTTTTCTTCTTTCTGTTTTCTAGCTTGATCTACGCCGTGGATGGTTAGTGGAACGGATGCCCGGAATCCGTATATATTTTTTTTAAAATAGATTTTTAGAGGCGAAATTTGCTAGCCAAGTTACTGGAAGGAGAAAAAATTGCTCACGCTCAGGGCACGGCTCGGGCCGTAGTGGTTCGTTTCTCCAAGACAGGAACGACAAGAACTCCCCCAACGGGGAACATGCATGAAATTCACGATGAATGAGGATATCGCACATTACATACCCTAGCATAATTCAGGAACCGATTGGTAAAGGGAAGATATGACTCGACTCGCTTAGGCAGTACTGGGTGACTTCGCCTCATTACTATGAAATGAAATGATCTTTTGGAAGAATTCGGGTACCAGGTCGTCGGTAGTTTGCAGCTTTACTAGGGCCCTACGATGCGGTGTTTTCTGTTCGTTCTCGTCTCGCTTTCTCGAGCTGATTCTGGATGTCAGGGGTATCTAATACCCACTGCACGTGGTCATTCTTCTTCTGACACCTCCTGTAACCTAATGTTTCGTTCGACATACCACCTTTATTCTTCGTCATATTTCCGCGGATGGTGAGTGTTTGATGGAGAGACCTCCACAGAAGGCCCAAGAGTTCCCGTGGGTTAGTCCAATAACGCTATTGGCCAAGACTAACTATTCGGGGCCCACCGCTGGGTACCTCTATTCAGCCGGTAGATCTCCCTTTGAATTTGCCGGTGCATTGACTACATTCCCTAATATGTAGGGACAATCATGGCACGTCACTCGGGAGCTTCTTCTCCTCATGGTATATCTTCAACAATGCCTTCCAATAAGTTTCAGCCCAGCCCCAAAGAGACCCGCAATGTTTGTAGTTCTGGATCTTATACGATGTCAAAGCCCACTCTAGGAGAATTGCACAAAAACGCCAGTATACCCTAGTGTAGTTGCCACTAGATTGCGCCTTGCAGCCCATTGGTTTAAGCATTAAATAGTTAGGGCCTTATATTGCGGCCCTATATATAAATATAAGGTCGCCTAATAGACTAAAAATGCGTATATATAAGCCACTTGGTGCTTGTATTCTTTAGCAATTCGTGTGACCGGCTCCTGTGGGTGGTTTCTGTGGGGGACCCCCTATCTAGGGAGGGGTCACGATACATAATCGATACTGTAAAGCTCAAAGTCACTACGGACGCTTACGCATCTTCAATTACACGTGTTTATAAGAGCCAATGATTAGATCATCGATATGCAGGGCTATCCTGGGCCCTGCTTGACCCATGTAAGTGTAGCTATACTGTATTCTTGTGATTAATCCGCTTTTTGTTTGTTTCCCTCTTTACGGCTGCAAATGGAGGTACTCGCGTGTCTGTGCACATATTACCTATTTCATCTCCGGGTGATAAACTCAAGCCAAGATACTGTCACCTGTCACGAAGATCAAGATCGACGTGAAAAATCCCCGTTATATATCGTGTTTGTTTGCAGACCGTACTTCTGCAGCTAGACATGGTGCTTGAGATTGAGTTTGTCGATACTTACCTTATTTCTCTGTAGGAGCGGCTTCTCCACCATTGTGCGTTAAGTGTACGCGTGTACGTGAATTAGAGGACCAAAATCACCATGGGTCAACAGGCTCATTCAATTGAGCACGCGGAATTAAACCAACCATCTAGCTAACGTGATAGTTTTGCTTCATGGTGTTTAGAGGGCTGTACGCATAGAGACTGGTTGTGTGTGATTTCAGAAGGAGTTTTATTTGTGCCTGGAGTGGGGTTTGATCAGCTTTGTAATGTCAGAAATCTGGTCAGTTAGAATGGTCATATAGGTGACCCATGCGAAGGATCTATTCTTGTCGAGCCTCCTTTCCGTCCTCAACTTTCTACTCGTCCAGCCCTTGAGATTCAGATATTTCCGCTTGGGTGCCAATCATTTTGGGCGGCACAAATAAAGACATAATTAGTATCACCCTTCAGAACGCATCCCCTATCTCTCTACAGCAATCACCAATTGGCCCTTTCTCTCGCCTCCTTGCTGTGGTCACTTACCCCGGTTCCTGGTTGCGCCACACCTTACAGATCACCCTCTCCAAACCGCACTCGTCAACGCCACACCGTGAGTCCCTCTTGGGTCTCCAGTCCCCACCCCCATCTCCTCCCCGAAATTCCCGGAAATAAATCGCGTTTCCCCCCAGAAATCGCCAATGGCCACGACCAGCACCAAAGCCCAGCGCGAAGCGCGCAAGCCTACGCGTGTTTTTGACGAGGTTGTTGACGTCCCTGATACGGACGGGGAGGTATCGGACGAAGGGGAGGGGAGCTCACGAGATGAGCCACCAACCGTAGTGGGGCAGGCTACGTCAGAAGATGAAGATGAAGATGATGACGATGAGGGGGAAATGTGGGAGACGGAGTCGTTTCTAAGGGATGTGTTGGGGGATTCGGGCTCTCCAGTGATCTTTGAGCCCCGTGAGTGATACCTTGTCGCGTTTGTTCCGAGCCAACGAGGCTAATCGGGGGACCGCCACGAATAGATGAAGACGCGTTCTCGGTCGAGGAAGCACAGGATCTCCGACAGCTTCTGCGGAAGATTGGGGAGAAGGAGTTCCTCGATCAGACTATCCGGAGTAAAACGTTTACTGCAAAGAAGCTTATTACAGCTTTTGGGATCAGGCCGGTCGGAATTTCCCGTTCACCGGTTTGTGATACGTAGAGGCTGACATTACTTTTCTTTCATCTTTTTTGTGACAACAGCCCGAGTTTATGGAAGGCTCTCCTGATACTGCGTATTATCCTTTTCTACAAATTGGTATTTCAAGGGAGTTGGTGAAGCGGAGTAAACTACCCCAATATAACACCCTCAAGGACGTTACAAAGCTCCTCCACGACTCAAAGAACATCATAGTCCTCACAGGTGCAGGTGTAAGTATCTCCCTCCCTGTAACTTATATTACTAACCCCCTCTAGATCTCAACATCCCTCGGGATTCCTGACTTCCGGTCTAAAGAGACCGGCCTCTACTCCCGCCTCGCATCCCTAGGGCTGTCAGACCCCCAAGAGGTTTTCGACCTTGGAGTCTTCAACGATGACCCAACGTTCGTAGAAAAATTCTCTTTCAAGAATCAAGAATCAAAGTAGGAGCTTACAGGATTTATGACCCAGCATATTCTACTCTGTGGCGAAGGACATCTTACCTACGACGGATAAGTTCTCGCCTACTCACGCATTCATTGAGCTGCTCCAGCGGAAAGGGAAGCTGTTGACTCAGTACACCCAGAACATCGACAACCTGGAAACCCGTGCCGGTATCCGCCCGGATAAGCTTATCCAGTGCCACGGATCCTTCGCAACTGCATCGTGTGTGAAGTGTAAACATAAAGTCCCTGGCGAGACCATCTTCCCGGATCTACGGCAGGGGAAGGTCGCAAGGTGCGATGCTTGTCTTAAGACAATAGCAGAAACAAAGAAGACAGCGGGGAAGAAACGTAAGCGCGGTAAGAGCGGTGATACATGGAAAAAGAAACGGTATAGTGAAGACTCCAGTGCTGAAGAGGAGGAATTCGATATTAGGGAGGCTGGGGTTATGAAGCCGGATATCACTTTCTTTGGCGAAATGCTGCCAGATACGTTTTATAAGCGTCTTTTAGATCAGGACCGGAACAAGTGTGATCTGTTGATTTGTATTGGTACAAGCTTGAAAGTGGCACCCGTGTCGGAGATTATTGGGTTGTTGCCGCCAAACGTACCGCAGATTTATATTTCCAAGACGGTAGCTTCCCCCTTTATTATGTTATTACTGAATTAAGCGCTGATTATTGGTGATAGCCGGTAACTCATGTCGAATTTGACATCGACTTCCTCGGCTCCTGCGACGACGTAGTCGTCGAACTATGCCGTCTCGTAGATTGGGAACTTGACCACGAGATGATCCCAGAAAACTTGCAACTAGAAACAGTGTTGGAGGAGGGGTTCAAGAGCAGGTATATTTGTACACGGAAAGAGGATAGTTCTTGAAGTTTCAACGGCGTTTTATTTTTGGTTGGCACGGTTCATAAATTTCCTTTATTGTTTTTCTAATTCCTGTTCCCCCTTTTTTATTTTTTATCCATTGTCTTTGGGAACTATGGGAGGCAATAATGGTGGTGTCAAATAGAGGGCTGTAAAGAGGTCTAGCTTCTTTTCACGTGTTAGTTGGTACAGTGCTTTGATACGTGTAGTTTTCTTTTCTCTCTTCCTCTTTTCATGTCCTTATATTCATTCGTCTACCTCATATCATCGAAATTTCTGCTTATTTTTCTTTCTGAGTCTAAATTATACACACTACTTCAATCAAGGGCTTGTGTCATCTTAAGAGGGAGAGAAAAATAATATTTGATACTGATGTATATATGAAACAACACCCCTCAAAAATTTACCTTACGATAAAGCTGGGGAGGAGCTATATTTGCCAGGTGCTTCACATACTCATCAGCAATCCCGGATATGACTTCATAGCTCTCCTTATACGATCTCACAATCCCCTCCAGTTCATCCCTGTAGGTTCCTGTGCCACTGAAAGACACAGTCAGCGTCCCGTTCGGCCTCTGTAGATAAAACACTACCAGTTGGTCTACCACGTCTTAGTTAGAGAGAGAAAAAAATCTTTACTCCCAATTATCGAGGTAGTGAGAACTCACTGGGTAGATATATATTACTCAGCCCTGCGTATATATCATCCGTTGGTGTTGTAAACCCGGTGAATTGGACACTCGCGGTAGGATCACCTTCCTCCGAGGTGTGACCTGACACCTTTCGGAACACGCCTAGGGCTGCTTTGAAACCGGCTGTCTGTGACTCTAGGGGTGTCTCTTTAGCTATACGCTCTAGTTCTGGGTAGAGATAACCTTGGCTGAAGTATTTAGTTGTCAATCCTATAGTCGTCAGTGAATATAACGAGTGATAATATATGATCTAGAGGAAGGGGGGAAAGTACCGTCTTGAGTGCGTATGATGATCTCTTTACGTTTCTTACAAGTTGCTGCCAAGGAATTATAGAGTTCTTCAATATGTTCCTTCTCGTCTTGTGGCTGTGAGGGGAATGCGAGGCGTATGAAGGCAAGTGATTCGGGGGTTACGGGGATCATGGAGTCGCAGCGGCCGAGGTAGAAGTTTCTTAGTATTACGGGCTGGAACATGGGAGGGATCTTTCCGGATGTTCTTAGGAGTGCAGATTGGAGGGCAAGGTTGGCGACAGTGTCGCAGAGGCGGGAGGATACATGGAGTCGTGGGGTTCCGGGGATCTTGGGTGGGATATTGGTGGTGATGACGGTGCGGGGGACTGCTTCTACCACTGATTCTGGGAGATTCAATATGCTTAAGTGCTTTGGAGGGGCGAACTTTATTTGTTCGGTTATGCTAGGTGCTGTGAACCTAGAGGAGGGGAAGGAGGAAGTCGAGTTTATGATCTCGAGAAGGATTATGGAGAGTTCCATTGCAGGGCCACAGTCTGAAGGTGCGTGGTCAAAAGCTAATCCTATTTTGCCTATATATCAAGAGTATCAGCTCTCGATCACACTTTTTGGAGCTTCCTTCTAGTAAGTACCGTCGGAGTAAGATACAATCCCAAACGTCTGGTCTGCAAACCGGTTCTCGCTGGTCCCGCCCATACGGACATCATTCACGTGGTCTGAAATGTTTGTGGGAGCTGAGTACTCCTCGAGAGCTACAGTCACGAGAGATGAGTATAGCGTTGACATTGATGTAGTGTTTTCAGGAATTTGATTATAGGCTGCTTTCTCGTGATGCCAGTCCCGTCGATTAAGGCGCCAGGAGAGAGACGCAATTGAGGGTTCTTTTTTCTGCTCAGGCCGAGATTTTAAGATCTCCTGTATCTGCTGCTCAATAGCATCTACAGAGAAAACCACACCATCTTCATCCACAACTATCACCTTCCAGGCACTGCCGCGCCACCAGGCTACTGCGTGACGTGCTTCCCCTGGGCCGGTATACTCCAGTGTGCATGTATTAGGAGATATCGGGACTCTGAAAGTTCCACAGAGACCTCTCAGCTGCCATTCGAGGCGTTTCTGTGCTGCAGTGTATCTAGACCCATTACTGAAAACATATTCTCGACTCCATACACCCACAGCTCTTAGCAGTGTTGCCAATTTTTTTTCTCGAGTGGTTCCAGGAACATTGACTAAGGTACTGAGTCGTGTGCTGGTAGGAACTTGCCACCTTGTTGATAGTAGTAGTTTTATGAACCATGTATTCGACCAATTGGTTTGTTTCTCGTTTAGGGAATTCAGAATTTTTTGTGTTGCTTCTTGGGTGAACAATGTACTTATTGCATCCCTGTAGGATGAGAGCAGTTCTGCAGATACAAAAGGTTCTGCTGCATTACCGAAACGTTCCAGTAGTAGGGGGATGTCAGGAATTGGGAGTGGTGGTCTGGGGTCTAGAGGTGGGGTTGAGTAGTTAGTGACCATATTTCTTGAGCGTTTGTCCCTATTCTTAGCGGCGAATATGTTTTGGGAGTGAAGCTGGGAGTAAAGCTTTATATAAGGTAAAAGTCATAGGTTCAGGAACCAAACCATAGTTGGAGATGCTCCCGCCAAGATATCAGGCATGTGTCACGCATGACCACCGGCGAAAGCCGATTTGCGGGGCAAGCATACGGATACCGTATGGGTCGTGAGACATGGGCTGTGGTTCTCAATTAGCTGCTTGGAGGGGTAACGTAGTAATGAGTCAAGTCGTATTTCCCCTCTTCTCCCCCTGTCAGAAGTTGAGGTTTTTAGAATCCAGCGGGGATAATAAGCCCACTCATAACTTATTTTGATACTTATAATAGCTAGTTCTGGTGTTCTTTGTAACTCGAAGTGGAAGGAGTGGAGTGTAGAAATATTCATCTAGTGCCAAGGATTTCCTGATGGTTAGATAAAACGAGGACAAGGCTGGGCATCGGGGGATACCGAGGTTCCGCACTATGTAGTAATGAGTTTTATAAGGAAAAGTCACAGTTTTTTAGGGCATATACTACAATGGTAGAAAACAAATGATATGATGCGTACAGATAGCTACAGGGGTCTATTTCAATGTACAATACAATCTAACAATAGAGATTGGATATCTGGTCTTGAGTCAAGTAACATCTACAATGTCAAGTCTATGCGATATTCCGTTATTGGACTGTTGCTGACGCCGGCTTCTTGGATAGATTGTTGCTTGCTTGTATAACATACCAGATTTCTGGGGTTATTTTCTTAGGCTTTAAGGTACATGTAATAATGTAGGTAGAATTGTAAGAGTTTATGTAAGCGATTATTTCTGTCTAAAGTTCTAGATATCTTGTGGTTTTAAGTAGGTTGGGACTAGAGAGATAATAAGAGTATTATTCATTCCTTTACTGTATTATAGCCTGAATGCATAGGCTATTGTGATAGTTTAACTCGTGTTTTTTTATTAATGTAATACTGATTTAGGCTTTGGCGGTTCCTGACGCTGGCTATTTTCAGTTGGTAATAACAACGAGTGATACTATGTGATCATAAAAGTAACCTATCTTTGGGTTCATGCCCTCAGATATTGCATGAAAATCCCAAAATCCCAAATAAACAAAGTAGCAATTATATGCCCTAATTCAATCATTCTGTTTTTCCCAAATCTTGCTAACTAAAATTGCACCACAAGTTTCTTTAGCACCATGAGCTGATGGTATATTAGGTAGGTTATTACCATACCTCTCAATGAAGAGACCATTGTGGTCCAAGATGATGATTCCAGATGTTTGCAGTAGCCACGCCCTAGTTTTGGAGGGAAGATATCGCATACAGTCCCTCTGGTTAAATTCTGATTTGGACTTGATTATAGACACGCAATTAGCAGGAGGTAAACAGATTATATTAGGATTAACTACATACAATTCGATAATCCGCGCATTTCTCCTTATCGCAGAGTCTTTTCGAGGCCCGGCATGCCCAGCCAGTCCCGAAACGAGCTGGCTAGCATCATAGTCAGTGAGGTTCTGAGGTGGTCGGAAGTAGGGACTTCCGGAGTCATCCTCGAGCGACTCCTCAAGTGTAAAGCAGGAGCAATCGGCCTAAGGGGAAGATCGAATATTAATAACATATATATTAGTGTATATAGGAGGAAGTCTAAGCCAGCATACCCATGGTAGATTTAAAATCTCCATTTCCCACTCCCGCACATTAGCCTCTCGACAAGCTTCAACCAATAACCTATCCTGGCTCCGCGCAAAATTATACCAATTGTCCACCTCACTCCAAGGCTTATACTTGCACGTAGTGCAAATCCCTCTCAACCCATTATTTCGCGAGAAAGCGGAGCGGAAGGAGAACCTCCGTAACGCCGGAAAACAGTTTGAGTGGATTTTTGATGCGAGCCAGGCTTTGCTATTCCGTGCAGGGAGAGATATGCTCATGGTGCGGAGATTTTGGGCTGTGAATGAGGTGTGTTCTTGTGTTTTAGGGTATTCAATCCTATCTTCGTGGGAGGTTGAGAGAACTAGATTGAAGGTGCGGAGGAGAGGGGCCTGGTTGAAGATTGAAGAGAGAAATTCTTCGAAAGGAGTCATAAAATGGAATGGGCCTCCTGGATCATAGAAAATTGGGGGAGGGGTAAGGTTCAAGTCGAACTGGATGTCAAGGGTTGTGAGGGCTGGGGTAGTAGATTTCTGGCGACAGCGTTTCAAATAATCGATGAGTGGTGTAAAAGGATCATTTCTAGCGTTTTCTAAAGAGCATTCAATACTACCAATGATTCGTAAAGACTGTAGTCCCTCTAAAGGGAGATTCTGGAATATGGTATTAAAGTCGCAACTTCCGGTCTTGAATGAGCTGATTGTTAGAGATTGAATAGGGCTCGAAGTAACTTTTAGCACTCTGGCTACCCAATTTTCATCATCAAATTTAACGCTCCGGATATTTTTCATCCCATGGAATATCTCGAGTAGTCTAGGCTCTACTGTGATAGCTTCTGTATGATCTTGATAGTAGCCCCAAGAATTCCATTGCCAGTCCCATTGTGTCCAATTCGGGTTCTTCTCAATTGCATCACAGAGCCTCTCTCGTAATGTGAACTTTTCGTATTCATAGATATGTGTCCAAAGACTTCCCAGTCCAGAAACCGACTCCAATCGACTAGAAGCCAACTCGAAGATCGTGATCCACTTTGGTAAAATACCCGCCGGGACGTTGTTCTTCCAGAGAGAAAGGTCAGTTTTGCGTTGTTGTAGTGGACGCACCGCCTTGTTTATATAAGAGTGAGCGTATGGTTCGTCTTTCCCGTAGTTATAGACATTTCTGGGTTGCCTAGAACATAAACTCTGTTTAAAATTATCTATGTTATAGTTACCCCAAAGAAGCTCGATCATTGGAAGCTTTAAATGCCGAATAAATAACACAGGCCCCTCCGTTAATCTTAAAGTACGTTCTAATCTACCGAGTTTGTTTCTGAGTATGCTCTCTTTGAGGAAGGAAGATCCGACCTTCGAAGTGTCTAGGGCACCTTCGTGCACCTCGAGGCAGGCATCTTCCAGCCGTAGATCAAGAGTTTTGTAGAGCGCTTTTGTAGCAAACTGGTTAAAAACTCTGCAAACAAGAGAGATCGTGAGGAGCTCTTTATGTTTGCATAGAGTACAGTCTTCCGTGTAGTCGACTTGCGGGAGAATCATAAACCATATATCAGCTGGGAGGGCTGGCCCTCTCTGTGTCGTCTCATCACCGTCCATCGAGTTCGTACGCACCGAGAGCTGGCGAAGGGGGATAGATACTGGTCTTTTTGTGTCTGGTTTGGGTGGAATGATTTGTAGTGTGCTGTAGACTTTCTTGAGCTGAAACATCGTAGGGCGACTATTGGAATTAGTATTAGAAAAGAGGAGTATATATTAACAGCCTCATATCAGCTCGGCTTACCCGGCTGCTTCTAAGAATTGGGATATAAATAGTAACTGTTGCCTTGACGCGGCCATTAAGATATCCGTCATTGTGCACGTGACGAGCGTATTTGTTACACGTAAGTGGCTTAAACCTTTGTTTGGTATACTGCATGTACAGCTCCCGGTATAATTATTGTGGAAATGTGGCGCGCACGATAATTCGTCTTCTACGTTTTTGACGAAGGTTTGGACAATAGCATTGGCTAGAAGCCCCTGCTCGATAATCCCTGTTTCCAGAATAATTCTACCAGAGGCTGTAGAGTACCTAAAGTGCGGTGGCTTTGTTTCATTTCGTCCTCATTAGCTTAGAAATAGATATCCGGGTATGAGTGGTGTATGGTGCTCGTAAAGCCACCCTCATAGCAATATAGTAACACCTATGTAGCATAATTCCGCTTATTATACGGCAACCTCTTTGATACTTCTAGTAACTCTGGGAATAGAATCTATATTCCCTTAACGAGTAACTCTATAAGATTAACTTTCATATCTACCTAGCTCCAGCCACCCCCTAGCTAGCCGTCGACTAGTTGGGATTATGGTAAATCCTACGGTAAGCCAATAGTAAAAAAAACTATCAATAGGGGAACCAATTGGATCACAACAAGTCCCTTTGTTTATTTCAGAGAGGAATGCTTAGGATTTCGTGCTCATAATCCCATCATGGACTATCACTCATTCATACAATTCAACTCTCTAGATATTGATAGGATACTCAAGTAGCTCTAGGAGACTTTCTACAGACCCTATACTTGTTCGCCAGGGTAAGCACCAGAAAACCGGGGGTCACGATGTGTATGGTAGAATATCTGTGCACGACGCCACACATACAAAATTGCCCCCCCTGATTTCTGGTTCTTACTCTGGCGGACAAGTGCATTCTCCATATCGGACCGATGGCGGGCCGGTGTTAGGCCTCGGAGAGACACTTTAAGACTTCACCGAAGTGGCCTTAGCCTATTTAGGAAATCTCCTCCACATTCAGGAATGTAGGTTATGGTGAATGAATGAATTAATTAATCATAAGTCATAGAGTAGGTTATAGCTGTAGAATAAAAAGATCCTGATTTTCTAGTGCTATGGTAATTAAAGAAAGGAATGATTCTATAGGGCTATTGTTAGTAGTCTTAGTAGCCTCGACGGGGTAGAGTTATTTTGTAATGATGTCTATGGACCGGTTCACGGACTTAGGCTTGTAAGGCTAGAGCCCGGCCGGAGAGTATGCTCGAGCCCGGAGAGTCTGTAATCATGTGTCCTTGGAAGGCTTGAGGGAGTGAGGGGCAGATGGGAGCATGGGGGCGAACGGGATATCACTAACAGACTTTGGTAAACAATGTACGGTCAATGATCAATATGCATCATGCTTGTATCTTAGGCCCTCAATGTGAATTTCCATTCTAAGAAAGAAAAGAAAGTACATGTAGCCATAAAACTCTGGCTCGAATTCTTATTTCATTTCGAAAAAAGCCCAATCTTACAAATAAACCTTTTTATTCCAGCCTGCCATTCCCCATGCTCAGCCAAATCACGGATACCAAGAAACGTAACGCAACATACACAAAGTAGAGAGTGATAATAAAAAAAACAGTTAACCAGAAGCATAAAACACCATTCAAATAACCCTAAAAAGTAGAAGACTTTGGGAGGGGGTAAACGAAGGGTACAGGTGCACATAGCTAAAGTATAAAAACCAAAGAACACAACTCCAAACTACCTAAAACAAATACACCACGAACGTAGGAGGGAAAAATAAAAAAAAAAGCCCTTCGTAATTTGTAGTAGGTTTCCCATCATCTTTTTTTCAATGTTTTTTTTCATCGTTCAATTTAGCCGCTCAGCACAATATATCTCGAGAGGCTGGCTACCGATGATGAAAGAAACCCCGAAGAACAATCATAGAAGTACTTATGCCTCTGTAGCGCATCCTACATAAAAGAATGTTGATCCAACGCACACCCCACTCAATCATCCTTCTCAGGAAAGAGGGTATGAACAGACGTACCCAACCCAAGAGAAAACGAGGGAAGAAAATATACCATCAAAAAAAAAAACCAAAGCCGTAAAAAGAATAACTATGTACGTGAAGTTAAAACGGAGTCATAAACCGCTGTCCATGTTTGCGTTTTTGTTGAAGAATAAAAGAAGGAAAAAAGAACCCATAGTGAGACAAGGAAAACGACGCCTTTCAAATCCCACGAACATTTAGATGCTTATTCTTACCGTGACAACTTTTCTGCAGAAAACTTCCTACGTAGTTCAAGACCATGGTAGAAATGAAGTGATGAATAAAGAAATGTGATCGGGGCAAGAAAACATAAAGGGAAGGCACAGCCAGCAGAGAATTTGAGTACAGGAATAAGAAAAGAAAAAAAACAAGTTGGCGCCATATTAAGACAGAGGAAATGTTTGTTTTTAAAGTAGATCTTTTGGGAATGGAAGCGAAAGGGGGAAAAAAAATCTAGTTTGAGGAACGAGAAGAGAACAAGGAATAATGAGGCACGTTTTTAATGACGATAAAAACTCCTAGAGAGAGAATACACGACAACCAGTAGATAGAATCACACCACCTGTGCGAAATAAGTAGGCGTAAAATAGTCAAGTTGACGCTATGGCATAGTTTCACTACAGGTTGTCAGTTATAAAGCTACAAAGAAAGGCTTTGTATACAACGTACAGCAGTATAAGACTCGACTAATTCATCCTTTGCTTCCACACCGTTCTGAAGAATCAATTGAATTTCAGAATCTAACAGATCTTCAATCTTTTGTTTGCGCTCGGTATTCAATTGGGGATTCGATAAAAGTGACTTGATCTTTTCAGGACCGAGCTCCTGTCCGTTCTTAGCATCTTTCTTCACTAAAGTGACTAGATCCTGGATTAAGCTGTCATGGAACTGCTCGCGATTCACGAGTCCATCCTCGTAGAACTTGTAGACACATTCCAGACCAAAGCGGAGGGAGAGATCTGCATCTAAAAATGCGTATTTTCTGAAATCATTGTACATCAAGCTATTGAACTTGGCACAAAGGAAGTGGGACCAGAATTTGTAGAGAGTGGCCATTTCTGTGTTTTTGGTTGGCCCGGAGATCTCACGCTGCTTCTCAGCCTGTACTAAGGCGTGGGGGTAGAGCCTATGGATGTATGTCTCAGATTCTAGGTTCTGGTTGTCGTCTTTCAAAAGCCATCCAACTTCAGAGTTAGATCCAAATGATGGCCTATTCGGGCTAGAGGGACTATTCATAAGTGAGAAAATGAACACGATTGCATTGTGCTAAATGGAGTTAACTTACGTTGAAGTACCATTGGTGATTATACCATTTGTCCTAGACCTAGAGGGAGACGTCATGGGAGACGTGTGTCCTGGGCGCTTGGTAACGACAACCAGCCTCTGAGAGTCTTCAAGGAAAAACTCATCTTGGATGGGTCCAGAATGCTCCGCTGTTCCGTTGGTAAATGGGATTGTGTTTGGTGAAAATTCTGGGACATTGGCCGACAAAGGAGTATTGCCGAAAACCGAAGGGAAGATACCTGATGGGACGAAGGGTGGGGCACCAGGAGCAATAACATTCTGGTTTTGACCTCTGCCAGGGCCAGGCATAAAAGGTGCAGCAGAGCCGGACATCTCAAGAGGTGAACCTGAGTTATTATTCTGCTGGCTGCGCTGTCTTGGATCGATTTGCCAGCTGCTCTGGTCACATTGGGCCGAAGGATCACGCTCCTTCTCATTTAGGACCCAAGTTTCCCATCCAACAGCTTTCCTAAGGTGGAAATCATCAACTCCATGGGCAAGTTGTACTTCTTGTGACCTCAAGCAAGCCTCCCGCAAGAGATTCATGTCTACAGTTAGATTTCTCATACGAGTAAATCCTGCAATAAGTGACAACTTGACAAAGCCGTCACTATCCATGTGTTTTCGCAAGAACATATCTTTGCAAAGATTGTCGACGGAAAAGTAGTAGTTACTACACAAAAGTCAATAATAAGCTGAAAAATCAGATATCTAAGCAACGCTCACGAAAAACTTACATTTGTGCAATAATCTCAAGAATCCCAGGGAATTCGATAGGCAACGGAATTCCTGTTGGGGAAATCATGCTAAAATCGTAGTGAAGTGGATATGCTGGCATAAATATTGGTGGGGGAGGAGGTTGCATATTGGGGTTGGGATAACGATAGTTCGAATTGTTGGCGCCCTGATGCGATCCTGATCCGGCTCTGAATGAGCGTTGTGAAGGCCGAGAATTCTGAGCTGGATATTGCCCATTTGTATGGTGAGCATTGAAATGTGGAGGAGTAGAGGTAAAATGGGGTCCAGGGTTTTGATGATGCCCACCATTGTGTCCATTTGAATATTGTTGGTTATGGTGGCTACCACGCCCTCTATAGCCACGACCACGTCCCCCTTCAAAACCACGCTCTCTAGGCGTATGTGTAGGAGCACCATCACCTCCATGATGATCTGAACGATTAAACCCCTGGTTGTATCCACGCTCTGACCTAGGATGATAATTTCCATTACCGTTCTGATGACCCCTGTCCTGGTTTTCGTGGAACTGACGCCCATCTCCTTGTGCAACAAAGTTTGACTCATCTGCTCTTGAACCACGACGTACCCTCTCATGGGTTTGTGTTCCGGTAGAAGCTGTCTTAGTAGATTGGGTTGATTCAGCAGCGGAATCTCCAACCTCCGGAGCTATCGCTAAATCCTTCCGCTTCTCAGGGGGAGGAATAGGCAATGACCCTTTCGACTCACGACGCTGCGCAGTGCCACCAGCACTTGTAGCGCGCTTTCCAGCCTTATTTCCTTGGTACCCCCCACGAGATGGACCAGAACTAGAACCTTGACGGCCGCGGTCATTCTCTGCTCCTGCTCCAGACCCAAAAGCACTCCCAGTATGCTTCTCGCCGTTTGGCGATGATGATGATGGAATCGCTCCTAAACCCGCTCTGCTAATACCATCACGGCCCCCCCGGGTACCTCTACCACGCCCTGGTTTATTTACGAATGGTGGAACGTGTGGTATAGTTATTGGAACCGACACCCACCTCGAACCGGCCCGAACCCCAGACGATGCAGTTTTATCCTTCTCATCTTTATCCCGTTTAGCCTTCTCAACCTCATCTTGCGCAATCTCTGGCGTTGGCCAAGACTCGGTATCTGTGACCGGCGGGGGGAGAACCGGAACGGCTGTTTCTTTTTCAGACTGTTGGTGTTTCCTTGTCAATTTCCTGGGACCTATTGCCGAAACGAAGCCATATTAGTCAATCGTCGTAAAAATCTCTAAGTAGAATTAGATAAAATACCATCCTCCTTGTTTACGGGGCCATTGACCCTTCCTGCATCTGTACTCTTTTTACGATCTCTGAATTCCCTCGTTGAAACATCTTTAACCCCACTAGACACCTCTTTAGATTTTTCTTTCTCTGAGACATCCTGGTTTTCACTAGAGGGTTTCTTTTTCTTATCCGCCTGCCTCGGCTCCGCCGGCTTATCCCCATTGTCCTTGGCGTTGCCTGGGTTTGTAGGAGTCTTGGCAGCAGTTTGTGCAGGAGGACTTGGTTTCTTGGCAGTCAAGTTTTCAGACCTTACCTTCCAAGGATTCACTGCTGGAAGAGCAGCAGGAACCAAATCGTTACCTTTAGAAACATCAGGTGTCCTGCTACCAGCGCTAGAGGTTTTATTCTCTGTATGGCTGGATGCCTGAGATTGCTTCTCCCAGGCGCTCCCTTTGTCCTCTGACACGGATGAGACTGATGCCATCGATTCGTCCTCCTTCGGTAACGTAGGGGTTGGCCCTGCCCCTAGACTTGGAGATGGCACAGCGGGTGGTATAACTGTAGAGTTTGCATCACCATTTGTTTTGGAATTTGAGTCGGCCGCAAGTGCTGGGAGAGATTGGGGAGTGGACGCTCCAGTGGTGGGTGGTGTGCTTCCGTTCATGTTTTGTACTGCTGAAGAGGTCGAAGACACCGATGTTCCAGTAGTGGTAGTAGTAGTAGTAGTAGTAGTAGTAGTAGTAGGCGAAGGGACGGTGGGTTTGGTTAAGCCGCTAGTCTGTGACTTGTTTGTGGGTGTAGAACTAGCGGAATTTTTTCCTGATGCAGCGGCGGCGTAAGAGAAAGTAGTCTCTGATGAATTTATGGGTCTGCTGGCAGACGTAGTAGTCATGATAATCCTATCGCTGAAAGGGAAAGAATTCGGACCTAAAATCTTTGCGAGAAAGAAAAGTGTGGAACGAAATTTGTATTCCCTAGTGGGGTATCCTTTGAAAGAAGGAGGGGTTGTTCAAGTGCGTCCTGCGAAGAGATTGAGCCGTCAACAAGGTCGTGGGGAACCCGGGAGATTTCTGCTTTCACAAATAGTGGGAGAAGCCGGTGCTCGCCCGCTCTTCACGCACTCACAAAGAGCTGCAGTAAGAACACACAAGTGAAGACACGCTACCTTTCACCGTCACCTTTAGGGGAGGAAGATGTTTGTATTTTCTTCTAGAAGCTTAGAGAAGGACAATACGGAAACAAGAAGTGTTTGTCGGTTTTAACGATGATGGCCGGATGTGTCAGCCTTGTAGCGGGGGGGGGGGGCTTTTTTCGGTCGGAAAAACAAAGTGCAAACGCGCAAGTGGTGACGTTATTTCTTGGGAAGATAGTATTTGTTTTAGCGAAAAGCAAGTCCCAGACAGAGAGAACCCGAGGGATCGTGAGGAATTGACAGGTGGATCCTCGGAGGCGAAGGGACGAAGTCAGGTAAGCCGCGAGGAGCCGAGAGGTGCCGGGCACGATCACTATGTGATCCGGGCAAGCGGTAAGAAGAAGTATTAAGATCTTAGGGAATACAATATATCGTACACAAAGATTTCTGAGTCAAGAGACTCAAAAGACCGGTGTCAACGTCGCGCTGGTTTCCTAGAATCTGTTTGGTTTGGAAGAGAAACGGCGATGACGATGGGTCAGCGATGACACTTTAGAACCACGCGGAAAAAAAAAGTAGCCGGAAGACGGAGAAATCACACACGACACCGCCGGGAGTTTGCCAGGCACAAGCCACAGGTTGGAGGGATGAGGCACGATTGGAATGGAAATGGGGGTTTTACCGTTCCTGTTTTCACAGTAGGGACGGACTTTAGAAAAGCCTTTTGAAGTCTTGAAAACGATACTTTAAAAATCTGTTTGATCTTTTTTTTTCCTATGCTTGCAGTGCAGAGAGATCTCCGAACACTTGGGGCGTTCAGTGATCGTGACTGCTTTGGTAGTAGTGGGAGGGAGGATCGCTAGACAGGGCAATAGCGGTACCGGAAAAATGAGGGCCGTAAACCTCAAAGGGGACAATCACACCAAAAGAAAAATACAGAGGAGATAAAGTGATGAGAGGAGGGGTGAATGATACCCTAAAGTTTGGCTGCCTGTGTGCAAAGATGATGCGCGGAGTTCTGTATGTACTCTTTTTTACTATTACTTGCTTCCACTGATCGTCGCCGTTGGTGGGGCGAACTCAGAAGAGCGAGTGAGATGGCGAGAGCAAGAAATAATAGCCCTCGGAGATGGCGATGAGATAGATGGACTGGCAAAAGAAAAGGAATGGTTAAGCGGAAGTGAGGGCAAAGGGAAGAAAAATCTAGAGGTTAGGAATTGAAGTTGAGGCTCCCACACTACACCGGCAAAGGAGGGGTTGCGCGGGGACAAACACTGATGAGTTTTTTTGTTCTTGATCCACTTTTTCCCCCTTCCCTTTCTTTGCTGACTGAATTTGTACCCTCCTGCAAACATCCCCCTAATTGGTAATATGTACTGTCAATTGACTACACGCAACCAAGGGACATCTATGGTTCGTTAGGATGCTCTGATCCATAGATGGAAACACTGGTGAAGGAAGGTGATATTTAATATGACTCTCGCCGTATTCTTGTATGTGCGTGTTTGACTGATTGACTGACTGTCCCTCGTCTTCTCTCCTCATCCTCCGCCCCACTAGACGTGTCTCCACATAGACTGCGTTGCATAAAAACTTCTATACACTGAGTACATGTACTTGTAGTTCTCTGAGTCTACATGTACCTACCCCGCCACCCATCAAGGCTACATATAGGCATGCCGTTCAGCCACATGTATTTCGCGCATCTCGCCTTAGCCGTCGAGCATCTGCCCATTCAACTCCGTCTCTCCTGCCAATCAATGCGTCCATGTACCTACATACGGACGTATAGGGTAAAACCCAATGACTGTTACCTACATTATACATAACTAAGCGTATCCTATCTACCGGCTGAAGCAAAAAGACGGGATGCCGGGTCCTCTCTCTGCTCAATGGTAGTTGACGTATTCTCTATATGGCTAGTTTGAATTCGGCATTATCGATGCTCCGAAATGGCTCTTGGCAATGAAATCTGAAATCATTTTTCCGTGACTAGTTAGCCTGAGTAGCCATGGGAGACTTGTGCAACTGCTACCTTCGGGGAGACTAGGTATTCGCACACCTCCAATAATCTTACCCTTTCTATGTAGCGGTGATGTAAAACCCGGACTACCATCTTTCTACAGTTGAATTAATAAACATAGATGCCCTGTAGAACCGAATATTTCTTTCTACTACTTAATTGGGGAGGGGGAGGGGGGTTGTGAGGAGTACAAAGCCACCTCTATGGAAAGGAGGGAAAAAACATCCCCCCACAGTATTAGCCATAAGCAATAGTGAGCCGTATTAATTCATTGCCCCGCCTTCACTTCCTGTCAGATCATCGGAAGCGGGGAAATGTGTACGACATACCACAGACTCGATCTTTGCAGCCCTTTCGATTCCAATGCCCTATTGCGACTCGAACCATTCAAGCGGTTCCTTTAGACTATTCTTTATACCTATCGGGCCGCGGGGAGGTTGTTCCTTTTACGTGACAAGGAGCACAAAGAAGACCCCCTATATACCTTGCACTGCAGTGCTTGCGAAACCACAAGCTAACAATCTAGCCAACCAACCGAGTTACTCTCCCATAGATGAGCTCCTTCACACCCCCTGTAAACATCGTCGCGGATAATATAATGTTTTTTCCCTCTCTCTCTCTGGAGTTTCCCTCATCACTATTCCCTTCTTGTTCTTTCTGTGTAATCTACTACAGCTATGGACCAAATTCCGTCTCCCGGTTGCGTTACTATATCCCCTCCCCCAATCAAGGAAGGAAATTAAATAGTAAAATATAATACACCCAGTTAACAAATCGGAACCCCGGCCGGATCGGTACACAAGAAGAACTCAAAAAAACATTCTCTATAGCACCCATGACCCATATTTCTCTTCCCCGCAAATGGTCCCCCCTTGTCTGACCAGCTACATCATAATTCTTAACGGGAATATAGATCCGGGATCGGGAATCAAGGGAAAGAGGAAGAAGAAAAGAAAAGAAAAAGGATATTCGGGTAGAGAAATAAACTAGTACTATCGGGTGTTCATATAAGCTTACGCAAAAACCCAGTCGCGATTCAAACCTCCAGAACTCATGTAAAGAACCCTTCAGCTCCACAACCACCCGAACAAGGGAAGAGCCGGAGTCGGAGGAGAGGAGGGGGCTAAGAATCAGCTCCGAATCATCTAATAACTAAGCTAAACAACCTGGTCCCCCCCTCCCTCCTAAACGTGCAAGTAGGCAAGCTAGTGTGTACCACAGTCGTATAAAGGAAGCCATCATAAACGGATGATTTCCAAGCAGGCCGAGTAACCATTCTCTCCCTCAAGGATACCGCGTGCGAGAACCGATAGGTCGATATTGTTTCTTTCCACCTTCCCCCCTCCCCCTTCCTTCTTCCCCCCACCCCATACGACCGATGTGCTGCAGGTAGGTATTAGGTCGAACTGCAGGTTCAACAGATCCCGTTACAGATCCTTACTTTAAATCTGCCGAATAGTCTGTGCTAGTCTTTGATATCGGGAGGCAAATGGAATAAAAAAAATAAAAAAAATGGGCATACGTAAACCGGTATAGGCTTGGGATCAACCAGTGGTTACTTTTTGTTGCGACGGAAACAGGACGCGTATGACAGGACGCGTAGTGCATACTTACGGTTTATAGTATTTTATTTTTATTTTATTTTATTTTTATTTCTTATCTAGTTTTAAATTTTTTATTATTTCGGAGCTCGGCATTTTTTTTTTTGGGGGGGGGAGCTCCGGTATGGTAGGTGTATTTCATCATTAGCCACGGGACATTCTTCTGTAAAGGGGGGGGCTATCATCCCCATAAGCTTTCAGGGACCGTCAGGAACATAAAACTCAAAGATATATCTCATGATCAAGAGTTTCATCAATATAGGTGTCTGGAATTCCAAAGTCTTCTATAAAATTCCTGAGAGTGAATCATCAAGTCTCACTCGGAGAGAGAGAGGGGGTGGAGCTACACAGCCTAGCCCCTCCGTCGTACAGGTGATTCAAAATATGACGTACTTTTTGTAGTGATATTGAGTCAGGCTGTCAGAAGAAAGACCCTTAATTTATTGCGACAGAAGATAGAGAGATAAAAATAAAATATTAAAATAATGATTGTATAAGCAGATATATATAAATATAAAATTTGAAAGATGACCCATTTCTCAGGCGCTACTAAGTTCCGCTTCAGGAACAAACCTAGGCAACCGCGGCTCTCAGGGCTAGGGAAACAATCAAGAGCAGTCTGTGACCTGATCATGAGCCTCTTTCCAGAAGTTTACTCCCTTTGTCTTCAAGGTCCAAGGCAACCAAAACGAAACAAAAAATAAAGTGACGTAAATAATCTCGATAGCTTCGGTGGGGCAAGCAAAAAGAGTGAGAGTTCACATAAGGATGAGGAAGCCTCCTCAGCCGTGTGGCGGTTGTCAGATTAGCCTGTGATTCACCCCCCGATGTATCGTATGTACAGCGCTTGTTTCCCCTTTGCCTAAGCAGTTTCAAGGGCCCGTTCCTCGTCTCCCCGCCCCTGGTACTATCGCATCAAAGTCATTTCCAATAGGATATGCGGATGTCCTCCTAGGATCCCCAAAGTCGTGTAGTCACGACGTTGGACTCAGCCTATGGTAGGCGGTGCTCTGTTTCTTCTTTCCTTGTCGGAGTTTGTTTTCCCGTTTCGTCCGAACTTTTGGGGGGTCATCATTTAGGAGGAGATTCACTAGCGCAGATCATCTGGGGTCTTTTCTGGGGTGGCCGAGCGCGCAAAAGATGATATATGACAGGGAAAGAAGGTTTGGAAGCATGATGATGTAGGTATGCATCCAACTCGGGCGCATTAACCGAGCGCAAAAAAATAACCGTTATGTGCACTAATATGCGATCGTTAGATTCGTAACCTTGGAGTTCTTTCCTTCCCTTACTTGCTGCTATACCCCTCTTATACATTTAGCTTTCCCAGACGCCCGCTTTCCCAGAGACAGTCCCGCTTTACCAGGAATAAAAGAATGTATGTAGTAATAGTTTACAAAAATATATGCTCCATCTCTACAAAATATAGCCTTACGTATTGGACTGTTCCCCGCAATCTGTGGCTCAGTTATGCAGTGCGTAAGCATGTGAACAGGCTTTGATCTAGCCTAGAACACATGCAGGATCCAGATGATAGACTATTTATTGGACCCTCCAACTAGCCCTGCATCCACGATGCAGCTCGTCTAATCCCTAGTTGACTCGCGAATCTGAGGCCTGTATTATAGTGCGGGGAGAGATTAGGAAGGACTCTCGGCTTGTTATCTGATGGGAGATATTTGTGCCATACCTGATGAACCCATGGGGAAATACGATACGAGATACCACACTAGCGCGACAAGCTGGGCGATACAGGAGAAAAGGGTGAGAATCACAGATTGTACCTGACTCAAGTGTAAGTATTTGCTATTCCACATACGCTCACGGGGACAAATGGACCCAGTGACAGATTTTTGATATACAAAAAAGATGGGAACTTCAAAAGAAGGTGGGAATTGAGATAACCCAAGTAAACATACCCCCAGAGCAAAGAAAAGAGTCAGTCCGATAGACCCAAAATATGCAGCCGTGAATGGTAGTCGCGGGGTAGATAGAAGGTGCATAGCATATGTGAGCGGCCCTTGAAGCACCGCCCAAGATGTAAGGAATAAAATCGATCCCACAGTCCAGCTGATACAATAAAACTCCGTTAGTGGATATTATTTTGGCGGGTGCATGTGGCTTGCATAAAAGATCTACAGAACTTACAGAACTGCGAATTTCCGGGGTCGTAGAGATAGTACAGGGAAGAGGAAAAAGCAGAGGACGAAACAAGCTGCGGCCCCCAGGTTACAGCATGCAAACACCAAGAGACGATCCCACCGGCTTACTGTAATTGCTCGGAGAAGCGAGGATTTAGATCAGCAAAGGGTTCCTTTTGCATCGGCGAATTTCGTGCATAGTTAAACGTGCACGGTAGTAGTAGCAGCGATCGTTTTGCGATACATCAAGTATCAACACCACAATCACTATCACCACCACCACTGTTTACAATCTATCTACCGCACTACCGCCAGGAGCTATAGAGATATCAAAACAAGGTTGACTCACATGCTAACCACCCTGCTTCCTCCTCTTGACGAGTTTGAGCTGGAAGCTGTGGAGGAGGGTCGGAAGTCGTGGGCAGCCGGACATAACCTCCGTTCCCAAACGGATTCAAGGATTGTAGTTTGTTCAAGAATGGGGATGACGCGGAAGTGTTGACCGGCTCGTCTCTTCTAGACCACCCTAGCGAGTTCATTTGTGATCTAAAAGAGTCTGCAGCCATGACGACAGGAACAAGATATGTCGAACAAAAATATGGAAACGTGAATGATTATTTTGGAAGGGTACTGCTGCTGCTGAACTTGCTATCGGAGAATATAAACAAGATTACTGAACTGGGACGGTGGGGTGGAGCTCGAGGTGGTTGTGATGATGATGGTGGTTCAGGTGCTCTGCATCCGCACCTCCCTTGTTTTTTTTAAAGGTAAGATTGAAGTCAAAGATGAGATGTTAAGTGGCCTCTTTGGGAGGGGGCTCTCTTTCTCTTACTCTCACTTCCCTGCAGGTACAGGAGGAGATAGATGGGTCGGCTGAGCACTACAGTATGTACAGCACCGGTTCACCTCGTCCCTGCCTATCTCTTTCTTGTATGGTACTTCCTGCTGGGTGTTCCTGAGTGTTAGGTGGACCTGAGATTCTGGTGTCAAGAAGCGTTCGTGTTGAGTTGATGTGGAGGGGAGGATGGAGGCGGCGCTAGTCTGCATCTGCGCAAGCCTCGTACTCTTGGTGTCGCCAAGCCGTGACGGCCGTCTGCTCATTACCTGAAAGGGGAGTCTTATGGCGCTTTCCAATGATAATTAAATATATTATCAGTCACTTTTCGCTTGACTTGGGTCTGTTTATTTTTGTACTTTTGTTTTGTAATTATTTCAGAAGGGGACGATTTTTGGGAAAGGTTCTCGAGAATATTCCTGTCCAAGTTCCCGAACGAAAAGGGTAGAAAAACATGCAGGCCGGTTATCGCAGCGTGTTGTCTGGTAGTTGCAGGGGTTGGGTTGGGTTGGGGTAGAACCTCCACCCGTGGGTGGAGCGGAGGCAAGAGTTGGGGGTGGAAATCATCGTGAGGTTGCTGTTGAAACCCTGACCGAAAAGGACAGCCAGCCAAAGAGTGTGGGAAAGTAGCAGTCATCTCGTCCGGTCGGTGGCTTCCCCCCTCCGCTTTGCTCTTCCATCCCCCCCCCCTTCTGTTCGCTTGCACCCTCCCAACCAAACCATCCCCGTCCCATCCTTCGTCCATACGCCCCTCTGTGATCGTCCCCCGTACTACTACTAAGATCTCCTACTACTTCTACCCCCCCTCTCCCCCCGTCCGATTCCCCGTCCTTTCGAATCCCCTCTCCCACCACTTTTTGAGTTTCTCGTCAGTTTCGCTGCACGCCTCCCAGAACCCTCCTGCCGTACTACCCATTCGAAGCCAGATATCAATCATTCGTGCGAAATAGCCAATCCGCCACCAGCCCAACAAGTACTATCGGTGCTTTATTCAATACAAAAGCCACAGAGCCACTAAGTACGTAGAGTAGCTTCAGTGTTCTGCGAAACCAACCGCACAGCAGCGGCAGCAACGGTAGCAACATCAAAGGGACAGCTCCTCAGTTGAGAGCAAAACGGAGATCGAGTAGCAGCGACCTGCATATTTCTCCGGGCCAGTCAGACTTGAGACTTCAGCCTGCTTCCAGGCTCCCCCCCTCCATCACTCATCCCCCTCCATCCATCATCCCTCCCCTGTGCTGCTGCGTGCGCAAGAGGCTCGCCATTGTGTCACCATTTACAAAAAGATCCGCAATATTTGCTAGTAGCCGCCTGCAACCCCGTCTCGTCTGCTCCTCTGTCTATCACACGCTCCAGTCGTAATCCTGCAGGTCTTCTGTGCAAACACTCTCGGCGCACTCCATTTCTAGAACGGCCGGCCAGTTCCAAGCGATTCTTTCCGTACCGCTAACTAGCTGGTTTCGTTCCCGGGGATTTTTTTTTCCCGTTAGTCAATCAATCAATTCGCTTTCTGGCAACCTTGAAGCATCCCCTGCCTTTGCCCCTCCAGCCAACCAGCGATCTATCCAGCCAACCAGCCCCACCTCTGCTCCCTCCTCCTCCTCCACCTCCTCCACCTCCTACTTCTAATCTCTTCCCCCCACCCTCCCGCGACTTGCATTCGGCCTTCTCTGTAGAAAACCATTCCTCATTCTTCTGTAGCCTCCGACCGTCTCGATTCCTCTGAGTTGCCATTTTTTCAAGAAATCAATCCTGCCGGTGGTCACCTGGCGAGTCATTAAATCCACAGCCAATTCCGTTCCATTTCTTGCCAACGCACGACACACAATCCACCTCTCCCCTCCAGCCATAGCTCTCGTGGCCCTACTGCACTCTCGCCCAATTTGTCGTTACACCAAAACTTTTAGAAAACGACACCTATCACTCAACATATACACAGGTCGAGACCACTCAAGTCAAGGGAGCAGCAAGTGCGCACAGCAAGGTTGTTGCGCGGTTCTCAGTAGTGGCACCCATTTTTGTGAAAAGGTGAGAAGGAGTGTGTAACATCCAATATTGAAGTTTCAAGTCTTTGGGTATCCAGGATTGGAGACCACAAAGCTCGCCAGTTATGCCGATTACCAGTGAGTTAAGCTTTTTTACCATTGCGTGCGGGTTTTGTGGCCGTTACCTTATGCAGCCCCTGGTCGCTTTATTCTTGAATGGTGCCTAGCATAAATTAAGAGAGAGCGAGGCTAATAGCTCGTCGCTCCAGTGCCGTTTAGCTCTTCTGCATTTAAGAAGAGCTCTGCAGAACTAAGAGTCGATATCCCCCACCATAACAACGGCATGCACGCCTATAACAGCAATTCCAGCAGTGGGAACGTCCCCAACTCCCCGGCACCGTTTATCAAGAACGAGCCTCAGGAAGAATCAAGGTTTCTCCACCAGACACCATACCATCACCCCGACGCGTACAGCATGTCAAGCCACCAGTCCTATCAACAGAGCGGGTTTGGAGATCAGGGTTATTCTGGCGGTGGTGATGGGAGTATCGACCCATCAGAGTTGACTATGTCTCCATCAATGCCAATCCAGCAGAACGGCGGGTTCATGCAATCATACCCGAACTTCTCAACCTCAAATAATATGGGATACATGGGTAGCTGTGTGCCGGACGAAGATCTGGCCGCTACTTTGGGGAGTTTGGGCGAAAACCACATGCAAAACGGTCAGTTCGATGTGAATCAGAACGAGTATGGCCCTGGCCATAGCGCCCATAATTCTCTCCATAATCTGTTCCCCGAGATGGACAGAGACGCAAGCGGGGGGCCAGGTGAGAATGGTACATCAGTTGGTGCTACCAATATAGAACAAATGTATTCCCATACTCCTGACAACGCTCCACAATCGCCCTTCATCCGTGGGTTTCATTCACTACAGTACCGTCAACAACTAAATAACCCCTATAATGGAGCGACAGCTGAAACCCCATCTTCATATAATGCTTCACCTGTTGTGGGATCTGATTCAACTCAGGGGACAAACTTTGATCAGTACATGTCTACTGGCAAAAGGAAAGCCCGGCCTGCTGTATTGGAAAGGACTAGTTCTCGCAAAAGCCCACACTCAAGATCACCTCATACGCCCAAAACCCCAGGGATTGGTGCTTTGTCTCTTGAATCATCTAGTGTTCCAGCACAGCCGATTCAAGCAGCTCACATGGGTGGTCACCGCCACCACAAATCTCTCTCAAACCAATGGGAAGGAACACCAGGTTCGTACCTCGACTCGCCTCTTTCATCGCCAGGTCACTCCACTGTCCATTCACAAATTGCCGACGTCTTCAAATCAGGGAAACATGCTTCACTGCCTGCTAAGGTTGAGCCAGGCCCCGGCGGCCATGCTCTGCAAAACACCCAAGAGGCCAAGAGACGCCGGCGGCGGGAAAGCCACAACATGGTTGAGCGTCGAAGAAGGGATAATATTAACGAGCGTATTCAAGAGTTGTCTCACCTAGTACCTCAACATCGCCTCGAGGACGAGAAGGTGCGCAAGCATCTAGTAAACAATGGCTCTCTGTCACCAACCATGGGAGGGCCTGGCGGTAGTCCGCCTCGTGCAACATCTATGCTTGCCGGAGGTGTTGGACGCCGGGCTAGTGGTGTGACAGCTGCTGGCATCGCTGGCGAGGAGAAAGACAAGGGGCCCAATAAAGGTGATATTTTGAACGGAGCCGTTGGGTGGACAAGAGATTTGATGTGGGCTCTTCACGAGAAGCTGGAGCAGGAGAAGCAGCTTAGGGAGCTTGTTGCTAGTCTCGGCGGTACTTTCCCTTTCGAGCCAAGCGAAGACGACAAAAGAATGTCCTCAGAACTGTATACTGCAATCGACAAAAATGGCGTGCAGAGCTTCAGCTACTCTAGAACACCTGGCACAAGTCTAAGGGTTCCAGGCTACACTGACTATGCTGGTAACCCATTAGGCAGTGGCAATAATGTCATGTCTCCACGTGTGAGTCCTTCAGGTTCAGCGGGGAAGTCAGGTCAGAATGGTGGCTCAGCTCGAGCTACACCTCAACAGCAACCGCAGTATTGGAATCAGAACGGTGATGGTATGCCTTTTAAGGAAGAGGACGAATATACAATGGACATGTCATAGATTCGTGGGCGGCCCATCCCCTCTGCTCGTCACACATTCCTGAGACGATGCTTCGCACAAGGTCGCAGCTCAGGTTATCCGGCGGCAACGATCGCTACAGAGTTTATGTGACCACTTTATGGTCTGGATTCGATGGAAATTGTTTTATAGTATAAGCTAGGATTGCTTGGGGTTATGAAGTTGCTTGGACTCATTTGCTTGATATGGATTACGAGGGACGAAGGATGATTTGGCGTTTTGTGCTTGGTATGATTAAAGGAAGCTCGTTTCGAAGAGTTTTTTTACTTTAGTTTTTCTTCATGTTATCCTACTCTCATCTTCACGTTTGATTTCTCTTTCTCGTGTATAAATAGGGTAGGATTTATTATCTTGTTCTTTAATTTCCTTTTGTATTCATGGGGCCTATACCACCTTGTCCTCAATACTGTTTATTTTTTTTTCTGGTTATGCATCAAGACTTATGTTTTTCTTATCCGCATTCGCTGGTGTACCGAGGGGGGTTCATATTGCTGGTTTTATGTTTTTCTTGGCTTTTTCTTACCTGGCGGCGTTCCAAGTCGTTACTTTGTTCCCTCTTCCCTTTTTATATTTTCAGCTCCCCCTTATTTCATATCTCCTTTCCCTTAATATATGCTAGGACTTTCGAGCGGGCAGATTTTTTCATCAGATCTTATCTCTGTTTCTTAGCTAGTGCTTAGTAACTTATATCAGTTTTTCTTATAGCTATTTGATTTTTTGAATGTAACCTGTTTACCTGCACGTACTCGTACTATTTACGTTCGGGTAGATATACCGACGTATCAAAATGAAGCACTGCAGCTGCTGTACAATCCTCACAGTAACAACTCGGCTTCCTTACCGTAATAATACATGTAGCTACATAGTACCCTGCATTACAAGCTAAGCCGGCTTCTTTGGTGGTATGTGGTACGAATTCCGTCACAGTCGAGACTTTTTAGTGTTGACCCAGTTAGTCGTAGCTTGTGGAATTTGCTTCGCCTTCATCGGTGGGCATACCGTAGATACGTGTCAATATTCCTCAAAGAATGAAAGCCTTTCTATGTGTATGCGCTCGGCTATAACTAAGTTTTTTTTTTTGATATGAGATTGAGCAATTTTAGGCTTCATTACCTTGCAGCCGATCGATATGCATGTTGAAATAAAAAATAAAAATAAAAATAAAAAAAACGTTTATGGGTAAAAAAATACATCGTAGTACAGAAGTCTGGATGCAATCTAACGGGTTGATATCTAACCATCACCTTTGATACCCACGGGTGCTCGATTCAGGATGCTTTGCCAGCGGATCGCGGTACGGTGAGGGAGAGGGGGGGGGGGCTCTGGGCTCAAGTGTGTGCCGATATAGATCAAAGTACGTTCACAAATTGGGTAGGACTGACATGACGACGTAACCCTCTACCCCCCACCCCTCATTTTTTAAGGGGTGGAGAGCTGGATGGGGGGGGGGGAGGCGTACCTAGATGCATATCATGTAATGTTAACTAAAAGAAAAAGGAAGGAATTTTCTTGACAACAGAGTGGATCGTGTAGGTTTCCGTCGGGGGTTTGCCAAAGGGAAGAAAAAAAATATCCGGGAACGTCGAGTGATGATTTGTGATTCTTTAGTTTAATTTAGCGGGTTGGCTGGGGAGAGGGTTCTCTCTCTTCCCGCCGTGCAGCTTTTTCTGCGCTGTGGAGTATGGCTATAGGTTGGTAAAATATCGTCCGATGGAGTCTGTCATAGTGGAGCTTGAAACAGTTAATCATGAGGATGGTTCCTTCTAGCTTAAGGTAGTGGTTAATGGGCCGAGTGGCCATGATCTGACAGTTACAAAAGTATACTATATGTGGGACACTTGATATTCTGGAAATTATCGAATCTTTAGTTTTGATCAGTAATTATTGAAATAAAATAAAATAGAAAAAAATATCAATTTTCTTTAATTTTCAAAGGAAATAAAAAAAGAGAAGTAATTTCGGATCGTTCGGCATTTTCTCACGATATCTACGAAAAGCTGGCAAGTTGCATATCACCTATTCCGCAAGTTAGGGCGAACCTGTAGGCGTGGGATTTGTATTATCTTTTGCTAACAAATACACGGGAATCCGCCTAGGGTTGATCTACGCGGAAAACCTCAGTTACCGGTGTTAATGAACGGCAAGGCACATAAAAGTAAACTTAGTAGGTAGTAGTGAGTTGCGCAACGATCGCTAACTTCTATATTCTGCACATGCTATTGGGTCCCAGGATTTACATTTTACTCAGGCTTACATACAGTACGGCATGTGCGTCGACCAATGTTCTTGCGTACAAAAAAGTCTACTTTGACATTCAGCCCATCCCGAACCCGTTTCTTGGTGTTTCACTGCTTGTTGACTTGCATCAAGCAGACATCGCTTCGATCAGAGCTACAGGTACATTGTGATACTTGAACGTAGTCACTGATGTTTTATCAGTGAGGCATGGTCATGAGTTATCAGTTGTTCACGTGGCAAGTGGGTGTCGAGCCTCACAAGTCGAACACGGAATATCACTCGTAAGCTGCGTCATAGAACATGATTCATAGATGGGTCTCGTGGGACCAAGTAGATAAAATCGGGACGAACCGGAGCAAAAATGTGTGGGGGCTGTTATTAATATTATATACTATTTTGGGGAAATATTTTTATGAGCGGGCTTTGTATCCGTCGGTTTGATAAAGTATTAAGAAAAGAAGGCTATGTTGCTATCGATGACGCAGACATTTTTTTGTGGTGAGCCTAAGTTTATGCGTGTAGTAGCTAGGTGTATCAGAGTAGAAACAGGGAGGGGGGTTTGTTTCGGCCGCCGAGATGTATAATGGGAGGAGGAGGGGTGATACGTACTCATTGTCTTGGAGGTCTTGGGGCCTCTAGGCTCAAAGTAATAATAAATGATACATAGATAAAGCTCGGAACAGTGATCCCGAGACTAAAAGCGTCGGTGACCATGTCGATCAGGACTTTGTTACTAGACATTCTCAAAAGGGTAATACAAGCACTTTTCAAGTCTTTTTTTCCCTCAGATTTCAAGCCTCATAAATGAGTTCAGTACCTTAGACAGGTCTCAGAAAAATGAAGGGTATTTTCCGGGAAGATGGAGGTCCCAAGACTAAAATGCCGGGGTTTGTGGTTGTACGAAGGGGAGGAGTTGGAAATGGCCGGGGTACCGATCAAGGTGTTTACACCTTAACTGTTGCGTAAAAGTGGTCTGGACTTTCCAACTTTCTGCACTCTTGTTACCCAGATTCATCAAGGGTGGTGAGTAAAACTGGTGGTATGATAACTATGTAGGCACGTTATAGCGAGATATCAAGTAGGGCCTAATATTGGAAATAAGTAGCCTCGTAGATCATTATATCAAGTATAAGCGAAGCCGTAAGGCCGCCAAACGGAGTATTCCGGAAGAAATAGCCTCTGACGGCCTAGAGTTTGCGGCCGAGGAGACTTTCATATCTACAAAGTAACTCAAGAGCGGGGTTGCATGTAGTTAAGCTAAGGATTACTAGTATCGACATCACCTCCAGATCCGTTGGGCTTACTGTACTAAGACGCCAAACAATAAAATTATTACCTCTGGAGTATGGATGTTATGCCTTGGGAATCAAAGAAAGAAATACCGGTTTAATAATATGATACCATGTGCTACAGTTCCACGAGCAGTGCCATCAAAGTATGGCTTGGATAGATGTTAACCCTGACCGACTGCAACCAGTCAGAGGGCAAGAATCAGCAGCTGAGGTCTCTGACCAGTTAGAAGGTAAGGATCTTCACCGGAGCCTCAACCGGGCCTATCTCTTGGATCACTCAACCCTGGTAGTTTTGAATCGGCCTGACTACTTACAGTGTTCCCATGCCATATTTTTCTTGGCGCTCTCTAGTCAAGATACCCCTCTACTAGAGTACCAAATTAATATAGCTGCCTTAGTATGAAAGTAACGCTAAATTAATAATTAATTACTGCTATCATTATTAAATATCACTCTGAGATTTCTGGAGGAGTGCCGTAGCATACCGACTGGATTACAGTGTCGGAGCTAAGAACATCCGGCGTCAACTACCGACTTTTCCAACCGAATATCGTAGTAGAGAGCAATAGAGAAATAGGTTAACAAAAGAGTAATCGCAAGCATCTTGACTTGGGGATCGTTGTAACTAGTAGTGGTTCAACTTATAATGGAACAGAACCAAGAGGTCATATTGATAGGAATAGCCATTTCATTAAAATGAAATACAAAGTAAGCTCAACTGGGTATATAAAACCAGGTATGCGGTCTATCTGCAGCCCTAAGGGTTCATTTTAAGTCTGTATGTGGTCTGGGTCATAATAGTGGGTTTTTAGATAATTCAAGCTAGTTGATTATATCATTTCGGTATTAGCGGGTGAGAATCTGTGATTATACCCAGCATGGTTGGAGCCTGCCTAGTACTCACGCCCTGAAATTCCTAAGCCTTTCTTCGAAATAACTCTTAGTTAGGCAAATGGGATTCTAGAGCTCAACTAACTCATAGATTGGTAGTATGCTGGGGTAGTATGCATGGAAGTTTCAGATACCTGTGCGGGCGTGTTTCCTACAATACAAGATCGAGAGTGGGACTCGGTTTTTGAATACTGCTATCAAGTCGATGAAGAAGTATGTCCTACAGAAGATTTTGTTGGGTTAATCGTTGCTAGCCTATCATTAATTAATAGAGATATAGTAGATACTAAAGGAACTCTAGACTTACCGTCGATAGGCTCGTTGGGGTAGAGCATTGCATAATTGTAGTCATGTCACATTCATCATTATCGATGCCCTTAAAAATAGTAGCTAGTATCATTATTCACCCATACCCATAGCTTTGCGGCGTCTTTGATAAGGGAATATGAATATTTCTGGCTGTATTTCCCTGAGTGCTAATAGGTAAGATGACAAAGCTACATACTATGTATAGTATAAGAAGCGATTTCCCACAGCTACCCTCCCGATAACCCTTATGTAAATGCTACTCCTAACTCGAGGGTTTGAGTATAGTCACCTCCAGGATTGCATTCGCCAGGACTTCATTTACCCGGACTGTCTCCGCTCACTCAATTAGGATACGTGTATTCAGATATCGCTGCATAAAAGCACAGAAGATAAATGTCCATCAGCCTTGCTTAAGTGGATAAGAGAATTAAAATCCCCATAGTATGGTTTTTCGTTTCTTTTAATTTGTTTAACAAACAAAATTCTGATTTTCGTTCGCCCATCTCATAACCTAAACTATAGTGCACTCTTTTATAAGAGTATACTAGGCAGTAATTGGGGCTAGCTATTCCAATCTACAGGTAAAGGGAGATGTTTTCATTGCCTTGCCGAATTAATAGTTGGGTTTGACTTTGTTGTAGATACTTCCTAATAAGGATAGCTGATGGGGGGTTTCATATATGACGTGTCTCTCTATTTGATATGTTTGAGGATCCAGGCAAGGCACCCCATATAAGGGTTTAGGGTTCTCTTTTGGAGCATATATCTATAGATATCTCTATCTCTATTAGACAATCGATTCAGCACCTTTTACAACAGACTTTGGTTTTGGATACCGAGTGATATCCTATGACGGGTCTTTAGTGCTCCCATTTGTGGCGGGGAAGTGGAGAGAAAGTCATCGTGAGGGACTGACAATAAATAGTAGCTATAAAAAGCAGAGTTTCTATAAAAAAAAGTCCTTTATTCATAACTAGGACCCTCATCTTGTCACTACTCATGGGTTCCCCCTACTTTAGTCCCAGGAATTATCACTTGCCAGTGCTATCAACCACCCACTAACTTCAGGCAAAGATGGCGGCTTTAAAGTAAAATAACCCTATAAGAATAGGAAATTAGTATGAACCTATATTCTTACAAAGCAGATATTCTTATAGGAAAGTGATAGTGTACAAATAGCATTGATGTAGGCCATATATGTACGTAGTGGGATTTACGGGCTTGATAGTAATATTCACGATCGCACAGACTTTGGGGATAGAATTCTGAAAAAATAGCAGAGGCTGGCCTTGTGAAAACTAGGTTTATCGGTGGTTAATATTATTTGTATTTCTTCGCAATTTATCTCGCAAAATTCACCGGTTATCCTTTGTAGGATTAAAATCCGCTAAAATTACTAGGGCTAGCTAGACAATGTTTAATTTATTTTATGGTAAATGTAGGGTCTGATTGACTACTTCCGATACAATGGTTGCCCGCAAGTACTTTTTATTGCCACTTTCGAATGCGGTAGCTGTGAGCTTTAGCTATTGCCAATGACAGCACTTTGGACATGTATCTATTTCTTATCTTTTGAGGAGATCTTGGATAAAGCACTTATAGTGAGGGTCCCAAGGGTTCTATATACTTCTAGCGCCTCCTGGTGGCAGGAATTTGACGGTATGCTTACAACTCCCCATTTTTTTGGGTGGGGGTGGGGGTTGAGGAATTCGAAGTTACAGTATCGGGCGATAAATTAGTGAAGATAGTATAATTAATGGAGATGTGAGATTGAAGACTAGCGGATTGGTTGAGAATGATACTGTATGAAGGGTGCAAGTGATATCTGTATCTCTCAGTAGAATCATTGTGGAAATATACTGTCAATCATGATATTAGTTACTTTTGTATTAGGTAGACTTAGCTATATAGCAAGTGACTTTTTAGGGCTGGTATGAAGCTCATTCTTGAATACTAGAGATTTCATCCTGGCCGCTGTCACATTTCTGGGGGTATTCCATGACCTCTATGAGTAGAAATACACACAAGGCCAGTCTTTCAAATCTGCCAAGATAATAATACTTAGGCTCTCATTTAGATCTATCATTCTTCATAATTAAGAGCGAGGCCTAAATTATCACCAGTGTCGTGCCTAAATAAATATCAAAGTCAGCCAATCGCCTTGACATCGCATAGCACTGCCACTGCAAAAAAAAAAATTACGCAAGAAAAAAAAAAGTAGTAGAAACAAGCCTAGAAGGTTCCACTGCAAGTATAATACCACCCCACAAAAAACCACCGAGAAAGAGAAAAAAGAAAAGGACTGGACGGAAGGAGCACCACATACGTAAATTATAAACTCATCAAATACACCTAGCACCCTCCTTACATCCTTCCTACTAATCCCTTCTCTTACTGAGATCTTCTCAATAGCATGCTGCCCATTAAGATACTTCATAATACGATCAAAAAGTGCCCTAATATCTGGCGCCTGGTCTCGCGTCATCATCTCCAACCATGCCGATTCAATAGATGATGCCTGATGCGGTTCCAATATTATACTCTCCTCAAACGCCGGATCATCGCCTTCAGGCTCAGTAGTCGTATCTGCTGACAAAAGCGACGATATAGAAGACGTCATTTCAAGTTTCTCGCCCCCTGCACAAGGGCTCCTAGAGCGGCTGCGCGAGCGGGATTTAGTGCGTCGAGCTTGTTCTCGGGCGACTTTAAGCTTAATAGAGCGAGTGGCACGGATCCAAGCAAAGTTGCGGAGTTGTGTAACGAGTCCGTGGCGAAGAAGCCAGGCAAGAATATCGAGATATGCCGAGCGGTGGTCACGGCTAGGGATTAGGGTGGCGTACTGTTTTGGTTTCGAGGAGAGGATGTGGAGGATCTTGGGTAATGTTGGTAGTGTGGGAAATAGACGGGCGTATATAGGGATGAGGCTATGGAGTCGCTTCATGTCGGCGTTTGGAGAGACGATGTAGATGTCTCTTTGGTGAATTGGCGGAATTGCACGGGCTTTGCGCCAGTGGATTAGGTGCCGGGCCATTAGTTGGATATCATGGAGGGGTATGCCACAGGTGTTGGAGATTTGGAGGAAACTGGGGAAGGATTAATAAAGGCTTCTGGATAGTAGCTGTAGGTGTGGTAATTGACGTACGATAAACTTGGTTTGCAGGCCTTGACAAAATGGGCCAGAGAATTCGAAGACTCTGTAGCCTCTGCAGCTATATCCTTAAGAATACTATCCACATCCACCAGGAACAAGAGAGTGAAATGCCGGGCCAACATGTTATCTCCCTCATTTTCATCATCACCAAACGAGTCCGCGGTTGTTAACGGCAATCCAGGGACTTGTGGGTCCGTTATACTAGGTAATACCGCTGTCTCCGTAATAATTGGTATTTGTAGCGATAGCCCTAAATTTTTATTCAAGAATATATGTGCAATCTTGCACTGTGATATGTCGATAAAGATCCGACTCATTGCATATGCTAAACTACTCTGCTCGAGTATCTGCCTCCAGAGTTCAGAAAAAGTGACGCCTGAGTAGAATTTTAGTCATTGCCATATAAAATCTCACCAGGGCAAATGAAAAAAGACGCTTTACAATACGCACCCTCCTGCAAGGCTTTCTCTCGCAGTCTGTTAATTTTCACTGCCTCTCGCCAGACATATCCATCTTTCGCCTGTTCATACTTCAGTGCCCTCGCAAATCTCTTCACAACATAGTCAAATATCTCCTGCGTTCGGAAATGATACTCCATCTCCGGGGGATTAAGGACGAAGACAACATGGAACATACTCATCCCTCCACCATGGGTACTACTACCCTCCTCGTCGTCCTTCTCGTCGTCTGCATCATCATCATCATGTCCACCCGAGGAAGATAGTCTCTTAACGTCCTCCTCCCCTTCCTCTCCATCCCTCTCTTCCTCCTCCCCATGACCATTGACCAAAATACTCCCCTCAATTCTCTCTTCCTCATCTCCAAAGTCTTCCCCATCACCTCTCCGCCGCTTCTTCTTCTTTCGCCATGTTCCATCCGGTCTTACATGTAGTGGAAATCCGAGAAACACAACATCGTCAATCGTCAACTCAAATTTCGTCTTACACATTCCCGCCTTCGGGGCCAACAGTCCTGCAAGGAAGTCTGCCTTAAACCCTAACACTGTTTCCCAAGGGGGGCCACCATCGCTTTCTTGCTCCTTCGCGTCTTCTTCCTCCTCAACTACCTTTCTCCGCCGACGTCCAGCACCGATATGACTTCTTGTCCTACTGCCTGATTCACTACGTTCGGTGGCCCCAACTACAGTTCCGGCAGCAGTTATGGTACCGGCAGGGTCATAGGCTGTGGTGCGAGATTGACGATCGTCATCTTCGTCAGCGGAGGAGGGGACATCGGAGTTAGACTCAGAGGCCGATGAGGCGCCGGTGTCGGTGTAGGTGCCGGGGGGGTGGAATGTGGGAGTGGAGGGGGAGTCAACATTGGGCTTAGGGGGGTAGTGGAAAGTGAGCTTGTCACCGGAGGAGTCGCGCGTTATAAGGAGAATTGCAATGAGGCAGGCGTTTGGAGTGGAGGTACGGGGGCTATTCATTGCGTGGGCATTGGGGTGTTGCGGAGGGGGTTTGAGGCTCGGGTTCAGTTGGTTGGAACGGGTTGTTCCGTGTGTTACCAGTGGTCTTAGAGTACATCAATACTTCGGACATGAGCCTCTGGAGTGACAATCTATCTACAATTCAGCGTGAATACAAGAAGTATACAAATCTTCTTCTACTTCTCAGCATGCTTCTTCAAAAGCTCTTCGTTCTCCTTCCTTAATTCCTCCAACCTGCTCAGTGGCTTCTCCTTCTCCTTCTTCTCCTTCCTCGAATCCTCTTCCTGGAATCCTAAATTCTTGAACTCATCAGGTGCCATTAATTGACTATAATTACAAATTATATCAGCACTATAACTCGTATCTGGATTGATAGCGGTCTGACTTATCCATCCGGCACTGTAGATAGGACTTCGCAATCAACCGACACTCCATATCATTTGTTCCCTTGGATTTCTTGAGACATTTCAGGTATTCTGTCATCACCGATTTACACTCGCCTGGTTAGTTCTGCGTTAGTGGGCTACTGGTTCTCCTGTTGCAAGGTAGAGTGGTTGGGACCTTCATGGTCAAGCGGGAAACTGCCACGCTCTGGTCTGAAGGTTGAAGAGTGTTAGTATAGTGGATAGAGAGAACAGTACCGAGGTTAGATAACATACGGTGTAGGAGAGAATACGATCTTTGACGGGGGGCGACCGAAGCCACTCATGTTGGATGCTGCAGTTGTAGAGAGTTTAGACAATTCTCTGGCCGGGAATTCATGTACTTTGTAGTACGAGTAGTGTGCGAAGTAGGTTATGCACAGGTTCTTGTCTGCTCATACCTATTCTCTCGAAAAGATATCTCTAAAGACTATGGATAGATAAATACGCGCTGGGTATCCCAATCTATACATCCCTCACCTTATCTGGTGAGGGGTGAGGCTCTGAACGCAAGGACCACCACGCATCTTGGCAGATGATGCAAGCATGCAACCCCTGTAGTCGATCTGCCGGTGACCCTGCACCAACACGCTGCACGTCTCCCGGCCATGCATTAACAGAAGACAGAGCCTCTGCCCCACAAAATTGGTGCAGCAAACAATGTCTGCTATGGAGGGCATGACAGGCCGTCTGCCTGCTCCTTCTTTCTTTACCCCCCCCCCCCCCCGCTACAACCCCTTTCTGGAATTGTTCGTCCGGTCACCGCTTCACCTTCATTAGACCAGTCCTTCTTTCATGAAATTAGTGATATCTTGATAGATCAAATAAGGATAATTTCTCTAGAAAGCCGAGAGACAGAAAATCTTCAAGATGAAGGAAGATGCGAGGAATATGAATGATCAGCCGGATAGGTTCGAGTTGTTTACCTTAGAGGAAGGTGAAGAAAAGTACAAAACCCTCAACCTTGTTTAGTTCTAATCATCTGCTACCATTGATGGTAGTAGCCGCATTTTTATCACTGGAATTGGTCAAAGATCATTGCTAACATGAATTATGAATAGGGTGACCATGGAATTTGATTCCCGTAAGTTCTGATGTTTATCTCTCTAATTCCTGCTCGAGTTCCTATTCACTTATCCCTACTTATTAGGTCTCCCAAACACTGCAATCTTCACCTTTGCCCGTGAAGATCATACTCTTGGGAACCTCCTTCAATCTGCTCTCCTTGAAACTGAGCATGTTCTCTTTGCGGCTTACAAAGTCCCGCATCCACTCTTTCCTACTTTCCAGCTTCGTGTGCAAACCGACAGCACTGAAGTTGGGCCAAGGGAGGCACTTGATACTGCCTGTAAGAGGGTTATCGAGGACCTGAGTAATCTTAGCAAACAATTCACGAGAGAATGGGAACTTTGTAAGCTCGCTGCTGGAAAGGAGGGTAGAGGTATGGAGATGGACAGGGAGCAATGGAATGGTGGCGTGGAAAGAGATAAAGAGAGAGCAAAGAATATGCAGAGAGAGAGGGAGAAGCAGAACGTGAGGGAGAGAGACAGGGAGAGGGAAAGAGAAGAGAGGAATAGGGAAGAAGAGAGGAGAATGCAAAGGGGCGTGAACATAGAGAGGGAGAGGAACAAAGGGAATGAGAGGGCTCCATGGGAAATTGATACTCCTCCAGAAGGCGGAAGAGCTCCTTGGGAAATTACAACTCCTCCAAGAGTTCAAAGAGAAGAGAAAGCCCCATGGGAGATTGATTCTCCCACAGGAGGAGAGATTGCACCATGGGAGAAGGGCCCTTCCAACCCACCAAAACGCGGCAGGGCTCCTCTGGATGGAGGCTCACTGGCTTCGTCAAGAGGTGAGAGGATCCCATGGAAAAGCAAACTATCCCCTCCTCCAAGAAGAGAGAGGGCTCCATGGGATGACGGACCATCAACTGCTTCGGGAATCGAGAAGGCCCCATGGGAGGTGAATAGTCCTCCAAGAATCGAGAAGGCACCGTGGGAGCTGGATAGTCCTCCAGCAGGTGAGAGAGCCGCATGGGAGGACGGACGTGATTAGTGTGTCTCAGGTTTCAGAGGTTCTTGTACACATGTGATACCCTTGTGTGTGATATCTATAGAGTTAGGAGTAAAATATCTTAATACGGGGTTCTGGGTTTTAACCCAAATTAAAAATATGGCTAAGACATGGCTCAATCTCTTCTCATACCTTGAGCTCAATTTAACATACTGACTTCAGTCTGCCATATATCCAATAACCTCTATATTGAACTTGGTGGTTGTTTAAAACCTTTTGTACCACCATGATTACTATGTTTCTTACTTAATATAAGAATTTTCTTGTGAATTCACCGGCTGCGTTAGTGACTACTCCTAGGTAACAGTATTTGTACCCGTTGATGACACCCCTTGGTTAACCTCACCTACACCTAAAATCATGGTTTCTTTCTTCTACGGGCCAGTAGTCTAGTGGAGGTCTCCGCCTAGATACAAGTAGTAACGACATGCTTAGGCTTTAGAGGATAGATCGTTCTGATATAGCACGACCTAAGGACTTCAATTCCGGGACTGTAATTGGCCTTAACCGACTCATATCTTCAGAGACCAGTAGCTCAAAGCCTACATAAATTTAGCAACTAGGAAAAATAGTGTAACCAATAAACGCTTTCAGCAATGAAAGCATTCCGGTCACGTATCCATCCCTATTTCGCCTAAAAATATCCACTACGGTGAACCCCAGTCATCTGAAGAACTTACACGATACCATCTGGCTATAATCTAGCAGGATAGGCTAACTGAGTGCTCCTGTAATATCGCCCTAAAAAGGCTTGGCTCCTGGCAGCACTGGGACCTGATTACGAAAGATATAACATGATGAATTATGATGATCTAAGCTATGAGCCGCATGGCTCTTATAAAACATGCCAAAACATCCATTGATGACACGTTCCATGACAGCCCCTAAAAACAAAGCAATGGAAAGATAATTTAAGAATCAGAAGAATAAGACCTAACCTGGCTCCCAACTAATCAACAGACCCTGTTTGTCTCGGCACAACCCCTCTCTCCACTCTACAGCGTACGGCAAAAAAGATCGAGAAACCAGGGTCTGTTACCAGGGTATTGTGGCCAATCCTACTACTAGAATCTTTGCCAAAAACCTAAAGAACGAATAGGAATGCTGATTCTCGTGTCTGGCGTTTCTCGATCTTTTTTACCGTTCGCTGTATGATGCTCTAAAAGACACCCATCCGACCGCCTGCTTGACCTACCATATATAGTGCGATCTACTACATATGTCATATAAGGCACTATAACCCGACAGGGTGCCGTATTCTCTAAGAAAAGTGCCCGGATTGGTGGCAGGGAATGTACTTAGTCTTTTAAGGATTGGGTAGTGTACCAAGTAGGGCTAAATATTAGAACCATTTGTACTTGTAGTAGCCTTGTAAGCCTGCATTAGGAGCTTTTCTTCAGTTATCCTGCCGTAGTTAGGTTTTAGACTCACCTCATGACCTTAAGGCTATATATCATGGTGAGTTAAAACTATAGAGAGATTTACTACTAAGAAAAACTAGATGGCATAGTATAAGGCAGCTATATCAGCTATTAATTGATATTATTTATAGCTTGAGATCTCTGATCCACCCGTGCTGGGTTAGAGTTGGAGGCCTGCCGCTAGGTCTTGCTTGTCAGCTCGAACACTATAGGACAAATCCATGGGCCAGTGGGGGTATGAGAATCTGTTAGTTAGTTACGACTATTGTGGATAGGAGTTATTTTCTGGTACCAGCCAGAGCTGAAACTCCCAAAAACTATCAGGTACCTTATGTTCACTGCCGGACGGCGGATAAGGTCGGTGGCGCACAGGGGTGGCAGGCTTGGCAGAATTATCGACAGGAATATCGACGAGGTACGTACCGAACTATTGATAGGGTGTAGGACTATCAAAAGGTGAAGGATTATAGAGAGTTCACTATGGAGTTGACTGTTTATCCATAGAGTATTAAGACCATTTGTTATAGCTATATTCGGGAGTAAAAAATAAAAATAGAGCCTGCTTTATAGTAATATTCTACGCTCTTCACCCCTCTCTATCTATCCTTCTAGTCGCTAGCCTACAGGCCTTTTCGGCATACACCATATTAATAGTCTAGTACGCTATGAATAACACAGTACTACATGTAGTACCATATATATCGATAGTCCCGCAAATACCTCTAATACCATATGAATCACGATAAACGGTCAGTCACGCATGGAAGACGTTAGAGTTACCTTCTCAGGTAAGGCAGTCTCAACCTCCCCCCTCTTTTCCACTCCATTAGAGAAGGGTGACCGACCTTATCACGATACCCCTCCAATAGCCCTGCTAAGCTTGATACCCCTGTCCGCCACCAGCGTACCCGTGAACGACTACGCATAAACACCCCGCCGCCTAGAACATTATGTATACTACTTAATCGAGATATATACCATTATAGGCTACTTACCATCATTAGTTATATATACAGACAGAGCTCAATTAAGCTTATTAAAGCGGGTGATAGACAAGTTTTTCTTTAATAATAACCCTAACCGCTTAAAATTCTCTGAACTATATATGGTGCGCACGGTCTTAAACCCGGACCAATAAAAATTGGGCTTGGAACACGCCTATCATGCCCAAAAGAGCCAAAGTATGCCCAAGTATGCCCATGTATGCCTAATATTGTTGACTACTTCCCCTCAAAAATATAAACTCTCTTATAACACTTCCAAAAGATCTCCAGTGACTTAAAGAGTATACTCCAGTATTTTTAGCATGAAAAACAGTACTTTAATATATAATACTGAAAATATCTACCTAAGTATATCTGGTCATGGGCTGAGTATAATAGGGAACCGTTCCATATGACACTTTTCACACCCAAAAGTGAGGTTTTATTCCACAACAACCATAGCCCCTAATAGCCTATAAAATTCTATCTATTAGTTGTATTAGAATATCGGCTCAAAATGTTGGTCCGGGTTTATAACTGCGCGCACCATAGCTTTAATTATGGAAAATTGCAATTGCATATGGAGGGCTGTGGCTTACAGAGCTGTATGTGGTTATACTGCCTTCTTTAGTAGGTATTGATATACGCAGGCAAGCCACTTCAAACCTGGCTGCAGGTTCTACCTATCTGTTGTCAATTGGAAGCATCGCTGTCCCTATGATAAGCGAGCAATTTCTCGGATATTAGTAGGTAAAAATGACCTGAAAACGCAATTGGACTTAAGCAGACCTTACTGTAACGGTATTCACATATTATTTGTGAGAAGAGTACAGAGAGAATCCAATTCTACATAGGACTACAAACAGCTCTTCCCTTTCACTCCTCCCCCCCAAAAAAAATTTTTATGTTCTTTTACTTAGAATTAATTATGTTTATAGTAAATATTAATAGATTTCTCTAACAATGACTCACTTTTGTAAGCCTATCCAAAGCTAATACTCACCTACGCACGAGACTCCCCATATATTAACAGAACCATATTGTTCAAAATAATTACGTATATCGTTAGATCCCGGTGACGCCTGACACCAACTCATCTGGTATCCGACCAGCTAGCTGTAGGTCAAGGCTGTCTTCAGCTTTAATTTTCTAATCCAAAAAAGAAAAAGCATGCGTTATGCATAGGAAACTAGACCTGTTTACAGGCTAAATTGAACGCCATATTTCCTTCTACTTTACTTAAACCCACGAGCCTCTCAGAATTTAATGTTATAAATACAGGCGCTTTCCCCCTCTTTATTAGAAAATCCACCAAGATCCCATCAATCACACACCAATCTTAAAAATACTCAAAACCCATCTTTATAATTTTCTTTACCTTTAGAAACTTAAATTACATCCTAAGATATGGTAGGACTCCCTCCCCCCCAAAAAAGAAATTGATTTTATACTACAAACTCGGATATTCTGACACAAACTAGGCAGTCGGGGTTGAAGTTCGCGCTGAGGGATTCACTGTACTTTCTAAGCCTGATGATCCTATCGTCGAGTATGTTCAACCCCCTCTATCATGCTATCCCAAATTGCCCTAAAAAAAACGGCTATAGCATAGTATTTATCCATGGACTCGGGGGACACCCCGAAAGCACATGGACATCCGAACACAAAAGCACATCGAGAACCAAACCCAAAAGTGTCTTTTTGCCCTACCACCTTCTGCGCCAGGATGTCCCCGATGCCCGTATTCTTACATATGGCTATAACTCGGCCTTTATAGCGCTCAAAAATGTCAATCAATCTACTATATTACAGCACACCAGGGATATGGTACACTTGCTTAATGGTGTCAGAGAAGACTGTGTATGCGACTCCACATTCACACCCTCAATTAAGGGAATATTTGGTTCTTCTAATAAGATCATATAATCTTGAATCTTACTAACTTTCCTACCCTCAAACGAAACACGTCCGGCAATTTTTGTGGTACACAGCTTGGGTGGTATAATTGTGAAAGAGGTATGTTGTCTAAAAACACCTCCCCCGGACTTACTCAAAAAACTAAAATTCTTTATCAGCTTCTCCAACGTTCGAAGAATGCAGAAGCTAGTAATCCAATTCGGAAAATACTCCCGTCTACATCCGCTATACTCTTTCTTGGCACACCACATAGAGGAGGCCATGTGGCTGGCTGGTCATCTATCTTAAGTCTTTGGAAAGATTCATAGGGATGAACAAAAAGGTGGTAGAGGCTCTGAAGGTCGATAGTGCGCAACTAGACCGCTGCCATGAAGACTTTACCATCTTGCTGCATGCATCAAAGTTCATCAAAGTGTCCGTTTTCCAAGAAGACTGGGAAACAAAAGGTGCTAGTGGCAAGGTAAAACCCCTATTAATTAATTCTTTAAATAACCTAAAAGAGAAAGTTCTGACCTATTTATAGATAGTCGGAGACACATCCTCTAGTATCGGTGGTATAAGGAAACCATATTGGTATGTGCAAATTTACAAGTAGGGAGAGTACCAACTAATAAAAGGTAAAGCTGGAGATTCGACTTCGCGTTAAGTTTATTAAATCTACAGTAGAAACCCATAAACTAGGTATGTATTCAACTATTCCTTACTCTAGCCGTAATTTATCAAAGTACTAACAATCTCTTACAGAGCTTTCAAATTAGTTGAGTAATGAGCAAGAAGATATGTTAATATCAAGATCGGTTTATCTACTACAACTAGTTACCAATATTTATTTACACAACTAACCCACTATTAACAGAATGCTTGAAATCACTCTATTTTGCCGAAATGGAAAACCGACTTGAGGCAATCGAAGGCCCACATGAGTCCACATTGCAGTGGGCAGGTAAAGATAATTCACCAATCCAGAATTAGATGGAAGGAAATGGACCACGAGTGATTACAATATTTGGCAAGCCCGGGTCCGGAAAATCGACACTTTCAAGACATCCTGAAACGCCTGCAGGAAAGACAGGGGTCTAAAGATACAGCCGTAATCTATTTCTTCTTCAACGATCGAGGTAGTGAACTCGAAAAGACCGAACAAGGCCTCCTTCAGTCACTGTCATACCAGCTACTCAAACAGATACCCGCACTATTTAGTCATATCCTCCCTACATATCAAGAGGTGAAGAAGAAAATTAAAAATGGGTGGTCTACCAAGTCTCTTACGGATGCTCTGGTCTCAATGATTGGAGACCCTCAGACTAGATCGATTCGCATTGTCTTAGATGCCTTTGATGAGTGTAGCGCGAAGAGCGCACTTCTAAAGCTTGCATTTGACAAGCTTTCCAATTACCCATCGCCCCCTCGGATCCTTCTTATGAGCCGCCAAAACAATGAAATAACCAACCATATGGAGAGAAACCCAGCAACAAAAGGCCATCATCCGGTGGTGCTACATGAGGTGAACGGTGAGGATATTAAAAATTACATTAAAACGGAGTTGCAATGATTCATCGAAGACTATGGTTCTAACACCATCGATGACTTCGAAAACTCAGTGATAAGCCGGTCCAATGGGGGTTTCCTCTGGATAAAGCTTGTGGTGCAGGATTTAGTCAGGGATGGATGACGGCAGTACAGTTCAAGAGCTTCGAGAGATGCTTGATAATGTTCCAGAGAATCTAGAAGAACTTTATAACCGCATTTTCCAGAGTATGAAAGAGACTGAAGCCTGGAGAATGCTAGTATGGGTGCTTTTCACTGAAAGGCCCTTAACACTCGATGAGCCCCGATATGCCCTTGCTATCAATACACACAATTTCGATTCATTCGCCTCAATAGACGGTTCAGACCACTTTACTAGGACAGCGAAACTGATAGAAATCACTACACAAAATTTGTGGTGGATTCCTAGAGACCAAGGAACCCGCATTCCAAACACACGCTCAAGACCCCGTGACGGAAAACACCAGACAAGGTGATAAAATTATTCAAGTTATCCATCAGAGAGTGAAAGACTTTCTTGTGAAGAAGTTGAAGCCAGCTTCAGCCCCTACCCCAACCCCCTGAATCGAAGAATCTGAAGCCCACGAACAAATATTCCGAGCCTACCTCGCATACCTTACACTTCCCGATATTGAAAAACGAGACCCCTCGGGAGATTTCCTGCCTTTTGAGGAATAAAGCATGCACAAAATACCAGTCAATCAGAGAAAAAGATTTTTCTAAAGTGTTTCGAGAATAGTAAGGTAATAACTAAAGGTTATCACAGACTTAAATTGAGAATGCATAGTCCAACAGCTGGTGCCGACAAATCCCTACTGATCATGGTATCATATGCGGATGTCAAACGCTTGCTAGAAAAGGGAATTGAGCCAATGATCCTCGTAGGTGTATTAAATGCGGTAGCTGCCGATGGTAATAAGAGAATTTTGCAACTCCTTATCGACAAGGGTGCCAACGTGAGCTTTTATAGTGATGAATACAGAGTGACACTTTTGTATGCAGCAATCTACCAGGGAAATAAGGAGATAGTGGAACTCCTTATTGATAATGGCGCCGATGTGGGGACTGAAGGTGGATATTATGGGAACGCTTTGCAAATTGCAGCTTTCTGGGGCGATGAGAAGATTGTGCGACTCCTCGTCGATAGAAGTGCTGACGTGAATGCTACGGGTGGATATTTTGGGAATGCATTTCAAGCACCAGCTTCCCAGGGCAACACAAAAATCATGCAGCTCCTTATCGAGAACGGTGTTGACGTAAAGGCTGAAGGTGGGGAGTATGGGAATTCCCTACAAGCAGCGGCTCTCGGGAGCAATGATAAGATTTTATAGTTTCTTATAGATCAAGGCCTTGATGTGAATGCTGAAGGTGGATTCTATGGGACTGCCTTGCAAGCAGCAGCTTCCAGAGGGAATGAGGAGATTGCAAGACTCCTTATTAAACACGGTGCCAAGCTTGAGGTTGAAGGTGGGATATACGGCACTGCTTTGAGTGCAGCAGCTTCGGAAGGGCACGAGTCGATTCTTCGGCTCTTGATTGATAGCGGTGCCAATGGACATGAGAGTATTGTGGAGCTCCTTATTGCCAGCGGTGCCAGTGTGAAAAATAGGGGCGGGGAATACTCAACCGTTTTGCAATCAGCAGTTATCGGAGGAACTGAGAATATTGTGCAGACCCTTATTAAAAGTGGTGCCGATGTGACAGCTGAGGGTGGAGAATATGGAAGCGCTCTGAAGGCAGCAACTTCCCTTGAACGCAAAAGTATTGTGCAGATCCTTACCAGCGAGATTGCACGCAAGAAGACTGCAGAAGCAAATAGTGGGGAACATACGGTTATTTAGAGGTAGCATACCCCAAAAACCTCAGACCTTCACAAAATCACTAATAAGACCGCGTAGTTGCTGAATACGGATTCGTCCTAGAATTGTTTAGGAGTTTGGTTAGTACTCGAGTATAGAAGAAGGCAGGTCGATCTATTGAATGGGTATTTCCTCCTGTATTAGGCTGATAGAGGCATATGAATTATAAAGTACAGCTCATGTTCAAAAGTGCTGCGGCTGTGTAACCCTAGGATAGTCGAGTGATAATGCATGATTTGTAATTAGACATTCACGTGACCATAACCATAATACAGTGTAGATATTACTTTAGCACTAATACTCGCTCTTATTCTAAATACAATCCCCTACCATCTTGATCGAACCACGAGACCGGTATACCAGCATTAAAACACAAAGCAATAATAAACAAACACCGTATCCATGCACCACTCTAATGCATTTCCATTTCTACTCCCTCCATCCGCAAACAATACAATCTACTCGCCTCGCCATGCCACTACAAACAGGATAAAGAAAAAGAGCAAACCGCTAGAGAACTAAGGTCTAACAAGGGAGACAAGAAGCAAACAAAAGCGTAGGATAATTTAAGAAGCGAAAGGCCAGAATAATCTATCGCCGAGACGGAAGTGATGTCGAATGTGGAATTACGAAATCGCATGATGCAATAACCAGACCATGTATTCATGCTGTTACAGTCGCCCTCTCTTTTGTAGGCTTGAGCTTGTTCTGTAGCGCGGGATGAAATCAGTATGTATTCGGACACCACATAAGATCAGGATAAACTCACGGAAACCTCCTTCTGAACAACCCCATAAACTTCATCGACCCCATTTGTACAATCCACTCTCACAACCTTTCCATCCTTCTCATACATGTCAACAACTGGCATGCTGGTGTTTATGAAAGTTCTGAACCGCTTCTTGATACTTTCGATATTATCATCATCACGTCCACTTGTCTCGCCACGCTTGAGAAGGCGCTTAAGCATTACATCCTCGGGGCAGTCGAAAAAGAGCGTAAAGACCGATGGGCAGACTTCCGTCTCAAACTTAATAGCCTGATCCATTTCACGTGGGAATCCGTCAATGAGAAACTTTGATTGACCATTTGTGAGGGCGTCCTTCATGGCATTTTCAAGAAGCGCCACAGTTACCTCCATAGGGACCTAGGGTGGCATTCGAGTTAGTTTTTTTCTGGTAAATTAAGGCTATAGCTCCCACTCCTGGGATTACAAAACTCACAATCTTCCCCTCACGGATATAAGTCTTAATCAACTCTCCAAATTCACTGCCCTCACGGTTCTGTTCGGCTCGAAGAAGGTCACCGGCAGAGAGGTGGACAAAACCATAGTCACGGACTAGATTCTGGCATTGTGTTCCCTTTCCAGCACCGGGTCCACCTGGTTACAGTCAGTTCTGTGGTCTGTGTTGAAGTCCTAGAGAAATAACCTACCAAGAACAAAGATAACTGAGACATCCTTCGGCGAGAATGTAGGCGTTGTCTTTGCTTTCTTACTCTTGACGGCTGACATTTGACCTTTTGAGAAGAGAATGTCAGCTTTCCATTAAATCATCAAATATTCATCTTTCCCACATTTCCCACCCCACCATTCTAATCACCTAGAATTCCCACATTCCACCCCCGGGTTCACACAAAGAACAACATACCCTTCCTGCTGTTTACCAACAAATAAAATCCTCCACTTCCTGCAGTAAAAATCAATAGCAACGGTACAACCGGGAATGGATTCCTGCTTCCACCGGTTTCCCCAAGATTCCGTGGACCTGCCGCGTACAATCTACACTGTCCGTTTGCACCGCTATTTCCGAACTTGCTGTGTGTAAGCCCCTGACGGAATGAACCGACGTTAAGGCGAGAGGTAGGAAGTGTTGGTGAGCGGGGTGCAGCAGCTGAGGGGACCGTATGGATTCGAGAAACGCGGAGGACGGGAAGTGCAGTTCTAAAGCTTCGTGAGAAGCCGGAGACGGAGTTACGGAGGGCAGCCATGTTATATGTAGGGGAAAAACAAGTCTAAATGCAATTGGCTAGTTGAGTGAGTGGATGAATGGAAATCGAAAGCAAGAAAAGAAAAGCTTAAGGAGTGGCTGTTTGTGTGTGTATGATCGAAGGAAAAGTAGATCGAGAGAAGGATCGGAGAAGGACCTGATTTTTGTACGAGCAGAGTCGGGTGTGTTGTTCAGAAACAGGTTTTCAGGGGGGGAATAGTTCGGGGCTTAGCGACAGGGGTGAAACGTGGGGCACCAACAGAACGGGGAAATGAAATATAATGAAACTAACGAAGCAGAGCTTCAGGGACAAGCCAGAGGTAGCTATCGTGGTACCTACTGTGATATCCAAGGTGGTTTAAATATTTTATCACCAGGTTTAAGATCTACCATTCTAGGCCTCAGAGCTCCCCCCAGATGACCCCTCGCTGGTCATGAGATGGCATTTCTGAGGTTCACGAATCATCGATCATCGACAGCACGACAACGTGACGCTGGACCTGCAGAACCTCAACCTCAGTCTGCATCTCAGCTTACGGAGTTCAGCCCCAAATAAAATAGGGGAAATTAAACCAAGATTAAGCCCTCATTAACCTATTGTTTCGAGAAAGTTACTAGCCCTTTTGAACACTTTAAGATCCCCGGACCCCTAGCCTAGAATCTTTATTGAATATTCACTCTATTATTAGTACAAGATCAACTTTGTGGGGTATCGTGTGTGGCACAAGTCTCACCTCACGTGAGAGGTGTAAGGCTGTTCTGCTCGTAAGCGCGCTACAATCCTTGAGAAAAAGAAAAAAAACCCGGCTTCGGTGAAGCGCTTAACAGAGAAAACGCCACGATTCTCGCTTACATTCTCCTTGGAGTGATCGGCACTAGTACTGCCGTCTTAACACCATGTGAAAGTACGTGTATATTGAAGCTCTTGACCATGAAGATTAAGGGGATAGAAAGGAGCTGCTAAATTCATAAAGTATCAGTATACAGGGTGGGTTCTGCCTCAGTGTGATGAGGGTAGTGGTGATCGAAGACAATACCGTGTGAACGAGACGAAAAGTAAAGTAGAGGAGGGAACACACGGCTTATTCCTTTTCTCGTTAATAAACTAGTTATTGAATACTGGTTGGTAGATGTGGGGCAGTAGTACCGTTGGAACCTCGGCTACATGTCTTATAAAATACAGAATCCGAGTGATAGTTCATGACAACACTAGACCTAGAGAACTTAGGACTAGTGTGGTCCACGAGGCCACTCGAGACGAGGTAGGGGGTAGTCTCGAGGTTCCTCGGCTTTGTAGGGCTCTGGCTTTGGTTCGCCTTGGGAATTAAGGGTCTGGCCTCGAGGTACCTCGAGGAGCCTTGGGGCATAGAACTATCTTTAAGATTAATTCCCCAGCTATTACCTACTACATTATTACCTGTTTGATGCTGTTCATGACCTTCAGGTCAAGCTGACTAATAGTGTGAGAGTATGACCAATAGCAGCCGATCCATGAGGCCATAGGTATGTAGAGTATATGGGTTGAGCTTACCCCCCTCCTCCAGGCGTACTATCAAACTACCATTCTATTGCTCGTACCCGCACTTTCACAAATAGTCTGTGGCGGATTGTGGCGGGAATGTCCAGGGTGACCTACTAGGGTCTGTAATATCTTTCTTAATTTATTATTATTTACCTCGAGGCACCTTGGCCTCGTGGACCACACTACTTAGGACCCCAGAAATTTACCTCCCCATTACTCAATGTTTATTATTGAGAGAAACCTACACCAAAGGTGTAGAAGGCTTAGCTAAGCGATTAAATTATCCTTTTAGCTCAGAACCTTAAACTAGAATTATCTAGGCCCTATGACATAGAGAGTTCTAGCGATGAAAAGAAACACCCCGGAATAACAATATTGTCTATACTTTATGGGAGTGAGTTGTCTAACCTTAACGTAATATATATCCAAGAAGGATTATCAGATCCAGGGGGAAAGGTTTCGTCGGTCCTGTAGATGTCTACCCAGTATAAAAACAAGGTGCCAATACCTCCCTCGTACGCTGTTCGAGGGAGGTATAAGCACCCCTCAGCATACACCTAACGGACACTATAGCAGGCACAGACCATCAACCGCGCTAACGGCATCAAAACTACATCTCTATATCTCACTCGAAGCCCTAATCGCGTTAATAGAAAGGACGCGGCCAATGAGAATGTCCATGGATCAGACTCTCCAAGTGGCATCACGCTAATCTCTACTCGTCTTCCATGGCGAGATGGAGGCAAGATGACTATCCACATACACACAAATGGTTGGAACACTGTGGCAAAATACCAACCAGTAACCCTCCTAGGATGTGATTGACCTCTTTAGTGGGGAGAAGAAGAAGGGGTGGGGTGGGAGTGGTTTATATGCTTCTAGCTGCCAAGGGATATATTTTACTGATAGGTTTTCTCTTAGGATTGCTTGGGGGGTGGGGTACTTGGGGTTGTTGTGCAGGGCCGGGCTGGGCCTGTATTTAGAATAAGTGCAATATAGTATATATGTACGTAGGCTTCCACTGTAAGAGTATGTATATCTAGGACTAAGACTTCATACATGTAGGTAATCACACGAATTATCCGGCTACCGCGTACGGGGGCGGATCAACCTATATCCCTATCGCAACCGCCCTTCATTAGATAGCATTTAATCTTTAAGTCTGTAGTTGCTGATCTTTATTAACTACTAAATGTAGAATTTAGATGTAGTTGTGGATCGTATTACTCGTGCGTTAATTAACAATTCGGAATGTGGTTACAACCACCAGAATGAGCACAGTGGTGTAATAGCAACAAGAAAACTCCATGTAGTTAGAATCTCATAGCATTACAATTGGTAATTCAACTAAATATTAATTAGTCTTAACCACATCTAGGGTCTTTTTATTAGGGGTTTCTTGATGATGTTTTGGTGTTGTGGTTATGAAAATTCCGATTTATTAATTAACACGCGAGTATAGAGTTATATATACCATAATACTAATCATACTACAAAGTAAAATTTGCTACGATGCAATTAATGGCTTGACCCAGAAAGTACCAACACTTCCCTACACTAGGTTAGGCTCAACTTGCAAAGGGCTTTAGCTCTTATGATAACTCGCATGAGTAACAAGAGGGAAAGGATTTATATAGGCCTCTATAGTAGCTAGATTCTAACTTTTACTCGTTGCGACACGAAAGATCACTCGCACTTCCAAAACACAGTCAAGTTAAAAAGAATCTGTTCACCTACACCTACAGCTACAAGCCTACCCTAAACTAACAGCCCTGAACATTTCCACTTCAGTATATCGCTATCAATACCTATATAAGCCACAAGAACGCAGAAGAATTAATACAAATAAGTGAGACTCTCTAAGATGCTAGCAAGCAACCACCCACCCAAACAAGAACGAAGAAAAACACAAGCCAGTTCATCTCTTGTCATAATTCCACCCACATTAACTTCACCAAGCTCAGCACAAGAAGCTTTTCCCCTAACCAGTAAAGAAGCACTCTACTTCCTTCCCCTACCACTCCTCCTCGAACCAGAGCCCTCTTTCTTTATAGCCGCAGCCCCCTTCGCAACAGCAATCTTACGGCCCTTTCGAGCCTTGGGCGCTTCATACTCAGATTCAGCAGCACCAGGCTTCTCCTCGGTATCAGACTTTACCGCATCATCCCCAGAGGCAATATCGGCCACCCAATCAGACTCAACTCCAGGCTCAGACTTGCCACCAGCCTCAGCTACTGAGTCTGATGTGGCTCCCTCATCTTCCTCCTCCTTCTCCTCCCTTTCCTCCTCATCTTCCTCCTCATCTTCCTCCGGTGGCCCAGCTATACACATTAGCAATCTACTCTCTCTTAGCCATCCAAGAAACTTACATTTATAATCAATAGGCTTCTGCCCATCTATCCTTAGAAATGCAAACCTCCAGACCCGAAATCCACTCATTCCCGTATCCTCCCAGGCTTTCAGGACTTTATACAGCCCATCATATCTATACCCTTCACTCGGCCCCAACTTCGCTTTATATCCACGAATAACACGAACCGGAAGACCAGTATCACACGAAGTCTTCAGTGAAAGATTGAATGACGTAAGCTGCTGGTGGGAACTCTGCGGCGCAGTTCTCAAATTCTTCGGGTTATCCCTAGTACCCTTGAGGTCACGGCCGCCAGAGCCAGTAAACGTGAAACGGAAACCTTCATCGATATCGTCTTCGTACCCGCCAGATAAAGCAACAGAGTACGCAGAGCAATCGCCAGAGCCACTAATCCCACCAACAGTAGGCTGGGATTATTAGTGATAATATAGCAAGGAGGAAGAAGAAACTTACAGCGTGGACTCCATCAGCGCTACATGCCATTCTTGTCTTCCACCAATGTCCAACTTCGATTCCAGGGATCTCGCCATACTGTTTGGGATTTGGACGAACGTGTCTACGGTCGATATGCTGGACATTTCGACCATTTACGATTGCCCTCTTGAGGCCCTTTTCGGCGCTAGCCATAATAGTACCATCTCTATTGGCGAGGGAGCGCTTGACTTTTCCTCGTCTACTGCGGCGGGGCTTAGGGGTATCGGAGTCAGAATCGGAGTAGTCACTCGCAGTATCTTCGGAGAAGTAGTCGAGCTCATCACGGAACTTCTTTTCCCCGGCGCTAGCAACACGAGTAGACTTGCGGATGGTGGTGGGGCGGGTAGGAGGAGCTTTGCGTTTTCTGGGGATGGGGGCTGGGGCTGAGGTAAGGGGTTTCTCGATGCCGAGGGAGGCAAGGAGAGCTTTGTTAGCAGCGATGTTACGCTCGCTGTATTGTGTTAGTTGGTGCTAGGTACTAGGGTGGTGCTAGGGGATCTTACCGTGCAAGCTCGTATTCGGTGGGCATTGTGACTTACGTGATAAGGGGTTTATCCACTAGAGTTCCTGATAGGAAGATTGGGAAAGGAAGGAAGAAAGTAAAAACGGAATACTCAGAGGTGGTTGAGTGCAATTGATATGAACTGGAGCTGTGCAAAAAACTATGTCGAGCAGAGTAAATTTATTCAGTAGAGGAACGATCGGCGGGGATAGAATTGCAGTGAAGCAACAGAGGGGGCAGAATTGCGGGAAGCAACAGAGGGGATAGAATTGCGGGAAGTAACAGAGCGGGCGAGTGGGCGGGCAGGTAAGTAGGTAAATAAGTGGGTAAGTAGGCGGCGGCGACAATGACGGCTAAAGTGTCACATCAACAGAGAAGAGTAAATAAAAGGGAGCGATAGATATAAGTACAAGGATAGGTAACGGCAGTAAGGGGCAGGCAATGATACACATACACCAATCCAAATCTTCAGGATGTGCTTACCGCGTCTTATGTCCGTGCACGTGTCTTGGTAAACAAACATTAGAGCTGAAGTTGCGTTAAGCTTTATGCGACCGACAAGGTTATTGTAGGAACCGAAATTTACAAGCGGTCCCACGGCTAACGCCCACTGCTAGAATCTCCACCGAGATAAGAGACCAATAAAGGCCTGAAATCTCGAATGTCACGTTTCTATAATAGTTTTGCGGTCGCTGTAGGGGTTCTGGGATATGCAGGTAAGCGAGATGCGGCTACCCGGTCCTTGACACTCCTAGGATTAGCAATAACTTTATTCTAACTTCTCATTAGCTAATCAGTGGAACTTTCTCCCTAATGAATGAATGAATGAATTTATCATAAGTACATGCAACCCTAAGGTTATGGTACCCCCTAATTCCTCTAAAGAAAAAATCAAAAATAATAGTAATAAATGAAATCCCCTTCCTAGCCCCATAAAACACCTGTCGCTAATGATAAAAAGAAGATATATAATTCAAAACGTCTAAGACCGTTTTACTTGCAGACTTCACCTACATAGCCCTCAAAGTCCTTCATCCCTCTTTTGCTGCCCTATATAACATCCTGTCCCATTGCCTCTCCTCCTGCGCCATACTAACCCCACAAGCTCCTCCCCTTTTTTGCTAGGTGGCTTATCTAATTACCATTTTACTAATGAAATACATATCGCAAAAATGCCTCAACAAGTGGCCTCCATTGCCCAATTGCTGCCTATTTTCCCCTAGATGAAGTTCATTATCCTTTGTAAAAGCCTCGGATTTATGTATTATTAGTATTGACATCATGATACTAAAATAAAAAGCTACCACGATAAACAAAACAGCTATCCAAGCGAAGCTGATCCTTTCTACCTTAGCTGAAGCAAGAGCTATCGAGTCTAGAAGTGTATTTTTGCCTCGCCAAAAAGCTGCTGAACATAAATCTTCTAGATCTGATAAAGCACGTACTAAGCTACTGCTTGGATACCTGCCTAGGAATAGAGCGGTAATAATCAAAGCAAATATACTGACTATTCCGAGGCAGAAGAACCAGGGGGGTATTGGATGTTGCTTCCTGAGTTGAGCGATGATGACTGGCTGTCCGTCACGCATCGGCAAAATAACAGTACAATTAAGAGCACAATCAGCTGATGTAGGATCTTCACAATAGGGTAGGGTAGGAAGTATGGTGAAGTTGACAATAGATGCAGCGGCTCCAGCGAACAAAAAGACCATCCAAGCACCAAAAGTAACCTTAGTGAACACCTGGACTCGACGAAATTTCCCCGAAGCCTCAACAACAATCACTACATGAATGAATCCAACCAGCGTGATTGCAGATACTGGAAAGATATCAAAGTCTAATATAATACCTTGGCAGCGTACCAGAGCCAAAGCGATACCGTGGGAAGCAGCGATGTGGCTAAACACCATAGATGTGCCGAGCGTTCCGCTTAAGACCCATTCAATTTCATGGAAGAAAATGCTGGCAATGGAAACATAGTAGAGGTAACGAGGTATTTGACCGTATTGACCGGATATGCTATAGGCGTATGTTCCTCCGAGAGGCTCTGGGCTAGTACTAGTACTAGTTATAAAACTGGCCAACAGAGTCGTTAATATGCTAGGCCGCAGTCATTACTACATGTAGCAAAAGAAATTCCCAGGCACTTTATAAACAGAACGGTTTTTTTTATATTTTCTAGAGACGGAACGAAAATAAGGCAGACAGGGGGGGGATGGAAGAAGGCAAGTATATACATAGCCCCAATGCTTCATGTATCATAGCGGATAACGGCTAAGCAGCATCACCAGTAAGGGATAGATTTCATAAACCTAAGGTCATAGAATTTAGCTGCAGACATGTTAAAAACTATACTAATGTGTCACCTGGACTGACGATAATTTCTAGAATATCGTAGTATTTGAGAAAATCCGTTCCGCTATAGTAGGGTTATAGCGATCCTACGCAGAAAGAAACAGCTTTTTCGTGTCCTAGACGTCAATTCTATAAGTCCGATCTGGTGCAAAGCACCCTACTGCATTAGAACGAACTTTCTCGAGTACAGGGATTGACGGTGAAACCGCCCAGCACCGGGATTCCGATCACGTGATTTCCCGTACCTCAAAAAGGAAGGTGGAGGCTTTTAGGGTGCCAATGATCAAAAAAATACTCTAAATCCTACAAGCTGCCCTCGCTGCTTGTATCGCTATCCTCTGAGTTATATACAATGACTTCCTCATCAAACTGAACGTGTTTAGCACTATTTCTACCCCCCATAAGCCCCCTACCCCTTGCTCTACCTCTTCCTCTACCTCTACCCCCCCCCGCTGCCGTGGAATGGGACTATCACCGTGATTTAGGCTAGGGGTGCTTAGGGGTGCAGGGCTACCAATTGCAAGAGTTATTAGAGCGTTTCCACGCCCTCTTCCACCTCTAGCTCCTCTTCCTCTACCCCTTCCTCTACCACGTGCTGCTTGGGCTGCTTGCTTGGCTGCTTTCTCGGCTTCTTTTGCTTCTTTTGCTTCTCTCAACCTCACCACATCCTCCGCAGTGATAACTCTTGCTTTTGTGAGTCTCCTCCTATCATTGGTGATAGCAGTAGACCTATCAGCAACTGCTTTGCGGTAGGTTTTGTGCAAATGCTCGGCGATCTCTTTATCAGTGATAGACTGCTGCAAACCCTTATCCATTTTGGTGATAAGGACTCGTAGCTTCTCTGCAGACGCTGTATTACCCTTCACTAGCCTTAGGGCTTGCTTGCTTTGCGACCAAGCAGTACGAGAGGTGCGAGGAGTAACGGGATTGAGGCTATCAGAGTCTGTAGAGTTCTTTCTTATCCTCATCAGGCCTTAGAGAGTCTAGCACCTTCCTAGCGTTGATTGGGTGGGCGCCAGCTCTACTCCAAGCTGATATGATATTAGACTTTGTATAAGCCAGTTTCTGGGCTGGGAATAGGAGTCTAATAGGGCTTAGCACCAGTCTTTTGCTTGCAACGGGGGGTAGAGAAATAGGGGGGTAGATTACTTGATAAATAGCCCTTTATTCACCTGGGTGCAGCCCTTCTTTATCTCGTCATCAAGAGCGTTGCTATAATACTTCTGCAAAGAGCTAAAAAGCCCTATGTCAAGAGGTTGCAAAATATGGGTTGAATTGGGGGGTAGGCATACGGGGAGGATTTTGTTCTTTAGGGCATAGTCAAAAAACTGCCACGTGACGTGAGAACAGTGCCCATCAATCAAAAGAAGCCTCCACAGCCCTCCAGCTCTCTCTCTCGTATATTTGTCAAAGTTCTCGCGCAACCACTCGCTCCCTAGCACTGAATTGCTCCACCCATTTGCAGAGTATGCAAACGTAGCTTCTACCCCCTCTTTCAGCTCTGCGTACCACCCATGATAGTGCCCTTCTCCCTTGTTGATTACCATAGGGGGTAAGGCTACCCCTGCTGCTGAAACAGCCTCTACTACCGTCACCCAAGTGCGTTTCCCGCTGTGAGGCAATCGAGGCGTTTTTTTACCCTTTCGGCAGATAACTTTGCAGGTTTCAGCCTTTCCTATTGCAAAGCCTTTCTCATCCATATTGTACGTGTTTTCAGGCAGTATACCGTACTTCCGAATAGCTAGCTGAAGCTAGGGGGGGGGGTTAGCAACGAGTCTATATATACTGGTAGAGAGGAGCTTACTCGGCGAAAGTAGTCTCTAATCACAGGGGGGTAGGCTGCAGTATTGCGCTTGCTTTCTTGACGATCTGCAAAGCGCGAAGCAATCTCTGGATGACGTTCTAAAAACCTCGATAACCATTGCTTCCCTAGCTTGCGCCCACTAGCCCTAGTTTGAACCAAGTGAGCAGCAATCTCCTTCACCACAGCGATCTTCGGTGGGAATCCCCAATCATCCATTTGCTGTATCCATCTCACGATAGATTTCTCTTCACTTGGCATCAGCAATTGCTGGCGCTCGTGGCTTTCCTGACGACTAAGCGCACCACCGATTCGATCTCGCAGAGTGGAGAAAGGAATCTCATATCTCTCTGCGGTTGCGCGCATAGAGGCATTGGGGGTCTTTCGGTAGTGCTTGATTGCTAGCTGAATGGTATCCTCTCTTTTTTGCTTTTCTTTACCCTTTAGACGTGCCATAATTGAGTTAGTTTTGCTATGGAGTTGATATATCTCCACTCCTAGCTTTGGTGTTGAGCGCAGAGTGCGCGGGGCTCTAGCTTGGCGCCCAGAGATTACGTGATCGGAATCCCGGTGCTGGGCGGTTTCACCGTCAATCCCTGTACTATGGTATTTCAGCGATACCAAGTAGGGCCGGGCGGGGTGCTGCAGGATAGAACTGTGTTATTACTGGCCAAAAATATAGAACTTAATATCCAGGTACGTACGTTGAGCCTGGCGTCTATTTACTGGTTGCAATTATGTTACAGTATATATATATGTATTCGACCAATTAATCTGAGAGTTACATATATTTTCGTCCCGCAGCCTTGTCCAGTATCGTCGAGATTTTAGACTTTCAACTACTGAGATAGAAAGCTCTTATAAGGGTTCCTATTAAATAAATGCAGGTAGTAAATTTTATTTCCGTGAAAATAGATTTACTAGAGCTACGGCGAGAGAGAGAGGGTATCTATGATATGAGATGTCCGGGAAATTGCGGTTTAGGGAAGTCGTTTAACCTCTTAGAGGACACCAAAGCCTTTCTTAACCTTGTTCGCTAATTGATATATAACTATATGCCGTTGCGTTCAGATGAGATCCCTAAGGAAAAATCGGTACCTGACTATGAAGCTTTAAAGTCTCTAAGTTGCTGATACTTTCGAGGCTGCTTTAAAACCCAAAAAATCTCACTCGGGTAACGACTGACTATATAGTTAGCTTATTATATTTACCCCAACGATGCCTCTTGAGTGATAACCCTTCTGATTAATGATTCAATGTAAGATAATGATACTGTCATCTGGATAGTTAAATTTTCAAGTGCCTCTTGATTTGTTCTAATCAACTACTAGAATCAGCAAAGGCCAATATATAGATATAATCTTTATGATGATAATGATCTGCTAAGTCCGGGCCAGTGATTAACTAATTTCAATCCCTATAGATAGGTCAAATATATAGCCTGGCGTTTGCTGGCGTTTAAAATATTAAAGCCGTGCCAAACAATATAGAAGGTTTTCACAGCTCTAGATGCAGTAGATTCCTATAAGATATTCTATGGGACTCTACTAAATAAGGCTCTCTGCTGATATTTATTAAAATAAGAACTCCTACATACCTAACGACAAGGGTCTAGTGGTGGATAGAGTAAACTTTATGCTTCATAGCTAGAGGCTTAGTATCTATAAATTTATCGAAAGCGTCAATATTAATTACTTGGAATCTAGTAATTAACCCATGGGGGGTCACTTCATGGATCTGCAGTACATGTAGCTGTGACGGCTCTGCTAATCCCCCTGTCCGTCCCACCCACCCACAAACGGTTAGGCCAACGTTGCAGATCACACCCACGCGGCTCCCGCAATGACGACCTGAAGCTTCAAACTTGAAAGGACAAGTACGCGCGACGAAACAATTAGACAACTCCAAACTCGCCCGAGGACCCAAATACCACAGAAACGACTACACCCTCACCTCCCCCCCTCAACACTCAAAACGGCATAATTACAACTATTTGGCCAACAGGTCCAGGATGACCGCTCAGTTCCTCACAAACGAGCTCACCAACCTAGTACAAGAAGCAAAGAGGAAGAATCTAGACCTTAGACATGTGCGATATACAGTGATCTATTTCCAGAGGGAGACTGACTGGCAATAGGCTGCGGAGAAATCGCTTTCGGATCTCAAGTCGCTAGGCCCTTTGGCCGAGGTCGCTGCCGGTAACCCCTACGCAAACTCGGGAGTGTTTTGTACTAGGACTAATGAAGTAAAATAGAGCTATCTACAAAACCCGGCTTTCTATCACCATTCTTAATCGCTTGTGGCACTAGGAACGCGAAGTTTAGTACCATTGGCGTTGTGTGTTTACAGCGATTGATTCTTTCGAGAGCTCTTGCAAAGGTACACTTACCCGGGCAGTAAAGTGGGGCAGTAGAGGCTTACATTTATGCAGTCGAGACTACGGGAAGTTTTAGAAGCGTTTAGAGAGGCTGCAAACTTAGGTATAGATTTATTTCATGCTTGCCGAGAGAGGGGCTGACGAGACTACAGGAGTCGAGATCCAACTCAAGATACTACAAGCACTACCACCACTGCTACAGAACTATGCTGAGGACCTGAATGGAAATCTCCTCGGAGAAGCCCTATTAATATGTTCGATTCTTCAAGGGAGCAAGATGGGCGTTGTTAATAATACCGCCGCCGCAAGTATGTTCAGCTACGCAAATTATCTATATAATTACTTTTAAGAGAGTATCACTAACGTTCCTCAGCTCTATCTCAGATAGTAATCTCTATATTCGACAAAGTAGTTTCCGAGGACGAACGTACAGTAGAAACAGATATCAATACTGTCGGCGAAGCTCCCTGCGATGATGGCCTTATTCCCCTCCGTCCCGCTGCCTTCGATGCCTACCGTGTCTTCTATGACCTCTGCCTCCTTACGGAAGGCCAGCGCCCCCAGTTCCTCCGCTTTAATATCCTTCCGCAACCCTTCGGGCTAGAACTTATTGAATCAGTCCTTACCAACCACCCAGATATCTTTTTAACACACCCAGAGCAAGCTCATGTTCTCCGCACAAGAGTTGCACCACTTATCATGCGCTCTTTGTCGGAACGACTCAACTTCCCGACAACAGTAAGAATCACGAGAGTGCTATATATTCTACTAAGAAGACATCTGAGTATTCTCAGCGGTGAATGTGAGATTGCATTAAGCCTCCTCACACATATGCTCGACCCCGACGCCAGCGCATCGTGGAAACGTGCCCTCTGTATGGAAGTCTTCCGTGGAATCTGCTCAGAGCCCTCTCTTGTTCGTAAGATCTTTGCCACTTACGACGCTACAGAGGGCCGTAAACCAATTATGAAAGAGCTGATGGGTGCACTCACTCGGCTCGCAACTGAGCGACCAAGCATCATAGGTCTAGGCTCCCAGTCCTCTGTACCAGTCGGTGCACAGGCACTCAAGGACCTCTCATCTGAGCAAGCCGCTCTCGAAGCCGGGGGTGTTGCTGGTATCATTGGCGGTGCAGTAGGGCTAGGAGAAGTCCAGGTTGCGGGACTAAGTACACAATGGAGCTTGGTTAGGGTCCCGTGTATTGACCAGCTTGATAAGAGTGAGCCACCAGCTATGCCAGAGAGCTATATTTATTGTCTCGGCTTAACATGTATCAATTCTTTCTGTGAGGGGCTTGCAAAATTTATCCTCCCACTCACAATGCCCGGTGGGGAAAGTAAAGGTGGGGGTTCTAAACGACGGGGCCGAGGGATGCTTCGGACTGGTACCGTGTCTCTCATGGTGGCTCCAGGGAGTGATAGTGAAGCAGCTGAGTCACCGAGAACTCCAAGTCCGGCGGCGAAAAGCGCGGTGCTGAAGCGGAAGCCAGCTCCAAGAGTACACCGGATCCCTGTTAATCCTCTCACGCTTGAAAATCACCCTTTGGCAGCAGAGATTGCGGTGTCTGCGGCGATAATGGAGGCTTGTTGGCCGGCAGTGTTGGCAGCGTGTTCGACGTTCTTGTATGCAACATTGGATAATGAGTTTTATCATGGACTTGTGAGAAGTTTTCAGAAATTTACACATGTGGCTGGGTTACTACGGCTTGCGACACCGAGGGATGCGTTCCTAACGACCTTGGGGAAGGCTGCGGTGCCGAGTAATGTTCTTTCTGCTAATGTGGATGGCAGTGGTGGTGGTGCAAAGGGATTACTGAGTGTTGATGCCGAACGTGGAGCTCCGAGTCCTGGTATGAGGGAAGAGATAACTGTTGGACTTAATAGTCGGAACTTATTGTGTCTTCGTGCGTTACTGAACCTTGGAATTGCGCTTGGTCCGACGCTGGAGAAGAGCTGGAGTATACTCCTTGAAACCCTTCAAGGTGCGGATTACGTCCTGTTTGCATCATCAAGGAAGAGCGGGCGACAGATCTCGCTCTCTGCGCCAGGTGGGTTATCAAGAACCGACTCAATGAAATCCGACCAGGGAAGCCTCATGGTCAACATTGGCCCTGAACTCGCTGCTGTTGAGTCGGCTGCAGTGAAAATGTTTGAGTCTACTCGTGACTTCCCCGATGATGCATTCGTGGCTATACTAGCTGCAATGTGTAAACTCAGCGACGGCGAGAGCGATACAGCAGGTGGTCGGGCAAGTATTGATAAGCCCCGTTCACCAGCTTTCCCAGGCGGGCATAAAAGGATCGGAAGTGTATCATCCTTCTCATCGCAGGCTATAGTCACTGATAACGCCTTTGCCCTTGCGAAGGTTGGGGAATTGGCAATGATAAATATGACACGTATTATTGGCCCCAACCCTGCAGGCACAGGCTGGGACCTTCTAGCAACACACCTTGCCTCTGTTGCAGGTAGCAGAGACCGAGGAAATCCGATACGTATGAAAGCTGCAGAGGTACTGAACGAAGTTGTCGTTGCGGCAGCAAAGACAGTCGGATTAGAGAGTACGGAGAATGTAGCAGAGGTTCAGAGAAGGATTTTAACGGCATTGAGAGAGGGTGTTAGTGGTGGAGAAGATGGCGTAGCGGCAGATGGGGGGGTGAGAGCAACGGAGGGGGAGATTGTGAGGATGGGTTTAGAGGCTTTGAATGCGATACTTGAGCACTCAGGACAGAGTTTGATCGCTGGGTGGGAGATTGTGTTTGAAATTATCACAGGAGTGTTTGATTCTAGCATGGTCTGGCGCCGGGATGCGACCTTGCAGGGGGAAGAAGGGGTGATGACCCAGCAAGAGGGGGTAAAGAGTGGGAAGAGTCCGAAGCTTATTCGTGGCTCCTTCAGTTCGCTGGAACTCATCTGTAGCGACTTTCTGGCGAATCTTCCGACTAGCTGTGTGTTAGTGCTTATTGATGCATTATTTGCATTTTGTAGTCAGAACGATGATCTAAATATTTCACTAACGACGATAACGTTCTTTTGGAATGTAAGTGATTATTTACAAACGAAAGGCGGGAGTGCTGAAGGGGGTGCGGTTGGGAGGGCGGAGAAGGAGGCAGATTTGCTGGAGATTGTGGAAAGGGGAGAGGGGGATAGTCATAGTGCACTGTGGATGTTATTGTTGTTGAGGTTGACGGGTGTGAGTGGTGATCGGAGGGCGGAGGTGCGGAATGGTAAGTGACCATTCTCTCGATTTTTATGGAGGAAGGTTAGGCGCTAATAGGAAATAGGGTCAATACAAACTCTATTTAGGATATTCGATACATATGGACATCAACTTGGTCCACAGGCGTGGAGTTCCTGCTTAAAGATTGTGGTCTTCAAGATGATGGGTATCAACCCAGCACCAGTTGACTACGATACTGGCATAAAAGCAAAGACGAGCGAGTTTAAGCAGTGGGATGATACAATCAATCTAGTCCTTAGCGGGATTGGAACACTGTATTCAAACTATTTTGACATTTTCGCGCAGCAATCCGAATTCAGGAATACTTGGAGCGTTTTTATCCAGTATCTTGAAAACCTACTAGCTCGCCGGAGTTTTGAGGTTAATACGAACGTGTTTACAGTACTAAAACACGTCCTTGAAAAGGTATCACAGCCAGAGAAGTTGGATCGTGAAAATAGAGAGGATGTGTGGAGAATGTGGAGTGGCCAGGGTGTGAAGCTCGTTGAGGGGAATATTGAAACTTCTCGTACAGGTATTCAAGAAACGCTGACGGCGTATGTGGATTCTTTTAAACCGCTGTACCGGTTATTAGAGCCTACGATAGATGCAACGATGGCTGGGAGAACACTAGAAATCATGAGGGAGTGTATCGTATTTCCCGATGCACCCGCATATTTTCAAGACATCGACATCCTTACTCCCCTCCAGGCCGTCATCTTGGAGGTTGTGCAGCTCCTACGAACAGACCTAGATGGCGTGTCGAGTTTAGTATTGAAGCAAATCTCAGAGTTTAGTACGGTTGCGTATGATACCAAACTACATTCAGGCATTGAGAAAAAGGGACGTATTCCTACTTATATCGCTCTTGCGACCCAGAGCATGAAGATAATCGAGACGGTCACATTGAATCATATTAATAATACGGAGATTTACTCAAGCGGTGCGCTGCGGAGTGTGTTAGGGGCATTAGGTGTGCCAATTGCGCTGAAGTATAATTTTGTGCCAATGACATCCGCGGCGGCCGCAGCTAAGCGGCCGAGTCAGTGGATACCTGCTACAAGGGTTGTGCTAAGTATCTTGCAGCGTGCGCTGCCTGCTATGGACATATTAAAAGTTGAAGAGGCGGATCAGAGGGCTGTTTGGGAATTGATTATACAGATCATTGGCTCTGTCGTTTCGGCGGACAGCAATGGGGTTAATGAAACGACCCTAGAGGTGGATGAGAACTTTGATATCGCTTCTTTTACAGAGCTCCGAGAGCTAATTATACCGAGCCTTGGGCGGAGTGTAGTGGCTGATGAGGTCGTGGCTGAGTATGTGAAGAGTGTGCTGAAGAGTTCATTGTTGTACAGGGTTAGTGATTTAGAGATGCCGGATGAAGGAGGAAAGTTGGAGTGTTTGAGGAAGAGAAGACGTGGGATTACGAGTGAGTTAGTTTTAGAGAGGAGGGTACGGATTAGTTATGTTTGCTTAGACGAGCTTTTTGAGCTTTCTAAGCTCGGGGGCGATGGTAAGATTTATAGTTTACTTGAGTCGTAGCTTAGACTGAGTGCTGACTTGGGTTATTAGATTCACCCGAATTACAAAGACTAGCCGTTGCTACTGTACCATTTCTTGTATTGAGAGCGGGGCTTGTTCTACAACACTACATCTCTGTATAGAAAACCTTAATTATGGTACTCTTGTTTGCGCTTTATCTAACAAAACTCATAGGACCAACCACTACGAGGTCGGATGCCGCAGCCCGTTGTCCAACGTAAAGAGATGCTTTATGTCCTAAGACGTCTAGTAAACCTCGAATCTAGCTCAAAGTCTATTTCAAAGGAATGTAGGTACCCGTCATCCCGTCTACCTAATCTACATCAACTGACAACTGATCTCAGCTCGTATACCACCGTCAACGAAACAACATTTATTTACATTGTTTCCTTTGATTTCGCAATGCATAGCAGTTGCACAAGGCGATCAGGAGCTTCTCACGTGGCTTTCTAAGGCACTTAATGAGATGGGGTTGGCGTTTGGAGTCTGCTAGTTAAAAATAGTTTTTTTTATATCGAGTGTTTTAAAATTCGGGTTAGAGCAGAAGTATCGTGGGGGATAAATGAATCTATTGCCTCTTGATACCAGGATTTGTACATGTTTTATTTCCAAAAAAAAGTTCTTATTTGTATATACACCCTCATGCAGGTCTAAACCCCTCGAAATACTAGATAAGGGTCAGTAGGAAGAAAGAGGAAAGAAAACATGAGAAGTTTTACCTTTTTCCGGAAGTTATTCAATTCATCGGCCGTCGCCTTTTTACCCTCAGTCTCGGCAGAGATCCTAGTAGTCTCAGTCTCAGATATTGTTCCGGAACTTCCTTCCCTTCGCGAGTACGTCAACAATCGTCGCGACCCTGCATGATGTGTCAGTTCAGTTGGCAAGTAAGCCATGTAGGGTTAACGGTTAGATGTACACTTGTTAAATTCCTGGACGCAAACCGACACGATTTCCATTTCGGAGTGTGTAGGTATATCCAATTCGGAAAAGTCTTCATTCGCTGTTGGCATCCAAAAGCATAGTCTTCCGTTGTCAACAAGGTGGTCTGCCGCAAACTGGAGGATATCGTCTAACATTGCTAAGAAACTATAAGGTTTTTTTGGTGGGACGTAGTCATCTTGCCTACCCACACCGCACATGCGGTTAGCCCTCCCTCCTCCCCTCCCACACCGCATCATAGCTGTGTTGTCCGGCGAGTACTCACAGATACCTCAACTCCCCATCCCTCACTACTGGTTCTTTCCCCTTCTCTGGATCCCTGCTTCCCAAAACCTTTAGTCCCTCCCGCACACCATACGGTGGATCACATATCACCGCATCCAGAAACCTCGTCTTCCGAAGAGGAGTGTTGGTGAGGTCACTCACGAACCCGTCAAGGTAGGCAGACACGAGACCGTACTGTTGGAAGTTTGATAGTACACTCCTTCCCTTCTTACCCCTGATTTGTCGGCCGTCAATATCGGAGCCGAGAGTAAGCGCACCAAAGTGGGATGCGGATACCACGAATGAGCCAGTGCCAACGAAGGGGTCGTAGACTACTTTTCCGGGGGAGGAGAGTGCAAAGTTGGAGGTTATGAGAGCTAGTTCAGCGTCCATAGAGGTTGTGCCAATGTAGTGACGCTTCTTGAGGTCATAGGTGTCGACTAAGTGTCGGCTCCCAGCTGCGAGGAGACGCCCAAAGTAGATGAGTTCTGGTTTTTTGGAGTGCTTGTTGGTGTAGGATTCCATTACACTGAATGTCAGGTCAGGGTTCTTCATTCGGATGGGGCCATCGAGGCCAAGGTATGCGAATTGTTCTATTATCTCACGTTGGGCTGATTGGGATCGGGAGCCGTTGAAGACTTCAATGTCGAACTTGAAGGATTTTGACATGCAGGAAGACCATATGTGGGATGTTGAGGTTTTGATGGAGTTGTGGAGCGAGTCATAGTTTGGTCCTGTGCTCCAGAGCTCGTAGATGCCTTTTGTGAGGATTGAGCGGGATATGAGCTTTCGAGCGGCTGTTCGAGAGGGGAGGTGGATTACTGAGAATGGTCTCTACGTGTATTGGTCAGTGGGCTTTGTTGTAGTTTAGCAATGGGATGAGTGTTTTATTCGGGCTCATACGCTATCGCTGTAACTCTTCCATTCAATCTTAATCCCGTGAAGGACAGCTAAGGAGTCGAGTTCTGCTTTACGGAATGTTTCGTGGATCTGGGCGAAATACACAAGGCATTCGATGGGACCGTCTTCGGCCAAAGGGAGTGGCAGTGACATCTCTCTGTGGTCTGTTTGTGTTTGGTGGGGCAGTTGGCGGGGTTGAAGTTCCAACCCTTGTCAAGCTTTTTTAAGCCGCAACCCATCTGTTTAGGCCCGGCATTGTAGCATCACTCATCACTCGGTATGACCATGGTCGTGACAAGAACCTGGAATATCTTTTGTTGGTAATAGTTTTTAATTCGCCCTAGCCCGCACATCTGCGGTCTGGTTGGTCAGCTCTATACATACCTGCATGTTTAATTCTTGTCTGTCTCATCTCGTAGTATTTAAAACCATTCGTTGCGACCAACTAACCAAGAGTCCAGTTAATTTCTAGGATAAGGACATAAATATATATATTCAATTTAATTTCCGGCCACTACATGCTTATCAAAGTAGTACACAAGTGATTAATAGGATTCAGCTAGAATAGTTAATGTTTTGGGGGGTGTCTGGATATAAGATCCTTTAACACCCAACAAATATCAAATATTCATGCAGCCTTACATCATACCATCCCATCCATCCACGCCGAAATGCCAACCAGACACTACTACCAATCTGGGAAATCCAATGCCATCTCACCTGCGATGGCCTTCGTGAATCGCTGCAGTTGTTCCAACTGCTCAACGATATCAGTCAGGGCCGACGAATAAGCATATTCTACCATCCAATTAGTAATTAGTATGAAATGAAACATTCTCGCATAAAAACATGTGAAACCTACGGTAAACATCCGCCCATCTCCTCGACTTCTCTGGCCTGGGTCTCACTTCTGCCAACGCCTCATTCTCTTCTTCGATTTCTGCCATCCGATCCAATAATCGTTTCCTCGCTGCTGCTGCAGATGGAAGATACATTGGCACTGGTCGCTTCGCGCGTAGAGCCCCAGCGAGAATGTAGAGGTTCATGAGGATGCTTGCAACCGCATCCCTCCGTACCGAGATCATCTTACGCGTGAACTCCTCGGTACCTTAATCTCGCGTGAAATAAGTTGTCAAAAAACGTGTCACCATAGAAGTGAATATGCACGGGAAATTGCGTTACTACATACCTCCGAAAAGGAACGGTTGGAAAAACAGCGACGACTGTCGGACCTCAACAATGTGTTCCAGAAACCTCTCACAGCTGTCGATTGCAGCACTGTAGGGCGCCGAGTCGAATGGCCCGCGTAGACGCTGCCATAAAAAGTAAGCCAAATCTCCTAATTAGCCACGGGATACCCCTAGTGGGGGATAGAGTATCTATGTGGGGAAAGGAGGCCCCTAAATAGAATAGCATGGGTGACATGCAGCACATACAATCTCGTGTCGAGTCATTTCCAGCAGTTCACGCATCCTTACGAATCCTAACAACAAAGTTAGTTAACCTTATCCGGCAACCAATAGCGCATGATCGACGGGAAAAAACGTACCCTCTCTCAATCTCGCCTCCTGCATCTCTGACCGCTCTAGGTCCTCTTTGGTCGGGGCTGAATCCGCGTCGTAGTAAATGTACCTATGAACGTTTAACCCCACCCGGTGCAAAAAGTCGCGTCTTCCCAACACAGGCACACACACAAAACGAACCTAGCAACAACACCACGATAGGAAATCCCCAAATTCAACATCATAAACGATAAACTCTTGCGTAACTCGTGTCGCGCCACAAACGGCCAAATAACCCAGTTTACCACCACCGCGCTCACAATCCCCACAATCAACGCGATACCCCTCGTCCACGCGACATATACAGCTGAATGCGAGTCATTGAGCGTGTAGGCGCTCATCGAAATTACCGAGAAGCTGATGCATCCCATCAGACCGGAGCGCGGATGCGAGCTCGCGGTAAAACGGAATACTAGAACCAATCAACCAGGGTTAAGCCAAAAGGAAGTAGGGGAGAATGCTTACTGCAAGGGAGCATGAATATTAAGGCAAATGCCGTCATGACATAAGGATTCCCGTTGCCCGTAAAATATGCCAATCCTCCCCAGACCGCCCCGAGGGCAGCGGCAATGCTACGAGTGATAAGGTCTTGTGCATTACCGCCAACTCGGGGGTGCATCATGAACCATGCGGCCACCACGGACCACCATGCTTCATTTTCAATATACCATCTGCGGGATTCCTCGGTCCAAGCTGGAATGCTAAGGAGAGTTATGACCAGTACTACTTTGAATGCAAAGCGGGATTCAAACTGTTGAAGCCTGTGAAAGAGCTCCCAGGTTTTATAGCGGAGTGTTTCGGGTTCGGCAGTACCGCCAATATTACTGGTAGGTGCTTTCTCGGTTTGCGAAGTACAGAGGATATCAGGAGAAGGGTCAAAAGGGAGAGCATGGTATTTCTCCATTGCCTCCTCGATCTGCTGTTTGCTCTTGAAATAGTAACCAGCAGATAAGCCCCCTCTATCATGCCGGACCTGCGGAGACGCTCGATACAGCCCTTTCGCCAACGGGTAAGAAGGCAGGTAGAACTTTCTTTGTCCAGCCTTATCCGCAATCTCAATGACCTTATTCGCTAGTTTAATTATCGCATCCGAAGCCTGGCGTACCGGGTGGATAAAAAGAAATAATTTGACCAGGTCCGGATGAGCCGCATACGAACACGGAAGGTCTGGATGGTCAATCATTGAAATATCAGCTTCATCAAACACCCGCACTGCCTCGTGGAATTTATCCATTGAAGCCCGAAGGTTCACATCCATGGCATCTCCTTTACGTTTCAGTAATTCTAGATGACCGATAATACCCATAAGGCTAGCATCACACCCTAGCAGTACATCCTTCATTGCATCAATAAGACCCCTTGCAGGGCCTGCCATAGTGTCCCTTACAAGCTTTAAATGCCCCTGCGTCGACGAAGCTAGCGATAAAGCGTCTATATCACTATCGCTCGCGGTATCTGTAGGTTCAATCTCAACCACTACTATATCACCCCTTCTGGGTTCCATAGCTGACTCATATGGGGTGGATTCATTGAAAAGAGTTGCATCTGGTTTCACCGCCATTATGTCTCGAATCACAGCCTGGAGGAGATTCCGGAGCTGCTCAGCATCGGAGGGATGTAAGGAAGAGAGAATAATTTCACTACGCATATCACGGACAACTTCAGAGAGGTTGACGAGCTGTAGGGACATATTGTGATGGGTAGAGGGGGAATATGGGCGGGGAAGCACAAGCCCGTCTAAAGCGGAAAGTAACGCTCTATGTAATGCGGCCCTAATGATAATCGACGCCCATCAGTATTTATACTGGTAAGTGGAAAAGGACGTGCATCACATAGAGGATGATATGAAGTAAACAAATCACAAAGGTGTATAAAAATAGAAATTAAGCATACGCTACAGCTTTCCCACCAGCCTCAGGTCGGATGATAATATTAACAACCAGGCAGATTCCTAAGCCCACAACCCATGGCATCCCAAATTCCCACAACATCCCTCTATCCCATCTTCCCTCCTGGGCGATAGACTGTGCTCCAACGAGGACTAGAAACAAGAGCCCCAATCCAGCACTGATCATTGTTTGGTAAACCCGCACTAGCGAGCATCGAACCCAGCTCGCTATTCCGATGAATATTCCGATGAATACTGTCAAGACTCCTCCGTAGCCTGCCTCCGATGCGTGTGTTGAACTTGCTAGTTCTAGAGCGAGACAGCCTACAGCAAGCCCCAATGCTCCACCAACTGCGCAGGATACTGTTCCATCGATTTGTGCACCAAATGTCCGCCCTGGATGGTTGAAGAGTGTAGCTAGAAGGATCCAATAAGAGTATCTACCCAGCCCTTGCCGAGTTCTAGGTATAAGACACAAGATATAGGCTAAAAAATAAGCCAAAAAAGACTTTGCTAGGGAAATTCCCTTGGGCGTTGTAAAGATAATGTGAAAAGAATCACGGGTATCTGCTAGATGCGCTTTCCAAAATAATTTTGGGGATAAAGGTGACGGCCGCTTAGAAGTTGAAATCTCTGGTGATAAAAGTAGCTCCGACTCCCCAACCCCAAGCCCCCTATCCTGTTTTATGGGCCTATAAAAAGAGGCATCGAAGAAACCATCCCGAAGCTCTTCCACGCCATATGTATTGTACTGGTCCATTTCTAGTTTTTCTAAGAGGTGCTGTAGTTGAAGGGTAGATACGCTTGCCCTCGGTGAGTGGGGATCCATGGGGGTCCTAGCTTGCGAAGATTGGACCCCCGAGTGCGTGGAACGGTATGAACGAGGAGTCCTGTAATAAACACTACCTTGCCTCCATGGTCTCTCCTGGTTCTCTCTTTGGAGAGTCTGTGCGTCCAACTGAACGTGGCGAGGTGTTGAGGGAGCCGACATATCTCCGGGAAATTGACCGGCCGATGATAAGTTGAGATTGAAATACGGATGAAGGGGGTGAAGAACTTGAAGTTAAAGCTTCTAGGTTAATACTAACCGGTGAACAAGGATTAGGTTACCGGAAGATAGGCGGATAGATGAGCACATGCTACTAGTTGAGAAGACGATATGCCAATCTGAGCTCTCTGTGGTGCTTAAATTTGTCACTGTTGGAGAAGGGTTGGGACATCACGGACTAGCGAACTAGATAATCTTGAAATTTCATAAAGTATTCCGTGACAAGTGAGTGACATTGGAAAAAAAGAATCGTTGTCTCGGCGCCAAGACAAAACAACGGCGGCGAACGCCATATCCGCACACGAAAGCCAAATCAAGCTGTACAAGGGTCAATTTGCCAGTAACCTGGTTACTATTTCTTGTGCTCCTCCCAGATATTGCCCGCTGGATTGGTTTGTTTGTTTGTTTAGGCCCAATGTGTACTACTTCTGTAAGAACGCGTTGACTCGCGTTTTGACCACATCTCTGAGTTCTCCAAGATCCACCGTGATAAGATAGACCTCAGTATTACCCCGCCCCCTCATTTCATGAATTACGGATAGGCCCTTTCCTGGTTATTTACGCGCTGGATATACCTAATTGTATTTTTTAGTCAATTACTTATCGCAGCTACTGGTAAGCATGGTGAATGATCTTCTTTATATAACAAAAATCAGGGCCGGTCATTCCTCGGGAGTCCTGAGAAACGCTCGTCCGTAGTCTCAAGGGTAAGTTCACCTGGGGAATCTCTGCTGGAACAACTCGATCGTAAACCCCTCGATTTATCGAACAGCCCAATTGTAAATGTGTTTATACCTAGTCTAAATTTCTAAGGCTAGACCGAATTTCTTTAAGACTACCGTTAGGCTGCAGTTCAATAAATGCCGAGTAATTTCCATCTTCCTAGAAGCCTGCACTTTAATTACCTGCCTGTTTTACATCAGTATGCTGTCATCGAAAGATGAACTCCTCGGCCGTTGCAAGAAACTAAGGAAATGATCTAGATTCGTCAACTGAAGAGAGCTTGTGTAGAACTAGCCAAAAACTTAAAAGTGGTTTTCCGGTGTTATAGGCATTTGTGATCAGACCTCTGCATCATATTAAGCTTCCATGGGCTGAAGATAGGATCCAGTGCCAATAGAATTATTCTGTGGCTTATACCTGATCATAGATGATCTTCTGCCCAACCGGTTCTGGAGGGGTGACTAGAAGCCAAAAACCGCGGGGGGGGCTTATTTACTTGCTATCCGGTTAGGTACTGTTTGTTTGCCTATATATAGTACCAATGATAAGCAGGCATCTAAAAAGCTGTCAGGACATTCGTCCATACTGTAAAGCAGGTGCTGTACGAGTACTGATCCAATTCCAAGGTTTGCAGCGTACATATTCTGCGGCTGACCATTCCGAGAAAGATCGGTAGAGTCACGTCGATAGGTGAGTCTGCCAGTAGCATCTCGGAGGCTAGGTACCTCAAGCTGCAGGTAGATAGGGAGGGGTGAATGTGAGGGGAAATCCGAACAATCACTCTCATTCTGTGTCAGGTTAGTTTGATCCTCTCAACCTTGAGTGCGATCACCTTTTTGCCTGTTCATTGACAGAACTATTATCCAGATTATGCTTAGTGCCAAAGGTCAATGCTTGCTCGTTGTTTATTTGCGGGGGGCCAAAATCGGAAATCGGACGAGATGGGCCAGAGCGAGCGATGGGGCACTGATGCTGATGGCGAAACTTTCACAGCAGCAGCACATTGCCGATTGGAGGGCGAGTGACGTCTTCTGCCGGGCTCACTTTTGTTTTTGTTTTTTTTGCTCTAGCAATCCACTCAATCCGCTCACTTGGTGGCTAGAGGGCGGCTGAGTCGGCACCAAGGCTGCAATCGCCAGTGGGCTTTTCTTTCTTTCGTGGCTCGGAGAACAGACAATAGTCGTGTGTTGCTGTGGAAACCACCCCACGCGCTTAACCTGTTTACAGTAATTGCGGTGTCAGGTGTACGTGACAAGAACGTGTTTGGAGACGTCGTGAGCCTTTGAGGGAGTGGTAATTCCTGTAGAAGACCGCCAATCTTCGAGACTTCCATTGTGCAGAGGTTTGACAAGACAATAAAGTCCCGTTTACGCTACTGTTCCGCTCAATGTCTCTAATTCAATGGAGCGGCGGGGCTCGCGCGTTGCGGGCGGTCGGGTTCTCTTAGTCCTAACTGTTTCAACAAAAAGTATCCCTTGGCAAGTTGGCACGCAAAAAACCAAAACCCAGCATGCCTTAGGTACTAAACCTCTTCCTCCACTACCGCACCCCATCCCCGTTCTCACAACAACACACAAACACAACACATACACTACACCCTTCTTCTACCCATCCTCCTCCTCCTCTTCCTCTTCTTCTCTTCGACATCCATCTCCTTCCCTCTCTCATCCATTCTTCTTGCCTTTCCTTTCGTGATTGCTTCAGCACGTTTAATCACGTCCTGTTCGCTTGCCTAGCACGTTTCTCGTGTTTTTATCTTTGACGTTCGTCTCCTACCGAGTCTGTAGCCTGCGTTATTACTCGAGGCTTGTCAAAACACGTCCTTTAACAACTATCATTCGACAAATCGGTTAGTACTTCCTTTGCCAGCAGCTTTACCATCCAATCGGTAATCTGCACGTCTTTCCGACATCCCAAATTCGTGTCATCGATAACGCATCTGATGTATATTTATTGACGTATTTGGCTTTAGGTACACGCTTAATACCGTGCATTCAGAATTGACAAGAAACATCGGCGGGTTTAAACATTTTTTGACGATACCCCTTTTTGTCGCCACTTCTTAAACCCGGTTTCTATCGGGTTTTTACTTAAACTACAACAAAAATTTAATATGCAGTCAGTAAGTACTTATTACTCCAATCCCTAGAACGGTGATAAAACGCGAGAAAACGCGAATTTTTTGCATCTCTTTTTTTACCTTCCCGCATTGCTAACTTTCTCCTTTTAGCGTCGGGCCGCCCGCCAACGCTCAGCGAGCAATATCGACGCCAACGATGAGAATAAAACCACTACAACTCGTCTAACAAGAGCCAAAGCCGCCGCACTTTCTACCGATGCTGCTACCTCCAAGTTGTCAACTACTACAGCAGCTGCTATCCCAAATAACCGAAAACGTGCTGCCTTGGGGGATGTCAGTAATGTCGTGAAGGCCGATGCTGGAGGAGCGGATGAGAGTAAGAAAGCAGGTGGAAAGAAGGTTGCTGGTGGCAAGATTGCCTTGTCGACTAAGGCTGCTGCTGCTAATGGAGTTACCAAAACTACACGCACTACCAAAGCCGCACCTCTTAAGAATGGTGGGTCCGAGGAAGTGAAGAGGACAAATAGCGGATCCGGGGTTATGGCGAAAAGCAGGAAGAGAACTGCTACTAAGGCCAAAAAGGAGGTGGTTGCTGAAGATAACGCGTCTTCAGCTACAACAACTACTACTACCGCTACCGCTACCACTAAAACTATGACCGCCGTTGAGATTAATATTTCTACTAAAGTCGAAACTGAGGCTGAGACAACTGTCCATACTTCCAAGAAAATTCGTACTAAAGAACCTGCCGCTCGTCTTCCCCACAATGACCTCGACGATGAGGATGCAGATGACCCATTAATGGTCTCTGAATATGTTAATGAGATCTTCGATTATCTTCGTGAGCTTGAGCCAGCAACTCAACCAAATCCAGACTATATGGATCACCAAGAGGATCTTAAATGGAAGATGCGCGGGATTCTTATCGATTGGCTCATTGAAGTTCACACCCGCTTCCGTCTCCTCCCTGAGACTTTGTTCCTCGCTGTGAACATTGTCGATCGTTTCTTGAGCAGCAAGGTTGTTATGTTGGACAAACTTCAGTTGGTTGGTGTCACAGCCATGTTCATTGCCGCCAAGTATGAGGAGGTTTTCTCCCCTCACGTCCAGTACTTCCGTCACGTTGCCGATGATGGTTTCACTGAAGAGGAGATCTTGCGTGCTGAACGTTTCGTTCTTTCAACTCTTGACTACAACCTATCATACCCGAATCCTATGAACTTCCTCAGGCGTATTTCAAAGGCCGACCAATATGACTTTCAAACAAGGACTGTTGCAAAGTATCTCATGGAGATCAGTTTGTTGGATCACAGGTTTATGGAGTTTATGCCAAGTCATATTGCTGCTGCTGCCATGTATTTGTCAAGAATGATGCTTGAGCGTGGACCATGGGTATGCCTCTCCTCGTTTTTATTACATATAATTGATATTGACACTGCTTCCCAATAGGATGCCGACTTGGTCCACTACTCTGACTACACAGAAGAGCAGATCCTACCTGTCTTCCGTCTCATGATTGACTATCTTGCTCGTCCCGTTAAGCATGAGGCATTCTTCAAAAAATATGCTAGCAAAAAGTTTATGAAAGGTGAATATTTTCTCTCTAATTCATATAAACTTTTACTAATTGTTATTTAGCTTCTATTCATGCTCGCCAATGGGCTAAGAGGCACGCTAAGGCACATGATGTTGATATTACTGCGGAGCCTGTTGAAGAGGAAGAAGAATCCCGGTGATCAGCCATAATTCTCATTTTACCACCCACTTCAACCATGCATTATAAATTCAATTCACTCTTTTACATATTTTTTAATCGGCTGGCGACGACCGACCTTCAATTTTTTTTTTCCAAAACGGGCCTTGATACCCTTACTAGAGGCAAACCTTGGAAATCATATACGTCGCATGGGGATGTGGGGAAGTAATAACGAACGATACGAGAAAAAGAAGTCGTTTTTTGATTTCATGGTTAAGGATGGGCCGATAGCGGAATTGCAATACGTTATATCATATCGCGTTATGGGCAGTTTGCCGTCGGAGAGTTTAACAGTTGGGAAGGCATATACCGTTGATGGTCTTTCATCGGGATTTCTGCTCCTCTGTTTGTGTACGTGTGTTTCTTTTGTACTTTCTTAGGTGTTGTATCATTCTGCGGTTTTTTATACTTTCCCCTTTTTCTTTCCATTCGGTGTGATCAGCTCCAGGGTTTCTTCAAGGATTGTTTTGGTTCATGTTTGTCTTTCTATTCCTTGTCCCTATTCAATTTCTCTGGTGGGCGCGTTGAATGAGTTGTGTTTGTCTGGGAAGGGGAAATGGTTGTGGAAGTCTTTGTTGATTGGCAATTGGATCAAACCAGGCTGGTTTCGTGTGAGGTAAGGTTTAACTTCACTGCTACTAATGTCTGTTAGATTCTGGGTTTGGGGCCACTTTCTTAGTAGTTTTCCATAGGCCTTGTTTACTTTTCTTTCTGTTTCATATCTACCTATCTCTTCCACATACTTTATTGGGCCACCGGTTTTAATACCTGATCGTGTGTGCTCATCTGTGGGATATTATCAACTACTTCGACTAACGTATTGTCGAAGTTTCCCCACTTGCTTTGCCTCCAACTCATCTGCTTGTTTGTCTTCTATGTCTTCTGATTTCGTGTACAACAACCCTCGTATATCAACCTCCCCCATCTTACGGATTTCTTTTGTACATCAGCCATCCCATCCTATACCCCATCAACCTATTTATTCCCGGACGGTCCAATACTACGGCATTCGAAAAAAAAATTATAAAACTCCCTTTTGTATAAGTTTTCCTGTATTAATTCTATGGTTGTGGCTTTCTTGGACTTCTGCTTTTTCATACAGGGTGGGAAAATCATGTAATGATAGCTATTTGTATGTACTTGAACTTTACTACCATTATTATCCTCAGAGTAGGTTGTGGGATGGGTGGCTGCTGAACATTAGACTTGGGAGATGGTGGACTGATACATTTGCTTTATTACGCGGAAATGGAGATGGCTGTGGGGCAAAGAGAGCTGGAACGGTGGGGTTATACTGGGGTGCATAGGATTGTGTACATATAGACTGATTTCCTCAATCATTATAATGCTTTTTCCCAGACTTGGACAGGGCCAGTTGCATGTTGTGGTAATGTGATAGACAAGTCACACTGAAACATAAAGCGAAAGTTGGAAAAAAGCTCCGAACATTCCAAAATTTGGCGTTTTATTGACAAGGTCTTCGTGATATGCCGATTATCTGTGCACGGACCTCTTGTGCTGGTTTCAAACGATGCTTACCGGAGCGGGGATTGTCCGGCAGGGGGGCGGCTATGAAGACAGGTTTTGTATACAAACCTGCGGGCGCTGTGGCCAGATTAGTGAAGGTTTTCTTTTTGAAATTGGGAAGTTGTAGGGCTTCAATTTGTGCGGCTTTGAGACATATATAATGGGCAGATCACCTTGGTGGTTGTGAAACTCAGACATATGAACATGCATTGTTCAGTAGTTATGCACAGACAGTACGTAGGAGGCGCCTTCCATCCCGCAAAAACCTCCGATGCTTTTTTTGAGCGCGTATTACTTCAATTGTTGGGTGTCTGTGCAGCTGCTTAAAGACGAGTGATATTCTATGGATCGATATACATATGTTTTGTCAGCCAAATTGTTTTTTCTTATTTTGTTAAGCGTATCATTGAGCCTATGACGTAAGGCCTACCAAGTTCCAGGATTTTACGCCAATAAGCAATCATGGCCTACAAAAGGGCCGGTTGATCCACAAAATTTGTCTGAGTAGTGTCTCGTAGTGTCTCACTGTGCTTAGCGACTATCTTCACAAGCTTATAAGTAATCGTATTATCTACTTGATGAGAGGTTTTTGCGGGTGCTAAGGGCCTGAATATGAGTTCGCAGACCCCTTCTGATCGATTTGTATTTAGGATCCTACCGGAGTATGTGGACGCCTAAGCTTTGCCTTAAACTAAGGGAATCTATGCTGTAACTGGAACTAATGAGATCATCTGTTGACATCGGGCCAGCTTGGAGCTATCGAGGCCTATTAGTTGGAAACCAAGGGTCATTTTTATGGCTTTGAGGGATGATAGGGACCCTGCTTTTGGACTTTGTTTTTAGGTCTTATGATCAATATTTTATTCGTAGTAGTGGTTCAGGCTATAGGTATCTATCTACCCATTAAACATCTAATATTGAGCATAAAGAGAGATTTCAAAAAGTACTTATTAAATCCTAGCTACTAAGAATATGGGAATAGGCATGTAAAATAGCTAATATAGCATGGTTATCTACGAGACGGAATATGAAGAAAAAGCATAAGAGGAGAGCATATAACGGACAATATATATGCTAAATCCTAGTAATATTAAAAATAATATCACGTGAGTAAGCAAGAAGAATAACTCCCTCCACCGGATTGCCTAATCAATCAATTAATCATTAACCCCGTATTACCCCTTTGGGCTACCCGCCTATCAGAAAGTATAACCTAGTCGTATCTTATGGGTTGGCAATCAGGTCCACATTTCCCCGCCTTACCCATAGTACGCTTAACAGCTTTAGGTCTTTAACAATGCTGGTCAGGGTCGTTCCTTGTATGGTGGCAAAGCTTGATTAAATGTTTCATAGTGCGAGCACGGTCGTCAATCATCTTTTCTTGATCACACATGCTTATAAAGTGTGGGTTTCCAAGAGAAAGCTAAAATTAAGCAATTCAGGAAAGCTACAAGGAGCCAAGGGCTTTGTGAGAGTTTCTGGCCATCTACTCGCTCAAAAATGGAACTCTACCCCTGCGTGTGGTAACGGCGATAATGCAGGTTTTTAGTGTTTCTCGGTTTTACCTGCATTTTTGACCCTCTAAATAAAATCCTGAGACTAGAAACCTTGGGAATAGCTGTATGGCTCAAACATAGGAATAATATTTCAGTGTGTCAGATTTATCAAAATTAGAAGCATTGGAGTTCTTTAAGATACTGAGCCTATTTTAGGGGGTCTAAGTCCTGAAGTATATGGGTCTATTTGTTTTTGAAAACCCTTTTCCTGTGTCCGCATATCGTATCTACCTCAGTTAGGCATTCTTCTGAAAGAAAAAACACACCAGATCACATTAGCTATCTATCGACTAGGTTTCCCGAATAAACGATATTACCCACAGAAGCGGCTATAACGCAGTTTTTAAGGTTCATGAAGGCCTTGGCACATTTGTCCTTATGGACATTGTTGTAGTCCTCAACTACACATTTCCCATACACCGAGGCCTACATACACCAACTTCTGTAGTTAGCCCTTGATCATGATAGAGGAACAAAAATGTATGACATTACCTCTGTAGTGCATTTCCCGACGGCGTTGGCGAGCCTTTGGATTGGTCTTGTTCGTGGCTGGGACATGGTTGATGTTTGCTTGGATGACGTTGGTTGGGAGGTTAGGTTTATACTTTGGGACAGCCAATTGGGTTGTAGTACAGCTTAGATTACTAAGCAGAGACAAGAAACGTTTTGGAAGATCAAGGTTTCAGAAGACAAAAAAATCTGATACAAGTTCCTGGTGATCCATTTCCCAGGTGGCTACTACAAAACCTTAAAACACCTAACTAAGCATCTTCCCAAATACTCTTCGCCAAATCCACCACCAATTGCAACTTTTTCTTCATATCCTCCCTACCAAGAAGGTTCCCTTCACTATGACTCGCAAACCCACATTGTGGGCTAACACATATTCTCTGTAGTGCCTCTTCCTTACTCTTTGCATTTCCCTTAGCCATTGTTTCCGCAGCTGAATAGACTCGGTTTCTCAATTTCTGGAGGTCTTCTAGCTCTGGGAATTTACTAGTGACTAGACCGAGTACTACAGTCTTAGTTTTTGGGAGGAATTTGAGAGGCTCAAATGTCCCAGCGCGCTAGAAGAGAGTTAGTACACAGAGAATAGAAACAAGAAGAATAGAAACAAGAAGAAGAGGAAGTACCTCAGTGTCGTATTCGAGGTAATATACGTCGACATTGATCTCGTTGAAGAGTTTGGCTGCGATGACATCGTATCCACCTTCAGAGAAGTGAACGCTGTGGCGGAAATTACCACGACACAGGTGGAGGCCAACTGTTAATTCAGGAAAATTTGTCTCACGGTTACGGAGACAGTTGTTGTATAATCTGATGTAGCTCTATTTTAGGCCTCAGTCGTTAGATTTGCAGAAGCCTAAAGTTTAGATGGATGAAAATACGTCAAAGAGTTCCTCAGAATCTTCTCCAGCGGCTTTCATACCGTCCAACATTGACTGTGCACAGAAGTATGCTAGGAGTGGATCATCGAACTGGATGTTCCTGCAGCCGGCTTTATATATAATCTCAAGTTCCTGGCGGTACGCAGCTGCTATGTCGTTGAAATACTCCTCGTTGTTAGCATAGATAGATTTATCATATGCATGTTCGCCTTTTAGGAAGTTAGATAAATGTACTGATATTTGATGACTAGGGGTATTTACCATGGCGTAGATGATACCATTCTGGTGCCGCTAATGTGAGTTTGATATTCTTGACTTCTTCTGGTTCTACAACAGCCTTTAAGGCTTCAAATTGGGGGAGATATCCTGATTTAACGAATCTGAATCTTCCTATTAGTTCCCTTCCTTTAGGGAGTTTTGAATATTTGAGGGGGGTATCCATACTTTATTTTTCCGGTACATACGGTTGTAGATGCTGGCTTTGTATTCTTTGCAATGAAGCCTCCAATATCTGGGACATACATCTAATCAAATTCTGGCATTAGCCTGATTCGAAAAAAAAACCAGCGGATCTATGGTTACCTTGAAGATTTCTTTCGGAGGCTCAGCAATGACTAAAAGCTACAATTAATATATGAAATTCCTCCAAGTAGCCATGCACTCACAAGTAAACCCTTCTAAATGGTCAAAAAACCCATCAAAGAACATATGACGTCTATCCAGTTAGTACTCTGTCACAAAGTGGAAAGAATTAGACTAACCTATACTCCCCATCCGAAAGACCCTTTATTCCGACCTCCCTCTGCAAGCTTATAATCTCATTGATAGCCTTATCCTCGACAATCTTGAGCTGTTCTGTTGTGATCTCTCCCTTGTCGAGCTGGACCCGAGCATTCAGGAGCTCCTGAGGTCTAAGAAGAGAACCAAGGTGTTCAGCACGGAATGGAGGGTTGAGTTTGAAGTTCATTTTTTATTTTTGTGGGCGTAGTGTGGGGATATATATTAATCGGGATGTATAATGTGAAGGCTTGAGTTGAGGTTACGACTTGGAATCGGAGGGGGTTTTAAGCTTTTATAATCCGTCTAGTCTCTCAATCTCGAGGTGGGGAAGGAAACAGCACTGTCTCGAGCACTGTCAGCATTGAGTAAGACGATGACGCCTAGGATGCATGCAGAGGATGGGATCTTCCGGCTCTCGCTTTCCGGTCGGGAAATATCTGTATGAGGAACTTGTTGATGTAGATCTAGCTTTAAATACCCACGTATACCGGTGTCAAAGCATATAATAATGTGCCAAGGATGCACTATGTTGCCAAGGAGACTTGTTTGGGTGTCAACACCTCTTTTCACGTGACTTTACTGGTTGGTGAGTAATTACAAATGAGTAGAAGCACATGTAGTCCGACACAAGACGATATGTACATACTTGAGCTTTAATTGCCTATATAAGGTGCCCCGGCTCGGTATACGTGGTCCCACTAGTCTGTTTGCATGCTTAGAATTGTGGGGTTGAAAATCCGACCTAATGGTCTGCTTATAGTTGGTTGTATCTAAACTTGTCCTAGTAGTTATATCACATTGATAATCCACTGAGGTTCTGTGCTGTAGCCTTAGCTTTTAGATGATTTAGTAGTTTTAAGTAGATTGGTTTGTGGTATATGTAGTTGCCCTTAGTGATCGAGTGATATTTTATGGATATAGACTAAGTATATAGGGGACTTCCCCTAATTAAGACTGCGTGTTGATTAAGGATTCTATTAATGTTTATGTGGAATAAATAAACGAGATGTGAAAATCTTGTTCAAGCAAGGAGTAATATTAACTATATTTAGTACCTATTAATCATGGGACTAGTAATCTTGGCCTGAATACAACCCACAATTCCTTTTTGATTCTCTATCAGTCGTGACTTGCACCAATTCTAACTCTTGCGTGCTACTGATCAAATCTGTCTAAACTGTAAAATCAAAACACCCAATCAAGAAAATAAATCCAGAACCTCAGCCCCCTTACAAATACAGTAACGCTCCCTCTAGTCCTTTCAAGTCCTCTCTGATCCCTTGGATATCATTTCCAGCTTTGGCTGCAATCTCTGCCTTTCTTCCCTCTCCAAAGCCAACCCATCTACGTACCAAAGCACCATCTAGCACTCCCCTAAGCAAATCACCACCAACTCCAGAAGCACCGCTACTGGCAACAGCTCTATAGCCTCGGGGGTTTAAGCCTGCCGTGTGTTCCTCACCGCTCACAATCTGACCTTGTACGATATTGAGACGGCGGTAGCTCGTTTCTGGAAGTGTAGTGATCATGGCAAGAGAACCGGTAAGTGTACCAGCAAGAACCAAAAATTCTTCAGGAGCATCGGTGGCTGTATCCATTGCATCTGGGTCTAAACCTAGGTCCGAAGGGGTTGAGCGGGACCGTGGAAGCATTGTGAGAGTTTTGACCTCATGACCGGCGAAGAAGTCAGCGCGGCGGATTAGGCGTTGGCCTGCGAGGGATTTGGGATCTAATTCCCCTAGCATTAGTATTTTTCTAAAAGTAGAAATAGAGAAAAAGACAGGGAAGCATACGTTCAGGATCGTATTGTAAAATGTGAATATTACTCTCCGCGTCTGCAACAACAAAGTATAGCATATTTCCATCTGGCAAAAAATCGGCTGCAACAACTTCAAGTTTCTGCGTATCCTTCCCAAATAGAGTCATCTTGTATGGCTCTTCGGAGAACCCAGTGAACCAGATGCTTTTCATAAAGTCCCCAAACAGTATCATCCCGTCAAGGTTCTTTGCAACAGTGACGTACATGCTCATATCCATGAACGCCACTGGGAGTAGAGACTGGTCTTCTTTTAAGCCTCGTACCATTATCTGTAGATATATTAGCCATTAAACACTGGTACTAGGGGAAACAGGCTAGTTTAAGATACCTTCTGGCCCTGCGCTGCAAGTAGGTACCCATTAACACCACAGATAGCAGATACAGTCCCCTTTACTTCCTCTCTACATACAAGCTTTAGCTTGCAATTCGTTTCCGGTTTCCCAGGCTCTGGGACAACCTCAATAATTTCAAAGACGTAAATCCCTCCTCTCGCAGAGTGGTCTTCACCCTTGAAGATACCCGTGCCTACTGCAACGAGCTGTTTCCTCTCCTTTGTATGCTCAGAAATTTCCATCTCAATTGTCTTTACCACTAGCGCAATCTCGTTATGTGCTAGTTTAAACCTGAGCTGTCAATGATTGTTCGGACAAAAACATGGGTTGAGGAACTTACTGGTCAACAACACTCCAATTCAGTGGGGACAAGATCTTAATCGCTCCACTCTCAATCTCCGGTTGCAAGGTTGTCTCATCCTTCGCAATGCTCCCGTCATCTTCTGCTAGATCAAATGGCACCTGCTGGGTCGTGCTCACAACATACACGCCCATTGGTGGGAAATAGCTCAATGCCTGCACAGACTCTCCCATAGCGACTTTTCTTGCGCCCCAGTTTCCATCAAAGTTGAATTCAGTTGGCATAAGAGAGACGCGCACGATTCCGGAATTGTCAACATAAACAAATCCTCTGTCTGCGCCTGAGGAATGGAACGCTGCTAGGCTCCGTACTGCGTTTCCGGCGAGGCGATGCACGCGTGGTATGCTCTTGCTTGTCTTCAATACGAAAGATGGATCTGCGCCAGGGAGGAAGACACATGTATACCCTGCTAGGTTTGAGATAGAGACAAGAGGGCGGAAGGTGGTTTTTGGAGATATTGGTTTCATGGGACTAATAGGGAGTGCGAGGTGAGGATTTGAGCACTTTGAGAATCGCAGCACAGCCTTGCTCTCGTTTGTGCCAGGACGTATGAACGGTTTGTAAAATGTTAGGTCGTCTCGTGCACTTCGGACCTTCGTTTTGTTAGTCGAGTTTTAAGAATATTAGGATAGTGTTAGTGGTAAATACAATCATGAATGGCTCCTTTACGACTAAATCTCCTAGATCTGCTACCAGGATTTCAATAATATTTTCTTTGACATTTTTCTCGCGGTGAGAATGAGTTGTTGGTTCAATGGCATCGTCAGCTCTTAATAATGGCGGAAGAGAACTGAACCCCTCTGTAATAAATATAGGCTCGGCTAGGTTCGCAAGATTATAGACCTATTTCATAGTCAATATCATAGCCTGTTGCTCAATATAAAGAAGGGGGGGTTCGTACTTGCAAGCAACCTTCAATTGTAATTAGAAATAACACATGCTCTGTGTCATCTGCTTTATTCTCATTCTCTTCCTTAATGTCATCCACCACAGGGTCAAAAACCCCTTTCTTCGCAGCGTAGATGCACCCTGACAAATACTTGCTTGATCTGAGTCTCTCTCCTCTCTCTTCCTCTACGAGCTCCAAGTTTCCTTTATCAGCTCTATAAACCACTACACTACCATCAACCCTAACCAGGAGAACATAAGGGTCATAGACCCTCGCCCTAATCACATTCGGGCCCTCCTCTCCAGTCTCTTCGTTGAACATGGGTATGATCTGTGCCAGCTGAAGATCACAGTCATAAACGCGGACATGCTCGCTAACGACTTGAACAACCCTCATCCCCCCACCAACAACACCGACCTCGAGTGTTTCACCTTCACTCTCAAAATCTGTGCCTCGGACCTCCTCAAACGTATCTCCAACCCTGAAGACTTGACTTTCTTCACTCTTGCTAACGAACAAAAACCCATCGAATTCCTCCTCTGCACCGGCTTGGTCTTCCTCGCCACTTGTTAAACCTAATAGTGCGGAATTAACCACCGTCTTCCCAGAACGTGCTCGTACAGTCCAAAGGGCCTGGCAAGATGGGAAATCAAGCTTGCCTACGACTATTGGCGCGATGGACTTGCGAAGCACACTGATACCGGCATCCTCATGAGCGTTGAGAGGACCGGTAGTAGCAACGAGTTCTAGTTCGGGTGTGACGCCGACCTGGCGAGAAACAGAGTCTGGGGTGAAGGTAGGGCGGCCCAGGACGATATCACGGAAGGGACCAAGGTTAAGAAGTCGATCATGGGTGGAAAATATGTATTCCCCCATTAGTTTCGCTTCACTACCTCTACGCTCTGTTTTTTTATAAGATGAGGAATCACCGCCGCCATAAAGGTCGTCATCCATGTCTTCCAACATCTTATACACATCCTCATCGTCTTCGTTTTCTGCAACTTCTTCCTTAAGACTTTCACCGGGTTTCTTCTTCTCACCCTTCCGCTTCCATTTAAGGAGACGTGCATCACCTTCTGTACAGCCTACGAAGAGGCGGCGGGATCCGAGTGCGACGAGAGTTGAAACTCGACCACCGACGAGGGAAGAAGGATGGTTTGCGAGACGAGTTATTATAACACCACTGACATTACGGCCATCAGTTTTAAAGCCAACAATAACGGCCTCTCCTTTCTTTGTGATAAGGAGGATATCGCCGTTTTCACCCTCAAGCTCAACGACCGAACTTCCTTCTAGCTCTAGACATAGATCACTTTGGTCTGCAAGGCCGGCAAAATTGGTGCTTTTCTTGGCATATGGATTGACTGCAACTCCAGTGGTCTTACCGGCTTGATCAAGGTGGATAAGTTCGTTGCCTCCGACTAGCAAGCTTCCTCCGATTGGTGGGGCCAAGGCTACTACTTTAAAGATGTCATATGGAAGCCCTGAGACACTGAGAATAGGTGTAGAGGCTCTTTGCTCTAGATCGAGGGTGATGACAATATATGAGACGGTATCTTTCCTTCCCTCTGCTGCTAGTAGGCCCGCCCATGTCCGACGGGGTGCATACAGAATTCCGAAGGTAGGTTCACGGTATTCGTGTAAAAACGTGAGTGAGATAACATGTGCTATTGCATCGTCAAGTCGTGACACCGGGAGCACGAAAGATGAATGGTAAAGTCTATCTGCAGCCACTAATTTTGCGGCTATGGCGTCTGCTTTTGCTTTATCCACGGTTCCAACCATCTCGCTATCTGGTTCGTCCTCAGGTTTCTTCTCGGGAGCCGAAGGGTCCCAGTCATCATCCTCTCCCTCTGCCATGTGTAGATCATGCCCGGGTCCATCTACATTTCCTAGTGATAGGTCCTCGTCTTCCCGCTGTCGGAAGGGCAAAATTGCAATCATATCCCCTGCAAAACTAAGCGCTGCACAGCGGCTTCCCGGATCTGCCACAAGAGTGGTTGATAGCCCCTCTGGAACCACAGGCGGCCAAAATTCCTCCCTTTCGTAGTAATGTAAACTGATAGTCGCGATTGTGTTTGTCGACGGATCCCATTCCAGCAGTGATAGTTTCGCATCCTTAAATGACAGTAGAAGAGCCTCCCCACCGGATTTCGATGATAGAAGCCTAATCCGTTGCATTCCCGTTACTGAGCCAGAAAGATTATATTCTGCGACTAGGACAAGCTTCGTTACTGTTTGTACCTGGGATCGTTGTAGGGCTATGTCCGCCGCGAAAGTCCCTTCCTCGTCCGCATCAAGAGTCCGACGATCAATCCCCCCCTCTTTCTCCTTGTTAGCCGAGTCAGATGATGGTAACCCATTATTAGACGGGAGTTCAGTCTCATGCGTTGTCGTAGAGAAGATCTGGAGGAGCGATGTTCGAGCGACGATTAGGTTTTCGGCTGTCGCTGATGTGAAGGAGATGTTGAGGGAGTGTGAGACGGCTGTGGGAGCGGTCAGTTCGGTGTAAACTTCCGGCATCGCGAAAGGAGAGGTGGAATATTTGTTGTATCTGTTATTACTTGTGTCTGGCCGAGAATTGCATTCTGTGTCGCGTTCTTTCAGGAAAGTTGCTGTGGGAGCTCGTGTAGTTTATCCCTTGGCCTACATCCTAGTCAACAGATTTGTATGTGGCAGAGTGACTGAGCCACCGGAATATCTGCATGTCACGTGCCTAGTACTCGTGATTACAGACTGACCGTTGATTCCTTTGTCTACTCCTCTCCGATTGAGCTGCTCCTAGGTTTGTTTTCTTTTACACAGGGTGGCTGGATTTCCATAGATACAACTAAAGATATTTTGGAGTTACGGTTGGCAAATGGCTGGTCCATTGCATACAAACAGTAGGACAATACCAATTAGCGTGAGGGGTCTGTATCGTCCAAAGAACCAAGATCAGCCTAACTGGCTCGGGCTCTTTCGGCGATCCAGGGTCAAGGACTTGGATAGCTGATCGGTCTAGTTATGGTTTTCGTTTAGACTGTCTGGAGATATATTCAAACCACGAAGTATTATAGATTCAAGGCCCTAGTGCTTGAATAGCTGGACATCTAGTCTCTGTATGCGCGTCTGTACTGCTAGATGGGTTGAGTGATCATGTGGGGATTTCTGTGTTACTGTGGGGCAAGGTTTAAGAAATGTAGATTGATAGGGTAATGAGCCTAGCAGACAGCTACTCTAGACGCTCCTCACTAGGAACTACATGCACATGTATGCCCAGATCAACTTCTTCAAAGAGTTCAGGAGTGAAACATCAAATGGTAGATATAGTGCATATAGTGTCGTATAGGATTCTTCGGCTATGAGGTCAAGCTTTAGACATAAGCCAGGATCAACAGGCCCACATACTACATATAAGTAAGGCGTCCTATATCCTCAGGTAACATTCCATTAAATCATAGGCTATCACTCGTGTGTAAACTTCGGGAAAACTGTTATAGGCAGGCCTGTTGCGTCACGGTACCCGACACATGACCCAAGACGCTTTCGTAGCATTTCAGTAACGCCTCGGCCCGGATCGAAATCACACACCCCGCGATTCCCCTCGCAACAAGGAGCCAACCGCTGCAAAGCAACCCCACCTCACATAATCCACACTTCTGACTTCACCTGCTTCTATCAGGATCAAAAGCTCTGATCATACTACCTATCGCATTGTTTTTTATACACTAAGCGTTTGCCCTTTCTTTTACGAATAGAATTTACACAACCTATAAAGATGGGTGCTAAAGTTCCTAGGAACTTTCGTCTCCTCGAAGAGCTAGAGAAGGGTGAGAAGGGTCTAGGAGCTGGTGAGTTGATGCTATCTACAATGTTTTGGAATATAAGTACGGAGCAGATGGGGGATAATGGAACTGATTTTTATTCTACGACAGATGGCTGCTCGTACGGTCTTGCCGAGGGAGATGACGTTATGATGTCTAACTGGAATGCTACGATTCTTGGCCCTCCTCATGTGAGTCTTCCCTGTTCGAGACCTTTATCCTATAGAATTCTAGGCATGTAGTCCAATATCGATCATACACTTACTATCATGTAGAGTACCCACGAGAACCGCATCTACAGCTTGAAGATCCACTGTGGTGACTCCTACCCGGATCAACCCCCCATTGTCCACTTTATCTCCAAGATCAACCTCCCTGGTGTTGACCAGCAGGATGGCAGGGTTTGTTTCCTAGGACCTCGAGGTTAATTCAGCACAATAACTAACCTTTGCAAAACACCTAGGTCGATCTCTCAAAGCTCCAACGTGTTAGTCAATGGGCCAGAGAATACACTATGGAGAAGATCCTCGTAGCTCTTCGAGAGTAAGTTTCAATTTAACTATTTCCCTTCTTACTACTCAAACTTTCCTCTTCGCTTACTATTGCTAAAATAACGGCTTTCTATTATAGACATATGGCTCACCCCAACCATCGGAAGCTTCACCAACCCCCCGAAGGCTCTAGCTACTAGATAAGGCAGAAATGGTAGATAAATAGGTGGGTGGGTTAGGGCTACAGCATGATCGAGCTACTGTTTTACGAAAGTGCAAGTAGACTAGTCGTTACTTGTGCGTGCAAACATAACTTGTATTTTTTTCTTTTTCGGTTCAATTGCTAGGGTACAATGGCTCCGGAGTATCGTAGTTTCTTCAATGGTTCTGATTTTCTTCTGGTTTCATGTTCCTGGTAGTGATTAGTCCAGATGAAGTCCTATGACGTGATCTAGAATCATAGCATCTTAAATTGAAGAGGTCACTATGAATTGAGAGTAATCCATTCTAAGCGTACAAGTGGACGTCAATTAATCAGACCGGGTTTGTTTTAGTGTGGGATGTGACCCACGGAAACTATATAAGCCAAGCTATGATTGTCTACTCCAAATGTGTATTAGTCTCTCAGCATCTAATAAGATCCTATTTTAGTCTAGAGTGGACTAGTTGACATGAGATATACGATATTTTCAGACAGTAAACTTTGACATTGATCTAAGTCACAGAAATGTAAGTTTGTATAAAATTCCACCTAGAGGGGTAACAGGAGCCGATAGAGAGGAAAAGCTTGGCAAGGAAGGTCTGCAACGTGGATCAGGACTAAATATTCCTCTATTATGCCCATATCTTATGTCGATTGAGTATATTTAGCCCTTTATCGGGAGTTTTAAAAAGGTGGCTCTTCTCTCTTTTATTCGAGGTAAAAATAATTTAGGGTGCGAGGAAAAGATTGAAGTGTGGTTACTCGTTGCTAGGTTTCAGATCCCGGGTTCCTGGTACCCGAGTAGGATCAATGACTTAGGGGTTTCGCTGATCATTGGAGTCAATAAATAGTATATAGATTGTTAAGGCATATTGATTTCTCTCTCCCTGTCCCTTCTCCTATCGGCCCTTGCGTCGTGCCCATTATTCGATAGCATTGCCAGTGGGGCTGTAACGTCGCTAAAGTCTGTATATTACGGTATAATACTGCCTAGGTCTAGAAGAACGGCTCTAATTATATATAATTGTGTTATTACTATCATTGCTGACTATTTTGTTACTTTTATTAAGGTTGGGCTGTAGTGTTGGCCGTCTAGTGCTATATAGCAAGGTCTTCATGGTTATAATCTAGAAGCTTAGAATCCTGTAGGATTGCTATAAGTTTTTTTGTAGCCTCGTTCTTTAAGCTGGGTGAGACTGGCTATAAAGCTATGTGATATCTACATAGCTAGTTCTATAAGATATGGCATATAACCTGACCGTAGAAATGGATAGATAAGGGGTCTAGCATATGTACTTCAACTTTTCTCTTTATTGCGGCCACCTTCGTTATTGTGGGGTACCAAGACTTTCTTGAGACTGTAATTATAACCCTTTCTACTCAGGTGTTAAGATGTCGGAAAAGTTGTAACAGTAGCGCCAGTACAGAGGCCTATAACACCCAAATCACCACTACATTGGAAATATGAAATTGAAAAATTGAAAATAAATAAAATAATAATCACTATATAAAGATTGAGAACCCTCAACTATAGTGCCACTACAGTGGAGGGAGTCTGAATATCTAACTATTGGTGGTAGGAGGTCATAGATATAGGGTGTCTTTTGGTGTCAAAGCGGAGATAAAGAAAGGAAGAATTTAGAAAAAGAGAAATTGGAAATTGAAGAATTGGATATAGGAAGAAATATTATGATGTAACATCTAGAGAGACACTATTAGGGTCCTTTATTTGACCGGCCTGCATTAACTAGAGGCCTTGTAGATAGTGCTAGAAATTGATTTTTAAGTCTCCTAGTAAATATACAAATTGAGGCCTGGACCTAGCAAAAGTAAAGATTTCGTAACCAGCCATAAATTTAAGCACTGAGAAGACACTCCTACTAGGGATCCCACCTACTGGGGGCTAGAGGTTAGAAGTTGCGCTAGATTAGAGTAGTCTATATATAGAGGCTAGAGGTTTGGAGCAGGCACTATTTGATAGTGCCCAGCTCTTACTATACAGAGTTTTATTCCTATTATATTAATTTTAGAGCTTTTACTTAACTTTGTATCTTCAATTTTTTCGATTTCATATTTCCAATGTAGTGGCGGTTTGGGTGGTATAGGCCTCCGTACTCATACCTCCGTATATCAAGATATCAGTGGCAGCGGGAGCGTTTAGCCCCCATAAGAGAAAGTTTTATAAAAATCAATTAGTAAGAGTATAATAAGTATATTATGGGTCTATCAAATGGATACCCTTGGACTAGTCGCCCAAGCTCGGGTGGTACTAAGGAAACATAATTTTTTATTTATTTTCAAATAATACCCAAAAGCAGACCAAAAGCATCTCTATAGTCAGTTGCGGCTGGATGGTGGATGTGGTCTGGTGGTGGAAAGGGCCTGACTTATCGAAGGGGTACAGAGCTATCCCATCAGCTGCTAAAGCTACCCCCTAGTAGAGGCAAACATTTCAGTATTATCCATTAGCTAGTCCCAGTTTACAAAGCTGCAATTCTGTGCTGAGGCACTACCACCTTGAGGGGTAACATTTTAATAGCTTATGGGATAGGGAAGGTACAAAAAATCTGCCTAAATGGATTCATGTTCTAGAGAGCTAGTCAAAATACGAGAATCAACTTGTAATACTTCTATCCCCTAACCTGTATCCCATTTAGTACCCTATCTACAGTCCAGTGTCTCATCAATAGTCCTCTCAGTACCCTATCGACTGTCCGGCATCTCGTAGATAGCCCGCGCTATATCGAACCCCTGCCCACAACCAGACCGTATCCGCAACTAACTGTATTATGGTTGATAGTTACCTCAGTCCCATCGAAAGTAAGCCCTAGACTATCTATGTAGCATCTGGTTATGGGGCCAGCACTTGAGTTTGCAGTGTTAACTTTTAATTCCTACTAGAAATTATAAATTGTGGGTATATAATGGTAGTAGCCTTTAGGAGTTCCTTCACATTCGTCTTAAAAGACCCATGTAAAGTTTCACTATCCTTGTGAGGATTCTCTGCTCTGAAATTCCCCAAGTTCAGTATCTAACTCATATGCCCTAGCCATACCTTTTCAGGGACAATTTATACCATTTTAGCTCGCGAGAAACGTCCCTACCGACACGACTTATTTTTATCAAGTCCTCGAGTCCTTGGTAGTGGGATTACTAAAGAGGGTTTCGCCCTAGTCATAGAAATAGGATGCTCTACTACTCCGTTTTGCAGGCTACTTGCCGTATTTCGGTCGGCTTTGTTTCTTCATGAAGTAGACTGTTTTAAATGTTGGTATGTGTCGAGTGAAGTTGGAATGACTTAACTGGATAATGGTGTCTCCATCTGTGTAGCGGTTGAGTTATATGAAGGATGCTTGATGGGAGTCTGGGAGTTGGGACACGTAGGTGTGCTTAAATAGGTACATGTAGGCTTGAGTACTGTCCAATGAGTAAGCCTCAGTATGTAGAGTACAGTAGCGGTATGGATATTTCAACAGCGGACAACAATAGGTATGCGTAGTTACACTACGTAATAAGTAAGAGAAATTATAGTAGTATTCGTTCTATATTCTAAACACTCCCTGTAATAGAATTATTCCAGGGCCGCTATCGCATGTATTTTGACATTCCACGTGAGGCCCAACAGACCTCGGCAACTACCGCGCCGGGGTATATTAGGGAGCCAACTTACTTGAACACTGGGGCATAGCTGAAGTATTACATATATAATCTACCAAATATCTATACTCCACTACCCAACCAAGAAAGATGTCAAGCCCCAAAAATAGCGAGCCATGCCCCTTCTGCACAATCGCTCAAGCATTCCCACCTACCAACGCATTAACACCCCCAATACACTCTCCCAACGCCACACCAATACTATTCCCCCAAGCACACATCATAATATCCACCCCCAGCGTCATAGCATTCCTAGATATCCAACCCCTAACCAAAGGCCATGTCCTCCTCTGTCCCCGCTCACACATCGAAAAAGTCACAGATATGACACCAGGCGAGAGCTCCCGTGTGGCAGCTTGGTTGCCTGTTCTTGCGAGAGCTGTATTGAAGGTTGCTGGGGTGGAGGATTTCAATGTGGTTCAGAATAATGGTAAGATTATCTTGGTATATTTTATATTTGATTAGTTTGATTTGGTTTCTGATTTTTTTTGTTGCTGTTGTTGTTGTTGTGTAGGGGTGCATGCAGCGCAGGTGGTGCCTCATGTTCATTATCATGTTATTCCGAGGCCTAGTAACGAGGAAAGGGAGAAATTGTTGAAGAAGGAGGGGGTCAGGTGGTTGGTATCCAAGTATGGTGACGGGGTTAGGACGGATTTGGATGATGATGAGGGGGTGGCAGTTGCAAGGGAGATTAGGGAGAATGTTTTTAGGGAGATTGAGGAGATGGGGAGGGGCGGGAATGATGGGACCGAGAGGAAGCTGCTGTCTTCTTTGTGATGGGGTTGATATTGTTAGAAAATCAAGGAGATATTATAGGTGGGTAAATACATATATCATTGATGAATAATAAAGATTTGAGCGAGTGAGAGACTCTCTACAAGGTATGCAAACGCATCAATATGCACATTACCCATACAAATCAAGTGGGAAAGTCGTCAGAATAACACATTAACAGGGGGTGTCTATGGGAAATGTATCTAGGTATCCATTTACAAAATATAGTTTCCACAAATTCTAAATACAATTTAACTACACTTTACCTACACTTTACCTATACTTTAACTACACATTAACTACAACTTTCCTCTATAACTTAGAGATTATATAGGCTTCTTTTAAACTCTAATCATATTCACCAATAGTATAGCTAGTGAAGAACTAGGTAAGGAATTAAGCTCTACAAGTTCAAATCTCTGGGCCATCACTTCTTTTTATTAATTTTTAATGTAAATAATTTATTAGGGGGAAATGTGTAAAAAAATTTGTCTAAAGACTCATTTAAAGATGCATTCTAAGATGCATTTAAAATATACATTTAAATACAACTTTTTCTATACATAATTCTACAACTTTTTATACCACTTAAGATACAAATTACCTCACAGAAATGAATACACATTAATTGATGCATTTCCATACCTTGTAGAGATTGTGATGAATACCTGAATATTGACTTATAGCTATGAAAGCGCTTAATGATTTGTGGTATCTAAGCAAATAAATAAATTAAGGAAGCAAAAAAACAAGTACTTCTAGGCCATCAAAAGCATGCGCAAAAACAACACCAGGGCTATCAATCCATACCGCTAAATAACAATTCCCACCTATTCACGCCTAAGAAAACTAGACAATTACTCCTTCCAACCCCCTCCAGAACACACCAAAGCACCCGCTCCCTGTCTTCCCTTTCTTCCCCTCCTCCTTCTCGGTATCCAATACAGCAAACACAACGTCTCTCCACCATCCTCCTGAAAACTCCCGCTCTCTAAACACCTCTAGAAAGCACTCCACAACTTTCTCCTTCGGATTATGGAACGCCCCACATCCGAGTGCTCCTAATACAACCCTTCTATGCCCTTTTAACGCTGCGACCCTCAATAACAGCCTAATCTTATCCAACATGACCGTCCTATCTTCAGGGTTTGCATAATCCGGCGGTGAGTCATCCGTCAAAGGCGGATCCCGCAACGCTGCTATCGACACAACAGAGAGAGTCGCAAAGGGCTTAGTCGAAGGATATAAAACATGACCTGTAGCAAACGAAGAGCGAAACACCGTTACAGAAGGAGAGTATATTGCGGACACTTCGTCGAGTGGGTAGAATGATTTATCGAGTGCATAACTCAATGTTGACCGATAACACAATTCCTCCTCCTGCGCCATAGACCCCTTCCGCCATCCGCCACCAGGGTGTTTTGCGTTCGCCATGTTGAGGAGTGCTACGCCTTTAGTGTCTCCGAGGATTTTACCGAGACCGATAGTGGTGTCGAATGTGTCACCGTCTACGACCCTGATTCGACACCCTTTGCGACCAGGCTCTTTATCAGTGCTAGGGAGGGTGAAGCCGGGACAGTATTTGTGGTTAAGGCGTGGGGTGATGTCGTCGTAGAGGACGGACCTCTGTTTACTGGCTGGTATCTGCTCGAGAACCTCTGGTATAAGTTCGCTGCGGAGGTGTATGTCAGCTTGACTTGTATATAAAAGTGGTGATCCTGAAGTTGGACCCATGTACAAGAGAAGAAGTAGTGAGTTACATGGTCTCCTTCGCGACAGCTTGACGTTCTTTATTATCCCTAGCACCCCATGCTGTCCGTTTCCGGGGTGTCTGTAGCTCCTCGTCGAGCTCCCCAGAAGCTTTGCTTTTATCAGGGTCGGAGAGCGATAGGCCTGAGAGTGTTGATGAACCAGCTGAGTCTTCTCGGATCCATTGTCGACTCCTAAACAGTCCTCCTCTCCCCCCCTCACCACTACCTCTCCAATTCCCTCCATTTCCTCTTCCTCCGCCACCCCCCCTACCATCACTACCGCTACTACCACTACCACCAAGGGTGCCCGGTCCCGAGCGTCGGCGATTAGAGTTAAATGAACCAGAAGACGAAGGGACACTGAAATAAGGACTCGAGCAAGGCACCAACGAAGCCGACTCAGATGATGCAGCAGGTCTAGGAGTAATTCGCGGCGCAAAGGATAGTCTAGTCTGAACTAGCCTCTTCTCCGGAATAGGTTTGTGAGGGTCTTCGGATGGTCTTTTAGGAGTTAGAGGCATGGCTTTAGCGTCGTAGGAGCTATTGGAGCTATAGAGGATATCTTCCCGGAACGGAGTCGTTAAGTGGTGGGGTGGGGAGGGGGGGGGGAGGGGATCCTCAGGGTATGTTTATTTGTTTATGGTTGAGGCTTAGAGGTGAGGTGTAGCGTCACGTGAGTATGCGGGAAGAGTCACGCCAAGGTGTTGATTATTATTACTATTATTGTTGTTGTTATTATTATTGGGAGTTTATATTATTAACGAGGAGATGGGCTAGTTATATCTCACCAAAGAGATTGAGAAGCGCTTCCATAAAATTTAATAGGGGATAATGTGTGGTAGTATACTTAAGTATCGAGCACTGCTAGGGATACTTACCTTTAATCTGACAACTAGGCATATCAACAGCAGCGCGACTCCGGTTAGGTAACGGTGATATATAGTAATTAGGTATATATTTAGTAAAGTAGCCTTACAAGGATACGCTTTAGGAGTGGTCCCCATAGAGGTCTTATAGAAAACCCGAGTGATCTCTCATGATTGCGAGAACTACATTATTAAATCATTGACAGTACTATAAAGAAGAAATTAGGGACGGAACCCATCACGACCATGAACATCAACAGACAAATCCCTACTAATGACTTGGACTAAACATCTTACAGTTTACAATTATATCATATTGGAGTCTTAGATATCACCTAATCCTCTTCTTACAATGAAATAAAAAAGAGTGGTTTCCTATAAAGCAGAACACTACATGTATTCACAAGTCTCAGAATGAAAATATCTATCAATTCACTTCCGCCACTCCTTTTTTAAGGCCCTCCCCTAAATTTACTTTTTTTACCCATCATTGCCTCATGAGAAGGAAAGAGAGAAACCAAGAGAAAAAATATATAATAGAAACCAAGGGGCAACTAACTACACCACGAAGAGAAAAATGAAAGAAAAAGAAAAAAACACGACATAGACCCCCCAATACTCTTTTTTCGGATTAACCCTCAACCTCTAATGACCTTCCACCTGCCCTCTCGACCGCATTCCCCGCTTGCTGTACTTCCTTTCCATGCTGCTCAACGACCGATTCCCTAGCACCCCTGACAGTCTCTAGGATCGCCTTCAAGCTCTGCCTCCATATATCCAGTCTACCAGCAACCTCTTCCCACTCATGTTTCCCGAAAGAACGGTATGTGGACCTATGAATGAGGAACGTCTGGTTGAGCTGTGAAAGTTTACCCTCGACGAGACCGGCACGGATTACGTCAATGACCCAGAGCTCGACCTCCTCGCTAGGAATGTGGAGACGGCGGGCGATGACATTGTAGGGAAGTTCACGGTTGGGGGCTGAGGAGGCGAGAGAGGCGAGGGTGAGAAGACGGATTTTGCCGAATGCGGTGGGGTGGTCGATGCCTGTGTGAGTTAGTAAGGAAGTATATAGAGTAATTCTAGGGGGCAAACCATTATCATCAACCCAGCCGTCGTGCTCATCGTTGAATTCTTCATAGTCTTCGAGATCACCGCCAATAAAGACTTCAAGGAGGGCGTACGCTTCTGGATCGGTGCCGGCTAGTTTTTGAACGGCATCAAGCGCGATTAGGTCGTCAAATTCGAGGCGGGAGGGGAGGTTGACACCGGCTTTGACGAGGCGGAGGGCGAGCTCGCGGGCTTTTTCACTGGAAGAGTCGCTGGAAGGGATTGTCTGGAGGGCTTTGAAGAGGAAGGCATAGAATTGGCTATTTATATGTTAGTTGGGTTTAAATTATATTCTAATTTATATTGAGGGGACATACTCGTCATCGCTAGACTTTTCGGCGATGTCAGCAATGGATAGATATAAATCCCTAGTCTCCTCCGGTGAGGACTCCCATTCACCAACAAACTTTTCAACATTCTTCAACTGAGGCTCTAAAGTCTCGTACATCCCGCACTCAGAAACAAGCTTGAGCGTCGCTCGGAAAACAGGGTATCGTAGCTTGCTATTTGTAGGGAGAACATTGAAGATTGTTGACAATACATGAATCGACAACGAAGGACCGTTATGGGGGGACGTGGGTGGAGGGGTAGAAAGGTTGTGTAGAATTGTAGGTAGCAGGTTTGGGAGCTCCGGGGAGCTGCGGATGAGGTGGATTAAAAGATTGTAGGCTGGGATATATTCTGTTTAATGTCAGTACCAAAACTTCTTATATATCAGCCAAGCCAAGCCTACCCTTTTCCGGCGCAGAAGAAAGTGAGCTACTCGCATCAACAATCTTCTTCAGCGCTGTCTCCTTCTCACCAGCCTCGATAAGACCTTCTAACTCTGCTACGAGACCCTGGGCCTTGCGTGTGTCGATGTATTGGGCCATCTCGAGGATTTGGTCTACCACGTTAGCCTTTAGTTTCCACTAAACAGAGTTCCAGTGGAATTTACCATCGAACGACCCCTCGACCATGAGGGTGTTTATTGCAGGGGTATCCATAATTGCGGTGAATGATTCGAAAGCGAGTTTACGGGTTTCGAGACACGATGTTTGAGGGGGGGTGGTTTTTTGATAGATGGTGGGGGAGAGATGTGTGGGCTTGCCAAGACCAAAAGTTGCAGCTTCGTGGAGGGGCAGCCGGGATGGGATATGCGCTGAGTGGAGTGTTTCCATCACCAGTGTTTAACATTGCTTTCCCTACATGTACTCTACGTTTTAGGAGCTCCTTCCTATAGGCAGAGCAGTTATTTGCAGTATTTACTGCGTCCCAATACCTCCGAATACCAATATACAAAACAGTCGAGAGTAAATAGCCAATGTCCATGTACTCTGCTCTACCATCTCACCCATTCGCATATCACCTGACTAGGGCTACAGCCCCCGCCACACGGTCACACACACTACACACAGCAACCCGCCAGAGCTACCCTGCCAAAAGTTATTGGGGACCAGCAAACGCCACTACCAACTTCACGACAATCTGCCGACCACGAGAACCCCCTACGAACCCGCCGACTAAACCTTCTCGTACGTCTATATCGCCTTGCTGCCCGGTTCCGCGGAAGTGCTGACTCGAAGGGGGGGAAACTAGACATCCAACAAAAACCGCAATCATGGTTAAGAAGAGAGCTTCCAAGTACGATTTCCCCCATATACACTAGGTAGAAAGGGAAATGGAAGCGTATATCGGACAATATGCCAGGGGGAGATAATGACAGGATTGGTTGCTGATTCGGAGAAAAAATAAACAGCGGCCGTAACAAGAAGGGTCGCGGCCACGTTAAGCCCATTCGTTGCTCCAACTGCTCCAGATGTACCCCCAAGGATAAGGCCATCAAGAGATTCACCATCCGCAACATGGTCGAGTCTGCCGCAATCCGTATGTACACCCCACGCTTTTCCTTCTCCACTTGGTTATTGCGTGTGGTATGAGAGGGGTTAGAGAGGGGGATTTGCAATGGGAATTGGCTATATTTGGAGGTGTTAGCACGGGATGTTGATCAGTTCTTTTTGAAAATATAGGTGATATCGGTGATGCCTCCGTCTTCCAGGAATACACTGTCCCCAAGATGTACCTGAAGCTACAATACTGTGTTTCCTGCGCTATTCACGGAAAGATTGTCCGGTTCGTACACTCATATACTCCCCCCTCCCATTTCTAACTTCTAATAACAACCTACAGTGTCCGTTCTCGAGAAGGTCGTCGCAACCGTGCCCCCCCCCCAAGGATCCGGTACAACAAGGACGGCAAGAAGGTCAACCCCAACCAGTCCGCCAAGACCGCTGCCGCTTAATTGTTTTTCTTAACTTAAAAAATGAGTATGCTGGAGTTAGTGGAAACGGGTGGTGGAGGAAGGAGACTACGAATATCATGATTGAAAAAGTGGGCTCTTTCTTTTTTTGTAATACAAAAGAATCATCTCTCGGGGGACGGGGCGGAATTTCAAGTCTTTTTTTTCTCTATCCATGAGTTGAGTTCTGCCAGACGATGTGACCACGATATAGGGGATTTTTGGCGGTATCTCTTCGATGCGGCATATAGATATTCTTGTTCAGTGGTGCTTACCGGTGTCTAAAGAAAGGCGATCACGGAAGATCACTCGAGGTTAATGGTCGAACGTACATACTCTACAGTACTACTATTATAGACCTAGTAAAAGCCTAGAGCAGTCAACACTAGAATTTCCCTTCCACCTCCACCCTCCCCCGTAGTAGTTGTATTATGTAAGGCTATCTTTCGGAGACTAGTCCCCTCAAGACTCCACCATTGAAATTACTAGTTTACCCTCATGTATCGTATTAGGATGAGCAGTAACACAATTTCCTGGCCGGTTATTTAATATAGGTAGTAAGACTATTCCCGGAAGGATTCTATTGGAAAATCAGGACTCTTTGGTTCTTTGGGTTACTAACCAAAACCTTCGTGAGTATCTGCTCAGGCTATGAGGATATATAAATATTATCGGAAAAAGATGGCCAGAGAAAGTCTTGTGTAGTAATAGTACCTAGTGCAACAATACAAAGACCAAAGTTTCTATTTCAACATTAGTATCCATTGCACGACCCCTAATTCACCCATAATGATTTCAGGGAGGTAGAAATAGCTATACTAGTAAACCGGGTGAATTATTTGGCTCTAGAGTTCAACCAGTACTCAAAACTAGTATGGAGATAGCTGAGAACATATAGGGAGAGATCATAATTAAACGCAGAACGGGATGTCTACCCTAGTCATATTTTCTCACTCGTCCACTTACCTCATACAATCCCGCCAAGACTAACCATAAATACGATATAGATGGCTATAGAGTAAGTGGTAAACATTTGGTACGCTCTTAAATTAACCAAGGAGATGATTTAATTTAGATGTAAATGTTATATCATGAGGCCTAAATACTAACCTCTTTCGGGTATGGTCATAGCTGAAGAGAGCATAAGGTTGACAGTATACCTTCCCACGAGTATCTCTAGAAGACAAGGCCAAAAGCATGATTTAGACTTAGAGATACTCTATCTAAATAGCTATATGTATATATATATACAAAAGCGCTGATGCAAACCCTGGGAAAGTCATTCACCTGTGGGAGGCCTTTCAAGGCTAGAGGTTCCACCTCAAAAAATATAGCTATACACATTACTTCATACGGTACGTACCAGGCCTATACTCACTTAAAACACTTCATGTAGTAAGAGTATACGAGTGACACTTGGTGATTCACCCATGACTCATGGCGGGACTGTTAAAACCCTCTCGAATTTAATACCAGACATGTAGGTCTATAGTAATTGATATATATATACATATAGAATGTGGCATCTATGAGGGTTAGGAAAGAAAAACAAAATACCCGTATGTGTACATATAGTATTTAGGGACAGTTAGATAATTGAAGTGTTAGTTTAAGATATGTCAAGAAAACGAGAAGACTCATTGATAAGGGAGACCAGACTTGTTGATGAAGAAGAGAATACTTGAAGTATTACCGGTGGATATAACAAAAGCAAATGCCAAGGAACCCGAAAACTAGACCCTTGTTACAGTCCCAGACATAAAATAGTGGCTATCACTATGAACCAGCAACATCTTTCACCCGATACGTAAGAACCCCAAATTCAAGATGTTTACAGGAATCGTAGAGACTATCGGAAGCAAGTCCCCACATCCTTCACTCGTGCCCTACAAGCCATTGACAAGCCACGTCTAGTTGTCTCCTCTCTCATTCCCCAGGACGACACCGCAACTGGCGGGGGCGGAACCTCCCTCACCATTTCCGACGCCGCTGAAATCCTCAATGACGCACACCTCGGCGATTCCATCTCTGTCAACGGTTCCCCTCCATTACAAACCCCAACCCTACTATAACACCACTAACACCACCAGGAACTTGCCTCACCATCACCGCTTTCGACAGTACATCATTTAAAGTCGGCGTAGCACCCGAAACCCTTCGCCGCACAAACCTCGGTTCTCTCGACGTCGGTGGGACCGTCAATCTTGAGCGTGCAGTCGCTGGCCATGTCCGCTTCGGTGGACACTTTGTACAAGGGCATGTCGATACCACCGCTACTATCTTATCAATCACACCAGATGGGAACGCACTCACATTTAGGTTCAAACCGAGGGATGTGGAGGTGTTGATGTATGTTGTTGAGAAGGGCTACGTGACTGTTGATGGGGCAAGCTTGACAGTTGTTGCTGTGACAGATGAGTGGTTCGAGGTGATGCTAGTGGCCTATACGCAAGAGAAGGTTGTGACGGTGGGGAAGAAAGTTGGTCAGGAGGTTAACGTGGAGGTCGATATGACGGGGAAGTATATTGAGGTGAGCCTCCCATCTACTTGTTTTTATTTACCCCCTTACTTGGTGCTAATGAGGCTCCGGGAGTAGAAACAGGTGAAGGCCTATCTGGGTGGTGGAGACGGGAGTGGAGTGTTGGAGAATATCGTAGAGAGAATTGTGGAGCAGAAGTTGGCTGCGAGAAAATAGACCTACCAGCTATCACACCGGCGTATCGAATTGGCTAGTGCACATACATTATCAATGTACAAGACATCAAGATATATCTACTAGCAAGTCTCCTTTTGAATTGTGACCTACTTTATGATAGGACTAATAACCATTGGGTCTCAAAAATGAAATCTGCAACAGCGATCATTGACTTGCAGTAAGAACCCGGGAAAAAACGATAACATGAGTAATACCATTCACGCTTCCGGTAGATCCACCAATTACGTAACTCCTCACCCGGAGGCTCGGTGTAAGCAAATATAGTGTGTTACATTTTTTCTTTTCTCGCGCATAGAGCAAATTGCAACTCTTTACAGGCATAACCCTGCTATGAGATGTTCCTTGGCCCTCATTTCTGTCCCCTAGGGCAAGCCAGCCCGTAGGAATAGGGGATTAATTCCCATTCATAAATATGGTATGTACATGGGGTGGGATGTGTGATAGAAGATTATACATATACCATAAGAAAGTATCAATTATCAACACATAAGTAAAATAAATTAATCATAAATACATGAAGCCCTTAGACTATGGTATTTCGAACACATAAGTAACTAGCGCGGCGAGAATTAAGGCCAGCTAGAGTGTACAGGTTTTGCTTTTGGTAAGAAATATCAAACAAGTCTAGTTTGTAAATATCTATTGTACTGCCCTCCCACTTAACCTGTGTTGATCCTCCAGTATTATTTTCTTAGCAGGTATTTTTCTTCTTTTTAGATACTTCACGATATATCTTAATATACCGAACCTATTGTCGAAATCTGCATTCATTTCAAGTATTGTTTTGAGGTGTTGAGGCGTTTTCAGGCCAACATATGCATCAATTTATGTATGGTACTACATGTATTTAGCTATAAAACCATGGAGGTGGAACCATGGATTCAGTGATTGGTTACATATATCTTCAGTATTCACAACTCAAAGCCTATAATTGAAGACTTTTACATCATTAAACTATATACATCAATCTATTTCGCAACACTTCGACCACCAAAGAGGTGGGAGGGGGGAAAAGAGAAATGAAAGAAAAAAAGAGGGATTCTCAAGATGAGCTCCATAGGCTCGTCGGCCGTAAACATATGGAAAAATGCAAGCCCTATAAAAAGGTCTAGGGCAGAGAGGAAAAGCATAGACCCCCAAATCAGGAAAGAAAGGAAAACAAAAACAAAACCCAAATATCCATGCCTCAGCCTCACCGCCTAACAAAAAAAAGTCCCCTTTGTATTCATGAAAAAGAAAGAAAGGAAAAAAACTCCAATTCCGCCCCGCGCTGTTGATCAACTAAAAACCTCCCCCGCGCGCCTGTAAAAAGGGAAAACCAGTCCCCCTAATTAGGCTTCCCTCATCAGCGTTGAAGTCTCCACAAAATACTCACTAAAATTCTGACTCGACATGGATCCCAGCGTATCATCAAATGACGAATCTAGTCCCAACAATTCCGATTCCCAATTATCCTTTGGTATGCTGTATTGGCTTCCACCACTCAAGTCCTGCACATGACCCAGATCGTTGAAATTGAGCGGGGAATAACTTGAGTTAGACCCCGCTTGATTCGGTGTTGCGTGAGAACTCGGTGTCATACCCTGTGAGTTGTCTGAAAGGTCCATTGATGCGGGGGATTGGCCGTTATCTGAGTGTGTGTTGTGGGGTTGGGGACAAGCGTTGTATTCTGGTTGAATCCCAGCCTTTTTTGCACACACTTCTATGAATGATCGGACTTCTTGAGGCATGTATGGGCATATGTGCGGGATTTTCCCTTGGAATTCGTTCACGAGGGCTGCAGTAGGCTGTGTCATCCTTGCACGCTGCTCAATAATAGATCGGACTTCGGGAGGCATGCAAGGACAGTTATTAGTGATCGTAGAAAGATCTCCTTCGTTGACTTCAGATACTTCGGGCATCATGATGTTCACACAATCGTTAGGACCTGGGTAAAGCTCGATCTGATCACCCTAAAATTTCAGTATATCAGCTGCAACTCAAAAAATTCTGGGGTTTAGCATCCAGGCTTACCTGGCCTTTTTTTAGGCTGTATGGAAATTTGTTGACGTTCCGAGGAGCATCCAAAGAGCCAGTTAGATCCACGTCTAGCTGTACCAGGAAGGATTCCGTCAATGGATTCTTTTTCTTGAGGTGACCCATCGCAGTTAGGAGGAACTGGAGAGATGCGCGGACTTGTTCGTCTCTAGGGCGAGATTTCAGGTATTGAACGAAAACACGAGCGGCGACATAAAGACAGAAGGAAATGAAAGGATTCATCTAGGTTGTCCATGAGCTCTAAGTCCACGAAACCGAGATTCAAAAACTTACCCCTGATAAGTCAAGATGGCAAACCATTCTCATGATTGATGCAATCTCCGCCGCAGCAGTGATACACCTAATTTTGCTATCAGCCGATACCGAAGCCGGCATCCTGTTCTTATCCGCTTTGAATATAGCAGCTTGGTGTAGACAAATCGTTGAGGTATGAATATTCATATTAGTAAAGACAACATTAGCATCATTGATGCCATTAGGAAGGCGGAAGTGAGGCGGAAGTGAAAGCGTAATGTTGAGGAGTATGTTATCCATGTGCCTATGGCGAGTCCAGAAAGCTCCGTTTATGTCACCATCTTTTTCATCCGCATCTGGTCGATGTAGATGTATGAGGTTCCGTCCAAAAAGACAGGCCATAAGACAGACACCTCCAAAGGGCGATAGCTTTGATGCACCGTCAGCTGTCATGGCTTCCTTTAGGGTCATGCCTTTTTGGGGCCGACCGTGATCAAATCCTTCTTCTGTTGACGGAAGATTTGTCAAGATCTATGTAATAATTAGCATTTAAACTCGAGCGCGAAAGCGACGAGGGAGAATTCCACGCACATCTTTCTCTTCGACAGTCATGGGCCAGCCAGTTCCGATAGAAGCGTATCGATCAACACAAAACGCGATCCAAAATGTCCTCCTTCGTTCCTCTCTCTCAGTCCAATCTTTCGGCGCTGGTAGACACTGTTTCACATCTAACCCAACACCGTCCAGCCTATGCATCCCCATCATTTGTGCCAATCTCACAGCTCTCCCAGTCGACAACCATGCACGCGGGAAATACATGAGTTTAAATTCATAACACGCAATCAAGCTCCATGTCTGTGAAGACGCAACAGAAATTATACTTTCTCCATGCCCCTTCAGCTCTGTCTCCTCTATTGCTTTACGGGCCCGCTTGTAGAAGTGAGTTTGAAGATGGCCGTACTCCTCCGATACTGAGGCTGCCATTGTCCACATTGCGTATCGTAAGCAAACCGGTGGTCGCATATTTGGGCTCATGTCTAGACCAGCGAGATATCTGCCTTTGTGAATGATTGGGATGCATGGATGGACTTTTTCGAAATATGTTCGGTGTCTTTGAGGATAGTTAGTATGTGATTATAACTTAAGGTGTAGGTGAAAAGGTCACATACAAAGCATCCACAATAGGCTGCTCTGGAAGGGGCTCCTCGAGTCCCATCGCAATTAATTCCCACTGAAGCGGTGTCTCGTCTAACATATTACTTGACATGGGCATAGATATATCCATCATCGGTGAACTCGAATCAAACGAGTTCTGGCTCGGGGAAGCTCCAAGATAATATCTTTCTGAAGCACTGAGCATGCCACTAACGCCATCATCTCTATTAGGAATATGTATCGTGGGGTCGCCGGACCCAAAACTTGGAGGGTTTGCCAGCTGGTTTACAAAACCCGTCGTTGCTGCAGCCGCCAATGTGGGTTCTGGGGTAGTATTCTCCTTGAGCAATGTTTCTACCTGAGCTTCAAAACCGGATCGGTCGATGTCAGAACCGAGACACATCATGATCAACTTCTAGATAAAAAAGTAGGTAGGGCAACACACCTAGCCGTGCTTCCAACGCTTTGACATACCCTCTCTTTGGCCCACTCTTTCTTCGGATTTCATCGTATGCACTACACAACCAAGGCAACGTCCAGTCAGTCTCCCGCAGCTCATATCTCGCAAATGACAACAAAAAGCGAATGGTGAAAACTGCACCATTCGTGACTCAGCCGTGCACATGTCCCACAACTTGGTTTTGCGCCATCGCATCGAAGTTTCCTTTTCCTACAAACCACACAAGCTATTCTTTTCGGACGAGGAACCTCCGTCGCCGATGCTCCGTTATTATCCCCACTCGCGTTATTGCTACCGCTGCTGGGAGAAGGCGTTGGCAAAGAAGTAGACATGTCAGCAAAGTTGAATTCCTCCGAGAAATCGAAACTGGAACTGGCGACGGCTGGATTACTGGAGTTCATTCGGGCGAGCCCGAGTGCTGTTTTATTTTTGGGGGCTAGGATTTGTGGTAGTAGACACCCTGTTGCTGGTCTCTATGGTGGTTAATGTGGGTAGATGGGCTTCTATACTGTACTGCTGACTGCTGGCGCCGGCGGTACCTTACCTGCGGTAGTAGCGGGTTGGGTTAAGGTACAAAGGAAGTGGCGAGTGTTGGAAGACGCGGCGGGTGGACCTGAGAAGAGTCGGACTTGACGCCTCCGAAGTCCGGGAGAAGCAACGCAAGCGATGCCGTACGAACTGAGTCACCGAGAAGGGAACACAAAGATCTATGGAATCAGGGAGCCAATACAGTGCAACAGGACCTCCTCGTAAGGGCTTCCACGTTTGGTAGTTCAAACGGCTGTGTGCAGGAAAAAGGCCAAAGTTGGAGTGCCGGAAATGGGATTAAGGCTCTCTAAATGGATAGGAACTCGGGACGTGGATGGATGGAATGAGAGGGGGGGGGGTGCGTAAAAGAACGATCAAACGGGCTGAATGAACCGCACGAATAGTTATGATATTAATCGGATCATTGCAAGCCTCAAGACTGAAATGGGGATATCAGGATGAAAGAGAAAAGCTTCTATTGTAGGCATAGGCGCATCGTGGTTACTTACCCGCATTCACACTCACTCACACCGCCGTATGTGGTATTGGTAGTTATCAGAAAACAATTCTGTAGGGGTAAAGAGGCTGTGTGATGAGACGCGCATACTCTCGATGCAAACCCTCGTCCACACCCTCGTGGTTGTAAATCTATAAAGAACATTCTAGATTACATAGTCTACTCCAGCTCTAAGTGGGCTGAAGACAGAGCCTCCCAGAGGGCGAGATGGATTGGCAGAGGATGAGGGGCATTGCATGTTGCACAGAAACCTCTCTCTTACCTTTTGCCAATCACTAACTATAAGCATAAGGGTTTCGTTTTGTCTGTTGAAACTCGTTTACTTTACCCTTGTCTCCCTTCGCCCTTACGCGTGCCGGATCCCCATGCTGCCGGGGTTTAGTAAGAATATTACATGGACCTCTGTTTACTTTCAACTGTAAACGGTTCGCTTGATATGATACGCAGATAACTCGGTGTCTCACCCGCTAAGGTAAAGTATTGGCATCCGTCGCTACCGATAATATTTGGGGGGGCAACCCCCCAACCAATTCTTTGCCGCCAGTCACCAATTCATCCAAACTGTCAACCCTTCAAGATGTAGAAAAATAAATAAATAAGACTCCAAGCTTAAAATCTTTTGCCTTAGGCACTTGGGCCCATTATTACACCCTCAACGGCTACTCCGGGAATATACGATCTGCCTTGTGGGGGCTATACCTCGCACCACGATGGGCTGAATTGCAGCATCAAGAGAGGGAAAAGGGGATAGGGAAATTAAAGGGAGAAAAGAAAAAGGAGGAAAAGAAAAAGGAAAAGGAAAAGAAAAATTCGCGAAAAGAACACGCCGATACGGCAATGCCTATTAGGTTCCAATTCAAACGTTGGGACGACAAGATACAAGCATCTACACGGGGCAGGCAGCGGAGTGTAGATGCTTTTATATTTACCGGTAGGCCCCAGGGGTGTAACGCTCGAATCGTCGCCTGCATTCAGGGGAGGGTGGGCCCATCGCCATTCGATAAGGTATCTGAGAACCAACCAAGCTCTCACGTCATCTCTGCTTACATATTATACTGTACAAAATTCGGATTTTGGTTGGTGCCATGAGGCTATTTCCCCTAACGTCGTCTACCCAAACCAGATCTCTCAATACTTAATTCAAAGCCACGAGGGCCTCAGGCGTAGGGGAAAGTATGTACCACGAAAGAAAAATGTCTTTCCGAAAACGGAAATACCCCAAACAGTATACTGATGCTCTATTTCTTGGCTCTCCTCTTACCATGATTGCGAGGGCGGGGCGTGACCACATATTTATTGACTTTCTTTGGTCGACCTGATATTTGTTAGGGTCAGTAATAATGAGTGTAAAAATTAGAGGACGGAAAACCGTACGAGTCTTGTATCCGGATTTCGTCTATTAAAAAGCGGGAAGCGACCATAAGCAAAAACATCTGGTGAAGCATGTATGGAGTGGAAAGGATAATACTTACAGGAATACCCCACGGAGACACTGGATGCCTATTACCCTTACTTTTACCTCTCCCTCCTCCGTGGGGATGATCGGCTAGGGGTAGGTAGTGTTAGTTTATCTACCCATACAAGATTCAAGAAAATAATATGCACAGATATGCATAACAATTTTTAACATACCCGCGTTCATCGCCACACCACGGACAGTAGGTCTAATATTGAGCCATCTACTTCTCCCAGCCTTTCCAAGCTGTCTATGTTGCCACGTTGGATTGCTCACGACTCCAATCGTTGCTGGTGCCCATCTACTCACCCTCCTTACCTCACCACTCTGCAGCTTCAAAATAACAGTCTTTGTCCTATCATCCTTCGACACAATACTAGCATACGTCCCTGCAGATCTACAAAATACCGCTGGGCCACCCGCCTTGGATCCCACAGCATGAACGATACTCCCGATCGGTATCATATGCAGCGGTAGGCAGTTACCCTTCCAGCACGTTCTCGCTGCCAACATACCAGGATCGATCCGGCCACCCATAGCGTCCATCAGTTCTTGTGGTACACCGTCCATATAGCTCTGTAAGGTGTCACCAGCACGGACACCATCGGCTGCTAGGATATATGTTTTCTTCCCAGAGGCCTCATTTATGATGAGTGCTATATGGCCGGAGCGCCCGGGATCCTTCTCAATTCGCTCAACCTTTTGAGGGCCTGGTTCTAGACGGTGGAAATCAACGGTGCGGATACGACGACGGGCACCTCCCCCACGATGGCGGACAGTCACACGACCAGAGTTATTACGACCTCCTTTCGCCTGTCCTTTTTTTGCAAAAGTGAGAGGGAGATAGGGTCCGTATTTCCAGATATGATCTTCTACTGGGCGTTTCAAGTGACGAAGACCTGGGGTTCGAGGTTTATAGGTTCTCCTACAGCGTGGGAAATGTTTCGATTAGTACTATAGTAAAATAGGGTGAATGTAAAGAAACTACTACATACATTCTAAAAGACTTGCCCTGGCCAGTACGTTCAACCTGCTGAATCATCTGAGACTTCCAACCGACCTCCTGCGGTGCTTCCCCCTCAACCACTACTGATTCGGGTTCAACAGTGGGTTTTCGGGTCCTGGTCCGAGTCCGGGTGGATGTGAACCTAAGTGTATTCGAGACAGAGACAGGGCTTAGTTTCCCATTGAGTATATTACTCCCAGACAATGACTGCCTCAGCAGCAGCCGCGATATTGACCATGGCTGAATCATACCGGAGCTATCGCAGTCGACGAAGCCTATTGTATCAGGTCAATGAAACTATTTTCCATATAGGGTGGGGTTTATTTGCGGTATTACTCACCAGACAATGGAATAGGATGAAATAAATTCCTCTAGAGTCGCTAAATGAAGCCTATGAGTAGGCAATTGAGGTGATGAGATATAGACACCTTATCCAGGAACGGTCTTTTCCCCTAACCGTTTTATTTATTCTCGAATATCTTCAAGGCGTTGGTGTGGAGCATCCCACCGTTGGGTCCAAGGTTACCCGGATTAACAATTTTTAATATGCGGCTCAGCCTGACGGGAGACAGTCGAGGGACAATGTCAACCTGCAGGTCTCGCCCATCAATGGGAGAATACCAATAATATGCCTGGGTTTCATAAAATTCGGGCCCACAGAATAGCCTGTACTATTCCCTTCCTCCCTCTCATGTCCTTGTAAGCTCTTGAGCTAATTTTTAATATACATATTCTATCCAGGTCTCGCACTATATAAAGCATTCCTCTCCCATTGCAAATACCTTCCATTCTCAAACAACGTCAAGAAACAAGCACAGTTAGAGATCCATAAAAAATTCCGTAAAGACCGAAGAATCCAAGGCCTTGAAAACATAAGAACAGTTCTCAGATCAGCCTACGAGGTACCCTCACCCTCAAAACCACAAATGACCCAAGTCTCAACAAAGAACCCATAGTAACGGCGCTCAGAATGAAGCCCTTTTCCGCGGCGCCGCAACCGGAAACCCAACCCTCACCGCCCTCCTCACAGAGAAGCTCCAAGCCCACAAGAAGCTAAAAAAGGCCCAAAAGGCCATATCCCAAGCGCCGTCTCGTCCACCACCTACTTTCCCACCACCAACACCACCCAAGACCCGTCGCAAGAGGCTTAAACGCCTTGCTGCCTCCATAGATCCAGTTGCTCGGGAAAATAGAAAAAGGGCAATCAGGATTCTTCTCCGGCGGCTTCCATCGTTTGGGAATGCTTCACTTTCTACTTTCTTCCGTCGCCCTGGGAGGAAACAGAGTACTAGTGTGTCAATGGTCATCAAGAGGAGGGTCGAGAAGCGCCAGCAGCGTATCGACCTGAGTGATAAGCTTGAAGAGTGGATACAGATTGCTCATGAAGAGGATGACTTTGATAGGATGATGGGTGAATATGACCGGAGGTCAAAGTGGGTGTTCGAGGCGCGCAATGCGTATGATGAAGTAAAGTCGAGAATGAGGAGGATGGAAGAGAGAGGGTTGGAGTTGACGAAAAGATACCAGGAGATTATTGATAACGAGAAGGCGAGGAAGGAGGATAGTATAAGGTTATATAAAAGGGAGAAGAGAAAACGTTTGAGACAGAAGAAGAGGAAAGAGAAGGAAGCACAGGATAAAATTCAGACCGAAAGAAAGGCATAAATCAAAACAGGAAAAAAGTCCCGGGAATGCGGGATCTATTTTTGCACATTCATCGCTTTAACTATTCTCTTTTTTTCATTCTTAGAATGACGAACCCCACCCAACTCCATTTAACCCGTAGAGAAAAGATACCAAGGTTCAGCCAGTAAAGGTAGAACGGTATTCCAGTCTCACTTACATGAGAAAGAACAGAAGGAAAGAGGATTTGGAATGCAATGCAACAGATATGGGTCCCTAGAGGAGAAATCACAAAAAAAAAAAGGTATCGTTAAGATGAGAGAAGGGAAAAAAATAATAGGAAACCAAAGAACCCCCAAGAAAAAGAAGATATACCATGAAAGAAAGAAACAGGATCCATGAGGACTACCGCCGGTGATAATTGCGTGCCTTCCGTGAAATTTGATACAAATCATCGTCTTCATCATCCTCATACCGTTCATTCCCAACAAGCAAAACTTTTACTGTATTCCCGAAACCAACAGCTACTGACCTCTGCCCAACACGACATACAGGACCAGCTCTACTAACGAGTAACGAGTCGTCGTTGTTCCCACCATTCTTATATGACAGTGGATAAGCCGTTACCACACCATCTGCGTGCATAGTCCACGCCTCCCACTCGTCTTCATCCTCGGTACTGGACCTTCGCTGCATCTGCTTGCGCCTACGTAGACTATATGCTTGTGAGGAGGAGGAGCAACTATCGTGGTCATCTGATGATTGTTCTTCTTGAGTAGCTTCACGTCGGCGGATTCCGGTAACCATATTTAAGTTTGTTGACTCCCAGCCTTCAACGTTCTCAAGCCAGTGCATGGTCTCCACAACGCTTTCGAAACCGCAGCACTTACGTTCTCTTCGGTCACGCTCAGCTCGGAGACAGACATCCCGCATTCTACCTCGTGAGGAGAAGAAAGTATGCATGATGAACATGCCCGATTCCTTCTCACTGTAGGCGATAGAGAATGATAAAACAGCAGGACACCCACAATATAGACATGTCCGACGTTTAGCGTGAAAGGCTCTTAATGAACTGGGTTTGAACTGCCCTGTCTGGAATGTTCGAACAATGCTACCTATTGATAATGTTAGCTGAATCCCCACATAAGTCTAGGCGTTCATAAACAGTACATACCTGACAAAAGGTCAACCAGATCCACGCTACAGGATCTCGAGACGACAATCATCCCCAGCGCCGATAGTGGTAATACTGTAGTAGCCTCACCCCCTACATCCAGCATTGGCTGTATCGTATGTTGTCCAAACAGATTTAGCTGTCTCGAATGCCAATCCCCCGCCAGCTTCGACGTAACAAAAATCGTCCCCCTCTGACAAGCTGTAACGATCCTCAGAGGCAATCTTGGCGTAAAAACCCCATGAGACGATGAAACTACTACACCTGTACAAACTCTATGATGCACGCACTGTCCGGAATTTATACAGATCTCTGAAAGCCACCCATTCTGCCTCAAGATAATCAAAGACGGCCCCTGCTCTGCAGCCCCATTTTTTCCCGACTCAAAGAAAAACGCTGCTGGTTGGTTGCCTGCTAGATCGACTGCTATTGACCTCTTGAACGTTGCCTCTCCAACATGCCAAATCGATATCCTCCCCGCTCTCGGAGCGATTGCGAGCCACTCCCCTTTTTCGTCTAATGTGATGGCCATCACGGGCCATAATAAATGCTCTGCACATGTCGGACGGATAATATCTTTTGACGGAACCTGCCACCTCGTCTTCAATTTCCAGACAACAATTCTTCTATCGAGTCCAACTGATACAACCACCCCTCTAGTTGAAGCCGCGAGCATCACCACGTCTAATGAGTGCCCCTCGTACAATGTCTGGCAAGTCAATAGAGGGCCTTCATTTTCTGCCCCTGCGCCATCGCTCATCTCATCTGAGACATATTTCATAAGAAGGTAGTTCATCAATATTGTCACGCCAGCTATCACTATAATAATAGTCAAAATAAAACCCTGGAGATGCTGGGTGATTGTGTGCAGGTCAACGAAGCTTGCTAGGTTTGGCAACATATTTGGTATCTTAGATCGATTCGAGCCACGGACGACGAAGAATAACGGATCGTATGCTTTAGCTACCATTCGGTGCGCCCCAGGTTTAACGATCCGTATTAGCTCCTTGCCCGTGAGCTGATCCTGTAGTTTCAACCACGATGTTGGCGACCTAGCCACATTAACTGGCATGGTGGCTGCGTTTCGGGTCGTACTATCCGAACGATTGATAGTTAAGCCATTGCTTATCATTTCGAGTAGTGAAAGAAACGTCCGCAGAGGTGATTGATTCTCCAAGAAGTGAATATTGAGTACCATAAGGAAGCAGATCATCTATGCGAATGTCAGCCCCGCTCGGAAGTAGCCACAAAGACAGAAAATATTACGATCGCGGAACCAGCAATTCTTGTGCTCACAGGCATCGCACCTCTCATGATAAGTTCGATGAATGAACCTTGATCGGTAGGCGTACTTTCCCAAGGACCTTTAGACTCGTGATCATTATCGTGAAAACTCATATGGTCAAGCGAATCTTGTAGTTCCATGCGCCGTACATCAACACTCAAAACAGCCAGGAAGTACGTCAAGTGTAATATAAAATCCATAACCAAGGCTACTCCAGCAAACATGCAAAACTCCCTGACGGCCGGTACGGAAAAATGGCCAATGATGCATAACAGAGCAACGTCTGTCCCGACAGTAACACTTGAGAGAAATCCAACTTCGCCAAGAGCAGTAGCTATACGATTTGTTGTAGGCTGTTCTGCTGGTGTTTCTAATACGGCGTTGATGAGACGAAACATGTTTTCTAGTCCAATAACAATGACGACGAATGGGAAAAACTCTCTAAAGCAAGCTGTTAATAAGGATAAATTTACAAACAAAAGTCTTGTTGATACTTTGAGGTGCGAATCATACCTTGGTACGTGAGACACTGGTACCTTGAAGAACGCCAATATCGTGAAACTAGACATGATAGAAAAGCCTATCTAAAATAAAATATTAGTGCTGCACCATCCCTAACCCCAAATACGGAGAAGAGTAGCTACCTGAGTCAAAACCGTGACAATGAGGCCTAACTTCGACTTTACGGCCCGCAAACTTCGCAAAGACATACCCAAGTACGCCAGCGTAAAAAAGTAGCAACCGGCAAGCATAATATTGTCGAGCATACTCATCGGTTGGAACCGAAACTATTTGTCTCTCATCGTCAATTTCAGAGCTTCTCCCCCCCATACCCGAAATAGTCGACAGACCTCGTATAGAGTGCTCCCTTTTTCTTTCCCGTCACTCGGATACACTTCATATCTCTTGTGAGCCAATGCACTCTGTGCCAAGGACGCCGCCCGTCGGTCCCACAATTCCCCCACCGATGAATCCAAGTGATAAAACAAACTTATAACCAAAGCATCCGCCGCAACCAACTCCTGATGATGAAACCTTTTCCCAGAAAAGACGGATCCCCACCGCAACGTCACATTTGCTGAAGAACGGCGATTAATCCCCTGGTTAACAGTACGCAGTAAATTAGGGTCATTGCGAACAGCAGGTAACGAACAATTCCAGTACAGCAGAGGTGAATGTATAAACATTCCAGCCGGCATTCCCCCAAAACTTTTATTCTTGTTCCCTTCCAGTGTCTGAAGCCCGGGCACCGGCACCATCTCATCGAAATAACCCTCCCCCGAGTACGAGTCACAGGAGACTCCCGGTCCCAACAACTCTTGCTGAATCATTAACGCCTCTTCCAACACCTCCGAGTTCAACGCATCCATGTATGACCCCTGTACCCATGCCTGCTTGATTCCAATGTCGGGGATTGTGTAGGAACTCGAAAAGGGCCTTGCAGAAGTCCAGACATGGTGAGGAACCGAAGGTAGCCCGGGAGCTGTTGTCGAGTAGAGGATCGGGAAAGGGTAACATAGCACAACAGCGAATACCGCGGAAGTGACAATGGAGACGATCGGGTGCCGAGCTACCGTTTCTCCATGGCGCTGAAAGAAGGATCTTAGAGGAGAAGATTCAGAGAGTCGCGGCGGCTCCGCTGTGTGTCTAAATGGCGATATCAGAGCCCAAAACTAGCAGAGTCAGAGAGTTGCAACCGATAGTACGAGAAAGTCATGTAAAGAGACGAGAGGGGGGGAGCTATCAGTATACCATAAGTAACTTAACGCAGGACAAAAAGAGGCATGAGAGTTAGGGTACTGTCCGTGTGGACGGAGGTGCGCTTTATCGGCGCCGGGTAACAGCTAGCTAGCTTAGTAGGTTTTGTGGTAATGAATAATGAAGTGGTGGTAGTAGAGTGGTAGTAGTAGTTGTGACTGGGACAGTTCCTCGGGGGGGAGACCTTCGCGAAGTAGAAGGGTTGACAATTGTTGGGAAGATGACGAGAACGACGACAGCAACGACGGCTATGGGTGGCTACTAGGGGGGGGTAGGAGTGTTGGAAATTGGGAGGGATGTTCAGCCCGAGGAAACAGGCAGATACAGGTCGGCGGAACAGGGAGGGAAGGGGTGTGTGTAGAGAAGGAGCACAAAAGGTTTAAAAGACAACGATAGATAGAGAAGACGACAGAACGAGAAAAAAGAGACCCGGCAGGAAGGTCTGCCAGTATGTATGTACCCAACAATCTCTAGATAATAATAATATAATAAGGACAACTATAATAATAGGTACCCCAGAAGCTGCGAGTAGGGCAATAAGCAGTGCTGGCGCAAAAAGGAAAGGAGCTGGCTGTAGTTCTGGCTCTTCTTTTCTTCTTTCTTGAAGGGTGTCTGTGCGAGGGTGTATTGGGCTGAGAGATTGTATAGAAATGTATGATACAGACATACCGTGGAGAGGGACCGACGAGTACTGCTTATTGATTCCCTTACTCCCTTCTCTTCTCTCTCTCTTGCTCCCAAAAACACCCGGCTGAGGAAATAAATTCCTCTACCCAGTACCTACGCACCCGGCGGTCCGAATCAGGCAGTGGAAGCCGTACGGATGCTGAGGCCGACACGATTGATCGAAGAGAGGAGCAAATCCCCTCCCCCCTCTCAAACTTTTGCTACCGATATTGTAATTACAAAGGTATTGCACAGCTACATCCATCCGTACAAATAAAACTAGATACGATGTAATGGAAGAGATTGACATAGGATCTCCAGCAGTCACGAGCCAGGTCCTCTATATACGTACTACTCTAGCTAAAGTCTCATGGAATTACCGAGTGATTGAAAAGAAGGCCGAAGAGATGCATCGACGACTGCCGCTCCCTGCGAGACTACTACCGGTAGGTAGATACATGTATGCAGCCTTCCATTTGTACATTCCGTCCTGCTAGCGCCAACAATTGGAGCTGCGCCGCGCACCATTAAGACTTTCAGATGCTACCGGGTAGCTTAGAGGCAAAGGGGGATTGTAGATGAGATATGCAATTTTTAGTGCTATCAGAAAAGTCAGGTACATGTATCTACGTACCGAGGTCACCATGCCATTTAGGCACCTCAAACTAGTGGGGCATGGGGCTCAGGGTAAGGGCCAATATGTACCAGAAGTCATATAGTACATACAAGCACTTCTTTTCCTTTGAGAACTCCCCCCCCCTAACAGAGGCACATCTTCCCCTCCCTGTTTCAGGAGTATGCTATGTAGATTCTGGGTCCCTCGATTATTATAAGATTTATGCCTGAACCGATTCGATTTCTAATGCTTTCGCTCACCTGATGGTAAAGAGGGGAGAGAGCAATAGGCATAGCATAGCGACACCAAATGTCTCAGGGAACGCCCAACTACCATCCTATGGTAATCTAGCGCATTCGAAACATATCCTCTTACTCTAATGATATCAGGATGACTTAGCTATATCGAGTTATGTAACAAACACCACACCACTTACCCAAATTCCACCATCGTAGCTTTGACCCTCGTTCGTTCGTTCGCCACCATCATAATGGCTTCTGCGTGAGGGAAAATACGGTTATTCCGCGGGATAAAGCAGCATACTACAGCGAAAACTTTTTGGGGGGCACGCGATTATATGCCTAGATGGAGAAAACGTTTTCCATGCCTGCAGGACTTTAGATACCCTCCACCACAAAAACACCTCAATTTAGAGGGTAAAATATCTGACTTACAGCAGAAAAACAAATCTAAACCCAAACCTCATAGGGTTAATGGGTTAACGATAAGAAAATGCGTTGTCTAGAGAGAGTGGGCTTAACGGAAAGGGGAAAAGAGAGAGAGGCTATAGCAAAATTCCTTATTGACTTTAATATTAAATTAGGAGGTAGATTTATGTTAGTTAGTTTCTATATATTTAACCTTTATTTGTATTACCTCAAGATGAGTTTATTTAATTTCCAGGACACATAGATGCGTCCTGGAGGGTACTGAAAATTGCTATAGGCGCATGGGAAAGGTTTTCCTACCTAGATGTGCTAAGAGATAAGACACGTTAAACTATGTATTAATTGTGCTTCTCGTATTTGTTTATTATTAGCGATATCGACGATCTTATAAACTAAAACTAACACGTATATCATAAGCAAGCTTCGGCTTTGGTTTTAGAGGGAAACAATAGTAAAGTACATGTATTCACAGTTATCTACCCGAGTATGGGTGCAAAGCTCCTTTAAACCGATTGGAGGCTCAGCTACCCACACATGCACATGCAATCACTCGGATACCACAGGGACCGGGGGGCGGGAGACTTATTACCCATAAGACTAATACCTTCCTAGAGCCACCTGCCAATTTTGTTGGGTTTGATTATTGATTAGTAGGGGCATCTACCCAAAAAGAATTATTTCCCTAAGAGTTCTATGATTACAGCAGTGGAGCCCAAGGGAAAGAAAAAAAACCATCCCAGCAGCCGGGACGTGAACATCAAATCTGCGCGCTCCCACGCTACCCCCATCAGAGTAGAAGGGAAGGGAAAAAAAACCCTTGAGCTTCATCCCTCTGCACAACCTCCCCCCATACCTGTCAATACCTCGGCTTCAAGAACTGATATAGATTACTACTTCAAAATATGCCCTCACCTAACATCTGGATAGCCGCTAGTGACGGTGACATCATCTCGGTCGGCCAATTTCTCGCACAAGATCCCACAGCCGTCAACTCACACGATGAGAATGGTTGTAAGTACTCCCTGACCCCACCAACTGCCCCACTATCCACAACAAATCTTTTCAATAAAAAAAAAGAAAACAATTTATTTACGTTCCAGGGTGAATCTATTTCTAAAATGAATAAAAAGACACACCGATCCACGCCGCTGTATCGTACAGTCACATCTCGCTACTAAAATCACTCGTACGATCCCACGGCGGGAACGTGGACATCGAAGACCATGACGGCGACACCCCACTATTCGCCGCTGAGACAGTAGAGGTCGCAAAGATTCTCGTGGAGGACTTGGGCGCAAATTTGAATCATCGGAATATTTCCGGACTGACTGTATGCATTCACAAGTTAAAAGGGGGGTATTTCTTTCTGACTTGAATAGGCTGCAGAGGCAATCGAGGACGATGGGTCATTCCCGCTAGTGGCCGCATACCTTCGGGATCTCGAACCGTCCGGTTTGGCTGTTCCGAAACCTCCACCGGGTGTCTCCGTGAATCTGAGTGCGGCTGAAGACGCAAGTGAGTCTCTCCCGCCGGTCGATGATGCTTTAAGGCAGAGGATCCAGGAGTTGGCATCACGGCCGAATTTTAGTAGTGTGGAGACGCAGAGGGAGTTGAGGGAGCTGGTCACGCAGGCTGTGCACGAGCACATTGTGGAGTCAGAAGTAGAGAGGAGTGTTAGGCAGAGACAGGATGGTACTTCTTCGTGAATTGGACTAAAAGGGTAGTGTATATACATAATCAAAAAAGCAGGTGGATCTTTTACGACTACAAGGAAAGAAATATGAAATCCGCCTCTCTATTTCTTTGTCTACATAACCAAAACTTGAAGAAAAGAAGAAAAGAAGAAAAGAAGAAAACGAAAGCGCTTCATAAATATCATCATCTATATCTCTACTGATGTCTTCTTTTTCTAGATAGTGAGCGCGGCTTTTGCGTCCCTTGATGCCCTGTAGAAGTCGAGTACAGCAGTATAGACGACCAAGAGAATACCTGAGGAGCGTTAATATTTTCTGACTAGTAAAGGTACGCTAGGGTTCACATACCTCCTCCGGGTCCAAGACGGAGGACCTTGGGAAGGAAGCCTTTATAAAGAGCAGCAAAGCCTTCCTCCCTAGCAACTATTGCTATTGAAGGAAGGGTCCAGTTATACTTGGGAACCACACCCTTGACACGAATAGTGTTTTGAATGCGAGACTTAACCACATCCGCACTACAACCCAATCAAAGTTAGTAAAAGGATGAAAGATATTGCTTGGAAAACGTCTAAACTTACGGAGTGTTCAACATAGTACCAAAAGTACCACCAATAGATCCGGCAATTAGATCGTTCAGCATCTGTCCCTGCTTGGTCTCTTTCTTGGGCAATAGAGACTTGACTTGGAAGATCACACCAAAGTAGCCTGCATTCCACACAACGTGTCTCCACATTGTACTCTCAAGACCATTATACATGGCTAACACACCCTCTGCCTTGATGGTCTTCTGGACTACGTCAATCATACCATTGTACTTGCCTGCAGATGCCTTGTCCTGTAGACGAATCTTGACAAGCTCGAACGGGACGACGACGAAAGACTCTGTTGCACCGGCACTAGCACCAGTGAGAATTGCCAAGGGCTGGTTTATCTCAGCTGCACCAAAGAGCTTTTTATAAACCTTGCCCCACTCATCATTGGCAGCAAATTTTGTGGCCCTAAGTGTAGTGTTAGGTAAGCTAGCTAAGAGGAAGGCTCCTATTCTAGGACAGATTTAGAACTACCTCTTGGGGGCTTCCATTAAGATGGGAGCTGTGATACCACGGTATAATCTCGAGAAACTAGTTTACGGTTATTATAGAGCTTTACACCTAATTTTGAGGGTAGGATATTACCCCTCGTTCTTAATAATTTTGCGAAAGCAGTCGACCATCCCATTATACCTATCAGCACCAACAGCAGTGTTGTCTTGCAGTTGTCTACATTCTTAAGCTTAGTCGAGGATTCGAGTGACGTTTTATGGAGGGAGCTTCCTTACACTCGAGTCTTAACAACATCGAGGGGGTACCTAGAGTAAAGAGCTAGTATTAATTTCGGAGTAAAAAATCACTCTAAAATTCTACGAAACATACATTGTGAGGATCTGGTACGAGGAGAAAGCAACAATGTTAGTGCTCTAGTTTCTGCCATTGATTATTGGTGTAGAGCTGTACAAACCTCACTGATACCCGCAATGGCACCTATAACCCCCCCCCCCGGGTCAGCTTTGCACAAATTTTCTACGAAAAAAAGCAATATCAAAATGGGAAAGAAAAAAAAACTCAAGTAACTCACCGGCCGCAAAGGACACTGAAAACGGGATGGGCTGGTCCTTAGTCGACATTTTTGCTGATAAGCAGAGAGGGGATTAAGATGTAAAAGGGAGAGAGGGAAGTAATTTCTGAGGTCTGAAGAAGAGTTTATTACCGGCACACGAAGAGTTTTAAGGTGACAATTTGAATTTCGGGTGGGATTTTGGGTGACAGGTGGGTGGGGAAAGCCGGGTGACTTTGGCAGGGAGCTCGGCTATGCCTGTGCAACAGATAGATGGCGGCTCAACCTGCAAGCCCCGAAAAGGGTATACAACCAGAGAAAAGCTGGCCCTTATAGACATAATATATACATGTAGCCAATGAACTTTTACACAGTACAGTATAAGTGCATAGACTCTGAGAGTACATGTATGTAGCTACGGGTAAAGTGTGATGCCAAGTTTTGAGGATTCATCCTTAAAAAATTTCTAGACCCCGGGACGCGTAAATCTAAACTATTGTTTTCTCGATTGCGGGGTGTCATTCGCGTCGCGTGTTAAGTAAGGCGCGTCTCGTTCATCAATTTAGCTCCCAGTAAGGAACATCACGGGTTTCACAGTACTTTACAGGGCCCTAACGTCCAACATTTGCTTTTTGTTCCCCTCTTGCTCTAACTGGCTGTTTTCTTTTGCACATCGCTTTTTGCATCTTAATCCACAATCCTTTAGCTTCAGCCTCTGCCCATGCCATGTCTCGACGTCCAACAACTAGCTTCTTTGATCAAGATCACTCTGCAAAGGTACTTCTATCGGCTTCTCATGTCATTGTTGTGATTGTTTGTTACTAATCGTACCTAAAGTCCCGAGCCCCTTATTGGAATCGAAACCAGAACGCTTTACAGCAACGGGATCTTTCAACACACACATCTCGAACGAATTCGGTAATAGGCTCTGTAATTCCAATTTCTACCGAATCAAAATCAAAACTGGGGGCTTTCGCGTTCAGCAAACCATCTACACCAAGCAGAACAGACAGAAGGTCTAAACGTACATCCGGAGGGGATAGCGATGACGACACAATGGGTTTACAGAACACAGATTCAAAGGTCAACTCAAATATACCGGGCCCAGTGCCCGACCCAGTCAAGGAATGCCCAAAAACTCCAGCCCCGAGGCTACCTCTGTCTGATCTGATGGGAGCCAGTGATGAGGGAATACTTACCCAGGCTGCTCCACAGGCCGAAACTTCGCCTGAGGATCGGATCATGTGGCAATTATCGCCTAGAGGGACACCGGATATTGCTTCGCAAACAACACCTGCACCAAACAAGGCAAAGAGAGGCAAGAAGCGACCTAGCTCGCCTCCTATGTCATCCCCAAATGTTGACTCTCCAGCTAGGAGGAAGCGTAATAAAGAAACATTCAACCTCCAACGATTGGGGTTTACACTCAAAACTCCTTTGGCTGATCCGGCGATGCAACTGTGGAGCAAGTATTCAACTACCGGTAGTTCAAACGGTGCAAATGCCCAGGGTGTTAATCCAGCTATTCGTTTGTTTGGGACTGAAGCCTCGCCACGGAGAGGGGTGGGCCAGTCTCCCGTGGGCTTGAGACGAGCATACAGCTGTGGGCCAGACTGGCCACTAGCACGGTTGAAAAGGAAGAAAATGATTTCATCTGAAGATGCTTCTGAGTTAGATGAGTCTTTGGAAGGATTAGCCGAGGTTGAAGAGGAGGTTGGACATGGGCATGGACCGTCGAGATTATCAAGGGTTAGTCGATTGGTAGATAAAGTGAAGGAAACATTAGAAAAGCCTTCATCTATGCCGAATATACCTTCTTCTTCGCCGTTACCACATCCAAACGACAATGCTCTTGATATCACGTCGTCTCCAACTCGCCGAGGAGGAAAAGGGTATGAGATTCATCCTGATGGTGTGGAAGGAGGTGAAGGAGTAAATGATGAGGACCAGATCAGTAGCTCGGATACTGAGGACTTTGGTGATTTCGATGATGGTGATATTGATATGATTATGTTGGAGAGAGCGGAGGAGCTGGCAGAAAATAGTCCAGTTTTGCATCAGAATAATTTTTCCTTGGCAGACCCCTTAGATTTAGGGCCAGGGCTATCCCCAGGCGGGGAGTCAAAGTTAGCCCTTAGAGAAGAAGAGGATGACGATGATGAATTTGGTGGTGATGATGATGATGATTTTTACACTGCAGATGTTGAAAACCTCATTTCTAAATATGAAACAACACAGACGGCACCGATATTAGACTCGCATCCGACAAGCCCCACTCAGCAACGTCATCATAAGAAATTTCAGGCGGTACCCCATAAAACTGCCACCGATATTGCAGCTTCTCAAGTCTTGGATGAGTTTGGGGACATTGACTTTGATGAGTGGAATGAAGAAGAGCTTCAGCTATCTAATGGCCTGGTGCGTCATACATCCCTCAACCATAGTCTGTAGGACGTCTAATGATTTCAAGAAAGATTTAAAACCGAAGAGCATAAAAAGATATTTAGTTGTTGCGATTTCTTTAAGAAGATGGAAATGGAAAAACCATACAGATCGGGAAGAGAAGGTTTATCTCACATTCAGGTTTCTATACAGGTTAAATTCTAAAGTATCTAGGTATTGAGAGTAAGAGATGAAAAGACAAAAATCGAGTCGACCATCATACTTCGCGAGAACTGGTACGATACTATCGTGATCGAAGGCGACCATCTTCATTTAATTGGATCATTCGATTCAGCCCGCACATGTATCGTCGATAACATTCACAACATGATAATTCTACACCCCGACTTTCTTGTTTCATGCACAGTAGTAGCAGACTCTTTCAACTGTACGCGGAAATCTGTTATGCAAGACCGTGTAAAAGCAGCAGGGGAAATCAGCAGGCCGTTAGTGTATGGAAACATATTGCACGGCTTATTTCAAATGGCGTTGATGGCAAATGATTTCTCGACTCCGTATTTAAATGCTGGCATAGATAAGCTTGTCGTGGAACATGTAGAAAGTCTTTATATTCTTCATGAGGAGATACCTGTTGCGACGGAATACGTGAGGTCGAGGCTGTGGTTAATGCAAGATTGGGCGAAGACATTTGTGGCGGCGAAACCAAAGGTATGGCTTGTTTTCTTGATATTAGTTAGTAATAAAACTGATCTCTTTGTAGAAAAATGCCACGATTACGGATCATCGTGGTTCGAGTGCTCCGATTATTTCAATCAATAAGCTACTTGACATTGAGGAACATGTTTGGTCGCCTATGTACGGGCTCAAGGGTAACATTGATGCGACAGTACAAACTACAATCATAGATAAAAATGGCAAGAAGACTTTGACAGTTCCTCTTGAGTTGAAGAGTGGAAAGAATTCAAGCTCTACTACGCACAGGGCTCAAACCATGCTGTATACCCTTCTCATGTCCGACCGTTACGGTTTGTTTAACCGCTTTTGCTCCTTCCATTGGACGATAGGCTGATATTAGATAGATATCGATGTGGCTTGTGGAATTTTGTACTATATAGAGAAGCCTGAGATGATTCGAGTTCCTGCGATTCGCGAGGAGCTACGCGGGATGATTATTGGACGCAATGAGATTGCGAGCTACTGTCGTAATCGTACAGTGCTTCCTAAGATGCTACGGAACAATGATGCTTGTGAGAGGTGCTATGCTAAAACACCATGTTTCATTTACCACAAGGTAGCCTTCATTCTAAGTGAATTTGATCATATGCTAATTAAGTAGCTCTTGGAAGACGGAACCCCAGAAACGAGTGGTGTTGGACGCGCGTTCAGCGAGATGACCCATCACCTTGGTGAATCTCATGTAAAATTCTTTAAACATTGGGACAACCTACTATCAAAAGAAGAAAAAGACCTCTTTCGCTTCCGCCGAGAGCTCTGGGGGATGACCAGCTCCGAACGGGAACTTGTGGGAAGATGCTTTGGAGGACTTGTTATCGAGCCGGGCTCAATCTCTGTGAGCGATTCATCTGGGAAGATCAATAAATACACATACACATTCAACAAGAAGACAAGTAGTCCTGGATTCACCTTTCTAGATTCTCAGATTAACATCGGCGAGCCGACGGTCATTTCTGATGAGAAGGGCCACTTTGCCTTGGCGTTGGGATATGTTACCAATATTAGTAGTCATAAAATCACGGTACAGGTTGATAGGAGGCTTCATAATGCTAGGACGAGAAAGCCCGGGTTTGAGGGGAGGCATAATCAGATTTTTGCGGGGATTATGGAGGTTATAGAGGATGGGAAAGGTGATAAAAAGCCACTTGACCCTTGGTTATTACAAGCTCAAGAAAAAGAGATGTTGTTCAGATTGGATAAAGATGAATTCAGTAACGGTATGGCAGCTGTGAGGAATAATCTTGTGCAGCTGATGGCACCAACATCAGCAGAGAAATATCGGAGGTTGGTTGTGGATCTTGAGGCACCAACCTTTAAATATACACCAACAGCCTATCAGTTGGATAATGGAGAAAGTTTGAATGGGGATCAACGGAGGGCGATAGAGAAGGTTATGAGTGGTAAGTTTAAGACCCTTGCTGTAGTTTGATACTGTTACTGACTGTAGTATAGCTCAGGATTATGCGCTGGTTTTGGGAATGCCTGGGACGGGGAAAACAACAACTATTGCACATATTATTAGGGCGCTAGTGTCCCAAGGAAAGAGCGTGCTTTTGACTTCGTACACCCACACGGCTGTGGATAATATTCTTTTGAAGATCCGGAATGATAAGATTGATATTCTGCGGGTGGGCTCGGGGGCCAAAATTCATCCTGAGGTCAAGAAGTTTGCGCAGTTAGCGGAGACCCCAAAGAAGACATTTAAGGAAATCCATGATGTATTCCATAAGCCAAAGGTCGTGGCAACGACATGCTTGGGTGTTAATCAGTGAGTTAGTTCCTGTCATAATATATTCATAGAATAGTACTTAACGGAAATCTCAGCACTATCTTCAATGAAAGAAAATTTGATTATTGTATTGTCGACGAAGCTTCTCAGATCACGTTACCTGTCTGTTTAGGTCCTATCCGTATGGCCAACACATTTATCTTAGTTGGTGACCACTATCAACTACCACCACTCGTAAGGGACCCAGGAGCGCGAGAGGGAGGCCTTGATATTAGTTTATTTAAGCTGCTATCCGAAGCCCACCCGTATGCAGTTGTCAATCTTGTGCATCAGTATAGAATGTGTAAAGAGATCATGACACTATCAAATGAACTTATCTATAGCGGGATGCTTAGATGCGGCAACCAAAAAGTTGCAAATAAGAGGCTTAAAATTCCGAATATTCAGGGCCTAGAGAGACTCCATTCGGCGTCAAAAGCATGTACTGGTAATCCTTGCTGGATTCGCGATCTGTTGAGTGAGAAGTATGTCATACCTACTATTAATTAATTTAGATGATTGCTAACGTCCTGTGCCTTTTAGTGTCAAGGCTTGCTTCGTCAACACTGATGCCCTACCGGCCCGCGAAGAGCGCTGCGGCGACCGAATTAATAATCCCACCGAAGCCGATCTCGCATTTCAACTTGTTGAAGGACTCATCGCGACTGGGGTTGACTCTTCCTCTATTGGTGTCATCTCCGTATACCGTTCTCAAATCAAGATCATCCAGAACCTCCTCCGTAATCGGCCTAGTGTCGAAATGCACACTGCCGACAAATTCCAAGGCCGAGATAAAGAGGTGGTGATTATTTCGCTGGTCCGCTCAAATGATGACGAGAATATTGGCGAGTTGCTACGAGACTGGAGGAGGATTAATGTTGCGTTTACAAGGGCGAAGACGAAGCTGGTAGTACTGGGAAGTAAAACGACATTGAGCTCTAATGAGCTTCTAGGCAATTTTGTGAAGTTGATGGAAAAGAATAACTGGGTGTATGATCTATCGGTGGATGCACAGACAGGCCATATCATACCTATCTTCCAGACGCAAACACAAAGCCCAAGATCGGAAAGTAGCGAGACCGTTAATGGCAAGAAAATAATAAAACCGGCGAAAGTTATTAATGGAAAGAAAAGTATAGCGGCAAGAGCGGACTTTTTAGGGAATAGACCTGTTTTGAGGGATATTATTAATGAGGTAGCCTGATAAATTTTTGTACGCTTTTCAATACGTTTATCTGTATTTTTGGAACTTGTAACATTACATGTAGCTATACGGTCCATATTATTACTATATTATAGGGGGAAAGGGTAGATTCTAGGATTGTTTATGAATTATGGTTATAGATCTAAGATTTTAAGAATAGATTTTGCCATTTTCTTATCAGAGGAACGACAGAATGTGCTAGTTTATTAGGTACCATTACCATTACAACTCCAAATACTATATATGCACTAGTACTTAAAGCAATTTGAGTTAGTGGTTTTGGTGATTTTTGTTTTATCTTGTGTTCTATTTCAATGTATCCTGATATGATACTACTGTTGGATAAGCTCACAGCTCAGCAAGCATCTTTTGATCTTTATCTCTACCTCTAGAAGAGAATATTACTTAGTAAGTTTTAATAACTAGAAACCAAAGTATAAAGATGACTCGATATACTAAACTGTAACAAAGACTTGATTGATAAGGAACTAAGTAAAGAGCTAACTGCCTGCTTATACACTCTAAGCTTTCCCTTCCATGCTATCAGGATCCGCGCTGGGATACAATCTATCCGTTGCAACATAGAAAACCAAAAACCATCCGCGCCAGTGTAGCGGCGGGGCTCTGCATCAGCAAAAGGTGAGATTCCTCCCCGCTCTCCTGGAGAGCGGAGCGAGCTTTTCACAAACCTACCCTCCCACAGGTGCTTTACGCTGCACGTCATCTCCGGGAGATACGCTGCCGGACCCTGAAAGTCCGGGAGAGCCCAATATCACTGAGGAAAAAAGTCACAACTAGAGCACTCTCAATTCTTTATTTTGCCTTCTCTGTTCTCTATTCTCTATTCTCTATGTTCTACCTAATCTATATACAAGGATACGTCCACTTTGCTACCCCTACCTGGCCCCCCCCCAGTCACATTGACGCGTCAGGCTCATGGTGTTCGTACCTGCCCCCCCCCCCCTGCCTGCCTGCCTGCCTGCTTGCCTGCTTGCCTGCCTGCTACCGCTGTCGCGCTGGGGAGCAGCTCAAGGTCCAGTCGACGCGTCGGACACGGAGTGTTTGTACCAGTACGGGTAGGTTGTTCGCTTGGTGGCCCGGGGGCTGCTGGGGCCTTGGGGGAGGTCCTGGGAGTCTTGCTGCAGCTGTCGCGCTGGGGGTTCTCTGGGGGTCACATTGACGCGCCGGACATGAGGTGTTCGTACCAGTACGGCCGCTGGGGGGCCTACTGCTGGCAGGGCCCTACTGCTGGTGATGCTATAAGGCGCTGTTCTCAATAGTTAGCATAAGTTCATAGAGTGGTAGCGAGTGGGTGGGGGGTGCTGGAGGGGGAGGGGTTGCAGGCGCGTTAATGTGGTACGGCCGGGTAACACCAGCACCTCTCCAGGAGACTGGGCGACGGTCCCTCGCCCGGGTGCTGAGGGGTTGGTCCCAAGGTGCCTCGGCTTTATAAGCTTCTAGCTTTGGTTCGTCTTGAGAATTAGGAGTCTGGCCTCGAGGTACCTCAAAAAGCCTTGAGGTATAAAACTTATTTTTAGTAATAGTTTAACTATTAAATATTTTATATACCTGATCTAGTCTCGTTCCCAGCCCCAATGGTTGCTTTTGCTGCGCAGCCACCGTAGGGTCTGGTGTGCTAACCTCTCCGAGCTTGCATTTCGGACATATTTTGGCTCGGGGGCTCTCGGGGTATAATTGGTACTTAGGTTTGTATGGAGCCAGCATGTAAACTTAAGTACCTATAAAAGCTCCGAGCTACCTAGAAGAGCCCCCAAACTAGCTGAAAAACCCCCGACAGGCCGGGGTCTTCCGGAGGTTCTCGGAGTGTTACTTGGTACTTAGGAATGTGTAGCAGCTCCACACAATCCTAAGTACCTTTGGAGGCTATAAAAGGCCCCGAGCCTCTGAAAACCCCCGAGCTCTGCGGAGGTTTTCGGAGGTAGCTCCGAAAGATTTCGGGACTTTACTGCTCCAGACCCTACGGTGACGCAGCAAGCTGTACCGTAGGGGATGGGCACAAGACTATACCTGATCTACTACATTTCCTATACTACCTAATTCTATAGTACAATACTATTACCTGTTTTATACAGTTTGTGACCTTTGGGTCAAGCTGACTATATAGTAGGAGTAGTCAGGGTGTCCTGTTTTTCTCCGCAAACTTTTTTTAAAAATTATTATTATTTATCTTGAGCCACCCTAAGGTGAGTCTAGAGAGAGGCCTCGAGGTGCCTCGGCCTCGTGGCCCCCAGACTCGTGGATCACACTGGATAGAGAGAGTAGGTTCTGCTCTATACTTATACATGTATTCACTATAGGTATTTATTCTCAATAGAAGAATTTCCAGTCAAAAGCCTGAAGTGGCTTGTATTATATAACATTACCTGATGGTGACTATACTTGACCCTTTCATCCTAGCGATCTTTTTCAAAGTCACACCATAAATATAAAACTTCAACTAAGCAACTAAGCACGGTATGACTTCATAATCTCCAAGAGCTTTCTCACTAAATATAGCTATGCTCGACCTACATCTCCCTACACTCTGGATCTTCCCTTGTACATAATTCTTCAACATATGATTAAACGTAAAGAAATCTCCTTCCACTTTCTCCTCGCTTCCCTCTATTGAAAATCGCCTTTCCGAAGTTAATCATGAATAACTACGGAGCCAAACTATACCTACGATTTTCACTAGGCCGAAATACCGAAATGCTATCAAGGCTTACATCTTGATTCAAGACATCATGATTGCTGGTGTTGAGTATGAATTGTATTGCAGCCCCTCTGATAATTCCCTATAGTTCTAGTATATCCTTCATATTTCTAAGTTTGAATATTAGAGACCGAGGTGCTAAAGCAAACTACCCCCCATCTGCGTACCAAGTACTATGCAAGAAAATGTTCCATACAGCTGTGGTATCTTAATCCTTTGAAAAAACTAAAGATGGTAGTAGACAAAAATCTCTGAATCCATAAGCTCCTTATAGTACCCTGAAGGTAATGAGAGAGGGGGAGGTGCTGTACTTGGCAGAGGGGCATCCAAGACAGTATGGCTATAAGAGGAAGAGGAGGGAATTAGATCTCTGAGAGTAGTGTAGTGCCTAAAGTGCACACGTTTCTGAATTCACGAGAATCACTGGTGCTGACAAAGCTGAAAGTGGTAAATACGATTTTCATTTTTCTCTTTGGAGTCGGATGATTCTAAAAGATCAATATATAGCTTTATAAGTACTTTTTACAATTCTTTGAGATCTTATAGCACGTCCCGATAGCCTCACCATCACTATAACGGCCAAGATTAGCGACTTTGGGTATTACAAACTAAAAGATAATGGAATAGAATTAGGTATATAAGTAGGAAAATTTGTTTACATGGTACTAGGAATCATCGACGGTTTTTCTTTTCAACAAAGACTACAGCTAGGAAAGCCATCCGTTAGGTGTGTAAATAAAATGCTACTCCCGATGACGACGGAACTTCATGATCATGTTGCGGGCCGGACTTCGTTTCAGAAGCTGAGGGAAAATAAAGTAAGTTTAGCGGTAATTAGAACTATAACAAGTTTGGTTAGGTATGGAAGTATAATGAAGTTGTCGATAGAGTATGGAGCGGGCATCGAGGTGGGAGAGGATGCTGGATCCACCTTACTGCATAAAGTATTTACCATTGGTGATGAAAAGATGACCGAGTCTTTGCTAGATCATGGAAGTAAGATCGAGGCGCAGAATACAGTGAGACTGACAGCTCTTCAAATAGCTATGGTAGGGGAGTACTGTAGAGCATTAATTTGACTGATGGAGAGAAAAATATGCTATCAAAGAGGGCAAGGAGTACATAGCATGCACTACAGTGGGGGAAACATGAAATCATAATGAGGCTATTGATCGAGCATAGCATGGAGCTAACGTTAAAGTAAAAGATACTTTTGGATTTACACTATAGCTTCTACTAGTGATGATTGCTCAAAGAATGGTCGTATTGCTAACAGCTGCGCCTTAATAGTTGCAGTCTCAATAGAAACTCTTGAGGGAGTAATGAAGTTTCACTAGCCCAATGGCCAATGATCGCACCCCACAACCCTAGGAAGCTACCAGGAGATGACAGAAACTTAATAGCGGTCCTTTATTTTATCATTTTGTTTTTATTTTTGCGTACGTTGTTCGAATACCATAGCTTTAGGGCTTCGTGTATTTATAAGTAATATATTCATTCATTCTAGGAAGCTACCAGTAAATCAAATTTTGTCTCTAGAAATGTTTTAATCACGACTCCATTCCAAACCCAACCTCCCGTGTATACAAGAGAAGAAGAAAAAACGAAACGCCAATTACCATGAAAATCGAAAATTCGCGACCGAAACTTGGCCCCAGTCCGCAAATTACTATAAAAGAAAAATATCCACCTACGTTCCCAGGGAGAAGGGATGAGCTAGAGAGAAAAGAGAGAAAAGAGAAAAAAATGAGACTAGTTCTCGAGATCTTTAGGGTTTGGATCACCGATTCCGTCCTCTATAGTACTGTTAGTCACATGCACCATAGTTAAATAGACAAGGTAAAAGGGACGTGTCAAACTTACCATTAATAGCAAACATACACTCACTCTCTGGCAAACAAGGCGAATCATAAATCTTACAAATTCTTGTCTCCGCCCTTCCTTTCTTCAAAAACAACCTCGTAGTGGAGGCGTGTGCAAGGATATGTCCCCCTATTGGCTTCTTTGGATCTGGGTTAAACATAGCAGCCCCACCATCGACCTGCGCAACAACTTGATTTGTAATGACCACCGCGATTCCAAATTCATCTGCAAGTCGCAGGAGTGTGCGCATGAATTTTGCAAGATGTGTTTGCCTCGCCGCGAGCTCCCCACGGCCAGAGAAATCCGTGCGGTATAGAGAGGTCGCAGAGTCAACAATGAGGAGTGAGAAACGTGTTTCTGTCATCATTGCAGCAGCCTGATTAAGGAGCTGCAGTTGATGGTCACTGTTATAGGCACGGGCGTATGCAACATTGTCCAGCACCTCTTCCCCATTGAGGCCATAGCGGTTTGCAACGGCAAGAAGACGGACGGGACGGAATGTACCCTCCGTGTCAATGTAGAGGCACTTCCCTTCCCCACCGCCCATATCAAACGGTAACTGACAAGTTACCGCAAGTGTGTGGCAGAGCTGCGATTTACCAGTCCTAAACTCGCCGAAAATCTCTGTTATAGAGCCTGTTTCGATTCCACCCGCTAGGAGTGTATCGAGTTGTTTTGAACCAGTGGTTATAGAGATCAGCTCAGAGCGACGTTGATGCATTTCTGTGGCTGTGGTAAAACCCATTGGGACGAGACGGGAGGCTACAGTGGGTTTATGAGTATATTTGGCTAAAGTATATACTGGGATGAAACTTGCCCTCGGCAATAAGTTTATCTGCTTTTGCTTCCGAGATGCCCTTAATGGTGAGGAGCTGTCGTTTGGGTCTATTGGCGAAATTTTTAGTACTTTGATATATTTTTCCTGGGGGTGGAGACTAACGTGTACGCCACCGACTCGACAGTGTTGTATCCCGCCTCGACAACAGCCTTGATGTCCCTCGCAGAAATTCCATTACCCTATACCGAATCAGTGTTTACTTTCAAGTCAATTAGGGAGCATGTGTGGTGTGTGGTGTTGTATACCTCCAGCTGTGTGAGGGGCGTGGGAGCACCAGGTCCACCAAACTGAGAGGCATTATCATCAAACTGATCCTCTTGAGCTTCTCCAGACATGTTTACTATAGTAGGCGATTAGAAATTTGGTACTTGTGTCCTGAGAAAGTAGATGGGCACTTGGGGGGTTGTGCCGTGGGAGAGTGTCGTGGCGAGGAGCTGGAGGGAAAACGCGACCTCAGTCCGCGTTGAGGGGTGACAGCTTAAGTGTTCTCCCGAGTGGCTGAATAGGACGCGTCTAGTGGCTGATGACTCATTGCGCAATCACGTGTGGGGTTAAGGATGACGCCACGTGGGTAACACTCTCACAATGGAATTATCTGCTCAACGCCCGTGCTGCATACTCCACTGGCCTGTGTAAGTCCTGACAATCCCGTTATCTACAGAGAGAACAATAGGATTGTCTGCGCCAATTCCTAGCCTGAAACAGCAATTAGGGGCCAACACTCCAAAGCAAATCGCAGAAACAAAGGCCCGTGTGCGCGTCAACCAACCTCCATCCTCAAGAAATAATCATCCCCATCGTCACTAACCTTCCTTCAACCCCCATATTTCCTTTCCATCATCGCCACCATCCTATACCTATCACTATCGCGCGCCTCGCTCTCATTCCCTCCATTCTCCTAAACGAGCAACGACACCCCTTTTGACGTAACAATGACAGATAAACTCCCAGCGAACCTCCTGGTGCTGTTTGCCCCCCGGCCGCCTCTTCGCTATCTCCCACACTGCGACCATGCTCCTGAGAAGCGCAGAACTGCTCCAATCAGTGGTGTCGCTGCGTTCCTCGAGGAACTCCGAAAGCCAGATCCGAAATATGTTCCCACCGAGAGCTGGATGCAGCGACGGGATCGACTAAGAGAAGAGAAGAAAGAGGCCCTGGAGAAGAAGACAAAGGAGGGGCTTGATGCTTGTATGTATTCGATTGCTGGGTGGAGATTGAACTCCATAGGGCAAGGTTGGACTAATATATGCGAACAGATGACCCGGAACATGACCCACTGGTCAGAGGTGATCCTTACAAAACTCTATTCATCTCTAGGTTGAGCTATGAAGTGAAAGACAATGATCTTGAGCGCGAGTTTGGACGTTTTGGCCCCATCGAAAGGGTGAGATAAGTTTTTTGCCCCGGAAATTTCCTTCTGGCAATGATCATCATACTGACATTCTCTCGGCACAGGTACGTATTGTGCACGACAAAGATACAGGCAAGCACAGAGGGTATGCGTTCATTGTATACGAACGTGAGAAGGACATGAAGGGTATTGAAACCGAAGACTCCCCCTATCCATTTTCTATCCCCCTTCCCCTACCGCAATCTACATGATACCCCCCGGACGTGAAAAGAAAAACATAGCTGCGCCGCCGCTTCAGTGTCGTGTCGTGTTTTTACTTGTCTACTCCCCCTCTTTCCTCCACTATTTGACTTTATATCACCAACCCCACCCGAGCAAAAGCTTCTTAAAAAAGGAGTGGTACAAGAAAAGGAAAGTATGAAATAAGAAATAAACTGACACGGGTTTGAACGATTTTTTTCTTCTTTCTTGCTCCTTTACAGCTGCTTACAAGGAAACCGATGGAATACGTATCAAGGATCGCCGCGTCCTCGTCGATGTTGAACGCGGTCGTACCGTAAAGGGCTGGAAACCAAAACGTCTCGGTGGTGGTCTCGGCGGTCGCGGATACACCAAAATCCCAGTAACGCGCCCTACAGGCCCCTCTGGCTTCGGCGGTGACGGGCCCCGTGGGCCAGGTGGACCAGGCAGCTTCGGAGGTCGTGGTTTTAGGGGAGGTGGAGGTGGAGGTGGGTTCCGTGGTGGGTTTCAGGGTGGTCGTGGAGGAGGTGGGTTCACTGGAGGAAATAGATTCGAGATCGGAGGTGGGCGTGGCCCACGAGGTGGTATCGGCTTCCAAGGCGGTGATAGAGGTGGTCAAAATGGCTACGGGGGAGGCGGGGGAGGCGGACACCATGGTGGAGCAGAGGCCCCACCAAATGCACCAACTGGGCCTGGAGGACGTAGAGGGGGTGGCAGTGGCGGCGGCGGTGGTGGGTATGGTGGCAGTGACCACAGAGGTAGCGGAGGTGGATACCAAGGTGGATCCGGTGGGTATGATCGTAGTGCCGGTAACGACCGTGGTGGCCGTACTGGTGGGTACGACCGTGATGGTGGTAGTAGGGGTGGTGGTGATAGATATGGAGGAGATCGTGACGGTGGTGGAGGCAGGTTTGGTGGTCACAGAGGCGACGATCACAGAGGTGGTCATGGCGATAGAGGCTCCCACGGTGATAGAGGTTCCCATGGTGATAGAGGTTCACACGGTGATAGGGGCGGTTACGACGATGGCCACTCGAGAAAGCGAGCCTACGACGGTGGTGATGGAGGGTATGGTAGCGGTGATAGGCACAGGAGAAGGTATCAGTAGCGTGATTGACCAACCGGAACCTCTGAATTCTTTGAAGGAAGGTAAAGGAATAACTCGCTATACATCATCTGTCAAACGTTATATTTTCAGCTCCCCCTCTTCAGTCTTTTTCCGCCAACACCACCTACTTTCGCCATTTCCACCATCTATCGCGGGTAACAGAAAAGCACTATTTTATCAGTATCTTCAAAAAAAAAATTCCTAAAGCATTGGTAGCACTCACTTGGTAACGTTCCGGAATGAAACATCACTCTTGGGAAGTTTTTCTTTCTTTCTTCTTTCGCGGATCAGATAAGACAACAAGCAGAACTATGAGGCGGATGAAAGCCAGCACACGGCGGGTACGGTTGGTGGGTGAGTCTAGTTATTCAGCCGTGTGTGCTTGTACTTTTTCTGTTTTTTTCCTTTCTTTCCTCATTTTTTCTTTAGTTAAAATAATGTTTTTTTTCCCTTTCTTTCTCCCTTCTCGTCAATTTTTTACAAAACATGAGGAAAATGATGGTTTGTATTTCTACGTTTCTTTCTTTCTTTCTGTCATAGTTTCTTGGTTTGGCCTTTTCCTTGATGGATTTCTCCTCCTCCCGTAGGTAAGAGTACAGTAGGTTTAGTATACATGTAAACTTTTCCGGTGCATTAGGGATCCGATATCGGTCTGGTCTAGTCTGGTAAGAATAGGCATCGGGTAGGTTTTATTGCTTTGAGAGGAGAAGATCCTGAATAAACCCTCTCTAGGCGGATTGGCCTGTGAGGGTGAGGGAGTAGTTTTTTTCTTTCTTGTGCTGTATCTGATTATATTGTGTTTTTTCTCCTTGAATAGATGGAAAAGAAAGGTTTTAAAAAAGATTAGTACCATTGTTTAGGTGATGAGTGAGGTGAGTGAGGTGAGGTTGAGATGGGCAGTTATTTATGTCCCCGAAAATATCATAATACTCACAGACTACATGTCTTGAGATTCCTCGGCTTTGTAGGCCTCTGGTTTTGGCTCGCCTTGAGAACTGGGAGTCTGGCCTTGAGGTATAAAGAACTATTAAATGTTTTGTATGCTTGATCTACTACATGTCCTATACTACATAATTCTATAATACAATACTATTACCTACTACATTGTTACCTGTTTGATGCAGTTCATGACCTTTGGGTCAAGCTGACTATACAGTAGGTGACAAATTGTGGTAGGAATAGCCAGGGTGACATTTTTTACTCCGCAAACTTTTTTTTTAATTTATCATTATTTACCTCGACCTTGTGGCCCCCCAGCCTTGTCCCACCTCGAGGCCGATACTTCAAGGCGAGGCCCCGAGATTCTCGGCCTCGTGAACCACACTAGTGACTAGGCAAATTCTTACAAAATTTATACAGATGACAAAAAAACCCAACAGATATATAAGTTAGGCCCCCAGTAATTAAATCCCTTGATAAATATTCAATAAACATCAATAGGAGAATTCTTAAAAAAATATTAGTAAACACTACTCACAAGAGTACATAGCCACAAACTAAAACAAACCTTACATGGTACTCTAGCTTAATATCAAACTCTCCTCATCTAGCCTCCGGCCCCTAAGACTACTTAATCTCTGGTAATCTTCATCTTCCAAACAGTACGATTACATCCTCAGATCACTCTTCCCAACACGTAGGGGCCACTTTTTTTTCTGCGTCTCCTTCAACGTCGCTCGATCCCCCACCAAGTAGTATATGAACGACGGACAAGATTTCACTCTTTATCTCACTCTAAGCACGTACCTAAACAGAAATCCCTCTCCACTTTTCAATATACCTCACTCAAGGAGTCATCTTCAATTACAACATATGCATACGCTTCAAACGTACTCAGTATTATCATCTACGGCCACACCTTTGACCCCCTAACCCCCTTCTCCTGTGCTTTCATCCATATAGCTAACTTTATCTTTCCAACTACATATTAGACCTCAGTTTTCAAGAGGATTGTTTGGAGTTTCTATAAGGAAAAGATGAGTTTAGATTCTCGCTCAGAGAAATTCGGGTCTTATTTTATATTAAGTCTATAGATACATACTCTGTAGTATATATATATAGTGATTTGATAACGCTAGACTTCGAATAAAGAGAACTATTGCATAGTGAAGGAAAACTAGTTTAGTGGCAATACTGAGAAGTATATCTGTAGGATGGATACTTCCACTATTTTCAGCCATATTCGAGAAGATCATTAATTTTTTGAGAGGGAACTAAGTATAAAAGCCTATAAAGTTAAAGATATTTAAATTAAGCGTATATATGTTCTGGCCCGTTGGGGGGACGTGCCCGTTGGGGGGACGTCCCCTCAACGGGCAATCTGTTAGGTGCCCTACCCGTTGGAGGGACACCCATGGGCAGGCCAACAAAGTATAGCATAATTAATACAGGGACACTCAAAAGAATAAAAATAATAGCTAGAAAATATAAATCTATCTTGAACTATATTTGTGATTTTCTTGGATTTTATACTATGCTTTATTAAACTTGTAGGAGGCTGGAAGCTTTGTTCTGAGTGTTTTTTTGTAGCCAGGGTTTTTTTATGTTGTTACCCATACAGGGGACATAGGCTGGCCCATATAGAGGACGTCCCTCCAACAGGTTGGCCCGTTGAGGGGAGGTCCCCCCAACGGGCCAGAACATATATAACCCTCCCCCCCACTTTTAAGAGTAGGCTCATGCTCACAATAGACCATAGTTAAAGGAGACCCAGATAAACAAGCATTCGTAAACACATGAGCAATAATATAGATTCACGTTACAATCAAGCCACTTCAATTTGAAACAAACGCACCAAATAGATAAGCCGAGTCTCCAGAAAATCCTCAGAGAAACTCTCACTGTCTAGCAAACCCAACATAATATATTCTTGGAGTATACTAGCCAAAAACTTTGGCCAAAAATTCCTTGTGGATCACCAAACAATCATTTTCCATAATTTCGAACTTCCCCTGATCGAGCCAAACTCCCGTCACCTTCCTTGTCCCCGCTAGAGTCGGAGAGCTGATATAGGGGAAGTAGGTTCAAAACTGTAACGATTTAATTCCTATACCATTGAGTTAGTCATTGGTCAATATAGTATATCTAAGTCACATAATACATTGATAAATATATATATATATAGACCTAAAGACTACGGAGGTGTTACAGGCTTCATAAGAAAATATCCCCCGAAAGGACAAACTATCCCGCACCAGCCCGCCCATCACGTACCCCCATCACGTACCCCCATCACCAATCCGGAACAATTTTACTAACCCGTCTCTTTGATCTTTAGTAGAAGCCATGGGCTAACAATCTCTATTATTATCAAATCATCACAAGATAGATTATAGAGACTGTAGCTTTAATTATGTACTGATAAACAGCAACACTTACTCCAGTCTTGGTTGCAAGACAATAACTGTGGGTCAAAACACAACCCCGTGGGACTACTTCTACTCTACAAAGATATCTTTATCGTTCTTATGGAAATTAGTCTACCCATACAAATATATTTAGTTAGATAGGCCTGGGCTACCCCGCACAGTTCTTAGGTAGCCATATATGCAGCTCACGTATTAGAGCATAGGAAGGTAAATGTACTACTTCCCAGTGATAGTAAATATATCTCTGCTATATTTCTATTTGCCAGTCTATATGCGCTTTCAAGAGCATAGCTTTACTCCCATCGCTACTAGAATGGGCAGAATAGAGCCGTTATTATTTTATATATAGGTACATATATGTAAGATGCTGCGTCTAACCTTTACGGTACATTTATTTTAGACAAATACCACGCATTTCCACCATTTGAATACATGATTATAAGTGCATCAAACAGATGGACTGGATCTTCCAAAAAAGCCCTCTCAAAAAATCCTTAACGCCTAATTGATCAGCTCAAAATAAATAAAAATTAAGTTACATTGTGCAGAGATTCTCTCCCAATATCGCTCGTGTATCACAGGAAAATCAGATGTCATGATACAGAACTTTAAGATTTCGGCTAGATTAACATCACCCGAGTTCAATGAGTAAATAAGGTAATATATAGTTGGCGATCTCATGGGCTGAGAAAAGAAAAAGCAAGGTCCCAGTGAGTTTCTGTGTCCGAATTAGCCATTAGGTAACAGAATATTTCCCGGTAAACGGGTTAGTTTATATATGTAGTCTTAACTGTAGAGATTCTACACACCTCGTAAGTATATATTTCTTCAAAGGGGCAAATGATTAATTCCTCGCTCGACTTTCCCGTCTGAATTATCAACCTGATATAATGCTAAAGTAGTCATAGAACATCTATTGGAAAGCACTGATAGATATAGATCTCTACTTCTATAGTATTAGTATAACTATGGAGAGAGTGTTCATAACGTCTACTATTAGACTGTAGCCTACTTGACTGGGTCTGGCATAGTAACCGTGACGTACGTCCGGTTTTTGCTAAACATGATTTGACGGGGAGTTCTTCGTAAAATATAACCTTATCCTTCTAGATCTTATAGCACAGCACCTACGCAAACTACAGTATGAAAAAAACAGGGTGAATTTACTGCCATAGCACTATGGGATTTAGTTTCAAATACCGAATTAAATCAGTAATTAAGGTATATTACTATACCAATACCATATTTCTCCCATATCGCTAGCGTATTAGCGGGAGCACCATACTGTAGCTAATTGCCGCCCGAGTATATTCGCCTTAATATATACGTAAGACTGAAATATACCCCGCCACGCGCCGCATATAAAGGCAACCATGCACGTGCACCAGATAGAGCGCTTGATCCCAATAGTAGCAGCTGATCATAGTAGTACATGCATATACCGAGGAATTCATAATTGGGGGAAACACACCGATGGGCTACAGGCCTAGAGAAACAGCTGAGTTCATGAGACCACTCCCCGGCAGTGTTTCTAGATTCTCGCCAGCCCATATATCAATAATAGCATTTACTAGTTCTATTAATAAATCCTTTGTTGGTTATTTAAGACGTTAAAATTACATAATTCTAGGCAACATGAACTTGTACGGGACTATACCATAGGTAAACAGCTCATGTACTTAATAAGAAAGAAAGAAAAGGCTTAGGCGAGACCTTGATCTACAGTACCTTAAAAATACCATCACTCCATGCATTTAAACTCAGGCCTAACTTAAAATTTATATATATAATAGGAGAATATAAATCTATCAAAGATTTACAAATTACAGTTTTTTGTATCAAAACGCCTTTGATATTAAATTACCATTGGCCTCTTCTCTCCAAAATATACGGTAAAACAATACCCAATCCACTACATTAACGAATGAAAGGCCCCCTAGGATCAAACATACTCAATGGCCTCCTAGTATTCACTGATCCATCATCGTTTTCGTAGGAATACCGCTTCCGCTCCGCCTCTGTCCATTTCGACAGATTCCATTCTTGTCCACCCATTCTAGAGACGGGGATAGTGCTGCGATAGTGATTAAGCTGCCTCTCGAAACCGCTACCTTGGTCATCAGCTTCTTCCTCTTCCCCCCATTTACTCTCGTCTTCCCATTCGTCGTCCTCGTCCTCGTCCTCGTCTTCATCATCATATTCTTCTTCGTCTCCGTCTTCATCAGAGTCATCTCTACTTTTGCCAGCCATGAATCCCGCTACATCAACATTTTCTTTATACCCCTCCGGCCCACTTGAAACATCAACCCCAGCATCTTGGCATATCTTTACAATACGTCTAATCTTAGTTTTCCTTCTGCCATCAGCCCAATTTACTATTAATGCTGCAATAAGGCCAATATTCTTTATCGGGGAGTCTGGCGTAAGAAGCCCTTCTTTCCTAAGAACAATGAAAGTTTCGAGGAAAAGAGCTGCCAATAGGTCTTTTAGAGCAAAAATACGATTCCCATCGTCCGTCATCTCCCAGTGACCATTATCTGTGCCAAGGTACAGGATTATACCTTCCGCCAAGAAAAAGAGCTCAACAGGGCGTGTGGTGGCTTTTATATGGGCTTTGCGGTACGCAAGAATCTTGAGGGCTTATCAGTATAATACGGAGTAGGACAGATAGGTAACTAAGACCTACAGCATTTTCCATAAGTTCGAACTGCCCATACCCAGTAAAGTCATTATAGACATAAACATCCCATAAATCGGCGCAGCAGTTATCGGCAGCTTTTGACATTTCTTCCGAGTATTTTTTCCCTCTTTCTGAGAGCAGCCAGCTATAATCCTCGCCATCGATTTTGAGCGGGAAACTAGAAGGCTCTACGTCCGTGAGGAAGGGGGGTGTAAGAATCTGAATATATTTAATTCTTTTTAGGGACTATTCTTGTATGAGATAACAGCCTTACTTAAGTCGAGGAGTTGGGGAACGCACTTTATGGGTTGCTCTGGTTTGTTTACTACCTATGTCTTGGTCGTCTCCGCTCGTATTAAGCAGGGGGTTGTCCTGACCCCCCTTGGCGGTAATATTCTTGCGAAGTGGCATTGCTAATCTAGTTTTTCAAAAAAGAATAAAGAATATATCTGAATAACTCAATGGTGAGAGAAAACAGGTTAAGTTGCGTGGAGTTTTCGTGTGATAGGAGCTGGAGCTCTCAGTTCTGAGCCATCGCTATGCAACTGGGAACTTCCGGCATCACTCGCAACTTGCATATGTATGCCCAGGGTTAGGACCCTACGCTCCATCTCCCGAGCACCTGTGCCCCCGCACCACATCCCGCACCACATCCCGTCCTCGATTGGCACCAATACTCATCCCTTTCTTCAATGGCTTCCAGCTCACCTTTTAACCTCACTGGGAAAACTGCCCTATGCACTGGCGGCACCCGTGGTATCGGCCAAGCTATGGCCATTGCTCTAGCTGAGGCTGGTGCTGATATCATTCTCGTGCAGGTCTGCCCCAAACCACCTTCATGCAGTACCGCTCAATTTAACCTCCAAAATTACTACAGAGAGATACTTCAAATACTGCAACTCAGTCAGTTATTCAAGCCCTCGGCAGAACCTGCAATATTGTCACTGCAGACCTATCATCTCCGGAGTCTGTCGCTACACTTATTCCAGCTCTTGTAGCCGACGCCTCAAAGCTCCCTAACGGAAGCGTCGATATCCTACTCAACAGTGCTGGGATACAACGCCGCTACCCCTCCCATAAATTCCCTGAAAACGACTGGAATGAAGTTCTCCAGACAAATCTTACTACCGTCTTTGTCCTCTGCCGCGATATCGGGAACTACTGGCTCAGTGCTTCACCTCCTATACGAGGAGGACGGATCATCAATGTTGCATCCCTCCTCTCCTTCCAGGGAGGCCTGACAGTCCCCGCATACTCTGCGTCGAAAGGTGGTGTGCTGCAGTTGACAAAAGCTCTGAGCAATGAATGGGCCGGAAGGGGAATTGGTGTCAATTGCATTGCACCGGGGTATATTGCAACGGATATGAACGAGGCACTAATAAAAGATGAGACTAGGGCCAAGCAAATTATGGACCGCATTCCAGCAGGGAGGTGGGGGAGACCAGAGGATTTTAAGGGGCCAGTTGTGTTTTTGGCGTGCGAGAAGGCGAGTGGGTACGTCAGTGGGGAATGTCTAGTTGTTGACGGAGGATGGATGGGGAGGTAGGTATAACAATGATTTGGAAACTTCTATGTGAAGAGATCTATAGATTATGAAATTATATAGCACGGCAGCAGCCTACGGGATGGATTAACTAGATATAGTTATATTAGAGGTAGAGTATTCGCAAACTTAGAAGAATCTTACTAAATTCCTCTACCTTATCCTCACTTGGCTAGAAACATGATTTTAACTTTTTTAATTAACCCAAGAGCCGCGGTCTTGATATCTAGATATCCATTCATTGCCAGATGTTACACTGACTAGGCTATAGCTACATTACGAAAGAAAAAAATACTACTAGCTTAAATCCAGCAATTAGGTACTAGTTATTAGTCGGTGATAATGAGGGGTGCAGGTGAGATAGAGGAATAAGCCTGCAGTGATTATATTATGGAACAAGGGACCAAAGAGAAGGCCCCTAAAAGGTGCTGCTATATGCAGGATAGAGAACTATATAAGGAACCCAGTGCGCAATGGGGTTCTTCAATTTTTAGGTTCGGCCTTAACTTCAGCTTCGTAAACACAAATAACTTGCTGGAAGCCCCCAGTTCTGAGAATTTTAGGCTAACGTTAAATGACAGAATATTTTAGACAGATATCAGATTGGCAATGGCTAGACAAGAGTTGAGAAAAATAGACTTATGACTAACTAATAGCTTCTATCCTTTTTAACCAGTAATTAGGATCTCTCAGCAATTTCTTTGGGCTGTGAAAGTGAGTGAACGAGTGATTTATTATGAAGTTATAGTTACCCGGGCTCGCTGACCAAGCATCCCATTAGGGCACAGGGTTCTTAAGTTATTAGTGATTAACGCGGCGCTCTCGTCCACTCCCCCTCCACTACCATCATCATCTCCGTGGCATCCTTGAACCTGATCTCCATCTACGACCTCCATCAATCCATCACCTACATCTATCTAGTTAATCTATAAAGCATTCAACATTGTTCTTAAAGCACAACAGAGGGTAAATACAATATGGTGAGTGGCCTGGGAGAGATGGTACCATATATTACACTGGAACTCGGTGTCATCACTTACATCAAGGATTTTGGGCTAGATAGAAGCTCTGGAGGCTAACATTTATTATCAATATAGGGTAGCGCACAGTCTGGTATGGGTGGCCCTCCCTCCGGGGACCAAAATGATAAATCACAGGATAAGAAAGTAATTACCTACCTTTGTATCTGTCGCCGCAGCTCCTACTCTCGGATTCCATCACGAGATCTCCATAAAGTCTTTATTTCTCATCGGATACAGCAAGCTAACAGCTCAATAGAAGGAGAAGCCCAAGTACGAGCCCCCACCACCAACAACTCGCGTTGGACGTCGCAAGCGCCGCGCCGCCGCCGGTCCAGATGCCGCTAGCAAGCTCCCAACAGTATTCCCAAATGCACGATGTAAACTAAAATTACTACGTATGGAACGCATTAAGGATCACTTACTTCTTGAGGAGGAGTTCGTGCATAACCAGGAACAGTTGCGCCGGAATAAGGGTGAGAAGGGAGGGCTGGAGCAGAGGCAGGAGGAGGAGAGAAGTCGTGTTGACGATATGCGAGGGAGCCCCATGGGTGTGGGAAACCTAGAGGAAATGATTGATGATGACCATGCGATTGTTTCTTCTGCAACTGGACCTGAGTACGCCTCTCCTTTTGTGAGGATAAAGTATAGAGAGTGGCGAATTATACTAACTAATGGATAGATATTATGTTTCTATCATGTCTTTCGTCGATAAGGATCTCCTTGAGCCTGGTTGCTCTGTTCTACTTCATCATAAGACTGTTTCGATCGTTGGTGTCCTTACAGAAGAGTCAGATCCTCTAATCTCGGTTATGAAGCTCGACAAAGCTCCCACAGAGTCATACGCAGATATTGGTGGTTTGGAAACTCAGATTCAAGAAGTTCGTGAAGCTGTCGAGCTGCCACTACTTCACCCAGAGCTATACGAGGAAATGGGTATCAAGCCTCCAAAGGGTGTCATTCTTTACGGCGCCCCAGGAACAGGAAAGACCCTCCTCGCCAAAGCCGTAGCAAACCAAACATCTGCTACCTTTCTTCGTATTGTTGGTTCCGAGCTCATCCAGAAGTACCTTGGTGATGGACCTCGTCTTTGTCGTCAAATCTTCCAAGTCGCTGCTGAGCATGCACCCAGTATTGTCTTCATTGATGAGATTGATGCTATTGGTACAAAACGTTATGACTCAACAAGTGGGGGTGAGAGGGAAGTCCAGAGGACTATGCTGGAGCTTCTGAATCAGTTGGATGGTTTCGATGATAGAGGTGATGTCAAAGTCATCATGGCGACCAATAAGATTGAGACTTTAGATCCCGCTTTGATCAGGCCTGGGCGAATTGATCGTAAGATCCTGTTCGAGAACCCAGATCGTAAGTTTGCTCTACAAAAAAAACTATAAGAGGCAGTACTAAGAACCATCTACAGAAAATACCAAGCGCAAGATCTTCACACTCCACACTTCAAAAATGTCTCTCAGTAATGATGTCGAGCTTGAAGAGTTCATCAATCAAAAAGACGATCTCTCCGGTGCTGATATCAAGGCTATCTGTACTGAGGCTGGTCTGCTTGCGTTGAGGGAAAGGAGAATGAGGGTACAAATGGCAGATTTCAGGACAGCTAGGGAAAGAGTTCTAAAGACCAAGAGTGAGAGTGAGCCGGAGGGCTTGTACTTGTAGAATTTTTAGTTAGAGGCCAAAGTACAAATATGATGATGGGTGATGATGGATAATTCATTCTTTCTACTTTTGTATCATAGCGCTCCTTCTCAATACTAAGGTTTTGGACCTTAGCATCCCAAATTGCTATATTTTAAATTTTGCCTAAAGTGATATTATTTACAAAGTAACCCATAAATAATAGAACGCCATGAACATTCATTGTAAAAGTAAGTTTAACTTTGGGGGATTCATATTTAAAACAATGTGTCTTCCTGTGAGATGTTAGATACAAAAGACAAGTATGGGATTTAAACTATGGACTTACATCTCTCAGATACTCTCCAACATCAGCTTGCCTGAAAGCTGTGATGCTAGTAGGATCAAGCCGTCTCACCTCTGCCGTCGATCTCGCAGTTACTCCAAATCCCTACAGCTCAGATTAGTACTCTGCCCCTCCATCGTCCCTGAGAGAGAGAGAAGGGGAAACTAACCAATGGCGTATCATTCATAGAATATACAACCACCCCTTGATGCTCCGGCGTATCTTCACTTATCCTACCCACATGGGCCTTGACGACATTATTCCCATAAAGATATGGCATCTCACCATTCGGCTTCACCCAGACCTTATATTTTGCGTGTTGGGCAACATGGTCCAGTGCAGTGATATGGAGCTTGAACTTTCCAGTCTTTGTAAACTTCCCCAAACAAGTTCCGAGGGAGAGGAGAGAATCGCGGGAAACAGAAGTGGCAAGCTTCGCGATGGATTCTCGGACATAGTAGACCCGGTCTCGCTGGATTCGGAAACAGTGGGGGTCGTCGGGGCGGTCAATTAGGTGGGTAATGTTACGGCCAATATAATTTGCCAGTTTCTCAAAGAGACGCTCAGTTTCTATGTCGGTGAGAGGACGCATTATAGATAGGTTTATATGTGAACGGGATTGGAGTTATAAGTTTTTTTTCCTCTCGACATGTTTAGTGGAAGCTTTTGCGTTGCGGCTCTATGTGAACAGGGTAACTAACTATGCAGTACAGCCAAGACTCTCGAAATTTTTCCGTGGGGATTGGCTTTCAATTGCGGTGGTTTTTTTATTATTTGTTTGCTGTGCTCTTCCCGGAAAATCTTAATAGTTCTTTTCGCTCACTATACCAACAGAATCACAATGGCGGCGCCAAAACGGAAACAGGACAACTACCCCATAGCAAGTAAAAAGCCAAAATATGGGAAGGAATCCTCTGAAAAGTCCTCAAAGAAGAACAGCAAACAAGATGTCGAAGCTAAGAGGAGCAAGAAACCTATTATCGCTACTAAGCTAAAGTCGAAACCGGCACTAAATGTGGAGTCTGGTAGCGATGAATCAGATGATGTGTTTGTGGGCATTAAAGACGACGGGAGTGAGGCGGAGGGAGAGGACAAGGGACGCGAAGAGATGGATACTGATAGAAATCCAAATGGGAGCACTGAACCTGGGACTGGATGTGAGTGGTCTTGCAAGAGTTCAATCGGATGGGAATCAATTTAGCGAGAACTAATGTGCTCATTCCCTTCCGGCAGCTTCAAAATCAAAAGAGTCGCACGTAGAACAGAAACGACTTGCAGCGGAACGTAAGCAGGCGAAGCCACTAGGAAATATTCTCATAAGAGGAAAAAAAATCTGGGAACAAATCAGAAGGCGGCAATTACCTGCCGATGAACGAAAAGCACTTATCGAGGAATTGTCTAAACTAATCAAAGGAAACGTCAAAGATCTGGTTTTCAAGCACGATGCTTCAAGGATTGTACAGACTGCATTGAAGTATGGAGATAAAAAGACGAAGGAGAATATTGCAGTGGAGTTGAAGGGAACATATGTTGATCTGGCGCAGAGTAAGGCACTCCTTTTTCCCTGGAAAGCTGATAGGGGAAGGATGATCATTGACTTCTATTTGTCTTCAAATCTAGGCAGTTATGGAAAATACCTAGTGGTCAAGATGATGCACTATGGCACCCCAGAGACGAAAAAAATGGTCGTTGAAGAATTCTACGGGAGCGTGCGAAAACTAATCAAGCACCGTGAAGCATCTTTCGTCATTGAAGACTGTTTTAGAGAGTATGCGAACTCAGTACAGAAGGCCATGCTTCTTCGTGAGTTTTACGGTGTCGAGTTTGCACTCTTCAAAGATGAGAAGGATGCGACAATGTCATTGAAAGATATTCTTGAGAAAACACCTGATAAGAGGGCTGTCATTATGAAGTCTGTACTCGACCTTCTTTCGAGCGTGGTTGATAAGGGGGCTATCTTCTTCAGTATTCTTCATAAAGCCATGCTCGAGTATCTTTTAAACGTAAGGTCTGGCAGTACTGAGGTAGCAGAATTCATCGAGCTGGTAAAAGAGCACGTTGAGGGTATCGCGTTCACAAAGGATGGTGCCCAGGTTGTTATGCGATGTCTGGCCCTGGGAACTGCAAAGGTACAAAACAGCACCCTTTATAAATCAATGCCATCATACTAACCTCAACCAGGACCGAAAAGTAATGATAAAAGCGCTAAAAAACTCTGTTGTACAACTTGCAACAGACGAAAAGGGCTATCTCGTCCTTCTGGCAGCCTTTGAGACCGTTGATGACACTGTCTTCGTGGCAAAGACCCTGTTTTCTGATTTCAAGCAATACCTCCTAAGTCTTGCAAGCGACAAGACCGGCCGGATCGCAATACTATACCCCTTTGTTGGGCGTAAGCCAAGCCTTCTCCCCCCCTCGGCACTTCCCGTTTTCAAGGAACTAGACGAGCTTCGCCAGACAACTAGGTGCGTACAAAAGCCACTTTTCTTCAAGTCATAAAAACACCCCCTAACATAGCCCCTAAACATGTAGCAAAAAAGATCCCGGAACACGTCAGTTAGAGCTGAGAAACCACCTCTCGCCTATTCTGATAGAGGGAACTACCGAAAACACTGGGCCTTTGTGCGCCAGTTCATTTGGCTGTCAGTTCATCACTGAAGTTCTGTTGGGCGCCAGCGGTAAGCCACATTCCTCATTAGCAAAGTTAAGCTTTTTTAGTTGCCAACGCTAACCCAACTTACCCCATAGGTGACAAAGCCACTGCACTAGAGAAGGTCGCAGAACAGGCCACAGGCGACCCAACCACTAAGGATCATATTGTAGGAACAGCTTTCGGCGGGAGAATGTTAAAGACACTCGTGGCTGGTGGACACTATAATCCAAAGGAGAAGAAGGTCGAAGGTACGTTACACCAGCTCCAAGCTCTCCACCCCCCACATCACTACCCTGACCCTTTCACCATCTTTCTTTTTACGCAATTCCTCTCCACCAAAATATAAAAAAAGAAAGAGAAAAAAAAGAAGCAGAAACAAAACCTCTCCCAAATGCTAATTAAACTTCTCCGGGATTCTCTAGTCATCAAGCCCCCAATTAATTTCCACAATATCCTCTACCCCAAGATCAAGCCTCACCTCCCCGCATGGGCAACGGGTGCAGGTTCCTTCGTTGTCGTTGGTCTACTTGAAGCGGAAGGCTTTGAGCACGGGTCCGATCTGCGCAAGGAGCTAAAGGAGAAGAAGTTAATCGCGAGGCTGAAGTCTGCAGCCGAGGATGGGAACAAAGGGTCCACAGTTATCCTTGAGGCGCTCAAGTAAAGAAAAACTCGTTTAGCACCTTCCTTGGCGGAATTTGGATAAAGAGAAATAATTCATTCCTATAGGGACAGCGAGGAAGAGGGAAAAAAAACCATACTATACTTAAAACATGAGTTGGTGTCCATATAAGGAATCGGGCTGAATATGTACATACAACTGTCCACGCAGTAGTTAGTTGCTCGGGGATTACACCGTGCCGTGTTGGAGTTTGTACCTTCTACTTGCTACGAAATCCACCACTCACATGTAGGGTGACTCTTTTAGGCGAGGAAAAAGAAATGGGACAATCACATACATCATGTACTCCGCAAGCACTCTTATAGGCGTAGCCCTATTAGCACTCTCTATTCTTGATGTGTTGATTTCGAATCCTACTGATCAATTTCCCCTTCTACTAGTAGTTTGCCCAGCTTAGCCTATTTCAGTACATACCTAAATGACATGATCCCCCATTTCTCGGCACCGCATGTTACGCTAAATCCTTGCACAGGCTTCTGCACCAATGCCAAGCTTTTCGGTTCTGTTCCCACATAGGCTTTAGTATCTGGGTCACTAACCCTCACTACGTGTTTTACTGAGCATGTTTTGTTGTCAGTAGCTAAGACCAATCCCCGTGTACTAGTACATGCAAGGTCAAAGGATTCTTACGTATACCTGCTGCCCCTGTTTCCTGCAAGAATTATAGGCAAGATGTAGAGGTCAAACATCAAATAAGACCAGGGATCTTTTTGATAGAAAACAGTAGCTGAGCCATATGAGCTATATAGATGTCTTGCATTTCCTAATGAAGGGTTGCATGATGTCAAAAGCGAGAAAAGGAAACACATATGTAGACAGATAATTAGATATTAAGGGTGCTAAATAATAATCCCCGATTCGCTATTTTCGCTAACTTTTTTCCAACTTCAGCCCAAGATCCATGCCCCATCCCTCGTTACCCAACTCTCCTTTTGCTTGCTCGACCAGCAACGATCAAGTGCTCAAGACAAATTCAGACCCCAAACTACTTATGGTAGCATCAAGCAAATGAAAAATATACTTCACCCAGAAAAAAGAATAAAAAGCCACAAAAAGTAAACATGGTTAAAGCGTCGCCGTCTGAATGAACCTCCGCCAACCCAACCCCCCCCTTATGTACCTATCTAAATAAATGAACGCCGTCTGTGTAAATGAGAGTAAGAAAGTAAGAAACTTATGCTGCACCATAGAGCGCCTGAACCGTGAGTACCGTCAATTCGTTGTTTTGGTCCTCCAAAAAGAAAAATCAAAGCCAGTCATCAAGAAACAAAGGAAACGAGAATAACCCCCCCTTATTTTTGAGCCTCCAAATCCACATCCATCGAGCCTTTACTTTTCTTTTGTAATTTCTTCCCCTTACCCTTCGATTTCCGTTCAGGTGACCCAGATTCAGAACCGGGGGAAACACGCAAGGCCTCGTCTTTTGCTGCTGCCCCTGAGGAACCACTCCTACTTGTATCTTTTATATCACTCCCTGACCCTGTAAGCCAGGTACTACCATCAAATAAGCCATCGCTTTGCTTCGATGAGGAACCCGACATTTGTAACAGTGAGGGATACTGAAGCCCTTCAAGTCCACTCTTTGGGATGGCAATGTCCAGAGCGTATACTGGATCAGATGTAGCTTGCGAGTAAAAAGGTTGAGACCCTTGCTGCTCACTAGCTGAGGGGGTACCAAGATTCGCGGATTGTCTCCGGCGGGGAAGAAGTTGACCAACTTCAGCAGCGTGTGATAACCGATGGGTATGAAGGAGTGAAAGATCTCCTTGGGTTGATTCAGACACTGGGTGATGTACTTGAGTCGACGGAAGCGAGGGCGTAGAGTGTGTTGCCAATATCCCTGGTCGTGAGTATCTAGGGTGCTTAGGGCGCTCGAGGCTGGAATCAGATTCACGAGATGACTCCTCTGAGACTTCGTTCTCGTCTACTGATGGAAGACTTGGAGAAATCTGACTCTCTGGAGGACTAGGCGTTCTACTTGAGCCTCGCTTGCCGCTCTTGTGGTAATCATAACCAGACTGTGAATGCCTTCCCTCTAATCTCGCAAGGGTGTCAGCATCAGGAAGGGTTGGGATGGATTTCCCTTGCCAGTCCTGTCCCATAGAGGCCTGGACTTTCTCAGTGGAGGACGAACGGGTAATAGGTGGTGTGGTGTTTAGGGAAGATGCACTTGAGCGAACTGAAGAGACTCCGGCATAGGTTGCAGGTGGAAGCTGTACGTAGGGGCTAGGCTGATAGACATTTGGCCGACCACTTTTCATTGAGGGCGCAGGAGATGAGCTCCCGGAGGCGTTCCCCTGAGAAAACCTAGGGCTTGGAGGTCCCCGGCCATGGGACTTCTGACTCTCTACATCGGAGGCTACGAGAGTAGCCTGGCTTTGGGTGTAGCGAGCAGGTGTAGTGGGTCGTGAAATATAAATCCCTTCTACTTCCACCCCTGCCTCTATTGCCTTAATCCCAAACGGAATTTCGTCTGTCTTGGGCTCAACATAATCGCTCCCACGCATGCTTTCCAAATGTGACTTCCTGGCCTCTGCAAGCTTTGTATGTTTCTTGACCCGTAGATTGTTGTATATTAATTTACCACATGCAGCAAGTAACGTCAACAGCATCCCAACAGCCAATACCTTTGAAGAAAATCTAAGTTAGTGGATCCCAAAAGACCTGGCTTATGAGGGTAAACAAACCAGTAACATCTTCTCCCACAACTTCATATGATTCCAGAAACTCATGGCGGGCAGTTTTGGTAATCAGTAACAGCGTACCGAAGATGAGTAGCAGTATATTAGATACGCTACTACAGACCGACAACGATCTTAATAGCTGAGACCCTCTCTTTCTGGCTGCAGGGTGATAAAATGGCTGTATCTGTGGTGTTTAACGATTGAACAAAGATGATAGCTGTAAGGCAGAACGATACAAGCCACTGGTTCTTGAGTGAACGTAAACGATTTCTATCAGGGTTAGATGGTCCTAGGCGACTTTAACGGGAGTATGCAGTAAACAGCGGGATACGGATTCTATGGGAAAAGAATATGGCAAGCAGGTTAGCAAATATGTAACGTGACATTTAAATATCAAGTTGCAGGGAGATAGATTAGATGCTTACATTGAATTATTTTTTGCAAGGGAAAAGCAAAGAAAACCACAACACAAATACTCAATTGACGCACAGTAGCGACTGTTGGACAGAGTGCGGGTGATCAAACGAGTGCAGTGTTAAAAACGACTGTCAGGATGAGGAAGGGAGGGGGAGGAGTAAGGGGGGGAGGTACAGAGGATATAGGATGAGGTGAGGGATAGAAGTAGATGAAAAAGAGGTAGGAGAAAGAACAGAAAAAAGCGAGAAACTGAAGCGAGCGGATGAGAGACACAATTGATCGATGGACACTAACTGGACAGCGCAACCTTGGACTCCAGGTTTTGGTCGTCGTGACGACTGCAGCGATTGGTGGGGGGGGGGACCGCGGAATTGAAAGAAAAGTTACTTGCTTATTTCTTCCAAATCTGCTCCCTGTCTGTACTATTCAGGCTTTGCCGTCCTTGTCGCTACAATACGCCAACGCACGGCTCGCAGTTGCCCAGTGATGGATGTTTCGATCAGTTTGGTGTATTAGCAAGTGTAGATTATACCACATTGTCTCGCTCCATACACTATATCCCGCCACCCCCAACAGCCGTGACAACCCTCAAACAAGCAGATCGTCCCCAGCGGTTCATGGTGCTGGCAACGAAGCAAATGTGTCTTGTACAGGATTAACTATGTACGATCAGATCTAAAACTGTCCAAACGGAAGGGGGGAAGGGGTAGTTACCCTTTCAGATAAAAAAAAAGGGTATTATTAGGATACGTGTATCCGGAAAGCTATGGAAAATACCTGCAATAGTAATAGGGAAACAACATCTAATCAGCAAATTGTTTCCCCGCCCCCTCAATTGACTGAAGGCTATCCTAGGTAGAGGACATAATTCTGTGTAATAGCGTGATGTACACCAGACTCTAGACCCACGTCAATACAGACATGTACAGGTGGTCAAAGAATTAAAGAACCTGCCGCAATGCCATGGTTGTGCAACAAAGGACAAGTACAGAGAAGGAGCTGGCCGTGGCTGATCTAGAAGAGGAGGGAACGGGGACGGAAAAAGAAACGTTAAAAAAATGCACGCATGGTGCAAAGATCGCGGATGTGGTTGGCGCCCCTGTCAGAACTTAACCACTCCCGAGTTGTTGATGTCGTCAAAGAAGTTACTTTCAAGCAGGGTTGGTTTTTTTTTAGAACATTCAAAGACTAACTACACTTGTCTGAGTGTTGTGATTATGATCGGCATAGCTCCCCCGATCACCTACGCTGATTTGATGAGGGATGTTGCGGGGAAGCCTTTGTTAGACAGGGGAAACATTCCAAATTAGGATAAGACTAATTTCCAGGCCTCTCTCATTCTCAAGCGACAAATTCTGTCTCGGTCTCAACCCTGCTCACCAGTCGGAGGCATCGGTCGGCTCACGTTCTGGCGAAGCATTACTCGACAGAATTCTTGTTTGGTCCCGGTATGACACGAGCAGCTCAGACTTTGTGACTGAGTCCGGGATACTCCCTTAGTTAGTCCTGAAACTGTCTAGAAGACCTTGCGGGATGTTGCTTTAGGTCATACATATTCTGCCGCGGCCCATGCTGCCAGCATTAGTACCCAAGCCGAGTGATATGCAAATGCCTATCTATATGGATACAGCGGCAATGTTCCCTCCACTACCTAACATACGTTTCGAAAAGAAACTTTAAAATTATCAGGAGCAGGGCAAACCCTGAGGAACACTCTGGACCGATACAGTATAAGTATATACACACATACAAGGTACCCTAAATCGTGCGCTCTATCTCTCTTGGGAGGCAATATGGGGGACAGGTTGCATAACACAGGTCGGCCGCGTCGCACAGGCCTTTGCGACATTCAAGTCACGAATTATGATGATATGAGCTACAGCCCCTGCGCGGTTTTCCGGCACGGGTCAACCCAACGGTGACGGCATTGAAAAATTCAGTAAGACATGGTTTACAAGGTTAGTATACCATCGTCGCCAAAGGACTGGCTAGAGTTTATAGCGACCACCGCAAATAAGGCCAATAGTTTTTTTAGGTTTTCCTAAGAAGGAACTGGCGCAGGGCTTTGGGCGTGGCAACCAATGTTTATTTAAACATTTAGTGGCAACGCAGGTATTTGAATCTCCAATACTAGGTAGCTATCGCCAAGGCTACTTAGGGCCCTGACCCTGCGGCTTTCCCCGGGTTGAAAGAAGAGTGAGCACGCTGGGAAAGAATTCCTTTCGCCTTTGGGGTACGCCCCAAAGTGCCCAGGTAGGTATACGTAGCAATGATAGCAAGCGTATTTCTCACCGGTACTCGATTTATTCCGATACCGGGGTACCCACGTTACAGAAGAAGCAACTTCTATACTAAAGCTGCTGATCCCCAACGGTTCGGTTTCTTTTTAAATCTGCCACGAATTAGAAAAGCGAATTGCGCCATAGAAACCTTTTACGCGAAAATTCTGTCACTGACGTAAGAAAATACCATCCAGTCAGTTATTGACATATTATTGAAATTTCCAAAAATACTCCTGGACCCGGTGTGCTGTTCTTTTAATCCCAATACTGGGTCTTAGTGGTGAATTAAGACGTTACGTGCTTAAGGTTTAGGTCACGCCGAACTAAACAATTCCCACACCAGGGTATTGGGCATGTAACGAATCGGACGAAAATCCCACGTGTCATGGAACAACGAAAGTGGAAAATCCCCCCCAGCGCTGCCTAGCTGGTGCAGGAATCCTAAACTGACTCTTTTCCATTTCACTTTCCCCCCCTTCTTGCAGCCCAAATTTCCAATCCAGACCCTCAATACCGAAATAGCGGTTCCTTCCTTGGGATCTGATGGCTTATGTATCCCTACCAGCTGAATTATTGCATGTATACGTATGCTCACAAGCCCAGTATTACTTGCAGAAAAATATTATTAAATCAGTTAAGGCACCCGCTGCCCCGCTGAGCTGAAAAAGTGCCTTTCTTGGGGCTTGGACTATATTCCCTATTTACTCAAATGCAGCGGGACGGGATGTTCGTATTACCGATATACTCAGCCATTTACTAAGGCTTTAGCTACAACTTTCAAGGCATTTTCTGCTTTTTAGGGCTCTGAGTAAGTGACCCCCCGAGGCATATAAGATACGAGGGTAGGTTTTTACTTAGTCTATCTCTACAACCCAGCCCGAGTGCAAGCGGGAGATCTACCCGTCGGGGAAAACATGAAATAGGTATCGGTATAAGTAGGCAAGTATTGTCTACCAGACTAACCTCAGACATCTGTCTAGTAGGAGCATGTAAGCTCAGGACACACTAGGTCAAGGTGAACCCAAGCCGTTACCATCAGGATACATACATGTTGAAATTATTCCTACACACCCTAATAAGCTAGGTCTGACGACGAGATTATCCTACCCCGAGTACGTCGCAATCCTCAAGCGGGTTGTAAGAGGTTGATCTTTAGCGAATTTCCGATCGGCTACTCAATTGGTATGGATCTACTCGTGCGGTGTGTCGATAGTTCCGAAAAAAAATCAATTCCGATGGCCGCTCCTACGATATGCCTAGAACCAGGGATCCAACAGATCCACCACCCTATAGTGGTTCTAGTATTATGTCCGCTTTTACTGGACCTCGAACCCTGAACTTTCGTTACCATTCAGCCGGGACCTTGGCGGAGTGGCACATCGTGGGAGAGGAGCACATAGTTGGCTATTTACTTATCATCTGAATAAAGGCGGGATCCCATCGAAAAATGAAGTAGAAAAAGAAAGAAAATACTCAGGTCCAAAGCCTTGTCTTAGATTGACGCACAGAGCTCCCGCTGGCTATTGCATATTGGAAGCCACTACTTAATACTAGGGCTTGGCCCGCTCTAGACATATTTTTTCCTTTTTCCCCTGCCGGTGGTTGCTTGTAACTTCTTTATGGGGCCGATTGCTGGGTGTAGAAACTCACCGTGTATCACTCGACGCTCGCCAAGGCCCTAGCAGAGTCATATTCTGATTCTATGTCTTTGTTATCGGTAAGCCAAGAGTAATTGGTTTTAGTACGTGTACTGTCTTGTAAGCCTATTTCTCGGCTCCAATATGCAACCGGGCGCGGTTCTCTACAGGCTTTACCAGGTGCACATAATCGCCGCTCTAAGTTAGTGATATAAAGCTTACCCCACGGAATTTAGCGTGATCTATAGTACTGTTTTCAACCTGATTACTCTAAAATTTGTCATTCCGTAACCCCGTGGCGGGCCGAGTCCACGTACCATATAAGGTCAAAGTTTATGGGGCACGGTTCATTTCACAAAGGCTATGGGACTTTGACTAGCAGGTAACGTATTTGTATGTTCTTACCCCCCACCGGGAGGAAAGAAGTTGAGATGAATCAAAGTAATGTCTTACCTCTTAGCATGGTGCCAGTTTTGTATCTTCTCCACTGTCTTAGATATCCCTATACTCTACACTTCTATATCATAACCTCAATTTTGTTTACCTAAGGAGATTGGACAAAACCGGAGGTTGTACTACATGCGCCCATACCCCACAACCGACTGTCTACCCGCTCGAGTTATTTCCACAAGAGTTTAATAACATTGCGACATTTTAATAGTACTACATAACCGCAATCTTACTGATTAGTATGATTTTCTTACAAAATGCGCTAGGTACAGGGGAGAAGCTCGAACACCTAAGAAGCTCAGCCACAGCGGTTGGAGTGTAAAGTATACCCCAGCCATTCTAATTTCACATCTATACTTGTGTATAAGGGATTTGAAACTGAATGCCATTTCTCCACCATAAGCGCTTCTTATCATCACTACTTACTATTTCCAACATTCCAACAGTGACTCCTAAAGACCTAGCCCAGGTTTTCAGGAAATTAGCATACTATGGGGTCCTTTACCCTCGCTACGACTATGGCATAATGACACAGGAAGCGACCCCCTGTCAATACCCTCGTGAACGTGTCACGCAAGATACCCGGTTGTTTCACAAGTTAATTATTTGATATTGTATACGTAGTTTTTAGTATACACATATGTATGTATATTTAGCTAAGTACTAGTTATAGCGGCAGGAGTTATCTAAACCACCACATTGATTCACACTCATCTAGCAGGTGAGACAAACAAAACATTAACTTTATTCTATAGAGTACCAATAACAAACAGACATTGGCCGAGATTTGATACCTGGTGGAGCCCTAAGCTGCGTGGCTTAAGGAATAAACCTAGTGGATGTCATCAACCCTTGTTTGGTGGGCTTACTAAGGGATCTTACAACCTCAACTTGTTTACACTTTACGATATAAGCTAACTTTCCTATCCTAGTTTTTAAATTGACTCCAACCTAAAAACGCCTCGTTACAAATACCCTCAAACACTAGCGCGCTACTTGTAGCGCTAGCACAAAAGAATTGGCGGTTGCGTCTAAGACAAAAGAGAACTAGTGAGTTCGGCGTCAGGATAAATCCTGCCCTAAAATAGCTAATGAGAGCCTCCTCTTGCTTGGGTTAGCATAGGGCCATTGCCAAGCGTTATTACTACACCAAAAAATACATCTTCCTAAACCGGTAAGCCTTCAGAAATCTCTCCGATTCTCCGGTAAAATTCTCTCTCACAATAGCCTATATATACTTAAAACAACCTCTAATAACTACCTGGAACTCCAACCGCGAGAAATAACCTCAATATCATTAAGTTCTTTCGGGAAAAGAGCACTTACGATAAAAGATTGGTAGCCGGTTGTAATTTGTATTTTATTAGCTACGCTCTTCATGCCCTCTCTTCATTGCGTGTTATAAGCGGTTAAACAAGGTACGACTAGGGGTCCTCAATGGAGTAATTTAATAGCACCAATGGTTTCTTTTCTTCGCTAAACTGGGGGCAGAAACTACAATTTAGGCGCTTCGCCAATTATTCTCTCGTGGGATTACATTCTTGCGGCCTAGCACTAAATCATAGGAGAACGAATGAGATCAGAGGGGCTAGTTACCCAGCTTTCATCTTCTGCACTTGGATAATAACGAGACATATATATATTGTTTATCATCTACCTTCGCCGTAGCGCTCTTATCTCCCCACCTAAAAACCACACCCCATAGTTCTCTTCCTCTCGGGTAGCATATCAGAGCAAGTTAGGGCGGGCCCTATAGATAATTTTTTTAGTGATGAGAGCGCCTTGGGGCGCCTATTTGTGTGTAACCTATAAGAGGGTTCCCGAATATTATTAAGCAGGTTACCGGGTATACGTGCGCTGGGAATAAATTTTTGCTCTACGCGCCTCTTTTATGTGGCGGTGTGGCAGTGCGAAAACGAGAAACAATGTATATAAATCATTCACCAAACAAGAGGCTTGGGCTCTCAGGTCACTGCAAGGTACCTGATATTCATTTGATTGATTTGATATGATAGAAAGTAATAATAATAAGATTATTTAGAGTCTAGGGCCGTTGATCTCTACTGGTTTTTTATAAGAACCTATTCACTGAGTTTAGGAGCTATAAAACATAACTACTCCTTTGGTAGTTTATTATCACCTCTAGCCTATAATATCGTAGTAAATTCTCTGCATGGGGTTGCTTAGTGAATCAATCTATTTATAATATAGTAGGACTGCCAAGGTACTGTAATCCAGGAGAGAGTTGATGGCACAATATTGATATCCGGCACTAGAACAAGACCTTCTAAGATGGGTACGCTTCTATCTATGCAAGCTTATTATTAATAAGGCTTGCACCGCAATAAGCCTTTCCGAGGGGTCTGAATTAAGCTTATCGCCGCTTCTACGATCTTAGTTTCTTCCTTAAACCTGTATACCCGTCATGGAGCAGAAATCTTACTGTTGAGGCCTTGGTTTCTTCCCCTTAGACAAGGGGTAGTATTCCGGCTACGGCTATCAATACAGACTCGTAAACAAATGCGTAAACTAATTTTTAAGGGGTGGAAACTTAAAGTAACTCAAGAGCTGTAGCATCTATTTCCCACTTATTTCGGATTTAGATCTACTAGACTATAGATGTTGTGTAATGTAGTGGTGGCTAAGAGCTATGTTGGAGAATTCTCACAAAATCTAACTAGGCGGTACGGTGTTTTAGATCAGTGGAGTAGATAGGATTCTCCAGTCTCATTGTTCTATGGCTAAACACTCTAGGCACAGTTTTTAGTAGCTATGATTCAGGCTTGTGAGTAGTGGGTTATATCCTAGCTTATGCTAGGTTTCTTTGGTAAGAGTCTCGTCTATAGTCAATGATTGATCTTGGCATACTTGTCTACCCACACAAACGGCTGGGGGAACAATACTGTCACATGTGCCAAAGACAAGTCGACCATTAGCCAAGCCGGGATATTTGGAAATCAATCATTCACCTATCCATTCTAATAGGTCCTCTAAGGAGGTGTATGCAGCGCTGCCAGAGTCAAATCTAAGACCAATGGAAACAGCGACCGAATACTGCCGGCAATTAGAGTTTCTCATGTCAGGAGCCAATGTAGGTCACAAGAGGTTTTTTCTTATTCAGTAGATCCAGATCTGAAATCTAGAACAAGAGATTTTTCTTTTGCCCCCTGATCTAAATCCGTTCGCCAATTGTTTTTACTAGCGCCAGGTACCCATTTGGGTTAGGGTTCATGATTAGTAGCAGTCCATACTCCCCCAGTTTGGGACCCTTTGACTACCAACAGGAGAAGGTCATAGATAGTTCTTTAGAGAAGGACCTACTGTCGGCCCAATTGGTTTAACCGGCGCATATCAGCCTTACCCGCCCTCGCGTCACCGTCTCAGCATATAAAACACTCTAGGGCGTTCTACTGTAAATGCACGCACGTAATTCTTTTCAGCATGTTCGCTGGCATCTACTCTATGTAGTCTGGTTAGCAAAGAGACTTGTACTCACAAGCGAGTATATACATACATGTAATTTATCCGGGGACCGAGTTCCACGGGGCCTTTGATCTATTAACCCTAAAGTCTTTATTGTACGGGGGGCGGGGAATCTGGTGATCTATAGCCGACAGTGGGCTTATGCATGCACATACCACAAGAGGCAATGCATGGTTTTTTTTTGCGGACATGCAAGGCACTCGAGGAACCTTGTGCTGTATTCGCAAGCAGCATCTGTGGGGTGGGAACCCAACATGATCACTTGCTGGTTGCCGCCACTGTAGTTTCGCTTCCCAGGCACGAAATATTTGTTATACTCGGGTATCCAGTTTCCGGCCTGTGGCAGCACTGAAGGGGAAATCCGTCCTGGTCATCAATTCAGCAATGAAAACCGGCTTCCGGAGTGGACCTGTAGCCCCTCATAACCTCGGGTTGTTCAACTCCACAGCTTACTCCGGGGAGTACCGCGATGGCTAAGTCTATGCGGGAAAAACTGAAAGCAAAAGACAATTTTTGGCAGAGGGAGGAGGAGGATGAGGAGAATGCCTTCTCGGCCGCCCCAGCTTCCGTTATTCCCGTTGTGATCCATGTATGTACGTACATACATGGAGCTGTGTATGTAAAGGTGCTCCGCATCTGGTGATGCTTCATGCTATACCGTTAATTCCTGTGGTGATATTTTTTTCTCATCCGTAAACGATTGGGAGGTCTCAACTCAGTCGGTTCTGTTTGTTACCTATTGTTCTTGTGTGTAGTAAACAGCCCTTCAGCTCTCCCTTGCCCTGCGCTCTCCGACCCAACCCTCGATCTTTGCAAGAGTTTACCCCTCGCACAAACATTCTGCAACTGTGCTCAGTATGCCGGTTATACGAAACCCATTCCGCAGGACCGCTCCAGCGACTCCCTTCAGTACATCGTCTGACTCCGTGATCACCGAGAATCTCAGCCAGTCCACGGTCTCCCTTGCCGACAGCGGGAAGCTATCTGTCGCCGAAGATGCGCATCCTGTCACCTCAAGGTCAAAGTCAGGCAGTACGATCAGTATTCCCAAGCATCAGGATGAGGGCTACAAGTTGAGTGGTATGTATGCATGGAGCTTGTGATCAATTTTTAGACTCTTGCTTTGCATTCTTATTTGTTTTTCTCTCTCCTCACTCCTCCGATCCGCATCTGCTGCTCCCACTCTGCAGGAGAGCCAGAGCTATGTATGTGCAGCGGGGTAGTGAAGTAACAAAGGGGATATCTTGCTAATTTACTTGTGGGAAACACTAGTTGTGAATGATAGCGGGGTCTATCTACCTGTATGATACCACCCGTCCCCCGTCCCCCTCCATACCCCTCATACTCATCCCCATCCTCATCCTCATCTCTATCTCTATCTCTATCTATACCCCTCCCTCTTGCTGCACTGCGGGTAGCCTCCTTTAGCATGCAGTGGGAAGTACCGTGGCTCCAAGAACCAAACTGACTGGCCCTATAGCCATCACCCCCAGAAAAGAAGAGCTTCTGGAAAAAGTCCGAGAGCTCATCAAACAGCTCCAAAGTAAAAACTCCAGTGTTAGAGGAGGAGCAATTCGTTATTCCACGAGAATCATTCGAATCATATAGGCGATCATTTGTAAATCACTTTCTCTCCTCCCTTTCCGCACGGTAAAAAGCTATTCTAATACGAACAAGGATATCTCCGCTCGTTCCCCTATATCCGACATTGCCCCTTCTCGTGGGTCTTTCGACTCTCGCACTCGTACTTCTCTCGACGTTCGTCCTAATGCCCGCGCATCTCTCGATGCCCGGCCGCCGCGTGCATCCCTAGATGTTCAGCCATCGCGACTATCGCTCGATCAACGCCCCATGCGCCGAGGCCCCAATCTCTCAAAGGGCCTCGATGGTCCTAGTGAAGACGCGTTCGAAGATGTCAAGCTGAACGATGACGCGCGACCAAAGAAACGGAGTATCTTTTCAAGGTTTGGGGCGGATCACACGGCTGTAGATAACAAGAATGGGTTGTTTAGTAAGAAGGATATGCCGGTTGAGACGGTACTAGAGAGTGAGTTGAAACCGATCGCGGGGAAAGAATAGGTGCATATCATGAGTGGGGGGAGGGGTTTTATTTTCTTACGGGGGAAGGTTCTGAGGCAGCGATTGATACCACGGATGAGCGTAATTTTGGTAGCAGATATTGTTGGGGCTTTATTCTTTTGGTTGCTTTTTTATATATACCTATAGGGATCTTGAAACGGTTTATTGTTCTTTTATTGCAAAGATATAGAATACATATCTTCAGCCTTTGTTTTTTATCTGGTGGGGGATACACTATCGTCAGGGGTAAGCTCTCGAGGCGTGTATTCTACAGCTCTAGATAGGGGGAACTGTGATGTGAACTACACCACGCTGTACCCTTACCTCCAGAAGATCCTTCGACCTGTTCCCGGTCTGGGTTCACCTCAGTCCTTACTTAGGCGTTCATTAATATCTCGTAATGAGGCTACAATCACATAGCCTTGTCAAATTAATCATGATGTAACAACAGCTGCATAGGTTCACTATATGTGTTTATTCTTCACTTTTGTTGCTCTTATACAATTATTTATGTGTACATGTACGTTGCGCAGTTTCAGCTTCAACTTCGTTCCGAGATATTAGTAAACGCCTAAGTACACTGAGCGCTTAATCATGAAGGGGAGAGAAGATCACAAGATTCCTGCATATGCCCAGTGCACGTGCGAACGGGCTCTCCCAGCATAAAAGATGCTCCGAGGAGCTTTGAATGTTGCACCACTGTTTCGTGAAAGACACAGCTCGGATGAAAAGTTCTTTTTATTTTGTTATGATCGTCATTTTGGTGGAAAAGGGAGGAAGTAAGCCACTGACGTTTTTAGCACGTCTCGTACAAGACCCATAGACCTGGGACCTGTATGATGAAAATGTAGCCCGTGTTAAAAACATCGGGGGTTTACGGATACTGAATATTCAGGATCTATAGGACCCTCCCCTCAGGCCACACGAAAATAGACATGAATCGCTCCGATTTAGTGCATATAATATTACGTGTCTAGGGACCTCGTTCAAGCTTATGGGTGATATCTCATGAGCACAAAGGACAGCGATCTGGGATCTTTAGGGTCTGGTGGTAGGGACTATGGAGATTCTACTTGGGGCCGCCGTTTATTGGTCACGTATTTTAAGTTACAGATATGCAGGTCACATCTCCTCGGGTTCCTGCAAAAAGTCTGGGGAATCTAATAACTTATGTAATATCCATAAGGCTTTTGATCCAATCCTTTTAGCTTATCTATCAGTGGTGATGGGGATTGTGTAGGGAGGTGAGAACTTAAGGAGTGGTCAATTACCTTGGAATTATCTACCAATAAGGGTAAAGTAAAGTCAGGCAAGTAAGTAATCAATCAAATATAAGTTTTAAAAATAACTTGCGAGAAATGATGTGCTTTTTCAGGCCTGTTGTCTCTTAACCAATCTTGTTTATACAAGCCAGAGAAACAACTGAAAACTATTGACTAGTTCAGTATAAATTTTATTTAGTATTATATGGTAGGTAATTAGGTGCGGTTTCGAGAAAACCATGTTGAATCACAAAATATCATTTGTTGCTATAGTTCACATAGTGTTAGAATAAGCTCTCAAATGCTCATATGTAAAGAAAAAGAGTCCAACAAGTAATTTTAACTGCCAAAGCCATCAAAAACACTCATACAACCAAGTACCACAAGAAAAAACCCCAAACAGATAGGAAAGGGAAGGGAAGAAAAAATAGTACACATTTCAAATATCCCTCTAGCTCCACTATTATACCTACTTATACAAAGAACCCTCCATTCAACAACAGTCCCACCCTCTCAACCTCGATTTGGTAAGCCCTTCTAACATCATCCAATTTCACTACTCCCCTCTTCACTGGTGCGCTACTAGCCGCACTCCCGACCCTCGTCCTCTTCGCCGATGACCCTTGTCCTTCCTCTACGTCCACCCGCTTCGTGCTTAGTATCCACGCTTGCTCCTCCCCAACGCATGACATTGCATTCAAGAGCACCAAGAACCCATCCGACACACTACGACTCCCTGGATCTGCAGATCCAATATTCGCTGTCTGGATTCGTTGTAACCTCTCATGGAGAATTGATGCAGCACCACGGTAATCACCCCGTTGTACCCGCCATGCGTAGAGGACTTTATGGAATGGAGGTCCGGTAGTCACGTCCATGATAGACGAACACTTAAACGCCAGCGCCTCGTCGACCTCATCCTGCAAGCCTACAAAGGGGTATGAGCAGAGCCTGGAGCCTTGGCCGGCTTCAACCATCGACCCCACTAGTTCTCGTAGCGCAGTGCGTTGTAGGGGAATATTGATGTATTGTGTGAGTGCCAGGTAAGCTTCGTCAAAGAGTGAGACCTGAAGGTTGGATTGAAATAGCTTCAAAAGTATCTCAGAGCGGAGTTCGGTATTCGTCTAAAAAGTTAGCGAGGGGAGTCCATCTTGGAGGAGATGGACTTACTGTATTATCGAGTGCTGTTAGAGCAGCCTGGCAGAATTCTGCAACATAGACAGATGCCTTTGCTTCCTCAAACAGACCGGCCACGTGGAGATGATACTGCGATAGCCCCTTCCCAATTGATGATTCAAGTTCAATATCCGTTAACAGGCTTTTCACCGCTGAGAAGTAATTAGGGTTCGCAATTGCTGTATTCAATTAGCGCCGAGCCCCTCTCGTACACATACGGGGGGACCTACAAAGCCCATAAGCACTCTTTCTGAACCCCATAGCTGCTGCTTCTACCCCTCCATCTCTAAGGTTTATTCTTGCCTTAACATATCCTCCCCAACAGGTACTAGGTAAATACCGCGTAAACTCTACCGCAGTGCCTACTGCATCAATTGCCAACAGTGCTGAGGAAATATTACTAAACCCATTCCCATGGTTCGTCAACTCCAGCGTCGTCAAGAACTGTCGAATACACTCCGATAATGCTAGGTTACCGCTCCTACCCGGCCCGGGAGCTGGGGGCCCATAGTTCTCTCCCAACAACCATTGCAAAACCGATGCTCTCCTCTTCTTTTGTACAGTTGCTGTTTCAGCATCCATACGTAGTCTAGCGAGACCCTTGGCAAGTTCGTCTTCCGCGGATAGACGCCTATCGGGGATTAAGAGTGGGGTGCGGGAGACCCATTTGAGAACTTCGTATTCACGAACATAGTCAAGAATATGTGCAAAGAGCTTCTCGGGCTCTGCAATTCTTGGACGAGAGTCTTCAGGGACTGAAATGAGGATGAGAAGGAAGAGGAGGTTGAAGAGGAGATTATGATTAAGGTTGATGACCTCCTGACTTCCAGTCACTAACACAGTCCCTCCGAACGTCGTGAGCTTTGTATTACCCGTATATACATCCGAGTGAAATAGACTCGAGAGGATACTAAGGAATGCGTTTTGAGGATCAGCCATTGTCTCAAACGCATTCTCAATCTTCTCAAATGTAAACTCCGATATTTCTCCCTCAATGCAATTATTGTAAAGCGACCACATTCTATCTTCAAAAGAATATAGTGCGTCTTCCAACACCTCCCTCTGCAGTCTCCACGCACAGTTGTCGTACGCCTTATCCGACAAATCATTCTTCAGGTCTGTTGCAGCCTGAACAAGCAAGAGCGCATCTGACAGATCGCTCCCTTGCAATGCAGCACCGAGTCGCTTTGGGGAGCGTTCAGATAGTAGCTGTAGGTTACCCGCATGAGTGCCGTAGTTATGTTGAATGACTTCGCTCTCTGTACACTCTCTCAATGCAGTGATTCCATCCGCGTTAACAGTCCATACAAACCCACTGACCGGGTCTGCGACGAGCGAGAGCGCCTCGCTACGCTGTTTATCGAGCTCTGTACATAGTCTGCAGTACCTTAGCCACTGTAGGCCGAGCTCGTGTCTGTAAGTTCCATAGTCTGGGGACCCATCGACTGTTTTTTTAAGCTCGACCTGAGCTGGAATAATTTTAGCAACGCGGGTTTTGATGGGGTCGTTCTCATCGTCGTTGCTAACAGTCATAGAATAGAATGTTTCGTGGATTGCGAGAGCTGTTCGGAGAACATGGTCTGTGAAGCGGCCCGGGAAGAAGAGCCAGTCAATCCAGTAATCTGTGATATCCTCTGAGGTGACCTCAGATGGAGTACGGCCAGGGGAGACGTGGAGAGAATCTGGGGTGGCAGTAGTCCATTTGCCCCAAGAGCCAGGGACATCAGTGATATCGAATTGTAGGTTCTGGACTCTAAAGGTAGTATTTGATTTCCAGAGCACCCAGAGGTTGAAGATGCGAGGGTCTCTAGGGGACGTAGCGGTAATGCGAAATTCAGAAATGATCCAGACGGAGTTTGCGGTGGGAGGATCCGCGCAGAAGTCATTTTTGGGATAGAGATCGACAAGACCTTCGAATTGGCTGTCTTGGTCCCGTAATGCTGCCCAAAATTTGAACTTTCCCGTTGTGGCAGAGGAGAAGCTTGCAAGGTAGCACATGTGATCCTCTTGTAGTGATACGTCGATAATTGCGAGTAGCTGTGAAGGCGCCGGGTCTAGAAGAGTCTTCATGGTCGTACTTGAGGCAGGGAGAGACTCGTTGAGAAGGTCTATAGCGTGTAAAAGATTGCCTTTATTCAAAGACCAAGTTTTCAAAGTGTGGTTTACAGAGACTGTGAAAAGAAGTGGATCCACCTCTGGCCGATAGTCCATTATCTCGTCTTGTGAACGTTTTGGGATGTATACTGCCGAGGAAATGACCGCCGAGAATGAAACGTTATCATTCCCATATCGTGAATATCCCGCTCGTCCAATAAATGGCATCTTGCTCTTTAGTAGAGAAAGATAGCTGCCTTCGCTGAATGTCTTCTCGAGATATTTTGAGATTGATGTATCTGGGTCTATATTCATTAGCTATTGACCTCCCCAACGACTCTAGGCAAACTACATACCTTCCGGAAACAATGGGCTTTTCTCTAGCTTAAGCAACATGCCATCTTGCAAAGACACAAGCAACGACTCATGATCAATCGCCATCAAGAAGTGCGGAGAATGCATGATAAATGAACTTGGCGAGAAAGTCCTGCAATAATCACTATCCTTGCTTCCCTTCTTCACGACGGAATTCTTCAGGAGAAAGTCCGACGACAGATTCAACGTGTAGATGACGTTCCCCGTCGTTAAGACATACACCACCAACTCATCGTGGTCTGGGTCATCCGTAAACCCCACACAATTTTCCCTGATTGGTTCCGGGAAGTAGAATCTAAATGTAGTCCCAAACTCTCCCCGCGCATCGCTCGGCTTCGTGAAGTCCACCGACGTCACAGACAACACTTGTGAATTCTCCAAGACCCTCCACATGATACATCGTGGGTATCGCTCGATAGGTCGATAGTACACCGATGCAGCTGTCGCGAGGAATCTATGTGCGAAAAGGGTATCGGGTTTCCCTTCGGGGGTTTTGATGATGTCTGTGGAATGGTGAGAGCTCCGTTTACTGGGCCCTCCGTGATGGGTGGGAAGGAAGACGTTGGCGGTCAGTCGGTAGGCATCGTCCCAGTCAAGGTTTATACGCGTTTCCTTATAGAGGAAACAGGGAGATTGGTCAGTCATTATTTTTTTTCGCAGGTTGTTGAACCGCGCAGAGTATCTCGAGCTGTTGGTGGTTTTTTTTGGTTCCCTTGTGGACGACGCGGATGTTGGGGCGACGTGAAAGACACCCTGCCAAGACACAAGGTTGTTGTCGCGCTGCGCAGAATGACTAGCCCCTCATGGGGAGTATTACTTAAAATATTAATTCTTATGGTTTAGTTCTGTTTAGTGCTGGATTTTTATTATATTTGTGAAGATTTTCTGTAATATGTTTGTTTTGGCCCAGTGCGGGTGTTATAGGCAACCCAGCATAATATAATATGGGGTTCTCTGTAATCCGAGTCACTTTCTGTGATTGTTCCTCTTATCAGAATTTTTTTTGGCGTTGGGTATTTATATTACTGCTGGGGCTTGAGTTTACCGGCATTAGAGTTGCAGACAGATGGGGTGGGGAGGGAGAGGAGAATATATTTTTAAGAGCTTCATGGGATGTGACATTAATGCTCTACCTCCTTTTTTACAACTTACTCTGCCGCTCGTAGTCCTATTTGTGTTATCAATTCTTAGAGGAATATGAAAGCTTTTAGGATTAAAGAAAGAAAAGAAAAGAAGAAAATACTAGAATACTGTACAATATTGTGGAAAGAATTATACACCCGCAAGCTCCAACTCATTACGTCGTGTCAAACCACAGGAAATGACTATTTATCTCCTCTTTCCAACACCCGATCCCTTCTTAGGGGTCCATGCCTTCCCTCCAGTTATAGCCCTCTTCTCATTCTTCTTCATCTGCCTTTCATTCTTCTTGATCCTCTCAACCCTCTCAGCGCGACTGAGTGACCTTGGGTCCGTATCCTCCTCCTCACCTCCCTTCTTCTGCTTCTTTTCATCTACCTCGACAATCCAATCGCCCTCACCATCCTTATTCTTGCCCTTGTAGCCCCATTTAGGGACCCACTCGCCTTTTTCTTCATCGTAGACGAGTTTACCATCCTTTTCTTTCGACTTGATGCCCTTCTTCTTGGCGAATAGTTCCCTATTTCATAGTCAGAATTTATAGGGGAGGAAGAGGGAGGGGTAAAGCACCATTTTGTAGGCTCCTTTGCCTTCGGAATTGGCTTCTCTCTAGGTAGTGGTGTCACAGGTTCCGGGAGCTCTGCGTATACCCCATCGGAGGTACTCTTCAATGGGACTGTGGTAAGAACCTGGTTGATGAGTGCCTGGGCACCGTCACGCGCAGCATCCTGAAGACATTTTTCGAGCGACTCCTTGTAGTGTGTTGGGTCAAGTGGGTTCGTATCAAATGCACAGAGATTCCCCATATCGAATTCAAGAGGAATTGGCTTCTCCACCAATACGGGTCTACAAAAGCATTAGTCTATCTCAATGTAAGAACTAGGTAATACAGGGGGCTTACAATCGCTCCATCTTTGTCTCAGTTGCTGTGGGCATTGGAGTTGAAGTCTGGGGGGAAGTAGTATTGTATTCTATTGCATCGTTCAAGAGCCTTACTAGAAAAATAATTTCCTCAACCTCACGGGGTAGGGTAACCGTTGACATCCCGCCAACTCCCCCCACCAAACTTTTCGTGTCCCACGCTCCCATGCTCCCGCGCTCCCCCGCTCCCACCCACGATGGTCCTCCCCAGCTGCCTCCGCTGTCTCCGGACCGCCCACCTCCCCGCCCGATTTCTCTCCCCCCCTCTCCCCCGCCCCCAATCCTCCCCTTTCACAACTACATCAAATCTCTTCGCCAATCCTCCCAAAAAGGCGACCCCCCTGAAGGGAAATCAGAACAGTCAAAAAAATCAAAAGAATATCGCGGCGAAGCAGCGCAGCTCCTCGAATAAGTTCCAACACAAAAAGAAGAAGAAAGATATTGTGGTTTCTAAACGTGCATACCAAGAGGGCCAACGCAAGATAATTAAAAAGACAATCGTTCTCAGTAACACTAATGCACCGTCCATAACACTTCCAGAGATGACGCGGGATCTTGCGGGGGATCAGGAAGCTGAAGGAACCGTATTCGAGATACCTGGTAATGTTATTGATAAGCTGAGAAACATCGAAGCCTTCAAGACCGGACAACACTGGCCATATTTTCAGAAGCCGAGTACACTACTCCGCAAGGAAAGTGTACAGATTGGGAAACTAATCAGTGCCATCAATGATGCTCGGATGAAGGGTGAGAGGCTACATGAGCGACGGATTCTTAACGGTAAAAAAGGGAGTGGGAGGAGCATTATGTTAGCCCAAGCAATGGCCTGGGCATTTCAAAGCGACTGGGTCGTTATCTCTATCCCTAATGGTATAGTCCTCCCCCCCTTTTTTATTTAAAAAAATACATATTTACAACCATTAACTCCTCCCTCAGCCCAAGACCTAGTAATTGGCCATACAGACTACGAATGGGATCCCCACTGGAACCTCTGGATACAAAAAGAATACACTACTACCCTTCTACAACGAATCTTCGCTGCTAACGCCCCGGTGTTTAAAACTCTCAAATCCACCACCTTCCACAAGATCGGTAAATCAGAAGCCACCTATGAAACAATTTTCAAACTCGTCGATGCGGGGATTCAAGACCCCGCAATTTCGCACGACATATTTATGGCACTCCTCCATGAACTAACCCTCCCCGGGCGGTACGCCCTCCCTCCCACCTCTCCAACTCTTCTATAACAAAACTGACACTCCGTTAGCCCCCCCGTCCTCTTTACACTCGACAACCTAAACCGCATCTCACAAGTCACCTCCTACCGTGATACTACCTTTACCCCCATCCATGCACATGACCTCGCTATCCCCTCCACCTTCCTATCACACCTCAACGGTACCACCAACTTCCCACTCGGCCTCACAATCGCCGCTACATCCTCCGTCTCCCCACGCACTCCCTCCCTAGACCTCGCGCTCAGAAATAAGCAGCCAGGATCTTGGGATAAGAATGATCCCCGAATCGCACCATCCATCTCTGGCGCTGCAGTGCTACGGTGTTCATCGCTGAAGAGGGAGGAGGTCAAGACTCTCATGGATTGGTATAATGCTGGTGGAGTCTATAAGGGTGAGGTTACGCTCGAGAGCGTGGCGGAGAAGTTTGCGTTGAGCTGTGGAAATCCGAGGGAGTTGTTTAAGGGCTGTTTAAGGTTGAAGTATTAGAAAGTTGTAAAGCTCTGATCGGTAGATTTACAGTGTAGAATAGTTGAAGATTTGTAACTACTAAAGCATCATTGAGCGGTTGAGTTCGACTTGCCGAGGTTTCACATTCGAGTGATGTCTCATGATTAAAGAACCGAGTGATAGCTAGAGATGCGTGGCCAAGAGATCACCAATTATTTCCTACGTATCACATCAAAGTCTACAATGAACGCAGAAAATAAAATCACATCCGAGCAACTCATAATGATCCTAAAAGAAACGCCAAGTCCTAAAACTCCCATTCCATCCCACCGACGAAGAAAGAAAAAAGTACTTTTAGATGCTTATTTTATTTAACATATTCCCCGCCCATTCGATGTTTTATTTAATTCATCTTGCGGATAAGCCCGTTGATGAACTGTTCACGATCACCAAGGTCACCACCCTCCACAAAGTGCTTGAACTTACGAGTCCTGAAGCCACCAGTAGGAGAAGACAGCTTGAAGGGCCACAGGAAGTTGGATGCTTGTTTGAAGTTGGGACCGACGGTGAAGATCTCGTGGATAAGATCCTCGATGGAGATAATGCCAAACTTACCGAGGGATTCTTCGATGAGCTTGTTATCGGTCTGGTTGGGGGTTAGTGGGACTGTGTAGGAATTATGAGGAAGGAATGAAGAAAGTGAGGTAGAAGTGGTGGATGGGGAGGGCTCAGAAGGAAGGCAACGGAAAATATCCACATTGTTTTGCGCTCTCGGATCAAGTAGTGATTTACATCCGAAAATTCTTCATCATCGGAAAAAGGGTAGTGTATGGGTGAAGGAGGAGTGTGTAGTTAGGTATGTAGCAAGGGCACATACCAAAGGAATTCTCTGCCTATCAATTTTTCCGTATCCACGTTTATATATCAACTCACGAACGCTCTTGAGGTTGGGCTCTCCGTAGGCAATCCACGGCTCAACAACACGGAGCATTTCGAGGGTGGCCTTGGTGAGGCGGACAAAAACGCCATTGTTGATCTGGAGAAGACGAAGGAGCTGGAGGATCTTGCGGGGCTTGGGAGCAATCTTGTTGATACCCTTGATACGGATGACGAAGACGAGCTTGGTCTGGGCCGGGACGTAGAAGGAACCGTCCTTCTTAGCCTCACGAGAGACACGGATCTTCTCGCGCTCTGCCTCACGGTATTCCTTTACATACTTCTCGGCGTGCTTGAAGATTTTTTCACGCTTCTCCTTATTCTCCTGTTGTTTTTCAAGCCCATATTAGCGCGAGTTCAGCAGGTAATATGTGCTAGGAAAGCTCCAGAATTATCAAACAACTAGTGTCTTTTGTATTCTCAGTCCCGAAAGATGGTTAACAATGACAACATTGCCGGTGAGGCTAGTCTCATGTTTTTTTGGTATCATCATCAAAATATATCCTCCTCTTGATTTAAAAGCAGGACAAAACTAGAGAAACAAACCTTCTTTCTAGCCTCGGCAGCAGCGGCACGGTCCTCGGCGGACTTCTCGTTGGCCTTGCGCTTCTTGAGGAGAGTCTCGGGAACGAGAATCTGGTCTTGGGTGGGAACAGATCTGTTAATTCCACGCAAAAAAGGGCGGAAAATCAGTATGGCCATTCCGCAATAGTTTAAGAATTAAAACAGCGCCGAGTATATGTGACAAGAAGACGTGCTTCTGTGCTATAATGCTGGAATCAAACTCGACGAGAATTGATTTAGTCAGTAAGAATGGCTGTCCCAACCAGAGCTCGACACCAGGACTACCCGGGGGGGAGATGGTGAAAGGCACTGCAGACTTATCCAACAAGACCCCGAAGTAGAACTAAGGGAGAGTAACATGCACAGGCATAGAGCACGAAATCCACCACCCATTGCTTTCAATGTTGTATGATGGGGATGTCGAAATGCAAGGCAGTATGGATTTAGGGAAGAAAACAAGGATCCTTTCGGACAATTTCAACCCCAAAACCCCAGTCTCGATCAAAGAAATTGTTTACCGCTACTAAAAGTAGAAACAATATTTTCTCAAAAAGACCGGGAGAAGGTAATATCGAGCTGGCTTGCCTTCCCCTCTCGGAGGACAAAAGAGACAAGCCCAGCGAGCGGAGGCCATATCGTGCGTCTAAGGAAACAAAGAAAATAGGGTTGCATACGTATTAGGCATTTTTGTGAACGTGCGGGGGGTTGCCGGTGGGTGTTTGGTGGTGTTGTCTTTGTCGTTGTCGTTGGTGTTGATGTTCGTCGTTTAGTTAAGGGAAATGTGCCCACGGGGAATTTCCTGCGTAGTGTGGAGTGAAACTGGAGGGGACTGCGTTGTTGGGGCTACAGCCCTGTGGCTTGTATGTAGTTTGACAGAGTGTGGCTAGCACACACACACACCCACTCACTCGTTCCACCACCCAGGAGGCTCCGCGGCTCACATGCAAGACCCTGCAAAGAAAAATAACAAACTCCGGGACTCGGGAACCTTCCGAGTGAGACTTGAGCCCCCAGTCAGCTCCCTCAACCCTCCAGTCCCTATTTAGTTATTTAACTCCTCTGTCTTAACCCCTTCTGTCTTAATCTCTGTCTCTAATCCCTTCAAACCCTTCAATCCCCACTTCCCCCTCTCACAGTTTCGTTTTTGTAATAGCTCCTCGTAGTCTTATAAAATTGAGCCTAAAGCTCCTCCCCCGCATCACCCCACCATCAAAAGTTGATATTACGCAAACTTATATCTCTTATCACCATCTCATTTCTGTTCTCTTCTCTACTTATTGCTTTGGCTCGTAGCTTCATTGTCCATCTTCAGATATCTCGATCTCACATCTGTGTTTATCTTGAAAATGTTGTCCTCTATCAGAAGTTCGTCTACAAGAACCCCTCTTCGCTTGGCTGCTACTGCTTCTAGGGCTTCCAGTACCTGGGCAAATGTCCCCCAGGGACCTCCTGTAAGCTACTTGGCTTCTGTATTTCTTTGTATCCAATGACTGACATTCTCCATGGTGTTTTGCAGGATGTAAGTTTTTACCAATTGATTCCAATTGACGTTTCAGTGATACTACAATATCAAAAATTTCAAGTTTGCTTATATGAATACTTCCCCAAAACTTCAGGCAATTCTCGGTATGACTCACTACTCTAGTTAACCTCCCTAAATCTCACAGATAACACTAACACCTATCTACTAGGTATCACTGAGGCCTTTAAAGCCGATACTTTCAATGGAAAAGTAAACCTCGGAGTCGGCGCCTATCGCGATGACGCCGGCAAGCCCTATGTCCTTCCCTCTGTCCGCACTGCCGAGAAGCGCATTCTAGAGAAAGCTCTCGACAAAGAATACGCCGGAATCACCGGTATCCCCTCCTTCACCAAAGCTGCAGCTACTCTTGCCTACGGTGCAAGCTCCCCCATTCTCGAGAACATCGCCATCACCCAAACAATCTCTGGAACAGGTGCTCTGCGTATCGGTGGTGCCTTCCTCGAACGCTTCTACCCTCATGCCAAGAATATCTACATCCCGACCCCCTCATGGGCGAACCACGGTGCTATTTTTAAAGATTCAAAGCTGAATGTGAGGCAGTATAGATATTACAATAAGGAGACTATTGGTCTTGACATTGATGGAATGTTGGCGGACATTAAAGATGCGCCAAAGAGCTCTATCTTCCTTTTACATGCCTGCGCACATAATCCTACTGGTGTTGACCCAACTCCTGAACAATGGCGTACCATATCCGAGGTTATCAAGAATAACGCTCACTTTGCGTTCTTTGACATGGCGTACCAGGGTTTCGCATCTGGAGATACTGACAAAGATGCTTATGCTGTCCGCCACTTTGTTGAGCAAGGACACCAAATTGCGTTGTGCCAGTCATTTGCCAAGAATATGGTAAGCTCTCGAAGATTTCTGTTCCCAGTCATCTACTCTCAATTCTAGATCCCTAGGTAACTAACTATAAATAGGGACTCTACGGTGAGCGTGTCGGTGCCTTCTCCCTCATCGCCTCTTCCCCAGTCGAAAAGACCCGTATCGACTCTCAGATCAAGATATTGGTCCGCCCCCTCTACTCTAACCCCCCCATCGGTGGTGCTCGCATCGCGAGTGAAATCCTGAATGATCCCGTAATCAATAAGCAATGGCTTGCAGAAGTGAAGGGAATGGCCGACCGTATTATCAGCATGCGCGATGCTCTCAAAGCTGGTCTGACAGCCGCTGGGTCCCAAAAAAACTGGGATCACATCACCAGCCAGATCGGGATGTTCTGTTATACAGGATTAAACCCACAGCAGGTCGAGGAGCTGGCAACTAAGGTATACCCCCCCTCCCAAGCGTATGCGAGGAATAGCGCTGACATGTTTAGTACTCCATCTATGGAACCAAGGATGGCAGAATATCAGTTGCTGGTCTTACTTCTGGTAACGTTAAGTATGTTGCTGAGTCTATTCATAAGGTCACATCTACTTAAATAGTGTGGAAATTATGTTTTTATGTACATGCTATAGGTTTTTTTAGTAAAGTGGATTTGGTATACCACGACTGATACAAAAAAGTCTTTCTTTTCTTTTGCTTTTGTGTAGAATTTTTTTGGTCTCCGTTCAGTCAATTAGATCTAGAGTTCTCTTGTTTTTAGCATAGTTGAATTTCACTCCCTCCCCTTCAGTCTAGTGGTGGATGTGGGTATAGATGAGATATACTTTTTGTGTTCGGAAAAAGAAACATATAGCAAGAGATATTTTATGATACGGTGTGGTAATTCTGGGATCCCCACTTTAGTGTCGAGTAGGTGCTGTCTTTTTCGTTTCATCTTGTGACCTTGTTGAGGGCAAAATTCAAGGTTTACCACCTAGGTAAGTTTAATGAACCAGGCACGATACTGATATATTATGATAATTACTAATCCAAAACCTATAAAAACACCCATGCTTGGGTGGATAAGGCCCTTACACACATTAAATTACCACTTTAGCACTGGTATGGTACCAGTTCTCGCAGTCTTCATATGGTAATGACATTGATATCAAGGCAAAGGTTTATTGGCTAAACCGACCATAAATCGATAGATGTCCATGAACAACCCCAAACTATTCAGTACTCATAACATAAGATTTTGCTAAGGTATGTAGGAATCGAGTTCTGTTATATAGATCGTTGGCATTTTTCTGGATTAGTAGCCAAATAGAACACCAAAATATAGGTTAACCGAGATATCTCATACTTATCTTCTCGAAGTACTTTAGCTATCCCTAGAAAAACCTGTGTTTGTGTAAGCACGGCTACATTATAGCAAATTTTAGCTAACCCCTAGTGTGATCTGGTAGAGACATTATACCCTATATATAGTGGAACCCCCGATAGTAGTATACGGTCGAGATTGGAATTTTGTGAATTTTTATGCTGGTATCAAGGTTATGCCTATAACGAGGTAGCCTTAGTGTAGAATATTCATTAGAGGAACCGTAGAATCTATGCTACTATCAAGGTTCCACTGTATATAAGTTGTCTCATAGTCTTATAACAGCCCGGGAGAAGTAGAATATGGAGAAACCAACTAATTATCCCATTATGTACTGAGATTATTAGACTACATGTCGTAATGCTCATAACCCTCTATTTCGCTACTACAAAAGGCCCAAAATAAGATGTAGAATTCGATATTAATTTTAAATAGAAGCATCTATGAGGTGAGAATACCGCAGGGCACCAACTCTTAACCAATAATTATATTGTTTCTTTTTTTCTTGTTTAATTCATGAAATAGATATTTTATAGGGACAAAAATAATCACAGATCCACGTAGTAACTAAATTCAGTCTCATTATGATATAGCCCTCATTATTTTTTCCTAGTCTAAATGCCGCCTCTGTTGTAGATTCATGATATAATAGTATAGATATATTTTTCTTTAATTTAATTCTCATAATATCATCTATTATTTTTATAGAGCAGTGCTCATCCGAGATCTGCCCAGAAAATATCGATTATTATATGAACCTATAGTTATTTTTACCCCCCCCCCTCCTCTACAATATCTAGGAGTAAGATACTATCCACCTACCTGCATATAAATTAACTAGTAAATTTGATACTTTTATTAGCAAATGCATCTACTAAATCTACACTTATATTGAAGGGAAAAACTCGTAAATAGTACATGCAGTATGCCTGTTATTGAGAAGGCACTATAGGATGACACCTCAGAGACTATGTAAGCAAAATCTTCTGAGAGGGAGCGTGTTGTGAGAAGAGTATAGATAAATCTAAAGTACTCATAGAAAATTAATTGAAAAATTAACTATTTTACCAATATCATTTATTAGATTTGTTATGTGCGTATACGGTTAGTCTATGCGAGTGATCGTTCATGATTATACTAACCGTATCCTTGGTGCCAGTTAAGTAGGCTTATTATGTATTGTTATTTGGCTCATTACGGCTCATTTAATACTACTTATGATTATACACCTCTCGTAAATACAGCCTAGAAATGATATAGTGCGATAAATTCGTACTATATTATGACCCAGCCCCCTCAAAAAAAGGAGGGGAACGTCAAGGACAAAAGTAACTGACACCCTAAACTAGCGAGTACAACGGTCGTTACAAGAAAACTCTTAAGTAGGCAACGCATGTAGTAAATAGACCTAAGTGCCGGCTAGAGCACTCTATGAGTATTCTAGGGCTTCTAAAAAAGCCCTCAGGATTGTGGTTCTAGTTAAAGGGTGGTGTAGTAACATTGTGTAAATGTTACTTGTATTCATAGGTTAGGGTGTCGGTTATTTTTGTCCCCCAACAATATCATACATCAGCTCAAATCTTCCCTAGTATGTGTTAAAACTTTCATACCCTACTCCTAGTAGATTTTGCTCCTAATCTATAAGATACCTCTTGTGATTAACCTTTCGCGACCAACTATGTATTAAAAGATATTCTTATATTTGAAGACGCTTACCACGTGCTTGCTATACATTTCTGCATATACTACACGTGCTATGTATATAGTACATCCATAGCATAAACAGCTCCAACGCCTCAACTCACTAGTAGAGAGTTGCTATATGTATGTAATATGTACATAATTCTGGGCGTACTTACAGAAGTCAGAAAAAACAGCCTAAATACTCAATTCCACCTCGAGGAAGGAGAGGAAAGCCACTCCAAAACGCCTAAACACCACAAACAAATCTAAAATTCCAGTCAAAGTAGAGTAAAGAAAAGGAAATAAACCAGAAAATATGTCCTAATCCCAACTAGTGTGCGCGGATGACAGAAAACAAAAGAAAAACAAAAAAATAGTGCAGCTCTGGAAAGAGAAAGGCCTCCAAATCCTACCGGCTTCCCCTAACCTTTCCAGCTAATATATACATCCCAAGTTTTAGGTCTCTCTTCCTCCAGGCGCGTATACACTTCCTTCCACCGCCGCCACTGTCGTGTTTTTTTTTAAATTTAAATAATACAAGTTAAAGTCTAGGTGCGGTCAGAGATTGAATCCCATGATGTTTCTAGCCCGCTTTCGCCATTCCAACTAACCCAGCAAAAAGAGACAAGCCCCATAACTCCATTCACCTCGCACTTCCGAATTTTTTTTTTACATTATACATATACCACGCTCAATTAAGCAAGCTTGAAATTGGGATAGAAGATGATCTCTCGCTGCCAAAAGAAGCCCCCGATGTAGGCGTGGCAGGTGTGGCAGGCGTGGCAGGCGATGGCGGGATAGAAGCCATTACCGGGATAGAAACAGTAATTGTATCCGTCTTTACCGGGACTTCAACGGGAGCCGGCACTTTTTTTGTAGCGACCATGCTTGTCGGTTTTGGTGCCCTTGGAGCTTTTGGAGCAGGTTTTGCCCTTGTCCCTTTGGTACTTGACGTAGCTACAGTCTTCTTAATAACTTTAAATGTGGTTACAATAGTTGCCCGCTTTTTAGGTTCCACTTTGGCCTTCACCGCTGTAGCTGTGGGCTTCTTTCTTCCCTTTACTTTCTTCGCTGGTAGATCTGTCTTGGTGTCTGGAGCTAGTCGTTTCCGTGCGCCCTTCGATTTTGGTGGTGGACTTATAGACGGACTAGGAAGTTGGCTAATATGGGGAAGTTGGGGGATGCGAACTTCGACAATGCCACTATTTCTGACAGGCTCGTTTTGACCCAACTCAATGAATGAGCCGCAGCTGTCACTATCTGTCTCGGACTCTGCTGGTAGTGGCGGCTCACTACCATCCCACCTTGGCATATCGGCAATCTTCGCGACCTTCTCGCAGTCTCCCCTAACAATAAGATCAAAAGCGCCATCAAAATCCTTTCCAACTGGTGGGTCGTCTTCATTGATCCATACGGTCATTCCACCTCGGTAGTCTTGGACCACTCCACACATTTCCCTAACAATCCTCCGCACTCCAGGTACCTTCAAGCTAGTTCCAACCACTATCAGACAATCTGGACGCGACTTCAGGTCCGCTTTGGTAACCGCGCCAATCGCTTCGGCGTCCGGGTTAAATTCGTTGTACAGGACAATCCTTGGCCTTAATTTCCCAACGCCAAGCGCCCGCTTTCCTGCCACGCCTCTCACAGAATCCAGCTCCTTGCATTCTGTGCAATCCGGAGGTTCCGACCCCCTAAATAGGGTCGCGTTGAACGCAGCCAACCACCCACATTTGGAACAGACCATATTCCCTAGTCCTCCGTGCAATTGAATAGTTCGAGGCCAAGGTCCTTTGTTCCCAAGTGGCACTGCTGTCTTGAGAGGTTCCAGTTGTGTGTCAATACAATCTACATTTTGTGAATATAGGCGTAATAACCTCCCTTGGTTCGCCAAGGTTGCTAAGAGGTGGTGGAACTCTGTTGGCGAGGCATTAGCGGTCATGGTGTGGAGGTTGCGGACCATATCGTGGAATGACGAAGTGAGTTGATCATCTTTATAAACCGAAGCATCGAATAGTTGTTTTCCAGAAGTCTTCAGCTTCATGTCTGTCCGCAGTGAAGAGAACAGTCCATTTGAGGATCGAAAGTCAGGAACTGTAAAGTTGGAGATTAGTAAGCACCAATGCTACACGACAGGAACCAAGTGGCAGAGAACCACAACAAAACAAGCGGGAAAAACAAATAGGGAGGTTCTTACTCCCAGCTCCTACGGAAATCCCAGCCCCTGCGATGACTACTATCTTCTTTTTCTTTTGTAGAAGCTTGATAAGACAGTCCTGCGAACGTTTATGTTCTTTTAAGGCAACAGGATCGGAGAGTGGTGACCGTAAGTCTAAGTGTCGAGCTTGCTTTCTCGCGAGGGGGTTTACAGAAGCGACCGTGGGTACAGAAGCGACAGCAGCAGCAGAGGAGGTTTTCTGCCTCTTTGCAGGAGGTTCAGAGCCATTTTGCATCGTTTAAATAGAGCTGTTGTGGTGTAGCGAGCGAGAGCTGGTGATTACGGCGGGTGGAGTAGAAATAGGGAGAGTGGGGGGGAGTAGGATGATGATGATGGTGTGAGAAGAGTAGAAGAGGGGGGCGAGAAAAGAACAGCGAACGTAAGGTAACTATAGGGAACTAACAGAGGGAAGAAGGCGTAAGGTTAACATAATAGACTACATACATACAAAGTACATACATAGATGCTCCGCAGCAGCGGCACACACAGAAAGCTGGACGCTGCTGGAGCTTGGCATAATGTTTCAAGAACAACAAACGCTTTGCTGAAGGTGTTCCACTGAAGCCTGAGTTGTAGTCTCTCTCCCGACGGGGCTGCAGCGTTTAATCCGCCTACCATTCTTCCATTCACTCTCCCGCTATTCGACCCCTTGCTATGCGAGGGATTCGTGTCTGTTAATATGATACTTTAATAATTCCCATCACTTCATACAGTTCTCGTCCTCCCACATGGAATGTCAATTCTAGCCTCCTCGTGGTAGTTGGAATGCAAAGGAAATTGAATCCGGCATACGGCTGATTGCATCCACACTCATCTTGTACTTCACTCGCCTGTCCGTGAAGGAAGCGACCGGTGACCGATGACAGATCAACTGCCGGGAGAGCAACCTATGTTAGGAACCTGTGTAGGACGCCCGCCCTTCCCGTTAATCTGCCACCATTGAGGCTAGGGGAGCCATGCAAGTCATACATTGGCAACGCTGTCAACCGACCGCCCCACACAAGACATCCTTTCAGCCGCAAGACCGGGAAGCCCTCGGGGCATCTAACTGGGCTCCGATGGTGTGTTCCAAGCCTCAGGGTTTTGGTCATGTATTATCACTCAGGCTTTCCAGCACCGCAGCCGATCAATCTGCGCCAGGACCAAAGATACATACAGTATGAAAAAACAGGGTAAATTTACTGCCATAGCACTACGGAATTTAGTCATAAATATCGAATTAAATCAGTAATTGAGGTATATTACTGTACTAATACCGTATTTCTCCCATATCGCTAGCGTATTTACGGGGGCACCGTACTGATCCCACCCCTCTTTTTGGTACTGTATATACATATATACACGGTACTTCCACGTCCTATTATATATATGTACCTACCCCCATTAAAGATTTTACTACTCACTCGCTCAAAAACCCTTACACACATTCGTTTAAATCCGGCTGACAAGCCTAACCCCTTGCAACTCCTTTTACCCGCATCATGAATAGAGCCCTTGTCCCTAGTGATTCACACCCTGCTATTAGTACGACGCATGGTCACGTGTTTATATATTAGACCGCGACATCCCTTTTCTCACCGGGTCTTGCAACCACTCATCATGCAATGACCTGCATATTGCGCGTCTCCCCCGATCGCTTCTGCAGGAGTCTAGAGACATTAAACTTGACTCATATTCGCAAGAAAGCCACCCCCCACATTTAAAACACTCTGTTTCGCTACGTTTTTCTTTTGCTATGAGTGCTTGGGACTGGGAACTTTGGGACCGCTCGTCTGAACCATTTATAGACAAAGAACAATTCTTTTCTAACCTTTATTCACTCACCTCTATTTCCTCAAAAGACCAGGTAGAAACGAGTGAAGTGTCACTAGCAATTTCTGCGAGCAAAAACCAGAGATATAAGCGAATTATTCGTCGGAGTTCTCGTATACCGGCTTCTTCTGCTCCAATTGCACTAAAAATGTCTGGTTCGATTAATATTCCTAAGGTCTCTTCAACCGCCCCAGTCCCACTTGATCCTACAACAAGGTCTTCGCCGCCTCCCGAGTCTTCAAGAATTCTTGCTATAGAGTCGAAGGGGATAAAAAGAAAGAGGACTCCGAAGGTGATGAGTATTCCAAAGAAGAAACAGATATTTTGTGGGATGTATTTCTGTAAGTAGTGCAATTCACGGTTTTGCTTCTCAATTAGTGGTAGTTTCTGAACGTTCTAACACTTGAATAAAATAGACTTCGTACCCAACGACCTTAAGAACCCAGTCCGTAAGTTTCGGGTCCAGAAGACAGATGAACATGGCGGGTTCTGTTTAAAGGAATGGAGGGAGAAGAGTATGCACATCATATACCACTACCCTGTTATAGTCCGAATGATTTAAAGAAAAAACTAGATTAACTGATAAAATCCGAGCTGTAATAGATATCACTCATGTCATCGTTGATGCAAAATTACAGTACTCTGACGTTCTTAAATACTTACAGCGAGAATCTATCCCTGTAACACCCCGTCCCCTTCCTCCTCCTCCTCCACCACCACCTCCTTCTAGTATGGCCCATAGACCAATTTATGGATCAAAATACCCCCCCCCTTTTCCCTCCAGCCTCCCACTGAAAAATTTGGGCTGTAGGACCATATATTTATGGTAAACGACACCTTTATCGGCGACTGCCTTGCCTTTTCCCGTGTAGTCGACTATGAGCAACCCCAATACAAAGTCCCCGGCTACTACTCCTCCATACCTCTCTACCACTCAAAGCTTATATCACCCACCCTCCTCACTTGTACTCTACCTCCAGACCAGTCAGACTCTAGCTCCTCCATGCAGAGCCCCCAAATCAAACCAGCGCGGTCTAGAAAGCCTATCGAGACCCCAAGAGGGACACAAGAAGATAGTCCTAAGACCGCTAAACTGGCCCCGAGAAGACCCGAAACGCCAGGGGAATCTAAACCAGAAGGAGTCAGCCTTATGGCAGTAGGCTCTAGGGCGAGCGATTTGCCATCTCAGCAACTTGAAGCAGAGTTGGAGGTTGAGGAGACTGAAAGAACCCCAAGAGAGAAGTTTTTTTTCTCGGAAAAAGAAAGGCCGGAAGATGAGTTAGATTTTATAATTGCGGAGGTAATGAAGATGGGTGATCTCGTATGTCCCGTCTAAACACAAGTTATCACTCGGATACTGTACGCTCACATTCACATTACATAGCCGCTCGATGACGACCAATACACTCTAGGTATAGACCATGGAGATAAGAATTCATTCGAAGAAAAATCTTCATCACACATTATAAAGAAGAGAAAGCCTACGCCATCGCCTAAAACTAAAAACCCAAAGTGGCAGGATAAATTCCAGTGTATGCACTCCAACGATAGCCAACAAAGTAGAACAAACCCAAACGCAAGAACAATTGAGGTCGTAAGTGATAAAGTAAAAAAATTACATTTCTAGAACGAAACTAATGAGTGTTTGTTTATTGATAGTTATCGGAGATGCAAAAGTACTACGAGATGATCAAGGACCCATGGAGGTCGATTAGTTATCGGAAGGGAATCAATACGTTGAAGAAGCAAGAAAAGAAGATCTTTTCTGCCAGTGAGGCGAGATTGTGAGCCTTTTGCCCCTCCCAATTCTGTGGTTGTTCCTGTCTCCCATTACCCTTGCCCTAGTTGTCTAAATTTCTTTTTTCCCCTTCCCCCTTTAGCCTATTATACGTATTAGACTTATATAGTAATATGGGTGTTAGATTACCGATGATTGGGGATAGCCTTGCACAAAAGATTGAGGAGATTGGTAAGTTCTTTAGGGGTGGGTCGTAGATAGGTGGAATTGACTGATAGGGTAGTGAAAACTGATCATTTAAGGAAACTGGAATATGCGCAATTGGAACCTGGAGATATGGCTCTAAAGTTATTTTTGGGAATTTACGGCGTTGGGTATGTACACCATTTTGGAGCACCAGCCATCATAACCTCCCTAAGTACACTTTGTTAACACCAGTAGTCCCTCCCTTGCATCTCAGTGGGTTCAAGCCGGCTATAAAACGCTCCAAGATCTTCTCACCAACGCACGTCTCTCAACCTCCCAAAAGGTCGGGATAGACCACTACGATGACTTCACCGCACGGATTCCACGGGCAGAAGTCAAACGACACGGTGATGTTGTCATGGAAACTGCAGTTAAATTAGATCAAAATCTACAGCTAGAGATAATGGGAAGCTATCGCCGCGGCGCTAAGGATTGTGGAGATATTGATATTATGATCACGAAGGAAGGAGCTAGTGCACATGAGATTAGTGGCCTACTTAGTGAGCTTGTTGAACGGTTAGTCGAGATAGAGTTTTTGATGTGTGGGCTTGCGACACCCCGTAGTCGAGATGGTGGCTCTAAATGGCACGGTGCGTCAAAGCTTCTAGATATTCCTCAATGGAGACGCATAGATTTACTTGCAGTCCCATGGGACGAGCGAGGCGCGGCGTTGCTTTATTTCACGGGAAACGATATCTTTAATCGTTCAATGAGACTGCTAGCAAGTAAGAAGGGATACGGGTTGAATCAGAGAGGGCTGTTTAAGGATATTATGAGGGGTCCTGAGAGGCAAAAGTTGAATAAAGGAACGAAAGTCGCAGGGGAGTCTGAAGAGCAGATCTTTAAGATTTTGGGAGTGCCTTATAGGAGACCAGAAGAGAGAATTTGCTGAATATGCAAGGCGGATGGGGTAATGTTTTAGATGTATACTAGTGCTTAGTATCATGTGTTTTAGTACGGAAAATGGAAAGGCACCTGTTTGATTCTTCCTTATAGATCTCGGATAAAGTAACTAATAAGAGGTGGTAATATCCTTAGAGAACTTCTACTTTGTAGTTTTAGAAGTTTCTATAGTGAAAAATGATAGCTACATGTAGTAATTGGTTACCATTTAAATATAAACACGAAATACATTCTTTCACTAAAGAAAGCTAAAACTTAATTTCCTGAATGTACTAACACCTAATTTTATCTCTGGTATAGCGCTTTAAGATTCCTCTTGAATATTTTTATGCAAGGAACCGCATATACGGAGGCCTATAGCGGACAATCCGCCACGCAATGAAAAATGTGAAAACTGAATAATGAAAATTGAAAATTGAAAATTGAAAATTGAAAATTGAAAATATACAAAATTGAAAATATATAAAGATACTGTTTGTTTAATAGAAAATTTAGACTTATTGTCCACATGCTAGTAATTATGGAACGAAAAACTAAATATAAAGAGCTTTGAGTCCTAAAACCAGTCAGTTTTATAGTACTCGTACAAGTTTAAATATGTATATGTTTACTAACCTGTATAATAAACAACTAGGATGCATTTCTGGTTCCTGAACGATTTCGTTTGAAAGCTCGTGTTTGTGGCCGGTTTAACAATTGAATTTGAGGTTCTTTTGGAGGTGATGATGAATTAATTAGTTCAGAATGTAAACGCTAATAAAATTAGCTTTAGAATATAATCCAAAATTAGAATTAATAATACTTTTTGCGTACTATCTATGTTTAAAGCAAGTTCAGTTGCCGGTAAAGTTGAAATCTCTTCAATCTCAGAATCTTCACTTTTATCAGTTAGTATTGGCAATTCTGGAAGTTCACTAGTTTCAGAGCCACTAGTTTCAACTGCTAATGTTTCTTCTGATAAACATAATCCAACTCGTTCAGTCGATTGACTTTGTCGTCCACGTTGAACTACCGTAGAACTGTTTGCAGCTATAGCAATTGGAAATGGCGTCCGACCAGGAGTGTCTAACTCTGTTTCTTCCCCACTATATGATTCCAAAAGTGGAGATGAAGAAAGAAAAGAATACTCCATTACAAGAAACATAATTGGGATAGTCGACGATATGGCTTTAAATTTTGTTGTATTCGGAAAGTACTGATTTATTAAAGTACGGAGTGTACTTTCTTGATGGTATTCGTTTTCAGGTAAACGATCACCACCTGCTCGCTTATTCCAAGATGTAAATAAATAAACACGTTCAATATAAGGAACTACATATAGTTAGATTGACCAGCATTTTAATAAATAAATAGATTGAACTTACTTAGTGGAGGCTCAGAATTCCATAAAGGTTGACCAAATTCTTGCCATAATCCAGTCTTACGAAGAATATAAGACTCAAGAAATCCACTCCAAGCATAAATACCAGGACCAATTGATTGATCTAGTAATTCATCAGAAGGCCGCCATATTTCTGTACCATTCAATTCTTCAAATTTTTTGCCATTTTGAAGTCGATAAAGAAGCTTTAACCGTCGCTCAAAAACAGGAATAGGAGTAGTAGAAATCTGTGGAGATGAATGATTAAAAGCAGGTATATTGCCACTTCCTTGTTTTCGTTTTGCGGAAAACCCTTTACTAGAAAGATTAAGAGACCGAGAATTTCCTGACTTTGCTGTATTAATAGCATTCTCAAGTAAGGAATAGGTTGAAAATCGTTGAGAGTTGGTAATTGAAGTTGAAGATAGTTCGTTACTACCTTTCGATTTGTGTGTAGCTTTGGAATAATCGCTTAGTAGTTTTTGGTTTGGAATGGACTCTGGTAATTGGTTTTGTTGGAGAACAGACAGTGATGTGGATGGTAGAAATGGTAAAATGGGTAAAGCTGGTAATTCTGACGGTAATGAAGTTTGTGTAATTGTTTTTAGTTGCTCAAATGGCCTAATTTGGCAACAACCGGGACATCGTTGTTCGGTACAACCTTCGGGATAATTTTGGGGATTTGGGCGGGGAGCAAGTGGATATTGTCCAATAAATTTTTCTTTTAATTGCCAGCAACGATTGCAGTATGGATCATTAGGGCGTGGGGGAGATAAAAGTATATTTGTTGTGTGAGAAGACATTATTGGTGATAGATAATTGTAGAATAATTCAGCCGTAGATATTTTCTTTATATAAAGTATAAACCCATACTTTATTTTCTTCAAATCTTATAACCAGCCTTTACAACATGTCTTCCGCTATTGATCAACTAGTTCCTTACCAACACATACTTTGGTCATGGTACATTGTCTTAAATTATACCGTTGATGAGACAATCACACTACTTCAAACTACCTATCCCGCAATACTTGCATACCGATCATCTACAAGCAATACAAGTAAATTTCCATCCAAAAGAACTTTAGAGCGGGCTTTCAATATTTGGGGCTTCCGTAAATATGAGCTTTCAGTCACTCAAAACAATGAGATTCTATTAAGACTATGGGTCTTATTCTATGATTTTGGCTTGAATGACTACAATATTCTACGGTTTTTAAACCGTGAAGAATACTATATTGAGCCTAAAACGTTAGTTCGTCTAAAATAATTAATATAAGTTAGTGTCGGCTGCTAATACTCCATTAGGCTAGTCAGGCTTCGTCTATCAGTTGGAATGCGTCGACGTACCGAACGGCACAATTTTGAAGTGCATAATGCACTCATGCGGATAGCAATTGAAGAACAGCTAGTTTCGGGACAAACTGCTTTATATGGTCGACGACTCACCTACCAACGCTTAAAGCAGTGTGGTATACCAGTTGCTCGAGATCGCATGTTTGAAATTTTACGTAAAATCGATCCATTAGGAATTGCCGAGAGACCTTTTGGCTTGCCACGTACACCTAGAGGCATTTATAGAGTTCCAGGCGTCAATTGTGTGTTGTCAGTTGATGGACATCACAAGATGAGTGAGTATGGTATAGAAGTATATGCAGGAATTGATGCATATTCACGGTAAGTCTCACCATTTTATAATTATAGATCAAAGCTAACTCAATAGATATATAACATGGATACATGTAGGCATTTCCTGTCGTACAGGTATTGCAATTCTGAAACAATATCTTGATATTATTTCTGAGTCAAATGTTTTACCTCGTTCTATACGGTCAGATAGAGGTACTGAGACAACAATGATGGCTAATGCACATTGGCAACTACATCGTGCTGAAAATCCAAATATTCAATTAAATGAAGTATACTGGTATGGAACTTCTACGTCAAATCAGAAAATTGAATCTTGGTGGCGAGGAATGAGCAAAAGTCAAACGGTTACATGGAAATCATTCTTTGATAGTTTACGGGATACAGGACAGTATACTGGAAGTTGGGCAGATCAAATTGCTATGCTTTATGTTTATTTCCCAATGGTGCGTGAAGAGATCTATGCATATGTTTCAGTATGGAATACCCACAGGATTCGGTTTCAGAAGAATCGTCCCAATCTTCCAGTTGGACAGCCAGTTGTTCTTTATTTTACACCACCGGATGGTATACAAGATTATGGAACAATACCAAATCTCGAATTATTGGAAAGACTTAAATTGGATGTGGCCAACTATGGTATAAGTTCTATACTTTTATATATATATATATACTAACAATGATTAGATCAACATGAATATCTTCCACTTGCTACAAGTACTTGGTGCAAAAATGAACTTCTAAAAATAGGAGTTACTGATCCTATACGGTATTCCTCGGTTTTTCCAAATGGTGATAATATTCCCCTACATCGAATTGCTTATTTGTATCTTCGTAATGCTGCTGTGCTATATGTAGATACTTATGGATTACCATTAGAACTTTGTAAACAGCCAAAAAGTACGTACAACTGGTCAGCATCAGTTGAGCCAGTTGAATTAATACTGGACGAAGATTTCACGGAGGGATCGGGGACGCAAGGGTGAGCCTTATCGTGACTCATGCAAGGAGGGAGGTAGGGTAACAGGTGTCGAAGGTGGGGAACAAAGGCATTGTGCGAAGCGGGGATTTTGTATAAATAGGGAGCGTTGCTCCCTCTCTGTAATAGTTTTCTCTCTTCTTTCTTTACGCAACGTTTCTTCAGTTAGAATCAATACAATTTTCTCTCTTCGCTGTCTCTCCGCTGTTTCATCGCTTCGCGATCGCTGAACCCACTTCATACTTCACAAACCTTTGGTATTTTGCTTGTAACGGATAGTTACCTTGCCATCGAGTTAGTTGTATCCTGTGGTTACGCTGCCCTCACGCTGTCCCCCTTGAAAGAAGATAATAATCTTGATATGTTTGATAGTGAAAATAGTTCTGTATCAGATAATGAACGCATGGACACTGATTATGAATAAAGAAATAGATTGTAATAGTAAAATAAAAACTGCTAGTATTCTTTATGGAAGACTTGGTCTTTCAAACTCATCGAAAAACCATGCTAAAAAACTATTCTAAACTGTTTTACAAAGTGTGTTATAGTGGCTTTGCCAGTAGGGTTAGTTGTTTAGAATAACGTGGATGGGAAGCTACCATGTAGAAGAGGAAGCGATGCTAGTGCTGTATATAACGTCACTTTAGACTTTAATAAAAATATTACCGGTTCACCACAAACAGAATATGTTCACTAGCGTTTGTTACGGGGACTTAGTCTCCCAAACTCTCTAGGGAACCACGTCAAGAAACCGCCCGAACCGCCCCATTCCCCGGCCAGGTTGGGTTTGCCTTTTAAAAATCCCTCATTAACCGAAATTTAACCTAATTAACTATAGTGGCTCCAACACATCAGCAAAAACAAAGATTCCGCCCCGCTCTCCTGGAGAGCAGGGCGACGATTTCGCAAATCTACTCTCCCACAGGTACTTTATGCTGCACGTCATCTCCGGGAGATCTCAGGGCGGACGCTAGCAGTCCGGGAGATGCCGGGAGAGTCTCAATAAGAGTAGAACAAAAAGTTGCGTCTAGAAGAGTCTCAATTCTCAATTCTCTATATTCTATCTAATCTATATACAAGAATATACCTGCTTTGCTGCCTCCCCGCTGCCCCCCCGCTTGCCCCGCCGCCTGCCTGCCTGCCTGCCTACCTGCCTGCCTGCCGCTGCTGCACTGGGAGGCAGCTCGACGTCCAGTTAACGCGTCGGACCAAGGGTGTTTGTACCTGAACGGGTAGATTGTTCGCTTGGTGGCCCGGGGGCTGCTGAAGGCTGCTGGAGGCTTGCTGGGGGTCCTGCTGCAGCTGTCGCGCTGTGTAAAAGTACACAAGCCCTTGCTCTAGTGGGGACAGCAGGTGATGTCTAAAGAGCTGGGACACTAAGGGCACATGGACTAGAAGACTGGGAAGACTGGTACTAGAGTAGGTACTTGGTAGTAAATACAAGTTGAAGGATAGAGAACTAAAACTAAGAACTGGGGAAATGGCTCAATACTTATAGTATGGCCGAAACATGAAAGGGAAGGGGCTGACACGCGTAGCGTGTCAGACTACATGAAACAAGAACATGATACGTGATATGAAACTAAGGAGATCCTGATGACGTGGCAAGCCACGTCATCCCATACATGAAACATAAATGAAACTAGACATGAAACTGATATGAAACGGGCAAGGCTGACTGGTGGTCGAGTGACAATTTGTGACCGAGTGAGAACTGATGATTTGTTGTTCTTGACAGTAGGTCCCTCTCCGAGGTTGTTAGTCCCTTAACAACTGGTTTTAGGGTTGCCGTCTGATATGCGTCTAACTTGACGCTTTTTGGTACGCTTGACTTTGCGTTTCTGGGGAAAGTAGTTGGCTCCTACTTTGGCGCTGTAATGTATGAGACATCCGTCATCGTAACAGGCAGTGAAGTGCATGCAGGCATGCTCGTGGTTGGCAGACTTTTTGACTTCGTCTGGCTTGGAGGGGAGAGTAGTGTTTTCCTGAGGTTGGGACATGTTGGGGGATAATGGGTTTTCTGGAGTACTTTTTTTGGTTCGTAAGACTTTCTTTCTGGTTCCGTGGAAGCGCGAGAGTTTAGTCTTTTATAGACGTTGGATTGTGAACTGGGCTGTGTGTATCTTGTTGTAAAAACGCAACACGGAATTGAAACAGGGTATGTTTCAAAGGACTGGGGAATGTGTATCTTGCCACAGGGGCTCAACACGGGATGAGACGGAACACGTCTCAAAGATAAGGAGTGTGTATCTTGCTTTGTTTTACAGAGGCTCAACACGGAATTGAAACAGGGTATGTTTCAAAGGACTGGGGAATGTGTATCTTGCCACAGGGGCTCAACACGGAATTGAAACAGGATGTGTTTTCAAAGGACGGGGAATGTGTATCTTGTTGTGAAACTCAACACGGAATTGAAACAGGGCGTGTTTCAAAAAACAGGGAATGTGTATCTTGCCGCAGAGGCTCAACACGGGATTGAAACAGGAGATGTTTCAATGGACAAGAGAATCCTGAAAAGGGGTAATAGTCGTTCTCAGGTACTATGACGCTGGTTGCTTCTATTGCTTTTTGATTCTTGGTGGTGGAGTGGTGGGTTGGTGATTGGCAACTAAAATTTCAAAAATTCTAGGTTTGTGAACCCGTGGGGGTTTTTTCTATTTGTTGGCTTCTTCGAGGGAAATGTTGACTTAATGGTTTGTAGGATGGAGAACTGTTGGCTTTGGGCTATGCTTGTTCCTTTGTTCCGTTCTGCCTTGCTTCATGCAACCAGCTGCTACTTTTACTCTCGTGTAGCTACGCCTGGCTTCATCTTCACAAGACGGTACTTGCATAGTTGAGTTCTTGCTTCCATCCTAGTTTCTTGGCTTGGAGGTTCGGTTGGCTGAGGCCTTCCTTCACCCCTAGGTCCCTCTCCGAGAATGCTCGTCCCCGAGCATTGGAGAAAAAATCGAGTATTGCTGCTTGAATGCAGCAAGACGAGAAAAAAAATTTTGATGACTGGGTGGAGGCTTTTGACAGGGTTTTGCTGGCTTATTCGAGGGCTTTAGCCACTTGAATTTGGGAGTTTGTGTTGGATTTTGGAGGAGTAGGAGAGGCTTGGTCGGTGGGTTCGCTTCCTTTGTTGATGACTGGGTGGGTGTGTATCTTGCTCGTGGTGCTCAACACGGAATCGAGTGTTGGGTACTCGAAATAGTTATGGCGTGGTTCAGTGACTGCACTTTTTTTATACTACTTTTCTTCAGGACTGTGTCTCTGAATATTGGGTAGGCTTCCAGTGGGTACTGCTTGACAGGATTTGGTAGACGTGGGGATGAGAGGTTAGGTCCCTCTCCGTGAGAAGGACGAAGTCCTTGGTAATGTTGACTGGTCTGAGAGGTTAGGTCCCTCTCCGTGAGAAGGGCGGAGCCCTTGGTATTGTTGACAGGGAGTTTTGGCTGGTGGGGTAGAGAAGGAGATTTCTCTAGTTGGTGATGAGACACCAGGTGCTGTCATGCTGGTAGATCCTTCAAAGTGTAAAAGTACACAAGCCCTTGCTCTAGTGGGGACAGCAGGTGATGTCTAAAGAGCTGGGACACTAAGGGCACATGGACTGGAAGACTGGGAAGACTGGAACTAGAGTAGGTACTTGGTAGTAAATACAAGTTGAAGGATAGAGAACTAAAACTAAGAACTGGGGAAATGGCTCAATACTTATAGTATGGCCGAAACATGAAAGGGAAGGGGCTGACACACGTAGTGTGTCAGACTACATGAAACAAGAACATGATACGTGATATGAAACTAAGGAGATCCTGATGACGTGGCAGGCCACGTCATCCCATACATGGAACATAAATGAGACTAGACATGAAACTGATATGAAACGGGCAAGGCTGACTGGTGGTCGAGTGACAATTTGTGACCGAGTGAGAACTGATGATTTGTCGTTCTTGACACGCTGGGGGTCCTCTGGGGGTCACATTGACGCGTCAGACATGAGGTGTTCGTACCGGTACGGCCGCTGGGGGGGGGGCTACTACTGGCGGTGTTATCAGGCGTTGTTCTCAATAGTTAGTATAGGATCATAGAGTGGTAGTGAGTAGGTGGGGGGTGCTGGGGGAGGGGTTGCAGGCGCGTTCATGTGGTACGGCTGGGTAACACCAGCACCTCTCCAGGAGACTGGGGGTGACGGTCCCTCGCCCGGGTGCTGAGGGGTCGGCAGCGCTCTCCAGGAGAGCGGGGCGAACTTTCTCTGCCTGGGCGACGAAAATCTCCCGGAGAGTTTTTTTTTTTTTGCTGATGCAGAACTCTGGCAGTTATCTCCCATTGAAGCGATTTCTTCACCAAAAATCAGGCCCGAACCTGGCTGGAGTGAGTTTATTGGCCGAGGAACCGCCCCGAATTGCCCCATGACAAACACTATTTATTTCTATGCACATTCAGCTCAAACAGCTTTGGCTTTACCATTATAGCAACTTTGCCATCATAGTATGGATAGCTTTTGTCTCATTATAGCCTAGTTACAGATAAGATTCTAGGTACAAATAAATAAAGCAGCTGATCGGGCAGCAAGCAAATAGAGTATATAGAGATTTATTGTAAATAGACTGTATAAAATCCATTAACAAAATAAATTCTATTGCAAAAGTTACAACAAAAGGAAACGTAAGTGTAACAGAACTGAGAATCTCCTAAACAATCTCTAGGCAGTTATATAGCGTTCACAAAAGTTCTAGACTGTCTCTAAACCAAGTTTAGTACATTTTCAGAACCATATATGCCATTTCGGGATCCTTCTAAAACTTATATACGACGTCCCCAAATCACGTAACTATATTCCAGTTTCAAGGGGGACAGCGTGAGGGCAGCGTAACTACAGGATACAACTAACTCGATGGCAAGGTAACTATCCGTTACAAGCAAAATACCAAAGGTTTGTGAAGTAGGAGGTGGTTTCAGCGATCGCGAAGCGATGAAGCAGCGGAGAGGCAGCGAAGGAAGAAGTTTGTATTGAGTTTAACTGAAGAAACGTTGCGTAAAGAAAAGAGAAAGAAAACTATTACAGAGAGGGAGCAACGCTCCCTATTTATACCCAAAAATTCTCATTCGTACAATGCCTTTGTTTCCTTCCTTGATACTTGTTACCCTGCCTCCATCCTTGCATGAGTCACGACGAGACTCACCCTGGCGCCCCTGATCGATCCGTGAAATCCAGAGATACCAGCTTATGCATTAGGATTGAGTAGAGTTTCGGAAATTTCAGTGGTTCTTGATATTATTTAATAGTATTTAAAAACTATTAGTCTTTTCCTGATTCTATAGTCGGAAAATAAACGGAAATTAGGAGATAGAAAAAATTTCACAAAATTAATTATAAAGCAATTTGGAAATAAAATAAATACCGGAAAAAAATAAGCTCTAAAGCTTACATAAGCCACTCTCGGATATATTCGGTTAAATTACCCCTGAATTCTTTCAAACTTCCATCAACCGGAAACTAACAATCAACATGGAAACTTCAACCCAACCCAACTCGGAAACTCGCTTCGGTGAAAGTAGTAAGCAAGCAGCTGAACCTGGAGAAGTATTATATCTCGGAACTCGCTTTATTGATGGTAGTAAGCAAGTAGCTGAACCCGGAAAAGTACCATATGAGAGCTATCCTACTCTTCCTAAAAGATATCACCGGAAACTTTTACGGCAACAAAGAAGTGAACGAAAAAGGGAAAAAAGGCGGGAAAATATGCAAGATCGGAAACAAGCAGATCGGAGAACCGTTATTAGTTCAATTGATCGGGATCCGGATGGTAATATAAACAACCTAAATCTTGTCGGAAATTGATCTAACTTGGTAAATATAGAAATATCAAACGGAAATACTTTCATTATGTACCGCCAACGAGATACGGAAACTGCAACAAAAATGTTCGGTAAAGAATGGTCCTATAGTGACAGTATATGGGAATCTCGGAACTTCAAACGTATTATCGGGGATGCATCGAAAACCATATTTGTGGTTGATACGGAAACTCGAGAAATTCGGCTTATCTATAAAATCACGCTATTTCGGGATATGAGTACGGAACAGCTTCGGAGATTTCAATTCAATATCGATTATATCCGTCGGGATCAGATTTTTCACGCTAAAATCAATTGCAATCATGCACAAACCGGAGGAACCATGAAAGCACCTGATATCGGGCGGAATGGAAACCGGGTTTGACTTTGTGATTTATGCAAAGATACAAATGGATTTCACCTTAACGGTTATCGAACACTTTTCGAGTGCAATGCAGTTCCATCGGAATCTTGGGTTGAGTTTTCTAGAAATGGCACCCGCATTTTTCCGGGAACGTCAACAACAAGTTCGGGAGCTTCAGTTACCACTTCTCGGAGTTGATTACGGAAACGATACCGGAATATTCCTTCAAAAGGAGTATCTTTTCACTCCACAAGTTGCTTATACCTATGGTGGCTTTCGGAATAAATCGCATCGGGACAATGATATATCACGGTATACATGCGGGATATGGGCTCCGGTACGGGAAAAAGATGGAAAAATCGTTACTATAGAAAAAGATGGGTTTAATTCTTATGGGCATTTCTTTTACTGTAGTGTTTATAAAACACTAATTGATTTCAGTACTATTGATGGAATAACGGAAATAGTTTGGTGTGGTCCGGAAGACGATCACGGTACAACAACAGGAGGATTCGGAACGGGATTCACTCGGTATGCTACAACATGTCAAGTTAATAAGCAGTTAAATGATAGGGTACAAAAGGCACTGAAAGTAGGAGTTGCTAGGGTCAAAGATAATGTAGTTAGGCTACAAATCTCGGAAATAGTTAGAAATTAGTTTAGAATTAGCAAAGTAACTAAAACTGTGTATGCAAGTAAACCGGAAATGGAAAAAATCAATAAAAACGGAAAATATTGTATGGAACAATATCGGAAATCGGGATTAAAGTAAGAAGAAAGAAATTATATATATTAACTATTTGGATTAAAGCAATATGGAAAAAATATTATAAATATTGGAAATGGAAATATATATAAACTTTTAACTTACTTGGAATTGGAATTAGGAATAACGTTGTTTACTTCCATAGTGTAATATTGAGATGATTTGGAGCGGTTCTTGGGCCAATAGACCTGCTCCAGTCCGGGTTTGGGGCCTGATTTTTGCAGAGAAAATCGCTTCAATGAAAAATTACCGGCGGAGCCCTATTGGGCCTATGGCAGTTAATTAGGTTAAATATTTATTAATGGAAAGTTTTTAAAGAGTAAACCCAGCCTGGCCAGGGAATTGAAGGGTTCGTGGCAGTTTCTTGACACAGTTTCCCAGTTAGTTTGGAGGACTGACTCCTTTATAACGAACACTAGAATTGTTTTAATAGTACAATAACTGGCAGAGTCTGTTGGGGCAGCTGTAGTATTCATTTTGGGACATTTTGTAACAGTTCCTGAAATTATGATCCTGTTTAGTGTTCGTCATGGGGCGATTCAGGGCCGTTTCTGGGCTAATTGTAAAAACCGATCACCTATTGGGGAACAGCAGGCGATAATCACAAGACAGGGCTAGTATCGAGAGACTAGGAACTCAAGGACAAGGTAGGTATGGTAACAATATAAGTTGTTGCGTGAAGAACTACTAACTAACAGAGATGCGTCCCTTTTATACCCTTTCTGGAGGGACGCTGAAATCAACAATGAGACAATATGAAACTGAAGGAGCGACCTCCTTCTACATGGAACTATAGACGTCTCGTCTCGCGGCGTACTTCTTATACGAATTAACGATAACAGGAATCCTACGAGATATGAAACGATATATGAAACAAGGAGATAAACAAGGCAGACTAGGAAATGGGTGTTCTTGACAGTAGGTCCCTCTTCAAGGGCGAAGTTCCTACAAGACCGGGGTCTGGTTTTGTTGCCTGAGGCGGCGTTGGGTGTTGCGGCGGTGGCGAGCTCCTTTGGAGAGCTTGCGCTGGGGCTTGGGGAAGTAGTTGGCTCCTATTTTCGCACTATAGTGTACCAGACACTCGTCATCGTAACAGGCAGTGAAGTGCATGCAGGCATGTTCGTGGCTGGCAGACTTCTTATCTTCGTCCGGAGTAGTACTTTCTTCGGGCTGTTGGAAACTAACCCGGGGTTTGATGTTTCCCCAGGAGTCGTAGGAGTTGGCGGTGGAGGGAGCAGACTCAGCTGCTGGCGGGGCGTAGGCAAGGGGGACAAGCTCGGCTCTTTCCCCGTGAGCTTTGAACATGGGAGAGAAGGGGGATTCTTCTTTGGTGCGAGGGGTGATGTGTCCTTCCTGGACAGCTTGGTTGGTGAGTCGGGTGATGAGGTCCAGCCTCTCTTTCTGTAATTCTTCTTTCTCGGTCTGTAGACGCTTCTCATACTGGGCGTTGAGAACTGCGGTTCCCGAGATGATGGTAGAGACGTTTTTGGTTATATTGCCAACCTCTTGGACCATTTCGATGAGGCCAGGAGGGGGGGATACTGGTGCTGGGGGAGTTGGTGATACGACGTAGGGGGACGGGTGTTCGTCCTCGCACTCGCAACTATGTCTGGAGCTTACGCTCATGGGGCTGGTGGGTTGGTGGTCGGGAATGGTGGAGGCAGGGGACGAGGCAGCAACAGGGTGTCTTTCCTGGCAATCTTCGCAATACGGGTCTTCGAGGATTGGGATCGTTGGTTGGGTACTGGCAGCAGTGATTGCTATTTCGAGTTTGCTATAGTCAAGGGTTCCGTCCTCCTTGATGAGTGGGGAGAGTGGTGTTTCGGCGGGGACGTTGATTCTGGCTTTGATGAGGGTTATTTGTTGCCCCAAGGCAGCGCCTGTGGTGGCAAGTACATTGGCATGGTAGGTGTTCATTTCCATGGTGGCTTCGAGTAACCGGCACTCGAAGATACGGAGGGCTTGGGGGAAAGCTTTGAGGGATTGGGCGGCCACTTCGTAGTCGCGTTTGGCGAATTCTAATTTGGTACGGAGGAGAGTAATATGGTTATGAGTGCTTGGGCTAATGGAGGTACCATTGACGGTAACCTTAACGGTGGGAACGGGTGCGACGTATAGAGACATTTTGGTTTGTGGGGGATGGTTTGTGTGGGTAGCGGTGGTGGAATTCGTGGACGAGAGATTGGGAGTTTTCGAAATTGGAAGCAGGGTACCACTCTTGGTCGTGTTCTTTTGAGTAGCCTTTCCACTGGGCGCGGTAGTAGAGTTTGTTGCGAAGGAGTTTGGAATCGATAACCTGATCGATTTCGAATTCTTCGTGAGAGTTGACGATAATTGGAGGGGGAGGAGGCTGGATATGACCGGGTATTGGTTCTGAAGAGGCTGTTGGTTCGAGAAGACTGATGTGGAATGTTGGATGGACTTTCATGGAGGGAGGAAGGTCCAATTTATAGGCACGGGTACCTATTCGCTCAAGTACGGAGAATGGTCCTAGACGCTTGAAGTCCAGCTTGCCGGAGGGTCGTGTGGTGTTGATGTTTCGTCTGAGTAGCCAAACTTTGTCTCCTGGTTTCAGGATAGGGTCGGGTGACCGATGTTTGTTTGACTGTTCTGCTTGTGATTCTTGGCTGAAACGGATTTCGTCGCGGAGTGAGTCATGTAGTGTTTGTAACTGTTTTGTGTATGACTCGACCTCAGGGGCTTGTGTGACGGGGGCTTGTAGGTTTAGATGGTGTTTTGGGTGGTAGCCATAATTGGCAAAAAATGGCGAAACTTTGGTGGTGCTTGAGGTTGTGTTGTTGTAACAGAATTCGGCGGTGTTTAGAAGTTCTGCCCAATTGTCTTGTTGATAGTTGACATAGGCTCGGAGGTACTGTTCTAAGATGGCGTTGACTCGTTCTGTTTGTCCGTCGGTTTGGGGGTGGAATGCCGTGCTCAGGTTACTTTTGATTTCGAGTTCCTTGGTTAATTCTTTCCAGAGGTTTGAGGTGAACAGTGAGTCACGGTCGCTTGTGATGTCGTCTGGTAATCCATGATGTTTGAAAACGTGTGTCATGAATAGTTTTGCGAACTGTTGGGCTGTAAGGGATGCTTGGCAGGGCACAAAATGTGCCATTTTTGTAAGGCGGTCTACTACCACCCATAGAGCATCGTGTCCTTGGGACGTTGGCAGTCCCGTGATAAAGTCCATGGACAGTGATCGCCAGGGGCGGTCAGGGGGTTGTAGGGGTTTGAGTAATCCGAAAGGGGCGTGTCTGACTGGTTTGATGCGGGCGCACGTGTCACAGTGGTTAACGTATTTTGTGACGAACTTTCTCATTCCTGGGAAATAGTAGTCTCGTGTGATTAGTTCGAGGGTTTTTTCACGACCGGGGTGTCCTGCGGCCGGGTTGTCGTGGATCTGTTTCATGATTTGGAGGCGAAGTGGGGTATTGTCAGGGATCCAGATGAGGCCATCGTACGTTAGTAGGTTATCTTGCATGGAGCACAAGCCTAGTGCAACGTCTTTTGATCTGGTGACACCACTTTTCAAGTTTTGGATTACTTGGCGTGTTAGGGGATCGTTTTGTAGTTGTTTCTGGATTTCTTCTTTAATGGTGTTGTCGGTGGCTGTATTTGTGATGGTGGCGCTTAGTTGGAACTTGTCGGGTTTCAGGAGTGTTTGTTTGAGATGTAGGTCCCCCTTTTGAGGCAGATCTCCTGATCGCCTGGTTAGAGCGTCGGGTTTTTGTCCTTGATCGCCGGGTCTGTAGGTGATGACGAAATTGTAACTTCCAAGGGTTTCGGCCCATCGTGCTTGTCTTCTATTTAACTCTTTGGTTGTCATGAAGTATTCCAGGTTTTTGTGGTCGCTGAGTACTTTGATTTGGTGTTGACTTCCTTCCAGGTACTGTCTCCATTCTCGAAACGCTGAGACTATGGCAAGGAGTTCCTTGTCGTGGATTTCATAGTTGATTTGGGCTGCGTTCATTTTCTTTGAATAGTACGCGATGGGGTGGAGGATTCCCTCGTTGTTAGTTTGGGAGATTACTGCGGCTATTACGTAGTCCGAGGCGTCGGTTTCTACCGTGATTTCTTTTGACGGGTCGAAGTGTTGGAGGATTGGAGCTGTGGTAAAAGCTCTTTTGAGTATGTCGAATGCTTTTCTTGCTTCCGTGTTGAACTCGAATTTGACGTCCTTTTTGAGGAGTTGTGTTAACGGTTTACAGATGTTGCTATACTTGTTGATGAAGCGTCGATAGAAGTTGGCGAATCCTAAGAAAGCACTGGGCCGATAAGTGGACTGAGGCTAGGTCGGGCCATTCGGTTATGGCTTGGATTTTCTTGGGGTCCATGAACACGCCTTTGGGAGATACTATGAAACCGAGGTATTCTATCTCTTCCTGGTGGAAATGGCACTTAGAGGGTTTGAGGTTGACTCCAGCATTACGAAGTTTTTTCATAACCTGGCGGACTTGGCTGACATGGGACTTCATGTCTTCGGAATAGATGAGGATATCATCTAGGTAGACGATACAGAAGACGTCTAGGAACTCGGACAGGATCTCGTTGATCCATGCTTGGAACGTGGCAGGAGCATTGGTGAGTCCGAAAGGCATGACAGTGTATTCGTAAAGGCCGTAGCGTGTTCGAAATGCTGTTTTCCATTCGTCCCCTTCTGCTATTCGGATGTGGTGGTATCCTTCTCGGATGTCTAATGACGTATAGACCTTGGCTGACTTTAGACGGTCTAAAGCTTCGTTGATTAGTGGCAGGGGATACCGGTCTTTAACGGTGACGGCGTTAAGTCCGCGGTAGTCGACACACAGCCGCATTGATCCATCTTTTTTTTTTACAAATAGAATGGGTGCTCCGGCTGAGGAAGATGAGGATCTAATCCATCCTCTCTTCAGGTAGGTTTCCAGGTATTCGCGTAGGGTTTTTAACTCTGCTTCTGACAATGAGTACAGTTGCTTGAATGGCGGGGTAGTTCCTGGCATGAGGTTGATCTTATGATCTGCTTGGCGACGAGGAGGCGGGTCGGTAGGTTCGCGCTCGTGAAATATATCAAGGAAATCGTGGTATTCGACGGGTAGAAGGTTTTTTGCTTCTGGGGACTTGGCTGGGGGTTGAGTATCCTTTCTCATGTATTCGTATTTGTCCGAAGCACAAAGTTCTAATGCATGATCGATTTCTCGGATGGTGAGGAGGCAGGGTTCGCCTTGTTTCGCAGATCGTTTAAACGCAGCTGCTCCTACTAGGCTTATATCTGCAGTCCTGAGGTGTTGGATGATTGCAGGTTTTTCAGGAAGGGCTTGGACGACACTTGGTACGTTAAGGCATTCTTCTTGACAAGTTTTGGACGTGAAATTGACTTGGTGTTCTTTCCACATAATTTCCGGGTTATGTTTCTTGAACCAGGGGATTCCTAGGATTACTGGGTAATGTCCTAGTTTAGTGACTTGGAGGGTTTCCGTTTCTTGGTGGTTTCCTATTTTTATAGGTAGTTTGACTTGGTGAGTGATGGTGCCGCTTTGGGAGGTTGATCCATCGATAAGGGTAAGTGGCTGGGCCACTTTCTTGGCTTGGACTGGGAATTGTTTTTGATTGGCGAAACTGCGGTCAATGAAGTTTCCAGTTGCACCGCTATCTAGCATGGCAAAGGTTTCAATGACTTGGTTTCCGAGGTTGATTTGTACCGGGAGGATGAGGTGGTCGTCTAGGGCGTGTTTTGGAGGGATGTCAGAAGAACAGGACAGTCCAGCTGTACTGAATGACGTATGGTTTTCGGGGAGGTTTTGGAGTGGGGCGAAGCGTGATGGTTTGGCAACTCCGGGAGGTTCTTTTGCCAGGGGTAGGTTGCGCTTTACTCCTGGTCTTCCTCGTTTCCCGATTCTTCGAGGTTTTGTGAGGAGGTACCGGCTAGTCTTCTGGGCTTTGGTTTCCACGTTTTTTCCGGGCATTTATCTGCCATGTGGTTGGGTTTTCCACAGTACATGCAGAGGTTGTTTTCGAACCGTCTCTTTTTTTCCTTGTCGGTAAGTGGAAGGAATTTCTTTTTTCTAGAGGCGTCCAGGTCCATGGGATCTCCTGGAGGTAATTCTGTGGTGGTGGCTGGGGTTGGACTTGGATTGGGTGCAAATGTCCCATTGGTATGTCTGGGAACGTAGGGCTGAGTATAGGTTTTCGCGGTAGACGCTTTGGGTGCGTGACTGTCCCACTTGGTGGTGCGGACTTTGCTGGCTATTATTTCGTTGTCTAGGTTGATGCACAGTAGTGCGAATTCTCGTAGTGTTGCGGGTTTGTTGATGATGGCGGTTAACTTGGCCCTTATGTTCCGGGCTAGTCCATCGTAGAACTCGTCTTTTAAGGCTTCCTCATTCCATCCTAGTAAATCCATGTCGGTCTGGAATTTGGTCCAGTATTCGTTTACTGTTCCGGTCTGGCATAGGTTTCTGATTCGTTGTTTGGCGGCTTCTTTGGTATCTGCTTCGCCAAAAGCTTTCTTGAGGGCATCCTTAAATGCATCCCAGGTGGTGTGTGTTTTGTTTTCGAGAACTGAAAACATCCAGGACCCTGCTTGGTCCTTCATTTTATTGCTGGCGTATATGAGTTTTTGCATATCTGTGGCGTCTGTGTATTCTGTGAACTTATTTTCGCACTGTCGTAACCACGTGCGAATTTTTGTGGGTTCGCCTTTGAATTCATCGGCGTCTGGTATTTTCATTGTTCGTGGCTTGTTATTTTTTGTTGCTGCTACTTGTTCGAGCAGTTGAATTAGAGCGTCGTTGCTCATCTGGACCGGATTGCTACCGCCTGCGGTAGTTTCTGCTGATGAAGACATTCTGTTGTCGGGTTGGAACAGGGTTTCTGGGGTTATTGGTCTGGATTGGGGATCTGGAGTAATGGGGCTGGTTGCCCTATCTGGTACTTCCTGTAATAAGGGTCCGAAAAGGGTATCTAGATTAAATGATACGTTTTGATCCAGATTGAAGACTATCGGGTGCTGCGTAGGGTAGACGCAACAAAGTGTAAAAACCGATCACCTATTGGGGAACAGCAGGCGATAATCACAAGACAGGGCTAGTATCGAGAGACTAGGAACTCAAGGACAAGGTAGGTATGGTAACAATATAAGTTGTTGCGTGAAGAACTACTAACTAACAGAGATGCGTCCCTTTTATACCCTTTCTGGAGGGACGCTGAAATCAACAATGAGACAATATGAAACTGAAGGAGCGACCTCCTTCTACATGGAACTATAGACGTCTCGTCCTGCGAGGCGTACTTCTTACATGACCAATGATAACAGGAATCCTACGAGATATGAAACGATATATGAAACAAGGAGATAAACAAGGCAGACTAGGAAATGGGTGTTCTTGACACTAATAGACCCGCTCCGGCCCAGTTTCGGAGCCTGATTTTCGGTATAGGAATTGCCTCAATGTAGGGATAACTGGCGGGGCCCAGTTGGGGCCACTGCAGTTAATTAGGTTAAATTTCGGTTAATGGGGGATTTTTAAAGGGCAAACCTGACCCGGCCGGAGAATGAGGTGGTTCGAGGCGGTTTCTTGGTGCGGTTCCCTGGAGAGTTTGGGGGACCGAGTCCCCTGTGACGAACACTAATCCTGCTCCATCTTGGGTTCAGGAGCAAATTTTGACCGAAAAAACCCATCTCGGCCGGGACGGTTCCTGGCCGGGAATGGGTTGAGATGATTCTCTACTGGGGGGTCCTATTTCTGCGCTACTATGCATATACTACCATTCATACTCTATTTATACGCCTTCCATATGCTTCCCACAGTGTTTTAGAACTTAATTGCAGCCCTCAAACGCTATATATATCAATTTTGCTCTAACTGGTGCTCTAATATGCATAGTCCTCCTCATATTTTTTGCTCAAAATCTGGAACCATACCGCACTGTAGAGCTGTTTGGAGCGGTTTCTTGGCGCAGTTTTCCGGGGAGTTTGGAGGACCGAGTCCTCCATGATGAATGCTAGGCTGTTCTTCTAGTAGAATCCTAGGGATAGTATATAGAAGGTCCTAGGAACAGCATATAAAGAGTTTCAAACACAGTCTAGTAAAGCTATAAAACTGTTGACGGACTGCTTAGAGTGTTCTTGAGCCTGGCTTGTTCCCATTCCTTTTTGACATGACTTTTGCAATTGAATTCATGGCTCAATATTTCGTATGATTTATATACAATATACATCTATATTCCTGCTTGCTGCCTGCTGTCCCATTCATAGCTTTCTTTGTATCGGAGACACTGTTTCTTGTCGGACAATGGCTGGGCAAAGAATGTTCATACCAAAACGAATATATTGTTCACTTCATATGGAAAGAGTTTCCTAGAGGGTTGCTGCTGCTAGAGAGGTTGCTACTTATGGGTTCTGCTTCTTGAGTCCTAACAGACACATCAAACATATTCGGCCTTTAGTTAAATAAATAATATTCGTACCTGAGCGCGTAAATTGTTCACTTTATATGAGGAATCTGCTTATTCTCCTACCAGAGGCTTGCTGCTGCTGCTGCTGCTGCTGCTACTGTTCGTAGTGCTGTAATTTGACAGTGCTTATGTGGTTTAAGCTTTTGGGCGCAACAATACCATTTGTTTTTTTCCAAAGTATATCTACTAGACCTATAATATATTCTTTAGTACAATAATAGTAGATCTTCTTCATTCCGTTTTAGTTGTCTTTGAGCTACCAAGCAAACAATATATTCAAGGATATACAAATGTATTTCTTCTATTTACTTACTATAAACAGTAGAGAGCTTTTAATACTACTATAATTAGTAATCAAGTAAACAGACAGATGACTAATAGGCAGAATTGCATGTAGAACCTATAAACGTTTGAATCAATTAACTGTTATGCTTCTAACTCTACTAACCTAATAGTTTTAGCTTTCATTTCAAAACTCAAAGTATACCGTTCGATTCCCCTTCTTATCACTCTAATCAATACTAATATTAAATAGAAAAATATGGCTTCTTGGCCAACTCCTCAACATGATGGAACGGACAAAACCCTCAGCAACCGCCGAGCCCAATGGCTTGAAAATGCCTTTCAACAAAACATGCATAATCAATATGCTATCAATAACCCCCAATGCGAAAAATGCACTACAGCAAGATCCGGACAAGGTAGACCACAATGCCTTCAATACTTGGAAGATGGAAAACCGGTTTCCAGCTGCAACCACTGCCTCCGCCACAATACCGCCTGCTCCCTCAACCCTAAGAACATCAAGAAACGCAGGCAAGAAGATGAAGTGCCGGACGAAGACAGGGTCAACAAAAGGGTGGAAATTACGAAAGGACATCAGGGAGGGAAAAATATGACCTTGACAACACTCTGGAAAGGAAAGGAACGTGAGGTTACTGTGGAGGAAGATGAACATGGAAGTACAGAGGAAAGTGTATATGGTGGATCGGACATTGACTGGGACAAATTGTACGGTGGACATGATGTAAATGAAGTGGTAGGGGCAGTAAATGTCAAGGAGGAAATTGAGAATAGGGTACAGGAAGCATACAATAAGTTGGCAGAGGCAGCACAGTATGAACGGGAAATTGTAGAGTTGAAAAAGAAAGCCAATGAGTGTACCAGATTAGCGATGGAAATGTTGAGCGAGTTGAAGGAAATAGTAGCAGAGGAGAATTAGGAGAACGCAATGTAAGCTCAGAGTATCATTACCATAGTATTAGCAGAAAACATATCCTTAGCAACACCATATAACAGGTTTCTATTTAGTTTTTATTTTATTTTTGAACGATTTCATTGATAGGTTTATGAATACATCTAAGACTTTGTTATTTTATAAGTTTTTTTACTTCTATACTTTCTATTCCAAATTCTCCTTTATACAACTTCTATATATTTGTTAAATTATTTTATTTTCCATATTTTCTATTTTCATATTTTCTATTCTCATATTCTCTATTTTGTATTTTCTACTGCCGGGCGGATTGTCCGTTATAGGCCTCCGTACGCATATCTAACACAAGAACTATAAATATGTGAACCTATCTATGATGGCGCAAGGAGACAACACAGAACTCCCAGCTTCTTTTGCCAATATATACCAGGGAATTTTTTAGATATTTCCTATCGGATACCTTTTTTACTTTCGTTTCTCAAAAGTTCATTTAAAGATACTCTCTTTGGTTTTCAAGTCTAGTACTACTTACTATGAAAAGGCTCATATTACTAATTACCTTTATTTAAACTATCTTTTTAGTAGTTATAGCTGCTTCTATAGCTGATTCCGTACTACAGAATCGTGTGATTATTGGTGAGATCTTCCCCACCTAGCTTATTCCCGCAGTACAAGTATATCCAAGAATTACATATAAAACAGAATACACAGCCCAAGTAAGCTATAGTGGCAATGATCTTGATATGAATGAGACGACCATTTTTGGTAAGTATCTGGTTTACCAGAAAAATCACCCTGTATCTAAGCTAACGATATTGGGCGTGAAGTTGGTTTTGATATCCCAGTAAATAATGTAATTGTATGATCAGGTTCACGCTACCACCAATAATCTCTGGCGGATATGAGTGGACAGCGAAAGGCAGTGGGGAGTTCGATGTGTATATGGTCACAAGCTTGACTGTCCCTGGAAAGCTCAGTTGGGACGATAGACTACAAAAATACCCAATAATGAGCTCGATGCCACTATTTTCGGTGACTGTATGTAGTATCTATACCCACACGTATCCCTTTGCAGATTTAGTTAATTTTTGCTGTCTCAAAAAGAAACCCACATGGGGGAGAAGCTGCTGTGGATGGACTCGAGATACGGTGCCTCAATGACCAGAGAATGGACTTTGAGCTTGTTGCGACCCGTAAAAGTAGTTCGGTCGAGTTCGACTGGTTTGGTACGCACCGTTCTATCTCACAAATAGTGCCTAGAAAAATCGACACTACAACTAGCCCCCCGATGGGAAATATGCTAATACCAGCTCTCCCTGGACCTATAGAACTGGATAACCCGAGGACTGGAACCACGATGGAGATGTTATTATAAGGGCATTTGTCTCTTGTGACTTTCGCTATGCCGGGGTTTTAGTGCATGGTGTCATATAAAAAATAATGAAATAAGTGTGTGTACTTGCATGTATGTACTATACCCATGTATTTCCCACCAAGAAAATCCTCGGCATTCTTGCTTTGCCTTGATTTAGAGCTAGAAGTTATAAAGCATAAATGTGACTCACAGCCTGCAGTGCAGTCGCTTTCCAGAAAAAAAAGAGCTTAATTACGCCTACACTATCTCCCCACAAGGCACCTAAGCGATAGTGTCACAACATTAGCATCTGTAGATCGTACAGTAATGCCGGCACAACAAACGCTGGTTCATTACCATTATTCTCATTACCAGGGATCACTAGGTACTTTTTTCCTAAGTAGTGCTTTTTGTTCCTGAGTACATACATGTAGTGTTGTTAAAAAACGTAGAGCCAAAAAAAAAGATTCGGCTAGACGGATACAGAAACTATTGCGTGTTTAAAAATTCAAATATTAGTAACTTCTCATCTACCGGCACCTCCGGCTCCTAAAGTGGTTCAGGGGTAGAGTATCACTGTATCAAACTGGACAAACTCCCTCATCTTATACATTTCTCTACAGTCTTATTCTGGAATTTTATATGGCCGGGCGGTCTGGGTTGCGCAACTGTGAAATAAGATGTAGTTCGCTTTTGGGAAAGACAACTCACCACACAAGTTGTGCCTAGCTCTGCTCCTGCATAGCACTGGTGAGAAAAGAAATTATTTAACAGTGATATAATAGAGAAAAAGCAAATACTTCTGGGGACAGGTTCACCCGCCTAGTATAACGAGTGATACCCTATGAGCTTCATATACCACGTTTCCCCACGTGTTTGTGATCCGGTCAGGGGGCTGTATTGGGCCCACGATAAGGTTGGAATGCCTAAGGGGGCAGACGTCGGTGCATAATTCAGAATTTTCTACTTCGGATATTTTTCTTTTCTTTTTCTGCCAACACCCTTAAATACACACCTAGACCCCCTTCGCCAAAGCCATTTGCATGATAGATTTAGACTGCTTTACTGAGCCCGGAAGCATCGCAGTATCGATACCTAGCGTTGACGATGTCAAAGGTCCGGCAGCCCAATAGACTGAGTGCCGGTGCGCCCTCTACGGTTCCAGACTACACTGATGTGTGCCTGTCAGCTCGTCTATTGGAGGCATCTTATTGATACTAGATTTTATCATCATCCTCGCCAAAAACGCCTGCGGGTTTAAACATGAATCCCCCCCGATTTACAGTATAAATTCTTCCCAACCGCGTTACGGTACTCATCAATGATCACTCGAAAAGTATTACAATTAGCATGCATGGCATGGTTTCGAGACATGTAAGCTGGAGGGAAAATCCTTGGACATTCATGCCACATCTCCACCTTTAAACCTCATCCAGCGAATTAATGACCAGGGGATATGTGAGTACGCAGACTCACTCCTTGGGTCTTCAAGGCCATGGACAAATCAGATATCCGAGATATGAGGTTCCGAGGTGGAAGCGAGATGGTGTCGTGCCCATGTCACTGCCCCATCGAATGTGGTAACGGGATCTAGATGTTACTTATTGGTAACATACCAATCAGCACCATCCGGTAGTTCAGCTCCGCTTCATGTCCCAGCAGTTTTACTGGCCAGACAGCCGTGCAGCGTTCGAGGCGGCGAGACTCACGGGGAGTCCTTTACGCAATTCATCTAATAAGCAGACCCTTGCCAAGAAGAGCCTCGCGTGCTTAGTCTCGCCTGCCGAGTATAGATACACGTCCCGCAAGGTTGATAAAAAGCCCACCACTACGATATTGAGTCGACTCCCTCAAGCCTTCTGTTTCGAAAAAAAAAAAACAATAATAATAATAATGTCTCGACGATTGCTACCAAAGCCTTCTTTCGCAGCTACATCGGGGGACGGAGATCGGGTTACCAAACCCCTGGACCGGCGGGTTAAGCGGAACTGCGTAGCTACTGCTTGTATGCCTTGTCGGAAGCGGAGATCAAAGGTTCGTTCTTGGAAGAAAATCACCGGGAATCTAGTTGATAAAGGAATGGTATATACTTTAACATAGGCTAACATAATCTGAGATATCAGTGTGATGGCCAAATCCCCTGTGTGGCGTGTCTAGCGAACGATAAGTCCGAATGCTTTTACGACAAAGAGAGTGACGGCCGGCGATCGGGCACCCTAAAAAAACACGTAAACGAGCTATCTTCGGACAACAGCAACCTTCGTTGCATTTTAGGGACCCTACAGAATTCATCTGAAGATTACATGCGTAATATAGTCAATCGACTGCGTATGAAGGAGGATATCGAGGCTATTGCGAGATACATCAAGGAGCATCCACCGGGTTCAGAGCCAGCTCCTGAGAGATTAAGTGGAAGAGAGCTGCCTAACAGCGGGATTCTTGATCTTGAATCAAATATCGATAGATCCAGTCCACATGTACTGAGAGACCAACGGGAATCAACTGGATCAACAGATATTGGGTCATCTAACGGATACGTCTACTCTTATGGATCTCCAGAGATTGATGAGGGGTGGGTGTATAATGATAGGCGTGGTACAACCCCAAGCTCACTTGATGGTTCCTCTACCTCTGTTGGTAGTCCTCCTTCTTGGGGCAGTCCTCCGCCTCCAGATATAAGTACGGCTGTTCGCTCTTGGACGAATGTTACAGATGATGTCGAGTTGATTCAACATCTATTGCACGTCTTTTTTATCTGGCAGCATAATTGTACCCCGCTTTTATCGAGACGGAGGTTCCTAGAAGACTTTATTAGCGGTAGATCTGATTTCTGCAGTTCTATTCTTGTGAATGCCATGCTTGCCCTAGGATGTGCCTTTTCAGACAGGTCTACCGCTCGTACAGACCCAAAGGATTCCACAACGGCAGGGGATCATTTCTATGCTGAAGTGGAACGTCTTTTGGATATTGAAAGGATACACACCAAAATCACTACGATACAGGCACTTGGAATTCTGAGTATGAGGGAAAGTGGGTATCTCAGGGACGTCAAAGGGTGGTTCTATGGGAGTCTTGCTCTTCGTGCAGCCTCAGAAACTTTGCTTAAGAGCTCCCAAGGCCTTACTGAGCCCGATCTTGAGGTTTGGAGGGTAACATACTGGGGTTTGTTTACACTTGACTTGTATGGCCCCCTCTCTCCCCTCTATTCTTTTTGCGAGTTATGGTTAATACTGCCGCTCTAGGTCATGGTCGCTTGCAATAGCAAGATTACCACAACTTTCTGAACAAAACTGGGGACTGCCACAGATTGACTACGAAGCAGGCACTGAGGAGCACCTAGATCCAGCGGAAGCCTACTGGTACTCTACAGGCAAAGCTCCCCTTGTTCATAGTACATTCTTACAGTTTATCAAGTTGTCACAAATTAGCAAGGACATTGTAAACGCCTTCTACTGTCCATCAAGCCCTGATGAAAAGGTCACTCCAAAAAAACTAGGACAGTTTCACGAACGTCTCTTGGCTTGGGAAACGGAGCTGCCAGATGAGTTGAAACTATCACCAGAAAACACTATATCGCATTCTCTTCAAATCCAGTAAGTAAACTTATGCCTTTGCTACTATAGTCTCAGGAAAACATCTAAAAATGAGCCTAGTATGTGTTATCGGGCAATAATCATTATGCTTTTTCGGCCGTTCCTACAAGTCCGAGTTGGCAATTCTGTTGGGAAAAGGCCGCAGGACATTTGCAAGAAAGCTGCTAAAGAAATCCTCAATATTGCGCATAGATACCGACACGAAATCGGGCACGAATATTTTATACTTACTTTTTGTCACTATATTTTTCTTGCATGCCAGACCTTCCTACAGGACCAACCAGCAGAAGAGGAGAACCTAAATCGTGGCCTACGTCTACTTACAGGGACAAAACATATTTGGCTTTCTGGAGCACTTGGGCTTTTTGGACTACCGATGATTGCTCAACAACTCAACATCCAGCTCTCAGAAGAAACTCTCTCAATCCCAAAATTGACAGATACCGAACGCATGCACATGGCTGTTACTAGCTGGGCCTCGGCTAGAAAAGAGGAGGTCAAAGTTGTCACTGACGAATTTCTTGAGTACTGGGAGAGGGCATTTGCAGATATGTAGCAAGTAGGTATATTCAGTAATCAGATTTTACCACTCGATTTTTTTAAAAAAAGCATAAGACTATAGTCACTTGCGTCTTATGTAATATATAGGCGTTTCTTTATTGACTCAGAGCTATGTAGTATTAGAGTGTGGGGTTGGGTCGTTTTAATGACTTTATGTTGGGATAAGGCGTATGTTTTTTTTTAAAGGATAATACGGGTGGAGAAATAGGGCCGAGGTTGCAAAGAGATTCAGCTTGGGCACGGAGAAAGTCGTAGTTACATATACTAGTTAGGATAGAATTGTTATTGATCAAGATATCACGGGAGGTGGTGCTTATGGAAGTAATTAATTGACTAGATTACTATTAGCAATAATTTTAGAGAAGGGAATTTTAAAGAGCCTAGGTTCCTAAAACCCTTGTCCGGGTCCTGTTTTGGGAGTAATATACTCTAGTATAGCAAGGGTCACATTAAGTTAAGATTCATGGCGACCAAAGTTATAGGTAGGGGTTTCCCCCCTTCTCTCCCACTTCAAGCTCCGTGACTCTTGAGACAAGGGGCAGTTCTGTTTCTAGCAATACGGCATTACATGTAGTAATAACTCTAGGCGCTGGTGACAGGTTTTTATTATGAATACTGACATGTTAGTATTACTTCAAACTGATGATTTTTACCCGTGGCTGCATCCCGCGCTAATTACGGGGGTTTCGTTTACCAGAGCCTGTTGTGTCATGGTCAGGTTAACCACTATGGTGTTACCCCTCCACCCCACTCTCTTGGCCGAGGATAATTCAATAGATTTACTCCTCTCTTGTCCCGTTCCTGTCCGAAGAACTTACCATTGTGAAAAACATCACTCCTGTTTCTACCTCAGGATTTTTACATAGTTCTACCAAACATCACAACAATTCAAGATGTCTCTTTCCAACAAACTTGGTATAAAATCTGCCTAACCTTGCCATAGAACTCTGTTTCCCATCCTTACGATTAAAACAAAACTAATATGCCTTTTATTAAAAATAGCCATTACTGATGTTGAACTTAAGGACAAGCGTGTCTTGATCCGAGTAAGCAGCTAAAATTTCCATAAATACTATATTAAAAAGTACTAATCTATGCGATTCTGTTTTTTTAGGTCGACTTCAATGTTCCCCTCGATGGCTCTACTATCACCAACAACCAACGTATCGTTGCTGCCTTACCTTCAATAAAATATGCCTCCGAGCAGGGCGCAAAAGCCATTATCTTGATGTCTCACTTAGGCCGTCCTGATGGCCAGCGTGTTGAAAAATTCTCTTTAGCTCCTGTCGCAAAGGAGCTGGAGAAGCTTCTAAGCAAGGATATAACCTTCTTGAGTGACTGTGTTGGAGATGAGGTTGAGGAACACGTCCAGAAAGCTAGTGATGGTTAGAATGGCTCCAGGACGCGATTTTAGGGTCTCAAGTTAACTAATTTGAATAGGTGAGATTATTCTCCTTGAGAACTTGCGTTACCACGCCGAGGAAGAAGGTTCCTCCAAGGGACCCGACGGTAAAAAGGTCAAGGCCGACCCTACAGCCGTTGAAGCTTTCCGCAAATCGCTCACCTCTCTTGGAGATATCTACATCAGTAAGCTTCACCTCATTTAGTCGTATAAATCACATTCAGACTGACACACTCTAGATGATGCCTTCGGCACTGCCCACCGTGCCCATAGCTCTATGGTTGGTGTTGACCTTCCTCAGAAAGCTTCCGGTTTCCTTGTTAAGAAGGAACTCGAATACTTTGCCAAGGCCCTTGAATCCCCCGAGCGTCCTTTCCTCGCCATTCTCGGAGGAGCCAAGGTGTCTGACAAGATCCAGCTCATTGATAACCTGATTCCCAAACTAGACAGCTTGATTATTTGCGGTGGTATGGCTTTCACTTTCAAGAAGACTCTTGAGAAGGTTGCTATCGGTGCCTCTCTCTATGACGAGGCTGGTTCTAAGACCGTCGGCGATATCATTGAAAAGGCAAAGAAATACAATGTTAAAGTTGTATTACCAGTTGATTATGTCACTGCAAATAAGTTCGCTAAGGATGCCGAGACTGGATATGCTACTGATGAACAAGGTATTCCTGATGGCTGGATGGGTCTGGACTGCGGAGAGGAGTCCGGGAAGCTGTTCAAGGAGACCATTGACGAGGCCAAAACCATCCTCTGGAATGGGTAAGTTATTCTTTTGGTAGTCTAGTAATTTTTCTAACAGTAACAGACCTGCTGGTGTCTTTGAATTTGATGCTTTCGCAAAGGGCACTAAGGCCATGTTAGATGCCTCCGTTGATGCTGCTCAGTCCGGCAAGATTGTTATCATCGGCGGTGGCGATACTGCAACCGTTGCTGCCAAGTACGGTGTCGAGGACAAATTAAGCCATGTCTCGACTGGCGGTGGGGCGTAAGTTTTGTCTATCTCAAGCTTAGAGGTAATAGCTAATGATTATGGAATACAGCTCTTTAGAGCTCCTCGAAGGGAAGGATCTTCCTGGTGTCTCTGCTCTCTCGGTAAGCCCTTTATTTGTTTGTCCCTTTAAATATACATATATTTAAGTAAATATTCGCTAATACAATTACAGAGTAAGTAAACAAGATTCGCTGTATACCAATCAAGAAATAAAAAGCATGAATCTCATTGGATACGATGATAGCTTCTCGGAAATCTAATTTATGAAGTGCCATTTCTTTAGATATAAAAATTATTCCCAAAACTCGTGATATGTAGCTAGACAATGTGATATTCAAGCCGCGCCTAGTAAATATAGGACCGAAAATAAAATGAGCATATTCTGAATATGTAATCTTAAATTCACGTAGACTAGTTTATTCGCCCTGTAATTCCAGCGGGGGCTATATTACAAACGCCCGTCCCCGGTACTATTCAAACTAATGTCAACTCCGATGGTGCTATATAAAGCTCAAATCTAGTTATGATTTGTTCGCTCCGGTCTTTTTGAGCTCTTCTCTAGAAAGTAGGTACCAATCAGTCATAGCCCTATACAAAGTATTGGTATATATAGGAAGATTAATAACAACCTTAGCTGTGCTGAGAAGTCCTCGCTAGTATCATCGTCATCCCAGCTCTCCTCCCAAAGGTTTCCCTTGCCACCAGGTACATCGGCCTCTGCATCCTCCCAATCTACCCTCAGTAATCAACGGTTAGCTAATATCCCTATCTCCATCTATACTTCCACCTTTTTATTCATGACTTATTGATAATGTACATTTAATCACATCACCGATGTAGAAGCTCACCTTCGACAGGGAAGTCCTCGAATTCGTCATCTTCTTCTAGAGAGACGTTTGGCTTCTGTACGGGTTTATCATCCTTATGATCTGAGGGCTTAGAAGTAGTAGTTTTTGATGACATTACAAATGTTGATGATGGCGGAGTGATCTGTCGTGCGTGATGAGGGGTGCTTTGATAAGACTAAGGATGTCAGTAATACCTGGTTACATACAAGCTAGGGGGTTTTGTAGTAGGCCGGGTAACTCCGAGGAGGCTCGACTTATCAAAACAAGCCTTGCTGAATGGGGGAGCATGCCAAGGTCCCGCTTCAATGGTAAAGGATGGAAGCAGAGAATAAACGTCAGAGTCTCGCTCCCGGCACCGGTGTTACCGAATTTACCAGCGGGGCAACGTCCGTGTATTGGAATGACTCCAGCAATACACATTTTGTGATCTTGTACCAGTAATCCCAGAATATAAGTACGAACTCTAGGCTAGACAGCAGGCAGTGCAGAATCGATCTAATCTATTTTTTCCCTCTATATTCCGCTACACGGGACAACGATCCCAAGATCAGTAAGCCTGCGACTGAAACATCTTCACGCGTATCCTCCCGGTGGTTGCCTTCTGTGCTTTATATTATTCATGACTTTATGCTTCTAACCTCTTTCCACGCCTCGTGAACAAATCTGGCTTACAAAACTACTACTGTTCATCCTTCTTTCTCCTTCTCCACCGATACCACCTTCCCTCCTTTGACAGCTGTTCTTTGACCCCGCTATCACAACAGCTATTTACAAGCACAACACTGGCTCGCATTCTGCTCCATTGCTCTCTTTTTATCCATCCTCCGTGATATCCTTTGCTGCCTTGCCTTTGCTGCTATCATGTTTAAAGGATGGCTTGGACTCGGAGGTGGAGAAGCAGTTCCAGCACAAGTTACCCACGTTAAATCTACACAGTCTCTAAGTGCCCTAGATGAACCGCAAGCATGTTTGTACCCCCCAATTATCTAAATGTGATTAGGGGTAAACCTTACTGATGGTGAAATGATGTAGTGGACCAAGCAATGAAAGGTTGCTTCTGCCTCTCTCGATGCCCCCATAGTAACATTATGATGCTAACTTGAATAAAGCTATGGATCTGCTTTTAAACGATGATGTTCTTGGTGCTGAGAAAGCTGTCGAGGGCGGAAATTCAAGTTATCACAAGGTTCTTTCCCAAACCCGTTTATTTTGCCATTTCTGTATTTATGGAAGCAGGGGTAATAATTCGTTCTTGTTCTGGTGTACACAGCTCGCTGGTGGTGTCGTTGCGTTTCTTCGTGCGAGTCTGGGTTTTGAGACTGAGATTATGAAAGAAGGTGTTTATAAGCTATACCGCTTGTGTGATATTGATGTGCATTTTTTTAACCTTTGTAAATTTTAACAGCCTCGGATCGCCTCGCCGATGCCGAAGCATCAGCCGATCGAGACCGGAAGAAAGCTATCAAGGAAAACCATCACCGGAGTTCTTGCCCGGTAGGTGCCGAGTTTGCATTGGCACATGCGGAGGCGCAATTGATGTCTGCTGTTGTGGCGGTTCTCTCGGAATCAGTAATAGAGTCTATGAAAGCAGTCTATAAGCTACGAACCGCCTACAAGACTTTGGAGAATATTCAGCTTGAGATGGCCAAAATCCGTGGGCCAATGCAATTAGACGGAGCTGGGCAGAGTAGACAAAGTCTTGGGACAGGAAGCAACTCTGATAATGAGCTATCGGGGAGCCTGACTCCTGGTTTGGAGATGAGGGGCTCTGGTGCTAGTATCAGATCAACCGTCTCCCGCCCTAACACTGCAAAAATTCAGTCGGAAAATCTCGTGGATGAATTTGTGATTTCAGGAGTCAATCTCTGTTTCGGAGTTTTACTGCTCATCCTTAGTATGATTCCTCCAAGTATGAGGGTAGTGATGTCTGCGGTGGGATTTAGAGGCGGTAGGTAGCCCTGGCCATAGCCCTTCTTGTCTAGTATCATCATTAATCTCTTTTCATTTAAGATCGCGAGAAAGGCATTGAAATGCTCTGGAAAGCTTCCACCTACAGCAACCTCCATGGTGCAATTGCTGTATTAGCCATCTTACAATATTATGGAAATTCTGTACAGTTTTGTGACATCTTACCACCCCAGGACCATCCGTCTGGTGCTGGGTATCCTAAGCAGAAATGTCAGGAAGCTTTGGAAAGATTAAGGGCAAAATACTCTAAGAGTGCTTTGTGGCGATTGGAGGAAGCTAGAATGTTAGCTGTTGATCGTCAGATGGGAGAGTCTATAGCAATATTAGACCAGCCAGTGAAGACACAGATGAGGTATATTCCTTGAGCTTTCGTGAATACAGTAAATTACTAATCTTAGTGTAGACAAGTGGAGGCATTGATGCTCTTCGAAAAATCCTTGTAAGTAAACACCCATTTATAGATTATGTTTACGTCTCTTATATTTTACTATAGGAACTTGATGTTTATGCATCGTTATGAAGAGACAATTGAGGGGTTCTTAAAGGTATGGAACCTAGTGATAGTTCATGACGGCAACTAATCTTGCCAAAGCTTACAGAACTCAATACCTGGAGTCCAGCGCTGTATCATTAGTAAGTTCTACACTATGTTCCATATCAACCCCCTCTCCCCCCAAAAGAAAAAAAAAAAAAAGGAAGAAAGAAAGCTAATTTTTTTCCCTAGCTTTGCTGCTGTATGCCAAGTAGAGCTTTATAGAAAATATCATGACACAGACAAGGAGAAATCCGTATGATTTACAGCCCCAAGTTAATATATAAGAGCTAATATATCTTTTAGAACAAACATGGTGAACTTGCAGAAGAGCTGTTTGAAAAGATTCCCACGTTCATGGGCAAAAAGAGGTTCATGGCACAAGGTCTCCCCCTTGAAGTCTTTGCAGACCGTAAACTTAAGAAATGGAAGGCTCGAGCTCTAGCACGAGGTGTGAGGGGTGTTGAAGGCGTTGGTGTCAGCCCCGTGGAAGAAATGATTTATTTCTGGAGTAGGAACCACTACTGATCTTGATTCTGGGCATATTGACTGATAAAAACTTGGTATATAGATGGTTACAAACGAATGGACCAGTCTAATTTCGAGATTTCGAAGAAAGCTTTACAATGGCGGGACGAAGAGATAGTTAATGACGCGATTGACGAACAGGCAATTCAGTGGATCCTACTTAGTGTTGTATACAGGAACCTTGATCAGATGGAAAAGACAAAGGTGTATATCCAAAATGTTCTTGCTATTGATAGGAATGTGTTTAAGGGCCTGTTGAATGATAACTGGATGGGTGTGTTTCCCTTTACCGAGAGGTTTATATATAGAGAGGATTGAAACTAATAGTTATAAACAGCACCAACAGCACACTACGAGTGGGCGGTTGCGCTCTGGAAGGAATATGGTCAAAAAGAGTACTTCGAGATCAAAGTTTGGTTGGACAAGGCAGCGAGCTGGGGAGCTTTCGAGCTTGATGCGAGAGTCGGGTTGAGAGTTACTACAGCATTAGACACGATCAATAGATTGAAGAAATGGGAACGGTTCGGATCACTAGGGGAAGCTTGAGGTGGAAGCATGAGGAAGATTAGAAAATAATGGAGAGTGTGGATCGTTTAAGGCGTTAGCTGTTTAGAGCCTTCCTGTTTTGTCAGTGTCAGAAAGACCCGTCATCAGTTATAGAATGTGTATGAAAATTTTTGTCTTCTGACGCTCGTAGAGACCAATAGAACACAGCTATAAACTCTAAGATTCTTGGTGCTTATTATTGCTAATCTTTCAAACTACTATCTCCTTACATATAGTGAATACAGAAACCTAGATTTAACTTGAATGAATGAATTAATCATAAGTACATGGAGCCGCATAGATTTAACTTTGTGGTATGAGGTTTAAAAAAACCAACTCTCTACTAAAATAAAATTCTCGGCCAAAAGACTACTTGCCTATCTAATCATCACCCATTTACGTCCGCATCTAGGCTAAGTGACATCCCATAAAAAGTAGACAATACCGCGCTATAAATCACCGTTGCGATGCTAAGACACAGCTACCCTTACGGCAGCCTATACTTACAAAAGGGCAAATACACTTTTAGGAGAAAACCTTTTAAAACTTTGATAAACAAAGGTAAAATGTAAACAAATCTAGAACTAATTGAGACAAGTATACCTGTTAGTGGGTGAGAAAATGCACTAGTGCCCTAGAGAAATCAATGCTTATCTAAAATAAGGTGTGAAATTTTTTTTACTGCTATAATATACCTTAGTGACTGCTCCTAGGTGACACCCACACTTGCTAGAATCAGGTTATTCCAGGTGCTCCTGCCCAGAAAAAATACCCCTCCCCATCTCTGCTCCCTAGAGTGATTAATGAGGGGGGAAAATCGAAAAAAAAACCGCTTCTGGAGACTTTTAGACTTTTGGTATCATCACCTTGAAGAGAAAATATCTTCCATATTGATACATGTATGTATATGTACATGCAGATGGTAGGAGTCTTGTAGGTTAATTAGGCTGGCTGGCAGGAGGAAGGTTTCTGTGCCAACCAGTAGCGATAAAATAAAAACTCCACAATTAGTATTTGCCCTTTTGTAAGTATAGGCTGCCGTATGCCCTGAACATAATTATAACTAAAGAATCCCGTGGATTTCGATATAAATACATCCCCCCCCCCCCCGCAAGGATTCTATTAATATAAGGCCTAAGAACATATGGGGTGAATTAATTAAATATATGGAGCCCTAAGGCTATGGTATTCGACAACCCAAACAAAAACAAAAACAGCACCATGTACCACTAGTCTTCACTAATCCTGCTAGTTCTCCGTGCTAACTTTAAATATGTAATTAGGATTTTTTTGGCTTTCAACTTCCTGACTCCTTAACGGCTATTGTATAATGACCCTCTGCCTGAAAGGCGTCCTCTCATTCTATATCCACTTAGAATATGGTGTTTTGGTCATTATGGCACCTTTGATTATTTTCGGTAGCCTAGCATGATCGACCAGTTCCTCTAGACTAGAATACCACACTAAAACTTATTTAAATATCTGGATCTGTATAGCATTCTGGCCGCGAAAATCAAGACGTGATAACATATTCCTTATTCATATTCTTTTGCCTTCATATTGAACGTATAGTCCTCCAAAGATAACCCTATCAAAATTTTGAGACCTATATGAAACAAGACACAAGTAAGGAAGGCAGACATCAGGATCTCATCTTATTTCTACTAAGGAGAAAGACCTAGTAATTAGCAGTGTGTTAGGCATAAAGAAAATAATAGTCGAAAGACCTAGGCTAGCCCTATAGAATATATTTTTTCAACCACCATAACACGAGAGCAAAGTATTAGCAGATGGAGGTACTAATAATCACCAAAAGGTATCCTTTTCCTTTTTTAAAAAAGCGATTAATCAATGCCACACCTGCAGGCAGAATGAGAAACAACGAATAAAATAAAACAAGTTTAAAAGAAAGAAAATAAAACAAAAATTGCTAGCCCCAATGCAATGCCAGATAAAAATAACACCAAACAGAAAGAAAGAAAATAAAACATCCACGTAGTGATGCCAAGCCCGAAAAGAAACCCCAAAAACATTACACTTTTGCAAATAACCAAGTCCAAGTCCCTCCTAACCAGTAGCCGGTCTATCCCGCTGAACTCGCCATTCCAACACCAGATTTTTAACATAAGAAATGTAATGACAAGAGTAAAAGGAATAAAAATATATCTGAAACCCGTTAATCAACAGTTACACGGATTTAGCAAAATTCGCCTTCTCAGTTTCAATCTCGGCTTGAAGTTTTCTTGTTCTGCGAAGAGCTTCATCCCTAATAACACAAATAAATTAGAAATGATGCATCTACTGCTATTGTAATAGAATAATAGTACCTTTGGTTTTGTAGCTCCATTACTTCGATCTGCGCTACATTCATCCTTCCAACAACTTCCGCCATTTCGTTGTCAGCCTGCCCCAAGGCCTTCTCTAGTTCGTCAACGCGCCCCTCCAAGTACTCAATTCTTGAAGAATCTGGAATAGACTGTGAAGGTTTTTTGAAACCCGTCCACTCAAGTCTCGGCGATCGTAACATTGGCGACAATGGCGATTTCGAGCCGAGTTGAGTAGGTGATCCTAACGCTGCTGATTTTAATCTCCGAAGCTGTGAAGTATGTGTCTCCTTAAGTTTGCGTACTTCCTCCTCATGACGAGCGACCGCCTCCTCTGTTTGTTGCTGAGCCTCAAGGACCTTATCCTCCAACACCCTGAGCCTTTCTTGAAGCTCATTAATCTTTTGTGCTGACAGCTTTTGATCCTCTTCTCCACGGCCAATGGCTTCAGCCAGTCTATCTCTCAGCAGGTTGTTTGATTCAAGCTGTGCGCGAACTTGGGCCGCTAGTTCCCCGATTCTCTCAGTTGTTAACTTCAGCTGTATACCAAGGCTCCTTTCCTCGGAAAGATGTTTCTTTTCCGAATCTTGAAGTATCTCCGCGCGTTTCCGATACGCTTCTGCTTCAACCTGAGCCTCATCTCGCTCAGCCTCAGCCTGGGCAACACTGTGCCTAAGCTTTGTGATAGCTCGCTGCGATTCAGAATGTGCTTCTGAAAGTCTACGTTCCCGTTCCGTAAGATCCTCAGAAAGATCATTTCCTTTCTCCTCGAGTTCGTCTAAACGTGCTAGTGATCGCTCGTGGATGTCCTGTAAATCACGGTACGCCTTCTGGAGGGAAAGCGAGGTTTCTTCGCCAGCCTTTTCCTGCTTTAGCTGCGAAACCTGTTTGGACAACCGAATATGAGAATCACGTAGTTCTGAGTGTCGGCCGACGAGTGAATCGTGCTCTTGGAGGAGGGCCCTTAGAGTAGCGGTTTCCGTCTCTGCTTGTTCTAGGTCCATCTTTAATGTCCCAAGATTCTTCTCGCACCTGACCTTTGATTCTAGTGCCTCATCAGCTCGATGGCGTAATCTTTCCATCTCTTTCCGTATCGAAGTTATCTCTCGATCTTTGCCATAACGCCTATTGGTTTGCTGTAACGCCTTATCACGCTCTACCTCCAAAGCCTTTATCCTCTCCTTGGCTCTCTTACTCTCGTATCTATGCCGTTCCTGCAAGCTTTTCAAAGCAGCGTGTAAAGCATCCCGTTGTTCTTCAATGTCCTTCACTTTGTCTGCGAGAGTCTCCCTATCCTTCAAATTCAATGGTAGTCCCATATTTGGTAACGACGAAACTGGTGAACCCATCAAGGAAACAGGTCGAGATTGCCGTATAATCGACTGTCGTGCTTGTTTTTGAACAGCCGATGTTTGAATAGCTGAGGCCTGAACCTGGATCGCTGAAGCCAGGGAAGCATTTTCATCCCGAAGGGTGAGAAGTTCCTCCTGCATCCTCGAATGCTCTTGTTGCATCTGGGTATTCTCATACATGTTCTTCTGCAGCTCTGATGCCTCTGACTCTAGCCCTTCGACACGTGCTCGTAATCGAGGCACTATCTCATCCCGGAGGTTATCACGCTCATTCCGATGCTCCTCCAGTTCTCCCCGAAGAGCCGTAAGAAGGTCTTCATAGTTCTCTTTCATTTGCCGCTCCTCAGCGAGTCTTCGTCGTGCCTCTTCCAACGCAACCTCTAGCTCTTTAACCCTCCCAGAGGAGCCTGCGCTCAAGAATTGAGCACTCTCGCGCTATAGGTTTAGTCAACATTTAATCTAGCATACACAGAAAGAAAATTCTTACCCGCGCAAACTGCTCCTCTAAATCCTTAACTTGTGACTCAATAGCCTTTCTCCGTTCTCTCTCTTCTTGAACTTTACTTAACATTTCTAACCGTACTTTCGATAAATCTTGCTCGGCTTTCCGTTGCATCTTTTCCACATCAACTTCCTGCTTTGTTTCCGAATCCAAATACCGTGTCGAGGTTCCAGCATCCGAGAAATAGTCGCTCGTCCTTTTACTCTCGCCATTACGCTCCGCAGCTTCAATCTGTAATCGCTCAACCAGGTCTTCCAACTCCATTTCTCGCCGAATAGAAGCAGCCAAATCAGCGGAAACTAGCCGCACCTCCTCTTCTATCGCGTCAATAGCTGAAGGCGTTGGAGGAGCCAAGGAGACCCCAGAATCTGAGTGAAGACCATCAGAAATCACTGCATTTGCACGGGGTATGTCAATTGCTGAGGGTATTGACTTCGAGGATGAAGAATATGATTGTGATGGACCAGTAGTCTTTGGTGAAGGTGTCGGTCTGTCAGAAACTGAGGTGGATGGTGATAGTGGCCCAATCTCTCCTTGATCGGAGGCACTTCCCCACCTAAATAACGAGGTAAATCTAGCACTTGGTGATCTTGGTGGTTTACTAGTTTCCTCAGTAGCTTCTGAGATTGATGGAGAACGGCTACGGAATGGGACTTCCGGAAGATTTAGGTTCGCCGGGATTGTCGGCGACGATGAAGCTGCCGAAGAATTCGCCATTGTTGAGGCGGGCCGCCGGTGTGGTGGGTCGATATGCTGGTAGTTACTTCTATTTACTGAAGATTCGCTCCAGACTCTCGCATGGCTCAGATGTGGGCTCAATGGAGATGAGGGATAGACTCGTGGTGTAGCAAGCTGAACCCGAATGTCAACTTCACCATGTGAGTCGGTGGTAGCCCACCGGCCCTGTCCAAGGTTGGGGGAGTCTCCGTGAGGAAATCTGGAGAAGAAAATATATGTCAGAGGAATAGGTCTTCGGAACATGCCATGGAGCTTGGTTTGTTCCGTACCTGTCGAGATCCCGAATGACAAAGCCGTCTGAGTCTAATGGAGGAGAAGATTCTAAGAGACCCTGAGCACGACTATTTGGGCTTTTCTTGTTTAAAGATTGCTGTAGTCTTGGTGACTGGTTACCGTCAGAGGAGGGGAGAGGTTTCCTGCGAATTGGAGAATTAGGAGAAAAGGGAGGGGAAGTTAATTGATCGTAGTGTCGGGGAGGAGACTGAGGGGGTAGAGACGGGAGAGTGGATAGATTCTGGAATGTGGATGGGCCGTGGACATTCATCTTCTGAGATTAGACCTTCGGAGGAGTGTGCAGGTGTGCGCGGTATCAATGCTTTTTCTCGTCTTCACTACTTTTGGTAGATGGTCAGCGCACCGGCAGGACAGAGCGGGACTAAAAGTACGTATGTATAATGAATAGAAGGAGGAAAGGGGCCTCCGCTAGTAGAGGGCAATAAGAAAGAGAGACAGAAAATTTCGGGGATATGATAAACGGTGGTGAACTAGAGATGTTGGGGAAATGGGGGGGAAGGGGGCCCAATCACCCACCTGCACAGGCCAGATCAAATCTAACGGCCAGTGTCTGTAGTAGTCTGGGCGAATGCGGATTGTTAGTTGGTGGACCGTGGGCCTCGAGGGCAGGGACAGGGTTAGAGAATTAGGAAATGATGATGCTCTTTCGCCTTTCCCAATATCTTGTGGGTTTGTTACGGGCGCTGCGGAGTATCTGTATTTCCCTAGAATACTACAAAGAGATAAGATGCACAACCCAACGTGCTGAGAGCTGCGAAGCGAGATAGCGCAGGAGATGAATCTGTAGTGTCTGTATGTAGGTTTTTTGTACTTTTAGCCAACAGATAACCACTATGTACAGAGTACGTAAATGAGTGGTCTGCAGTGTGCTAGACCTGAGTAAGTGCTGAGTTCTGTTCTGTTCTGTTCTGCTGTAGAGTAGTATGTACACCACGTAGAAACGGGCGATGTTAACTCGGTTCTGAGCTTCTTTCAGGATCTAGGAATCAGGAGCAGGAAGAATAAGATGGGATGGCGCTGCCAAAGAACGTGGTCTGGAAGCTCGATATGGCCAACAGTCAAAAGGCGCCCGGTGTTTCACTGGCTGGGGCTCTCCTGAACCCTACCATCTGGCAGGGGAGATCGGTACTAATGCCTGTTTGAGCCCGGCGTGGAGCGCTTGCTGGTGGCGCTGCCGAATGGCTAATACTTGGTATGCGTACTCTAGCTGTACTACGGTCACCGTCGATAGATGGGGATTCCCTTCATAATCTCGTAACAGCCAACGGCTGTGGAGGAACAGAAGTGTCTACTTGGCTTGTGGAGATAACCTACATACACTCTTTGCAATCACCCTCTTTCAGCATTTCCATGAGTTTAGACTGGAGCCTGACCTATTGCAAGTAAGACATACGACGTTGGAATGCTCCTGTCGGCCGGAATAGGTGGGTGTGGGTCCGATGTCCAGCCCAGTTGATCCTGGCATCGCTTGGTACCCCTGGATCTAGCCTTAAGTAGAGGTCGGGTCTCGGTGATCAACTTCTTTTGTACCGGACAGTTGCAGGTGCTCCCTTTCCTTCCAGAGTCCGTCTCAAGCGCCCAAGCATAGAAAACAAAATTGGCGCTGGACACGTCGGAGCCTCATGGCCATGGGTTAGTAAATAATTATTGCGAGGACCCGTACGATGCTAGGTGGTTCCAGTTGGCGCTTTGTTGTGGCGGGAAAATCAGGAGGTCTTGGTAATAATAGTTCAGCCTTCCCGTGGCTCGTAGCGTGAGGTATTGGGAAATTATGAGCAGCGAGCTTGAAGACGGTGAGCCTAACTCGCGGTGAATGAGAGGAGACTCGGGCGAAAACTGTAGCGCGGTAGAATCTGCTCGGTCAAGAAAAAGAAAAATACCCCGGCCAGAGTGAGCGTAACTACATAATCACCAGAGGCGTCGCACATTAGGGTTAGGGTAGGTATTGCCACATCAAGTGCAAACGCGACTCCACGCGAATGAACGGTTGAACAAAGAGATGCGATAGCTGTATCCTCCGACCAGCGAAACCCCCGCTCGAGTATCCCTCTATTACGATGACCCATTCTACCCCAGAATATGACGATTCTCTCGGTATTCTAAACATGACCGCCACGACATCAGCATCAGCGTTACGGAAAAGAAAACGCGAAGACGAAAGGTCGGTGCTCGGGGATTCTTTTATCATTAAGGTAACTCTACTAAAGTCCACCCCACCATCTTAATTCTTGACATTAAAATCTTATTTAAAACCAATGTTAATCTTTGCCATGCGCAGCCCCATTCCTCTTCAGTTTTCGATTCCTCGGTCAAGCTTACCCCGGCTGTTGCCCTCCCACGTTCCTATATCCCGCTGCAATGGCTCGCCGGGTATCCGTCGCGTCTATTCTCCATCCCGACTCATATACCAGCTCTGAATATTCCTGGAAATGTTATTGTCGTTAAGGTTGAAGGGGAGCGACAGTTAGCGGCTGTTGAGAGGGTTAAAGATAATGTTTGTACGCTGTACAAACTGTCTGCGCAGTTAAAGATGAAAGATGTCCGAAAGACTGCTTTACTTGTCAGAAAATCAGGTCAAAACTTTGGGTTCTCTGATACGAACTCCGCACCAGAAATACTGAGCTCAGAGTGGTGGTTGAGCTTGGAAACACCATATCTTGATACCAACAATGCCATATGTGCGACGGACTCTATTGCCAAATTAGTCATAGGTACTTCAGACTTAGGTACCTACAAAGGCAGTGATCTTTTACTGTATGTGGGTTCATGAAATATATATCATATTAAATACTAATCTTAGGTCCAGACCTCCACCACCAAATGAACCACCATCTCCTCCAGTAGCCACAGATACCACCTTAGAAAAGATACAAAGCTTTCCAGAACCTACTCTTGCCGATATTCTTGAGAAAACCCGGGTGCAGTATTTCAAAACCCTATACGTTGCCAAAACCTCTCTCGCGTATTTCGCGAAATCAACCCTCTCTCGAGCCCGTGTGGCTGCGCGGCAAGAAAATGAATTGCCATTATCTTTAGACTCTGGCAGTGAATTGCGTGCCTTTCTACTGGAAATGTATCTACCATTCGATAAGATGGACACTAAATATAGGATATCAATTGTGCAAGTTGCCTCAGAAGACCCAGTAGATGATATGACCGTGTTTAGGCCTGGAGAGGAGGAATATGTGCGGCAATGGAGGGTTGCTACGTGGGAGGAAAGATTGGTACATGCCAATGATTCAATGATGAGACGCAAGGTGGAAGAATTAAAAATACGAGAGTACGTTTCTCAAATTCTACAACCTACTTCCACTAACCCTAAAATAGGACTGAGCTGCAAATAATCATCTTACTCGAGATATTGGCACTTGAGCGAGAACAAGCAGCATCAACGAAAGAGCTTCCAGGCGGGGAACAGCTTTCTAAAAAGAAGTGTAAAAAGGAGAGCAAGAAGAGAGGGAAAAAAAGGTCCAAGACTAATTCACCAGATCCAAAACTTCTGCTTGATCTACTTGTAGATCGTCTATGTATCTGGAGGTCTATCAGCTCAGGCCCAGATGAACTAGAGGAAGAATCTTCTGACCAAAAGAAGGTCACCGACAGAGAGCACGATCACCTCAGGCATTTCTGTGTGGAAGTCGTTCTAGCTTTGTATGTTACCCTCGATTCCACTGAAATTTACTACTAACAGCATAAAGTTACGCTTCAAGGCTTCCAGAAGAGTGTGCTTCCATCAACAAAAAGTGTGGAGGCTCAAACTCGAGACCTCGTACACCGGGGCATCCAAAGAAGGAAAGGAATTTTCAAACAAAGAAGACCCCCGTATTGCGGGCTATCGCTGCTCCAGCTATCACTCCTGGTGTGAGGGAAATAAGTGTAGATACACTAGCAGCACTTGTTGCGGCTGATGCAGCTTCACTACCAAGAGGGACCGTTCGCGGGGGGACACTCAACCGCAAGAGTTTTGCGAAGAGAGAGGTGCAGATTACTTCGAGAAGTGGGCAACAGAAGAAGGTGGATGAAGAGTTGAAAGATGCTATAAACGCTTTAAAAAAGCCCAACCGTGTTGCTGCGGCGTCTGAGCTGGTTGATGAATCGACAAAAAGGGTCTCTAATAACAAGAGTAAATCTCACTCGAATGATCTGTCGCAGTGGAAGGTTGCTAAGAAAAACCCAGAGCCGAAAAAATCTGCTAGGAACCCGGTAACTAAAATCCAGGTCATGGCAACTCCGAAGCGTAGGAGGACAATTATGCCCCCAGAACCACCTCTTCCTCTAGTTGCTAAAGACCCACATGCACACAACCCATTTTATGCTCCCCAAGTCCTTGACCTAAAAACCCTACGTGATGTCCCCGGGACTCCCCTCCGGCGAGATAGTAGAGTGGATTCCGATATGGTTCCCTCGACTAGCCCCTTCGAAGTACCACGAGAGGTTCGAAGAACTACTATCTTCCCAGATAGTTTTATAACGCCGCAAAAGAAGCAGCACCGCTCAATGGGAACTGATTTGGGATCTAGAAATTACGTTCCTTTGTCGGCTACAAAGATTACCGAAACCCTTCCTCGAACCTCTACGTCGTTTGTTGCTCCATCTGGAGTTTCGAAGTTTATGTCACGAAACCCTTTTGTTTCAATGGATGATGTGTCATCCCCTGTAGGTGGTGTGATGCTTTACGATGCCGATGCTGTTGGGGAGACGCCATGTAAAGCTACCCCTACTACACCAGTAGCAAAGATGTTAGAGGGAAAGAAGGATATATCGATATATGACAGTTTAGGGTGGGATGATGATTATGACTTGTGAATTCGCGTTTTCCTTTATTTATTTCCTTGGCTGTACATAATCCACTGTCGAGTCACCATTGATACTACATTCTCTGGAGCTCGGGTAATCACATATAAACTGGAATTTGTTTAGGGCACGAGAATACAATTTTTTGTCTGGACATTTTTAAAAATAAACGCTATGATGGCTCTAAAATTATGGTAGTCCAATATACTAGTAATTATCACCATCTCATAGACTGATCTATGTCCATACCAATCATTTACTAGATCTATAAAACACTTACTTCATTTTGTTCTTTGAGTTCTAGCCAGGCTATGGTCCCTTCAAAATACCTATACACATATGTGAATATTTCTATACTCCCAATATTCGCGAGCTTCTACACCTACAAGTATCTTCCATGTCAAAAGCCTACTTTGACCCTAATAATCCTAGGCTTTTGACATCTGATTCGGCCTCCGGTCGTGTGGTGGAATTAAAGTTAGGATCAGCCTTCGCACGACGAACATATGCAGCTTGGATAGCTTTTGTTTTCGCAAGCTATATAGTTAGACGATAAATTAGCATGAGTCAATAGCGTAATTTGGTGGTAACATATTTTCTACACCTCCACTTCATTGAACCACTCCTATGCTCGAGTAAGGATATTGGGCATTCCCCTACTCACTAACCTCCTTTTTGTGGTGAAGACATTCGTAGTAGTCATCGTGTTGAGGAGCACATCTCCATTTCCCCTCATCACTCGAAGAGTTTGTGTTCATAACATAGCAGGCCAACATATCTTGCCAGAATGGAAAGCACTAAAAAATATTGCATCTTCAGTGTAAGCTCTGATGTATAATTATAAAGTAACCTACCCTGCTGACACCTACATGTATGGATGAATGTTGTCAGTTATTTTATTCACGCCGAGGGAGCCGCGGGGAGTCCGAAACGCGGGGAGATGAAAGCGGGGCCTACATACCGCCATTAAGACCGTAACCAGATGCCATGGTGTTTAACCTCTTCAAAATATCGAGAGCACAAAGAGGGATAACTAGGCGCTGGTAGCGATTGTCTACGCTGTGATTAGAATGAAGTCGAGAAACGCCGAGATGGCTAAGAAGCTGCCTGTTATTGTATTTGAGTGCCGACCTACAGACTTGGCGGAGGTTGGTGGTGTCGCATCTTAGGAGTGGCGTCACAGGTCGCATGCACTTCTCTTCCAAGCCTGCCAGGATATAATACCTGTACAGTTACCCGCTGCTTTCGCCCCCAGCCTACACCGGACTCTCATCTCCTCTATTCATTCCGGTTCTTCTCTTCCTCTTCCTCACACCCTTCAGCGCGTACTTGCCCTCATACAAAACCTTTCTAGATATCCTACAATCTGCATAATGAAGTTCACTGCTGTTACTCTCTCTGTGTTGGTCGCGTCGGCTGCTGCCTCAAACTTATTCCAGCAGCTCGCGGGAGGCTCAGGCCTGGCTACGGTCGAGGCATCCGGCCCAAAAGTCCCTGGAGAGTCTCCTCTATACCACTGCGGGACTACTAGTGGCGATATCCTGACTATCGATAAAGTCGACTTAGTCCCAAACCCGCCTGTCCCGTTTGTCTACCACAATATTTAGATCATGATATGACGGATACTAATTCTAATTTTAGCGGCCAATCCCTCACGATCGAGGCTTCTGGTACACTTCATAAGTCTGTTGAAAAAGGCGCCAAAGTAGATGTTACCGTCAAATATGGCCTTATTACCCTAATCAAGGAGACACTCGATCTCTGTGACCACGTCGGCGAGGTCGATCTTGAGTGCCCTATCAAGAAAGACAAGCTTGTTTTGACCAAAGTTGTCGATATCCCAAAACAAGTCCCTCCCGTAAGTGTCAAAGCCCCTGTACCCAAAATTTACAATCGTTCAGTACATGTTACCTTCTTAAAATTGTTGAATATCGAACTGGGCCCCCCCCCCCCGCCGCCGCCGCTCATTTGCGCCATAAGCCTATTACTAACGAGCTCCTTGTGCGTAGGGGAAATATAACGTTGCCGCAAACGCGTATCTGGAAGATGGAGACCCTATCACCTGCCTCGTAGGTCAAGTCATATTCACTAGGTAGATACACTTTCAATTGTTTGAAGGGACATGGGTCTGTACCTTATTACTAAGGGCATAATGCGTTACGCGGGACGAAGAGGAGGGAAATATTAAATGTATTCTTTATTGGAAGCGGGTTAGGCAGCAGGTTGCTGTTGGGCTTTTGTTATCCTATATTTTTTCTTTTTTATAGCTTCTGTCTAGCACAAATACTTCTACCATAGGGTTTTTTTTCGATTTCCGCCCCTGCACGTCTTTATTAAACGGGTATACCCTAACTGTTTCCGTTTGCTTCGCTATTATTGATAACACCATATATATATATCGTCGACTATCTAAGGCCATATCAAAATACATAACTATCATGCATGACTAGTAGATGCACCATTGTAGAAAACATTACATCTAGTAAGACTAAATTAATTTAGCAAACTTATATATGTTCTGGCCCGTTGGGGGGACGTGCCCGTTGGGGGGACGTCCCCTCAACGGGCAATCTGTTAGGTGCCCTACCCGTTGGAGGGACACTCATGGGCAGGCCAACAAAGTATAGCCTAATTAATACAGGGACACTCAAAAGAATAAGAATAATAGCTAGAAAATATAAATCTATCTTGAACTATATTTGTGATTTTTTTGGATTTTATACTATGCTTTATTAAACTTGTAGGAGGATGGAAGCTTTGTTCTGAGTGTTTTTTTGTAGCCAGGGGTTTTTTTATGTTGTTACCCATACAGGGGACGTAGGCTGGCCCATATAGAGGACGTCCCTCCAACAGGTTGGCCCGTTGAGGGGACGTCCCCCCAACGGGCACGTCCCCCCAACGGGCCAGAACATATACATGCGGCAGTATAGGACACACAAATGTACCTGTAGTATTTGCACCTTAGGCCTATCCTGCTAGTAAGAAATAACAGGAGTGCTTAATGTTGTTATATATAGTTATCCTCTAAACAGACTGTTTATAGATTTGAGCAATGGGGATAACCCGTGAGGCTCGGGGGCCAAGATATAATTATACGACTCTTCATTACAGAAGGAAAATTATCCTCTAACAAGGCTGGCCCTCGGGTTTATAGTCTATCTGCCAAGTACGCCGAGGAGAATTAGCATCTGCTAAGCCTATACAAGTCTTGGATAAACGTCCCTAATCAATTCTTTCTCTAGTCATTTTATGGTAGAGGCGGGGACTTTAGCTACGGAAATTACTTCAGGGAAATCTTTTCAATCTTATAATGGTTTTACCTCCTCCAAGTAGTGATTTCCCCACCACTACAGTTTTAGTTTCTAGGCCCTTAGTAACTCGATCGAGTGATATATCATGAATATGAATAATGCCCTAGTCAACCAATCAATTCTACCCTCTTATGAATGCTAGAAGCTGCTTATTATCACATATAGCTAAGTATCAAACAAACCCGAGACGACGCCCGCTAGACTAGAACGATCTCCACAAAGGAGGGCGTCGCAAGCCTTTCACGAAGCAGCCAACCGGACCATGTTAGACCCTTTGCCCGCACCCATACCCTTCACTTCATTTAGGGTAATACTATTAAGTACATGTTTTAAAGGGTGACAACAACTTAGTAAGGTAAATTTGAATTAACGAGTTATTCTGGTTTTCACCAAGTGCACCCTGGAGTTTAGTGATTCAAGACTAAATTTTTGACGCATCTGGCAGATTATACCGCCTGGATCTACTGAAAAAAACACACATCAAGCGCTCTAGGGAAGTTTGTGTGTTTCATCTCAATCTTAAAATAAACTCTCTAGCTACTTTGGCGCGTAAATTACATCCACATCCACCGTTTATACCTTCCCAAATACCAAAAAACTCCTGTAGTCCAAACTCAAGGTCCAACGAAAGAAAGCACTAAAGAAAACAGAAGAGAGAACTTTTGTGTCTAATAGTATTTATTCAACAATTATTATACCCCTAGAAATTCCTATGGAATGAGCCTTTGCATTTATTAGATTATTGGTTCAGTAGAAAATCTAAAATATACCAAAAGGTCCTAAATTCTTACAGCTACTGCTTAATGTTGTAGAAATCTTTAGTTTTCCGAGGTGTCGTTTGTGAGTGAAAGATAGGTGTTCCATGCAATACCAATAGTCGATGCAAAGGGCTATATTAAATTTTAGTCATAGGATTATTACAAAAATAAGATAGGGCTGACCAGCTGTAATGCAAGTGGAATAAGGCGAAAGTTTATAATTTGTACAGCCGGCCAAACAAGGTAGTTTATTTTCCTATTATCCTCATGTTAAACATAAATTTGTATCGCAAGTTCAAAAGGTGGGTATACTTACAACACAGGGATGTAGGCAACACTGAATTTTCGTGTTATTGCCTTCCTCCCTCCTCCTTCAGCCAAAGTCATGTAAATGAAGAATAATGCCAAAGCTATATAAAGCTATTAGTAAGTATATGGATATACCATACATACCCGTATCTATACGTACAGATAGGGGAAAAGACTGCCTGATCGAGAGCAACACGCCATAGCGCAGGGCCAGTTTTATTCTCTAGCGTAACAGGGAAAGCATCCGAGAGAAATGCAAACCATGCGAACGAAACAGGCGCCATAATCAAGCCTACTTCGATGTTATCCATTGATCTCTTCTAATTATGAAAATTGTAGAACTACGTACCCCATGCCATGAATCTAACCCACCTCTCAAAATTGAAGCCAGTCGGAGCACCGGTAAGGTCCCCCCGATGGCTAGGTAGAGGGCCCTTCTCACTCAGGTCGTGGATTTCTATTGAGATACCATCCTTTTTTGTCAAATCCAAGGGCTTTCGTGCAGATCTTGCTCGTACAGAAGACACAATTTGGGCGACGGTATCTGCTACTCCACTGAGCATCTACTGCCAAATGGATGGGGGTAAAGCATTAGTTTTTTGTTTCTTCTTAATATCATATCGTCAAGCATTATGGGATGAATGGGATCGCACTGAATTCGTAACCATCATAGTTAGAACTGGCTTTGCGGCGAAATGCAGGTCAAACTGAAGAGCCAACTGTGCTAGGCCAGCTATTTCGGCAAGCATAATGATCATATGTATGAGGGGCTGTATCATATTAACATATTCTATCAGCAGCTGCCGTGATTCGAAGAAAAGTTTATAGTAGCTCTGGGAGAAACAAGCGCACCACACGACCACACAAATAGTGGCTACTGGCTGATCGAAGGAGACGGAAGCGAGTAGTGGTGGGCATTTCTACGAATATTATCTATCTGGGACGGCGATAGTGTTGTATATGATAATGATTGATAAGGTACGGTGGATGGGGTCTGTGGGACACTGAATATTTAGTGCTGGAAGGGACAGATGTTGGATTTGCGCGTACTTCGTTTGGTATGGTGTTGAATAGGACAGCTAATAAGAGCTTGGGCGCACCCACAGAATCGGCGGTGATCCCCTGTGCAGCGTAGAGAGATCTGATCTGATAAGATGCGGCTGGTACATGGACTCTACCTGCTATGCTGACTCAGACACCGCTATACACGGATTAGCGTCAGTGTGTCTCTCCTGCTGCTGTTGCTCTCCTTCCTCCCCAGTCCCAGGCCCGTCGTCGTTCTTCACCCAGCTGCTGGGTACTTACTACGTCGGTCACCCACCCTAACCCCCACAACTCCTTCCCGCAACACCACAACCTCCACCGTTCTTCATCACCCAACCACCTGCAACCTCGCACGAATAACTCCTCCCCAAGGTGCGCCATAGCGATACCGTAATTATATTCGGATCGTCTAGTCGAGCTGCAAACTATGTCTGGTGGGTCTCCTTTTCTCTCTCTCGTGTTCGCGCGTTGTTGTTGCAAAAAATTCCTGTCATCCTCGTGCATCCCGCTCGCTCGTCCCTCCATCTCGAATCTGTCCCCAAAGGTACCCGATGGCCATTCCTTTGCATGCCACCCCTCAAAACGTGCCTGGGCAAGCAGATGACGTTCCTGTCCCACTTTTATTTCTCGTTTTTGCCTGTAGCCTTGCCATGACTCCTCTCACCCCCCGCTACCTTCCATCACGAGCTATCATCAACATCGAGTCCTGCATCCCCGAAACGCCTCCCGGACTCGTCTAGTACCTCTATCCTCTGCCTGATGCAATCGTTTTTGTCGCCTTGCTCGTGATGATCTCTGGCTGCTTTCCGCTGCTTTCCGCGTGCTTTATGAGCTCAATACTGGTGCTGACGCTTAATCACAGAAGGTAGCGTAGTTATCCCGTCTCCCCCGGACGGCCCAACATTCATCACGTCCCCCCCGGACACTTCATACACTATTGCAAATCATGTATCTAGTCCGGAAAACTCTTCGGAAAGTGAAGCTGGCTTGTCAGATGCAGAAGAGGAGCATACCCCACAACAGGAGTCGGTGTCGACTCCCGAATCGAATCATGATGATGACGAAGAGGTGAGCTCGGACAATTCGTCGGATGATGATGATATCGGAGGTCAATCAGAAGATGGAGATTATGAAGTCGAAACACCGCTTGAAGAACCAACTGAAGATAATGGATATGAGAGTGCCATGAAGTCTGCGAAGGAGTCACGGAAGAGCACGAAGATTAGAGTTGCAGATGACTACAATGAGAATCCAGACCTATACGGCCTACGTAGAAGTGTAAGTCTTATCTTTAGCATCCTATTATGTATCATGCTAACCAATCACCTCTAGGAACGAGCCCGACCGACTGCACGACTGACTGTAACCCCCCCACCTTCCCCGGCTAATCAATCTCCTGCATCGGTCTCTAGGGTGGTCTAGAAGCGCAGCTAATACGTTAAATAGATTGATAGTTCTACTTCCGAGTCAGATGACTCGGAACCAAAAAGCAGTCGTTCACGAAAGAGACGAAAGCCTGCTCCTACTAAATCATCCAAATGTTAGCATCCTCAAGAAGACACCCGAAAATGAAATTGTATTGACATACATTATCCAGCATCAAAACTTCCTTCCCCAGTGCTCGAATACAATACATCTGATGACGACGAAAGCGAAGATGAGTATGGTGTTCGGCCTTCTCACAAGTCACGCAAAAAGAGGCGACGCGTCACCACTACCAATGACACTCCCCCAGCCGAAGTTCGTTTCTCTACCCGTCGAGCCGGAAGGGTGACAAATTACAATGAGGATGATGAAGATGACTTCGAGGAAGACGATGTCACACCAGGCTATGAATACCAGGAGCCAGAACCAGATGTTGGTGGCGGAATAGATCTTGTTCTGGACCACCGGCCTCGAGAGGGCGTGGGTATGTTCTGCTTTGGAGGTCTGTCCTTTCGTTTCTAATCGGGCCTTTAGATACTTCAAAACCTCTCTACAAACGTGCCGATCTCGAGTTCCATGTAAGCCATTTCTAACATCAATGTTGTACAAATCTTACACCAATGCTGAAATAAAGTAGATAAAATGGCAAGGACTTTCACATTATCATGCAACTTGGGAGTTGCCTGAAAACTTAGCTGAATATAAGGGAATAAGGAAACTGGACAATTACATGAGAAAAGTGGTTGAGCAAGATTACTATACACGGATTAGCTCAAATACTACGAGAGAAGACATTGAGGCGATGGATCTTGACCGTGAGCGGGAGCGTGATGCGATTTCTGAGTATGTTATCGTGGAGAGGGTAATTGGGCATCAGGATCAAGGTGATGGGTTGCAGTACATGATAAAGTGTTTGGGTCCCCTTTTTCTTGGTATAATTTGTTTCTAGATATTAACCCAACGGCTATAGGGAAGCGTCTTCCATACGAGTATTGTACTTGGGAAAATGAAGACCTCATTACAAAAATTGCTCAAGAGCAGATTGATAAATACTGGGATCGAACTCAATCTGCCCCACTATCGAAGAAATCTGAGACTGATACTGGCACCCGCCGAAGCTACCAAAAACTTGACGCTCAGCCCAGCTATATCAAGGGCGGTGAACTACGAGACTTTCAAATGAAGGGTCTCAATTGGCTGGCATACAATTGGACGAAGGGCAATAACGGGATTCTGGCGGATGAGATGGGCCTAGGAAAGACTGTTCAAACAGTTGCATTCATGAGCTGGGTATGTGACGAGGTAATTCTAGTTTTTAGTAACGCAAGCTGATTATCTAAAATTTTAGCTTCGACATGATCGAGCCCAGCACGGTCCGTTCTTGGTTGTAGTACCTTTATCTACAGTCCCTTCTTGGGCCGAAACACTTGAAAATTGGGCACCAGATATGAATTTTATCGTATATACCGGTACTGGCAAGGCGCGGGAAGTACTACGCGATTATGAGATGTTTGTCGACGGGAACCCGAAGAAAACCAAGTTTAATTGCATGGTCACTACTTACGAGTACATCTTAAACGACGCCAATATCCTGCAGCAGATCAAATGGCAATTTCTCGCAGTCGATGAAGCTCATCGACTCAAGAACAAGGACTCTGCTCTTTATGATAAGTTAAACGATTTCAAAGCACCAAGTCGATTGCTTATCACTGGTACCCCTTTACAAAACAACTTAAAGGAACTCGGTGCGCTAGTAGATTTCCTAATGCCTGGAAAGATTCAGATTGATAATGATGTTGATCTTCAGTCTGCGGATGCTGCCCGACAAATCGAAGCATTGCAAGAAACACTAAAACCTTATATGCTTCGACGAGTTAAGAAATCTGTTGAGAAGTCACTGCCTGGAAAGACAGAAAAGATCATTCGTGTAGAGCTTTCGGATGTTCAGACAGAATACTATAAAAACATCATCACCCGCAACTATGCAGCCTTGAATGCTGGGGCTACAGGGCCAAAGCAGTCACTACTAAATATTGTCATGGAGCTGAAGAAGGCTAGCAACCATCCGTTTATGTTCCCATCTGCAGAGGACAGAATATTGCAAGGCAGTACAAAACGCGAAGATGTCTTAAAAGCTTTAATAATGAGCAGTGGCAAAATGGTTCTTCTTGACCAACTACTTACGAAGCTTAAGGCAGATAACCATCGTGTTCTAATATTCAGTCAGATGGTCCAAATGCTTGATATTTTAGCAGATTACCTGAATCTTAAGGGGTATGCCTACCAGCGACTAGACGGTACAATTGCTGCCGGACCCCGTCGAATCGCTATCGACCATTTCAACTCAGCAGATAGCCCTGATTTCTGCTTTTTACTTAGTACAAGAGCTGGTGGGCTTGGTATTAACTTGATGACCGCGGATACAGTTGTCCTTTTTGACTCAGATTGGAATCCCCAGGCAGATTTGCAAGCCATGGCTCGCGCGCATCGTATTGGGCAGAAATCGCACGTTATGGTCTACAGGCTAGTATCTAAAAGTAATTATTCTCTATCGCTCTTTGCAGTTAGGAGTGGTTTATAACAGCTTTTCTTTAGATACTATTGAGGAGGAGGTTCTAGAGCGTGCGCGAAATAAAATGATTCTAGAGCATCTAGTTATCTCTCTCGGTGTCACTGATAAGGGTATCACTGATAAGGTGAAAAAGAAGGATAAATTAGAATCAGCAGAGCTTTCTGCTATCCTTAAAGTACGAATACCCCGCAAATAAAATTAAACATCAGGACTAATTCTCTCAAAAAAAATATAGGCTCGTGCTTCTAAAATGTTCGAAGCCACAGATAACCAGAAGAAACTTGAGGAACTTAAGATCGATGATATTTTACTCAATGCAGAGGATCATATTACTCAGGTTGAGCCTGGTTTAGGTGGGGAAGGGGGTGATGACTTCTTGAAGCAGTTCGAAGTCACCGATTTCAAAGCAGAGGTGTCGTGGGACGATATAATTCCGAAGGAAGAGTTGGATGCGATCAAGGGAGCCGAAAAAGTCCAAGAGGTTAGATCAGTATATCCTCTTATTCTCGTGTATACTCTCGCTAATAACTAGGGTTAGGAGGAAGAGTTCCTTAACGAGCAAATTGAAATGAATACAAAACGCAAACGTAGGGGAGTTGCAAATGGTGAGCCAGAAGGCCGATCAGCTAAACGACGGGCAAAGGAGTTATCAGCTGCCAGAATCGATTATAGTGACGACGAACCTGACGAAGACCCTATGAGGCCGCTTAATGAGCGTGAAATCAGAAACTTGTATAGGGCTTATGGACGTTACGGTTGCCTCGATGAATGCTGGACCGATATTATTAACGATTCTGGATTGACTAATCGTGACCCAGAAGTAATCAAGTCAACGATCGCTGACTTAGTTGCACTAAGCGAGGTCGAGATTCAGAGGCATCGGTCAACATTTGATGATGGTATTGGCAAGAAGGAGAAAAAAGCGATATTATTTGATTACAAAGGTACCAAGAAACTAAACGCCGAGACAATTGTTCAAAGACCAAAAGAGTTGAAGGACCTTCGAAGAGCTGTCTCTCTTTACCCAGATCGATCAAAGTTTCGTATCAACGATGTGAAGTCGGTACACAATTGGTCCTGTGAATGGGGAGCCCGTGAAGATGCCATGCTTTGCGTCGGTATCGCCAAGCATGGATATGGTGCCTGGGTTGCGATCCGTGACGATCCCGAGCTTGGTATGCAAGGGAAATTCTTCCTTGAAGAACATCGTGTCGATAAGAAAGAGGAGAGGGGGAGGGCAGAGTCCACTGCAAAATCGCCCGGAGCAGTCCACCTTGTTAGGAGGGCTGATTACCTGCTCAGTGTCTTGAGGGAACGTTTTGGGGGGGTTGCACCTATAAATCAGTCACATCGGAGGTCGCCGGATACAAATTCTAGGCATGCTAAACGGAATGGTCTATCTGCGGTTGATCGAATTAATAAGAAAGAGCGTATTTCTGCTTCTGCCTCGCCTGCACCGAATCCAAAACGGTACAAATATAAATCGACTGTTATCGTGACGGAGAAACACCGGTTACCAGAGAAAAGAGAGCTATCAATAAAACGGCACAGACAAGAAGAGGGCGATAGAGAAAGGAGGAAGCCGAAGAAGCCACTACAAGTCTCGGCGAAAAAAGACGAGCAAGAAAATGGAGATGTTTCTGAAGAGAAAAGACCACTCACTGCTGACGAATTTGTGGCTAGGGTAAGATCAAGAGCAATAGATGTTGTGTTGGTATAGAGCTAATAACTATTATAGAAGAAATTACGCCCTGTTCGTAGCAAATTGAAGGAACTTGAGAATGTGAAGAAGCTTGACAAAAATATGAGGCTTAAAGTCTTGAAAGAAGGCCTTCTTGCTGTGGGGAAATTTATCAACACTATTGAGAAGAAGGGAACGAAAGAATACAGGGACCTCTGGTGAGCACAAGTGTTAGACAGTGTTGAACCGTATGGTAACATAACTAACATTTATTAAGGTATATCGCCTGGCGTTTTTGGCCCCACCACGAGAAGCCTTGGGAATCGCTGGCCGAGTTCTTTGGAAAATTGGCAGAAAGCACTGAGGGTGCTAGTGTAGCTACCAGACAAAATGGCGAATAATGGCGAATAACACAGGTGCGATTTGATTGTTGAATGCGAAACGGCCTTTTTTATGTTTCAATAGGGTATAGGACATTTTGCTGCTCTTTGCACCCTTCCCATCTCTATTCCCCTATCTGTCGATCGTTTTCTTCTGATTTGGGTTGTGTTTTTCTTTTCTTTTCTTTTTCCTCTTCATCGGTGGGTTTATATTTTTTTCTGTTCTAAATCACCTTTTTGCCTCTGGAGGCGGTATGGTAGTAAGTGGGCACATCATGGCGTACGTTTAACAAATTTTGTTTTATTTCCCCCTTATTTCTATCTATCTCTTCTCATCATTGTGGGTGTACAGCTGGTGTCGGCAGGTGTGGAAATATTTTTTCTAATTTGGGGGTATTTTTATTACGCTGTTTTTTTCTTCCCTTTCTCCTGCTCCTGGGTTCTTAGGCTTCCTTTCCTAAATTAATCTCTTGTTTTCATCGTTTGTCCCACCTAGTACTTGCATCCCAGGGCAGAGAAGCAAGATGTGCAGGCAGAAAAATATAGGATCCCGGCCCTCCAGAGTGCGCTACAGGAACCAAATAGAAAATACCAAAAAAAAAAATTACAATATCAGAAGACTGAGTCCCACGTGGCTTCAGATACCCAATTTCGAGAGTAGAGCCGGGCCATGCGCCTGAAACAGTGCCTGCATCCCCCACAAAAGCTAGCTAAGCGGCTAGAAGCGGCTCCCGCAACAAACCCCGCTGGACATTCACCTTTTCACCAACTCTTTCCTACAAGTACGAGAGAAGGCTCTTGTGGACTATTCCTCTCAAATACAACCGTACCAAAAAATAAATTCATTGAGGCGATAAATATGAAACTCAGCCATGCCTTCAGATCTATTCAATCCGCCCAGACATTTCTCCCTAGTATCGCTACCAGCAATGGCTTTAGTGTTGGAAGATCTCGGTTGTCCGTACAGCTATTAAGGCGGCAAAAACCGTTTCTACAATCGTCAGTTTTCAGGGAGTTCAGTTCATCTTTAAAATTACAGGCGGTAAAACCTTTTCTACTGGCAGATATAGGCGAAGGTTCGTTCGTTCTCCTACTCTTCTATGGCCTTATCCCTTACAGATATTTCTATTTAGGGGAGCTTGCTAATGACATTGGCTTAAATAGGAATCCGAGAGTGTGAGGTTATACAGTGGTTTGTACAGGCAGGAGCGAGAGTAGAACAATTCGATAAGCTATGTGAGGTCCAGAGCGATAAGGCCTCAGTAGAGGTATAAACTCTTCTGCATTTTACCCTACAGGATTCTTTCCCAGCTTAGTCAGGCCAATCCCTAATACTATTGGTACAGATCACTTCACGATTCGATGGTATAATTAAAAAGTTACACTACGAAGCAGGAGATATGGCAATAGTTGGAAAGGTGTGATTCCCTTTAACTTTCCCCGGCTACTTAATTAGCTAACATATTGGTCTATATCTAGCCTCTCGTTGATATCGACATTCAAGGAGAAATAAACGACACCTCACAGCCTGGGTCAACTAAGTCTGAAGAGATTTCTGCAAAAAATACAGCAGAAGCACACCAGTCACCAAATAGGGTAATCAGAACACAGCTACCACCAAGCCATGCATCGCTCGCAACACCAGCCGTAAGGCACTCAGCGAAAGAGCATGGTGTTGACATATCTCAAGTTTCAGGTACTGGCAAGGATGGACGGGTGCTGAAAGAAGATGTCATGGCATTCATGAAACGTCGGGATTCTAGGGAGACCACATATCCATCAGTGACTGCTATCTCCAAGGCATCCTCAGTAGTAGAAGAGCAGAAGGTGGCTCTTACAGCTATACAGACAATAATGTTCAAGACAATGACCAAAAGCCTGTCAATCCCGCACTTCCTCTACTCCGATGAGGTTCACCTAGATCCTCTCATGCAAGCTCGTGCAACGATCAACAGGTCTCTAAGCAAAGACCCAGTAGTGCAGAAGGTCTCCTACATGCCATTCATCATTAAGGCCGTTTCACAGGCTCTCAATACATACCCTATTATCAACAGTCGTCTCGACACTGATGGTGAAAAGCCACATCTCATATTACGTCCGCAGCACAACATTGGTATTGCCATGGATACTCCAGCTGGCCTCCTTGTGCCAAACATCAAGAATGTGAGAAGCTTGAGCGTTTTAGAAGTTGCATCCGAGCTAAAGCGACTTCAAGCAGCCGGAGCAGAAGGGAAGCTCGCACCGGCTGATCTACAAGGCGGAACAATCACTGTGAGTAATGTTGGAAGCATTGGAGGCAGAGTAGTAGCACCAGTAATTGTCACCAGTGAGGTAGCCATTCTAGGCATAGGTCGTGCTCAGACAATCCCAGCATTTAACGATAAAGGTCTTGTGGTCCCAAAAATGGTGGTTAATTTCTCATGGTCGGCGGACCACCGCATAGTCGATGGAGCGACTATGGCAAAGATGGCAGCTCTGGTTAGGTCCTTGATTGAAGAGCCGGAGTTAATGATGGCTAGAATGAGATAAGGCCCCCTTGAATTGGGTTATTCTGCTTGGTACGACGAAAATTAGGGTCGAATAATGAGTTAGTGACTTTTCTGCTTCAGTAACAGATAAGAGATGACTGCGATATTAGATGTCAGAGACTCGGGAGCTCCTCGTAGTAAAAATATATTCCTAAATTAATTAGTCTTGTAGTGCCTCTGTGAGTTCGTGGATAATAAAATGAGTATATTTGTAGTTTAATCCGTTTGCTAGGATTCCTTCCTCTAAATCCAATCCTACCCTTTCGTCTTTTACATAGCTTTGAGTAGATACTATCCGAAAACATAGAGCATAATACCATAGCCCAGGGGCTCCATGTATTTATGATTAATTTATTTACTTATTCAACATAGAGTATCTATAAATCATGAATAGTCACCCGACTATAGCATAAGAATACTACCCTATAAGAAAAATAGAAATGACGTTAGGATAAACCAACGCCCCTAGATTCCGGTCCGTTTTCCTATAGTGACATTTTGCCCTACCAAGATTCAAGACACCATTGGTCACACCTCAGGTGGGGTTTAGGATGACCTTGGCAAATATTGACCTCTCTGCCGGCTTTGCATACCATGAACAGCCCAAACTGATCCCGTGGTAAACCCCGTTAGCTAGCCTGGTTTAGTATCTTGTGCCTGGATTAAAAATGGGGCTTATATCGTGGTAAACCTCTTTTGGTCAGCTGACCAGATCTCGATTGGGTTTATGCATTCGGTTTCGCCTCACGCTTCTGAGGTAGGGTATCTCCCTTTACACACGCAAACCTCAGAGAATCATTTGCAAAAAATTGCCATCCTCCCGTGGATACCAATAATACCTCGCATGGGAGGCTATTGGCTCTAAAGGCAGGTCTTAGTGAGAGCGCATTGTAATTATGAGCTTGCTGCTCGGGCGTTAGTATGCGCCTCTATGTACGAGTACTTTGTTTTTCCGAGGGTGAGCTACTCTATTTTTAAGGGAAAGCCTCCCTTTGCAATACCAGCCGATAGGTATCTAGGCACATAGGATGCGTTTTTATTTCTACCAACGTCACAGGGGAACTGGTATACATAGTTAGCGTAACAGTTACCAGGGCTCACCGCCGTCTAGTTAAAAACCGGACGTGATGACGATCATCAGCACTTCAGCTCACTGAAACGGGGGGTGTAAACCGTTTCCCCGAAAGACCCTAGATTTTTGTCCATGCATGTTTCTGGTAACGATAGACCCCACAATTTAGTTTCTAGAATTTCTTTTGGCTAGGGTATTAATTGAAGGCCCTTCTCTTTGATAAAATACAATCTGTGGTACAGTATGCATTATTTAGGGAATATAACATCAATTTATGGCAAATGGAAAGGGAAAGAAAAAACAGCTCGTCTTACTCCGCAACCCAACCATGAAGCCTACACCCTAGTCAAACCGTGAAAAGAAATCAGTTAATAAACGAAGAACACCATAACCACTCCCAAAGGTAAATAAAATGCAAACGCTACTTTATAGGACATAGGAACCGCCCCAAACAGTAAGAGATTAAAGATAAAAAAAACGATGAAAAGAAACCCTCAACCCCAGCCTGAGCCCAAAAATACGCAAATTCTACTCTGAATCCATGCACTCCTGAACCTTCTCTAGTGCCAAGTTCTGTACTTGAGAAGGAGTACCACTAACGTCAACATGAACAACATCAACCTCGGTTTCATCAGGCTCCTCAAGGGCACTAAATTGACTGTGAACCATATCATCCTTCATAAAGTGGCCTTTACGAGCGCGGACGCGGGAAAGTAGCAGCTCTTCGCTGGCTGCTAGGTAGACAAAGCGAACTGCAACATCGTCGGCTTCCCGACCCGCTATCCGAATAACATCGCGATATCTGCGTTTAAGACAAGAGCAGGTGACAACGCAACCATCAGCTCCTCCTTCGAGCTCCTCGACGGCCTTGTTTCGGAGGGTTTCTAGCCAGTCCCAGCGGTCGTCATCAGTCAAAGGGATACCATTCGCCATCTTTTCGACATTCTGTTGGGGATGGAACTATGGAAGTTAAGAAAAATTATTAGCTGAGCACTCTACCGGGCCCTAAGGGTACTGAGATATACTTACATCGTCGCCTTCAATAAAACGTAGATTGAGTTTTTTGGCAATGAACTGGGCGACTGTCGACTTCCCACAACCGGCGGGACCCGTGATGATCCAGATATGACGCACTTTCTGCTCTGGAGGAACCGAGTGAAGCTTGCCTAGAAGATGGGCAGCTGAGGGTTTTGTCGAGATAATAGAACCCGACCTCTCGTTATAGGTAAGCATGTTGAAGGTATTTGTGTGGAGTAGAAGTCGTGCCAGATACTAAGGGCAGGAATAGAAGGGGGAAGAGATTGAACTCGTAGATTGTGTAAGAATAAGAAATTGCTCAGGGGAAGTTGGTGGATCGTAAATGAATGGTTATATAGTAGGATAAATATGATGCAATGGTTAGGTAGATGTGTAATTGCTGTATTGCCTAACGAATAGCTATGAGGACAAACAGGCGGGCTGTCTGAAGCATTAAATACTTGACGATTACCTGGACATTAGTGATTTGCAGTTAGTTGGCCACCCCGTAAGCCTTGAGACCGGCGGGCTCTCCAAGCTAGCTTGGTCTATACATCCTAGGGATGTGCTCATGTACGTAGCTGTCTCGGAAGTCACGCGGGAAAAAAAAGCAAATGTAGCGTTTGGAGAATAAGGAATGATATGTGGGGAGGTGGGAAAAAAAAACATAAGCAACAATAAAGAATCCGGCCCCATGCTTCTCTTTCCCGGTGTTCCCACCCCAGGTCCGGCCCAAGCGGAAATCCCGTATGAACTCGCACTTTTCCCTCTCAACCCCGCACGCCACCGGAGATTCCTCTTTGCGGCTTTTGCAGTAAACGGGAGGCATCTCGCTGAAGACAGAAATTACTAGAGATCCGCTTTCATCCTCCTCTGGTATCACGAGGAAAAAACGACAGGTCCAAATTGCAATAATAGCTCGCTCAAAGGGGGGAGCCTGCAAGTATGTAAACTAACAAAGCAAATCAACTACTGCGGTGCGCGGTCAACTATGCGGCGTAAAGAGCGGAATTTGGGAATGAGGCATCTTCCTGAAGTGACTTAAAGTACAGTGATGTTTGGGTGCCACCGTGGGGACCACATAAAAAAGCGTGGGGGATCACGCATTTGAACACGGGAGGGAACTAGGATTCGACTGGGTTGTTTTGTTATTGGGGTGCAGTAGTCTCGTAGGAACACCTGTTTGTTGCCTCCTGCTGGTCAACAGCGCAACAACAAACCTAGTAGAAAGCATTGTCATCCCATGTAATACATATTCATACAGTACATATGTACTCTACAATAGCGGCTAGCTCATGTGAGTTTTTCATTATGCACAATACTGAGTATTTACTGGTGGTATCTGGCACCGACCGAATTCTGGCCGGTTGCACTGTCAAAGCTATTTCCCCCCCCTTGGCCGGTTGGGTGTTTCTCCTCGAATGGGCGCAACCTCAGATTGGTGCTCGGTCGGAACAGTGGGATTCACTATCCCTGCAGTAGTGGGAAATGTGGGGGACCAAAAGCCCACAGAGGATCGCTTTTAGTAATTAGAGGCAGGGTGAGTGAGCCGATCGGAAATATCAATTGATGGCCTATTAGAGATTGTATTCAGGGGAGTTTTCTACCAGGTTTGGCAACTCGATGATTGTTGCCCTGTGGAATCAGCCGGAGGAGGAAACCGACCTAGACTCCCGATTGCTTATTTGCTTGACGGCCCCAGTGCTCCGGTTTCCACCACAGAGATTCCGTTGAATTTAGTTATTGTAAGACCTGACTTAAGACACCATGGAGCTATTCACCTACCCTCCCATCTGGCTTCAGCTCATCTGGCTTCTTAAGTTGGCCGCAGCTGCCTCGCAGGAAATCCTGGGGTGCATACACTAGAGGATGTCCTTAATACCTCCTATGTGTGGTAGGTTCTATCCATACGGCTTGTAGTTTCTCGTCGACGCAATACATACGTCTGAGGAACGTACATGATGTGGGACCGGACTACTCAACGAGCTCCACACATGTGAGATACGTATGTCAGTAAGATCACAGCTGAAGTTGTTCCCGCCCAAGGGTCGACCTGGAACCCCAAAGGCCAGATTGTAGATCACCACGGGATAACCAGATATCCCAATTACCGCAGCCGCTGAGTAGCAGAGTTTTCAACAGAGCTAGGCTGGACCCTGAGAAAATGACGTCACCTTGGGGTAAGTTACAATACATGTAGAGTCTTCGTGCCCATGATCAACGATCGGTGGCAGGGATGTCGCGTGGAGGTCCGCACAACAAGACTGACTCAGACAGTCGCCCGAAGCGCACCACGCAGAGGAGGGTAACCCCAAGGGTTTAGTATTGGGAATTGATCTGTTGCTACATTCAGATGTATAAGTTACCCGTCACTAAATATCTCTATTATATTATGATATACACTTTGTCCTTTGGGTTATGAAAAAGGGTTACCCGGACCAAAATCGCCCATTCTGGACAGAAACACAGCTACGGCTGCCAACTCAGGAAGTTTGCCGGCTATTCATACAGCACACGGGAGACACACGACATCACCGCCATCGCACGCGTATCGCGACTCTGCACCGAATCGAATATCGATACCTACGGGTTGCGGGGAAAAAATCCCTCGACAGACTAGAATCAACCAGGAGGTACCAACAGGACGACAACAGTAGCAGCTCCAAACCACTGTCTCCGCCCTGACCACAATTTGTATTCTTAATGTCATACTTCTTCTCTACCCCGCTGGATATCGACATTCGGCTTGACGATGGAGACGATAGCCGGCAGATGGTAGATGTCAAGTTAGACAAGAATAGACGGGAGAAGTGCCCTCTCTATATGGATGGTGAATCTGTAAAGGGGGCAGTGACGATTCGACCAAAGGATGGAAAACGCCTAGAACATACAGGTATCAAAGTACAATTTATCGGGACAATAGGTTGGGCACCCTTCTGCCTTGAGACCTGTTGTTAGAAGAATTTTGTGCTGAATGTGTGGTTGCTTCTTGTTCAGAGATGTTCTTTGACCGTGGAAATCACTATGAGTTCCTGTCACTAGGACAAGAGCTTGCTGCTCCAGGCGATCTCCAGCACCCTCAGACGTTCGATTTCGAGTTCAAGAATGTCGAGAAGCAGTATGAATCGTACAACGGCATCAACGTCAAGCTCCGCTACTTTATCCGGGTCACTGTTTCACGGAGGATGGCAGATGTGATCCGCGAAAAGGATATATGGGTATACTCGTACCGTATGCCGCCAGAGAGCAATAGCTCGATCAAGATGGACGTTGGTATCGAAGACTGCCTCCATATCGAGTTCGAGTACTCAAAGTCAAAATACCATCTAAAAGACGTCATTGTTGGGCGCATATATTTTCTTCTGGTCAGACTCAAGATTAAACATATGGAACTATCCATTATCCGCCGAGAAACGACTGGGACGGCACCGAACCAGTACAATGAAAGCGAGACCCTTGTTAGGTTTGAGGTGAGTCTGCTTTGCTTGGCATCACACCACAAGGAGTCTAATATATTTTCTAGATTATGGATGGATCGCCTTCTAGAGGTATTTGCCATAACCTATAAATTATGCGGCTCATTACCGATTCTGAACCTGTAATCCGTACGATCGCTAACACTGCAGTTTTATCGTAGGCGAGACTATTCCAATCCGTCTCTTTCTTGGGGGATTCGACTTGACCCCCACCTTTCGTGAGGTCAACAAGAAATATTCGACCCGATACTATCTAAGCTTAGTATTGATCGATGAAGGTTTGTCTCCGTATTGACTGGATTAATTTATTTTCTTTTTCCTTGTTTCTTTTCTTCTTCCGCTTTTCCCATTTTGCACCTAAGCGAGAAACTATTCTTGGCGTGGGGGGAGGGACGAATCTCCGAACTCCTTAGGCCGAGCTCCGGCATATTGGTAATGGGGATGATGTGGCTGGGTAAAAAGAACTAACAAATGGCACACAGACGCAAGACGTTATTTCAAGCAATCGGAAATAGTACTTTTCCGTCAAGCTCCCTGAAGCTGAAGCCCCGTAATCGCTACACTAGTTCTTCATAGAAAACTAAGATAAAATTATGTTTGTGGCATACTAATTATAGTGGCTGAGAATTGAAAAGTCTTGGATATTGATATCTCTTGTTGGATTACACACAATGTCTATCCTTTCTTTTTCTTTTTTTCCTTTCTTTTTCTGGTAGTTGTACCAAATGCGAATGATGTGAACAGGGATCCTCATGTCCGTTTTGTCGGTTTGATTCATGATGCTTGAAAACAACACAGACCCCATATACTAGTGCATTCTTAGCGCTAATTATGAAGGGCCCAACGGAAATCCACCGGAAATCCACCGGAAATTACAGTGGAAACCTCAACGGAAAAGCGCTAGAAAATACTACAAGGTGAAGAGCAAAGGACAGTTTTTTAGCCCTAAATTATAGCTCCCCTGGGTCTACTGGCCAAATGTATACATGTACATGTACAGACAGTGAATGACTAAGTATCATAGAACCCCTTCCTAGTGTGCATAGGCTTTGTGCCGTCTAACGACCTACATATCCGGAGAATACAATACGCCTTTACTGTTAATCGCTGTTGACTAGTTTCCAGTAGCTAGTTAACTACATGTATCTGATATTAGATATACCCCCAGGCTATACTTAATAGAAGTGTCACTGTTTCCCTGAAACAGGCGTGATATGATAAACAGTGCAGATATCCTTGGTATACTTTCTGTATGTTTATATGTATGTATAGAGAGGCCCCTTCTGAGTTGTCCAATGGTGTTTATTGGATGAACTCCGGAATTTAGGCAATTAAGAACGCCTTTAGGAGAGAGATCCTTTAGCAAATTTTTTGCCACAAAATCGTTCTCCCACAAAGTCTATTCTTTATTGAGAAATCTTATTTCACAACTTAGGTGCTGATGTGCACGTTTACATATAGCCCGGAGGGTGCCACCATGTCAGAAAATCAGACGAAACCCAGCTTACCAGCACGCCAAGGCACATCAACTACTATTACGCATAGGGAAAAGACTTTTATGACTCTCAAGGGGTCGCACGCGGGGGCGGATCTAGACCCAGGCGAAAGGAGCACCCGCTTCCCCGAGACATTATAAAATACCAAGAAAAAAAATACCCGCACCATCCCATGCTCAAAACTCTCTGTTACACGAGCCAGAGTAAAGTAGATAGCCCTTACACGATCTCTTCTCTTTTCTCCTAAAAGGCATCTTTAAGTTATTACCCCCCTCCTTCAAAACAAGTGGTTCGAGGTGGCAGGAACAATCGGAGTCTTAGGGGGCGGTATATCTATATACACAACCTCGGGACCACTATATTAATACCTAACCTGAACGTCCTACATCACCAGAGGCTTGACGCGCTCGGCGGGTGAGCCCACCGTTATCTATAATACTAAATGGGTTATTACACAGTACTTCGGGGGTAGAGATAAGTGACGAGAGCTGTGGCGGTGGAATTACGCTGATCTTTTCCTATAATTCGCCCTGCCACAGTTCTCGTCACTTTCCTCCACCCCCGAAGTACATCTCGAATATCCCTTAAAAGAAATAAAGAGGTTCCAAATAGGGGATTGATCATCACAGAATATCTAGAATGATTCGTATCTATGATGCGTACACGTAAGTGCGCTGTGATATGTGCATATAGACCCTTACTCGTAAAAAGCTGACGTTTTTGGAACGGGCTGGTATTGCATACCATATAAAGCCATAGACTTGGCACCGTTTTGTATGGTATGCAATAGCAGTCCATTCCACAAATGCCAGCTTTTACGAGTACTCGCAACAGGCGTAAAGAATCTGAACATGCAAGTCTTATTTTCACCAATTAATAGGTATTCTTTAATCGCTAGAGACAGAGCCTCTAACCCAAACCCTGGCTTCAACAGTTGCATGTTCAGGTTCTTTATACCTGTTGCGAGTACAGTGGGAGGACCCCTAGTAACCTGTACGTACTTTATCCCAAAAGCTACGGTGTCTATGTAATAGTAACCTACCTGTTATTACTTCCACACACTAATTATATTTTCCTGTCCCAGGTCTAGCTCCTGCCCTGGGAATCATAAGAAAGAAGGAGAGCCCAAAAGAAAAAGTAGAGGGACCTTAATGTTGTGAATAGATCTGCTTTTTACATCACAGTATGTACGATCCGTCTTATAATGGAGATAAGTAAAAATCAAAAGATATGTTATATTGACGGGAGACAAATAAAAATTGCCTAGGGCTGTCTGTGATTCTGATCTAGTATTAAACCGTTGCTTGTTTAAATATTATGTCTGTGATATGACAGGTTAACCAAAAAAGTAGATCAAATAAATTTCCCCAAGAGACAAGGTTGATAGAGAAATTATCTAAGTATAATAGGTATCTGGTAGTCATGTGTAATAAAGCTCAAAGAAGCCGACGAAAAAGTAGTATATATCACCTATTTAATCTTAGGGCTCTATGTATTTATGATTGATTCATTCATTGATTCCTAGTAATCTTAATTGCTTCACGTAAACGTTGCATACGAAAAGTATTACAAGTCAGTATCTCAAAAGTATAATTACATAGTAGCTCACGGCACTGACAAAAGAGTCGAGCCTAGCAAAAATAACAAAAGAAGATAAATAATCTCAGGGGGAATCCCATATCGGGCGCAGATCGGGGCTTTGTATGTTTAAAAGAAAGAAAAGAGAGAGTGCTGTATGAGTTTTATTTTTTTGCCTGGTGGTACAGCCGTACCTCGATATGCCGGATGCCAAGAATCCAGAGAATTTCGTACGGGATAGCAAATTTATTTTGCAGTAGAAAAAAATGCTTTAGTCAGGGCATTTCGTATGGGATAGTAAGGGATCTGGCATATCGAGATCTGGCATACCGAGGTGTGACTGTATGTAGTTTACATTTATCTGGTGCCCCCCCCAAAAATAATAATAATAATAATAAAGGAAGTGAAGCCTCGTTGCCTATAATTAGAGCCGTTATTAATGTACCTCCCGCACTTCCTCACTCCTATGTGCTCACTCCGTATTCCTCGTTTAGAAAAAGCATAAGCCTCCTAAACAAATATAAGAGGCAGAAAATAGTTATCATAAGGGAAAATAAAGCTCTAATTAGCTGCTTTTGCTAGTTTTTTTACACGGGTGAGGATTGTAACGTAAAATCACTAAATGAACTTAGTTTCTCCAAGGGCAGGTTGTTATTACTGCTAAGAGTAATGGAAGAGATAGTGCCGTGGACTTTCTGGTGACGCTTCATCTGGTCTATGAATAAAGTTAGTAAATCACGGAACTTTCCAGATTAATCTAATACTTCTTAATGGAACAAAGCTCCGCGGAAAAGGCTAAGTCGGAAAATTTGCTTTTCCCCCGGCACATTGCAACCTCAATATAAGCATATTGGATTTCAATGTAGAAATTAGGCCATTCCCATCTTATTCAAACTTATACGCTACCTCACTATAAGTACTCGGGGGAGGGGGCAAGAAGAACCTGAACATACAAGCTGCAAGCAGGGGACTTAGTCCACAGATTCCCAGATCAGTGTAAATTAGAAGTTATTATCACAAAATCTCATGTTCAGGTTCTTTTTGCCTGCCCCGAGTCTACTCGAGGGACATGCGATTGTTCATTCCCACAACTATGCTTATATCGGATTTTCAATGCCTAATCATGATGGAGAGTGTGATAAATATCCCATCTACCAGTAGGCATATATTGTATGACAACCAACCTAGCCCCACGCTCATCTCCGGTGCGACGTGATGCTTTATGGGAATACTAGTATGCCTCTCCTTTTGACATTTATTTTGTAGGGTACCTACCCACCACCACATGCCAGATCCCTCGGCATAGAATATTTGTCAAACTCTCCATCATAATTACAATGTAATATATTTGAAAATAAACCAAAAGATACGGGTACGACCAACGAAAGATCTGGCGACCAGCGAGGTTATAACCCCAATTCAGAACAACCAGCTGAAGATCACCAAATCTTCCGTTGACCGTATCGTTTGACTCTTTATCAAATATATTATCTGATTACCTCCTTTCTTGGTGCTGGGAAAAATAATTAAAAGGGAAGAAGTAAGAAAAACATACCAAGCCTATGAAAAGTCCTATTACATCCAGTAAACCCACACCGATGCTGTCCAATAGATAGATGTGCTATAGACGGGGATTAATGTCAGCAACTACCATTGACATCCTAGATTATAAACCCCCTCCATTTAAAACTTTATATAAGCACCATCAAATAAATACTATTAGTGATGAGTCGTATGATCTGTCACTGCTAATGCCCAGTGATGGTAGTATTAATCATGACTAGTATAAAACCTACCCACAGGCCACCAAAAAAGAAAAAAGAAAACATATAGAGATAGAGGAGAACCCACTTTTACGATGTTTGCTCAAATTGCTACTTTCCGAGAACCTTTTCCCGCATCCCGGGAACTCGCACTTTAAAGGTCTATCCCCAGTATGTACCCTCTTATGCATCGTCAGAGCGGACCCTTGGGCAAATTCCTTAAAGCAAACCTGTATTATTGTATATTCATAAGCGGATGATGGTAATAAGGAATACGGAGTAAATTTCAAAGCCGAGACACTCAAGACAGTGAAACCCTCGTCACTCCAAACTTCTGTAGATATGCTTATAGATTCTAGATAGATGATTTTGGGGTGTGATAAAATCGTGGATAGCTAAGGGATGGTATTTGAAGGGTGAGACTTACATCACACTTATATGGCTTCTCCCCGGTATGCGTCCTAATATGCTGCTGCAAAGCCTGCGTAGCCGAGAATTCCTTGTGGCAAAACGTACACTTGCAACTTTTAACTATTGCCTCGCTTATAATGTTAGCGTTAGTCTTTATTATTTTAAAAACCACTGCTTGTGCCAGAGGTTTTGTGTGTGGAATGCCTCCCCTCCACTTTCGGCTCATGGGATGGACCAGTCCCGATAAAAACAGTAATGGAATCAAACCTACACCCAGTATGCGTCTGTAAATGCCTTTCTACTTTCCCCTTCTGACTAAACGCTCTATCCCGCCTTCCACAGTCCGCCCACCCGCAGAAATATCCTGTCTTTTTTTTGAGCGTGGCAATGTGTTCATCTTTTGCATGCTTTTGCAGCTCTTCTGCAGATACAAATGTTTTCTCGCACCTCACGTCTTCCCCACTGCCGCCAGCGCTGATTAACCACTCACACCGCTTCGGCCCCCCATCATCAAGTATAACCCCAGGTGAAGAAACAGAAGACCTCGCATCGGCTGACTGTAGGTGCAATGCTAGATGCTCCTTCAAATCTTCAATTCCATCAATACTAGTCCCGCATGCATCCCATAGGCATTGGTCTGGTGTGAACTCGCCGAGATGGGTAGAAAGATGCACCTGTAAGTCCTCATCAGAGGCAAAATGGAAATTACAGCCATCCCAATGACAATCCCCTAGATCTAACAAGCTGTTGTTGTTGCTGGGATCAGCACTGAATAATAGGTCAGCATTACTCCAGTTATTATTGTTTGTGGAGTTGTAGTTGGGCCAGTTTTGTAAGGGGTCAGTGGTGCTAAAGGGCGTGGAGGGCTTTGAGGATGAGTATTCGTAGGGAGGCGAGGTCATGGGGGTTGTTTGAGAGAGGCGACGGCGCTTGGAAGTGGTAGAGTATTCGTTGTCAAAGGGTGTGGAGAATTCATTGTATGGCTCAAGGAAGGCAGAGGATGAGCGAGAGGATTCTGACTGTTCTGATGTAATATTTAACTGAGGGGTGGGATAGTGCATTAACTGCTGCGCCGATAGAGGGTAGTGAAGTTGGTGTAGATCTTGCTGCTGGTTTGGACTACTGAAATCCAATGATAGAAGATTCGGCTCAACAATCTCGTGCTGGTATTGGTGCTGGTGCTGGTGTGCATATGCTCCCAGTGACAGGTTCCACCCAGGGCCAACATCAAAGCTCTGGAAATTACTGTTTCCCAAGTTGTAATCCGGAGGATGGCAGCTAGTGACTTCACAACCGTCTTTTGCACATATAATCTCCTGAATGCAGGAATCATCTTCTGCACAAGAAGTACCCTGTTCAAGGCACGATTCGGAGTTACAGAATTTGGGAACTATCTCACAGGCCGTACAATCTTCACAGGGGGCGTTGCAGTCCTCGTCTTCACATTTTGAAGAGCAGTCGTCATCATCACAGCAAGAAGAGGAGACACTGTAGATGGACGCAGCTTTTTTTCGGGGTATTCCAGCAGTAACTGGAGGGACGGAGAGTCGAGGATTAATTACTGCAGCTAGGGCCTCAGGGACTGAAGATTGAGCCGCACAAATTAAAGTAGTTAAGCCACTCTCTTCCTCGGCGTAGATGGTGCTAACAGGATATGGTGTAAACGGAGCGAGACCCTTCTCCTTCCTCTGCTGCTGTTGTTGCTGTCCCTGGTGCTGGAAACCGTCAGGTTGGCGCTCGTCCATCGTCTGCGAAATCTTCCGCTTTCCACCGTCACAGTGGTTGCCGGCCTGGTAATTATATTTTGACAGTCTAAGTGGAAATCGATAAGGATCTCTATCTCTCTCGGCAGATGATATTGGGCGGATATCACGAGTTTGGGGCAGTAGGTCTCTAAGGGAGCATTCAGCCAACAGCTGGAGGGGGCGGGGCGGCGGCGATGGTGGTAATCGCGGCTGCGAAGAAAGAGAGAATATGTGAGACTTCATTCAGGGCGGTAACGGTGGGGTGGAGCTACCGACACCCAAATGCAAAGAAGTGCCCAACAAGGTGTTCATGGAATATGTAAGTGTGTGTGTGAATGTAAGGCAACGGGGGAGACATAGGAACGCTTGCGCGTACATATGAGCATGACGTCCCCTCATCTTCAGTACGCTTAGAGGTGCAAAACCACTCCTACGATGGCACGAGAGGATGGTACTTTAGCAGGTGCTTTTTTATTGGGTTTTATGGAACGTTGCTGCTACTTGCCACTTAAGCAACATGCGAAGCGACCTCGGTCTGGTAAAAGTGCTTTGTTCATAGAGTGTCACTCGACAGCATATATAGCCGAGCTGGTAGCATCTATGAATTGACTGAGAGGGGGTGGAACTCGCCTCCCTCTTACAAAGGCGACTATCTAGTGTCGGAATTTGTGTAAAGCCGTGAAACCTGGGTAAGTCTTAATTTATTATACGAGACTTAAGACCTGCTAGAATAGGAAGCTCAAAATAATTTTCGTGCCTATAAGTAGGCACTCATCTACGCTGTAGATAAACTCTGGATGTCTTTTATAACTACGGCCTAATCTAATGTCCACTATACTTACGTGTAGACCCTAGGTCTTATTTCACATAGAGATTTCTTACCGAAGAGAAGGAGTGATAAGTGTCTTATATTTATTTTAATTCAAGTGATTTTATTGTTTCTAGGTACAAAATCTAGTATGTAGTTCAAAACTATGACCTAAAAAGGAGTGATAAGTTTGCTGTATATGTAATTGCATGTAGTATCTTACGGACTTATGCACCTATTAGGTGAGGTTGGGAGGGAAACTTGTAGCTGGGGTTTGGGCACCTGGATATTGGTGGAGATTCCTTTTTGCCGAGTCCTATACGTTCAATCCATGACTTGTAAAACCACTTGCCAAGGGTGCCCTACTTACTTGCGACACTACTCGTAATAGCAAGACGTTTCCGGAATGGCCTGCTATTGCATACCATACAAAATAATACTTTTTGTATGGTATGCAATAGCAGGCCATTCCGGAAACGTCTTGTAATTATGAGTAGTCAATGTCAGACATGTTTCTAACCAGTTAATTGGTACAACTTCTGCCAAGCCCCATCGCGTACTCAAACATGCACGCCCCTCAGCGCAGTAACTGTACCCCCACTACTGCCAAGGCCACACAGCAACCCATTGCAACTGTCCCACTTTTCCCCAATCGCGTCACCATCAAGCATCCTCATCAATTGAAACATTACCAACAATGGCAATCACTGGTGCTATCAGCCACCGCTTCCTCGCAATCGCCCGCTTCACTTTGCTTCTCAGCCATGGGTTGAGTGCACATAAAGTCCCCATTTTCATCGGTGCTCGTCGTGCTGTGTCCTCCGCGGTCACTAGAAAACCCGGAACCAAAGCCGCTGCTACTAAAACTGCCGCAAAACAGACCACGAAGAAAACTGTGACAAAAGGGGCTGCTACAGCGACTACTACCAAGAAAACTACCGCCGCAAAAGGAACTGCAACCAAGAAGCCGACTTCAAAGAAGAAGACTACCCTTACGGATGACCAGAAGAAGAGGAAGTTGATCAGGGAACTGAAAGTGAAGGCCCTGGATCCACCTTCGAAGGGACATACCAGTGGGTATGTGATGTGGTTCATGGAACAACCCAAGGATACATATAAAATTGGTACTAGTGAGATGGGGAGAGGGTGGAAGGCATTGACAAAGGAGGAGAAGGATGTATGGTTTCCCTCTGGTGACTGTTGTGTGACTCTCGTTAACTCGTATGGTACATAGAACTATACCAATAAAGCCAAAGAGCAGCAAAAGAGGGTTCAAGAGGAATATAAGAAGTGGATCAACTCCCAACCAGCCTTGGTTATCCGCGAAGCCAATAATGCTCGTCGTCGTCTCAAGGCTCTAGGGGTCAAGCATGGCGTTACCCAAATTGTAGATGGTAGGCTTCCGAAGAGGATTACAGCCCCATCTATGATGTATGCGCGGGAACAGTATCAGTCCGGAAGGGATTTTAGGGATGCGGATGGAAAAACTAGTGTTATAAAGACTAGTGCGATACTTAGAGATGAGTATGCCAAGCTTCCAGCAAGCGAGAAGAAGGTATGTAGCTTTGTAGATGTAGTGAGAATATTAGCTAATGTGTGAACAGCGCTTTGAAGACATGGTTATTGAAAATAAGAAAAAGTATGATACTGAGATGGCAAAGCTTCAGAAGCAGAGGTAAATATTCACAGGGTGGCGACTACCTTATTGGATTATTTATCGCCGAGTTTAGGAGTGTTCCTCCCTTTTTTCCCTTTACTTCTAGTGAGTTGTAGTATAGCGCGTATGGCCAAAGAAGGGATGGAATAAAAGTAGCAAGAGGAATGGCAAATATATCATTTCTTTATTTCTAGGCGTACCTAAAACCAATGATTAATTCTCTAGGGATTGAATTTTAGGAATGCGGAAGCATAAGTGACTCACGAGTTTTTTAAAATGTGTGTGTGGGGGGCGGCGGGGGCTGCATGTAAGATCTTGATCAGTGATCAAACGCATGCATATATATGTACCTGATATTGCCAAGTGGGTGCCCTCCTAGTAGAGTAGGAAAGGAGCAACTCAAATAACACATGCGCCGAAGTGGATTTTGGGAGACTACAAAAAAATTACTACATGTACATAGAGTACATGCATACATATGTACTTAGAGTAGAGTTGTAAAGGCGTTGAAGCGCCTTAGATACATCTACAGAAGCCCTCCATTTGTCTCCCTCCCTTTAAACCGCTTAAACATTGGAGGTCCTCCGACCAAATATCACGTGATGATATCATCCAAAAGGGCAATGATCTACATAATTAATCGCGATATAGAGGTAAGTGATGGGCAGAGCTCTCTTTCTTTGCTTACCTCTGCACTAAACACAGCGTCGCATCACACTGCCCTCGCCTTTCATCATCCTCTACTAGCTGGTGTTTTGCTCTAGTCTGACCCGGTAGAACTTGCGCCTCATACTTAATGGAGAACGGTTTCGGTGTTGAGGACCTCTTTCAAGATGACACGGCGCCGCGTATCTCACCGCGAAGAATCGATAGTCGTATGGACGAGCTCCGGCTCGGAGGGTGTAATCAGTTAGTCCTTCCTCTCTTTCCTCTCTTCTCTATCCCTTCGTTCTTCTGACCCTTGTACAGAAAAATAGCATGGTCTAAACTCGGCTCAATCGCAATAATTAACGCCGCTGGCACGGGGGTCGAAACTCGCCATCTCTCGTGCTCTCCAGAGGACGGGCGCTGGTTGCTCAGCGATGCATACCCAGTCGCCAACGTATCCCGCTACCATGAAGGACAGCAACTCACGCATGTAACCTGGAATAGTCATGGCGCCGAACTGGCCGTAATGGATAGACTCGGTAGAGTGTCGTTTTATACGGTATTTTTAGCAGTTAATCATTTGAATGTTACACGACATCAGATATTGGATCAAGATGATGATTTGAGTGCGTTGGTGGGGTTTTGGTGGCTACCAGTTGAGAGGGCTGTATGTCACGCTGTTACCTGGGTTAGGGGATATAAGCAGGGAAGTGCTGACGGCATGGGAGACAGTATGCTCTATATAGGCCTGCAACGAGACAAGAGGATCGGAGTTTTAGATACCAGGCGCTAAGCTTCAGGCCTTACGGACCGTTTCATCCAATTCAAGGGAAGGTTGCTGCAATTGGGATAACAAGAGGAGGGACGGTAAGTGCGCTATGGGAAGATAGTAAGGGAAATGCTTGCTAATGGGATATTTTCAAGGCCAAAATGTGGTATCAGGATGCGCATAGTCGATATCAAGAAGTCACAACAGAACTAGAAGGGTTTTCATCCCTCGACGACCTATTCTCTCACGCCGCGATCTCATGGAATAAAGGTAAGCTTCATTTTTTCTTAGATAATGAGCTATTTCAGAAACGGGCTCAGCTTGTTATCTGTGGCTTCTTGGATGCCTAGTTAGAACTTAATCTCCTCGATAGACAACATTGCCGTTTTAGCAGCCTATACCCTCTCCCATCAACTCCGCGTCTACCGTATCTCTATAAACTGGAACCTACAGCAGAACCCTCCCAACCAACCCCCAACCATGCTCCCAGCTCCCCCAACACTCGAAATCAAACATATTAAAGTTGAGAACCATGCCACGCCTATTGACCCCGGTAGCCACGATATTTCCTCCGCGCAGCTATCGCACCTTGAAATCATGGCACCTACTCCTGGCCCCCCTCAGATTCCGAATGTACCTGGTATACTAGCAGTGTTCTCAGGTCGCCGTGCAGACGGACAATCGTTTAGTGTGGTATGTAGATGGTGCCTTAAAGAAAGTCCGAGCACCTTGCATCCATCTTTCGACCAACTGGGGGTGCGAAGGAGTAGTGTTTCTAGCCCAGCGAGTGTGGAGCTTGAACTATATAGAATGGACGATGTCCTCATCTCTAAAACGGTCATTTCTGTTTCTCTCGTTACTTCGGGCACGGTTGTGGCTCTCGCTTTCTCGGATGGATCCCTTGACCTCCGCGACCGGTATAACTTCAACCCCCTACAAAACCAGAGCGCTAATAAAGATCTGGTTATAAACATGGTCCAAGCCGGCTTCTCTTTTCCTCAGGGTGAGGATTGCATTGACCTTGCATTGTCTCCTAACAATGCAGTTGCGATTAGGTTAGGGTGTGACCATGGGATTAAGCTCATGGTCATGGAGTATAATGGGAGTATAGACGACGAGGAGAACATAGAGATTGCCTGTGTAGCCCTGGCACATCAGCATGCATATAGTTGTAACAATCACCTTAACAACGACGACTTGCTACTTGTTGCGCAGCAGTATCGGAATCCAGTATTCAACAATACATTTCTCTCTGAGGCTCATCGCGCCTTAAATCTAAAGATGGATTTCGCAACCGAGTCACCCTCTGAGCGGCTTTTTCGGAATCCCCTACTCCAGCGCTGTCTTAGCTTGCAGAACAGCCTAGATTTTCAGGGGGAGAGGGTTAATAAACGACTTTCTGGGAAGCTCGCATGGGCAACACTACATCTAAGGGTTGCTAGTGTGGCGTTTGCACTTACTTTTAATAATCCACAGCGACAACAGGGGGCGGGGGGAAGTAATGATTTCGATTTACGTCCAGAGGCACTTCAGACGTTGCTTGGGCTTGTGAGATGGTTGATGGATATTATGAGTTTGACTATCAGCGATCTCTTTGAGCTTGCAAAAGCTACAAAAGGGAGGAACGACGACCTTAACTTCGTCCGTGAAAAAGGTATATTCCTTGTGGGTTTTATTCGATCCATATACCCTAACTTTCTACGTAGTTATCGAGGGGAATTCACCTGCACTCTTTTTGGCCCTTGCAAGTGCACCACGAGCACTCCTACGGTATAATTGTAGGAGTCTGAGAGGATTAGAGACGACTGCAGGGAAGCAGCTAGCAATGTTGCAGGGGGGGCAGGTAGATGAGGAGCAGAGAACTACGTTTCGGAGCTTGAAGGTGCCGATTGAGAGTTGTGCGGTTAAGATTAGCCAGTTTGAGAGGATTATGACTGATATTGATGGGACGATTCGGGCAGCCTACCATAGTAAGTCCCCCTCTATCGTAGGCAGGGAGAGGAGGTGCTTCTTGCTAATACAAATAGATGTCCCCGAGGCTGAACGCGCAACCGCTGAAAAGCTCCTATTTGTAAACAACGAAATCCCACCTATCTTCGCATCTGCCGTTGAGCGTTTACTTAACACCACTCTCCCAACACTCCGCAATGATCTTGATGTCGCAAAATTGTTTTGGCACGACGTTACGTGGCTCGGTTTCCATGACGATGTTGCGAGCCGCGAGTATAGGAAATTGAATAGGATCGATGCGATTCGAAAAGTGGTACTGCCGAAAGGGGATGATAAAATAAAGTTGAGAAGGTGCACACGGTGTTGTGCGGTTGTAGAGGATATCATTCCAATCAAGAGCCCGAGTTATTGGTTGGGGAGTATGCAAAGGATGTGTTTTTGTGGGACATTATGGATGCATATAAGTAGTCCACCTTAAGGTTAAGGTCAATGTGATTAGCGGGATATCGTATTGAATTTTGGCGATGTTTCAGTAAAAAAAGGGGGGTTACACTCTTTTCCACAACTTCAAAGGTTTTTAGATCTTCTGTGAAGCTGGCATGATTGTTTTAATTTTTATTTCTTGTCAACTAGTTGGCCGAAAAAGGGGCACTTTTGGCGTGTTCTGGTATTACAAAATATCTGCTATTTTACGAACTGGAGTACTCAGGCGTTTATTAAATACTCGTAGTGAGGAGAGACACAGCACCAAAACTCACCAAAATCCTTTTACAGAAAAACCCCAAAATCATACACAAAGCCAGGAATAAGTTATCTATAGTACCCAGATCTACTGTGATAAATCTATATTATTATTGTTATTGTGTTTGTTGTCTTATCATGTTGTTTTGTTGCTACTACCTCACACACATAATTTTGAGTGTCGCCTAAGGTTGCAACCTCCCTACGAGTATTTAATAAACACCTGAGTAAAGCCTGAGTAAAATTCCGAGAAAGGCTATTAGGTCATGGATCATCACTCGATGATAGATAATTATGGTGAAGTAAAAGGTGCTGAATCGAGAAGACCTTTTCCATACCATGTCTCAGGCCACCAACAGACACCATGATTGCAAAAGCACCCTTTCCCTTAGTAAGAAAATGCGGTTTTTACATACAGTATAATAAGATTTTGGGAGAAAAGGGGGGCTCACCATTAGACACTAATAGCAGCTATAGCCCATCACTAATAATCTTGGCCCTTTTTTTTAAAGAGAGGGATAATGTAAAACCGATCATCTATTGGGGAACAGCAGGTGATAATTGAGTGGTAGGAGCTAGTATTGAGAGACTAGGAGCTCAGTGGACAAAATAGGTAAGGTAACAATATAAGTAGTAGTAGTAGTTAGTGTTCGTCTTGGGGCGATTCGGGGCGGTTCCTAGGCTAATGGACCCGCCCCGGCCCGGGTTCGGGGCCTAATTTTCGGTGAAGGAACCGCCCCAATGGGGGGATAACTGGTGGGGCCCCGTTAGGGCCACTGCAGTTAATTAGATTAAATTTTGGTTAATGGGGGATTTTTAAAGGGCAAACCCGACCCGGCCGGGGAATGGGGCGGTTCGGGGCGGTTTCTTGGCGCGGTTCCCCGAAGAGTTTGGGGGACCGAATCCCCCGTGACGAACACTAGCTTAAACCCGTCCTTTCCCCAGGACAGAACCATTTTTGCTAGTCAACGAACAACCGTTGTTCTGAGACCCTCACATACTCTACTAAAGACGCTTGTCTTCCGTTGGAAGCAGAGCCTTTTAAACTCTTTAGTTATCTCTACCTAAAACATTATTCCTATATTTGATAAGAGGACTGTCGACTTTCTGTGTTGACGAGCGGTTCTAAACCTCGCTGCTGAAGCTTCTTGTCAGAAAGGGAGGTTGTGGTTTTTTATTGTACGGCAGTACTTCCGGGAAACGTCCCTTGGGAGTGCTCCTGTTACAAGTATCAATATTTGAACAAATATGGTAGAATAATTTGCAAGTTCTTCCAAGGAGCATGGAAGACTTTCATCAGCAAAAACGGAGATTCCGCCCTGCTCTCCTGGAGAGCGGGGCGACAATTTCGCAAACCTACCCTCCCACAGGTGCTTTACGCTGCACGTCCTCTCCGGGAGATCTCAGGGCGGACGCTAGCAGTCCGGGAGATGCCGGGAGAGCCTCAATAAGAGTAGAACAAAAAGTTACGTCTAGAAGAGTCTCAATTCTCAATTCTCTATTCTCTATATTCTATCTAATCTATATACAAGAATATACCTGCTTTGCTGCCTCCCTGCTGCCCCCCCTGCTTGCCCCTCCGCCCTGCCTGCCTGCCTGCCTGCCGCTGCCGCTGCCGCGCTGGGAGGCAGCTCGACGTCCAGTCGATGCGTCGGACACGGGGTGTTTGTACCGGTACAGGTAGGTTGTTCGCTTGGTGACCCGGAGGCTGCTGAAGCCTTACTGGGGTCCTGGGGGGGGTCTGCTGCCTGCTGCTGCGCTGGGTGTCAGGTCGAAGTCCAGTCGACGCGTCGGACCAAGGGTGTTTGTACCTGAACGGGTTGGTTGTTCGCTTGGTGGCCCTGACGCTGCTGGAGGCTTGCTGGGGGTCCTAGGGGGCTCTGCTGCAGCTGTTGCAGGAGAGGGTCTGCTTGGGAGTGTGCTCGAGATCCATAGACGTGTAGGACATGGAGGGTTTGTACCGTGACGGGTAGGTTGTTCGCTTTATAGGAGAGAACCTGCCCACCCCCCACCCCCCACCCCCCTGTCTGCCTGTCTGCCTGCCTGCTTGCCTGCTTGCCTGCCTGCTTGCTTGCTTGCTTGCTGCCTCTGTCGCGCTGGAGGGCAGCTCGAGGTCCAGTCGATGCGTCGGACCAAAAGTGTTCATACCTGGACGGTTAAGTTGTTCGCTTGGTGGCCCGGGGCCTACTGAAGGCTTGCTGAGGGTCCTGGGGGTCTTGCTGCAGCTGTTGCGCTGGGGGTCCTCTGGGGGTCACATTAACACGTCAGACATGAAGTGTTCGTACCGGTACAGCCGCTGTGGGGGGGGGGGGGGTTACTGCTGGTGGTGCTATAAAGCGCTGTTCTCAATAGTTAGCATAGGTTCCTAGAGTGGTAGTGAGTGGGTGGGGGGTGCTGGGGGAGAGGGGTTGCAGATGGGTTAATGTGGTACGGCCGGGTAACACCAGCACCTCTCCAGGAGACTGGGGGCGACGGTCCCTCGCCCGGGTGCTGAGGGGTCGGCAGCGCTCTCCAGGAGAGCGGGGCGAACTTTCTCCGCCTGGGCAACAAAAATCTCCCGGAGAGTTTTTTTTTTTTGCTGATGTTAGAGTACTATTAAAACTCCTTTGATTTTATAATACAGTATTGCTGTTGTAGAATAAAACGTCGTAATATTTCGAGAATCCTAATATACCTTTCTATTAATCATGGAATAATAGAAAATATTCCAGATAACACTTTTCACATCATAAAATATCTAAGGCACAGTCTTATCCACCTATAGAGTTCCTCGTTGGAGGTATCCATATAAGAGTTGAGTATAAATATATGGTTTTATTTGTATTTTCGCCAGAGGCTATAGATCTTGGGAGTAACTTTCTAGTAGGCACATTGCCCTGAACGAAGTTGCTCTGAACGGAGTGCCCTGAACGAATGCCCTGAACGAAGTGTGCCCTGAACGAAGTGAAAGGGTTATGGGGTGCAAGGCCTAGCGGGTTTCTGGTTGGCCAGCCGGCTCAGCCAATAAGATCAGCCCTCCGATCGAATAAACCATAACCCAGTACAGGACCACACTGGCACCTAGAACAATACTCCCGATGATCTAAAAGAACCTAGCACAGTATAAAGATATGCCTAGAGTACGGAGTATAACCAATTCTCAAGTTTCCTCTACTGGGTTCTAGTTCTAGACCTGGGCCCGGGACGCGCAGCAGTCACGGGTGGAGGGGGCGGGCGTGGCCCCCCCGCCCAGGGCCAGTCAATTAGGGCCAGCTCTGAGGCCCTCTGGCGGGACGGTTCATTTGGTATCGATCATGATTATGACCCTTCGTTCAGGGCATGCAACCCCCCAAATGGCACCGGGGAAATGGGCAATGATCACGACCGGGTGACCGCACCCATGGCGGGGGTCGTCTCTAGTAGCTTGAAAGGGGCTGTAAAACCTATATTTGATTGGTCTACCTTAGGACCGTGCGTACTATAGAAGGGAGGTAGGCTATAAGAATATTGCTCATTTTGAGGAACTTAATCCCCTGATGTTTCTATAAGCTCTATTTATACGTCCCTACTTAAGCCTCCACTGAAAGCCCCTCCTTTACAAACCCCTAAGCCTGCTTGTACCCATACTATACATATTTGATAATATACTCGATAACATGCTCTAGTGATGGATGTTATGTAAGATTTGTACTTTTTTGTAAAAAACCCACTCCCCAAACTTCGATTGTTAAGAAGAAATATTACCTATAGCTTGGCTAATCTCCTCACCCAGTCATCCCCCATCTGCCTCAGCCTTGTTGTGTCTCCATCCCTCTCCACCTCCTTCCCCCATCTTTTGACATGCTTTACTAAGTAAACCGCTGTCAAAAATGCACTCGCTCTTGGTGCCTCCATGGGCACTAGATGACCTACCCCTTCTACAACCTCCATTTCAGCAGCTCGTGTGTTCTCAATTTTTCGTTTGTTCACCTCCGGCCTACTAACAACTGATTCGCCCCCAACAATGTAGAGAATAGGCGGGACAATATATTTAAGGTGGCGAAAGGTGGCGCCTGGTTCTGGCCGGCCGAGCTGTGCAGCGTTGGTAAATTCGGGGCCGGGGCGGAGAAATGTGTAGACTTCTTGGTGTTTTGTGGTTGCAAGTGTTACACCCGTAGAAGTGGGATATGTTACTGTAGGGAGAGCGCGGAAGCCATGTTTCTGCCACAGAATGAGCTTAATTATGGGTTGGGAAGAAGATAATGGGAGGTACAATATGTAGATCTAGCACCCTCGGATCCCAGGATTTATAGAAAGGACGTGAACGAATAAACCTTTCTGCATCTTCGAGCGATGGCCATATATCACGACGTTTAGCAGTAGCCTTTACAGGATGCTGCAGTGGTGGCAGTGCTGGCGGATGCTTTTCGTCTTCTTCAAGTACGGGATCAAGGAGTATGAGTGCGTGGAAGAGCGACGGGTGAAGGAGAGCTGTTCGTGCGATCGCATGGGCGCCGTAGCTGTGCCCTATCCCAACAAGTGGCGGTGGCATCTCAGCGGAGAAGGTATTGATCATGTGGAGAAGGTCACGGGGAAGATCATTCCATGACGGTTCGTCACCTAAGAAGGACTCATTGAGAATTCCCGAAGCACCTTGGTGCACGGCGTCGGGAGCCCAGATGGACCTGATACGGAGGCCAGAGGATTCGTAACGGGTTAGGAGGTCGTCAAAAAAGGGTTCATAGAGCTCCTGTAGAGAGAAAGAAAGGTATGGGGTTAGTTGGTAAAGCTTGTAAGGGACATTAGGTAATGAGATATCTAGGGGTAGCTTGAGAGGGAACCTTGTGGAAGCCATTTGCGTGGCAGAAGATAATTGTAAGGTCCCCCTGGGAAGGGGGGGAGAGGAGGTGGGAGCGGGGGGTGTATTGATTTAAGACGAGCTTGAGAGGGGGGGGATTGACTGCGGAGGTGGTACCACGGGGGTATTCACGAATGTGGGAGGCTGTGATTGTGTGTGGGACAATGTTGAAGAGGGACATTTTTGTGGTAGGGGAGAGAGGGTTAAGTCCAGGAAGGAGAGAGAAAGCGCTGAATCTAGGAAAATAAATATAGGCATCATAGTGACCGACCGGCTATTGCAATAGGTACAGGCATGTGGGGATGGTTGAGCAGAGTTCCGAGGTGATCAAGTGTGGGTTATGTAGCTGTAGGTTATCATTGTGGGGCTATGTAACTTATCTCATGCCACCACCACATTGGGGGAGCAGCATTTTCCACCGGAGTATCGTCCCTGTTCTGACTACACCCTCCTTGTGGCAGTGTATACTTGCCTGATGGGTAACTGCCAAGTCCCTTGAGTGTAGGTCGCGACTCACACGCGTTCCCTAAGTCTGTCGCGTCTCCCTACGCACTTAGATATGCAATCCCTCCCGCAAACCATTTTTTTATCTGCTGAACACCCACGAACACTAGCCACTCACTCTCGTACAAAAACGGATACTAGCCACCCACTAGGACATCAATTGGATACACACTTCCCCTCCCATCCACTCACCATCTCATCACCTCTACACCCCCGATCTCTTCCATCAATTGCATAATGGATACAGGCGCAGATGAATGTCAAACTCCTCCTCCACCACTATTTCACGAAGTCATCTTCCATATCGTTGAATCTCCATCTCTCCCACATCATCAAGCTCGCGAGGTATGTATAATTCACCTTTTTCCCTTTTTCTAAACAACCTACTGATCACCTATCTAGACTGCTCGGGTCCTGGCTGAGAATGGCGCACGGGAGGCACCACCCCTCGATTCAGTTCATTCTCATGTTCGCATAGATCTCTCTGAGGTATCTCATATCATATCAACAAATGTGGACTTCCCAGGCTACACCGAAGCAGAGCGCTTCATGATTCCTGTCGTCACCCCGGGGTGGGTCACCGTTTCATTGAAGAAGAGGCGTCTCGCTCATGTCAGACCCTATAACCCAGATCCTAGATTCTTTTTCTCGGGGGTTATGGTTACAGTTGCTGAGTTACCGGCGGGGGATAAAGAGGCTATTTGTGGGGGGGTCATTGCAATGGGGGGACAGTATTCGAGCCATTTGACAAAGTTTACCACGCATATTGTAGCCTTGAACATGGATAATGTGAGTATAATGAAGGGTTATTTGTGGCACTCGGAATCCAATTCACCTGCGCCCTTTGAAACTTTATACTCTACAGAAAGCTTTCCAATGGATCCTAAAGCTCTAGCTAGCCCCAAAACATCCCTTTATAACCGCTAACACTTTTCCTAGGATAAATGCAAGCAGTCCCTGGCTAAAAAGCTCCATGTGAAAATTGTCCTACCCCACTGGTTCGACGACTGCCTGAAACTCAACCGCCGTATCGATGAATCCCCCTACCTTCTCCCAAACCCCGAAGTCGAGCGCATCTCCGCTACTGACCCTGTCCCCCTTCCGAAAGGTCCCGACCTATCCTACTCCCACGCCCACAACGGTGGACCTATGGGCTATGAACCCCCTTCACCAAGACCAAACTTTGCCGCGTTCGATGGGAAGCGGGTCAAGCTGGGTGAGGATCTAGGACTTTCCTCGCGGCTGAGGGAGGTTCTGGCTACGATTATAAAGCAGGCAAAAGGGGAAATCGTGCGGAGCATCAAGCACGCGAATACGTTTGTGTGTTACTTTAGGGAGGGGCCTGATTACGCCTATGCGCACGCAAGCGGGATAGATATTGGAAACCTCACATGGCTTTATTGGATGTTTGCCCATGGTGAGTGGGTATCATCGTTGAGACGATTACTACACTATCCGATCGTTCGAGGCGGATTACCAGGCATGCACGGCATGATCATCACAGTCTCTAATTACGGCGGTGATGCACGCCTCTATCTTGAGAACCTGATCGAGGCATGCGGTGCTAAGTTCACAAAGAGTATGAAGGCGGACAACACCCACCTCATCACTGCCCGATCTCATTCAGAAAAGTGTACAGCTGCACGAGAGTGGAACATTAACATGGTTAACCACCTCTGGCTCGAGGAGTCCTACGCAAAGTGGGCTGTACAGAGCTTGTCAAACCGCAGGTACAGTATGTTCCCACCACGCACGAACTTGATGGAGGTGGTTGGGATGACGCCAGTTGAACCTAGCGCACTTGAGTTATCACATGAAAAAGACGAGGACACAATGTACCTGGACGCGTACATTAATAGTGAAGAAGCTGTAAATGACATTATGGTCCAAGGAGCCAAAGACCTTGTGCTCATTGATCAAGAGACTTCACCAATGCCACATGCAATGGTGGCGAGACCGACGAAACATATACCTGGGATTTCTACACCAAAGATCTCCACCCCTTCGAGGTGGAATGGGCGGGATTCACTCTCAACCCCGCTCTCTACATCATCTAGTGGGAGGAAAGCAAAGGAACAAGCAGCAGCGAGGTTGCATGACTCAATTATGCCAGATGTGATGAAATATCAGCAGGAACAGAAGAGAAAGGGTGGTGTTCTGGGAATAGGTCGAAGACGGAGGACAGGAAGTTTTTCGGAAGAGGCATTAACACTATCACGAAAAAGAACTGCGTCAATTGACGTTGGAAGCGGGACAGAAGATGAGGCTAGACCGGGGCCGAAGAAGGCGAAGAAGAGGGTAAAGCCAGTAGTGTTTTTGCTTATGACGGCTTATCGAGATTGGGTTGATAATCCGGCAAAGGAGGATGCTGATAAAGTAAGTGAAATTCAATAGTATGCTGGTTGTTATGCTACTAACAATGACGACAGAGAGGGCTTGCAGCAATTGGGATCCAGTGCATTACCGATCCAGGACTATGTACGCATCTAGCCGCTCCCCACATCGTTCGAACAGAAAAGTTCTGTTGTGCCCTCGCTAAAGCGCCTATAATTGTATCTACTGAGTGGCCTCAGGCATGTCTGGCGGAGTCACTAATTGTTGAGACGGAAAAATATCTTCTGCGCGACCCCGCCGGCGAGAAGAAGCTGAATATGAACCTTAAAGAGTCACTCCAGCGGGCGTCGCGGAATGGAGGACAGCTCCTGGCGGGCCAGACCATTTACTGTGCACCCAACGTCAACGGCGGGTTCGAAACATACAGGAAGATTGTCGAGGCAAATGGTGGCGTATGTATTGCTTTTAGGATCGCGAAGAAGGCGGCAAATGTACCGGATAGTGATAAGCTAGTGTTGTTGTCTAGTGATGATGTAGCAGACAAGAAGTTGTGGAGCTCATTCCTGAAAATTGCGAAGATGGCAGACAAAGAGGCTGTGGTGTTGAAGAGCGATTGGTTGCTAGATTTGGCGATGACCCAAAGGGTGGTTTGGAGTGATCGGTATGAGTTCTCAAGATAGCTAGGGGTTTACGCGGTTAGATGGTATGGGGTTGGGAGTTGGATTCTATTCTTTATTTTTACGTAGTACTCTAATGTGTGTAAATTGGTTTACAGCATAGCGCGGATTAGTAGGGGTGCCAAGCTCTGCCTATCAGTGGGTAGGCTGAGTGGCACCTTGTGATGGAGACAAAGTGGTTTTGAATTAATTAATTTCCTGTACATAAGCAGGGATGAGCACACGTGGAATAAATTATATGTTCTCTATTTATTCAACACAGTACTACATTTAGGAATTGTTTTACAAAGTTCCTAAACGCCCATGCCTGCATGTAGCTTCTCAGAGCTTGGACCACAGCTTAGTTGGACCACGTCAGCACGTGCACCTTAAGTGGTCCCCCACCACAAACACAACAACCCTCACCAATTCCGGCACATGTAAGGACCTCGATGCCTCGTCGCTTGTCCTATATCACCGTGTTCATCACCATCGCCTTCATTCTCGGTGCCCGGTGGTTCCAGCCTCTACGCTTAATCGTATGGGCTTTTTTCGCTGGCGCCATTGCGTCGCTGCTTGGACTTTTAGCAGTCGTGACACTTGCGGCCCATACTCATGTCAAGGGCTCATGTAGCGCTGGTTTGGTATTGAAGTCTATCAAACCACTCGCCTTCACCGCGCCAGAAACATGGAGGAGAGAAGTAGCCGTTTTGGCTGCTGAAGACACTTTCCACCGCGCGCCGCTGCATCCACCGTCGTTTGTACTATCTGATTCGCTCGACGTCCTTCTCGACTGTGTATCTCGCGACTTTGTAAACTCCTGGTACTCTAAGATCTCGGATGACCCCTCTTTTGGCGTTCAGGTGGATCGGACGATCCGCTTTGCACTGGAGGGGTTAAGGGACCGGGCCCAAGGGGTTGATATTGTTGAGGTAGTCGTCGGGAGAATTGTCCCGCTGCTTACAGCGCATCTACACGATTTTAGTGCCGCGGAGCGCGTGGTGCGTGGGAAGCACCTCAATAAGAATTTGACCGAATCTGAGGAGCTAGACCTGGCAATCGCGGGGAAATATAGAGACGGGAAATTACACCCCGCCGCGAGTCTCAAATTCTCGGATACGAAGGCTGCACAGCAAGATCACTTGCGGAATGTTGTAGAGGGGTTACTGTCGCATATTTTGCCCGAAAGTGAGAAGAGTAGAATAGTGTGGATCGTGGTGAGGGAGATTGTAGCTTGCGCTATTCTATTTCCTGTGATGGGAATGTTAGGGGACCCTGATTTTTGGAATCAGTTTGTGGAGGCCATTGTATGTCATCCCCGTATCTGCTAGGGGATATAGCGAATAGTAGACTTAGAAAAATGTTTCAAGCTAACGTTGTTTTGCAGGGACGATCAACGCTTCAAGACCGTAAAACTGTTCGGAAGTTTCGCGCTGCACTTGACCAACATGCAACACCGCGACAGTCGAACTCGCAACATTTAAAATATAGTTCTCAGACGCCTGTAGCTCATAAACCATTCATACGTCTCGGTCCTAACGACGATGAACGCACATTCGAACGTTTCATTCGCTCAATTCGGCTCTGCTCAAACCTCTCCGATGCTAGAAGGCTACGTAACGAAATCAGTGCCCAGCTAAAACGGGATGGAAGAATGGAAGGGAAGGAGGGCTGGAACATCTACATAAAGCGCCTCGAGACTGGAAAAAGAGTCGTGGATCAGAAAGTGGCCTCACTATCAGTAGGCAACGTAGGGCCTGGTGTAGGGCCACCAAGGTCGCACAGTGAAATGCTCATAAGAGGGCAGTCAACACCAAGTAGATTGGAACTTGCTTCTCTAGATCAAGTGCTACGGGACTCATCGGGGCTGTCTTACTTCATGGTGATTTAGATATTACAGTGCGTTGCAAGAAGGTTGGAATGCTAATTGCTAATATAGGAACACATGGATCGCCAAAGGCGCCTTGCCCTAGTTCAATTTTGGCTAGTTGTTGATGGCCTCCGCAATCCACTTGAGGGGGATATATCCTCGTCCGACGACGAGCAGGAATCATCCTCCTCAACTACCCTCCCGGCATGGGCCTCATCCGACCGCAACGACCTCGCCCAAATCCATGGTGCCTACCTCTCTATCCCAGAGCTCCAGATCTCTGATAAGTCGAAAAATGCTGTCAAAGCATTTCTCAAAGCAGGCAGTAAAGCAACACAAATACAATATGCAAAGGCCCGAGCGGCAGTGCTGCGGGCTCAAACATCAGTCTTTGAAGAAATGCAAAAAAAAGACTTCCAGGAGTTTAAAGGGAGCGATCTATTTTATAAGTATCTCGCATCCGATGAAACTGCTGCCGCGCAGAAGAGTCTATCTCCTATAGTATCTCCTATAGATATGCACCGGAGTTCATCCTGGACTGAGGCTTTACGAGCAGCCGACCCGGGGGAGGATATGATATCCTCACGACATTCCCTCGATGGGGCACGACCGAACGAAAGTACACTGGAGGATTGGGATTTCGACCCATTATCTGGTTCGCGACAGAGCATTGGGGACGAGCAGGACCAACCTTATCCATCCCAATTTCAAGCTACACTAGAACGACGACGCCAGACACCAGAGAATGGGATCGTGGAGGCAATGGAGGCAGCGCTAAATGATATAATAGAAGAGCGGCCCGGTTCTCTCGATGAAAACAGGGTGAGCCTGTACCAAAATAGTCCAGACTTGGTACTCACGAACCCAAATTCACCGAGGAGCAGCATCGATATTCCCAGGGATATTAATGGTAGTAGTAATGGGAAAGCAGTGGTGGCACCGGCGATTTTAAATTCGAAAGAGAGGGGGAAACCAAAACCGCCTTCGATTTCTTCACTGGGGCTCGTAGGGAATAACACACGGGATGCTGTATTCGCAGATGAGCTCTTCCCTGATGAAGACACTACAGCAGACTACGCCTCTTCTGGAGGTGAAGAGAATGATAAAGATGGACTCTATGAGCGTGATAGGAGCGAGGAGGAGGAGATACACCAAGCCGCTCCTGGTGACCTCGGATTAGTAGAGGCCATAAGTGCGTTGACATTTGATATTGAGAAGTTGTCGACTCAGGAGGCAGTGATCGATAGCCTTTACCGTAAGGCAGAGTTAACAAATAATACGATTGAGCTACGGATCTTAAGGAAGAGTAAGAGCAGCTTACAAAGGGAGATAAGGAGGAAAGAGTTGCAGAGGCAACAGTATATTGTGCAGGAGAGCGATAATGGACTTTTTGTGGGTTACCTTTCTTGAATTGGGTGATTCTAGTTGTTGACCGTAGGTAGGGGAGATCTACAATAAGGATAAAGAGCACTATGGTTGGAAATGAGAATGGACAAGAGTACGCGCTTTGTTAGTATGCCTCTCTGCTTTTAAGATTAATTTTTCTCATAAGTAGTAGACATCATCGAGGTCCAACGAAAGGGAGGGGAGCAGATGCCCGCCGCCCAATGGGCCGTCGCTAGGCGCTACAGCGAATTCTTCCAACTTCACCAGCAACTGCGAAATCGCTTCGATTCAGTCAAAGTACTCGAATTTCCCCGGCGTCGTGTTGTCATGAAGTTGCAAAAAGATTTTCTCGAGAAACGCCGCATTGCGTTAGATAAATATCTCAAAGTCCTCCTCCACTCTCACACCCTATGGCTTTACTAATCCGAATGATAGTCTGTGCTCCTCATTCCAGACGTCTGCCGTAGCCGCGAACTCCGTGCATTCCTTTCGCAGCAGAGCATCGTACCGCAAGGAAATCCCTCTCAATCTAACCCTGAAGATAGTCGCCGTGATATTATATCCCGACTGTATAACTCTATCGCGGATGGTATGGAGGATGTACTAGGGAACATACCGATTATTGATCAGCTTTCTGTCGCGAGTGCGAACATAATCACCACCGCTACCATCCAATCATCTAAAGGCAACGGTGTTGGCGAACAAATGCTTGATGCAGCAGAGGCAGAGGCAGAACTAAGCGCATTTGAGGATAAGGAAGTCGAACCGTTCGTCAAGCCTATCTGCGACCTTTTTCTCGAAGTATTCGAGCTTAACCGTGGGAGCAACTGGCTACGTGGGCGAGCGGTGGTCGTGGTTCTACATCAGCTCCTTGGAGGCACGATCGAGAGGAAGGCAAGGGAGCAGGCAAAGAACGTACTAGATGAAGAAAGTATACTGAAATATATACGGCTACTAAAGGATAGTATGTGGCCAGAGGGTCAACTACGACAAGGGACAAAGGTACGCACGATAAAAGAAAAGAACAAGACGAGGACAGAGGCTGGGTTGATGCTGGCTACGTTGCTTCCAGGTAAGTAGTTACTGGGAATAGATATAGTGCTTATGATACTGATTTAGAGGATTTAAAGATGTGGCCGCGAGTGTAGTTGGACGAGCTAATGCTCAGGCAGCTGGTCGGAGGTTATTTGCTGCATTTAATAATCAGCGCCTGAAGTGAGTAAAATCACTCTAGTAAGTAATGTTTAAAATTAACTCGACTCTACGTATAGTACATCTATCATATACAGCATTGTCGACGAAGTTGTTTCAGTCATTTTCAATGATTCTAGGTCCTAGGAAATAAAAGGTATTTGACGAGAAACGACTGTATCTAGTGTATAGTAAACGTTCAGAGTATTATTCTGTTAGACAAGAATTAATGGTTATATTTGTGCTTAAAAGAGAAGTTAAGCAAATAAGATCTTGCTAATACATAATAATTGTAATATACTTGAATGAAATAAGACTGAAAGACAACCGCTATGTGTTCTATGATCACATTATCTTGAAGTCCTACTTTTCACTCCCAGAGCAAATATTATAAAAGTCATAAAAAATATTACTATGTGAATGAAACTTGGTTAGGAATTGACCGGAACTTAGCATCAATAGTGAAACAAATTCATTCAGTGTCATCGACCACTTTGTGATGAGGTATCCGAGGCTGGTGTGGACGGTTCAATAACTTGGTTGCGGATGGTAAGAATCTACGAAGTATAGCATGTTAGTACTTAGGAAAACTTTTTAGAGGAGCTGAGAAAGGCTACACACCCATTCATGTTGAAGAAGTTCAGCGGCTGATGGCCTTAGTGCTGGATCTTTTTCGAAGGACTTCTTGAGGAAATCAATTCCAGGCTCACTGAGTTGGTCTGAAGCTGGTAGCTGAGGAGCTGAACCACCAGCAATATTCCACATAATAGCCCACTCATTATCAAGATTTGCCCATGGTCTACGACCAGTCGCCATCTCAAGGACAACACAGCCAAGCGACCATATGTCAATACTACCGTGTCGACCCTTATCTGTACCTGTGATAACTTTAGGGATGTCAGTGGAATTTCCCTATAGATTGTATTGAATTTCCGGGAATATATACCTTCGGGAGACATATACATCGGTGTGCCCGTCATACTATTTAATTTTGTTTTCAGAGCGGTTGCTGCGCCCCGAGTCTTCCCTTGCCTTGCGATGACCTTTGCAGCACCAAAGTCTACATACTTGATAATACCGTTATGATCCAACAAAATATCTATTCGAGGCTGTTTAGCAAAAGGTTTCGGCGAGGTGAAGCCTGCATTCTGAATGACTTACTCTCGGGCTTGATATCACGATGCACAATCCCATTTTCGTGTAGATATGCAAGGCCTTCCAGCATCTGGAGAGCGTAGATCATAATAACAGTTTCGTCCTCAATCCTACCGTGCTCGAGTAGTCCAGCTAGAGAACCTCCAGAACAATATTCCATAAAAAGACACACCTTGTCTCGATGAACCTCAATACCAAAATATTGGACAATATTTGGATGATCTAACAGCTCGAGAACTTGCATCTCCTCACGAATCGCATTCGCAATTTGCGGAATCATTTGAGGATCTTGGAGGCGGATTTCCTTCACTGCCATCAAATACCCCGAATCCAGATTCATCGCCGCATATACTGTACCGAATGTTCCTCCACCAACAAACTGGCCCTGTTGCCAACGTAAGGATACATTCGAAAACGATGATTTTGAAAGAGAGGTTAGAGATCGATCCGTTTGGTTACTATCGTCGAGAACTCTGCCTAGTGCTTGCCGCTCACGCATGAGATTCTTACGAATATCATCGATTTCTGTGAGTTGTCGTAGCCATTCTCTCCGCACATGGTCGGCTGCCTCATTGTCTTCCATCATCTTGCCAACGTCCATACCCTTTAACGAGCCAGCCAAAACCTCCATTCGCTGCTTCTCAGCCTGAGCAGCAAGCGTAGATCGAGCACCCATGATATCGAAATGTGAGATGAGTAGTGACATACATCCAGCAACCTTTGACCTTAGTCTTTCATACTCGGACTCACTAAAAGACAAGATATTTTGACCACGAGTCATGACCATCGCAAACTCGAGAGCCTTTACTGCCCAGCGGAATGTCATCCGGTTCGAGGCAACACAATCGTCGCAGATGAAACTAACCCAATCAATGGCAAGGCGGGTGAGCTTGAGATTGTTCATGGCTTTGCGGTTGTTATCCATGTAAAGAACTGAGCGCTGGCCGAACTCTGTTGCAAAGGCAAAACAGGTCTGAATGAGCTCTTGGCATCCTAAGCCCACTGTTTGACGACGGATCTTTTCGACACTGTCCATAATGGTGTTCGAAAGTCTATAGGTTGTCTTTTTAATCTTCATCAATTCCTGGTTGACTCGGGGAAGATTGGCCCGCTGTTCTATTAATATATCGAGATTATGGTTTGTTGAGTGGGAGAAAGCAACGCGGGCGTTCGCAAGCCTCGCCTGAGAACCATCTGCTACTAATCGAATTCTTCCAGGTTTAATATCAACAATAGGTTCCTTCATATCGACGCTCAAGATGCGGCCATCCCAGAGCAACTCGTCTTGGGGATAGATAACCAAGATATAGGGGCATGATGGGTCATCCCGAACAACGTCGTCGTGAAAACACGTCCGAAGGATTGATTGGATTTGATGAGATCGGTCATATAGAGATGGGTCTGCCACTAAGTATACCCCTTCATGCTCAACACTAGCCGTATAAACCAAGAAGTGGCCTGATTCAATCAATGAATCTACAAGCCTTCTCAGCTTAAATTTCTCAACACTATACTCAGTCGCGTTTTCGAACCTCTGGCTCAATAACCTTCAGGGATAGGTCAGCTCGGTACTATATAGTCGGTAAACTTGAACATACCTAGCAAAACGGAACAACTTCCGCTGTCGAACACGAACCGAATCTAAGGTCTGCTTGTATCGTTTGCTGATATCCTCACCCTTGCTTTCTGGGGGTTTCTGAAGCTCTTTCTCAAAGTGGCCCATCAACCGACTTAGGAGCTTACTAGTCAATGAACTAAAAAAATATCAGAGATAACCAGGAGCAAGACTTATAGAAGACAAAATACAGCGTACCTGAACTGTTCGGCGACTTCGACATCGCCACCCTCAATAAAACTGCCGATGTCGTTCGAGAAATGCCATTCCGTTTCAAGAATTTCGGCTTCTTTAAAAGTGTTTTTGTTTGATCCAATTCTCCACCCAATAAGCTTAAAATAATACCTCAGTCCCTGGAGTACCACTTGCTCAAAATTTTCATCCATACAAGGGGGTAGGTCCCATCCTGGCTCAGGCTCAGAAATGACAGTATACTCTTGCTTAATCTTCACTGCCAGCTGTAGGACAGACTGGAACTGCATTATTAATTGATCTGTCATCATAGATACTGGTTCTCGCATTCGTTCAGCATACTTTAGGCGCATCCCGATAACCTCCTCAATAAGCCTCGTAGGGAAACCGATTAGCACGAGTAGTTCTTCAACGTATGGTGGGAGATGCCGCTTTTCGAACGCATCTGCATACTTTATCAATGTTTTCTTTGCCTTTCCGATGACAGAACTCAGTCCGATGAGCATATTGCTATCACCGATTAATGATTTCAAATTATCCTCTTTTAGGATGCGATCTAGAAACGAAGATTCTCGATCAATACCGTTGGCATCGCTGGTTGAAATAGTATTCTGACGGCCAAAATCAAGGTCATCGTTGCCAACCCAGTTTTGAAGGATCTTAAGCTCCGTATTAATGAGTTCCGTGATATTGTGCCAAGATACAATTGCATCCCAACTAGCAGCAAAAGCTGGGGAACCGCTCAAGGGTTTGGCTTCCATCATAGCAGCTCTTGTTGGCCACAGTTGCTCACACTTCTCCCATCTTTCGATAATATCCTGTACTTGCGCTCGTGGGAGCATTTTGGTTTTGTCCTTGCCTTTGATTTCGAATTGTATCATCTCTTCTATAAGCGCATCCACCTTTGTCCGTCCTTCATCGAGAATTCTCCTTTGTGCTGGGATTGACCGACCACAGATCTTTGCGCGGATTCCGATAAAAAGCTCCGTCTTCATTGTTAGACCTTCTTTCTCCTCCGTGTTGCCAATGAGTCGCTTCTTCTCTTGCTTTACAACGTCACCCATCAAAACTGAGGCTAACATCGAATGCCATTCTAACCGTTCCCGATTTTCGGGAATTTTCAACTCCTCTGCTGATGGCTCCATCTCATCGTGGCCGTAAAGTAATAGCGTATCTCCATCGTATATATCATTGTCAAAGTGTACTTCAGAAGACGGTGATTCGTCATCCATCTCCAAGTCACCGTGGTAGGTCAGAATATTTGACGACGAAGAGTTAAAGTAATCGCTATTAGGGTCCTGGCGTAATCGCTGCACATATGCTTTCTCTTGAGACCTATACAAAGCGCTAGGATCACGTCGAGAGCGATTCGCCGAGGATGATCGATGCCGCTGCTGAGTATTAAGATGATTCATTGGGTGCCGGACAGGAGCGTAGGTGTTGGATGGTGTTCGTGTTGGGCCAGGTGGTCTCTGAAGCCGCGCAGCAGGATTAGGGACACTCTCTGGAGACAATCTCCCAGTGTTATCCACGGAGTTAGAGTAAGGTAAGGAATTGCTCCCTCCCCGAGGCCTGTTGGAGCCTGGGCTCCAGGGCGCGAACGAACCGTTACGAATCGGGGAAACTGCATCATCATCCCCAGGAATCATATCTTCTTCGCCATCTAGATCATCGTATTCGGGTCGCATATGTGAAGTGGAGTGTTGGGAATCTTCGGATGAGTTAGAGCCATCGGGCTGTGACAGCTGCGGTCTTGTCATTCCGTTCATAGAGCTTTCTTGGTGATGGACATCGGGTGCAAACTGGACACCGCGTGGAGTGAATGGTTCAACCTCAGCTCCTCTGATTGAGCTAGTAGTCATGGTGGTGACAGTCTCGAGATATAAATATGCGGATTTGATTGAATGACTAGTTGTAAGCAGTCTAGAGGTTCAAATCCTAAATCCTAAAAAATACTGACGGTGAAAATATAGATAGATGGCAGAGTATTGCGGGGTTAGCATAGGAGATCTTGTTGTAGCTGTGTAGGCGTGCAGGGAAAGTTCATGTCGTGGATGTCGTGGACATGTGGGGTCTGGGGAGATTGCCGCGGGTGATCCCTGTACACCTGGTTAGAGAAGCATTATATTGCCACATGAGCTAAAATAGTAGCCCCGATCCCTAAGGAGTGTACTGAATTAAGGCTAACTACCAGCAATTAATTATATCTTAGCTAGAGGGCTAACAGTACCTATACTATGGATAGCTGAAAGACTATATACATGTATACATGCAGTATAAATTATACTAAAGTAGACCTTATTCTCGTGCCCAGCGCGCCCTAATGGTTGCTTTTGCTGCGCAGCCACTATAGGTGACCTTAGAATATTGGTCTACTCCGGTTACTATATGTACTACACATTATGGCGGAACAAGACTGACCCTAGTTTGTTAGGACCCCCACACACGGTTTAAGGGGTAGTTTTAGGTAACTCTTTATAGCATGATAGACATTCAGGGTACCAAAAGATGTACTTTGGATCTAGAGTTATATATTGCTTGACTGCCTACTCCTATTGATACTAGACGAATGTACTCTTCGACATGAACAGTCCTCTCCTACCTCAGCTCTTCTTTCGCCACTTTTTATATATGCAATTACTCAGTAACGTATAACTAGAAAATACATTAATTTAATATATTCATTTATTTATAAATATATAGTAATAAGATTAACGTCTCTATTTCTTCCTACAAAATTAACAGCTCAGTTTTACTAGCTATATATATATATAACAGTATTTTTAAAAGCACGCATCGATCGCTCGAATTTAATATATACCATTATTAACTTCTAGCTAGCTAGGTTATATACATACAGTTATAAGTAATATAAAGATCTTGGATATATATTACAATAATAAAAATTTACCTACTTATACTAAGTCATACAGAGTACTAACACTATTATATCTATAGAAATACACCTAGTTCGAAACTCTCTAATTAATTAAGCATATATTGTCTATAATCTACTTATGATATATATGTACGTATATATGTATTTATAGTGATTAGATGCGTTTATTATTCAACAAGAGTTTATAGGTAAAATTGATATTGAGGTATAAGCCAAATGAAATTTCTAAGAGAAATTAGGGCAGTATGTACGTACTTACATCCAACATCTTGGGTGAGGAAATTATATTAGCTTAGCCTATGATAACAGCGCCGGCCCCTATATATAAGATAATTCATTAATCAGAAGCTATACATGGTAGATTTTTTTTCTCCGTTAGCTAATCTTCCTACCTGTTTTAGGAAGACTTTCCCTATAGAATGTTGCATGGGCTAACTCATATCATACAATCAAGATCGACTCTGAAAATAGCCCCTTCAATAACCTATACTCTTAACTAATTATAGGGGTGTATTTCACCATTATTATATATAGGGAAAGAGCATTTGAAAAGAGTTTTTCTTCAAAAATAGTTTCTACAAAAAGAAATAATAAGGTATATATCTAAAATTGCAGTAATTTCTAGATGGCTAATTCGATTCTTACGTGCTAGATGAAGAAAAGGAGGCTTATATCATAGGCCGGCCTGTTTACAGCTAGTACGTACTAGTCGACATCCCCTTCTTGTATTTTGTTTTTAAAATTCATCCTTCCCCTCCCCCTTACCTTCCTTTAGTAAATATATATATATATCTAGCTCCTTGTATCTGTATATGGGTAGAAAGATAGTTCTAATTGAAAAACTAGGCATACTTCTTGATGTTCCAGGCCGATTTTTATCTAATTTAGGGCTGAGTCTCCCAACATAGGAATATATACTATAGCCTGTTCTATATGAGAACGACTAATAAGCAAGATTTGATGATCGAATATATTTCGGCCAAGTATACACGTAACTAGTTGAGGTTTTAAGGGCAGTCTTCAGGTGCATAATATGAATTTTAGATTCTATATAGAGTTTTACAAATGCTTTCCCCCAATCGTAGCTAATAGACTGGCTGTCAGTCTAGACACAGATCTTCAAAGTTCACCGGAGAAAGATCTTAATCACCGAAACCCAATCGAATCGCTCGTCTAGCACAAAATTAGTAAAATTCGAAAATACTTAAAGATGTCATTACCAAAGCTCATATCATGTAATTTATGAGAGGAAAAAAAAACTTTATAGTAAAAATTTCAAGATTATCGGAAGGTGTGTGGTCTAGTATGTACGTAAGAAGTGTAAATAATGTAAGATTATACCAATACGAGTGCGTACTTAGATAAGCAGAGGAATATTAGTGCCCGTTTTATATAATTACATGTACATGCATCCACAAACCATATAATGTATATATACCAAGATTTCCAGTCACACCTCAGGTTGATGGTTTAAATACCACTCAGTAATAAAAGCGTCTGAACATGGAATAACACTGTTTTAATTTTAAGAGGTTAGATAGTGAACATCAACCATGCATGGCCACGCATGTGACCTAGATCGATAGATACATGTATGTATTAAGAGGCCAGAACTTGGTGCTCTGCTAGAGGCGATCAGAGTGATCATCACAGCCAACCCAATACTTGATATTACAAAGTTACATATAGCCCACCAAACGTCTAAACCCTCGAGGGCATAGTTTTAGTATTCGGAAGATAGTTGGGGGGGGGTTATTATATTGTGTGGCTGGTCGGGGAGCTGGGGGCTATTGATTAATTTTTATGGCTTAGTTGGATTTACCTAGTTGTAGCTCCTAGGATGGAACACACGCAAGTAACCCACACTGATATAGTACCTATATGTACTCCGTGTGCAGTCTACATCGAATTATTCGCTGCCGTGTAAGAACCTGCTACTCTCTTAAGTGTTCTAAGGAAGTACGCTGAATTCCTGAGACCAATATATATAAGTGCGTCATTCCTCCAATTGAGTGGTACAGGAATCCGTGCTTCGAGACATAGCTCCGGAGCGCCTAGATCTGCCGAAGCCTGTATATATTCCAATGTCTGCATCTCTACTCTTGTGTCAAACTACCTCGGTAGCGTTTGGGAAAAATGTAAACGATACGGACCGCCCCATGAATACAAAATTGACCTCTAGCTGAGACCTCTATTCAAGTTATAAGAACTATTAACTCTAGACCCATGAGCTAGACCCGGAGGTGGGCATAGGTGGCCTGCATGCAGGTTTCAGGATGGTGGTTGATACTTTGGAGTAAGGCAAAAGCAATATCCAACTACCTTTGTCGGGATCTCAAGAACAAAATTGGTCAAAAAGGAAATATCAGGGGTATGTTCAAAGATGATATCTGCGCCCGTAGGGCTTCGCCACTTAGGTACATGTAGCTATGCGGACGTGTTTAGCGACACTCATCACTTCCTTAATTAATGAGAGTAAGTAACTATTTCTTCTTATTCTTGTATTAAAAATAATTCCTCGAAACCAAGTTAGATTTTAGCGACTAGTTCTGTGATTTCTATTGAAATGCCATGTACTCGCCTAAAAATAAAGTCTGTCGATACTTTTTGTACTTTTATATGAATATAGTTGTGTTGCAACATAAAACATCGACAGACTTTATTTGTAGGCGAGTAGTGTAATCTGAAAGAAATAGGTGTTGTGCATTGAGGAAATTAATATATAAGAAAGCAAATTTAGGGTACGTAGTACGTACGTACCGATACCGATATGTATATACATGTAGTCGTTCAAGCATCGTTATGAATTTTGCCTAAAACAAATCTATATTGACGGCGTGTTTTAATACTGGCGTGATAATTTAGAACGCAGATAGCTAAGATGGGTTAACCTGGGCCTTTATCTGGTGCGTTGATAAGGAACCTGAGAACCCATGCTCTAGTAATAGATAACAGATATCAAATTTGTAACACTCATATTTTACGATAAAAGCCGGGCCACTAAGAGCCAAGGGATGTTGGTCTTGCTTCCAGGGGACCTAAGACTTCTGTAATCAATAAACACCTCAAATATTGTTTCTCTGGGCAAGTACTCATGCTGTAAGCCTTTTGGTACTAGAATAATACCGAAGACCTGGCCCTTCACCTTACCCTTAATCGCCTAGAAACATCTAACTATACCTGAAATAGTCAGGTCCAATCACCAAACCCTAGGTACATGCTAAATTCTTTGTCTTGGTTATCACTCGGTAAACACTCCTACTCCATGGTATATACAGATGAGCCTGATTTTCAGTGCCACAAAAATTGGCCAATCCAGATACTCACCCTTATCGGTCTCCCAAGACAAAGAACTCAGGTGTGAGACCTGGAACTTCCTCCAACCTTTCTCGTGATTTTAGGTCCCGAGCTCAAATACAAATATCTCAACATGAAATAAGTCGATACAAGCTTTTTGCGTCCCTAAATATATTCGTAATAATGTATGTTCAGGTGATAAAGACTGTGACTGGACGCGGCTTCCGATCCACTTCCATGAATAAATGCCTGGGCCAAGAGCTTACTGTCTGTGCACATACTGCGCGCACACCTACTCTGATAGGTTACCTACCTCGACTCTACACGCGGTTGTACTCACGCGCCGAGTTTCCACTTTCTGGTTACTATTCTGACGATCTGCCGCTCTGTTTAACAGACGGTAATTTCCACAGTGTGGATCGGAGCATTTTGGGGTAGAGCCCCGTTAAGAGTAAGAAACACGTTTCTAGGGGAAAGACGGAGGGGAGATTCGAATGCAAGGCATTAGGGGCCCACACTATTGTACGTCGATCTGACTGGAATGTGGTCTGCGTATGTGACACTGGTATTAGGCTTACCAGCTCCAGCACTTTATACTAGGGTAACGTATGTACAATCTATATACATATCTAAGTATTGTAGACGAGGGAATAATATCGTATGAAGGGGAGTCTAGGGGATGAGGTCACCCCTTGCTCATCGGTCAATATAAGGTCTCCCCCACCGAGGCGACACACGAATGCAGCCTTCGCGACAGGCCACCCACCCTGTTATCCCCGTCGGCCAAGGGGACCCCCACTGCTCGGGTCACTTATTCTTCTAAGTATCGAGATAGTATGGAACAATTGATTGCTGTCAATAGATATAACAGCCTTCCCAAGTGAAGCGCCTGCGCCTACGTTCCCTTTATTCCTCTTGTCTAGCTCGGTAGTGAATTTTGATCGTGCTTTTTGTCTACCCACTCCGAGCCTTTGCCGGAACTACCTCAGTCTGTGTCTGTGTCTGTGTCTGTGTCTGTCATTCTTTACTATTCCAGCTTGCGGCCGACCTCTTTCAATACTTGGAAGGCTATTTCCGAGTGTTACGCACTTTGTGATCCTTTCCATCACCACATCGCTAACTGATTTGTTTTTACTTCTTTTCTCATCGGTCTCGCGAAAGTAGATAATCAACCCCAACATCCTCGACTTCCACCCCCTCTTCTTCCGAGGCGGCTTCTCCTCTAACAACCTCTTCGTGTATTTACGAGTCGTCTCACAAAGCACGTAATGTCTTCACTCGACCTTGACCACCTGAACTATATCCCTCTCGTACCATACAATGGCACAGGCGCGACGGGTGGAGATTCGCTTACCGAAGACTTTAACATTTGGTACGAGGTACGAATAACCGCGCATCAATTCCTATACTCCTTACCCTTATTCATTATTAAGGGCATATGAGCTTAATAAAAAATTTCTAACATGCGGTCGGTTCGATAGTCTGGAAACTATGCCTGGATGATGACCTCTACTGCACTGGTTCTCCTGATGATTCCTGGTGTTGGATTCTTTTATTCCGGTCTTGCTAGAAGGAAGTCAGCCCTTTCGCTCATCTGGCTGTCGATGATGTCGACGGCTGTTGTTAGCTTTCAGGTACCTGCACCCAACCCATAGGGATTAGCGAATCTCTAACGTTCTTGGCAGTGGTTCTTCTGGGGCTATTCACTTGCGTTCTCCCACACAGCTGGTAGTTTCCTTGGGAACCTCGAAAATATTGGCTTTCGCAATGTCCTAGGTCAAACATCTGTTGGTAGTTCAAAGATTCCAGATCTTCTATTCGCTATATACCAGGGAATGTTCTCGTGTATCACGTAGGTTCTACGACACAGCATAGTTTATTCCTCGTTGCTAACCATTTATTAGTGTGGCTTTAGCCATTGGTGCAGCAGCAGAGAGAGGTCGTATGCTTCCTTGTGTAGTTTTTATGTTTGTTTGGGCCACCTTGATTTACGACCCTATCGCATGCTGGACCTGGAACGCTACTGGATGGTCCTTTAAGATGGGCGGGCTCGACTTTGCTGGAGGCACGCCAGTACATATCTCCTCTGGTTCTGCAGCCTTGGCTTACTCGTTGATGCTTGGAAAGAGACGTGGACACGGGACTCATGAATTAAACTATCGTCCTCACAATGTTACCCATATTGTCCTTGGAACGGTCTTCCTATGGGTTGGGTGGTTCGGCTTTAATGGAGGGTCTGCTCTTGCTGCAAACTTGAGGGCAGTGATGGCGTGCGTTGTGACCAATCTCTCGGCATCTGTTGGGGGGGTCACATGGTGTCTTCTTGATTATCGCTTGGAGCAGAAATGGTCGACAGTTGGTTTCTGCTCTGGAGTAATTGCTGGTCTCGTTGCTATCACCCCTGGTTCGGGTTTCGTGCCACCATGGGCCGCCGTTGTATATGGAGTTGTTGGTGGAGCAGCCTGCAACTACGCTACAAAGCTTAAGTTTGTTATTGGTGTTGATGATGCCCTAGATATCTTCGCAGAGCATGGGGTTGGTGGTATTGTCGGTAACATTTTGACTGCCTTCTTTGCAGCGTAAGACTTTCCAAGGATTTAATCCTCATTATGGATAATATTGACTTGATAAATTTAGTGATTACATTGCGCATCTTGATGGCTATAGCGAAATTTCTGGTGGGTGGCTAAATCATCACTGGGTCCAGCTAGGCTATCAAGTTGCCGACTCCGTTGCCGGCTTTGCCTATGCCTTCGGTGGTACTTGTATTATTCTCTTCATAATGAACTTGATCCCCGGTCTTAGTCTTCGCGCTAGTGAAGAAGCTGAAATACTTGGAATTGATGATGCTGAGCTTGGGGAATTTGCCGTATGTATCCTATCTAAGATTTAATGTTGTAGTAAAAGCTGACTTTTCGTTCATAGTACGACTATGTTGAACTCACCCGCGAAGTCATCTCGGAGGACGATTCTGCACCAAAATTCTCATCCGAAACAGGTACTGCTATGGGTCAGGCAATCGATGGTTCCGAGAAACCTTGAATACCCCAAGCCACGTTCAATACTTAACTTCTGTTCATACCCAGTTTGTAGGTGTAATTCTATTTCATTCGACTATATTTGGTTTCCTAGGAGGAAACACTATTATATTTTTTTTTCTTGGAAGGGTTTTTATGGGAGGGATAAGGCGTGGAATGTAAAGGTTGGTTAAATGGGAGAATTCAGAACATCAGTTATTTGAGGAGTAGAAAGAGTGATAGTAGTGGTTATCAAATTTGATACACGTCTTTTAGTAGATTTTAATGTAGAGCTGAGCGTCCCCTCAACTTATAACTACGTTTTAATATCTAGGGATGATTGATGTGGGGGTCTGCGACCTTCTATGTAAAGTATTTATATTTCTTTATTCGGTGCTTTGTTACATGTTAAGAGAATGGCTGCATTACGACTGGGATATTTGTTCTCTCGAGTAAGGTACATACAGTATGAAAAAACGGGTGGATTTACTGCCATAGCACTACGGAATTTAGTCGTAAATACCGGGTTAAATCAGTATTTGAGGTAGATTACTACACCAATACCGTATTCCTCCAATATTGCTAGCGTATTGGTGGGAGCACCGTACTGATCACACCCCTCTTTTTGGTACTGTCCATATATCATATATCTGCCACCATCTAGAGTCGCGATGGTATGGCGAGCACGAGGTGTGTGGAGGATAAAAACCTAATGGTAGTATCGAAAAGTAGGAGTTCTATCTTCTATTAAAAGATCGAGGTTTCGGGTGAAATTCGTTACATGCCCGCGCGTGTTCGTGAGTAACTCTACTCGTACGCGGTACAACGCCCGACCTAGCAACACCTAAAACCTAAAACACCACCCGTATACATAATACCCAAGATCAAGGAGATTTGTGATTTAGTAGCCCATAGGATTAACTATCTAAAGTTACCTTCCTAAAAACGTTATTATTTAGAAACGTAGTATAGGAGTAATTTCCAGCCTTATCCTATTATAAACATGAAATAAATACTTATTTTTTCCTCATAATGAGTGTATATATACTATAGTTGACTTAAGAACGGGCTCTACCCAACGTATGTGTATAGGAGTGCTAAAGAACCCTTGGCCGAGCTATACGACTGGGCTGGGAGTAGATAATGCTCTACAACGCCAAGCCGACCAGCTTGGCGTACCCCAGATGAGCTCTAGCAACCTCTAGGCTAAGATCGCCTTGTACACAACATAACGCCTCTCCGCCAAATACTTAAACCTCTGTTCTCCGAAAGCTACGATGGACCACGACCTGGTCGAGCCAAATGATTTAACTAATCATGCACCAATCGAGTGTTCCGCTTTCCCAATGACGCGTGAAGAGTTCGAAGCCGATCCCCGCGTCGCTTGGTCTAGGATATCTGGGAAATGGTCCTTAGAGGCAGATGATGGCTCCGAGTTTGAGTTTGACGAGGCTCTAAAGCGGTGGATCCCCGTGGTATGTTCACCTATGGTTCTAGTGATCTGAATCTCGAGGCTAGGCCAGGATCGTTGACCTCTTGTGAAGTTAGACGAATCGTTAGCAGAGCAGCAACAAGCAGCGTATGCAGTTGCCGGAGTTGATGAGTCCGAACCAGCAGGACCAGCAAACAAGAAGAGAAAAAAAATATATACTTCGAATGAGGGTAACGAGGTACGCGCCTATGTTCTTGTACCGAGGAGTACTGTAGTAAATTATCGTACTTATATTATTATTCTTACTAGGAAGCTCCATCAATGTCTAAAAAGGCTCGAGGAAATAAGAAAGGTGACGGGGAGCCGCCAGCTCGAAAGAATACTGCAGTTTATATCACCAATCTTCCATTAGATGTCACGGAAGATGAAATTAAAGATGTCTTCTCGAAGTGTGGTGTTATTGCTGAAGAGATAGATCGCGGAAAGCCACGCATCAAGCTTTACAAAGATGAGGACGGAAAACCGAAAGGTGATGCATTGGTCGTATATTTTCGGCCTGAAAGTGTTAAGTTGGCAGTCCAAATGCTCGATGATTCAGATTTTCGATTTGGCATAGAAGGGTCAAGGGTTAAAGTTCAGCCAGCGGATTTCAGCTATAAAGCACAACAGACTGCTCCAGTTACGAAGACTATGAAGGAAAAAAGGAAGATCATTGCTAAGACCCAAAAACTAAATAAGTTTGGCCACCTAGCGACTGGTCTGAAGACATTTCTTCAAGTGCACAATAGGCTAACTGTATTTGTTGATGACAATAGTAAACTAGCAGACTGGGATGATGATGATCCATCAGTAATACAGGAAAAAGGCTCAAGATGGGATAAGGTCGTTATCCTGAAGCATATGTTTACTCTTAAAGAGTTAGAAGTAAGTATAATACTTTTATAAGTCATAGATTGGTACTTATGTTTTCTAGGAGGACCCAACTATGCTCCTGGATTTGAAAGCAGACATTCGGGAAGAATGCGAAAAACTGGGGGACGTGACGAATGTCGTCCTATTTGATGGGGAAGAGGATGGTGTGGTCAGTGTAAGATTTGCCAATACACAGAGCGCAAAATCATGTATTGAGGTATGTTTGTGCCATCACTCTCATAGTCATTACCGTCGCGATGTCGGTTTATGAGACGTTTTGCAAACTCATTATTTAGGTCATGAATGGTCGTTTCTTTGGGGGACAGAAAGTGGAGGCATATGTTTTTGATGGCGAAGAGAAATTCAGGAAGAGTTCTAAGAAGGGGGTTGACGATGAGGGTGAGAAGGATCGCTTGGAGAGGTTTGGGGATTGGTTGGAGGAAACCAAAGAGTAATTACATGAGTCGCCTATCTTACCTTTTGTTGCATGCTAGGTTCGATATCGGTGGAAGATACCGTTCCTTTAAGGGCTCTTACTGTAACATTATTCCTAGGGGGGTAAAATAATTACCTGCCGTTTCCTATTCTCCACTTCACAAATAGTAGTTAATGAACGGAGGGCTGGCCTTACGTTACAATTGGGAGCAGGGCTACGGTCTTCATCGGTAAGAGCGAGTTTAGTGAGCCTGTTAATCCACTAGACCAAGAGCTTAAGAGATTGGCTATTTGATCTTATGGCTTGGGAGTTATGGAGAATAAAAATCGTATAACTGTGGGTTCGAGGCATATATGTAGGGGGGAGGATTAAAGGATATCACAGGGATTCCTGGACAATATTAAAGTGCTATCGGTATTAATTATAGAGTTCGATAATTATGACGATCTGGATGCTAGTCATAGATGGTCATAGGATCTGGGTGAATATTGAGAGTCTACTACACTTATTCAATATATACTATCGGAGCATCAACTAGTATTATTTCTGATAAAAGTCAGCAAATGAGCTACAGGCTTACTCACGGCTTAGGTGTCTTTTGGGCTATTTTGGGAGAGGGGGCTCTTAGTTTCCAGAAGTTTGCTGTCTTATATCTCATGGCGGGACAGTTAAAGAACTTCAAGAATAAACACCCACTGTAGTATTATGAAAGAAATGATATCATCTGGTGGCTAATCACTATCGACCCCGTTATCGAGTGCCTCGTCCTCCTCTTGATGATTTCCTCCAGTATCAGCATCATCAGGAGCTTCATCACTTTCTTCATCAAGAGCTTCAGACTCTGTTTCTTCTACTTCATCAATTTCATCATCGTCCTCGTCTCCCATTTCTTCATCATAATCTTCGTCTTCATCCCCCCACCCTCTAACAGGAACCGAATTCCCAGCTGGTCCAGTACTCTTTGCTTTGTTTGCTCCTGGGTCTGTTACGGCATCTACCCTCATCTTCTTGGGCGCTGGAGGAGAATCATTACCATTATTTGGAACCTCGCAAGGTGAATGTTTGGCAGTAGTGGATCCTGGTGTACTAATAATTTCTTTAGTCTTCGCGGCTTTTTTTGTCGATACACGCTTCTCTGCCGCTACTTCATTGAATTCTACATGGAGAATTAAAAACCAGCTAATAATGAAGGAATAACAATAAATCTGGGGGGGGGGGGGGTACAAACTCGCTAGTTCAGCTTCCAACCGGGGTACAAAGTCATCGAATTCCATCATCTGGATAGCATCGAGAATATCTTTTGGATTTATCATTTTTCGTCCATGATTTTTAGCTGCGTCATTTGCTCTAGGGAATAGTTAGTACGTAAGTATAGATCTCAGTAGAGCGAAGGAGATCCGGACGTTGCACAGAGATAGTTGATGAACACAGTGCCACCTTTTGACAGGGCAAGAATGGCGTCTTTTTGAACATTGGTGTTTTGCGGGAGAACGCCTTTAGCGAGGCGAGTGACAATAGACTTTGGGAGAATATGATCCTGAGAATCTGGGTCAATGATTTGTTTCTACCTTGCCTAGATGGAACGAACAGGCTTACATCGATGGACACACCAGCTTCTTTAGGATTTCCACCCCCTCCCAGTCCCCCACTTACTCCAGAACTATTTGCGCTGCCATCTTTAGTTTCTATTCCTATATCAGGCTTACGGGGCATTGTTGGAACGCAACTGGGTAGGAAGTATTAAGGGTGACGGAATTCGTCGATTAAAGACACGGTAGGGCGTTGACCCAACTACCTGGGATGTTGACTCGTCTGGCTAGTGAATACGTAGTGGTAAGGCAAGAGCAACAAGACCTGAAGCACCATAGGGAAGGTAATTCATAGGATAGGTCAGTTAAAAGAGACGAATTTTTCATTGGACTTGTACATAAATCCATAACTACATATAGAAACACAGTACTAAAAAATTGCTCTAGACACTATAGAGCTAGGTTGAGAAAGCGCCAAGCCCGATAGTTTGAGGGTCGGCAGACTAGCATCTGAATTAAATACAATACTGGAAAGGGGAGTATTTAACTAAAGTTGTGTTTTAGAAATACAAAGGACTCTGGGGAGTAATGCACATACATTAGGACATCAATATGTAACGGGAGCACTCCCACGGGACGTTCCCTGGGAGTACTGCCGTACAACAAAAAACTACAACCTCCCTTTCTGACAAGAAGCTTCAGCAGCAAGGCTTAGAACCGCTCGTCAACATGGAAGGTTAACAGTCCTCTTATCAAATACAGGAATAAGGTTTTAGGCAGAGATAACTAATGTAAAAGTACACAAGCCCTTGCTCTAGTGGGGACAGCAGGTGATGTCTAAAGAACTGGGACACTAAGGGCACATGGACTAGAAGACTGGGAAGACTGGAACTAGAGTAGGTACTTGGTAGTAAATACAAGTTGAAGGATAGAGAGCTAAGACTAAGAACTGGGGAAATGGCTCGATACTTATAGTATGGCCGAAACATGAAAGGGAAGGGGCTGACACGCGTAGCGTGTCAGACTACATGAAACGAGAACATGATACGTGATATGAAACTAAGGAGATCCTGATGACGTGGCAGGCCACGTCATCCCATACATGAAACATAAATGAGACTAAAACATGAAACTGATATGAAACGGGCAAGGTTGACTGGTGGTCGAGTGACAATTTGTGACCGAGTGAGAACTGATGATTTGTTGTTCTTGACAGTAGGTCTCTCTCCGAGGTTGTTAGTCCCTTAACAACTGGTTTTTAGGGTTGCTGTCTGATATGCGTCTAACTTGACGCTTCTTGGTACGCTTGACTTTGCGTTTCTGGGGAAAGTAGTTGGCTCCTACTTTAGCGCTGTAATGTATGAGACATCCGTCATCGTAACAGGCAGTGAAGTGCATGTAGGCATGCTCGTGGTTGGCAGACTTTTTGACTTCGTCTGGCTTGGAGGGGAGAGTAGTGTTTTCCTGAGGTTGGGACATGGTGGGGGATAATGGGTTTTCTGGAGTACTTTTTGGTTCGTAAGACTTTCTTTCTGGTTCCGTGGAAGCGCGAGAGTTTTAGTCTTTTATAGACGTTGGATTGTGAACTGGGCTGTGTGTATCTTGTTGTAAAAAACTCAACACGGAATTGAAACAGGGTATGTTTCAAAGGACTGGGGAATGTGTATCTTGCCACAGGGGCTCAACGGGATGAGACGGAACACGTCTCAAAGATAAGGAGTGTGTATCTTGCTTGTTTTACAGAGGCTCAACACGGAATTGAAACAGGGTATGTTTCAAAGGACTGGGGAATGTGTATCTTGCCACAGGGGCTCAACACGGAATTGAAACAGGATGTGTTTTCAAAGGACGGGGAATGTGTATCTTTGTTGTGAAACTCAACACGGAATTGAAACAGGGCGTGTTTCAAAAAACAGGGAATGTGTATCTTGCCGCAGAGGCTCAACACGGGATTGAAACAGGAGATGTTTCAATGGACAAGAGAATCCTGAAAAGGGGTAATAGTCGTTCTCAGGTACTATGACGCTGGTTGCTTCTATTGCTTTTTGATTCTTGGTGGTGGAGTGGTGGGTTGGTGATTGGCAACTAAAATTTCAAAAATTCTAGGTTTGTGAACCCGTGGGGGTTTTTTCTTATTTGTTGGCTTCTTCGAGGGAAATGTTGACTTAATAGTTTGTAGGATGGAGAACTGTTGGCTTTGGGCTATGCTTGTTCCTTTGTTCCGTTCTGCCTTGCTTCATGCAACCAGCTGCTACTTTTACTCTCGTGTAGCTACGCCTGGCTTCATCTTCACAAGACGGTACTTGCATAGTTGAGTTCTTGCTTCCATCCTAGTTTCTTGGCTTGGAGGTTCGGTTGGCTGAGGCCTTCCTTCACCCCTAGGTCCCTCTCCGAGAATGCTCGTCCCCGAGCATTGGAGAAAAAAAATCGAGTATTGCTGCTTGAATGCAGCAAGACGAGAAAAAAAATTTTGATGACTGGGTGGAGGCTTTTGACAGGGTTTTGCTGGCTTATTCGAGGGCTTTAGCCACTTGAATTTGGGAGTTTGTGTTGGATTTTGGAGGAGTAGGAGAGGCTTGGTCGGTGGGTTCGCTTCCTTTGTTGATGACTGGGTGGGTGTGTATCTTGCTCGTGGTGCTCAACACGGAATCGAGTGTTGGGTACTCGAAATAGTTATGGCGTGGTTCAGTGACTGCACTTTTTATACTACTTTTCTTCAGGACTGTGTCTCTGAATATTGGGTAGGCTTCCAGTGGGTACTGCTTGACAGGATTTGGTAGACGTGGGGATGAGAGGTTAGGTCCCTCTCCGTGAGAAGGACGAAGTCCTTGGTAGTGTTGACTGGTTTGAGAGGTTAGGTCCCTCTCCGTGAGAAGGGCGGAGCCCTTGGTATTGTTGACAGGGAGTTTGGCTGGTGGGGTAGAGAAGGAGATTTCTCTAGTTGGTGATGAGACACCAGGTGCTGTCATGCTGGTAGATCCTTCAAAGTGTAAAAGTACACAAGCCCTTGCTCTAGTGGGGACAGCAGGTGATGTCTAAAGAGCTGGGACACTAAGGGCACATGGACTAGAAGACTGGGAAGACTGGAACTAGAGTAGGTACTTGGTAGTAAATACAAGTTGAAGGATAGAGAACTAAAACTAAGAACTGGGGAAATGGCTCAATACTTATAGTATGGCCGAAACATGAAAGGGAAGGGGCTGACACGCGTAGCGTGTCAGACTACATGAAACAAGAACATGATACGTGATATGAAACTAAGGAGATCCTGATGACGTGGCAAGCCACGTCATCCCATACATGAAACATAAATGAGACTAGACATGAAACTGATATGAAACGGGCAAGGCTGACTGGTGGTCGAGTGACAATTTGTGACCGAGTGAGAACTGATGATTTGTCGTTCTTGACACAAGCAATCACGCCATACAATACAAATCTTACAACACAGTAACAATCGCCAATACAAATACATTCCCCCCATACTTATACAAATCCCAACCAGTCCAAGCACTTTGTCCCGGCCCTATCGTCTATTCTAGTCAAGCCCAAAGGTGTACTAGAGTAATGCAATCATGTAAAGCTGTTAGTGAACCAATCTGTACTCTGCGGACGGGCCGATAAGTGTACTAACCACCGTATCTGTTCCGTCCTTGCATGTTCCCTTGTGGCAGAGAGTCACCAAAGCCCTTTGGTACTAATCAGCAAGCAGTACTGGGAAGCGGGGCCTTCCTTCATACCGTTAGTTTGTCAAAAAACATGCTCCGACTGGCGGAGGGCACAACTCCGTCAGTTCTTATCCGATTTCCTCGATTCTTTCACCAGTCAGCTCCAAATCATGCCCTCTCATATACCCTCCGGATTTGGTTCGGACGGACGAATTTTCCTGACGCTCCAGGGGTTATTTTTGGGGTCCAAAGCGTGTGTTTTTACTATGCGTTTACAGCAACTCTGAGGGGCCCACCCAGCACCTGGTAGGTGGCACAGTGGGGCGCCCTGCAGGAGATAGCCGCCAGCAATAATATTTCACACGCGCTTCTCCCCAAACCCCTATCGCGTTTCTCAAGAAACGGGCTAGGGATTTAGTTACCTGGATAGTCAAACAAGTGGTCTTCATGGTTCCCAGAAATACTCCTCTTATCAGGTGCCTACAACAGCAGATTTGTCTCTTTACCAGAACATCAATGGGAAGAACGAGTCTTATCAATATATTTGAATCTATCAAACTACCTTTACCTTATAACTCTATTACAACATTTCGCTTGTAACTTTCGAAGCTTCAACTGAACAACTTTCCACTTTATCTAACTAACTCTAGTGAGTCTTGACGATATCGTAGTTCGTAACTCTCTTGTGCGATTTAAGGGAACAACTACTACCGTTGACTGAGGAGACCTTGGTAGTTGGTATCTTATACCTTCGGACTGAACTCTAAGCTTGACGGGACGTAGCCTGGACAATTGTATAGGCCAGTTTTACAGATACAAGGGTCCCTTCGTAACCTCTTGAACGTCTGATTCCCATTCCGTTTTCTCCGACATATGCGCGAACCCTAAAAAAGCTTAACCCCCAAAATCCGGCATCCCATCAACGTCCTGTGTGATGGCGCGGGCTTAAAGGACCCCTTTCAGGACTTCTTCGTAAACTGGTGGCGCTATTGCGCATGCAATCGACTCGATCTCTTCGTGGGGGCAGTGTCAAAGGTGACCCACTTCCGCAGGCGCCGGTCCAGTTTGGAATTGGTTGCTCTATGCATTTCCCCAATATCTCTGAGACTGCCCGCGACAGCTACCCGCCGTCTGCAGAGGGGACTTACGAAGTTGCTGATTTCTTAACAAAAAGACAATTTTGGACCCCAAAAATAACTCCAAATCGTCAGGAAAATTTGTCCAACCAAACCAAACTCGGAGGGTATATAGGGGACAGTGCTGCAAATCCATAGGTGCAATTGGATCTTAAATCGGACTACTGTAGCAAAAGTTACAGGTCTTTTGTGACAACCGCTTTTTAGTCACTGGTCTATTGACCCCGCTAGTTCTTAGGGGCGCTCTAGACTCAGTTGATTTATGTCGCGGGCAGTCTCAGAGATACCGGGGAAACGTATAGAGCGATCGATTCCAAACTGGACCGGCGCTTGCGGAAGCGGGCCACCTTCAGTACTGCCTCCACGAAGAGATCGAGTCAATTGCGTACACCGTAACATAGCCCGTTTACGAAGGAGTCCCGAAAGGGGTCCTTTAAGCCCACGCCATCACACAGGACGTTGATGGGATGCCGGATTTTGGGGGTTAAGCTTTTTTAGGCTCTGCGCATATGTCGGAGAAGACGGAATAGGAATAGGACGTCCGAAAGGTCCCAAAGGAACACTTGTATCTTTAGTACGGGGTTAGTATGGGAAAGCGACTTAGGGGAAGGATATAGTATATCCAAGGAAATTTGTAATTGTTGAAGCAACTTTAGGTAACGCGGACAGAGGAATACGGCTCGCAGAGTTGGGGTTTTTGTATATAAGCGGGGCTTCACCCCGCTTCATGGAGGACTTTCTTTCGTTACGCAATCTCCTGTTTCCTAAGTTTTTTATTAAGAATTCCATTACCTTCTTGGATCTTTTATATCCAAGGGTTTTACCGAAGAATCACTGTCGCCGTCCAAGTTCTCGCCGTTACCCCTTTGCTCTGTTGAAAACACAACCGAAGTCTCCACCGAACCCCGTCACCTAGGCACTCCCTTAAGCGCAGCCGTTACAATTTACAAGCACAAAGGAACTATTCCCCTGCTGCTTGGCAGCCTGCTCGCAATCAAAATCATAGCTTAAGCCCGTCCTTCCCCTGAGGACATGTAACCACCCCTGCTGTGTTACTTTATTCTTTGTTTTACTTGTTTTGGATGTGGTTATGGCACTAACCACCTTGGGATTTCTTTATTGTTTCTTTGGATCTATTTTACTATGTTTGGGAACCCCGCCGGAAGCGGAGTAATTGTTGTACCGGGGTGGTACCGGATCGGGATGATTAGTATTTCTTTAGTGTTTTGATCCTAGCATGGATCGGAGATTAGGCTACCGGGATCGGAGGAACATGACAGGAATAGAGGAATGGTTGTGCCGAGTTATTTTTGATTACTGTTTATCTGTTTTTGGACCGGAGCATGGAATGCCCTGGCTAGTTTATGTATGTTTTTGTTTTTGTATAAAACCTGCCGTGTCTAGCTAGTTTTGGGTCGGCAGGATTCAGCTACCTAAGTTAGTTATCAATATATGCAATTGACCGGCTACCTTTAGTTCACATGAGTATATTAGCCTACCGAGTCTAGTCTAGTTAGTCAATCCCTTTGAGATAGCTACTAGGCTTAGCCTGAAACCTCCCCCTACCACAATTTATCTACTAGATTAGTGCCGAGCAGTGCTTGCACTAAACTAGTGTGTGATTGTGTTACAGGACAGAACCATTATTGCTAGTCAACGAACAACAGTTGTTCAGAGACCCTCACACACTCTACTAAAGATGTTTGTCTTCCATTGGAAGCAGAGCCTTTTAAAGTCTTTAGTTGTCAAGAACGACAAATCATCAGTTCTCACTCGGTCACAAATTGTCACTCGACCACCAGTCAGCCTTGCCCGTTTCATATCAGTTTCATGTCTAGTCTCATTTATGTTTCATGTATGGGATGACGTGGCTTGCCACGTCATCAGGATCTCCTTAGTTTCATATCACGTATCATGTTCTTGTTTCATGTAGTCTGACACGCTACGCGTGTCAGCCCCTTCCCTTTCATGTTTCGGCCATACTATAAGTATTGAGCCATTTCCCCAGTTCTTAGTTTTAGTTCTCTATCCTTCAACTTGTATTTACTACCAAGTACCTACTCTAGTACCAGTCTTCCCAGTCTTCTAGTCCATGTGCCCTTAGTGTCCCAGCTCTTTAGACATCACCTGCTGTCCCCACTAGAGCAAGGGCTTGTGTACTTTTACACTTTGAAGGATCTACCAGCATGACAGCACCTGGTGTCTCATCACCAACTAGAGAAATCTCCTTCTCTACCCCACCAGCCAAACTCCCTGTCAACAATACCAAGGGCTCCGCCCTTCTCACGGAGAGGGACCTAACCTCTCAAACCAGTCAACACTACCAAGGACTTCGTCCTTCTCACGGAGAGGGACCTAACCTCTCATCCCCACGTCTACCAAATCCTGTCAAGCAGTACCCACCTGAGCCTACCCAATATTCAGAGACACAGTCCTGAAGAAAAGTAGTATAAAAAAAGTGCAGTCACTGAACCACGCCATAACTATTTCGAGTACCCAACACTCGATTCCGTGTTGAGCACCACGAGCAAGATACACACCCACCCAGTCATCAACAAAGGAAGCGAACCCACCGACCAAGCCTCTCCTACTCCTCCAAAATCCAACACAAACTCCCAAATTCAAGTGGCTAAAGCCCTCGAATAAGCCAGCAAAACCCTGTCAAAAGCCTCCACCCAGTCATCAAAATTTTTTTTTCTCGTCTTGCTGCATTCAAGCAGCAATACTCGATTTTTTTCTCCAATGCTCGGGGACGAGCATTCTCGGAGAAGGGGCACAGGGTGAAGGAAGGCCTCAGCCAACCGAACCTCCAAGCCAAGAAACTAGGATGGAAGCAAGAACTCAACTATGCAAGTACCGTCTTGTGAAGATGAAGCCAGGCGTAGCTACACGAGAGTAAAAGTAGCAGCTGGTTGCATGAAGCAAGGCAGAACGGAACAAAGGAACAAGCATAGCCCAAAGCCAACAGTTCTCCATCCTACAAACTATCAAGTCAACATTTCCCTCGAAGAAGCCAACAAATAGAAAAAACCCCCACGGGTTCACAAACCTAGAATTTTTGAAATTTTAGTTGCCAATCACCAACCCACCACTCCACCACCAAGAATCAAAAAAAGCAATAGAAGCAACCAGCGTCATAGTACCTGAGAACGACTATTACCCCTTTTCAGGATTCTCTTGTCCATTGAAACATCTCCTGTTTCAATCCCGTGTTGAGCCTCTGCGGCAAGATACACTTTCCTGTTTTTTGAAACACGCCCTGTTTCAATTCCGTGTTGAGTTTCACAACAAGATACACATTCCCCAGTCCTTTTGAAACATACCCTGTTTCAATTCCGTGTTGAGCCCCTGCGGCAAGATACACATTCCCCAGTTCTTTGAAACATACCCTGTTTCAATTCCGTGTTGAGCCTCTGTAAAACAAGCAAGATACACACTCCTTATCTTTGAGACGTGTTCCGTCTCATCCCGTGTTGAGCCCCTGTGGCAAGATACACATTCCCCAGTCCTTTGAAACATACCCCGTTTCAATTCCGTGTTGAGTTTTTACAACAAGATACACACAGCCCAGTTCACAATCCAACGTCTATAAAAGACTAAACTCTCGCGCTTCCACGGAACCAGAAAGAAAGTCTTACGAACCAAAAAGTACTCCAGAAAACCCATTATCCCCCAACATGTCCCAACCTCAGGAAAACACTACTCTCCCCCCCAAGCCAGACGAAGTCAAAAAGTCTGCCAACCACGAGCATGCCTGCATGCACTTCACTGCCTGTTACGATGACGGATGTCTCGTACATTACAGCGCCAAAGTAGGAGCCAACTACTTTCCCCAGAAACGCAAAGTCAAGCGTACCAAGAAGCGTCAAGTCAGACGCATATCAGACAGCAACCCTAAAAACCAGTTGTTAAGGGACTAACAACCTCGGAGAGGGACCTACTGTCAAGAACGACAAATCATCAGTTCTCACTCGGTCACAAATTGTCACTCGACCACCAGTCAGCCTTGCCCGTTTCATATCAGTTTCATGTCTAGTCTCATTTATGTTTCATGTATGGGATGACGTGGCTTGCCACGTCATCAGGATCTCCTTAGTTTCATATCACGTATCATGTTCTTGTTTCATGTAGTCTGACACGCTACGCGTGTCAGCCCCTTCCCTTTCATGTTTCGGCCATACTATAAGTATTGAGCCATTTCCCCAGTTCTTAGTTTTAGTTCTCTATCCTTCAACTTGTATTTACTACCAAGTACCTACTCTAGTTCCAGTCTTCCCAGTCTTCTAGTCCATGTGCCCTTAGTGTCCCAGCTCTTTAGACATCACCTGCTGTCCCCACTAGAGCAAGGGCTTGTGTACTTTTACAGCTTGGCAGGTTTTTAGGGTCTTCAGGGGTTCCCAGTGTGAAGAATAGCGGAGTAACAGCTTAGGACGCAAGTCCTAATGGTATAACTCTACAGGTACGATGCACAGAAAGAAGCGTAAAGCCAGTGAATGGGTGGTAGCAACAGAGTAGACTATTACTATAAAGAACAGGCAAGCGAGGATTCTGAGCATGTAATACCAAACAAGATAGCGTAGTAGATTGTTGTCTATGTCTAGAGAATTATTGTCCCAGAAAGTGGGAGAACGGCCCGCTATTTATACAGAAAAGTCCTTTATCCTCCAACCGAGATAACTATGTGAAAACCAAGGTGGGAACGCCGTTTGACCCTGAAAACCGTAACAAAGTAAAGGTAACCAAAAGAAATGAGTAATACAATGCCTGTAGGCGAAATGGTGTGTTGAGTAAACATAAATGAGCGCAACAAAATATGACTCATAACAAATGGCGCAATACATGTGAGTAATAAGGTATGCGACCTCTCGATAAACATTAGTAGTTATGTAAAAATGTAATAAATGTAAAAATGTATCAAAAAAACAATCAGAACTGTCATCGTAATGAAATGTAGCAAATGGAGATAAAATGTTATACAGACAAGGAAAGACAGACTGAGAATTTCGAAAAAATAACACCCAGGCGTTTGTATTAGGATTTAGAATAAATCCGCGAGTCCAAACCGCGGTATATAAAATAGTCGGCAGATTTGTCTCTTTACCACATCAGCAAACCTGCAATCGCGTCCTGACGCAATTGGTGTAGCAACTGTTGCATCACAGGAAGTCACCTGCGTCACAAGCATCCCCAGCACCCCAAGCGTCACCATACCACTGCCAGTACCAGGAGCGCCCCACAAGAGACTCTGGGAACCATACTACTTAAAATTATGTTTCTTGTGAGAGAACCATTGTTCCCTCCTACCCGCAAATTACTAGCTTTTATTAACTACCGTTCTCTTCAGAAAAACAAGCGAGGTTTTGGAGGCACGTTCCGCCAACCATAACCCTGCTGGGATACAGCTAACCCTGCTTGGATACCCCTAACCCCTACCCCTATTCCTCCAGGGACTTCGCCAAAATTCTCTAAGTCCCTGAACACACCACACAACACCCACCTCATCGCACCACACCACGTCTATCCCCTACCCCTACCCCCTCTCCCCTACCCCTCTCCCCTACCCCTCTCCTCTATTTCTCTATTGCTATTTGAACAGTAAAAGCTAACTTATATGCAGGCTGTTTTGTTTCCTTTCACCCGTGTCATGACGCGTTCTACCGACGCGTCGTGCCAGCAGCAAGACTCTCGAGACCCCCCCCAGGCGACAGCAGCAGGACCTCCTAAGCAGCAGCAGGAGGACCCCTAAGCGACAGTAGCAGGGTCCTCGAGACCCTCCAGGCAACAGCAGCAAGACCCCCTAAGCAACAGCAGCAGGACCCCCTAAGCAACAGCAGCAGGACTCTCGAGACCCCCTCCAGGCGACAGCAGCAAGATCTCCTAAGCAGCAGCAGCAGGACCCTCTAAGCAGCAGCAGCAAGACCCCCTAAGCAACAGCAGCAAGACCCCTAAGCAACAGCAGCAGGACCTCCTAGGCAACACCAGTAGGATCCTCGAGACCCTCCAGACGACAGCAGCAGGACCTCCTAAACAGCAGCAGTAGGACCCTCTAAGCGACAGCAGCAGGAGGACCCCTAAGCGACAGTAGCAGGGTCCTCGAGACCCTCCAGGCGACAGCAGCAAGACCCCCTAAGCAGCTGCAGCAGGACCCCCTAAGCAACAGCAGCAAGACCCCCTAAGCGACAGCAGCAGGACCCCCTAAGCAATAGCAGCAGGACTCTCGAGACCCCCTCCAGGCGACAGCAGCAGGACCCCCTAAGCAATAGCAGCAGGACTCTCGAGACCCCCTCCAGGCGACAGCAGGAGGACCTTCTAAGCAGCAGCAGCAGGACCTTTCAAGCGACAGCAGCAGGATCCTCGAGACCGTTAGGGTGACAAGCAGGTGCTCTGGAAAAGCGAATTAGAGATATTTTGTACATATTAGATAGCATATAATAAAATAATTGAGAACCATACTAGTACTTCTGTGATGTGACCGTGACAAGAGCGTGACAGTACCAAGCAGCACCAGAGAATGTCAGGAAGCCTACCAGAAAGCGTCAGAGGCATCAGGAGCCTTTGGTGTTGCGTCAGGAGCCTCTGACGCCTTCAGCAGAGTGCTAGGAGCCCCTGACGCCTCACAGTAGCGTCATATTTGGCCAATTGCCGAATGTGGCATCACTAGCGTCCCGTGCTACAGTTGCTCCTGACGCAATCTTGCAGGTTTGCTGATGCAGAACATCAACGGGAAGAATGAGTCTTATCAATATACTTGAATATAGCGAACTACCTTTACTCTATAAACTCTATTGCAAACATCTTGCTTGTGACTTTTGAAGCTTCAACTGAACAACTTTCCGCTTTATCTAACCAACTCTAGTGAGTCTTGACAATATCGTAGTTCGTAACTCTCTTGTGCGATTTAAGGGAACAACTACTACCGTTGACTGAGGAGACTTTGGTAGTTGGTATCTTATATCTTCGGACTGAACTCTAAGCTTGACGGGACGTAGCCTAGACAATTGTATAGGTCAGTTTTACAGATGGGCGGAAAACCTTGCCGAGTTCGATTTCAAAATCCTTTATCGACCCGGAACAAAAAACGGAAAGGCTGATGCATTATCAAGGCGTTCAGAGTACCGCCTGGAAGGGGGGGGCACCACTGACAAACAACCCGTGGAAATGTTCTTCAAATCTGGACAGCTCGAGTTGGAACCCGGAGAAGTGGAATTGGTATCATCAGCCTTGCTTGCCGCCATGGAAATTGTCAATTGGAACAAAGAGTTTTTGGGAAAAGTATGGCAGGCAGGGCTGGGAGACCCGAAATGGGTAGGAATCAAGGAGAAAGTTCTCAGAAAGGAGTCAGGAGCAGCGAAGGAATTCTCAGTGCACGACAATCTGGTATACTTCCAAAACAGACTTTATATACCAGCAAGCGACACCCTCAAAATCGAAATCGCAGAAGCAGAACACGACTCGAAAATCGCAGGACATTTTGGTCAGGACAAAACACTAGAACTAATCTCATGAAACTTCTACTGGCCAAACCTAGATCACTGGGTGGACGATTACGTCCGTTCCTGCGACCACTGCCAACGCAACTGTGAAGAATAGTGGAGTAACAGCTTAGGACGCAAGTCCTAATGGTATAACTCTACAGGTACAATGCACAGAAAGAAGCGTAAGGCCAGTGACTGGGTAGTAGCAACAGAGTAAACTATTACTATAAAGAATAGGCAAGCGAGAAGTCTGAGCATGTAATACCAAACAAGATAGCGTCGTAGATTGATGTCTATGTCTAGAGAATTACTGTCCCAGAAAGAGGGAGAACGGCCCGCTATTTATACAGAAAAGTCCTTTATCCTCCAACCGAGATAACAATATAAAAACCGAGGTGGGAACGCCGTTTGACCCTGAAAAACTGTAACAAAGTAAAGGTAACCAAAAGAAATGAGTAATACAATGCCTGTAAGCGAAATGGTGTGTTGAGTAAACGTAAATAAGCGCAACAAAATATGACTCATAACAAATAGTGCAATACATGTGAGTAATAAGGTATGCGACCTTTCGATAATCATTAGTAGTTATGTAAAAATGTAATAAATGTAAAAATGTATCAAGAAAACAATCAATCATGTCATCGTAATGAAATATAGCAAATGGAGATAAAAATGTTATACAAACAAGAAAAGACAGACTGAGAATCTCGAAAAAATAACAGCAACAAGCCAAGCCGACACAGAAAGTACGGTAAATTGTTGCCTCTCGAAACACCACACTGTGCGTGGGAGTCCATGTCTATGGATTTCATTACGCAGTTATCTTTGTCTGAAGGAATGACACAGATATGGGTCATCGTAGACAGATTCACAAAGATGTCGCACTTTATTCCTCTGAAAGAATCAGCAACGGCTCAGGACCTAGCCAAAAACTTCCTGAGCCAAATTTGGCGCTATCATGGCTTACCTCTCAGCATTGCCTCTCACAGAGACACTAAGTTTACCTCCAGCTTCTGGGGATCCCTGATGTCTCTCCTCGATGTGGAAACTCGGATGAGCACGGCGTTCCACCCTCAAACAGACGGACAAACAGAACGGGTCAACCAAGTCCTAGAACACTACATTCGTGTATTCTGTAATTATGAACAGAATGATTGGGTCAAATTGCTCCCACTGTGAAGAATAGCGGAGTAACAGCTTAGGACGCAAGTCCTAATGGTATAACTCTACAGGTACGATGCACAGAAAGAAGCGTAAAGCCAGTGAGTGGGTGGTAGAAACAGAGTAGACTATTACTATAAAGAATAGGCAAGCGAGGATTCTGAGCATGTAATACCAAACAAGATAGCGTAGTGGATTGTTGTCTATGTCTAGAGAATTACTGTCCCAGAGAGAGGGAGAACGGCCCGCTATTTATACAGAAAAGTCCTTTATCCTCCAACCGAGATAACTATGTGAAAACCGAGGTGGGAACGCCGTTTAACCCTGAAAACCGTAACAAAGTAAAGGTAACCAAAAGAAATGAGTAATACAATGCCTGTAAGCGAGATGGTGTGTTGAGTAAACATAAACGAGCGCGACAAAATATGACTCATAACAAATGGCGCAATACATGTAAGTAATAAGGTATGCGACCTTTCGATAAACATTAGTAGTTATGTAAAAATGTAATAAATGTAATAAATGTAAAAATGTATCAAGAAAACAATCAGAACTGTCGTCGTAATGAAATGTAGCAAATGGAGATAAAATGTTATACAAACAAAGAAAGACAGACTGAGAATCTCGAAAAAATAACACCCACTGGCTGAGTACGCGTATAATAACTCAGCTACAACAACTACGAAGCAAACCTCTTTCTACACGAACTATGGTTACCACCCGCAAACCAACTGGCCAACTCAAGTGGAAGTCAAAAATCCAGCTAGTGAACTGTACACTCACTATGTCCGAGATATCCACGACAAGGCTAGCAACCGTCTGAAAGAAACCAGAGAATGCATGGGGAAGTACTTTGACCAGAAACGCATGGACCCTCCAAGTTTTAAAATAGGAGACCGCGTCATGGTCAACGCTGTCAATATTAAAAGTCGCCGAAGCACCAAGAAACTGGATCATAAGAAGCTAGGACCTTTCAGAATTGCTAAGCTAGTGGGAACTTGCGCATGCCAGTTGGACTTGCCTCCTCAAGTCAAGATACATAACGTCTTCCACGTAGAGCTCTTTGAGCCCTACCGCCTGAGCAAGATCCCTGGACGCCAGCAGAGACCACCAACTCCTGACAAAGTAGATGAGTATGGGGAGGCGGTTTACGACGTGGAAAAGATCATTGCATCCCATCGCAACAACGCCGGAGAAGTGGAACATTGGTGAAATGGCTGGGATATCCAATGGGCGACTGCTTGTATCAAGTCTTAGACTCTATGGACAAACCAGTCCAAGAACTAGTACGTGACTTCCATCGTCGAAACCCAAGAGCTGTGAAGGACCACCTCCTGAGACTATAGAGGTACTCAACAGAGCCAAGTCCTTCCTATGACAGACACCACGGTGATATGTCGGAGGTTTACTGGAGCCACAGTCTGTCAGAAGAAGTATTTTTGGGCCGCAAACAGCCTGAAAGGGGGGCAGTGTTGTAGGCACCTGATAAGAGGAGTATTTCTGGGAACCATGAAGACCACTTGTTTGACTATCTAGGTAACTTGATCCCTCGTTCGTTTCTCAAACGTGACAAGGGGTTTGGGGAGAAGCGCATATGAGTACGATTGCTGGCGGCTATCTCCTGTAGGGCGCCCCACTATGCCACCCACTGGGTGCTGGGTGGGCCCCTCAGAGTTGCTGTAAACGCATAGTAAAAACACAAGCCTTGGACCCCAAAAGTTGTTATTTTTTCGAGATTCTCAGTCTGTCTTTTCTTGATTGTATAACATTTTATCTCCATTTGCTACATTTCATTACGACGGCAAAACTGATTGTTTTCTTGATACATTTTTACATTTATTACATTTTTACATAACTACTAATGTTTATCGAAAGGTCGCATACCTTATTACTCACATGTATTGCGCCATTTGTTATGAGTCATATTTTGTTGCGCTCATTTATGTTTACTCAACACAGCATTTCGCTTACAAGCATTGTATTACTCATTTCTTTTGGTTACCTTTACTTTGTTACGGTTTTCAGGGTCAAACGGCGTTCCCACCTCGATTTTCACATAGTTATCTCGGTTGGAGGATAAAGGACTTTTCTGTATAAATAGCGGGCCGTTCTCCCTCTTTCTGGGACAGTAATTCTCTAGACATAGACTACAATCTACTACGCTATCTTGTTTGGTATTACATGCTCAGAATCCTCGTTGCCTGTTCTTTATAGTAATAGTTTATTCTGTTGCTACCACCCACTCACTGGCTTTACGCTTCTTTCTGTGCATCGTACCTGTAGAGTTATACCATTAGGACTCGCGTCCTAAGCTGTTACTCCGCTATTCTTCACAAAAGTAAGCCCTGGAGCGTCAGGAAAATTCGTCCGTCCAAAACAAATCCGGAGGGTATATGAGAGGGCATGATTTGGAGCTGACTGGTGAAAGAATCGAGGAAATCGGATAAGAACTGACGGAGTTGTGCCCTCCGCCAGTTGGGGCATGTTTCTTGACAAACTAACGGTATGGAGCAAGGCCCCGCTTCCCAGTACTGCTTGCTGGTTAGTACCAAAGGGCTTTGGTGACTCTCTGCCACGAGGGAACATGCAAGGATGGAACAGATACAGTGGTTAGTACACTTATCGGCCCGTCCGCAGAGTACAGATTGGTTCACTAACAGCTTTACATGATTGCATTACTCTAGTACACCTTCGGGCTTGACTAGAATAGACGATAGGGCCGGGACAAAGTGCTTGGACTGGTCAGGATTTGTATAAGTATGGGGGGAATGTATTTGTATTGGTGTTGCTACTGTGTTGTAAGATTTGTATTGTATGGCGTGATTGCTTGGCAGGTTTTCAGGGTCTTTGGGGGTTCCCAGGCGTTTGTATTAGGATTTAGAATAAATCTGCAAGCCCAAACCGCGGTATATAAAATAGTCGGCAGATTTGTCTCTTTACCAGAACATCAACGGGAAGAACGAGTCTTATCAATATATTTGAATCTATCGAACTATCTTTACCTTCAAAGATATTATACAAAGTCTTTACTAGTGACTTTCGAGCTTCAACTGAACGACTTTCCGCTTTATTCAAACTAACTCTAGTGAGTCTTGACGATATCGTAGTTCGTAACTCTCTTGTGCAATTTAAAGGAACAACTACTACCGTTGACTGAGGAGACCTTGGTAGTTGGTATCTTATACCTTTGAACTGAACTCTGAGCTTAGCGGGACGTAGCCTGGACAATTGTATAGGCCAGTTTTACATCCTCCCTGGCGGGTGCCCCCATTTTGTTCACGAAGAAAAGCGACGGGATTCTCCGCTTCTGCGTGGACTACCGAGGGATCAATGAAATCACGGTTAAAAATCGCTACCCCCTTCCTCTCATTCGAGAAACGTTGGATAGATTTGTTATTTTTTTGAGATTCTCAGTCTGTCTTTCTTTGATTGTATAACATTTCATCTCCATTTGCTACATTTCATTACGACGGCAGTATTGATTGTTTTCTTGATACATTTTTACATTTATTACATTTTTACATAACTACTAATGTTTATCGAAAGGTCGCATACCTTATTACTCACATGTATTGCGCCATTTGTTATGAGTCATATTTTGTTGCGCTCATTTGTGTTTACTCAACACACCATTTCGCTTACAAGCATTGTATTACTCATAGTTTTTTTGGTTACCTTTACTTTGTTACGGTTTTCAGGGTTAAACGGCATTCCCACCTCGGTTTTCACATAGTTATCTCGGTTGGAGGATAAAGGACTTTTCTGTATAAATAGCGGGCCGTTCTCCCTCTTTCTGGGACAGTAATTCTCTAGACATATACAACAATCTACTACACTATCTTGTTTGGTATTACATGCTCAGAATTCTCGCTTGCCTGTTCTTTATAGTAATAGTTTATTCTGTTGCTACCACCCACTCACTGGCTTTACGCTTCTTTCTGTGCATTGTACCTGTAGAGTTATACCATTAGGACTTGCGTCCTAAGCTGTTACTCCGCTATTCTTCACAAGATTGGCCAAAGCAAAGTGGTACACCAAGCTGGATCTTTGCATGGATACAACCAAATCAGAATGGCAGAAGGGAAAGAATGGAAAACCGCATTCAGAATGTAAAACTGGCCTATACAATTGTTCAGGCTACGTCCCGTCAAGCTCAGAGTTAAGTTCGAAGGTATAAGATACCTGCTACCAAGGTCTCTTCAGTCAACGGTAGTAGTTGCTCCTTTAAATTGCACAAGAGAGTTACAAACTACATTATCGTCAAGACTCACTAGAGTTAGTTTGAATAAAGCAGAAAGTCGTTCAGTTGAAGCTCGAAAGTCACTAGTAAAGACTTTGTACAATATCTTTGAAGGTAAAGGTAGTTTGATAGATTCAAATATATTGATAAGACTCGTTCTTCCCGTTGATGTTCTGGTAAAAAGACAAATCTGCCGACTATTTTATATACCGCGATTTGAGCTCACGAATTACTTCTAAATCCTAATACAAACGCCTGGGAACCCCCGAAGACCCTGAAAACCTGCCAAGCAATCACGCCATACAATACAAATCTTACAACACAGTAGCAACACCAATACAAATACATTCCCCCCATACTTATACAAATCCTGACCAGTCCAAGCACTTTGTCCCGGCCCTATCGTCTATTCTAGTCAAGCCCGAAGGTGTACTAGAGTAATGCAATCATGTAAAGCTGTTAGTGAACCAATCTGTACTCTGCGGACAGGCCGATAAGTGTACTAACCACTGTATCTGTTCCGTCCTTGCATGTTCCCTCGTGGCAGAGAGTCACCAAAGCCCTTTGGTACTAATCAGCAAGCAGTACTGGGAAGCGGGGCCTTCCTCCATACCGTTAGTTTGGCAAGAAACATGCCCCGACTGGCGGAGAGCACAACTCTGTCAGTTCTTATCCGATTTCCTCGATTCTTTCACCAGTCAGCTCCAAATCATGCCCTCTCATATACCCTCCGGATTTGGTTCGGACGGACGAATTTTCCTGACGCTCCAGGGGTTACTTTTGGGGTCCAAAGCTTGTGTTTTTACTATGCGTTTACAGCAACTCTGAGGGGCCCCCCCAGTGTGAAGAATAGCGGAGTAACAGCTTAGGACGCAAGTCCTAATGGTATAACTCTACAGGTACGATGCACAGAAAGAAGCGTAAGGCCAGTGAATTGGTAGTAGCAACAGAATAAACTATTACTATAAAGAACAGGCAGGCGAGGATTCTGAGCATGTAATACCAAACAAGATAGCGTAGTAGATTGGTGTCTATGTCTAGAGAATTACAGTCCCAGAAAGAGGGAGAACGGCCCGCTATTTATACAGAAAAGTCCTTTATCCTCCAACCGAGATAACTATGTGAAAATCAAGGTGGGAACGCCGTTTGACCCTGAAAACCATAACAAAGTAAAGGTAACCAAAAGAAATGAGTAATACAATGCTTGTAAGCAAAATAGTGTGTTGAGTAAACATAAAATGAGCGCAACAAAATATGACTCATAACAAATGGCGCAATACATGTAAGTAATAAGGTATGCGACCTTTCGATAAACATTAGTAGTTATGTAAAAATGTAATAAATAAAAAATGTATCAAAAAAACAATCAGAACTGTCATCGTAATGAAATGTAGCAAATGGAGATAAAATGTTATACAAACAAGGAAAGACAGACTGAGAATCAAGAAAAAATAACACCCAGCACCCGGTGGGTAGCATAGTGGGGCTGTTATTTTTTTGAGATTCTCAGTCTGTCTTTCCTTGTCTGTATAACATTTTATCTCCATCTGCTACATTTCATTACGATGACAGCTCTGATTGTTTTCTTGATACATTTTTACATTTATTACATTTTTTCATAACTACTAATGTCTATCGAAAGGTCGCATACCTTATTACTCACATGTATTGCGCCATTTGTTATGAGTCATATTTTGTTGCGCTCATTTATGTTTACTCAACACACCATTTTGCTTACAAGCATTGTATTACTCATTTCTTTTGGTTACCTTTACTTTGTTACAGTTTTTCAGGGTTAAACGGCGTTCCCACCTCGATTTTCACATAGTTATCTCGGTTGGAGGATAAAGGACTTTTCTGTATAAATAGTGGGCCGTTCTCCCTCTTTTTGGGACAGTAATTCTCTAGACATAGACACCAATCCACTACGCTATCTTGTTTGGTATTACATGCTCAGAATTCTCGCTTGCCTGTTCTTTATAGTAATAGTCTACTCTGTTGCTACCACTCATTCACTGGCTTTACGCTTCTTTCTGTGCATTGTACCTGTAGAGTTATACCATTAGGACTCACGTCCTAAGCTGTTACTCCGCTATTCTTCACAGGGGCGTCCTGCAGGAGATAGCCGCCAGCAATAATATTCACACGCACTTCTCCCCAAACCCCTAACGCGTTTCTCAAGAAGCGGACCAGGGATTTAGTTACCTAGATAGTCAAACAAGTAGTCTTCATGGTTCCCAGAGTACTCCTCTTATCAGGTGCCTACAACAAAAACATAGGTATGTTGCCATATCGCTCGACGTGCTGGCGGAAGTGCGTTAGGAGATGCATTTTAATAAGGTTGAAGTGGGATATTGGTTGTGATTCGTCAAGTTCTTGTGAGCTACGATGATGGCTTTGGGAGCTATACTCGCTGCTTTGTTGTATGGCAGAAGCAGATACTTTTAATAGCGTTGCTTCTCCAAGAAGGGCCTTCGTTCGATTCTTCGCTGCTTTCAATGTTTTTTTGTATCCCTGAAACTCTAAAAAGACATCTTTATAGCTATGGAAGTCTTGGAGATAGTCCTCCATATACTAGAGAGTTGCTGGGATATGGCTAATATATTGAGCCATCAGGTGAAAGTCGACCATCGAGCGAACGCATTTCAAGGCTTTTTCAAAAGTACTTTTTAGTGCTTTCGGAGGTCTCCACAAAGCCACCGCAAAAGCTCCTAGGACTATTCTTCCAAGGTGACGCATCTTCTTACCCTGCCACTGCGTAATCTCCCTATATGCCATCCTCGGTACTGACAGCCCAGGGTAGTGTTATTTTTTCGAGATTCTCAGTCTGTCTTTCCTTGTTTGTATAACATTTTATCTCCATTTGCTACATTCTATTACGATGACAGTTCCGATTGTTTTCTCGATACATTTTTTACATTTATTACATTTTTACATAACTACTAATGTTTATCGAAGGTCGCATACCTTATTACTCACATGTATTGCGCCATTTGTTATGAGTCATATTTTGTTGCGCTCATTTATGTTTACTTAACACACCATTTCGCTTACAAGCATTGTATTACTCATTTCTTTTGGTTACCTTTACTTTGTTACAGTTTTCAGGGTCAAACGGCGTTCCCACCTCGGTTTTCACATAGTTATCTCGGTTGGAGGATAAAGGACTTTTCTGTATAAATAGCGGGCCGTTCTCCCTCTTTCTGGGACAGTAATTCTCTAGACATAGACACCAATCTACTACGCTATCTTGTTTGGTATTACATGCTCAGAATCCTCGCTTGCCTGTTCTTTATAGTAATAGTTTATTCTGTTGCTACTACCAATTCACTGGCCTTACGCTTCTTTCTGTGCATCGTACCTGTAGAGTTATACCATTAGGACTTGCGTCCTAAGCTGTTACTCCGCTATTCTTCACAGGTAGGGCCCAATTGATCTCCAGGCATCATCGAATTGCTCCAATCAATTGTGTTTCTTTAAAAAAGACTGGATCCATTCCATCATATGCTTCAATATCCCTAGATAGATATTATGAAGTAGATCGGGCTTATGCAGGTCATGTATCAAAGCTCTTGGGAGAGTCCATAGAGCATTGTAAAGAGCCTTCAGAGACTTGGAGATCAAAAGCTCTACTGGAGCGATATTGGCTGGTTGGAGATTATAGTCTCTAACTTTGTCTTGATAGACTGTATGATTGCGCTCGGGGAATTCATCAAAGCTTCCAAGATCATTAAAGCCAACCTCGCATTTAGCACAAGCCTGATTTTGGATATTGTGGAGAGAGGCATTCTCTTCTTGATCGGCTATCCAGGCTGCGAGTATGGGGAAGCAAAGTCGTTGATAGCCATCGGCGCAGTCTAAAACTACTCCGCTCTCGCCGGGCCCTGTAAGCCTTCGAGAATCTCCTCAAGAATCTTATGAAGAGCCATGCGGCTTTGTCGGCGCTGAACCTTTGAAATAGCCGATTCCTTTGCAAGCTTTGGGGGTACTGGTAAAAGCGCAAGGAGGATATTTGCTAGGCTAGTTGGCTTATTGCGAGTTGCAGACTTAATGTTGCCAATCGTGAGATATATAGGCCAGGCTTTTTTATCCCCACTGAAGCTAGTCAAATGAGTTCCGTCGGAGGCGCAGATAATGGGTACAACTGTAGATCCTTCGGGTAATGTATCCTACAAAGCTATTAGTATCATGATAAAAGCCTCTAAAGCTCTCGCGAGAGCTGTACTAACCTGCATCTCCCACCACCAATCACCTGTATGCATTTCCCCATACATCCGTTCTCCTAAGCTATTATACTCCACCGTGGGAGCGTATACCATATTGTCTCTAAACGCCCTTTGCCTAAGGAGATAGCGTACGCAAGCCATAGGGTTCCGATAAAAATAGAAGGTTTTCCTCCCTCCTAGGTCGACCTCCGAGTGGTGCCAGCTAGAATGACCTAATGTTGTATGCATTTCCTCCACTTTGCTAACAAAGCTCCTGCCAGAGTTGAAAGAGCAGTTACAAGGGCCCAGCGAGCTTCGAAAGTAATCATCGATAGCTCCCTGAGAGGTTTTTGACCGAATAAACCACCGAGCAAGCTTGAACTCCTCCACCGATTTGTAAGGCGCCCATGGGTTCTCCAAAAGGCTTTGCTCCTCCTCATTGTACCCTAAAAAGCTCTCACCACGTCTTCCAGCACCTTCATACAGCTTTGTTTTAGCTTCTCCACTAGCAACAGTACCGGTGTCTATATCCATGGCCATGTCAGCAGCCAAATTAAAATCAGATTCAGATTCTCGGTCAGAATCATTTGAATCCTCATTCTGATCAAATTCATTGTCGCTGTTGCTAAGAAGATTGTCGTCATTGTTTTCAAAGCCCTCGCCAAAGCTGCCAGAGCTGCTAGAGCTCATTGTGTTTTTAACCGTTGGTAGATCAAGATATGACAATGCAATCAGGGGGTGCTTCGCTATTAGGTGCTTTTCGAAAGAACTAGAGTAACTATACCCTTTTTTGCAATAGGGGCATTTTGAAGGCATATTGTAGGCTTGGATAATTAAAGAGAACGGCCAAAATTGAGAGTGCTATGGTGGTAGCTTCAGGAGCTCTCGTTAAAATCACAACATGTGCTTTGCATAGATTAACCTAACTGGCTCTCTTGGCACCAAGGTCTGTGCGTTAAAAGGCAAACCTGCAACCTCACATCGACCCCGCTTACAACCATCACCACGACCCCACCAGGAAGATACCCATGATGATGCTCCCGAGCTACAATATTGATAGGGAGAGTCCCTGGAGGCTTGACGAAGTCTTTGACGGCTTTTCAGGCAACTCTAGTTGCCGGCTTTATAACTCGATAGGCAAACACTATATTGCCATGTAAGTAGCTATTCTTATATTATCCCCGCCAGTCAATCCCTAAATCAATCTAGCAATTGAGTCAAAGCTAACTACTAGAGTTTAGGTCTCGATTTCCATATCTCTTTGGGTTTTCCCCATGGCTTTGAGAGCTTTCTTTGCAGCTTTTCATAATTTCCGTGCGAGTGATGATATATGAAGCAATGATAAACGGTAATATATGACTCCATGACGTCTTGAGACACCAACAAACAGCTGATAGAATAGCAAACTTTAGAGCCTAGGAAACTGGGCCTATAAAAGGCCCCTGCTGCCCTGCTTTGTGCTCCACGAGCTCTCTCTCCCTTCTTTCTCTCCTAACCTCCACCACCCGCCTAGCTACGATTCATGTCTTTAATATATCACAGTAGGTTTTAATTAATACTGCTAGGGCCCACAAAGCCTTCACAGTAGCCTTGATAGCCTTCGCTAATGTATGAATTTGCGCCTAGTCTCCACTGTTTCAAGATTTTTTTATTTGTTTGTTTCACTCTTTGTTTGGCCCCCCGTTTCATGTTTTCAAGTGCCCTACATTTCGCCTTTCCTACGTCTACAGTATCTCTATAAAGCACTGGTGGTAAGCTGTCTCTGAATCTCCATAAAAATCACGATACCATACTTACTTGCTGGCAATTAAGTCATACAGTATATAATACTCTATAAGACTCTTATAAAAGCTTCTACAGCTATCACCACCGCTATCACCACCACTACTACCGTTCCGTCAACAACTATCGCAAATGCCTCTCACTATCGTTCAAGTCAAAGCTAAGCTCCAGCTCACTGGAAAGAACGCCGCTTACTTTGCCCTGCGCAAAGCCCTCGCCCACCGAATGGCTGCTGTGGGGTGGATCAACAAGACCGCATCAGGGCTGGATGCCTACAACGCCCTCTCTGAATGGCTTATGAAGCATAAATATCTCAGGGGGCTTTACTCCTCCTGGCATAACCAAGATACGGAAGTCTCCAGGGGTATCCAGGAGGCTTTGAAGACTCTCATCGCAGACGTAGGGGCCAAGGAGAAGAAGGCTGCTGGTGCTGGTGACCGGCACTTCAGAGAAGCAGAGAATGATGATGATAATAATGCAGAAGACCTCGAGATCGAACAGCCCGGCCCATTGAGCGCCTTGAGTCGAAAGCGGAGGAGAGTTACAGGGACTGTGGGGGGAGTCTCCGGAGCCCCCGTTGTACCTGCTCGGCCTGTTGTGCAGATTCATATCATCGATCCTGATAATGTTGGCCCCCCTCCTCGCGCAAAAGACTATCCGTGGTATGGCAGCACCAATGGCCCATCCTATATAGGCGTCCTTGCAGCGGTAAACATGAATGAGCTTTATAACCTTTCAATGAAGCATATGCCTCCCGGGAGAGCTCCCAGGGCTTTCTACGGAGCTATGGAAAACCCTCCCCCACCACCTTCGGGCTCGACTCCTGACGTTTCCTTCGGCAACCCGAGCTATGCCCACCTCACGGATACCGAGGAAGTCGAAGCTTGGGTGAGCAGCAGGAATGCTTAGCCCTTGAGAGCTCTCGTGGTTCTCCACAGAGTCCTTAGGGGTGCCCAGACCCCCCCTCCATCTGGCTACGTTCATATCCTTGAGCAAGACTTTGAAACAGTCGATCTTCCTGCGGAGGACTCCGACTATGATGAGAATCAGCGAATCAGCAGTAAAGGCCAGAAGGTAGCTATGCCGAGGACTCGCAGGACCTTCCAGATACTCCTCAAGAAGCTCAACGTTAGGCAAGGGCGTATTGAGGATAGGATTACCCATGTCAGCGATGCATATAAGGCTAAGTTCCCTGATGCTGTTGTTCCTGGAGATGGCGATTATGATCCAGAGCATATATGGACCGATCAAGAGCTAGCAGACAGGGCTGCAGTTATTGAGGAAGCCAGAATAGCTTTGCTCATGGTTCCTGTGGCTCCAGTGGGTCCTCCAGTGCCTCCACCTCCCGGTGGTGATGATGGTGGTGACGATGGTGGTGACGATGGTGGTGATGCCCCTCCACCTCCTCCACCTCCTCCACCTCCTCCACCTCCTCCACCTCCTCCAGGCCCAGGTGCCGACGACGCGGGTGATGGTGTGGTAGCATAAAAGGCTTTGGAAGCAGTGAAGGGACCCCTGGGAGTTTTGATTAAGTTTTTTGCCTTATATTTTTTGGTTATTGGGTTCTATTTCGTTTATATACTGTCTATTATTAATGTATTTTTATGATCGTAGCTCTAGGAGCTATTGCGAGAGTTTTAGGTGTTTTGGCAAAGGTCAAACAAACCTTTATGGGGGATTATGATATTGATTTTATATTTTTATATATTTTTTGTTATCTGTCGATCATTTCCTTTGTGCGATATCTATTATTGGGTATATTTTGATTATGGCTCTAGGAGCTATGGGAATAACTTTAGGAGCTATCATGAAGACTAGCAATATAGTTTCTTTTGTGGCGGAGCATATTTTTACATCCCTAAATATTTGCATATGTATTAGGCATTGGGAATTGATTCTATTGGTCTAACGAGCTTTTGGTGCGGTGTCAAAGCGCTGGCAAGCAATAAAGGGGGGGGAGGCCCCTGAAGCCCTCGCTAAAACTCCATCAACCTTTTCTATTGCCTCTAGCAGTCTATCTACAGTCTTTACCGCCATATACAGTCTTTATCGCTCCTTTGCTTCCTTTATATTGTACTGACACTCCTTGATTATTTCCTTTGTAATGGCAACTAGAAAACGCCCTATGATCACGTATAGCAAAGTCTCTACAAGGAGGTCTCGACGCGAACCCCCCCCTCCTCCTCCTCCCGCTCCCGAAGCTGAATATATAGAGCTATCGATCGAAGAAGATGACTATGTGAATCATTCCGAACAAGACAGTGAAAGCTCTGAGAACTTTGACAATGGCGCTGAGGGCTTTGACTGATGCAAGGAGTCTAATTCAAAACGTTTGAACTCTGGTGACGATGACTATCGAGCTGATGGAAATGGAGCAGTACCCCAACTTTCTCCCACACACCCTAAACAACCGCGTGTTTTCAAGAAGATAGGGAAAGTGCCAAAGATAGCTATGTGGACTTCCACTAAGGCTGCAGCAGCCGTCGAGGCTACGAGGAAGCGAAAAGCAGGAGAAGCAATCGCTGCCTCATCAGTTCAGCTGAATATCACGCAGGTAAAGGATCCTTTTTAAATACTCCTGTTAGGGTTTGCTGACAAATTAAAGCACGGCAAAAGAGCAGTCCCACGGGCTAAGAAAATTAGGCTAAAAGCCCCTGCAGCTTCGGTGGAGGCTTCAGGAGCAACAAGCCCACCCCAACCACCAGCACCTCCTTCTTCTCCAACTTCACAAGTCTTTAGGAACTCTGAACCTTCTAGAACCTCTCAATTTCGAGATGATCTAGATGGCAACAATGAAAGCTCCAGCAGCTCTCTTCATGATAGCCGAAGTTTTGGAAAACTTAGTGGTTCAGCAAGGAATATTTTAATTCGTTGCACAGAGCTAATGAGAGAGCATACTTTGCTTGAAGAGCCTTTGCCTTCTCCAGCACGGCTTGTGGTCCTTATCGCAGAGCTCTGGGAAAAAGCCAGCAATGAAGCAAATATAAGGGCTATTTTGTGTAGTATTAGCAAACTTCACGTAACAGCCCCCAAAGCTTTAATGAAGACCTCCAGAGCTATTGCTAATACGTTATAGTTAAAATGTGTTCATTCCCGCACTAGGTCTCACTTGATATACCTAATCAAAGTCAGAATATCTACTGGGGATATATATGGGCTCCACCGTTGCAAAAACCCAGGAGAGAAGGCAACAAGGGTCGAGTATCTACTAGAAAAAGACCGATTCCTGAGTAATCCGGAGAATTATCAGGTAAGATTTGTCGCGGTAGCTTTGAGAGCTTTGATGAAGGTTCTAATGGCTTTAAGACTGGATCTTGCAGGTTTCTTGCACCTGAGATTTCTGATACTATTTACAGCAAATATTTTGAAGGGTTGAAAATGATTGGGTCTAGAGATCCCGAGTTCCTTGATAGGATCACTCCGGTATTGGTGTGCTTTGTAGCAACGGGGATATGGCACTGCTTACGGGCCTGGCGTACCGGAGTCTATCTCAAACCAGCAGATTTCAATACCGGAAATCAGGGTATAACTCGTAAGACCTCTTTTGCTACTACGATGGCTCTAGCTAACTTCACCATGGCTCTAGGAATCTTCACGAGAATGAGGAACACCTGGAACAGCCCTAGTTTGATAAATCAACAGGGTATACTAGCGGAAATCAAGCATAGAGTTCAAATAGCAGTATGTTAGTAATCTCTAGAGTAGATCCAGCGCTAATCACACAGTAGATTGATGCAAGAAGAGGCACTTCCAAGTCTATACCAACAGAGGCTGTGAGCGAGGATGACATAGCTTTAGCGATAGCTCTATGTGATATCAGCAGAGCTCGTGGAAGTATAGCAGTTACTCGACATGGACGGGGAGTAGTAACTCCCGATGACTCCGATCAGGTCATTCAAGCGCAACTAGTAGGGGTGGAGGAAAGTGATACTGGTGCAGGTAGCAGCGAGGACATAGTGGGAGGTAGGTAAAATAAATGTAGGAGGAGGAGGAGGACTGTGAGAATAACTGGTAGAGCTTTGGTGATTGCTTTAGGGATAATTTGTAAAGCTAAGAGGAATGGGGGGTTAAGACTTCTTATCGATAGTATTTAATATAATGTTTTTACCATATAAAGCAATTGCGAAAGCTGCCAGAGCCATCGGGAGAGCTTTAGCAATTCCTGACACAAATGTGAAGAGTATGAGGCATAGAGGAGCCTCAGAAGGTGGTATAAGAAGTTTCAAGAGAGCCCATGATAGCCCCCGAGTTAGACTTGCAAAGTCAGAAGGGCTCCGGAGATATTAGGATTTAGCGCAGCTTATATCACAACGTGTCCTGGTAGCTCCAAATATTTTGGTTAAAGTCTCCAAAGCTCTCCTGAGAGCTCTGACAGCTAGCCGAGCGTCTCTGAGACAGATCCCGTCTCCTGATCGTCGAATTCCACCAACTGCATCCCAAGCCTCAGATGCATCAGATGCGTCAGAGAGAAACATTCAAGTTTGCTGATGCAGTGGGTGGCATAGTGGAGCGCCCTGCAGAGATAGCCGCCAACAATTATATCCACACGTGCTTCTCCCCAAACCCCTGTCACGTTTGGGAAACAAACGAGGGGTCAAGTTACCTAGATAGTCAAACAAGTGGTCTTCATGGTTCCCAGAAATACTCCTTTTATCAGGTGCCTATAATAGAGTGCACCAATGTTAACGGAAGACTTTGCTATTGAGGCACTATCTATGTCCCAGATCACAGTGAATTAAAGCTGGAATTGCTGAAACAGTACCACGACTCCCCCTCCGCCGGTCACCCAGGACGCTCAAAGACTTTCGAGCTCCTAAGTAGAGACTACTACTGGCCAAAGATGGGAAGCTTCGTAAAGCGTTACGTTAAAAATCGTCACACCTGTAGCCGTAGCAAACCCTCATACAATACCCCGTCTGGAATTCTTTGCCCCCTTCCGGTTCCGAGTCAACCCTGGCAAGACATCTCCATAGACTTCGTTACCGGCCTACCGTTAAGCAATGGATACGACGCTATCTTTGTTGTAGTGGATAGACTCTCTAAGATGCGCCATCTTCTCCCCTGTCACACCACCGCCAATGCCCAAGACGTTGCACGACTCTACTTTGAAGATGTGTGGAAACTCCATGGCCTCTCCCTCACAGTAGTGTCAGACCGCGGAACCCAGTTCACCTCCCAGTTTTGGCAACACTTGTGTAAACAATTGAAGATCGAGTCCAAATTGTCCACAGCCTTTCACCCCCAAACCGACGGACAAACAGAGCGAGTCAATGCCGTAATGGAACAGTATCTTCGAAGTTTTGTGTCCTATCAACAAGACGACTGGACAAGTTGGCTTCCTATTGCCAAATTTGCCGCTAATAATCACTTTTCGGAAACCACTAAGGTTAGCCCATTTTTTGCCAATTACAGATTCCATCCCCGGTTTACCCTTGACTTGGTACCCCACGATAGATCCCCTCCTAGTATCAATGCTCAACAGTTTGCCCAAAAGATGGAGGACCTACATGACTATCTCCGTGGAGAAATGAAGCTCGCTCAAGACGCCCAGGAAAACACGGCCAATGCCCACCGTATCCCTGCTCCCACCTATAAAGTTGGAGAACAAGTTTGGCTGTCTGCAAAGAACATTCGAACTCAGAGGCCCTCCAAGAAGCTGGACTGGAAACAATTTGACCGGTTTACCATTAAGAAAGTTATCAGGCTCTATGCCTACGAACTCGATCTTCCAGCTACCATGGCCAACTACCCAGTGTTTCACGTCTTCCAGCTTTGCCCCATTGCCACCAATTCCATTCCCGGTCACGTCCCTCCCCCTGCTCCTCCAGTCATTGTTGAAGGAGAGACTGAGTGGGAAGTGGAAGAAATCCTTGACTCCTGCCTCCATGGAACCAAAGGACCTCAGTATTTGGTAAAGTGGACCGGCTATGATCTCCCCACCTGGGAACCTTCTGAGTACGTAGAACAGTGTACTGCCTTCGACATCTTTCACGGACAACACCCAGCCAAGCCCGACTTTTGACAGAGTGCCACTAGTTCTCCTGGGAAGTAGAACCTTGAGGAGGGGCCTCCTGTTGCGGGCAGTCTCGGAGATACCGGGGAAACATATAGAGCGGTTAGTTCCAAACTGAACCGGTGCCTACGGAAGCGGGTGACCTTCAATACTGCCCCCACGAGGAGATCGAGTCGATTGCGTGCGCAGTAACACAGCCTGTTTACAAAGGAGTCCCAAAAGGGGATCTTTAGGCCCACGCCATCACACGGGACGATCATGGGATGCTGGATTTTGGGGGTTAAGCTTTTTTAGGGTTCGCGCATATGTCGGAGAAAACGGAATAGGAATAGGACGTCCGAAAGGCCCCGGAAAGGCACTTGTATCTTTAGTATTGGGTTAGTACAGGAAAGTGACTTAGGGGAAGGATATGGCATATCCAAGGGGATTTGTAATTATTGAAGCGACGTTAAGTAACGCAGGCAGATGAATAAGGCTTGGAGGGTCGGGGTTTTGGTATATAAGCGGGGCTTCACCCCGCTTCGTGGAGGACTTTCTTTCATTACGCAATCTCTTGTTTCCTAAGTTTTTTACTAAGAATTCCATTACTTCCTTGGATCCTTTACATCCAAGGATTTCACCGAAGAATCATTGTCGCCATCCAAGTTCTTGCCGTCGTTTCCTTACTCCGTTGAAAACACCACCAAAGCCCATACCCCGTCACCTAGGTACCCTCCCCCAGCACCGCCGCTACAGATTTAAAGGAACAACTACTATTGTTGACTGAAAAGACCTTGGTAGTTGGTATCTTATACCTTCGAACTGAACTCTGAACTTAGCGAGAAGTAGCTTGGACAATTGTATAGGCCAGTTTTACACTGTCCTAGAGAATTGTCTTTGCTGTTTTTGTAGTGTTCCATATTTTCATGCGTGTTGGAAGTGGTTTACTCTTCTGTAACCCTGCTCACCCTCTTTTTACTGTAGGGAGGGCCTCGAAATCTTGGCGCCGAGGCTGAATGGAATCACGGTCACGGGCGGTTACACCGTCATATACGTTAGTCCGGTACCCCATCGATAGTTCTACGCCAAGCCTACCCCTGGTCCGCCGTCCGGCCGCAGCTCACTGTACAAAAACCTCGTGTGGCGTTACGAGGCGTCAGGAGACTGCGCCCTGAGCCAAGGCCGTCCAAAGCCGCGACTTAAGTGTGGAACTTATCGGGTGAGAGCTTCAAGCTGCAAGGGGCATCAACTTAAGATCGAGTACTTCGGCTCTAGCCCCTTACCAGGCCAACACGTCAACTCCCATGAGAGCTCCTCCTGCGTCTCTCCTACTGCAGATACTTTTGCAACTGTTAAACAATGTCATCTAGTCCCCTCATGACCGCTCCAAGATCTGAATCACCCAATAGCAGCATTGTTCCGGACTCAGAGTTTCCTCTCGGCAAGACTTTATCCCTTGGGAAATATCTTTCGCTAACTATCGCAGAGGATACTCTAATCATTCTTGGTGCGCTCGTTACTCTCCTGTTAGGTATCCGATGTAAGCTAACATCTTCAACCGGTTGTCTAGATGATAATGTCGGAGCCTCCTCCCGCTCCTGCTGTGCTGCTTTATCGAGAGGTTTATTAACTGAAACCTACACCGGATTCTCTTGCTGATACCTATTAGGTAAAAGTCGTAATTACACCATCTCTCTGTACGATGTCCTCTGGGCCGATGTTGGTGCTACAGCAATTACACTTAATTTCGCCAAGGAAGTCTCCAAATCTTCTGTCCAGTCCGCCAGCTTAACCTACCCATTTGAATCTTCCACCCTCAAATCTGTTGAGAAGTGGGTACTACATCTATTACATCGTGCATACGAAGGTTTGGTTTGCTATCCACAATAACTCTCCCTTTTTCTGATAGGTTCTAGGTTCACTTCCATCAAAACGCTTCAAGGTCATTATCAACCCCTTTGGTGGCTCGGGGCAGGCTGTCAATATCTTTAATAAGCATGCTAAGGCTTTGCTTGAGGCTGCCCGATGTAAACTCGATATAGAGCAGACAACACATACCCAGCATGCGGTAGAGATTGCCGAAAAATTAGATATAGACGCATTTGATGGCATCATTTGCTGTTCTGGTGATGGCGTCCCGCATGAAGTATTTAATGGCTTCTCTAAACGGGCTGACGCAGCTCAAGCCCTGAGGAAAGTTGCTGTTTGCCAATTGCCCGGAGGCTCTGGGAATGCAATGTGCTGGAACCTTACGGGAACTGGTAGTGCAAGTTTGGCGACTGTTGCGATTATCAAAGGTAAACGGAAAAATATTGATCTGCTCTCGATAACTCAAGGCCCCCGCCGTATCATTTCTTTCCTCTCGCAATCTGTTGGAATGATCGCCGAAGTTGATCTTGGAACCGAACATCTCCGCTGGATGGGCGACGCGCGATTCACGGTTGGCCTACTTCAACGTATATCCAAACAAACAATTTACCCATGCGATATAGCCATCAAGGTCGCGATTGATGATAAGGAATCCATCCGAGAGCATTATCGCGCTGGCGGTGGTGACAAGGACATGTTAGAGCAGGGAGACACTAGCGAGACAAAACTCCCAAGTCTGAAATATGGGACTGTTAACGACCCTTTACAGGAGGACTGGGAAGTTGTTCATCATGCAGAGATGGGAATTTTTTATGCTGGAAACGTAAGTTATCACCCCTGGTTCCGGTCTCTCACCTCTACTTACATACCTCTCGCAGATGGCATGGATGTCTGCTGGAGCAAACTTTTTCCCTGCATCCTGCCCTCGTGACGGGCTTCTTGACCTTATAACCATCCAGGGTACGCTCCCTCGTCTTACAGCCACTAAAGTACTCCTTGCCGTCGAAACCGGGAATCATTTCAACCTAGAGCCTGTCGATTACAAAAAGGTTCTTGCATATCGAATTGTGCCTCACAAGCGGGAGGGTGTAGCACAGGAGTATATCAGTATTGACGGGGAACGTATAGAATTTGCGCCATTACAAGCAGAAGTACACCAAGGACTAGGAACAGTGTTAGCAAAAGGGTCAGGGTATGAAGCTCCAGGTGTTTAGCCATCCTTCTCCTAGGCATATGTTGCATCCTATAATCCTTCCCTTTTCTTTTCTTTGAGTGGATGCTAGGTGTAATTATTCATATAGAAATGCCTTATCACGTAGATTTATGAAGTAGATAGAGTGTCATGGGGGTACTGTGCATAGGGATGCTATCTTCAAGAAACCCACAAGTCCAATCATTTATATTCTAAAATAAACTAATAGAAATCTTTATTATTTAATGACCCAGTTCCTAATTAGAGGTCGGATTATAGTTGCCAAATTGAAACTGCATTTTAGGAAGCGCACCTAAATCGTTCTTATTAAGCAATTGCCTAAAAACTCTCTAACCTAGATATTATGGTAAGAACGGGTAGGCGGGGCATTTTATTATCTAATTTGCCGGGTGTTGGTAAGATTTTATGAGCCTTGTGACCTTATTGTGAGATCTACTACATCAGCTCCAAAACGGTGCCCTAGTGTGATTACGATTAGTGACATCTTTATTAGTATTTGCGTTGTAATCACTTACGCTTTCATCGGAGTATAGTAAAAACGTTCCCTTCCATAATAGAGTAACTCATTCGGACCAACCAACTTATTAATGCTATTACTATTGTAGAATTTCTATAAACGTAACATCATCTACTACCTAGTTAGGCAAGGGTATATACTAGTGTATGTGAATCGTAACGGGAAAGACTTACATAACTCAACTTCTCTAGGGGTCTTCCATACAGCGAACTGCCCCTTTCTAATTCCTCATTCTCTAAATACCTAGCTATCCGTATTAGGGCTATTACATAGGGCAACCAAATTAAATCTACCATAAGCTTCTTTGGAAAGAGGCCAGCCGTAGACTGTGGAAAGCGCCTAGATAAGCGGTTCTAGAAGCTCTATATTATAATCACTATCACACTTGAGGAGGATGTTAAGTTTTGTAGTAGCCGACAACGAATGTGATTGGGGGGTTTGATCTTGAGTGAATGAATGAATGAATTAATCATAAATACGTGGAGTGGAGCTCGGTATTGGTGGTCTCTGTAAGATTTCTAGTTAGTATCCCCAGTTCCGCTAACAACAAGCTCTCAAAATACCTAAACGGAAGCTATGGACATTACTACCTTGGGCTGGGAGCATTATAGAAACTCCAAGCGGTCGAACCATGCTGCTTTGCACGCGATGTATGATGTTATGCGGAGGAAGACAATTATTTCTCGAGTTTCGTTACTGGCGGGGCGGATAGACTATACTACCTACCTAGGTAGTAATTACGCTTAAAAGGACAACTAGGCCCAAAAAGCGCCAACCCTAGAAAAAATTATTATAAGCTTAATACCCGTAGTCATTTTCATGAGGTAAATGGTAAAGTAGATTATTTTATATGCGGCATCTAGGAGTTGCGTTCATGCGCCAGACCCCAATCCGTCCACTATTACGCCCATAGAGAACACTGAAGTACTTACATGACCCTAAAACACCCGTGATGATATCATGGCTGGCAGATCAAAGTTAAAGAAAAATAATACTGGGGCTTAAGCATTTATTTCAAAGATTATCAGAGACTTCATATATAATTAGAACATAGTTCAAGGTGACTGTAAATAGGAACTCTGAGTACGTTTCGCCACTGGGAATAAAACAACGCCCGTATCCCCTCAATACTGGCCGAAGATTATTGTTATAACGGCTATAGGTAAATGTAGAGACCGTCCGACGCCTTTGAATGATTCAAACACGTAACAGTGGACCCAAGGCTATGAGGGTCTCTAAATTCTATCACTATTACTTTATCCCCGAATAATGTCCCTAGGTTAAATTTACCACGATATCATTCCACTAGTTAAGCTAAAAGCAGCTTTTATAACTAATTGTAAAAGAGGAAGTTAACTTTGTAATCCGCAACCGTAGCGTACACCTACAAAAACTCACTAATTCATCTGGATTTCAGAGGGGATAGCATATTTTTGAAAAATAATTAACAAATTAATTAGGCTATATGGCTCTATATATCTATAATTAATTCATTTACTTTTTTTAGTTAGGCTATACACTAGTTAGCTTTACTTTAGGTCCTATTAAATCTTATATTGAGAAAATCTATTTGGCTATACCTAATAGTAATATAGAACCGCTTGTATTATTCTATGAGTAAAGAATAAATAATTAATTAGAAAGGTCAAGTAAACCATAGATTTACTAGCATATATTTATAGTTATATAGAATTTATTATATAATAAAAACAAAGTTCTTTTACAATAAAACTATTTTATTGATATTTTATTTAGTATTAGTATATATATAATAACCTACATACATGTATATTAATGTAGCCAGTATTAAAAACTTTATATTTGAAAATATATAAGTCTGTATATTTACTATTAGATATTGTTTTCTATAATTTATTTTAAAATTTATTAATACAAAAAAACAGAAATTATTTTAATTAATGAATTCATCGTAGTTTATACAAATTTAGAAAATAAAAATACAAGTCTTAAATATAGCTGTTTTAGGCTAGTGTATTTTATAGCGCCAAGCCCACTAGTCACACTCTATATTAACTTAGTTTTGCCACTGTGTTTTCTTTCTCCTGCACAACATCAACATTAACATCAACATCAGCATCAACATCAACATCAACACTAAGCATCAATACAAAACATCAATATTACCATCAAAATCACTGATATTTATAAGTGTAGTACTTTTCTTATTTACATTCTAATAAACTTCTTCTACAAAAGTAATATTATAAGTATTTCTCTACTCTAAGTCCTACCTCTTTTCTATTATCTTTTTCAATTCCAAGACTCCATTACAATCTCTCTTTTAATGAATTACTATTTTCCTAGCTGGAATGTCTGATATCAATATTTATTTATACTCTCTTCTTTTTTCAAACAATCTTGCTCCCATTCACAGAACCAATATTAACATTGTTAGTAACCATAGTAAACACCATGGCTGGGAGTAAAGGAAAAGGTTTAAGAAAATTGTCTTCTGCCAGTCTAAATGCTGTTTCTATGAGGCGGGGACCCACTACTAAAACCGAGGGTCTGGAATTTGAGGTGTGTAAGCTATAAAAAAACATGCGTCATTGATGAAAACTAAGCTAATGCCCTAACTTAGGTTGTCAGAATCGTTTCCCAGATAACTGAGAATGACGGAGAGGTATGTTCGATCGCTTATATGGCAGAATTTGTCTTTTCGGCCTCTATTATCTACTTTTCCTTACCCTCCTCGTATATACAGTCTAGGTTTTGCCTAGAAGAACAATTTAGGTGGCCCGAAGGTTATTGCAAAAGAAGTGTCTAAACGTCTTGTAGTTTTATGAAATCGAATGGAAGGGTTACTCAGGAACTACTTGGGAGCCTAGAGTTAATCTCAGTGGGTGTGATATTGCACTCAGAGCTTGGTATAGGAAAAATAGGTGTGTATAGTTGGTACCTCTATGGTATCACGGATTTGCTAAGAGTTTTAATAAGACAAGAGAACGAGAAAAAGCAGAAAAAGCGGTCTTCATCTTCTCCAAAGGGGCAGAAAGCTCCTAAGAAGCTTAAGATGGATGATCACACACAAAATCGAGATTCTATCGAGGAATTGACCTCCGGCGCAGTGACCGCTGGTACTCCTGTGGAGATCGAGGCAAGGCAAACAGTTAGCAGAGTCCCCTCATAGTCCTTGTATCTCTAACTTATATATTTGTAGCCCTGGAAGGGCTAAGCTTAGTAGGTCTAGTTAATGACACTAACTCTAAGATTATAATAGTCCTCCAGATATGATTTCCCTCCTATCAATGCTACACCTGATCACCCTGAGACTGCTCTTTTTCAAGCAAAACTTGACCAACTAAGCGGCCCTCCAATTACTCTGGTCAACACTACTGGTGATGGTGAACGCTCGCCTCCACTTGGTTTTGAGCTACTTGGAAGCCTGCGCCTCGCGAATGGAATTCCAGATTTCGATATAGGATTCAATTGCGGTTGCGAATGTCCATCCTCCGGCTGTATCGACCCAAAAGTATGTGCCTGTGCTGAGGACGCTAAACCACAACATTTTGCATATAAAAATGATCGCGTCAAGACTGGTCGGTCAAATGAGTTCTGCATTGTGGAATGCAATCGTGCATGCGCTTGTAGCAATGAATGTGGAAATCGTGTAGTGCAGAGAGGAAGGCAGATTCCATTAGAGATCTTTCGGACAAGCTACAAAGGATGGGGTATGTATCATTCGCTTATGTTTATGAAGTTTCTTTAGTGTTGACTTTTAGTCAAAGGTTTGCGTTGCCCCAAGACTCTAGAAGCAGGTACATTTGTCGAATTGTATCTCGGTGAAGTCATTGGGGCGGATGAAGCTACCTTACGTGCCGAATTAGGGGACGCGAAGGGTTCTTCTTACCTCTTTGATCTCGACAAATTCTCTGAGCTCCCAGAATATGAGAACCTTGAAATTTTTACTATTGATGGAGAGAACTGTGGTAGCGTGGCTAGGTTCATCAATCATTCTTGCGAACCAAACCTCCAAACCTTCGCTGTGTTGACTGATCGTACGGACCGTAGGGTCTATAACCTTGCCTTGTTTACAATTAGAAAGATCAAAGCTTTTGAAGAGTTGACTTTCTCCTACTCTGATGATGTTGATGAGGAGGTTGCTACTGATGGGCTACCAAAACCTAGGGTTGAGGCAAAATGGGCGTGTAAGTGTGGTGCGAGGAGTTGTCGTGGATACATATGGAATCATTGATTGTTTTCTTCTAACTTCTTGGTTGCCCTGCATGTAGCTCTCCTATACATAGCTTTTAGGTTTGCCAGTATTTTAATTAGTAGGCATGTAGTGATAGATGGTATTGTATGATAACTATAATATATATATCTCAATACGGTCCTAATTAGTCTATTCTGAGAGTAGTGGTGTAAATTATTATTAGAGCGTGTGGAGACACGGGATCAGCCACAATAATTAACTCGGTCATATAGCTCCATATACATAGACACTTCTAGCTACTCTTCCGCCCATAAATAGTCAATACTAGCCCTTTTGAGTGGTAGGGTTCATTCCTATATGTCATAACCTACGCTCAATTCACTATAATTACAGAAGAAAAAAGTGACCCGTATTTAGGGTAAAGTCAAAAACTCCCTAGTCCTACTCCCACTAGTGTTACACAAAAGCAGCACACCTTTAACTCCAGACCCAAGGATCACTATTCTATAGGATGATAACGGGGCTTTTCAGGGAGCTGGTTTCAATCTTCAGAGACACATCTTCTGAGCCTATTCCGTAAACTGTCAAAAAGTGCTCCAAATGGTGTATGATTAGCGGGTTAACTTTTTCAGACCTAAGTCGCATTTAGTAAACAGCCCCACACAATAGGGGCAGCAATGGATACGCGCACTAGATTTCCAATAGGAACAGCCTCCTATACTCGTAAACCGCTGATTTTTGTAGAATCGACTGCTATTTTATGGCATGTAATAGCGGTCTATTCTACAAACGTCAGTGGATTACGAGTAGCTAGACGTAGAAAAACGCGCGTTACAGAAACAATAATATACTATAGCATCATAGCACCAAGAATTCCTATATACGGTTGCTGGCTCCTAACATCGCCACCTCGTCACTATAACCTACAGCTGATACTCTATACTCTATCTATATATTACATATTGCACATAAGACGCGTGCATTTATAGTCCAAATCTTTGTTCCTCAATTAACTCAAACAATCCTACACAATATGCGACCTTCGGTCTCGGTTCTAGAACGTTCAACCCATCTTGATATACCTCACTGTCAGAAGAGTGGCTGCTGACGGGGTATAGTCCATAAAGGCTCAACCCCGAAGGCCGGCGCTGGATAGTATGGGGGGCTGCATTGCTAAGTGCCAAGTCTTGCATTATGTTGTGATTAGGGTGGGTAATAGAATATCCTGAGGATGATGACTCAGATGATGTAGAGGACGTGCGACGGCGGTTTCCAAGCCGGTTCCTGACGGCCTTTGGCGAAAGAGAGCTAAGGGATGGGATGCGCATTTTGTGCTTGATTTGGGTGGATGGTTTGAATGATTTATCTGAAATCCAGGACAGACAAGAGTGATTTTTTGGTTACGCTTAGTGTACGGGAGTAGGTGATTTGCTAGTCGTAGGTTCGTTTACGTTGAGTGAGTGAATAGTCGAAAGGCTCAGCCGTTTCGATTTAGTACGTGAAATAATTGAACAAAAACCAGCTTGTAAAGAAGGACTAAGGAGGCGCGATTTTTTGGCCAGCAGGTAAGCTTATGGAGAGGGAAAGTTGGAGGCAAGCAAACCCATTTTATGCAATTTGTACTAAGGTGAATTTTGTGCCAAGGAGCCGACCCAGCAGGGGTCTGAAACATAGAACTCATCAAGTGGTCTCAAGTTGAGGAGGAAACAGCCACTTCGTTCACATGCCTCGCATTAAATTTGTTGGTGTCACAACTATTATTCAATTGTCTAGGATCAATACCTCACTTCAGTCTAACAACTCCCTAGACCCCTACAATAGTCTACCTAATTGCCCCATTCCGGAATGTCACTACCTGCTTCCCTCTATTGCCCACCATACAAACGCCTATCTTACACTATGATACAGTACACACATCTAATCAATTATTCTAAGACCCACCCTCGCCTAACGAGGACTACGGAAACCTCCCTGGTTAGTAGGGGAGTTGTTTCCTGATCGACTTTCAATGTAAGAGCGGATTTGATCCCCCCATTCAGATGACTGAAGAACCTCCAACACGTTTTGCGATATCACTTCACTACCCTGGCGTGAACGAGAAGAGCCATCATTGCCTGACCCACTACGCGACAAACTCCCTTGTGGTCCCAAGCGTGGACTTGCAACTGGACTCATATTTGGACTCATATTTGGACTACCACCAGTTGGGCTTCCTGAAGGTGAGAAATCAGGGGCTATTCCTTTTCCTAGCCTTTGTCGGAGAACTGATGGAGACTCATCCATAGAAAAAGGTGACCCAGATGCAAATGGATCAGAGTTACCGAATTGTGCGGCAGATGATGACCCAAAGGTACCAAGAGGATCGTTAAAGTTTGGAGATCCACCACTCAGATCTAGCGGTGGTGGTGCCTGTCTGATTGGGGTAGAAGGCAAGTCCCTAGATGTGGCCGCTGGTGAACTATCTTCTGAACGAGAAGGGAAATCTCCGTCATCTACCAATATTTGAGGCACAAGTGGACTAGTAGTCTGATGAGAGCTCGCGTCGTCCACAAATATTTCAGGAACTTGGGTATTGACCCCAGGAGGTTTTCTTGTGATCCTTGACCTTCTTCTGTCCTTAAATCGCTTGGACCAGTACCTAATAACGGTTAGATATTGTCAAAATAGAGGTTGAAGGAATTTAAACTCACAACGTCAAGAAGAAGTTTCTGACGCAATTTCGTTGAATTTGTTCTTCTACCCTCTGTAGTCGGAAGCGGCGACGAAGATATTCCTCCAATCTAAAAAAAAAGTTAGAGGTTGTACCAGCAGCCCAGGCGGGTAAAGAATCATACTTCAAGCTTTTATTGTCGTTGATGATCTTGTAATGAGCTAAGACAAGTAAGACAGTGCCAAACTCAACACCATAGTCCTTGTCGGCCGATACGAGACACTCCTCATAGAATAAAGTATATATTTGTCGCTGTTTCTGTATTTTTTGCTTAGGTATTGCTGCAATACGCCTATTCAGAGCACCGAGATCGACTCCCTCTACGATTTGGGGCATTCGTTTATTTCTGCTCGTCTGACCCACACGAACATCCCTCAAGATTTCTGGGACAGTAAAGGGCTCCTCGTAGATTCTCATTGCGAATATTCCAGTAAGTATCTAATAGCATTATTAGTAGTAAGATCTACTATGAAAATAGTTACAGATTACTTACCCCCAACAACCTCGGGAATTTTTCCTTGGAAACGTACCCCGTACCTTCTGGGTCGAACTTTTGCCATGCTTCTTTGAACCTCCTAATCTCAGTTCTAGACACCGCTGACGAGCCGCCAGACCGCTGATAGACGTAGCTGAAACTCTCGAAAATAAGAGAGATGAACTAGTAGTGTTAGTTCCAAGAAACAACTATAGTTGGATGAAGCCAGACATACCATGCTCACAAAGATATACATGCTGATGATGTTCCATGAGACAAACAGCGCGCGTGCGTATCCTTGACTCCCGCAATCGCTCTCATAGAAGCTTTCTCCCCGGACACACATAGGGACAGTAACTTCGTAGTCACTCATAATCTCATTCCATCCCTCACTTTGCTAAGTCAAAATTCTAGCTCTTCTCTAGGAAATATGCTTGGACGTACCCGCAAGTCATTACAAAAAGCAAAATCAATGCTTTCGGGACTGTTCTGAAATTCATATTGCCATTTCCACTCGGGCCAATTTTTGTGAGGCCTAAGAGTAGTCAGCCCCTAGAAATAGCCTAGAGTAAGGGAAGTTTACCGAATGTTTGTGTGAGAGCAATGGCATAGACCAAGAATAAAACAAACCATGTAGCCATCAAACTACCAATTGCGGTTAAAGATGCCCTAGATTAACAAATACATTAGAATACCCGCTTAATCTAAAAGTGAAAAGGGTTAACTGACGCTGCTGTCTTAAACAAGTGATCGAGATCGTCGTTTCGAGGAATTAACATCATAAGAATCTAATTTCGAAGGTCAGCCCTCAATGAAATGAAGAAAAAACTATAAGATGGATAACTCACCGAAACAAGGAAGAGCTTCTGGAGCTGGATAAAGGTGCGCTCTTCATATCCAGCAAGCAGGAGCACAGTCGTAATTGATGTACCACTAACAGATACCAGCGCGTAGATATCCCATCGACTTTTTAGGAAATTATTCCAAGTCAACCCAATAACTCGGATTAACAAATTAATAACGAAAATAGATGTAAACCCCAGGAAAACCCAATCTATAAGCGTAATAAGCCTCCGTACTTATTTAGGTATCCAAGGATGGCATTTACCTCTCACACGATCTAGTCCAGGAGGGGCCGGATGATATTCAATAAGCAAAAGCACGCCATGGAGAATCAAAACAACAGTCAGTGCTCTCTGCCACCATCCATGCTTATGTGTAGCACGGGCATAACACCAGTTCTTCCAGACTGAAGTCGAGCCCTTATTTGGGCGCTTAGACGGACGAATTTGGCGGAGTAGCTTCCGGAGTTCTAGCCATGACCTTTGGTCTGACGTTAAGAAGGCAACCCCAGTTTGTTCCGTGTAATTGCGCATGAAAACTGATACGAACAATGTCTGGCAAGGTTCAACTTCATAGTCTTTATCTACTAGGAAGGGAACGGGCTACTCACTAAGACAAAGACAGCACCAAGCAAATTGAAAGCGAGGAAGAATATGGAGTTCACATCAGACGCGAACGGTTGAGGTTGTTTTCCTATAATTCATTAGTCACAATAATTATACGATGTTAGTAGTACAGGTGGTAGAAAACCTCTCCCAACAATACTCTGGGCACTAAACATCACACCAGTCCATCCTTCCTGAGACACAATTTGAAAGAGAATAAACAACGAACTTCCAAAGTTATCAAAGTTGAAATATGGGTTATCTACTGCCCTCGGGGCCAATACGTCCCACTGGAACGGTGAGCTAGAATATTCATAGACACAATCCGATAAGTTCGTAATATCGCTAGACCCATCATTGCAACTATCCATCAACCCAGCGAAAAGATTTACCCCATAAATGGCGAATGGAATGATCAAGCTTAGGGAGACAAAAGCCGCAGAAAGAACCTTCTTGCCACCAACAATGACGACGGAGTGGAAAGTATTTTGTGCACTTCCAGAGATATTGAGCAGACGAAGAGCACGTAATGCTTTGAATGCTCCGACTGACCTGGAGATCTCGCCCTGATTTCGTAGAGATGTTCCAACACTAATCCAAAGAGTTATAAGCACGATACAGTCAATAACACCCCAAGAACCCCGAAGATAAGCATTTGGAGTCCAGATCAACCCATCTGCGATGATCTTAATAACCGACTCTAGGGTGAAAAGGGCAACAAAGCCCAGGTCTGAAAAGGTAAACCAGTTCTTGAGCGAACTCCCGTGAGTCTCAAAGTACTGTTTTTGGTAAAGTGGAGTTGTCACGCAAGCTATTATGACCATAGTAACGATAGCACAGTATACTACGATAGAAAAAGCATAACTAAAGGGTGTGTATGGAGGTAGCCCATCATAACGGATATGAGCACGACTAGGTCCAACCATTCTTTGACAAAGGCGTCTCAGAGGATTTGAGGGCCCAAATATGAATAATGAGACATTGTAGTTGGGGTACTTTCTCAGGTACTCGCGCTGAGCCTTTTTCCGCTGTTCTGCCTCCATCACGACTTCCTGGGCCATTGCAGTTGGGGCAAGGTTTGCAACAGATCTAGTTCTATATAGAGGTTAACATAAACTAATCAGGGTACACCTTCATGGGAGAATTATACTGAAAAGAATAGAACGGATTAGGCTCCTTGTCTCCTTGGAAAATTTTGGAAAATTTATCCTGTATTTTTTTGAATGGATTGTGTCCCTTCTTCTGCTCCGAGTTCACATTATCTACAGCCGCAGAGAAATCGATAGCTGCAGCTCGAGTGAGAGGCTTCACTATGTTAGATTAATACACACCTAGAAAATTTGTAGGACACACCTGACGGCTATGAATTTGTCCTTCATCCAGGAATGACTCGACGACAGCCTGCTTTGTTAACATTTCAAACGCAGCTTGACGTGAGTGGGGGTCTTTAGGGCGCTTCTTTCCGCCGAATATGCTGGATAAAGATATTCCTTGCGTCGGAGCTGAATAATCCTTATTCTGTAGGAATGTCTTGACCTGATAAATTCTTTTCTCGTCCTCTGTAACGTCAAAATTCTCTTGCACGACAGCAATAAACATGTTCAAAACAATAACTAACCCCTTATCAGCAACAGAAATATTTATAAACTAAAAAACTAAAAATACTAGACAGCTTCAAACTTACAATTCCCTAGGATGAACCAGCCAATGAGGAAGATAGCAGTGATCCACCCAACGTTATATTGTGACTGAACATCGGTAGCCATGTATAAAATCCCTGTCCAGTTCTCACTAGAAAAGATCTCATACATCCCCAAGAACGCGTTAAATATGGTATTGAATGTTATTGGTGATGTTTCACCTTGATACTCCTCAGGTAAATCTCCTCGAACAATCTGCACCGCAAACAGAGCGCATAGGAATGTGAGGAGTAGCACAAAGAATATCAAATTTGTTAAGCCAGATACGTTACCAATAACTTTAGACTAAACACCATTGTGGTCAGTGTGTGGACAAGAATGAGCTACAGAGTCAAACCAACCAAAAGATTTCGTGTAGCAGGAATCGCCCAAACGACCCGATAAACCCGAAGAATCTGAAACAGCGTCAACCACTCATAAACCCTTCCAGAATTGTGAATCCGTGGAAGCTGAATAATGCATGTTATCACTACCAAAACTAGATCTGTCCAGTTCTGTTTGCTCTTGCGGAAACCGCGCCAATCGGACAAAAACCGAAGCAGTATCTCAACCAGAAGGATAACAGTGACTCCTAACTCAACTCGGTCTTCGATACTGTCAGTTTTAAACTAAATGATTCAAACAAATCAAAAAACCCACCGATCAATTTCTCCCTATCTTTACTCATTGAGGAACTACGGAACGTCGAGGAAAAAAGCCCAATGGCAATAACAGTAACCCAAAACAATTGAGTTCCTTCATAGACTCTCTTTATAAAGCTTTTCTTTTCTTTAACCTTGACTCCTTCATCCTTGTTCAATCCATTACTACTAGAACTGTCAGACTTACAGAAATCATTAAGGTTCTAGAAATAACTCACTGATCCTCAGCTGCGAACGCAGACTTCCTTGACTCCTCTCGAATGACTTGGAATGAGGTCGTAATCACAGCGATCAACTATTTTTGTAGAGGCTAGATTAGAATCACCTTTATATGGGGACTCACTTCACTTACCAAATTAGCTAACCAAAACGCTAAAATGACAATTCCAAAAGCAAAAACTAAAAAAAGCAATGTTAGCAGTGTTGTCTTAAATGTCGTGGGATTTAATTACATAGAGCAGCCGCAAGGTAGTCACTATCTGCCACATAATACAGCAGATCAGAAAATGTGTTTGCAGTCATGATAACGAACACCAACTCAAATGACTGAATAATATTATCAAAGCTGACAGTTCCACCATAGGGATTGGCATCAGCAACACAAAGTGAGTTCATAGGGCAAATGTATCCTTTCGCCTTCTTAGCTCCCGGTGTGCCGTCTGAGTAGACATATGGTAGCGCAAGCCCAGTAGTAGCACTGATATACCCCCCACAAAACTGGAAATCCTGCGTGTAATTCGCCTGTATGCCTTCGGGATCCACCCAAACGCAAGTCCTCCTAAGAGAGCTCTTGAAACTCTGGACCCCAATTATCGCAAAGATAAGCCAGAAAAAACCTATGAGTAATGCCACGTTCACTAGCAAGGGTGCGGCCTTCTTCAAACTTCGGAGAATGACTGAAGTGCCGCTGGTGATTCCAAGTAAACGCAGAATTCGAAGACAACTCATCATTCTGAAAACGTAGAGATGCTTTTCTGCCTCTAATCCAGTAATGCAAAGATATAACGATATCCAATATGAAACGACCGCAACAAAATCAAGCCGGTTGAAGGAGTGACGAAGGAATGCACGTCTTGCCATACGGTTTCGAGCAAGAGCTTGAACAGTTGTTGGCTCGCCATCGAACTGAAAATTAGTCGTGATTGTTCGTAATAAAGAAGGAGGCTCATCACGCCGTGCGGGTGAAGGAGCCCGGACGGATTCACTCCGCTTAGGGGAAAATAGTCTCTGGCTTTTTTCGACAATTTGGCGGCGAAGGTTACCCCTTCCCCTAGGGTCGTTCGCTTGATGAGGATTTAAAAAGGCGCCTGAGACTATCATGCGCGCAATAATTTCAAGGCTACGATTCGTTAGAACTTATCCCAACTAGAGTTTATACTAGACCTTACGTATATATAATAAAAAGTACAAGCAAAGCGTAATCAATATTTGAAGTACCCCACCGTTTAGCACGAGGATCATTGTAAACACTAGGCGCAGCGTCAACTGTAAGAAGAATAGTTTGTATCAGAATCAAAAGCAGAATCAAAGGTTCTGCCATTCTAGCATCCTGTCAGCTACAAACTCCAACGTGTACTGGCAAAACTAAGCTTACGGGTGAACCAAAATATCACATAGAAAAAGCCGTATAGGATTGTTTGGACCAAATATGCGAAATGTATTTCCTTTAAGAGGGTTGGACTGCATATGCCACAGGCGATTGTCCGGGCGATTAGACCTTCTTAGAGGTGTAGTGGGCTTCTCCTCTTGATCTGAAGGCTCTGTATCATCGAGTGGGTGAATTTCGATAGCAGGGACAGAAGGACGTCTCGGTGCATCGCGGTGAGATTTTGACGAACTTCGTCGACGTAGGATTTGCTCTACAGCCTCAGGGTCGTTGCTTACATTGACTACTCTCTGGGCCATGTTCTGAACAGCGACCGAAACTCTTCGTACAGGCGAGGTCCCAGGCGATAGTGAGCGGTTCTTAGACAGCGACCCAGACCTAGAAGCCACAGACCCCGATCGAGAACGATTCCCAGTCCCACCCAAACCCTCCTCCGCTGCTGAATGTAAATCATCTCCTAACGAAGACCCAGGAGCAAACTTCACTGAGTGACTCGACAATTGTTTTTTATGGTTCGAGAAGCCACTCATGGGCTGCATGTTTGCCGGTTCGGTGAGATAAGCAGTATCATCCTCTCGTGAGATCTCAAAACTAGGAAATGTTCCTGGGGGTTCGTCGTCGTCTGCAACCCATGGAGAAACAGGTTCATTCACACTCCGTGGTGGTAGCCAGCTACCCCTTCGACTCTTATCGCCCAGTGCCTCCGTAAACCCTTGTTTGACCTCGAAAATTGAAGGAAGATCTGACTGCTCCCCAATTTCGTAGCGTGGAACCTGTAAGTCGGGAATCGTTGGCACAGGCGGAGGAGAAAACTGTGGCGGACTATCTTCTCGTACTCGGTCATAGCTCTTCCTTGCTCTGTGTGTTGATATCCTCCGACCAATTTCAGCTCCTAAATTCCCCCCACGCAACAAAGAGCGCGAGCGTGATGGACTAAGACTCAAGCCAGCATCTTCGTATCCATCTCTGTCTCTCTCTCTCCGTGACCGAGACAGGTCCTGCAGAGGTATCGGTTCTGGAGAGGGTGGCCTGTATGAATTGCTGCCTGATGCCATCAGGTACCCCCCAGTAAAGAGCGATAGGTAGAGTTAGGATGAGCAAATCTAGGTACGGAGTTGGATAATCTAGAGCCTGTAAGGTTCAAAAATCACCACAGATAGACTCTTACAGAGTAGGATGATGTTGAAACCAAAAGTAAAAAGGGATGGACGCGGGAGGAATAGGTCCAAACAAAAGCCAGCAAGAACGGAAAGCAGCAGGTAGCCACTACCTGAAAGACGTAAGGCCCAGATAAGCCGCAGGGGAACGAGATGTTGTTCTAACACCCCTAGTTATCGTATAGTCGGGTTACGAGGACTTACAGGGCCCCTATAATCTATGCAGCTTACACCCTGACAGTGGCTCCCTAGTGTCACCCAAGAGAACCTAACCCATAAGTCACATATATACACCAATGGCAAGGACCTAGGAAACTACATGCCGCAGCATCTCAAAGCACTCAGACATTTGTGTACATGGCTCCAGGGGCGTCAGTATATGAAAATACTATTACAGACCCTTCTTCAGTAACCCAAAGCGCATGTTATATATCATATACATAACCTGATTACCGAACCAAGTTGACCGGCTCTCCTATTAAACGATTGAATTCACGAGCCCTCCCTCAACTATCAATCACCAGCATAAAGTTCTTTCTCTTATAAGAGAATAGATATTCTGAGCTTCTGACAATAGTTGCTCCTTTTTCCCAAACTCATCTGCCATACTTACTAAATGCGGTTAATAACCCTTCTTCAAAACATTTATTTTGATACTTCTGGGAGTTGGCACAACACTAAATAAACACATATATTCCAATGGCAATTAAAGCCTTCACAACCTCAATATATCTGAGTATAAGTGATAAAAATAAGCCAGACCCGCTAAATCTATCTTAGTAGAACTAAAGAGAAGAAAATCTAGAAGATATAATAAGAACCTATTGGGACTTTTAGAAACAAGTACATTAGCATGCATACCTTTCAACCCAGCTCTATGTCAGAAAAGATTTATTTTCTTTGAGCCTGTGAGCGCATCCTCATTAGGACCCTATATAATCGGTAGTAAAAAAGGATCAGAGCTCACATAGCCAACCAAGCAGTCCTAACCTTTAAACAACCAGCAAAAACCAGGGTCATAATATCAAATTCAAGCTTGCGATCCCACTAGCTCCGTACGAGAACGGAAGCTCGTCCCGGAATTACGGGCAAACTAAGTACTCCTACAACATACCATACTTTAATTTGCCAAGTGAGATATCAACCGAAATAGATGGATCGGTTGCACATAAAGACATAACTAGTGGAGATGTGCTTATTAAGATAAGATGCATTCTGAGTGAAAACACGATCTTTCAAATTATTAAATACTAGTATAGGTACTGCCCATGAAAGAACAACTAACGGAGATTAGAGATGGGAGTAAGAATGAACAAGGTGCAAAAAAAAATTACACAAGGAAAAATTATAGTTCCTAGAGTCACGCTTTTCTTCGTGGTTCGAGCTTAAAACAAGAGGGTATAAATTAAGTCATGACAACTATAGAAACTTTAGCTCAAGAAGCCATGACTATTGAGGGTTTGCAGACTGTTGACGACAATTTCCAAAGAAAATAGAAACACGAAAGAAAAGAGTAACATTGGCATCACCGAATTGAAGAGTGAGAAATGAAAAGAGATGCCGATTAGGTAAAGATACAGGATTTGGAGAGCGCTAAATCCAGAAACAAAACAGCAAAGAAAATTTCATACCGACATATCAGGAGATTATTTGAGGTTTAAGCGGCGGCCTGAACTGGAGGCTGGCTAACAGTGACAGCCTCTGGAACTATATCCTCAATGGAGGTAGTAGCTGGTGCAGTGGGTTCTGCTGGCACTGTGCCTGCCCCCTCAGTTGCGGCAGGGACCTGCACAGGCTCCTCAGCGACGGTCTCAGGAGCAGTAACCTCTTTGCTTTCAGGCTCTTTTCCGGTATGCTTTGTAGACTTGCTAGCCTTGCGCATCAAGCCCAAGATTCCAGTACCAGCTTTGGGGAGTGGTGAGGTTGAGCCTGACTTCGGGGTTGGCTCAGTATCCTCAGAATCAGATTTAACATCCTCTGACTTCTTGTCCTTCTTGTTAAAAGAGAAGAAGCTGGATTTCCGCTTCTGCTCTTTAGGGCTTGTCGCAGGACTAGCTGCATCTGGAGCAGCTGAATCGTCAATAGCAACGGCAGGGGTAGTCTCGGCGGTCTCGGCCGGGGTCTCTGTGACTTCAATAGGCTTGGGCTCGGATTCCTAAACGTCTTAGTGGACATCAAATAATAACTAGTAGTGGGTAACCTTTACCTTTTCAGCTACCTTTGTAACAGGGCCCTTCTCCTTTTTATCGAAGAAGCTAGGGAAGAACTTAGGTTTAGGAGGAGACGAGGCAGATGCTGGTGACTTCTCTGCAGTGACTTCGGTAGGTACATCAACAGGCTTGACTTCAGTTGCAACTACTTCAGTGGGTTCAATAGTCTCGGCTTTAACCTCTTCTTTTTTCTCTTCCTCAACCGCCTCTTTCTCTTTCTTCTCGCGGGTGAAAGCACCAAAGATCGAGTTTCGTTTAGTGGGTTTAGGAGCGGTGGCAGGCTCTGCAGGCTTCTCAATATCGTCGGCCTCACCTACCTCTTTAATCTCTGTAGGGGTATCTGTAGAAGCTTAATCTGTTAATAGCAAATTCATAATAATAGAGTAGATTAAATGAACCTTCGCCTACGACAGTAGAAGCAACAGCCTCTTGCTCAATGGGCTTAGCGTCATCCCTTTGCTCTTCCTCCTTTTTCTCGACAATATCTTCCTTCTTCTCCTCAGGTTTCTTCTTCTTATCAAGAAAAGCAAAAACAGAAGTCCTTTTGTTCTTCTTGGAAGGAGAACGTCTAAAATCAGCCTTCTTATCGGCAGGTCCAGCCTCTTCCTCGCTAGGTGTTGAAACCATATCATCCTTCTCGGGCTTGGCCTCTGCATCCTTCACCTCCTCGGCCTCCACTTCCTTGGGCTCCGCAATCTTTTCTGGCGCTTTGGCAGTAGCAATTGTGGTAGGTTTGGCTAAAAAACGCTCGTAATTAGATATCTATCTAATCATGATATACGAGTGGTAACTCACTAAGCTTCTCGAAAGCAGTCTTGTACCCTTCAGAATTGATAATCTCCTCTGAAGTGGCCTTGGCCTCATTTATCTTATGGTTCAGGGTGAATACCCAGCTATCGCGTTCAGCAGCAGGGGACTCGAAGTGAAGCTCCTGCGTAGCGAGTTTTAAGACGAACTTTGTAGTTCCAGTTGGTACGACCTCTGTCACATCGGCCTAAAAATAAATTAGATTTTGCGATTTTAATTAAAGCAACCATACAGATTACTGACCAACTTGATGATACCGTGAGGAACCTCCTTCTGTCCCTCTGTCTTGGAGTAAAGGAGTAACCCCTTCCCTGTCTGGCTAGCATATGCAGCTGTGGAACGAGAAGATGCATCTTTATGAAGGTAAACCTTCAGTTTATCCTCAGAAATAGGCTCATCCTGGAAATAAAAAAACCGTTTTTGCTTGAAGAAACTACCGGCATTTTATTAGCATATTATACCAAGTAATCTAGAATGCTATAATCTAACTTACGCAAGAAGTCCGCCATGGGCCTTGGCAAGAGTGCCGTGAGTGATCTCTTTCGGTTCTGGCTTCTCCTCCTTTTTTTCTTCTGTAGCCACTGACTCCTCAGCAGACGCATCAGCGACTACTGGAGTAACTTCATCCACCCCAGCTGCTGGGGCTACCTCTGATGTGGTAGGAACTTCCTCGGTAACCTTAGGTGGCTCGAGAACAGCTGACTTCTCCTCTGGCTTAACTGGATCAGACATTGTAGCTAAAATGCGATGAGTGTAGGTGTTTAAGAATGTATCTAGTATTACTTCTGCAAAGGGGTGGCAGATACAACTAGCAAAGATAGAAAAGAGCGGTTGTGATTTAGTATGAACGTTATGAGGGGAAAAGGCAAGAAGTACACTTGGTGTGGAAGAGAGGAGGGGGAAAGAGGAGGAGGAGAGGAGAAGAAGAAGAAGGAAGAAGAAATGTAGAAAGGTAGTAGTAAAGGAGGGGGAGCACATGAGAGGGCCGAGTTTCAGGGCAAGCAGGGCTCCCCAACCAACGAGCCAGCCCTCCAGCCCTCCAGCCAACCCAGCACACGCTCTCAACTAGCATAGCAAAAAAAAAAACCCTCTATCCTACCATACCCTAATACCGTTAGCCCACCGTCTCAAGTAATATTGCGCAGGGTGCCCAGCCATAGCTTTGTACTTTCTACCTCAAGAGATTATTTGTCCGAGAAAGATAGAGAGTGGAGGCAGACAAACTCCATACATATGGAAATGAGCAATAAGCTTGGTGGGCAGACACGAGATTACGTTGCCGAATCTTATTCCTCTTGACACCCTCTACTAGCCTAGGTATCCTTCATATGTTTACTCTATTCACTGATCGCATGACTTTGTTTCATCCACTCGATTTTACTGACTAGGCTTTGTTTGGAGGTTGGATGCGCTCTCATCTATCTTTCTCGCGTGCTCATCTGTCCACCCACACTTCACGCACACACCACAACAATCTCATGTTTTAGGATATGGATGTTAGATTGCACTGTTTTTACTTCCCGCCAAGACATTATTTTATTGACTAAGGTCAGGGTCTTTCCGTTGCGCATCACGGCCCAATCGCGTAGGCTGAGAGCCTAGCCCAATCAAGGTGGTCTAATTGCTACACCTACCAGGGGTACTTCCTAGTCCTTGTCATGCACGAACCAAACGAACCAGACCCAAAGTACAGAATAACTCACCAGTAAGAGAAAGGCTAAGATGGCTAGGCAAGGCGCTTGCAAAAAGCAAAACAGATATACCACCCGGTAGCAGTATCGGCGATGCAAGGAAACGCTTTTGGCTCGTGCATCCATCCTCGCATTATTCAAAGCAGGTTTTCAGAGCCATATGTGCACATTCACCCTCCCTTTTAAACCTTAGGATGAGATACTGGTATGTCTGCCAGTCTGGTACCTACTCCTAACGTACATGACATAATGCACGCAGATGGACCATAGCAATGTATAGCACTCTTGGGGCACTGTATTTTGGTACCTTTCTGTGCTGTTTTTTTTTAATTCTAGGGCGGCTTACACTAACCTCAACTGTCCATATACCGCTCTGCGCACTGGAGAATTGCCCATTCTTAATTTCCCATACCCGGATTTGGCTATGGGTTGTTACAGGGGTCTCGGGCACGGACATATTGTCTTGGCTGCTCCTCGCTAGCGCCCGTTTAAATCGCCTGGACCCGCTGTGGAAACGTAATCGAAAGTTTTGAAAAAATACAGTTGCACCTCGCTATAAGAAATACCAAGTATTCACCCAATTTCGTTGCTTATACTACGTTTTCCGAAGACATCCCTTATATAAAGGGTAATTTTAGTGTGGAGAATGCCAAATGGATCTGGAAAAAGGTTCTTACAGCAAGGTTTTTCTTATAGTGAGGTGTGACTGTACTAGTACACTCATAAACCGCCACATTAGCGATCGGCGGGGAAAATAACCGTTAACCGTCGGCGATTACATGAATGCCAACGGCCAGTTTTCCAAACAAGTACATAAATATGCACCCCTTCTATAGCGTTAGGTTAACTACGCCGACCCAAGGGATACCAAACTATATACGCAATGCAATGTCCATGGTTAGGCTATAGTTTATAACTGCATGTTTGGTTTTGCACCCAGAAATAAAATATTCCTTGATTTAAAAATAAAAAGTAAAAAATATAATAAATGTAATGCCCGCGAAAGCCCCACAGTAAGTACGATGCTATAAGAATTTATTTTGATAATAAACCCTACTATGTGTAGTAAAGGTGACCCATGGACCCCATGATATACAATGAAAGAACCCAAACGGAAATATTCATCGTGATTGTCCATATATTCCCATTTTATTTGCTAATTATATCTACTAATCAACTCCCCCTACCTCCTATCACTAGCCCTAGTACTAATGTTTCTTAGATGGTGAGCCTTATTGTGTCGATACAGTTCCATTAACCAGCACTCGTCAAGACGTAGCTGTGGAACAGGTTTTTGTGCCGTTAGCTTATTGTGAAACAATTTGAAGGCCACATGGTATGGGATAACATGCGGGATAGCGAATGATAACTAGATAATAATTGAAATGGTGGTGGGGCACTAAATACCTGGTAATAGCTCCCATACGCTCGCTCGTAAGCTTCAACGACAGCTTCAGAAGTTCCTTGGCTACATCTGGCTGCTTATCTTGTAGTAATTGCCAGTTGCCTTCATCAAGCACCCACGCCACTGTATATTTTTCAGCGAACATGTTGGCAGTTCGGTGTGTTTCAGAAAAGAACGGCAACTCCCCGCAAGTGGTCCCTAGCCCTTGTTAAAAATAATTATATAGAGCTCCACTCTGGACAAATTTACCAGCTACTATACTCTCAGAAAATTTACCCTGCTCCAGGTCATACTCTGCGACGAATATGCCTTCTTCCAGAAGATAAAACTCGGTAGATTTGTCCTATAAAAGTTTAGCCTGGGAACAAGAACCCTGTTTTAAGATATGTTTGTATTGCCTACCCCTCGCCGAAATAGAACTGTCCCTTCTAGGTATTCTCTTCTCACAAAAAATGGTACTGCCTTGAACCAAAAATCTTCGTTCTTTTCGGTCATCTCTGAAAAGATCTGCAATATCAACGGAAGTGGCTGCTTGAAGTTCTGCCATTTTGAAGACTGGACAGTCTCCTCATCCTTAAGGGTTGAGGTTGCTGCTTGATGTATCAGATTCCACCGTGGAGAGTTTAGTGACACATCTCCGCTAATTAGGCTAGGGCTAGAGTTCTTGTTTGGAACATCTATATTGTTAGAAATTAGCCATATTGGTAGAACTAACTCAACTTACCGAGATACGTAGCTCTCTCATTGCCCTCCCGCCTAGTAATTTCATCGCGTTGGCGGTAAAGTGCAGAGAGGAACTCGTTTTCGCACGACTCAAGGGCTGCGTTTAAATCTTCAAAGACTTGTAGTTTATCGTTATCACCCCAAAGACCAACTGCTCTCAATCCTCTACCAACCTCATCATCTGGTTTTACTCCAGATAGGATCATTTCTACTTTCCGGGCACCCAAAAGCCTCCGCATTCGAGTAAACGCTTCAGCTGCTGAAAAATCGATACCAGTGACATTCCCAACATCAATGATCAAGTATCGTATCGGTTGAGCATCGAAATTCTGCTCTTTAAGAAGATTTCGGATTGTATTCTCGACGGACGAAACGGTACCAAAGAAAATATACCCAGCAAGTTTATATACCTGAATTTGACGGCCAACTTTACGCAAAAACCGCTGTTGAATTGGATGACGTCGAACTGTCGAGCGAGCAAAAACCCCAGAATAGGATGCACGAATCGCAGATTTTTGCGAGGTCTGCACAACGAAGGACATGCAAGCCAAGATGATACCAGTAACAATACCAATCACAAAATCCCAGGCGCCCATTGTGACAACGATTATGCAAATCTGAATGATCAGTTAATATTTAAAGTAGGAGGTTGTATAAAAATAAAAAAAATGGACGTACCGTAAGGTACTCAAGTTTAGATAACTTCCCCCATGTATCATAAAGTGCTTCTCGCAATAGTTCTATCCCAAGTAAGAAAATAAGTGAACCAACAACCATGATAGGTATATAGCCAATTACTGCAGGTCCCATCACCATAATACCTGCCGTCCCAAAGGCGAGCATGACGCCAGCAATTCTACTATCACCTCCACTCCGTATAAATAGGATACTGTTGGTATAAACAAGGTAGTTCTGGATGCTGCCTACAAGACCGGAAAGTGCATTGGAGATTCCATGCGCAATAAGTTCTCTGTTTACATCGACATTATCTTCTCCGGTGGATACTCCTAGGGCCGGAACATTTATCGGAACATGTAATATCCCAAAGAATGTCAAGGCAAACATCGCTGGTACTGTGCTAAGTAATGCCCTCCAGTCTACTTCCTTAAAGTCTATAAGAGATACAGTGTTAGTTAACCGTTAAAATTGTACCATTGAGAGAGAGAGGAGATTAATGAGCCGGAGATATTTTTCAAGGTACCTACCATAGAGAGTGTAAAAATGCCAAAACGGCACATTATCCGCAGGAGCGTCAAATAGCCACCCATTCTCTCTTAAAGTAGCAATATTAAGTTGCGGAACCGCTGCGACGATAGTAAAGAATAGCGTAGGAATAAAAATAAAGTATAGAGGCACGAATAACGGCCATTTGATAAACTTTTGACAAAATATCAAGAACATGGCGAGTAATAAAGGTATGATCCAAAGGGCAAAGGTCGCGGGATCGAAAAGCTTATGCAATGTTGGTAAGTCGTAATTCAGATTGCCCTCAAGCCTTGCAGAAACTTCGAGGCCTGTTGCAACAAGAAACCACCCGACACCACCTATACAACCAACTAGGATATGTCTCGGAAAGAATCCAATTAATGAACCAAGTCTCATGGAACCAAGTCCAAAGAAAACGACACCTGTGAGAATGGAACTAAGAGCGTAGGAAACGACTGTGGTTGCTAAAACACTTTTGGGGTTGTCTTCACCGATCCTGTTAAGGATTGTAATAGCCATTTTATGGAAAAAAGGGACAACCTCGATCTATCATGAATTAGCAACTTGATAGGAGTGAGGAACCGAGAATAATAAGATAAATGATTCAACTTCGGTGAAGATGTCTGAAACTAACCATCTCAGAACCAACCCCACCCTTGAATACACTTCCGCCGCATGAATATACAAGTTGTGACACTATACAGCTCACATAAAATATTGAAAGACCATCTGGACCAAGACTGCTGAAAATATCATGGCCAAGGGGGAATAAAATCATCCCTATCTGGTTATCAGTCTGTATTTCTCCAATGAAATATAAAGCTTGGCCATACCATACGATAAACCATCCAATACATTTAGTAGAAGTCCCAAGAATACCGCGGGAAGACATTTTGCTGTTTTTACTACCCCTTGTTCCCAAATGTCCTGCTTGCTCCATATCTTATGGTCAAATGCATTTTTGACAGCACTCAACCCCTTTTTCTTGGGCCAGGTGATTGCCTCTTTGATACTAATCTTTGGTACTTGTCGGGACTTATTCTGGAATCCGACATCTCTGCTATCTTCTGGAATAGTGTCGTAGCCTCTCCTTTCGGTAACCTCGGGACACGCTTTTGGGAGCAGGAATGACTGCTCATTCAACTGAGGAGAATCATAATTGATATCGCCCACCTCCGGTTGCTGACTGGGAGGGTTTGACAAAGGTTTTATCTCCGAACTATTTTCTGGTGGTGAATTTCGCAATAGATGCGTTAGATACGACATCCCTTTTGTTGTTCCTGCTAACTCATCCGGTGTCGTAGGCTCAGATACTTCGCTTATAATGCCTGTGCTCCTTGGAGAAAGGAACAGACGACCATTTGCCCTATTAAAGCTACCAGCCAGGAACCCATTTTCGGGAGTAACATTCGAATGAGATGAAGAGATTACCCTGAAGGGTGGTGTACCACTGTGAATAGAATTGACATCTGACAGTACTAGACTCGCAAGCTCGGCTGTATGCTCACGAACTCCAGACGATGAATACTGTGGCCATGGAAGTTTATCAGAGTCTATATTCATGGTTTAGTCAGAAATTTTCCAAAGCTAGTATCTATATAAACAAGGGTACAAACCGTTCTGAGAGTCATGGTAGGAGCTGTGCAAGAAGGAGCGAGCATTCTGTTTGCCCATCAGGGTTGGTGGGGATGGTGGTGACCTGGAAATAGGGACAGAGTCTGAATGAAATGTTAAAGTGCGCCGGAAATTTGTACGAGGAGTTCCAAATTCCAGATCGCCTTCACGGTTCTTCTGTTGCCGATGTGACTGTGGTTCTAGCAATGGCCGAGCACCTGAGGCTGAACTTGAAGAGTTCCTCCGAGGATATGATGACGAAAACATCTTTGGCTCAGTCCACGCTACCACAAGACGAGATCTATCGCTGTCGAGGTTCAATTTGTGCTGCCCAACTGTCAAAATATTGGAGGGTTCTGGATTAAGTCAATCCAATAAAAGTGGAGACTGTAAAGATCTAGTAGCTGCGTTACAGATAGCAAAGAGAAAGAAGACCTAAGAAGAAAGCAATTTCATGTAAGTCGAGAAACCGATATTCTGCGATTATAAGATGACTGAGTCGGCATTGAGGACATAGAGGAGGAAGAAACCAGCAAGTTGCGATTAGGTTGAGCTATATAATGTAACTACGTGGGGACTAGACTCCCAAGAACAACGTACACACAAAGATATGGGTAATATATTGTTGGCGTGCCCGAGGTGGGTCGCTCTAAGGGTACTTTTTACAGTACTCCAGTAAAGTGCATTTTGCAGAGTCGAGCGGTTGGAGATTTCCTCGTGGAACTTCCTTTGGAGGATATGACAGATGTTGAAGTGCTTTTCTTGATGAGTACGTGCACAACGTAAGACAGGTCTGTTTTGGGCGCCACCATAGAACCGGGTGTTGGTCACATTATCCGAGAGAAAAAAAACGGTTTAGGACTTCCGTGACCAGCCCAGTCCAGGACTCCCTTTAGTTTTTTCCCTCGGTTTTTGCTCAGCGAAGATGTCTCAGGTACACGTTCACCCCCTGTAAGGCGTCACCCGCCACCAGCATAGCATCAAGGAGCTCCTTGATGTGTTTACACGAGTCTAGAATCCGACGCTACACCGCCAGTAGCAATATGTATATACTATGGGAAAATTCTAAAGGTGAATGACGAAAGCCTACAGGCTTTTAAGATCGAAAATACGAAATTTTGCTTGATTGGCAAGAGAGACTGCCGTCGGACCGGATGGTGTCGCTTAGCACTTCCAAGCTGTAGCCTCATGCAGCCTGGTTAAAGATTTTCTTGACAATCCTGGTCCCAGATTTTTCCGCGTTCCTGTTGTGGCACCAAAAGACATTAGCGTAGACACAATCGTGACCTTTAAAACTACCGCTAGATTATACGTACTCAAGTTTCCAAGCAAAGAGTCATTTCTCCGTATTTTGTGCCTGAACTAGAAATAACTATGCTGTCATATGATAAGACGAGGCAAGTCAAGACACGGTGGGTTTCGACCTCTAGAAATAGGAACTAAAACTACTATGAGCGGTTCCAGAACTTCTCGCTAGATTGTCTTGAGTATATGTACCTCCTACCACATTTCTTAAGATTCCGGAACTTCTGCCGCGTCCTAGAATTACGTAGTACGACTGGTTTATTCCGACATTCATCAATAATATTATACCACTGCTACCGCATTTTGTGGGGTCGCGTTGATCGTCCCTAACGTACATGCGCCGAGTAATCTTTACTTCTGTCCAATTGGAGTTACCGCCTCGTCTCGCTACCGCGGGGTGTTGATCCTCAACGCCTATAACATGCAATAGATAGAAAGGTAAGCACCCAGGCTTGGGTACAAGCTCGACAGCGTTGGTGTTTGCTTTTTCTGCCACAAACCCCCTAGAGAGGCCATTCCACAACATTCCTAAATGTTATTTGGACCTAAGGCTAAGGGAATATGGAACTGACCACCTTATTCTAGTAGAATTTCTTATCTAATATCATGAACATTATTGGTTACTATTTACATGTGATTAAGGGATGCTGGGGTGTCCGGTGTGCTTGAAAAGCTGAGATATAGCTTCTTATATACTGGGTGACGTCTAACTGTAGTCATTTAAACATTGATGGTTGATCTGCTAACTACATAATCCGTTGATGGAGGCCTATGTAGGTGAGTAATATTAAATACAGTACAGGAAAGTGGGGTGTTTTTGGTATGGCATTTGTGCGGTATTCTGGAGAATGCTAGATTAAGTCAGCTGTGTTACAGGACTTTTTGACCAACTTGGTAGTATTTCTGGCTTAAAACCGTAATTCCCACCAATGTGGTAGTGAAAACACCCCTCTTTCTGCTATTGTAATTATATGGTCGATTTCAACTTTTATTATTTTTGTTCAACTTATTAGTCATTTGGCCGAAATCCCATATTTTCTTATATGGCAAATGTTTTATAATATACTCAGGTTATTTTTTACTGTAGAGGTGATCTGGAGATCTAATAAAATCCACACTGTAGGAGTGATATATATATATATATATATTGATGGTATGGAGATTTTGCGTATGTTTCCCCCTTCCTCATTAATTACACAAACAATTAGGCAGCTTTACGTATATAGTACGCAAGCTCTTGGTAGGTATTTCTATTATTATTAATCAGAAAGGTGTATGCGGAGACCGTACCCGGCCTGGGGCTGGCAAGAAAAACCAAAGGTGCAATTATTGGGGCCAGGAGATCTTTATTAAAGATGGCGAATAATGGTGGGTAAAAGTAAAGCCTGTATTTTTAATTAGTTCTTTCCTATCTTGAGTTATAGGCCACTAGTTTAAGGGTTCACTAGGATAACTTCGCTTATTTTGTCCACTAATTTATCGGAGGCGGTTAGTTAGATGGAACCGGTATTCTAACTCTAGGTGGTATTGGTTTTCGAGTTCTTTGTGACTAGGGTATTTAGTTAAATGTGAGGGGCATTAGTTCGGCCTAGCGGCAGCATAAAACTCGGCAGTTATAATTATGCATTCTGTTCCTGGTGTGGCAACGGGCACTGGAGATTGACACATGACGGTGGACTATACTAAGACCTTTATAAGCCTAGCTAGTCAAGTGTCCTATCAGGCTTTTTCAATCCTACAGCAACTTGATTATACTACTTGCCAAAAAAAGGTTTGTCACGACAAAACAACTCTAAATACAACAGTAACTAGTGATTTCTAAGTTCTAGAAATCTTCTACTACATAGAGAGGTTATTTCAAAAGGCAATCCCTAGTTATCAAGTTCAGTCGCACCTCGATATGCCAGATACCAAGAATCCAGAGGATCTCGTACGGGATAGAAAGTTTTTACAAAGAATCCGGGATAGCAAATTTATTTCGCAGTAGACAAAATGTTTTAGCCAGGGCGTTTCGTACGGGACAGCAAAGGATCCGGGATATTGAGATCCGGCATAGCGAGGTGCGACTGTTTCTACAAGCGCGTTATAGAACAAAATTGGGCTATTATCCTATGAAGCCTTGTTGTACCCGGTGACAAACTTTTTCTCCTAGCAAGTAGCGTGGGGTTATGTAATGGTTTAGTAGGCTTTTTTTTCCTGGGCCCTCCCCCCCTCATACAGGCTATACCAACCACGTGGTCTCTATAGAATCACTGCCAGTGTCGATGTGCGTCTAGTCTGGGCTCCTAGGAACGGCTCCTCGTTCAGAAGTTTGTATAATGTACGACCTTGGTGGCAGGAGTGAACTGCATCGCAGTAATTGTGGGGGCTAGTTTAAAAAAATTCATGTTGATGATATAGTAGGTGGATATTATAGAGTACCTATATGACTAGTAAAAATACAATGTTTATTGTAGTAATCAATAGTGGTCTTGGTAGAAATATTCTTCTAGGGCTATGTACTAGTCTTAGGTATAGCTCAGGTACCTTCAACCACAACTGTCAGCACGTACTTATAATTTTATCCCCTTAATTCGCTTCTGGTCTAAGATCCTCCTATTTATAAACTGTAGATACACTGTTTCTTAGGGTTGAGAGAAATTTCTTAAAGTAATTTGGATACGGACTCTTTTATTACTACTTACCCTAATTCCCCTAGGGTGGGTGTAGAGGAACCGGATCCACTCTACAGTAGAAATGGAAATTGTACAGATTTCAATAGAAGCGTCTAGAAAAATGGTCTGAATTATAGGCAAAAGCATCTGCCTGTGTGGTTGCACTTTGTTCTTGACCATCATGTTAAGAACTCGGAAAGAAGTGAATTTTACAGAAAGGGAATCATTAATGTACTACACTAAAGCGGAAAGCCATTCAGTTCTAGTTTAACTTTTGTAGAAATCCTTGTGTAATTAGTCGTTCGACATCGCCTTGCCTCACAAAGAATTGACTGTTCTTAGTGAGAGTGATAGCGCTGAAAATTAGTTAGCCTTGCAATTGGGATATGGTCTAGGATGTTCACCCGTATTCAGTTTGAATTTCCCCGGCGTCCTTCAATACTCGAACATCAATGAATAGATCTCTCGGTGGTTCCAAAGATCCTGTTAAATCGATGTCTGTCCACTGACCCTTATATGCTGCCAACAAATCACTATACTGTCTTGCATATTCTGCCTCATCAGGACTCAGAGAGCTCGTGTTTACGCCGTCAATAGTACCCAAAACCACCGGCCCACTTCCCCCATTGGTGCCGCCCACTCCTATGTTTTCCTCGTCCAGTCTCTTGCTTGCACCTTGTTGTATTTGCTCCAGCAAATCACTTCCGTTCCAGCACATCTCTTCTATTTTATCAGACCTAACTCGATGGTATGCTAGGAGACAGCGCTTATTTCTACGCATACAGAGATGTCTGACTAGGAGTGAACATGCTGTTGCTGGATCTTCCGAAGGGTCGAAATGTCCATCAAACGGTTCAAGCATCTCAGTAACATCACGGTCGAGATCCCGAACTTCGCGAGTCACGGCTCGGACTATCTCTGCTTGGAAAGGGGGAAGGTGCACGAGTGATTGCGTCCGTTTGGCATGTTGTACCTGATGTGTAATACCGTCAATAAAAAGAGCCAGCAGATTTTTCCGAGTTATTTTTTAAAACGAGTTGAACTTATTCAAGGAACTTTTTAAAAAACGAACCAACTTCAGGCCGAGATCTCCGTACATCCGAGAGTAGGACACGACAGTATAGTAGTAGTAGTAGTAGTAGTAGTAGCGGTAGTAATAGCAGTAGTGTAGGTGTAGAGAGTCGACTGCTGGAAGACGTGCTGGGGAAGGCGAGGAGTTGTATCCGTATGCGTACAGGGATACCTAGGTTATTGATGTCTAGGATACATAAGTTACACATGTATAAACTACTTGCCAATAAAAAAAGTTTGGCTTGGGGGTAGCAACCGTACAGAACGCCAAAAAAGTCCATAACAATATTGGTGCGGGTACAGGAAAAAAGTAGCACTTTCTAGGCTCTGAAAACTCAATATCATTTAGCAAGGCCATTCAGAGGGGGATTCTCGAGATATCTGGTCCCTCTAGAAGTTGTGGGTTGGTTGCTATGTACCCCGAGCCAAACTCTTTTATTAGTAAGTGGAGTTGTGCCATCATACCCCGATCACAAATATAATCTAGACGACAAAATAACCATAGGGCCAATATACAATTTCAAAAACTTAAATACATATTACTCACGGATAGGATATTACCATTTACCTTACGATGCTTCGGCATACGAGTCCTATAGAGTAGTTTCTTATCTTGGAGGGTATCATTCGACGAACTACTAGCTGCGCATCATGAATGAGTAAAATACACGAAAATGAATAGAGAAAAACAGATAAGTAGACCTATCTAGGAATGGGGGGGGGTATGCAAAACAACTAACAAAAACCCAACCACTGAGAGAGATATACCTCAAGCAAGAAAGTAAACAGTTAGATGATAGATCAATAATGACTACGTATACGAATTGAGAGGAAGGAAAGTCCTTCTAATAGCAAAAAAGACGAGAATAGGAACAAAAGCACGCCCGAACGGCATTGTACAAAAGAAATAACCTCCTAGTACTAGGTAACACTCATTTCCTTATTCTCATATACCTTCGGTCATTCCCCCATCTAACCCCATATATCGAACTTCTAGTCCTAGTATTAGGAAGGCCTCCAATCATATCGCTCTGACTATCTGTCTGAATTTTTTACATCATTGTAACCATTCGTCATAGCGGAATTGGTCGCCATCCTCATGGTTAATTTCTCCAGTCACGCTCCACGGATCTTGGTTATCCAAAAAACCCTGCATGCTTTGGTCATAACCAGGCAACTTTCTGACGTCGAACCTGGGATTCAAACCGCTTCCATCAAGATGGCTAGTAGACTCTATAGAAACTCCGCCGTCAGGAAAATTAATATCTGGAATTTGACTACCTGTCGCGGTAGCAAATAAACGATCGATATCGAATTGACTAGCTTCGTAGTTTCCTTCATCGGCGAAATTACTAGACAAAAATTCGCCTTCATTGATATTTTGTAGCCGAAAATTATTGTACGGGTTTATATGAGTTTGCTCATCATCGAGGAGAGCAGGATCAACTTTCGAGTTATCCTGAAGATTCTGGAAGATGGGCTGTAAGACATAACCATCAATTGAATCCATATGATAAAGCCTAGCCTGGTTCATCACACCCATTGGGACTTGGGTTTTCCGAATCGTTACATCTTCGATTATTGCTGGGTGTATCGAATGAGATATTGGGGTTGTGGAATTGGCGCGGACCGTCGTTTGATAATACTGACCACTCATATCGGTACTACCCATACACAGAGGCGGCGTTTTACCAGGATTGTTGTGAGTGAAGGAAGATCGCTGGGCTCCACCTTCCATGTGGTCGTAACATAGGCCCATGTAACCGCTAATAGGATTTCCTACACTTTGAGCTTGGGTTGAAGCCTTTGGGTTCTTCTTTCCACCGCGGACTGTTTTCCTCAATCGGGAGCCCCCTGTCATACTCGTATAGTCTTCTTCATCGGGATAAGTCTCATTATCACTTGCTTCGGTATCCTCAATACCCTTGGGATCCTTCCTTTTCTTCGAATTTTGGGCTTTGCTTGGCGAGAACTTGTACCCAGGGTGAGCTGCCTGGTGATTACCTCGTTCGATTTTTGCCAGCTCGTTATATTTTTCTCTAATGGCTGCAGATTCGAGGGGCCAACTCTCACCACTAACGGATGAGACAACTTGGTGGTTATTCTGAAGACACCATAGCTTGGTGCGTTCCGCAAAAGCTGAGCGATACAGCATAAAACTGTTCATAGGTCTTGTCACATATCCTCCCCGTTTGTCAACTTCCTGCCTACGCACCTCCGCAGTTCGGTGGACCCAACATTCCATATTCCTTATAGGGAGGCCCTGATAATCCCTGGTGAGTTCGCTCAGAGGCTTTGTCAATTTTGGTAGTTTTGGTTTGTCTGCCTTTTCGCCGTTGCCTTTGCGTTTTCTAGCAACTTTGCAGACTCTAGCCACCTTCACAGGTTCACCGTCTGGCCCGCTTTTGGTGATGATCGAGGACTTGTTGTTAGTCACTCTAGAAATATCGCCCCCCATACTACGGGTAGGCCGTGTATGAGGTATATGAGCTATTGGTGACACAGTTTGATGTGTCTCTTCAGAATTGACGTACTTTTACAATGATTAGTTGATGGGCTGAAAATCTTGATGAACATGGTAACTCACCTCTCCACCTATTGGAGAGAATTGATCCTGAAAGTAGCCATCCTGCTTGAAACTAGGTATTAGTAGGCTTTTGGAGAGTCAAAGGAATGAGTTGAACGTACTGTTAGATCATGGTACCCACTGTCTACCAGATTGTATTCATCACTCTGCTTCACTATCATGTCAGATTATATTTTAGGCCTTAAAGTATTGTAACACTAACTAATAATTCCATATTTATCTGAGTATTTATCCTAGATGGTAGACCTGTCATGGCGCTCGATGACATTTTTCCCTAGAAGAAAAACATATTCAGCTCCCAGAAAAACTAAAGAACGACAAGCAGTAACACACGTTGGATTTATGTTTACCCCTATTTGGCCCTAGTATTCGCCGGTGTTGTAAGTGATTTCTCCCACTCGGAAAGCTCTCTTGATTAGAAAGTTGGGTAGGATTGAAGTCCAGATGAAAAGTAAGATTTTCCCAATCTTAAGGAGTGGAACTTGAGAGTGATGTGGGTTTTTCGTGGAGATTTCAGCAATGCGCTGAATGCTGTGGGGTGGCTCTAGTTTACTGTTTTGTATGACTAGTGGTGATGGTGGGTGATGGTGGTGGGTGTTTTTCTGTTACCGTTATGAGCGCTGTTAAGGTATCCCTACCAAGTACCGTAAATCGGACGGCTTTTCTAATAACTTGCACGATTTGGGGGGCTTTGGAAGTCAAGGTGTCAATGATTTCAGTTCGAAGCATACGTTTGGATTATTCGGCACAGGATTGTTGGTAAAGGACAGTATGTCCGACCCTGGGATGGACAGCAATATAAGAGAGCGGTCCTACAGCGGCAAGCTACTCCAAGGGAACGGGGTTTAGCTATGGGGTTTATGGATCTAGTAAAATGCGCTAAGGTGACTTATACCTCTTTGTCACGAGTGAATGCTGCTGAGATATGCGGTGCAGACTGAAGTTATCCCAGGAGTGTTTGACGACAATCTCTAGTCTTCTAGGATTTTGACCTGGATGATTAAGCGAGGGTGGTTCCAGCGCTTCGTGGAAAGCTTTCTATTCGAAGTAGTGGTTTTGGTTTTCTTAGGGGATTATTGTTCATCCGAACTTGAGTTATATCTACGCGTGGATAATTTGATGTTTAGTCTTGCGGACGAAACAAACGACGTCCAAAGCCACAGTTGACAACAATCTTCCAATGACAAGATGAAATGGGATATAAGATTGGTAGATAGAACGAACCCATGTATTGAAATTGTTCCTTCACATCCAATGCTATCCTGGAAGCTGACGGCCAGCGGGAAGCTGCGATTGGTACTGGCTACACGCTTGGATTACGCAGGTCGACAGTAAAATGCGAACAAACATGCATACTCAACCCCCGGGGCGTGATATTTCGAATGCTCTTTGTTCGTTACTAGTAGGGGAAGCCTTTGAAAATACAACGATAGGAAACACTGGCGAGGGGCCAGTCGACGAAGTTCTTTGTTCTTAGTACTACAGCAACGGCAAGCAGGCCTATATGTACCAAATCCTAATCATGTGGGAGGCTAGTCAGTCAACGCAAAAGAGAAGAGGTGTGCCTGGCAAAAAATGTCTAGGAAAGGTCGTGCGATTGTCACCCAATGTAGTAAAGCATTTAAAGAGATTTTTGATGCGGCCATCTACATAGTAAGTTATACTTTTTGACTGAGTAGTTGGTCCAATGCTAATTTAGATAGTAATCGCCAACGCAGTTTCTCTAATCCGGTACTTCCATTGCCAAAATAATGAACCCTGGGACCTAGAAGGAGTGTTTTTACTCTACATATTTGCCCAAGAGCCTGGCTCCCGGCACAAAAAGCTAGATTAACTCCGATACGCCATCGTGCACGGATTTCTCATAAAAGAACTAGCACGGAAGTTGCAAACAAATATTATTAGGGACTAGTGAGTGCCTATTCCACACAATTGACCGGCGATCATATCATAAAAAAAGTGTCCTCTACCGCTTCACTAGAGGGCGAATGCATGCATACCTCACACAGGGATACACAGAGGCGGGGCTACGTTGCAGTAGCGGACGAAGCAAACCATGGTACCGTTACCGCTTCTGCATGGTGATGCACGAACAAGCAATATAGGTACAGAGGGTGCTTGATACACTGTCCGGCGCGTGGAAGATTCTTGGGATTTTCTGGAGAAGGCAGGTGCATGCCCTAATTGTTCCGGTTCCTTACATGTGCATCCAGACCTCTGGGAACAGAAAGAGATGTGTGACTTTCAGGTGCGTGCACCGATAGCTTTCGGCTTAATCTGCCCGCGTACTCCGCATATTGTGTGAAGTCATTGGCAGCTACATACGCCAGCTACGGCAAGGCAGCTAGGACAAGACATATCTAATTAATTTAGTATACTACATGTATTTGAATAACTCTAATTGCGTTGCGCCAGGGACCCTTCGCTAGGTGTCAATAGTTGGAAGCGGAACGCCAGGATTGTAAGACATTTCTCTCCGTAATCTGCTCTGAAGCCTTATGTCTCTAGTTCTGCAGCAGGGTTAACCACGGCCCAATAAGCTGGGCTGCCATGACCAATAGAGGTGCTGATGCCCCTTAACTCCTTCATACTTAGTCATATCACATCACTCGGCAGTCGAGTTTGTCTTGGCAACACTTAGGCGTATCTGGCTGCAGCAGCCCTCCCAGCATAGGGCAGCCGCTTCCGTCCTAACCCCACGTGCCATCATCGTTTATTGTTGTGGTTTATGCGCTGTTTACAGTGAAGCACCAGGTATAAAAAATTTAAAATCGTAGAGCCTATTGAAGTGCTCAGCCATGTACAGGGTCAATAAACAAGTTTCATATTCACTCTACCTACATCATCACCATTACCACTATACATACCTAAAAACATCTTCTTTACATATATAAATTTAACTATCTTGTGAGGGTAGTGTATTATCTATGTGGTATTTAATTAGGTTAGTATCTCAAGGGTATGCACCACACCTTTGTTCTTTGCGATTTAGTCTCATAATACTGTTAGCGTTAAAATTTAAAGTAAAAAAATGCGTGTAGCTATTAGTTAATATTAGTATTTATCAGGTGATTTTCACATTACTTTAATCACTTTGCCACAATATTCCTGCCCTCATAACGTTTGTGAAAAGAAAGTTTTAACTATAAGATTAGCATGTGGACTGTTTTTAAAAAGAGAATCTGAGACATCGACGCATTTATCATGATAATTCTATGCCCCCTCCCCCGCCGATAGCACAAGCTATAGACATATTAATCTCTCCTACACTAGTACTAAGGTATAATTCCTAGCATTTTTACTTTTCTTGCCTATTTCTAACTATGTACATGAGTAGTGATGCCCTTAAAAGATAGAAAGGGGAAATGCGCATCGCAGCTCAAACTTTAGAAAAAACGGCCGAGGTCTAGGCATTTACGGATCTTACCGGACTGGTGAGCATATTCTGGGTATGGATGTTCTCATGATAATGGTGCCTTGCTTTTTCCGGAAGGGTCAATTTCAGTAGTATCGAGGCTTTCCATAAACGGGGGGCTTGACGGGGACGGCAAATGATCTACAAAACCGCTGGGAATAGTACCAGAGATACCGTTTACCAGCTTCAATGGTTGCTTATAGGACTGTGATTTGTCTTTAGAGGATGCCGAGAAGTGAGGCTTCTGTACAACACTGATAAAGCTGGGATGCTCAGCTGCACTCACATTCCCTAGTTGCTGGGAACCAGATGTGTCGTTCTCTGAACGAGCCATGGGTAGGAGGAAATCAGCCGAAGCTTCTGCTGGTACCTCTCTCATGCTGTTGCCGCTTCCATCATTCTTTACTCTATTGGCTTCGAGTTTTCCAAACGCGGATGGGTCCTTATTCATAGTAGACCCTAGATTCTCCTGCATATTTGCTTCCTTACACCCTTGACCACCATCGCTGTGCCCGGGGGCTAATTTTGTCTCATGCCTCAATTCATTTAGGCTCTCAACTTGAGATACTTGCGGAAGACTCATTTGTTGGTCAGGAGATTTCGGAGCCGCTGGCGTACTCTTTTCTTGAACCTTAGGTACATCCATCGGGGGAACCTTGGCCGAAGGAGTGATACGGAGCTTGATGGTAACACGTGAGTTATTGGCAATTTCACGGGCGGCTTTACGGCGCCTACATCGTTCACAGGTGAAATCGCCCTCTATAAATGAAGGTGGAAGGCCCTGACAGGCAAGATGTTGCCAAACAGCACATTTATCACAAGCGATAATCGTTGATCCACCTGCCTAGGAAGTTTCAGCATCAGTTTCACTATTTATCAAGTATTTTGGAGTTTTTGTCAAGATCGTACATGTTTTTTTCCTGGGAGAAAGAGAACTAGTCAGCTCTGAAGTAGGGATATTATAGATAAATAGAGAGAATAAATCTACCGTAAACGCCACAACGGCAATCAAATAGCCAGTCTCCTTCCTTCTCTTCGACAGATGGTGATCGCTGTGATCTCCTTGTATGGATTCTCGTCGAGACCCTAAGACCATTCACACTACTCTCATCACCAGACGTAGCCCTGCTGCTCGCCACCTCTTGTGTTTGTAACTTCTTTTCTCGTGCTTTTTTCTGTCGCTCGACCTGTCGCTCATGTGCCGCTAGACGAGCTTCTCGTTCCTACAGTAGATGTAAATATATACCGGTAATTGTAGTTTATAAGTTTCAGGTAATTGAGGACAATAGTTGCTAACCTTATCGCGTTTGCGCTCCTCTGCCTGAGTCTTCTTCAAGATTTCCTCTTCTTTACGTGCCTCAGCAGCCTTCTCCTCCTCCTCCTTTCTACGGGCCATTTTTTCATCAATGCGGGAGGATCTCTTTCTGTTAGCTACGGCTTCTTGCTTTTGTCGCTCTTTCTCCAGATCGAGCAATTTCTTTTGCTTAAGCTGTAACCAAGCCACTTTTTAGCACTCACTCTCTGGTATATCGGGTTAGACTAGGAAAACCTACCTCCTCACCTCGGCGGATCTCTGGTAAAACATCTGTATTTAAATATTCATAAAGAATCTTCTCGTCTTTATTTTTTGAGACTTTTAAGCCTGCCACAAAACTCTCCCAGTCCTGTGGTGATATACAAATGCATGCCCATGCCCTACCTTCATCGACCTTAGCTGGGGCTTCGTCGGATTCATCACCGATAGCACAAGCTGATACTCGTCTACGTTTACGCCCCGTACGCGGCACCTGTGCCTTCTTTTTAGAGACGGCGGCTGTAGCTTCTATCCAAGGTGTACGGCGATACAGCCGGTTATCGTCAAGTATGAAGTACTCATTTCCTTTACTGTCGTAGCCGGCAGACTCCATTCTCTACTGAAGATTAGCACTATTCATTGATGTAATAGATAATCATTTCAAAGGAACTCACCCAGGAAAGTTCTTCAGAAATATCAACATCCTCCATCTTTTCACGAATTTGGTTTGGATACGTAAAAGTCCATATGGAGAGCTGATGTAATACGCGAATCTATTCCAAGGGATATTAGCCATTAACATCACCACCAGCATTATTATTATCATAGAGTAATAATAGAAATGGGGGAGAAACGGTACGAACCTTTGCGAATAAATCCATATCCCCAAAAGAACTCGCGGTCTCATCATCACCTTCAAAGGGGTTCGCCTTAGGTTTGTGTAATAAGTACTGTTTCCTTGCCTGCTCATCGAATTGTTCAATTACAAGTCGCGGGTTCAAAGTCACCATCTTGATGAGCGTCAGCTGTATTTGCTCAATCAGTGTTGACTGCGGCGCCAACAACGCTGTCTCGAGCTCCTGGTAAACAACAAGAGATATGTAAGTGAACGAAAGAGACTTATCATAGGATACAAGCTGTCGGCTTACCTCTCGCCCAAAGTCTGGTAGCTTCAGGGCCCCGACACCGAACATGAACAGATATTGTCCCAGTGCCGCAAACTCTTCCATGTTCCTGACTTGGTCCAGATCAGATGACGGAGCTGCAGCTTCAGTGGCCTCGGCACCACGCTTGCGCTTTGGTGGCATGTTTTCTATTTTATTTTCTCTTCCCCTTTCTCTTTCTATATGAACTTAAGACGTGCTTACAAGACGTGCTAATTGACTGTAGAGTGGTTAGAGTTTTATCGCGTCTAGAAAGCTGCCGGGATAAAGGGTGTTACTACCTGTTATAAACTTTGACCCAGAAATGTTTATATTAGTTATAGAGAGGGTAAAATAGAGACAGATAGAACGTAGGTAAGTATATGAAGGGTAATGAGCGTTGAGACAAGACGGTTTATAGGTACGGTGGGGGAAAAAAGTAGGCGTGATGTCAAAAGTGAGAGTGGATATGATACAAGAGCCTACGCTCTACTACAGCTAAGGCCAGCTGAGGGAAACGCGACGCAGAGCCGCGTCTGCGGGCAGATTCCCCTGGGCCTGCAGAAAGAATCCATTACCCGGCTGTGTCCCTGATCAACGCACGCCGCTTATAAGAAAAAGCATGAACCAACCTACTGCTTATCTACATACAAAAAATCTACTCATAGGGAGATTTGTGCTCCAGAAGCCTTTACTTATAAAGTATCCAATAGTTATTGGGGTTTTTAAAACCTAAGAGAGTTCGTTCTTGTGGCTAACCATAGTTGGATTTACTCAATCGAGATCTACCCTTATTTGGCTCACCTACTCCCTGAAAAAACAAATCTGTTGGTTTCGGTACTCGACAACCAAACCACATTAAAACTTGACTTCTAGAAACATTCATAAGAGGATTACTCTCATCAGCAAGTATGTTGGTCTCTTAGAAATTTACCAGTGTTCTAGATGATATTTGTGGTGTAGAGACTTTGATAATTTTCGGCTTTTGTTGTGGAGGTATCGAAACCAACAGACTTGTTTTTTCAGCGGGTATATCATAGTAACTATAGATCATTATCATCCTCATCATCTCCAAATATTGCCTTAAACACATCTTCCCCAGCCCTCTCTGCCTCCAAAGCCTCATTCGTCCCGGTATCAACCACCTGCGCAACCTTTTTCACCTCGGGTAAAATATAGTTCTGATCGCCCCTTGCCTCCCTCATCATCTCGGTCATTTGTGTTTTCGATACTAGGTCTCTCGATGTCCTAGAGGCCGGTTCCCAGCTCCTCTGATCCTTTTTGCCATGGTCTCCCATTGGATCCACATGGGTAGGTGGCTTAACATTGAAACGTTTACACAGCAGTCGTGTTGGGAAAAATTCAACAATAGAACGAGTTACGGGCCCATACATCGACATTTTCGCTGCTGCTTCTGCAGGGTCTTCCGGTTTTGGCTTGGGGCGGTGGATGAGCACGTCAGGGTCGACGTCTGTGGAGGCGGCAGTGCTACCTTGGAAATTAGATGCGTTTGTAGTTGCTGATGTGAAGCGGTTCGCTATCATGCCAGTCAAAGGCTTAAAGATGCGTGCGGCACCTACGAACTCATTGAGCTCTTTTATCCAGTCTTGGGTGTTCATGCCATATTTCTATGAATCTCAACATAAGCTTGAACTCGTAGAATGGAGTCAAAAGCAGTAGATATACATACCCTATCTGGTAGACCCTCCTTAAGTCCTGCTTGAACTTCGAGGAATATGCGGTATCTTGTTCTTTTATCCGGATCGTCAGCGTATGGCATGAACCCACCTCTAATTGCTCCAAGCGCGACAGCCTGGTCTAGTTTCGGGACCAGGTCTGCCAAAGAAGATGAGTTTGAGGATGTAATTATCGAAGGAGGAGCCTCGCCCAGAGCTTGTGGTAAATTTTTATTGCCAGTGGCGGAGGCGATTCGGTCTCTTGCCGCTGGCGTCATGAAATCAAAGACAGATTTCCCGGGTAGAGGTGCTTCCCCCAACAATGATCCACGAGCTTGAGGGTCTAGCTTCGACGCTGATTCTAGCTTCGTTCGAACTGTCATATTTTCCTTATCTTGTTGATTTCTAATCCTTTGTAACGTGTCAGGCCCTGATGGGGCCCAATCCACTGGAACATCGGGAGGAAGGTACCACCCATCTTGAGATTGAACAGAGTCTAGTGAAAGAATAAAGCCGTCTAAAGGAAGCCGGCCGTCGTGGCATTTCCGTAGGTTAAAATTAGACTTAGCTTTAATCGCCTTTTTAGAAACAAAAACATGTTTCGTCGGTTTTTTGGCAAGGAGTTTAACGTTCTTTTTCGGTTTATCACCACCAATGACTCGATTGTAGGCTGTCTTTGGTCGAATTTCGTAAGGGTCATCATCTTCTTCGCCATCATCATTCAAGATCCCAACACCAAACCCACCCTTCACTGCCTGTTTTTTTGACTTGGTACCGGATAGAAGACCCACCCCGAATTCTTTCACCTGCTCGTCATTCTGCTCTCTTAAGGGCCCCTCTCCAACATATCCCATCCCCTTCGTGTCTGGTTTCTTGTTGAAGGCTACCAGTACCGAGTTTGTAGGTGCAAGTAAGTAGGACTTTCCCTCAGCAGCATCACCCCCCTCGCCTTCGCCTGAAACCCGAACTTTTCTCCGAATTTTAGGACCAATCCCCTGCCCCTCCTTCCAGCCCATCTTCTTTAGTAGCATTACACCTATAGTATCTTGCGTAGCCGGGGTCAGCAGATCCATTAGGGTGATCTGTTTGCCCCTTCGTGATAGTTCATCCTCAGTAGATCCTAAACCGGCAAAATTGTGGTTAGTCTCGATCTTTTGAGCTTCAGCAGCTTCAGCGAGATCTTCGGCATCCATAAAGTCCTCGGGACGTGCTGGAACGGCCTGGGAACGAGCAGCGCGAGAGGATTTGAAGGTGGCGGGAGTCCATCCTATGCGTGTTATGTAAATATCAAGCCTAAAAGGTTCGAAATACTCAAGGGAAGAGCAAACCTTCTTTGGATCCTACTGTGTTGAAATATCTGTATGATAATAGATCAGTCGGAGCTCTTTCTTGGCTAGGCAGGGTTGCCATGCGCGAACGAGGAGACATAGTGAAACTTACCCAGCACTGAAGCCACCTGTAAAGGCCCCGTGTAATCTTTTTCTCCCTCGCTCATCCGTGACTTCCTGTTTCCACAGGGGTATATAGGAACCATCATCTCTGGTTTCCGGGTCCTGGGGGGGTAAAGCTGTTCCATAAAAGACAAATGAAGATCGTTTTGACTGGTCATCAGTATCAAGGGCATTTCTATTCCGTTTCAAGGACATTTATAGTGGAAATTATATACTCCGGAGATAGAGATGGACTAGGCAGCGTGTTGTTTCTGGGTGCAGATGATAGGATGATGTTCTTGTGGCCCAAGCACGGGACGTTGATATACGAGACAACTGGCACAAGACACGCTCGGTAAACGGAAAGTTTAGCTCGGGTGTCTCGTTGATGAAATTGTGGGAAACCGGGGGCTTCGCGGCACGCAACCATTGCCGAGTGACGTTTTCGCCCTAAGACAACACCAGGTCACTCCCGGCAGGGATTCAGTAACCACTAATGATAGATGGAGTACCTACATGTAGAGTACATGAGAGCCGGAGTTTACCTCAGCCATAACCTATAGTAGTTCAACCATTTTATCGTCGGCCAGGCTACGCTTCCACGGCATTGTGGAGGAAGAAGAAGAAATTGTACATCATGCAATTACACACATGTGCGCACATAGGTACCACCACGGGTTACATGGGTGTGGTGATGTTGATGTCTCCGGCTTCTTACCGAAACCTATCGCCGCAGCCCCGGGCCTGCGCCAGCCTAGATCATGATCACTTAGAGCTGTCAAAAGGCGGGGACGGTTATATTGATGAGGGTGACGAAGGCTAGGCGCACGCGCCTATGCCAGGTTTATGAGTCTAAATTCGTTTGTGGATCAACCTTATGCAAGCGAAATCCAGCTCTATCTTTGTCGTGAACCTCCTTCCTTGATCAAGTAAACAAGGCATCGTAATAACTAAATGCACTGGTAGCATTGGTATCTTGTGCATGCTGGTACCTGTGGGTTCATCACCTATCCCCCTGCTGTGCCCGCTGGTGGGTGTTACTACTAGCTAGTGCTACTGTTGGTCCTGCTTATTCCTGCTTTGCACCTCTATCTCCACTCTCCTCCTCTTGATCACTCTTAGGTCTGCGCCGTCCGTTGCGCCGTGCCTACCTTCACTACATCCCCCTCATTCTCACTCACCATCACCATCACCCCTTTCTCCTCATCTCTATCTCCCTTCCTTATCCTTCTCCCGCTATCTCTTCCCCAGCTATAACAGCAAAAGCCGCGCTAGGAACCGCAGTGCCCTGCCATTCCCATAGGTACCTATCTTTACGCGCGCGCGCGCACACAGTGATACATTCCAAAAACACATTTCCACTCCGACACTCGGTTCTCTCCCGTTCCCAGAGTTGGGTTTACATCGGTCCCACTCCTATTACAGGCCTGCCTCGCTTCCAATTGTTAGCACTGACTGGTCCCGCGTCTTGTTACCTGTGTCCCCCCGCATCAACCCTAACCCCCCTCTTGGTCCCTCATATCTCGATTGCCCAGCGGCTCCGGGCTCCTACCTACCTATATCATCCCGCGTGCATCTAATCCAAAACACCGTAATCTAAGTCAATAACATACAAAACTCTCAGACATACATCAATAAACATCATTCATCCGTAAGACTTTGTCCGAAATGCTACCCCAACAAGCACCCGTTGTCGTCCAGCGGCAGCATAGCACTCGTCATCAGCGGCAGCCTTCCTCATCATCACCGCCATCTAAACCTGCACCGCAGTCTCGCCCACATACTACTGACCCTTCGCCTCTCAGTGCCCCATCTGTTCGGGAACCTGAGTCACAGCGATTGGCTCCTACTGCTCCCGTCGTTGTTGCCCCTACTACCTCTTCATCACGTCCAGGTGGCCATTCGAGGCGAGCGTCCGAGATGTCCGAGGCTGCCAGTACTATTACTACCTCTAATGGAATTCCTGTCCATGCACCAGCTACGGTTCCTGAAGAAAGCACGAGGTCAGGTCACCACTCATCATCACAGCGTCCCAGAAAGACCTCTATTCATGGGTCCAGTGGAACGTGGATTCTCGGGAAGACTATTGGGGCTGGTAGCATGGGGAAGGTCAAACTCGCAAGGAAATCAGATGGCTCAGAACAGGTTTGGCTCATAACAACCCTCGGTCACTATTTCCCTTTTTTTTTGGCTTTGTTTCTTACGAAATTATTTATCTATAGGTTGCGGTGAAAATTGTCCCCAGACAGATTATCCAAGAGCGGGGCATAGACCCAGCAACCGGCCAACCCCACCCTCCCCGCCATGATGAAAGCAAAGAGGTTCGGACTGCTCGAGAGGCTGCCATAGTTACACTACTAGATCACCCCTACATCTGTGGCATGCGTGACGTTATCAAGACCAACAATCACTGGTACATGCTATGCGAGTATGTCAACGGTGGACAAATGCTAGATTATATAATTTCTCACGGGCGATTGAAAGAAAAACAAGCTCGTAAGTTTGGTCGGCAGATCGCTAGTGCATTGGATTACTGTCACAGGAACTCAATCGTTCACCGTGACTTGAAAATAGAGAATATTCTAATTTCAAAAACTGGAGATATAAAGATCATAGATTTTGGTCTTTCTAACCTTTTCTCCCCTCGAGCTCACCTTAAAACATTTTGTGGGTCTCTATATTTTGCAGCCCCGGAGCTTCTACAGGCCAAGCAATATATTGGACCAGAGGTTGACGTATGGAGTTTTGGGATTGTTTTATATGTATTGGTTTGTGGAAAGGTTCCGTTTGATGACCAGAGCATGCCCGCATTGCATGCCAAGATTAAGCGTGGGGTAGTAGACTACCCACAATGGCTTTCCGGGGGTATAATTTCCCACAAACCATGAACACTAGAAACTTGACTGACAGTAACAAGATTGCAGAAACCTTTTGGCAAGAATGCTTGTAACCGACCCTAGGCAACGTGCTTCTTTACAGGAGATTCTCAACCATCCATGGATCCTCAAGGGTTTTTCTGGTCCTCCAGAGAATCACCTACCTCATCGGGAGCCTATTTCCGGCCCTCTCGACCCTGAGATTATCCGTGGTATGACAGGTTTTGAGTTTGGAACCAGTGAGACGATCGCAGCACAGCTTACCAAAGTAATCGAGTCCGAGGACTACCAAACTGCTGTGAGGAATGCAGCTAAGGAACCTCCTATGGCATCTCCGAGCCTCGAGAAGCGGAAAGCCTTTGGGTTTGAATTTTACAAAAGGCGGTCATCCACGAGTTCTAAGGATACCTTGACGAACTTAAGCACCGAGGTACTCTCTCATCCAAGTAATCCAGACCCTATCAATGCGTACAATCCCCTCATTTCAGTCTATTATCTGGTCCGGGAAAAACTAGAGAGAGATTCTACCAACAAACTGCCCCCTGGTTCGCAACCTCCGTTGCCAATCCCAGATATTGAAAGGCTACGAATACCAGTCCCTAAACAGCCAGAAGTTGCCCATACAAGTGAGACAAGCTATGAGGTGAAGGGAGAACCTACACCCACAGGCGGAAGAACACGTCCTAGAGCAAGGACACATGGGGATGAGGAGGTTTCCGAGGCAATGAAAAAGGTGAATTTGGGAGGCGTGTCTCTTCCACCATCGCCAGTTGTTCCACAGTCAGCAATCAAAGAAGATTCTATGGTCAGGAAGGAAAGTACGGTGGGTGGAATGCTTAGACGCTTTAGCACGAGAAGGTATAATTCTGGACGAGGTGAATCCAAGGCACCTGCCCCACCAACATTATCAGTACAAGCCCCTGGTCAAGCACCAGTTGAAATTGCGGCGCCTCGAAAAAGTCTTTCTGTGCGGAGACCTCCGGCAGAACGACAACCTATCTCCTCTAGTGCATCACAATCGGGTGCACCTGACCTTCTGACCCCACCCACAACGGCTGACGGTCTTCCCAGCTCAAAGAAGTCAGGAAAGATTGGAAGGTCTACTAGCGTTTCCGAGGCTGATTGGCGCCGAAAGTATGCCAGGCAACATCAATCAGGAGACCCGCCCGGCACAAGTGGCTCAGACCGCTCGGCAGTTTCTGTAAGGGAAGAAGCAGTGCAGAGTGATAAAGGTACGAGTAGTACTACGAAGCCGATGGCAATGCGGGCGAAATCTTTAGGCCATGGGAGAAGGGAGAATAACTCTCGACGTGTTCGCAGGGAGGAAGTCGCAACAGCGGCATCAGTCCCTAATGAAGTTCCAGAGGAAGACGTTGGTGATGGCGCAACCTCTACAGGCAGTGGAGATGGAGCATCTACTACCCTATCATCTGATTTTGTCAGGCCTGTTTACCTGAAGGGGTTGTTCAGCGTAGCGACAACCTCAACAAAGCCGCCCATCGAAATTAGAATGGACATTATCCGGGTGCTTAAGGAGTTGGGGGTTTCTTACAGGGAGATTAAAGGAGGGTTTTCTTGCGTTCATAGGCCTAGTATCGATCTTAAGAGTGTGCAGGAAAATGTTCCACAGACCCCCGAAGCAACGAACATGGTCAATCCTCCATCTCATAGGCGTAAACTTTCATTTGGAGGTAGCACCAGTAGCAGTTCAGCTCCCGCCCCCCCACCCCCACCGATGAAGGGACAGAGCAGGAGGAATAGGGCAGACACAAGCTATACGAACAGCGATGTTTCGAACGAGTCGATGCATGATGGAGTTCTAGGAGGGTCGCTGATTCTCAATTTTGAGATCTATATCGTAAAGGTTCCCCTACTTTCACTACACGGGATCCAGTTCAAGAGTGTGAGCAAAACAAATACGTGGCAATACAAGGGACTGGCAAGTAGAATCCTCCAAGAGTTGAGACTTTGAGTGTTTTATGACTGCCCCCCTTTCTTTTTTCACAAGCTGTTTGGTTTTGGCCTGCATATTTTAGCTTAGCGATCCCTTACACTATTTTCGTTTCTCAACATTTTCTTTTGGTACTGCTGTAGGCTTTTGGGATGCTTAGGTCTTGTATCCGCGTGATTTTTTACTATTGGTTGCTGAGCTACAATTGTACTCTTTTATTTTCTTTTCTTTTCTTTTTTTTCTAGAAGGGAGGTATCCTTTCTAATGAATACTTTCACGTGAGATACGTAAGGTACAGACTGAGCGAACTAGGATTGTGTGCTGGAAAATAAGAAGGAGGATCACTTTAGCTCGGGAGTTTTGTTCTAGGTACAATGGTTATATTACTCTTTATAATCGTTGAAATTACCAAGGAAAGTGTAATGATGAGATTATTCGGATATTTCACTAGGGACGGCTCAAATGCTTATTGTTTTTTATTGTTCCCTTAAATTACGAAGATGATTGTTTGGTTGGTTGCTTGGTTTAATTCATAATTCAGGGTTGTATTGGTATTACAGTTGTAGAAATTAAGCATACACGTTCAATATTGACTAATTTAGAAGCCTGTGTTTTTATTGACACTGATGAGAGAAGGCTATATATGTCGTACTGATGTTTAGGACTTATAGCTATATCTAGGGCGGGTGACGTATACTCGTCCTCCAGGGTAAGAACCAGAAAACAGGGGGGGGGTACGCACAGGTACGACCGGGGGGTGGGGTAAGTGGCAGAGGTATAGGCTTTGGCATTATGTACTCAATTATATACTGTTCTTGGTAATAGGATCTTCTTGAACCTGTTTAATATAGGGGATAATGGCTTGTTATTTACCTTATTTGTAGATTTCAGGTGAATCTGTAGTTCCGAGACACCCCCGTGCGTAACCTCCCTGTTTTCTGTTTCTTACCCTGGAGGATGAGTACAGGGCTGCTAGAGTTAGAACTACCTGTACCCTATCCAAAATAGGTGGTGGGGTGGATTCGAGTGAGCGAGTGTGATCTGTGCTGGGTTTCCAGCAGAGCCGCCTTAGCTAATGCGGCAACAACACACGACGCTAGTTAATTAGGTACATGTAGATTATATTTATTACTGTTATCGCTGCTGTTACTGTTATTACTATTAATCTTTTAGGTATCAAAGCCCCATATAGTATTAGGTAGGGTGCCATGTGACGTTATTATATCATCGATCATGCAGAACCCTATGTAACCATTTTTCTCCTTTTCGTTTTGTCTGTCAACTTAGGTACATAGGATTGAAGCGGGAAGAAGGGTCCTGGGTTAGGGGCAACCGACGATGGGGTACAGTCTCCGGTCGAATTATTGCGAAAACAGGGGTTAGCGAGCAAGGGTTTTGTGGCCAGTGCTCACTACTAGAATCTTCGTTGATGACACCAAATACCAATCAGACCTCTGAGTCCTGAGTGGCGCATTTTCGCATTAATTCTACCGGAGACTGTATTGGAACCCTGACTGAACCAGCTGCCGAGCCACACGAGTAGTACAAACTGGGGCTAGTGCAGTGTGTCCGATCTCGGCTGTCTCCTCCCCGCCGCCTCCCTCTCCCTCTCCCTCTCCTTCTCCCTCTCCCTTACTGGGGCTTCTATCGTCTACTTGCTTCCCTTTCCTCCTTTCCTGTAAAAGAAAGAACACTATTCCTCTAGGCTTTGGGCACTCTCTTCACTCCGTCATTCAGTTAGTTCCGCTCTCTATTAACATACTACTTGGGCTTCTCTTTTTACATTATATTTTCTATATACACTTCATCACTTTCGTTGTTGTCGTCGACTCACGCTTATCCTTGCTAGTTCCTCCCCTAAGTGCAAGTGCACCCCACGCATTCAATCTAATAATGCTGCAGTCGCAGCAAATGTTCGGCCACCAGCAACACTTTGCCCACCCTGACCAAAATAACTGGCATCATGCCCAGCAACAACATGCTCAGCAGCAGCAGCAACAACACTCTCAGCAGCAATTTGGTATGCCAGGACGGTCATCATTAGCCACACCATCTGGTCCGTCACCTGCTCCCAGCTCAAATATGGGCATGATGGGCCAGGGAAATAGGCACACAACAGACGAAGATTCAAAGGTTTATCAGTGGATTGCGGAGTTGATGCAAGGAGGAAATAGAGAAACAGCTTTGCTGGAACTGAGCAAGAAGAGAGAGCAGGTTGATGATCTTGCGTTAATATTGTGGCATTCTGTTGGTATGGTTTATCTAGTCACCACATAGATGCATTGGTGTGGCTTACAAGGAATGTTCGGTATAGGTGTAATGACTGCACTGTTACAAGAGATTATCTCAGTATACCCGTTGCTCATGCCATCTAGCTTGACGGCCGCTGCTTCAAACCGTGTTTGTAATGCTCTCGCTTTACTCCAATGTGTTGCATCTCACAACGAAACCAGGGCTCTTTTCTTGAACGGTTTGTTCCCTAAGGCTCCTGCCAATGTTTCGTCCATGTCTGAAAATTCTCTGGGGAAACAGCACACATTCCATTGTTCCTCTACCCATTCTTGAACACCACCTCAAAATCCCGCCCTTTTGAGTACCTACGACTCACCTCTCTCGGTGTCATCGGTGCGTTGGTTAAAAATGACAACACTGATGTTATAAATTTCCTCCTGAGCACAGAGATTATTCCTCTGTGTCTTAGGATCATGGAGACTGGATCCGAATTGTCGAAAACAGTGGCTATTTTCATCGTTCAGAAGATCCTTTTGGATGATATGGGACTCGCGTATATATGCCAGACATATGAACGCTTCTACGCAGTTGGAACAGTCCTTAGTAATATGGTCACTCAGTTGGTCGAGCAACAGACCGTACGACTTTTAAAGCATGTTGTTAGGTGTTTCCTTCGGTAAGTTATGGATAGCTTATGTATAGCTTTGTGGCTGACATGACTTGCTATTTAGGTTGAGCGACAATCCTCGAGCACGCGAGGCTTTGCGCCAGTGTCTTCCGGAGCCTCTGCGTGACGCTACCTTTTCATCTGTCTTACGCGACGACGCCGCTACGAAGCGGTGCCTAGCGCAGCTATTAATCAATTTGTCTGATTGCGTCGTCGAATGAGATCTCGACACCCTCCCGATAACTAGACATGGTTTCTTTTCATCAACCAGAAGTTTTTCTGGGATCGACTTTTTTCGGCATATAAAAGTTTAAATGAACGTCCTTTATGAATACTATGGTGTGATAATGACTGGGTCGTATATGAAACATGTGGGGTAAAGTAAGACTTTCGTCAGTAGTACTCTGGAAGTGTCCAATTGAACCTCTTTCTCTTTTGTGTTTTGCCTGGTGTTCTCCGGCTGGGGAGGGAACAAGGGGTGGGGTTAAAAATCCTCCCCCGATTACATATTTTTTTTAAACCTTGGTGTACTTGTTTTTCTCCGTGCTTGTACTTTTTTCTCTCTCTTTCTTTCTTGGCCAGACTATTAACTACCACAGCTTTGTTGCTGGTATACTATTCTTTTATTATCCATGCATACCTTCGTTGCAGATCTTCTCCCTATATTCTTAGTGCCTATTGACATTTACTGTCTGTATATAATTTAAAAGTTACCTACTTGTCTCTGATTTCTGTATCTTTCTTTCGTCTTGTGGGTTGTAGGGAGAATAGTATTTAGGAGAAATTTCCAACAGGGTGATAAATAGGATACCTTATATGATGGTTAAATGTAAAGTATTGAAGTTTTACTAGCCTGGGATAATTCTACACAGGACTTTGCCTATGTTTTTCCTCGCCCTTTTTAATAGAACACTGAATTACCACTTATATCTTTAGGATGATTTGCCTTGGGAAGTGGTAATGTTGTCCACACCCACGCACACGGGCTATGGCGAGCCTGACTATGTACATTGTCTAATTATTTAGATTGGGATCTATTACAGGTATATATACTATATGTATGTATAGAAATATGTTAGTTATATAACCTATAACTCTTTTTTAGGACCCCACATGCCACCGTCCCTTACCTACATAACTAAGAACTTCTATAATGGTTCAATGTTTTAGCTTTGTTTATGAGACCCTATAGTAGAGTATAAGGCGGTGTGAGAATGTTAAATATTAGCAAACTAAGAAAAACAAACGAGAAATTATACAAGTACCTAGCTCCTATTTAATTAATGGTGGAAAGAGTACCATAGCCTTTGGGCTCCATGTCCTTATGATTAATTCATTCATTCAATGATAAATTAAAAAAAGTGTTGGGATATAGCTGCCTAATTAGGTATAGCATGGGTATCTAAGCAGGTATTGCTGTGGTGACGTCTATATATTTAGTAAGTCTATAGAGGGCTTGGGATAGCAGGTCATAGTTTTTACTGCATACTAGATTTTGTACCCAGAACAATAAAATCACTTGAATAAAAAAAAAAGAGTTTGGGATAGGGTTTCTTTAGGGTTTTTAGGGTATTTTTGATTGGTCCATAGATATATATATATGGGGTATGAAACCGCTTCTCTAGAGACTCCCCTAGTCTGCTAAGTTGCTGAGATACTCCATATCAACTCCATAACTTCTTTAAAAAGCACTTGGGGCCCACCGAGTGATTTCATATGAACCGAGGCACCACACTCTCGAGTAGAGCCACTATCTACAAGTTACATCCCTAACTTCCCTGTCAAATAGGGGGAAGTCCAGGGCTTGAGGCTTGACGCACTTATGCCACTTGAAATTTTTATGGTTTTATTTCTTCCCTCGTATATCTCTATATCCTACTTAGGCGTTTGTTATACTCGCAACCGTTGCCCCCCTAAATGGTGACAGCAACTACTAGAACAGCAATTATGGCAACACTATAAACTAAATAATAGTATAGTCAATATATATTCTAACTAGAGAATAGTATCAATATAGCTATGTCATGGTGAGTTCTGGTTGCAGTATCACTCCGAGTATTTAGTAAATGCCTAAGTACCTAGGGCGAAATTAATTGTCTAGATAGAGTGTAATAGCTATGAGCCTCAAAATTCATACCCTTCCTACATCTCTAGTGAAACATTAAGGCATGCCTAGCAGAGAAGAGTAGAAATTAATTCCAAGGCTTATAAATATATTTTTATCGGAGAGTTCCTGAGTCCCTGAATTCCTAGATAATATTGCTCATCTTACTGTAGTGTTTAGTTTAGGTTGCGATCTTGGTAGTTGATTTCACCCTAAGTATTCCCCATTCCATCAAATACATTGGTTAAATTCCCTAATATTTTTGTCCTATAGCTTCCGCCTATATCGCTACTCCCGTAGGATTAAGCCTTCACTTCTATTGGAACACCATCCCTAGCACAAACGACTCTTACCCTCGCATCCTCCAGGCTACCCTCCACCCAAGCGCCCCTTGCACACTGACCGATCCTCTCCATAATCCTCATCGCGATACCATCGGGTCCATCTGCGCCATCGTCTTTATACCTAGAGCTGAAATGGTTCAATATCAATAAACCATCCCTTTCACCTTCCTTAATTACAGCTCCCTTTATCCCTAGTTTGATAGCAGTTGCGAACCGCCCCGCCATCTCCGGTGTTGAATGGCCGCGAGACTTCGTTCTCTCCTCCACAATCTCATAGTTCTCAAATTCCTTCGTTGCCGGGTCTAAACCTGGAAGATATGCATTTGTAGCTTCATGAATAAGTACATCGCTATACTCTGCTAACGGAATGATAGGGCTTGGGTCACACGTGTCACCTAACACGGTGATCTTTCTCCCACTCTTCACCGGCGGCTTCGTAAGGCTCGTACCATCTGGTAATTCTAGCATCGCATCAGCAGGGCAGTCGGGCGACTGTAGGACCCGGAGGAATTCCATTGGATTTCTGTAGCCACTTGTCTTCAGTAATGCTACTTTGTGCGCGGCAATACGCCTAGCGTAGTCGGGGGGGATTTTTCCTGGGAGTGGGGATTCTTTGAGGACATAGCCGACACTAGGGACAGAGTGCTTTATTTCCGCTGCAGAAATTGTGAATCCAATAGTACCGTAGATAGAATGTGCCCAGGATGTTATATCACGCCAGAAACCTTCGGAGTCCTGTGGAATATTTGTGCCCGATGGGAGCTCCTTCAGGTAGAGGTTTTCGGAGGGATCTGAAGGGGGATCGTGGGGAAAGTGGAGTTCGTGAACGACATACCAACTAGCTAGGCGCGTGTAGCTTAGGGTAAGTCCAGAGCGTATGTACTCCCGTAGTCCCTTGGGACCATAGAGTTCAACCCTTGCTTTTTGTGGCGGCAATATACCGGAATCGTTGGTGTCAAGGAGCCGGTGATCGTTGTCAGAGCCACCGGCACCGTTCATAAGGGTTGTAAGGAGCGGACAGAGACCGAAGATGTGGTCTCCGTGGAGGTGAGTTATAAAGATCTTTTCGATCTTGTTGATCTTGATTGGAAATTGCTGGATACGGTTTTGGGTCCCTTCGCCGACATCGATGAGGAGGGTTGAGGATGAGGGAAGGATTATTGCTAGGGAAGATTGATTCCGAGTAAGTGAGGGGACCGCAGAGGATGTTCCAAGTGGGAGGATTGTTATTGAAGGGGGCATTTAGGAAGTGGGGTTGAGGTATTGAGGGCTGCTGAGTGTGTCATTGGGTGTGTCATTGTGCATATATACGTGTATCTAGAGTATAGCCGGCTAATTGATTCCTAAAACGGACAAAGGACTGCCACTGAATAGACAGTTATAGGAGATTCTTTCAATGCCGGAGAAACTACATGTAGCCTTGATATTATCACCTAGAGAGCTCTGGCTGGAGATGTAGTCAGGGCATGCCTATATATACTCACATTAGTGTAGTCGTTTTGGTGCTATACCTACAGGGACATAGCTGTTCCGATACCACATGTACTTACATATACACATTAAATACGTATATATAGGTATATAGACGGACATAGACATAGATACTCTCACTTACACAATGCCGAGATCCCTTGTGACGCTCACCTGTCCTCCGAGCCTCGGTTATGCGTTGCCTTGCGTGCATATGCAACGGGTTGTGGTACGCTACCACTGCTATTGTCATTGCTGCTGTCATCACTACCACCACATACCCAAGCTTCCCGAAATCTCCTCTCGGCCACTCCACAGGAACAATAAAATAATATCCTCTCCCTGCACTGGACACAGTTAGAGCCTACTCCACCTTAGCTATACGTCCTTCATCTCTAAGTCTTTATTCATATTTACATTGGGCTCACTAGTATTTATTCACGTCCCTGAATTCATCTAGCCTTCGTCTATAAATTCTCGAGCCCACCATGGCATCTTCCATGTGTGGTCCGTCTAACGGGCTATCTTCCCTCAAAAACCACATAGCTACAGACCAGAGTCTCCAACAAGACCGTCTTCAAACTCCTGTTTCCTCATCACAGGTCCGTCCACTTCTAACTATCCTAGGTTCCCAATCAGCTAGCCAGCTAACCAACCCCTCTAGATCTTCCGGAGTCAACCCCTAAATAATCGGCAGCTAGATAACGAGTTTGACCAATTTTCTGGTAACGGCGGGATCCCTCAAGATGCACACCTCAGTTTACAGCAGCACCATACTGCTGCCCCCGGTCTGGATGGGTGGGCATCGGATTTCCAGCGAATGCATATTGGTGTGCCCGTGGCAGCTTCACCGTTACTTCAGCAACATCAGCAAGGATGGGCTATGGTGGATTGGCATGAAGAATTTATGCAGCATCAGCAGATACCCTCTCATGTAGCGGAGCCTTTGGTGAGGAGGCCAAGTATGGGAATGTATGGGGGAGGATTCAGCCAGATACAAATGGGGGGGCAGGTTTATATGAGTGGAGGGTTAGGGAGTCCTGGGGTGATACAGAAGGGTAATACCCAGCAGCAAGATGTGAATGTGCAGTTTGACGATGCGGCATTTGAGCAAGCATTTGAGAATGCGAGAGCGCAGCTGGAGGAATCACAAGATCGGGAACAACCTGTGGAGGTTATACAGGAGACTATTGTGGAACCAGTAATGGAGGAGAGGAGGGAAGAGGAGAAGGATAAAGAGCACGATTCGGATGAGCTTGCGAGAACAGCGGCGCAGCTACTTGACTCATTAAGTGGAAATCAGTCGCAGAAATTTCAGGATAGCACGTTCCTAGCTTTGATGAGACGACTTAGGGATAGAGAAGTAAAGGTCGAAGGGGATAAAATGGTTGAGGTGAGCTCTCATAATTGATGGTTTCTGACTATTGAGATGCTAAGGTTGGGCTATAGACCGTTTCAGTAGGGTTTGGCGAAAGACAGGCGGTTCAGCTTCCTACATAGAAGAGTGTTGACGGCGTATAGGTGGTATTATATGGGTAGCAAGCGTTGGTTTATATATGCATGTACAAATATGGTTTGATTTTAGCTTGGAAGTTGGAAATTGCGCTGTATACTTTGTGCGCTGTGCCGTATGTATACCCCATGAGATGAATAAACAAATTACACGGGCTTAGTGATGAGACCTGGGAGGAAGTTTGAGGGGAAACATCACAGCCTACTCGTAATTTACAGGCGGCAATTAGCAAGAACCTCTAGAGCAAGAAGTGCAGTGTATACATTTAGAATAGATGAAGGGAAGTATGTAGCATATTGTAGGGTAGACATGTAGTGTGCCTGTTCCTGTTCCTATGCTTGTTTCTGTAGGGTCTGTAGGGTCTGTAGGGTCTGTAGGGTCTGTATTGTATACCGTATAATTAATGTATTTGACGTGACGGAGCATTCCCTCGTATAGCAAATGAGGTGGTCTGTTCGCAGTTGCTAATGGAATAGCCGCCGTCTACTGTCCATCACATAACAGCGCGTACAATCAATCATCACCTGCCCCAGCACAAAAACAGATCAAGATCAGGACCAAGATCAGGACGAGGACAAGAAGAAACACAAGATCACGCCTTATCCCATCACTACATAATCCCATATGCCCTCACCCATCTTCAGCTAGGCCAATCTATTCCACCAACTACAGTACACCGTACACACTCCCCCCCGTCCAGCCTTCCGCTCAAATCCCCGTCCTCCAACACTACGGGTTCCCTTCGCAGTTCTGTCGTCTCACGTCCACCCGCTGCAGTCCCAATTGCCTATACAGGCTACATCCTCCCCATCCACCTCTCAACTTCCATCACCATCATCCACTATAGTACTATCACTCACTAACACAACATTGTCAACCCCATCGTCTAATCCCCTTCCCTCCTCTTCCTCCTCCTCTTCCTCGTCCTCATCTCCATCCTCCCTTTTTCTCCAACCCCCTAATCCTTACCCCTCAACTGTGCAACCCTTAAGGAAACAGCAATCTTCATCATCTTCTCTTCCTCCACTTCCCCAAGAAGAAACTAAAGAATCCCCCCCAGCAAGCGCTTCACCTTCACCTTCGTACAGCAACCAGGATCCCGAGCCGCCACCGCCACCCTACACAGAATCTTCTTCCCCGTTACCCGAGTTCGCTTTCTGTATGGCTGCCGCAGGAGGTTCCGCCTCCATTATCACCCAGGTCCAGCAAGGGGGACCTCAGCTTGCTTCATTGGGTGGTATGTAACTTGTCACGTGAATGGGCGACCTTGGGGGAAGTGGAATGTTTGGCAAAAACTAACACGCCATAGATAATGTTAATAATGAGGAGAATTTAACTTTAGACCTTCGGTATGTTTATCTGCTCAATTACTGATGGGTCATGCCTTATGCGCTGGTGCTAATAATGATTCAGAGGAACGCAATTCGTCCTCTCTCGCGATGAGCTATTAACGCTCCCGGAATTCGTCCTGCTGTCGTTGTTTCCAAATGGACTCTTCCCTGATGGCCAGGTCAACTCGTTCCATGATGAAGGCGTGTACTCAGTAGACGTGTGTACCCATTTCTCAAATGTATCAAGTTTTCCCAAGAAAACTGTCTTTCACTTTGCTTAACGAGTTGTAAAATCTTAGTTCGATCCTGTCTGTCTACAATACATGCTCGACTTCTTTCGAAAAGTATCCGCCACGATAACCGCTACTGCCAGTGAGGATGACGATGAGGCTATGGAGAACGGTGGCACTTCACCATCCAGCCCGACAAACGTCCTTCAAGACCGCGCAGGTATAATCGTGTTGAGGGAGGATCTCGATTTCTATGTCATCCCGCCCCGGAGGGATATCAGCCATCCGGAGATGATGGCCGTCAAGAGGAGTGCGGGAAATGTTCTGTTGAAGCAGGATGGTATTTTCTCAGGGCTTAGAAGAACCGATGATGCGGGGACGACAGAGCAACATCTCATCGAGATGTTGACTGCTGGTGGGTTCAATACAGATGATACTTGGGGCCACCGCGCTGGTGAGCCAAACAAGGCGGTTATTTGTAGTCTTGCACTAGCGAGATTGAGGACGGATATGAGGAATGCATCGGGGGATGGCAAAGATAATAATGCTGTGGGGATGGCTCAGAAGTTGCTTCTCTTTTGGAGAAAGCCGGCGGTACGTTCGGTCTCTTTTTTAAGTGGGTATTCTCACTAATTGGATTTATAGAGGCGATGCTGGTGGGAAGGCATGGAATTGGAGGGTGTGGATGGTGTTGAGGGGAAACTAAAGGTCTGGATTCGGCGTGTTTGGACCTTGGAAATGGTATAGGCTTAACCCCCCATATTACTTTCCTTCTCCCTTTCTTCCTTTTCTCCTCTACTATTTCTAACCTTTGAACCTAACCTGTCTATTTATGTGAAAAAATATCGACTAATGCATTTTGAACAGAGTGTCATTGGGCTCCGTTGAGGTGGTAAACCCCGCATTCAAACTAACCGGTGCCCTGGCGGCGGTAAACTCGACTTTAAGAGAAGAGAAAAGGCTATAAGAAAGATATTTTATTGGGCTATTGTCTAAGAGTTATCTTTTCTTTTATTTCTGCGTTTCCCTTTTCTTTTTATAATATATTCAGCACCATACTGTAATAATTTTATCCTCAGCGATTAAGAATTTTGAGGGGGGGGAGGGTGATTGTTTCTTGTCTTGATTCCTTTTCCACTTTGGTTGCTTGAGTTTTGAGAGCTAGGCATGTTGTGTTTTGTCCAATTAGTATATCATTTTCGGTTTTTTTTCTTTAGCGCGAGGCAATGTTATATCTTCTGAGTTTGAGAAGGTTTTTGGACCCAGTGAACGAGTAAGAGCTAAGGGGTTTGAAGTTCGTTTTTGATTCGGGGCCTAGATGGGAATTGAAGATAAGGTTGGTGTGTGCACTGGTACTCCTGGTGTTGATTTGCTGGAGATATAGTGAGATATTTTATAGCGGATCATCGAGGTAGAGAGAATAATATACCTAAACTATTGAAATAGTGTGATGGCTGTCGTACCGAGTATTTCAGATGTCATAGTCTAACGTATTCGAAGGGGTTATGGGTCAGTCGAGTAGTGTCGCATAAAAACACAGCAAAACATCAAGAGCGGCCCAACTAGCAGCTGTAGAACCACAATAATACAGAGAAATCATTAGTTAGAAAACAGCATAATATAGCAAATTGTAGGTTAATTTAGCTATATAGTCTATAGTCCTTAGTCACTCTTTTAAAAACAATTTCTAAGTTCTCCATACAAAATACTTGTGTGTGATTAGAGGCCCAGAGAACCCCCTAGTGACTGACTAGAAGCCAAACTCGCCCACAAAAAAAGAAGAGCAATCTAAAGGGTAGATTATACTAAATATTAAATAAAATCAAGCTATTTGAATAGTGGAGGTGTGATACAGCTGGTAATATGTTCATTTTGCTGTGTTGCTGTAACTGCAAAAGTCCGGATTGGCTGTTCGTGGGTGGCCTACAGAACACCCACCTGATAGGGGTAAACCTCAAAAAGACTTGTGGACAAGAGTTATCCCTAAGTGGAAACTATACATAATACCCAAACTTTCAATTAACCTTGCAGTCCAATATTCCTTGGGTGAAAATAAATTAAGGCGCAGCACTGTTATGTTATTTTGCTGTTCTCTAAGCCTTGGGTTGTCAGCAGCCTTAGGGGGGACAAAGAGTCCTCAGTTTCCTAAGTATTTTACACATCACAACTGGGCCTCCACACAAAAAAAAATAGCCCCCAAAAAACTTATTGTGATCCTAGTGAACTAAAGACAGCTTATAACTTTTTCAGGTACTACTAATTTAGCTCTACTACAAAAGTCTAGTTAGAAAATGATACATAGGCTTTGCTTGGAAAGGCTCCAGTTAGATAATCTGGGGGGATTTTATTTATTAGGTGTTGCGTGTAGGCGTTTCCACACACGAAAAGTCAATCCGGACTTTTATAGTTACGTGCCCCCGTACCCGACTGACCTATAGTCCCATCAAATGCGTTACACTCCAAAAAAAAAGGGGGAAGAATGATAGCCAGAATATATAAACCTGTTTTGAGTTATTCTTTTTATTTTTTATATCATGCCTTATGGTAGGAGTTTTTTGGTAGCTAGAAATAATTGTATGTTGCCCGTACAGGGGACGTCTCTCGAACAGGCTGGCCCATTGAAGGGATATCCCACCGGCAGCATCCCCCGAACGGGTCAGAACATACCTATAATATTAGTTTGAAGGGCCTCATGAGGACTTTTACCACTTCTGAATCCAATTGAAAGGAGTTAGGAGGTCACTCAACCATAACTTCTTTGAAAGCAATGGATTCGCTATATATGCTTTTAGTTCTTATGATCTGCACTTAATATCTTTTAATTCACTGATTTTAGTCCCCGGTATGATAGGGTCGGGAAACTGCCGTTTCTTCTGACTTCGGGTGAGTGGCGGGGATGGGTTTTGATTCTTTGTAATGCGGGAGATGCAAATGATGATAGATTCTCAAGTGACTAGTAGTCTCAGATTTCAAGGACAGCGTTACATCGATAGTAGTGATAGTGCCTTTAAAGTTATTGGAATATCTATGGCGTCCTTTTAGTGTGGGCTAGGTATTTAATGTCGATCTAGGTGCCCGATCTACTCAGGAGATTCATGTAATTTTGTAGGGACCTTCCGGGTACTAGGGAAGGGTAATGATAGAGTATACAAGGGTATTGGTCATGTCTCCGCTCTGGAGCACAGGGGTCAAAAACGTTCACTACCATATACAAAGACATAGATTATTGAAGTTGAAGCTACGGAGTTGAATGTCCAAGAATTCTCCCCGCACGCTTGCACACATTGCGAGGATGCGAATTAGCTATGTCGACCTGGCCGACGCTCGATCTACGCTTCCCGGAAGAAGGTTTAATTGGGCCAGTGTAGCAGTTAAGGGTCTTTTCCCGATTCGTGGCTACGGGGTTAATCGTGACTCATGGTTCCGGTGAAGAGTGCATATAGTGGGTTCCCTAGGCGTGCATGGAATCGTTGTGGCTGACTACTCACGGGTGGATGCCCGAGTGCTATGTAGTGATGGGATTGTATTGGCAATGTAGAGTAGCTAGAATAGGGTTAAGTACATGCGGGAATGTGGCGAATAGCCTTCGATCTCCTTGCCTATATGTGTATTTCTCGTTATTAGTTTTAGTTGTATAATTATCGAAACTTGGGCACTATGGGTCTTAGTGAAAGTGAACTAACATCATAACTGCCGCCAGGGTTACTTGGCTGTGTATGTGTAGGTATAACAAGCCACTGGGCGTTTACCCCCCTATCTAGATACTTTATGTGTATTTTTCTTTCAATCTTGCTGTTCAAGTAATCGTAGATACGAGGATATCTGGTTTACTAGGGTGTGACTCTTATTCTAAGTTTTAACCTGGGGAGTTCTACCAATTTCGAACCGAATGTTTGGTACCCCCCGTGGCTTGCATAAATGGTTTGAGGGTAAGGCGATTAGCTCAGTTTTTTATGAGGCGTACTGAGTGCTTTGAGGATCGACGTGCATGTTCTCCAGGGAAGCCCTAGGGAAATTTATGGAAAGTAGAGTAACAGAGTCTTAAAGATATCCATCTGGGCTAAGAATCGTGGGGTAGGAAAATTTACGCGGCTTGTCCACTCCTAATTAAGTGCTCTGGGGAGTGAACCCAGGCACCGGGGATTGAATATCTGTATCACCTATGCATGCGAGGGAAAAAGGCCTCTATAGCAGCACATGCCCAGGGCAGGGAATTTCTTTTTTTTAAAAAAATCTAGTTCTTGAATTCACTTAAGTACAAGGATTACTATAGCATTACAGCCTTTGAGGATTATTCTTCGAGAGCTGAGCGTTATTTGCCGTCCGAGAATGGGATGTCAATGATAGAAGGCGCCGAGGGGTAATGCTGAAGTCAGAACCCTACTTTGGAGGGATCTGGGCTCAGGCGCGGTAGATGGAGTAGATTTTGTGGCAGATCATGTCAAGTGAATAGCTAGTGCCTCGAAGGAAAGTTATATGTATCTCGCATAACCTTCGCTTCTCTGACTCCGAATCTAGTTGTGATTGAAACAAGACCGGATGAAAGAAGAATCACCAATAGGATCCGGCTTTAGTGTTGATAATTATCGCCAAAGCATCATACCGTATGCCGATGGTCATGATCTCCCCACAAGGTGAAACGCGAGAGGATAGATTGAACCAGTCGCTTTGCTCGAAGCGACGTAACCTAAAGTGTGCATCCAACATAACGCGACGGGCTACGCGTCAAGGACCCTGGTGTTGGTAGGAAGTAATACATATGAGGATTTGTAGATGTGTACGTAACAAAACAGGAATGTGTTTCTAGGGTACGACACTCCAATTATTCAAAGAGTAAATGTTGAGGATGGAAGTTGCCGCGCGCGTCGCCTCTTCCCCCACCCAAATCCGGGAGTTGAGGATCTCGTTGTCACGCCGTGACACTACGGCTCCGGATATGTCCGCCGGCTAGTTGACCACTTGAGATCTACCTGCATTTTTACGCCGTTATGGCATATCAAAGTCCTCCGCTTATACATAATATGTACGCCAAGTGATTGACTCATAGCTCAATGCCTCCAATTGAAAATGAAAGCATTTATGGAATTAGTATAGATAACACAGTAGACCGGACGCATGAACTGGACTTGTGGACAATGAAGACTGGATAGAGAAAATAGGAAGAAGTGGTCGGAGGTCAAGAGTGGGGTTGGATTGGGAAACGCTGTTTAGGGATCCTCAATTAAGGCCTGCAGCCTGGGGGAAGGGGCCCGTCAGTTCTAAAAGCACAGTTATACAAGGAAAACCGAGGCTATGTACGGTTTTGTCCGGCGGGCGTGTTGGCCGTCGGCGACTCGGCCCCTTCATGTTAACAATCGAGATGTTCTTGTGACTACCGCTTTTGTTTCTGTGTGCCAGTGCCTTGGTCGAAATGTTGCTGCCTAGCGGTGGAGCTGTATAATTCCTACCGTTTTTTTTACCCCCTCGAGAATTCGTACTCCTCGTACCATCAGTAAGTAACAATAATTTGTGTGCTAGTACTAGTGGTCTAGGGTCTAGGGGCGGAAACATGCTACATAGTAGCAAGCGAACCTTAGACTCGGCTATTAAATAATTCATTTCAATTTATTTACTTTATATTTTTGCCTCTGGGATACACCTCGCGTTGCTTTACCACATCCGTTAATACTTCGCGGTGGGGCAATTGGATTGGAAATCGGTGCCGGGAAGGCGGGACAGAGATGGGATCGCTGTGCGAAGGAAGTGAAGGGGGTGGGGGGGGGAAGGAGGGTTGCCGGTTTAACCGCTAATTGCGATGCGATGGGCAAAGGTTTCGGTGATGGAACAAGAAGATATGTACATGGGAGACTCGACTGATTGAAGAAGTTCAAACAGGGACTGGGATTGCAGCCGGCGAAAGAGAGAGGTCCCGAACACCGACTACGGGGGCGTTTGGCTCTTTCAGTGCCAGAGGTCTGTTACTACATGTACTCGTTGGCTGAGATAGAAGCAGGCCAGAAACGATATGCTCGTCTCACTAGCTCAGCCGCAGGAGCAGACACTCGCAATGGTCTGTGATTGGCCATAGGTGGGCCTTGTTGTATATGCGAGCCTAAGCCTTGTATCACATCACAAACAGAAGAGGGAAGGCGACTGCTTAATAATTGACAAGCTGGGAGGCTCAGATAACCTATGCCAGTAGCAGGTCCTTTGCGGGAATTTTGATTTGGCCCTGTATGTATTTATTCCAATCACTCAATGGGTAGGATTTTCTTTTCTTTTTTCGGCAAGCAGCGTTTCTGGCCAATGGATTGGGGAACGGACCTAGAGATGTGGTCTCTTGCTGTGGACGATGAGGGGTGCATGCATGAAGAAGCCTAGCTGTGCGCCTTGGGGCAGGGCGGCCTCAGGCTGAGTGAGTGCGAAAGCTGTGTGTGTGCGTGTGTGTGTGCGTGTGTGCGGACGCTGCGAGGTAGGGAGTGGGGGGCAATGAAGATGGGAGAGAGAGAGGGAGAGAGAGAGAGAGAGGGAGAGCGACCGGATAACATAGGTAATGTCTAAAAAAACAAATCAGTTTACCGTTGAATTACAAAATACAGTAATAAAGTCTCTCAATCATTTTCTTTTGAATTATAAATTATAAATTATATTATTATATTGCTTTTTCGCGTCTCTCTTTTCTTCCCTTTGCTCCATCCTTGGCAGCCCACACGCACACTGCAGCACGGCGGCCACTCAACGCGACCCCTATAAGATCTGACTCATTTCCCTCCACCCCCCTCCTCTTTCTCTTCTCTTTTTCCTTCTTCTTCCCTCATCTCCCACTATTTCAAACTGCACACATATATCTACCCCAGTTCCCCCCCCGCAGGAATCATGGACGCTTAGATCCCCCCCCCTCAGTCTCGTCAAATAAAACCCTTCCTTTTAGGAACAGTCTTTTAAAAGCTTTCACCACGTCTTCCCCAGAGATCCAAGGACCTCTGAGCTCTTCGCTTAGCGACTTTACCCCCCCACCAATAGTCACCATTCTTCCCCCGGAAGCAACGCGTTTCCCCTCAAACGACCAGCCATGGCTTTCACCAACTCCACTCCAAAGGCTTTCGCCACAAGTACAATCGATAGACTCCAGACCTCCACCGACTCCCAGGTCTCCAGTCGTTGCTCATTTCGACCCTTCAAGCGAAATCAGTTTCGACGATCCTGTGCTCTTCCCATCTCCGAGATCAGCACCTCCTCAACCATCACCTCGTGCAATCCCTAATCAGGTGCACCAACCGCAACATCCACGAAGCGCTTCTCTTCCCCAACCACGTAGAGTAAGTGAGATCGTGTCAGGTCTTGGATATAGTACATCGCCTTCTTCGTTCAGCCACCGGCCAGCTCCCCAACCATCGTATCAACAGTTCGCTCAACCACAGTCTTCGGATCCTTCTCTTCGTCAGCCAGAATCTAGGCAGCAGCAGCATCGTCCGCAGCAGCAGCCAATCTTGGACCCACAAACCGCAGCCGCTTATTTCAAGAACTTGACCCAACAACAACAGCAGCTAGAGTCTACCATTCGCACATATAAGATGCAGCAGGGTACGGTTCCTTCACATAACCTCGTCGCTTCGTCGCGTTTTAATAGTCTTACATCATCTAACGCTTTCACAACAGAGCAAATGAAGGCCTTCGATCCCGAGGCAGCTTTTAATGAGTTGTTCTCGCCAGAGTTCGGTGGTCTCAAGTCTGAATTTTCATCTCCTCAGTTCACTGCTGCCCATGATTTCTCAGTTCCTACAGTGGGCCCCACAATTTCTCCTCAAGAACTTCTTATGAATCCACCGGCTTCGGCTGCAACCACGCATCTTACTTCGCCTCTGTCGTTTTTTGATTCTCCTACAGACAGTTATGATACTTCTCCACTATTTGCACCTGACGATATCTCGCCGGATGGTGGGTGGTACTCTCTCTTCCCAGAAGCGGGTCAGGACGCCGAAGATTCTAGTGTTTCCCCTCCAGTCCCTGATCAACAACAGCAGCAGGAGAATTCTTCTGCAATGGGGGCTGGCTACTCTGACGACGACATCCTCGACCAGAGTGGGGATTCTCCTAGCACTTCTCCTCGCTTCCGTAGCACTAGCTCCGGGCCGAACCAGCGCCGGTCACAGACATCTGGAATACGTAAAAGGGGACCGTTGCCTCCGATTGTCGTTGAGGACCCTTCAGATACTGTTGCTATGAAGCGAGCTCGTAATACACTTGCAGCTCGCAAGTCGAGAGCCAAAAAGTTGGAGAGGATGGAGGAGATGGAAGTTCAGATTGAGGAGCTAAAAGCGCAGGTTGAACACTGGAAAAACCTCGCGATGCAGTCTAATAGGCGGAGATCGTGAGTCGTGTGTGGGTCGTTTGTTGGAGGGGGGAGGGGGAAAAGTATGTTTGCTCTTGTTCTTGTTTTCCTTCTTATGCAAGCCAGCTTTATATTTTTTTCGGCTGCGCTTTGTATGATTTCTTTGGTGAGCGACTTTGAGGTGGATCCTGTGGTTTTGGTTTCCATTTTCTTTTCGTTTGATTTTCTAGCGTTTGGCGCTACCTATTGAGGGGTGAATCCAATATTTCTTTGGTAACTTTATGATTATGATTTTTGCGTACTGTGGTGGTTCTATTTTTTAGGCTTATTTTCTCTTGCGCTCTGGTTCGCGTTTATAAAATTGAAGAAACTACAGTTTCAACAAAAAAGGGCTAAATTCTCTCACTTTTCCTGTTTGTAATGTGTTGAAAAATTCACCTTGACATTTAAGAGGTGGCATGCTGCCTCAGTCTCATTTCGTGCACACTAATGCGCACCAATGCGCACAATGTTTGGTACCATAGTGGGTAATCACGTGGCCGCTGCAATTTCAGGCGGTGCTCTCGCATCACAAGTCCAATATATCTGTAGATAGACAAAGGGAACCCTCTTCAGGATATGACCTATCTAAGCATTTCCCACTAGGCCTCGCTGTGCGCTGCCATTCTACTATACTCGTAATGCCCTGGCGTTTCCAGACTGGACTGCTATTGCATACCATACAAGAACTGTGCCAAGTCTATGATTTTGTATGGTATGCAATAGTCCATTCCGGAAACGTCAGGGCATTACGAGGACCTGGCTCCCATATGTGGTTTCGTTGGTTTATTTTAGGCAACCAGCTATGCAGGTGATTCTAAACTAAGGTCGAATGACGGAATCGCCGTAATATCACCAGGACTAACGCGAGCTCGGGTTGTTGTTTAGGGCCTTCCGGCCTGCTACTGTGTGGAGGAAGCTTGTGTGACAGCGTGACAGCTATCTTTGCCAGCAACCAATTCCTGATGGAGCTTTGGTCTAAGACATGGCTGTATTCTTCATAGCAAATTTATCACGGTCCTTTAAATATGTAGGTAATGATAGATATAATAAATACTAGTCTAGAAAACTATAGGTGAAAAAACATAAAACATAGAACCGAGGCTATACAACAATTGCCATAAAAGGGAACCAATAAAACACAACGGACAAGTATCGCAAAAATCTTAAATAAAACCATTCTAAGTCTTCACATATCAGGCCCATAACCATAAACGAAATAACAAGAAATAAATCTCAACCTATAAACGAGATAAATTAAAGTGAAAATTTTAGGATGATGTATCTAAGATTTATTGTTGAATGATCTGCGTCAGTGCTTAATTGTCAGTAGCTGCTTAAATTTAGACTAGCAAAATCCACCAACCATTAAGGATTCTCTCCTTGCGTTTCTCGTTGCACAATCTTCTGGTTGTCCTTGATATATTGGTTACAGACACTTTCCAGTCTGTACACATGATGTCTTTTTGCAGAATCGAGGATATCTATGACAGTCTCTGGTCGAATGAATTCATCTTGAGAAAGTTGGTCACCTATTTTGGCTTTCAGGTCATCGAGCCTCCATAGATCTGAAACCTCGAGTTGATAGATAAGATCGTGATAGGTGACTTCTGGGTTGGCATATTTATCAATTTCTGGAACCTCGCCAGAATATATGTAGTTAAGAACAGCATTAACCGTTTTAGCCTCTAACCCAGGGAGTGGGATAGTCCATTCTGTTGACTCTCTAAACCCTAGCGTGAACATCTTTTCGAAGTATACCGTCGCCGCAGCAAGGATTACCCTGTGAGCTCCTAGAATCTGTCCCTCTACTTCTAGGAAAACGTCGATGAATTTTCCTTCCCGCCGGAATTTTTGGAATGCGAGGAGCATGAGCTGTGAGTGGTCCTCGAATTCTAGAGTCTCGCTTAGAGGCACTGGTGGTATCACCTTTTCCACGCCGTAATGATCAAGTAACTTGGCGAACGGAACAAGAAATGTCAATACAGATTGAACAGTGCCAGAATCATGCTTCTTGTTCATGCAGAGATCCTCGCTACATTTCCAAGCACCTAAAAAGGTAGATATGGTCATGGACTGAACATCTTCCGCTTCGACGTTGAACCAAATTTCAGCCTTTCGATCTTTGATGGGGATCTCGCTGGTCCTTTCCTGGAGATATCGATAGACTGCCTCAATGTCTTTAACATATGCTTGAATTTGGTGCTGTTCAACTTCATATCGGTTTTTCGAAAGAAAGGCGAGATGTTTCAGAACTATCGTTGGGGAGGGTATGCCTTTGGAAGAGATATTTGCGAGGACTATTCTTCCGGGGGTAGCTTGCAGGATCGGGCACTGACTCCATGCAATACTCTCATATTCTTCAATGATAGCTCTCCTGAACTTCGCGAAGCTGCTGTTTTCGAGAATCCTTCTCATTTCCGGGACTCTATGGCTGGGGCAGGCACCAAGCTTTGTCTTGACAGGAACAGAGGTGTCATTTAGAAGAGCCCACGTTTCAGGAGCCCAGGAACCCATATCTCGAGCATCGAATGTCAAATGCTCAAATACGGTCTGTGCATCCAAGACTAGTTGGTCAGTCTCGACTGTTGGTGACTCTGCTCGTCGCCGCTCGATCGATTTCACACACTCTAGGTAATAACTCTCGTTCATTTCTTTACGTAGTCCTACATTTGACCAAATATCTAATTCTCGTAGGAGAGGGTGGAGAAAGTGGGTTTTTTGACAGTCTCTGAACGCTGCACGAAAAAATCTGTCTTTTAAGTCATACAAGGATTTTGACATGCAGTGATTTCTGTTTCCGTCGATTGCCAATGGGTGTTTCGAGAAAGCAGGGGGATGCCGTCCATAGAGAGTTTTGAGGAAGGACTTATATCGTTGCATCTTGTTATTCTCAATTGATTGACCTGGACGCACACTATTCTCTAGGAGTTCATCGATGCTCATCTTTTTAACCCCGAGAGTTTGAAGATTGGAGCTGTAATCGTTTGCAATACTGGCCTTGATAAATGGATCATTTTCTAGTATACCTGTAAAAGGGATGTCAATATCCGGCGCCAGCATTGCTTTCGTCGCCGGCCTATAGGAAGAAAGCTCTCCAGATTCAGAAGGCCAGATTGGAAGTTTCTCCAGATAGGTCTTTGATTGGGGTTGATTCTTTAGTAAGATAGTCATTGTTGTAGGTTCAAGTAATCTTCGCAAAGTCTTGTTGAAGTTAGCCAGGGTAGTGGTGATAATGGGGAAACATATTATCTAACCTCTATTCCATCATGATCAAGAGTCTTGATAATATATTCTTCTACCGAGAGTCCCAACTGAGTAGCAAGGATATGTATAGATCTCAGAAGTCGATTAAGGCCTTGAGCCCCCGTGACATCTTTTATGAGTTCCTGGGGCACTTGGATTTGCGGAAATGTTGATACGTCTAGTAGGATAAGGCCTTGAAATGACTGTAGGAAGGAAGTCTCGGAGCCTTGGCCTGCCTGCTGTAAAATCGCTGCAAGGGAGCCACCGGAAAACTGTGTAGGCGAAATAAAGACGGTGTCCGCATTAGGCAGACCGACAGGGGTCCCGCAATATACCTCTAGATCATTCAAAACATCAAGGTACGAGGTCTGGTTTTCCGGGTGTAGGCGAATGCAGGATTCGTAATACGACCATACCTTCTCAAGCCATTTTTTGCGATACTCGCCCTCTTGCCTGTTCATTGTTTTATATAGTCTGGCAATATCCTCAAACTGGAAGTGTTTTATATTGAGGTCATCTTTGACCATAAGAATTTCAAGCACCGAAGACTCAATACCATGGTGGACGGAAAGACTTGGTGCAATATCCAATATTTCTTGTTCGGTCGGGGTTTGAGCCACCAAATAGTTGTCAGTCACCGTTTTTAAACGAAATGTACCTAAACTGTTATCCTGGAGCGGTAGAAGTGCACAGCCTTTGATTGACTCAGGCGTGGTATCGCTGGTGATGAATAGTAACAATGTGTTGAAGAATTCGATATCGTTTTCATTTGCTCTCCAAATTTCTAAAAGCTTATTGTTGTATGCGGTGGTTCGGATGAGTTCTAGGAGGTAGCTAGGAGATAACAGCACGATCGATTCAGGATTACACGCGATAAAATCATTCCGAATTCTCTGAGGTGGGGAGACAATATTATGGCGACCAAACTGTAAAAGGAGGGGAATGATAAAATCGCTATGGGTAGGTTCTAAGAGATCGAAGACGGCCTTCTTGAAGTCGAGTTTTGACGGGGTCTCAATAGTCCTGGGATTCGGCTCAGGAGGTGATAGAGGTGTGACTGGTGGGTAGAGCTCATACGGACTCGAGATCAGTCTCTCCCAAAATGCTGTAGATATAATTCTCGACACATTGTCGGTGAGTTCTGATGGATATGGTGGCCAATAATGATATCCGTCGGTACCGTGTGTCTGCATCAGGTATTTTACCAAAGTCAAATACAATGGAGCGACACCCTTTTCAAATATCCATTTATTCCACTCTGAGCCCTCTTCCATTTCTGAATCTTCAAGTGGAATGGATTGTCGATTGCTTTGGATCACCAGATTCTAAGAGAGTAGGAGAGTTAGCCCTGTAATATATATTATTCAAGTGAATGATGAAATTTCAGATGTCCAAGTAAAGATGCAATGGCTAGGTGTTTAGAATAAAAACCCACACCCCTGCCTTATCCTTTGACCGCGAGATAAATGTGCTAAAAACGCTATTGTAAAATGAATATCAAAAGGTTACTTACCGCATCTACATGGACCGGAACTTCCATTCTGCCAGGCTTCCGTAGTGGTAAACTCATATAATTTCTACCATGGAACTCTCCTTCTCGTGATATTAACGCAGCTAGGCCATATCTTGCTTCTAGTCTATCACTCATCTGAATCTTCACTAGTGAATTTGTGGGAAGGTCATCTTCAGACTTTTTGCCTGAGATCACACACCACTCCTTGGTAGCTTGGAAGGACTCATTCTCCTCTGTTGTACATCGTGCATTGATAATAAGACTCTTGATTTTAGAATGTGACGTGGGCTCCTTTACTGATGATACCTCCCAGATAGGCTTAGTTGAATATTTATCTAGGAAGGATATTTTGTTGATCTTTTCGAGGAAGAGTAGGGAATCTATCGCGTCTGTATAATAGCTTACGAGTTGCTGGTGTGTTTCACTAGGGCCCGGGTTCTTGCTGCTTAGGACTGATTTTGAAGCCGATGATCTGAATGGAAATCGAAATATGGTGCCCTTGAAGAAGGTGGTTTCCCTATCGAACCCACAAATACCCTCAAAAGGAAGAAGTTGATCAGGGTCTTAAAATTGTTAGGACAGTTAATTCAATAAAATAATTCACTAGATGAATTACATTTGTTACGGACATCCTTAAGATTTAGCTTTAGTCCTGCTCGTCGCTTCCTCGTCGCTGGGTTTTGCGGTAGATATCTCTCTTCTGGGCTATCAAAAAAAAAATTAGTAACCGATGTCTCGTCCAGAAGCAACCGTATCGCCTTGAAATCGTTCTTACTCAAAAATCACAAAAGAATCTCCAGAGATAAAGCTAGGCACTGATGTCCAATGGTACCTATAATTTAGTGAGTAATTTTTGTTGAAAACCTTAAAAATAATTGTGGATATAGGGTACTAACATTGTCAATGCCCCTCTCCCAAATCTTCCGATCTTAGAAGCATCGTCGCGTTTTGATCCGACCCCAATATCGATAATTGCTCTAAAGTCCCTATTTGAAAATTCTTTAAGCATGTTAGTATTTGCAGCTTAAGTTTGGAGTACAGGTTTTTAAGAAAGTAGCTCACCGCCATCATTATAACAAAAGAGAGCAGGCCCTTGAACTTTCCCTAGTTCTGGACTAAGTAATCCCTTCCTATCATAGCTTTCTGTTTTGTCAAGAATCCAGGCTATTTTAGTCGCTGATCCGCAATCTTCGGCATTCGCAAGGTATTCACTAAAAGTGGTAGTAGATGCATATCGTTTTAGTGTATCTGCAATTGCTGTGGAAGGGCTCTCTTTCTGAGAGAAATCAAACTCAGAATCGATTAGGGACTCCAAATGGCGATCCTTAAATGTTGTGAAGCATAATTGCTTAATTGTTTCAGGGGAAATCCCCTGATGGAGAATTGGTCGATCCTCTTCACCAGGGCCAGGTTCGCCAGCTGTGAGGTCTTTCAGAAGAAGAAGAGATCGTTTATTATCAGGTGCTTTAAAACCCTCGAGATTTTCGTTTGCAAACCTTCGTCCTACCTCTTTCACAATAAAAAGCGCGACCCCCAGGTCATCCTCATCAAGGCTCCCTTTAACTGCAAGTCTGTCTTGGAGCTCTTTTAACTGTAATCGATACCAAATTAGGCCACGTGTGATTACGGGGTTGTGGAATAAATTGTGGGGATACCTGGTTAAAGGATGGCATATCATTCATCCCCATGGCTATTAGGAACTTCTTAGCCTTTTCGGACCTTTTCAAATCGGAGGACAAGGTGCCAAAATAAGGCGAAATGTATGGGACATCTTGAAGAAAAGTATCGCAAGGTCTATGGTAGATTCCTCCGGTATCTGGAACCCATCTCTCCACTCGAAAACTTGAGTTGCATTCACTCAGGTTCACCTCTCCGCTGGTAATCAGGTGCCTTAGGGCTCTGCTGTCTTTAGCCTCTGTCGCGCCCTTGAGCTGCCGTAATATTTGTTCTGCTGAGAGTGGATTTTTCCAGCCTAAGACTACTTTCCATTCTTCAGAAACTGAAAATTTTGTGAGGGGCATTGCATATTTGACAAGATTTTTATCTCCTGGGTCCCGGCACTCTATAGCAGTGTAAAGTCCATCTTCTTCTTTAAATGAAGCCGGAATCCATCGGTACTTCAGGTACTCCTGGGGGAGGTTGGAAGGGGGGGGGTGCATAGTGATTAGTTTTTCGGCTTTCGCTCTAATTTCTTCCACTGGGCGACTTGTCGTATTATACGCTGTTATTCTTTCTAATATAAGGCCCTGATTCATCTTCGTGGCCATTCCTAGTGTCGCAAGGGCTGGAAGGTAGCGACTGGGAAACGATGGTAGAGGTACTCGATGCTCGTCCAGAAAAAAGTACTCAGCTAAGTCTGCACTCACTGTGTCTGTAGGGCATCGGTATGTTTCTACTGCGTTATCAACAGGAACAATCTTTGTTTTGGATAGTATCAACTTAGATTCCTCTGAAAGAAATTCAAAGTTGTAAAGTGTAAAATCCACGAGAGAGGCCCGTAAGCTAGGGTCTGTTTCGGAAACAATACTGGGAATTACGAAATCTTTGATTACTTGGTCCCGAGAAGGGCAACGCATCAAACCTAGATTACTGACTAGTTTCTCAGTATCTTGACTGATATCAATAAATATGGTGTCACGAGCACGTAGTTCCACCCTAGTATATTTGATGCCAATGTATTCGACTGGACGACCGTCCCGAACAGGGTCTAGGGAAATCCAGGGTCTATTTTGTTTTTAATCAGCTCTATTCTAGGTAGACATCTTATTCTGGGGCTTACCTGTCTGCGCTGTGTGTAGGTGTCGCGTGTCGGAAAAGGCTCAGCTTGCACACGTTTCGCATGCTAGCTATGTCTGGGGAAGTTTGTAAACGTTCTAGAGTTCTGGCCTGGCTGGCCAAATACTCAAGAATTTTGGCTTTTTCATCATTATTTAGTCGATCAACAAAAATCTTTGAGTTTGCAACTAGCCAGTCCATCAGGGGTCCGATGATTTCGCAATCTTCGATATAATGCCGCGCGCGAAGCACCCTGGTTGTTGCGTCTGAAAACCCTTCTCCAGTATAAATCGGGTATTCTGTACAATCGCGTTCAATATGAGAGCGTGCAGTTTCATGAATAAAACGACCGAAGAATCTGCCACCGGAAACATCTATAATGGAAGATTTCTCTTCTGATATCTTGTAGTAATGATCTCCTATCGTTGGGATAAGCCATAGCCCATCCAGGAGATGAGGACTTTTGGAAAGTTGTGCTTTGTTGTCAGCAAGATCAATCCATCCCCAGAACTGGTCCACGAATTTTCTGAACTCGAGGTCGGATATAGAGATTTTTCCCTCGCTTTGAGATTCGACGGTGTTAAAGATAAACTTTTCACAGTATGAGACGGCATCCGGTAATTTCCATATAGATATAGCTGTTTTTTGATCGAGTTCCACGATATCTCTTTTGATTTGATCCGTTATGCTTGCAGTTAATTTCTTAGTATCAATCATTCTCGTCGACTTTTTGAAAAGTTCAGCCTCTTTGATGGTTGTTGGAAAGTATAATTTCGTATCCGAGTGACTAAAGCCACAGAACTTGTCTCCCGAGATTGGTAAGAGGGGGGCATGACAGAAACCTAAGCTTTCATAGTCTTTATCTGATAGAACATATTCCAGAAGAGTCTGCCGGCTTTCTAGAGATAGGTTTTTGAGTGAGTCTCCCAATCTTGATAGAGAGACCCTGGCTGTTTCTGGTGTGAGGCAGGTTAGTTTTAAGGTATCGATTTCAAGCCTATCTAGCTCGGATTTCCTATCAGCTGGGGGAATTACAACAGGGCTTCCAGCATTCCGTAGTGCATTCTTGATGTCATTGGGGGTCTCAAGAGTAAATAGAATATTCTTTCGAGCCCCAGTCCTACCACAAACTGTAGGGAGTAGTTTCAGGTCGTTCTGCACCACCCACTGGAATAATATACTTAGAATCCCCATCCATAGTTGCCCCATCTGTTCCCCTTGGATGCCTGCGGGCCAGAAATTCCACCCTGTGAAATCTGCCTCGCCACAATTATTCATGGTATCTAAAAATTGAAGGTTCCGAATCCATGCGTGAGGTATGCATTCCTGGAATAGCCATGTGTTCCATGTCGCACCGAGTTTTGTTTCCGAATTGTCACTCATAGTCCAATCACCACCAGAGTGGATATTCGATCGATCCGGGGTGATGGAAAACATGCCATGAATGTGAACAGGATGCTTAGTATGAATTGGGAGTGGGAGAGTACTGAAGAGTCGTCCAGTGAAATCTTTGCACCCCTGGGGTTTCGAGGTCAGAAGCGGGAAAAGGGCCTAGAATTACTGAACTTAAAGGTGAACAAACCTTTAGCGGGGTTGCAATAGCAATCCATGGAAATAATTTCTGCCCCCTTGCCCATTTTTGAAGCTCCTCGTCATCGGCTGCCTTCCTCAGGTGATGACTGATAACATATTGAAAGTTCTCCCTCGTTTGAGATTTATAATCGTCCTTTGAATCACCACGAGAAAGAGAGATGTCTGTCAAAAAGTCCGTCTCACATAAGTCCTTCTCCTGCTTGACAAAAACTTCCTGATAGCCTTTATTGATGATTTCCTTTGCCTTCTGGTGGGATGCGCCGGTAGTTGACACCGCTTTAGCATAGATGCCATCATCAACCCGCAATATGATAGTGTGTATGTTCCTCAAGAATAGAAGGGACTCAACAAGTTCTTTGGTGAACTTTGAAAATACCTCGATGATATCCTCTTCGGTGGTGGCTTGGCTTGGAACGATCTTGCTCTCCTTTGCCTGTTCTTCGGTTCTTAGTGGTATACGGATGATAGTGCCCTCGAATTTATTATCGAAATCCTTCATGATACTTCCGAATGCAGATAACTGGTTGCGCATCTCCGGGAATTCTTTGATACTCTCGACGAAGTCCCAGCGTGGGCCACCCGGTGATTCGGGTGAAAATTTCCGCGACCAGGTGAAGTGAGGGTCGAGAATTAAAAGGTTCTCTCCAGAGATTATAGAAGGTGTGTCGGTCCAGTTGTACACCTGGTATGAACTTTAGTTAGGTATATAAAATCCGAGGAGAAGGGGGAAACAGAGGATATCTCACACTATTGAATCCTCTGCCGAACTTTCCAGTAGAGTTTAGGTCCGTTACTTTCCCACTGTCACCAATGCGACTTAGGGAGTCGAAGTCACTTTCGGCGAATTCACTATCATTGAACGCTAGCAATGCTGGGCCTTGAAACGGGGCCAAACCGGTATCCAAAATGTTATCCTCTACATGGCTCCTCCTGTCAAGAACGAACTCGATCTTAGTAGCTCCTGCATCATCTGCGTTCTGACATAACTCTCTGAGAACACCTCCACCAGCAGGATATTCTCGGATGATATTCCGGAGCACAGTAGTGAGCGGTTGGTGCTGAGCATTATTCCGCTTGGGAGCTGGAGGCATTTTGGTGGTGCCTGTCTCTTGGCCTAGGGGATAGAGAATTTACTGTCTAGGTATTTGGGATAATCTTTGGTGGGTGGTGGGTGCGAAAAATGCGAAGGTAGGTAGTAGTCTGTCTGGTTCTACAATGTGGCCATACAACTTCATTATATAGTAAGTCCAGTTTATTTACCCCAGCTAAGAAATGTATGAGCGCTGGAGCTGGTGGACGACCTAAAAGAGAATAGGCAGCTACTGATGCCTGAAAAGGTCAAGGGCCAAGATGACCTCCCGCCTACCCCCAATGGAACGGTAGGTAGGTTAAAGTCCCTCTAAAGCCTGGACGTTTTCTGGTTTTCCGGTTCGCGGCCAATCGCGGCCGACGAATGGTGAAGAGTTGTCATAAAAGAGGTTCAGGCATCCAGCCCTTGTTTGGCAGAGGTGGTTGCACAGCGCATGTGGGCGATGAGCCATAGGTGCGGATATCAACATTGTTCCACCACGAAACATGACATAATTCACAAAGGCTAACAAGCGGGTAGCAGAAGGGTAAAAGATGTAATAGAGGTACTATGAGATATCTGTATTAGGACAAGGCAGTGATTCCCAAGACTGATCAGGGAGAGGGTGTACAAATTCGTACATACAGGTACAGTATTAATCGGCCCTGAATCCACTCTTCTTTCTCTTGTCTCATGTATTCTCGATAAGCCTTGCCCTGACCGCTGGTGCCCAATCGAACGGGGTTACCAATATTCGAGACACCCGAGGTTGGGCCGAACCCTCTCCGCTAACGGGCTTCCGAAAACCTTCTCGCGAACCGTGTTTTGCGGGGTAGAGTGCGGCTGCATCCGTCGCTGCAACAGGTGCGCTGATCAAGGCTTGACTCGGCCGCTCGGCGCCCTGTGCTACTGTCAAGTAGGTAAAAAGCCATGACTCGGGGATTTTAATACACGCACGGTCCACAACGTCGCAAGGGAAACCCGGAATTGAACCAACTCCCCCCCCCCGCATCCCGCATCCCGCATCCCGCTAGCTTTCGCCAATGGCCTCTAAATGTGGGCTTGGTCTTGCACTGCTGAGTCAGAAACAAAGGAACGCTCCAACACCATGACTACGATGGATCAGAAATGGATCAGAGAAAAGAAAATTGCCTCCTATCACAAACAATCATATGATCTTGCATTAAGCTGGGAACTATATACACGTTTCAAAAACCAGTCTCTCTGGCCTAGAGGAAATGATGGGGTAGTGGCAAAAAGGATGTTTTTTTTTAGAGGGTGGATATATAGAAATATAGAAAGAGAAAGGCGACAATCGCGTAATGTACAGCTCTACCGGACCGAGAGGAGGAGTACAGTAGAGTGGGGTTGGGACAGGGCAAATGAACCTATTTCATGAGGTAAAAATGGGGAAGAAATAGAGATAAGAGATATAAGGAAATACATGAAGTGGAAAGAGGTAAAAGAGAAAAACACAGGCTTAGATAGCATAAAATGGCAGATCTTTACATCATTCATCTTTCCTCACTTAAATCAAATCAAAAAAAAATGCAAAGTATCTCCAACACGGGAAAGTCATGAGCAGAGAGAACCCAAGGAAATAGGAAAAGAGGGGGGAACCCCCCCCCCCCTGAGAAATGAGACAACCAGACAACACACCAACCTTCCCTAGATTTCCCATGAAAAGCAATTCCAATCAATTGAAGCAAGCACCCAATGCCAATACACCAAACCTACACAAACCCGACACCGTAAACCTACTGATACCAGAACCCACTACCACTTTGTTTCTTAAAGGCTGAGGTCGGTCTTTCACCGAAACTCAACCGCCCCGAAATACCTTTCAGGAACATGCTTTAATTCCAATCTTTGGAATTTCTCGGATTTCGCGTGGAAATATATTCCATTGACACTGCCAGAGACCTGGTTAAAGCAGATGTAGTAGAACCCCTCAAAGCTCGCCCCCGAGATCTGCTTTACCCTATGGTCAGGCACCAAGAAGTATTCCTTCCAGCGCATGAAAATGTGTTCTCTCTGCGCAAAGTTCTTGTAGTTGAAGTCTGGGCGCTTCGCCCTTGTTGCTAGAGGACGATATGCGGGGAATCGCGCCCAGTGTTGAAAGTCGTTTTTCTCGCTGGATCCCCACTCGGGACGACGCGTCTGGAATGTATATTTATCACCGATCATCTCTCCCTCGAAATATGTCGTCAAGGTAGGGTGATCTTCCGTCAGGCCTGTGTTCTCATGAGTTAGCGCCCGAACGTGTATAGAAGAAAGAAGAAATTTTCAATTGGAACACGAATCGCACCTTGGATGCGGAGATAACCGCAGAGGAAGGACTCATTCATATCAACATGCTTGAGTTCCACGTGAACATCGTAGGTGGACCTATCAGAGGTTTGTTTCCCAGAGAACTTGCTCCCAGGACGTAGAAAGGAACACGAAGAAGAAGGCAGTAACTGTCGAACCAATAATCAGCGTCTCATTTATTCGGCAATCAACAAGATATCACAATGCTGGCATCCACAAGGACAGCATACCCGTTTTGCGGAGAACTCGTGTGAGAGCGACGGAACAAAGGGCGATTCGGAAGAAAGTGGCAACCCGTGCGATGCGGGTTGCTGGGAGTGGTCGAACTTTGGCTCAAGGGTGGGGGATGGCTCGGCCGAAGAGACATCTTGGTCCATCTCCTTCACGACCGTAGTGGTCGACGTCTCGTCATCGGAAGAGGAGCTATTAGTAGGCGAGAGCTGTTGCTGGGGCATGTTCGTCGGGGTTGATTCCTGCTGGCCGTGTCGCCAGGCCGACAGGGGTGGGGAGTTGCGAAAAGCGATAGGCTCCTCTGGGGGGCAGAGCTGGAGACGGGAGGGACGGGAAGGATCACTACCGGCGACTGTAGGAATTACAGCAATAGTCTCATTCGGTGTTGGCATATTTGTCTATGTATTTTTTCTCTTTTTTATTTTTGAGCTAGACGTTATGAAGGGGGTGTGCTTTAGTCGGAGGGGGGTGTTTATGGATGTGCACGGGCAGTAGAGTAGTAGTGGAGTGAGGTGAGACGGAGGAAGAGAAGAGGAAGAGGAGGCTAAAGGGTAAAGTTGCAGAGGGGGAAACTATTAAAGAGGATTCTTCCTTCTCTCGAACCTCCAGGTTGATTAATAGAATAAGAGAGTTTCTGTCTGGCGGGTATATTGACAGCGCTGGCAAGTGCTCAGGGAGAAAAAAAACGAGTTCGAGAGAAGATTGGGTTCTGGACGAGAGATGCTGCTCGAGTGGGCCAGCGTTCGGGTTGGAACAGTGTGAGTGGTTGGTTGACAGATGGGTAAGTTGCAGCAGCAGCAGCAGCAGCAGCAGCGCCGTTCTTGGGGACGGATGGCGAGAGGGACTGCCAAGATTTTGTGGGGAGGAATAACTGGATAAGTTGCGGCCGTCGCGAGTTTGGAGTTTGGTACTATGCCGGTGTCGTCCTCTTACAGTCCGTCTAGAACTCACCTACTGGCTTTTATTGGCTTCAACGGGCTCAGGAGAGGACCAGACCACCTGCGGGGATAGAATAGGCATGGTGGCCAGGAGCAGGCATACAGGCGATAATCCTCACGGCCCACCACTGCTCTGCGTCTTGTGCGACACTGGACAACGGCCGCCGCGGCGGTGGACAGGCCACCTGGTTGCCTGCCTGCAGACCCACTGCCTATCAAAGGCACATACAATAGAGTGAGTGCTCTACTCTATATTCCTGCAGCTAGAATCCCTCCTGCAGATAAGGTAGAGTAAATCTACACATATACTCCTACTCTTCGTTCTTTGTCGTGCACTCCAAACCTCGTCCATCTGTAGTAATTATCTGGCAGGTGCTGCCGCTGCGAGAGACCTAGCCCATCGAGACTGAAGACACGCAATCCGTAATTGCAATCATCCGCGATCGCACCCTGGCAACTAATCGGGGGATAGGGCAGGCATCGGCCAAACTCATCCAGCTATCCGTCCTTTCGGGTCGTCCCGTTCGAATCACCTCCGGTTCTATCGTTTTCCTAGCTTCCTTAATTCCGAGACACCACACCCGTCTTGAATATAATTCGCGGGCACGACCAAATTCTGCCAACTTCAACTATAGTAAGAGGAAAAAATGTTGGATCCCGATTCCCGACAAAACGCTAAAGCAAGCACGTGACATTCCGGCGGTGAATATATCTGCTGCCAACCTCAAAAAGGCTATGCAGGAGTACATACATAACCTTTCGGTTTGGTTGGGGATTGGCCCTCGACCTATCTTGCTCTATATGTCCGGTAGTTTGGTTCACTTTGAAAGAAAAACTCTTCATCACTAGACCACATAAGGCGCACGACTTTGGGTACTCTATGTACTATACATGTATGTGCGCAAGAATAGAACATCCCGGGAAGTTATGCATCACCCTAGCTTGTTTTGACCTTCGAAGTACTTTCATATTTTTACCTTGCATGCCATTTTATGCACGAGGGTCATAATATCCTACAAGACCTGCCGCATAAAAACCACGGCGCCAGTTGGGTACCATATATATATCATATGCTATAGCTATGTAGATTATACCTTAGATGTGTATCCGCTGAAGCAAAAGTGTTGAATACTTAAATTACTATATGACATGGACCTTATCTCAATCTAAGAAGAAGCTCGAAGCCATGTAATGGTATTAGATTGGGACACCCTACGATGTTCATATACCCTACGTCTCGTACATGAGATCTACCTGTATTTTAGACTTGTGCTTCCCACATGTATATAACTCTATGGATCTACCTTCGCTTGAAGTTGAGCTAACCCCGCTGATCTTGCAAAGGTTAGAACTAAGCATTGCAATATAAACGGCGGCGCGACGGTCAAATTAAGCTAGGATCTGACTCGTATTATTGATGTCGATCATATGTATGCTTACTACATATATATATTTACAGAGAAACAAAAGACTAAAGTATCTGATGATTACAAACATCCGAGTGATACTTTGTGAGTCAAATTACGCGATTTATTTACGTATACTTTTTGTTTTGTTTTCTTCATTAAATTTACTCAAAATTGTAAGAAAGTATATATCACAGTACTACCAAAAAGAGGGTGGGATCAGTACAGTGCTCCCACCAATACGCTAGCAATATGGGAGAAATACAGTATTGATACAGTAATATACCTCAATCACTGATTTAATTCGGTACTTGCGACTAAATTCCGTAGTGCTATGGTATTAAATTCACTCCTTTTTTCCATACTGTACTTTAATTCTGGGTTTATTACGCTCTAGTTTCATCTCTAGGCTCATTTCACTGATTAATTGTATTACATACATATATACATATATAATGCCAATTATCTAGCTACATGTAGTAAGGAAGTTCATTCGCTTACTTTGTTGTCGGAGCGGGTAACTGGGTATGCCTCTTATAAGCCTTACCTAGGCATACTTTCTTACAAGAACCTTAGACCAACGACTAATATCTACATGTATTAAAACCTTATATAAGCTCCTTGTACGTACTAGATAAAGCTTACCCAGTTAAAGCTGTCTGCTCCGACCATAAAGTAATTCAAGGTCATCAGTTTAGAAAGCTATATATTACCAAGTTCACTGGTTAATTTTCTATACCTCGGACTCTTGACCCCTAGTTTTTGAGTAGCCCTCCCCAAAATCATTGGTATGTTGGCAATCTCAGATGTTGGCCGAGAGGTTCAAGTCATGCATGCGTGTTTTGGAGTTGTATACATAATTATGCTATCAAGGCTCCTAGATTCGCTAACGTATGAAGCGTACTCGGTCAATTAAAGGCCTAATCACCTCTAACAAGGAAATAATGTTTGCTTTTTTATATTTTTTTAGTTTGGGATGCGTTGTGTCCTGTCACACCTTGCATGGCCTTGATCGAACACTGGGTTGGTTGATTATTCTTGTTTGTTTTATCGCCTCAGACCTGGTCGACGGTTCCTGAAGCCAAGTAAAGTCACTGCTCGATTCGGTATTGATCGTCAGCGGACCATAACTCATCATTTACGAGCTGTCAATTTTTGACCTTTGTAATGGGTTTGGATCTAGGAAGGGTGAATGGGATATCCATTAGAATAGAGAAAGTTGTAGATGATGACGGAATTTGGGTTTCGACATAAGTTTCAAAGCTTAGAGATGAGCGGAAAGAGATGGATCATTTTTTTGCGATAATTATCACTAAGAGGAAAGATATACCGGCGAGAGATAACACTCAGTGTTCACGTTCGCCCAGTAAAAATCTACACAATCAGTTGAAACAAGAATCCCAACTGCAAGGAGCTAGCGAATCGGAAGTTTTGTTTTGAAACGCGCTGTAAACAGTCAAAAAACAGTATTTTCCGTTACATGTATCATACAAATTTAGAAGCCTTCTCTAGATAAATGATGCCATCACACTGTCAAGATATCGGGTTTGACTATCAGTCAAGATTTAAATCATTTGCTATCACTCGGTTCTAAGCCACAACCGACCGGAAACTTTTGCGCTTAGCTAGCTTCCTATACGTAATGCACGATAATAACAGGAAATATTTATCTTTTAGGTGTATCTCAAGGTTTTGTTGGCTAAGACTAATACGTAAACACTCGGCTCACTATATATGTGTGTTCTGGCCCATTAATTGGGGAACTTGCCTATCGGGGGGACGTCCCCTCAACAGGCCAACCTGCTGGAGGGGGCGTCTTCAATATGGGCCAGCCTACGTCCCCTATATGGGCAGCAACACACAAAGACTTCTGGCTATAAGAAAACACTCAGAACAAAGCCTCCAACCCCCTACAAATATATATAATAAAGCATAGTATAAGATCTAAAAAAAATCTCTTCGTATTCTTTTGAGTGTAACTGTATTGGGTGAGCATACTTTGTTGGATTGCTCATATATGGGTGTCCCTCCAACGGGTAGGGTGCCTACCAGACTGGGGGATGTCCCCCCGATCGCGATATATAGGCATGTCCCCCCAACGGGCTAGAGCATATGCATATGTAGTACATGTATGTAGGAAAACGAGAATTAATTCGTGTACTACGATCAGTTTTTCAAGAGCGCCTAAACAGTACACGAGCTGTCGCGCCGATCAATTGAAATGTGTAGGTTTTTTTTTGGCAAGAAAACAAGTAAGGCTTTATGATTGTTTATCACACTAGCGCTTTATGATTAGGAACCGGCCCAATATTCCACTTTCTGCCTTTTAACAGATTTTTGGTAGAGTAGCACTAGGTATTTCTTTCTACGGGCCGTTAGATTGGATCTATTATTGAAATTAGTATATGCTTATTTAGGTGTTACGCTATGACGGATTAATAAATGTAGGTAATATATATATATGTTCTGGCCCGTTCGGAGCGCTGCCTATCGGGGGAGGGGGGGGGCGGACGTCCCCTGAATGCGCCGACCTGTTTGAGGGATATCCCCTAACAGGTAGCAATAGATAAGTTTTTTAGGCATCCCCTCAATGGGCTACCCATTGGAGGGACACACTGCGTACCCTGAACGGGTAGACAGCTATTTTACCCTAGTACATCATGTAGCTATTTTATCCAAGTACATCGCTTATAAAGCGCCAATTTTTATCAGATAACATATAACTATTGCTTGCTACCAAAAAAGTGCCTACGTACAATATAAAATCTCTAGAGACAATTCATGGTATAAAAATAACAAAACCCCCCCAAAAAATCTCAAGATAGGCCAATACTAACTTAATTTATTTAGGCTGTGTCTGTATTAATTGAGCTACGATTTATCACCTACAAATATGAGAGAAACTAGTATATATCCTCCAACAGGTAACACATTCAGAGGATGCCTACCTGTCCGCTCCCAGGCTGGCCCGTTGGGTGTGGGATACATGTAATTCTAGTCACTAGATGTATGTGTGTAGTTTAAGGGACCTCCCTCATTATATTAGATTATGATATTGCTAAACTCGTTTGATTTGAGTGGATTTCTTCTATTCGGTAGTGCTCTTTGAACAAGGCTAATATTGGTGTAATATAAGAAAAAGGGCCTCTATTCCAATCGTCACTAGATATAGCTAGGATAATCATAGCGCTCAAATTTAGATACAGGAGTGATGCTTTTGGATGTTTATTGGTAGTTGATAGGATTGGGGTGGCTTTTGCTATATATAGTAGTACTATGTTCTGTGATGTTCCATCACAACGACCACCACCACCACCACCACCACCACCACCAGTAAAGATCCCATCTTTCCTTCATCCATCATCCACCGGTTTACAGGAAAGAAATATCAGCTCATCAGTATCAACTCTATCTCTCCTACAATTAGAACGGAGGTGGTTTATCCAGCCACTTCACGCCTGGATCATTATCACTATAGTCCCATATCTAAAAGAATAGAATGCCAACAGATTATGAGTTTAGGAATAACTGGGAGGATTCCAGTGGCGGGAAACGTCCAGTTCGCGTGGTAAAGGCTCCTAAGTCTACAAAGTCCAGGGTCACAATTACCAGCACAACGGATGCTGGTAATCCTACTTTCCCTAACAATGACCAAGACGGTCAGAAGTCGAGGCCCGAAACCCCTATCTCACAGGTCACCAATATCACCGCTCCGCCCAAGTCAATTACCTCTCTTTATACTTCACCCGAGATGATTGGGCCAAGGCGTTTCCCGGTTCGCACTACAGCTGTTGTGCCTGTTATCACAAAGCTAGTCCCAGTGACAATTCCCAATCTCAATATTAACCAATCACAAAAAAAACCTTCTGGTGATAACTATGGGAAGACCTATTCATCATCATCTAATATTCAAAAGCTCAAAGGTGACAAGCCTGGGTTGTCTCTTTCTAATGATAAAAATCCATACGTCGTGGGAACACGGCCGCAGAATCAAGCTCGTGGCCGTATGTCCTACACAAATACTGTACCATCCGCGCAAGGTTCTAGTACGCAGCCCCGATTTGGACGTGGCTCTTTCCACCGCGGATCAGATATAGACGGAGAGGGAAGCACAAGCCGATCAGTTTATACCACTCCAAATCTTTACCTGAGCGACCCTGATGCTTTAGGGCTTGGACCCGATGGTTATGAGGGCCCTGATGGTTTTTTGAGAGACAATAACGCTGATAGAGCTGAAAGAGCTGGCTTTGAGCCAGATGGCAAGTTTATTCCTAATCTCATGTGTTTGATTATAGATCTCCGATGACTAATATTATGTATTGAGTATAGCGTTCTTCAGTTTACCATTGAGACGCCACCCTGAGTTTGATGAAAGATTCTTTGGCCCACGAAATACAAACCTTCGTCATATTGCCGTGAAAACAAATACTCATTTGTCGATGCCAGGTGAAGTCGATTTTCCTGTGAGTTCTTCCTCGTTACTAAATCTAAATTGCCTCAAACTAAAGTTCAGGTCTAGGACATACAAATATGGGGAGAAGCAGATGATATCACTCTTGCGAAACGGGATCTCCAAGCTTTGATGGATCATATCATCTTTGATATTGCAGAGAATTCGATTCGTGTTGGTGGTACTTGGGCAAAAATCAATGCTGCTCCTAGTGACCGCAAACAAGCACGCATTGAGAAAATCGCTCGGGATTCAGCCATGCGTAAGAGATATCGCCAAGCACCTGAAGAAGGTGCATCATTTGGCGCTATCGGTGTATTTCTCTGGCCATCCCAAGAAATCAATCCACAAACCTCCCTCGGTATGGGTTTTGAAGCCCTTGATATTATTAGATTCGAGTGCGAGGTCTACATTATCTTCTCTCGCAAGAGAAGCATGTTCCGTGTTCTGGGGGATAATGAAAAAAATGTCGAGATGGCTATCAACAGAATCTTTGGTGCCTTCTGTGAAATAGCAGCAAAGAACCGGAGACCGAATAAGAAGTTTTTAATTCATCCTCCATCTGCGGAACTCCCTGGTACTACCGTTCGTATTGTAAAGAAGCATAACCTTGAAGGCCGCCAAGTCACAATCAAGCGCCTCCCACAGAATGTTGGTGTTCAGGTTTTCCTTACCGGATTGCCTCCTACGCAAGAATATTTGAAGGAATGGCAATCAAAGAGAAATATTATCGAGAGAGCAAATTATAAATATTTAAAAGATGTGTTCCAGCAAGGGTTAAATGATGTCTATTACTTTAGGGGATACTCTGCCCTGAAAATCCATTTCGGGACACTAATGCTTTTTGGGTACAAGAAGCCAACCGGAGGTGTATTTGCATTAGACGACTTCTGCCAGATGATGGGAGATTCTCAGACAGTGGGTGAGATTGTTAGATTGTAAGTCATCCCTACGTGGTATCTGGTCAAGGGTAAGTGCTGACAAGCTTTACAGTGTTGGGGAAGAATATGTCGCTAGAGCAATTATTGATGAATGTGACTCTAGTTCGGAGCTCTTCAGTCCGGCAAATAGCAAAAAATATAACCTCGATTCAGATGCCTATGGGAGTGATTATTCTAGTGGTATTAGTTGCCAAGACCCGCCAGCCACTCTCAATGGCAGGGCCGAACCAACTATTTTCGCGACATTTCAGATCAGAATGTACGATGATAAAGGCCAAACCAATGACATCCGCCTCGAAGTTAAGTTTGAGCTAATTCCAGGAGATCATCCAAGTGACATGTCCAATGAAGTCGGGGAATTGTGGAAGGTAGGCACAAGAAGATGGCTTCATGTGCGTAGCACAAATGGCAATGAAAGGGCTAGAAACACTTTTTCTCGCCATAGAGGACCTATTGATATTAAAGTATTTGATCTAGAAAAGGATATCTCCTGGCAAATTGAGCTTAGCGCCTACCAATTCTACAAAGATACCGACATTTACCCCATCTTCGCGGAGTTTGTTCGAAAGCTCCGGATTGAAGAAATTCCAGATGAATCAGACCCAATTGGGATTCCAGGAGAAGGCGAGGCCGACGCGAGAAGAACTGTGAAGAGGATCAACTATGTCAACTTGCCTGGAATGACAGTTGAAACTGTAATCATGAAGACCAAGTATCAGTACTGGATAAATGGATCGCCATACTTGTTCGAAGTTACCAGATATGAGCATTTTGACACAGAGCATGTTAATCACCTTTACCCTGATGGCATTGCGATCTCTTGGAAAGGTGTCAAAACTCACCACGATACTCGTTGGGGTGCCTGCCTTACCAATGCAGATGTACAGGATACCCTCTCAAAGCAACAAGGGCTAGGGATTGGCTGTACTGGGGGGTGGGATCCTGATGTTGATACGGTTTTTAGAAGCTCTGGTGTAGGGGGGTTTGGGCATCCTGAGTGGACCAGGGATAATAGTGTTCAGGCGCATGGAAGACCTGATCCTTGGGAGGGGGATGGATTTAGAGAAATGTATCACAGGATCAGAGAATGCGCGAGGTTCATCGCTAGAATTAGGGATGGAATTTTGGCAGAAAATATGGGGGGAGTTGCGTTGGAAACGGGGACTCGGTATACTGCGCCTGATGAGTACTCACGGTTTTATTAAAGTCCACACCCCTATAAAGATTTCGGGAAGTAATGTTCTTGGTACTGTTTGAAATTTCTTTAATGGAGGGCTTAGGTATAGACAAGAGTAATCAAGGGGACTCAGAAATGGGCTAGTAGGTACTAATTGCAAGTCTATGTTGTGCCCTAAAATTTGGAGAGCAGATATCGATACTTTTTAGACACCAAATGTGCGGCTCAAGGTTTACCAAAACATTCTCTAGCACCTCTTTAAAGGCCTTGAGATATTTTGGGGAGAGTCACCATCCAGCCTGATCTTTGGTATTAGTGAATTGTTACAAGCGCCGTAAATGGTTAGAGCAGCTTAAACTTGGCATGCTTTACTAATAGAAGAAACTGCCAAGATTCCATACTACTGGTCGTGAACAATACCTAACCATCTTGCCATATGTTTACAGTTAGATACTACATGTCGGTATAATGAAGTGGATCTTGGGCGGTCAAGGAATTATACCGCTATAAATAAGTGGTAAATGTAGCAATTAGATAGGTAGTCATAAATATCATCCCCCAGCTACCAGGGATGGTTTTGAAGGGAGCCATGGGATGGCTGCTTCTTCTTTTTCTTCTCTCTTATTAATTACATGAATGGATGGCTGCTTCTAGATCGAGAGATATTATATTTGTACAACCAATGGTCTTGGGAGCAAGAGCTCCTAGTCTAGTAACGCAATGGGGAGATCTAGGTTTATCTTGAACCTGGGTTAACATGCATGAACCTAGGGTTTATGGCCCAGATTAGTCGGTGGTCGATGATGTTGGGTGGATATAATTGCTATGCATATCCTAGTTTCTACTGGATTATTCGGTTTCTAATCTTAGTATTGGGTTTCCAGGTGAATTTATTTTTTCGAGTTGTGGGTACGTGCTCATCCATGGTGATAAGGAGGTACATACCTACTTTTTTTCTCTGACGTGCAATAGGCATACAAATGGGTTTTATGCGCTGGGGAATCTAGGATAAAGCACGTTGAACTTGAGTTTTGTGAGCTTATCAAATGCGGCCTCGAGCGAGTAATTTATTAAATATGATGATCTTGACCTACTCCGACTATTGACGTCGTAAGAGCATGGAGCATGCCAAGGAACGCGGCTCTGTCTGCGGCTCACGTTCCTCGGGAAAGCTTCATGGGACGGCATCCACCCATTCTCCATTCAACGAAACTCACTACCTAATTCAGGATTTCATTTATAATGCTTACTATATGAATACTCTCCAATTATAGTCTCCGATTGAACGAGGGCCTACGTCCTCCTCTCCAATGGCTTTCTATCACACCTAGTTCCACCAGCAGATAAGAGACGGATAAGTGAATTCAAGAAATTTCTAGCAGGGATCTTGGAGGGAGGATAAAATGAGGTACGCGCGTCCTTTGCGCCGAAAAAAAAAGGTTGGAGTATTGTCCTACCCATCGGCCAGGGTAAAAGAGCTCACATAACTAACTGCTGGGGGTAGTATAGCAACTGTATAAGAACTATCCTTATCCAAGAGTCGGAGTCTCGCTCCTACTAGAAACAAGGGATGTACTGAGCTTTTATTCAGGATGTTGATACTAGCTATCTTTCCACTGCTTGCAACAGTAGTATCTGCATCCAACAACCAAATTCCACTTGGGGGAGAACTGGATGCCAATACTGGGGCTACTGAATCTGAAATCGATGTTTCACCCTTCGTCTTTACCTCTCTCCAGGGACTATTGCGACAATGGCAGAATGTATTTGCGCCAACAGGGCATACAATAATCCCCGGCATCGTACCGGCGCACACCATGTTGTATCACGCTCGGCGAGACATGGAGACGCCTCCAAGCCCCGAGTGGTTTGCTTTTGATGTGTAAGTCTATCCACCTAATCGCTTAAGTAATTGTAACTAAAGGAATTTAAGTGAAATGTCATATGGTATAATCGCGCCGTTCGGGGTCTGCATCATGAATACCTATGCCGCGACACGCCCTCTCAATGTTCTCTATTTCGATGGCATGTCAGCCGCGCTGGGAAGAAATGGCACACTAGACTCACAGAACGTATTTTTGTATGAGCAGGTCGTGGATGATGACTGGGGTCATAGACCAGGTGGGGGTGATAAAGAACCTCACCCAGGCTCAAGGGGTCCTGGGGGTCCGTTGTATGGTGAGTACAAACGAGCGAAAGAGCTCTGCGACTGGGCAAATGGGCTTGGGGAGGGTGTGGTGGAGGGGTTTGTTAGGATGAATTCTGGGTTGTAAGTTTCCGAACAATCTCGTCATATCCTGACTTGTTCTATGGTTCCAAGCTTATGTTTGTTCCTCTGAAGTGAATTGCTCTGGTGCGACTTCAACTCTTCCGCGATAGAGCTGGTATCAAGGCTCAATGTCACCATTCCAGCTCTAGAAGACACAACTTCCATTTTCGAATTCGAAGAAAGTGAGGTACTTGATCAATCCTACCTCGAAGATCACTATGATAATTGCCCACCACTAAAAGGGCATCACTCACTGGGGGAAGATAATCAACATCACTGCCCATCTCCCAGACATGAAGGAGATCACTATTATAATAGTTCCCCGCCTGAGCATGAAAGGGGCTGTCGGAATCCTCTGAAGGGAGATCATTCTCTGCTAAGAGACAGACATAGACCATCGAATAAAGAAAATTCACATCTAGATTGCCATCATTGTCCGCAAGAAGGAGATCATACGCCAACCAAGGATGGAAAAAAGCCTTGTTGTCATTATAGGCCTCTAAAGGGAGAGCACCCACCACCGACAGATGGAGACAGACCGTCGAATGGGGATCACCCTCCCCCAGACTGCCACCATGGCCACAATCCTTCTAGATGTGGTCGCCCACCGCCAGGGGAGCACTGCTCACCACCTAAAGATGACCATAGGCCACCAATGGGAGATCACCCACATCAGCCGCCCCCTGGTTGCCATCACCCACATCACCCACCTCATCGAAAACATTGGGGGTCCGCGGTTGTGGAGTTCTTGCGGCGGTTGTTCTCACATCATTGGCATCGGGGCTGCCATCATGGTCACTCAGGCCACCCACCAAAACACGGTCATGGGGGGCATCCACCTTATAAAGGGAAAAAACCACCTCATAAGGGACACCCCTCACCCCCCAAACATTGCCCACGTCCACCGAAACATGGCTGCCCTCCAAAAGATGGGGATCACCTACCACCATACGGAGAGCCACCAAATGGAAGCTATCCCCACTTTCCCCACGGCCCCCGCTCTCCCTTCTCTATTGAATCTCGCTGGGAATGGGTCCGCAGTGCAACATGGCACTATAATCTTGCTCCCGAAAACCGTGTCATACTCGATTACTGTCGTATGACGTCCTACTATAATGTTTCTATCCCTGGGCGCACACCCGCTGGCACCCCTAACGCAAAGCGGCTACACCGGCTGAAGACCATCACACCTGAGCAGGCGCGCCTAGTTAAGAACGAGGTTGAACGTAACCTTCTCAGCTACCAAGAGGAGAACTCCTACTGCTCTGGAATTGACTGGCGCGAGGCTGCAGATGGAATCACAAGGCGTTATTTTGCGCGGGTCATTGAGTTGCGAGGTCTACTATCTAAGGCAGAACACCATTTCAGGTATAGGAATGGCGGTACAGAGCTTGTAAAAGTGACAAAGCGGATTCGTGGGTTAAGTCATTCAATGGTCATGCCTTTCTTCCAAATGAGTGATCAAAGTATAGAAGCAGCGCAGAAGAGGTGTGTGAAGGACTACACAGGCCGTATTGATTTTAGACGCATAGGTAGCTCGGAGAGAATGCTAGTCAGTGCCGTAGAAGGTGTCATGGAGAATGTATGTAAGGTTATCTTTAGCGTTTACGAGAACTTTACGACCCCTATAAATGAGAAGGCTGCGAAGGAGTGGAGTGAAAAAGTGGAAGCACTGGTAGGATGGGTTGATTGGGCAGGATGGCATCGGTGTAATGATGCATGTGGATGGGATGAGGTGTGTGCGATACCCTTATGGCCGATTTTAGGGACACCATGGAATCAGGGAGCAGATGATGAGTTGCTCTTGAATCCAAGGTGTATTGGAATTGAATTTATGGAAGGTGGGAAGGGTGGGTGGGGACCAGGGAGGCCACCGAGTTAGGTATTTAGGCTACACTCTTTAGAGGCTTCTTTATATATTTTTTAGCTATGGAATAGTATTTCTCGAGATAGTCTCTTAGTACTTTCTATTCCTAGTTATATACAGCCGTGTATGAAAGTCCTGGTACCCCAGAATACTTCGGGCATCACAACCCGGCTTTTCAAGATACAATTATGTGGTTACAGTACCAAAAAGAGGGGTGGGATCATTACAGTGCTCCCGCCAATACGCTAGCAATATGGGTGAAATACGGTATTGGTATAGTAATATACTTGAATTACTGATTTAATTCGGTATTTGCGACTAAATTCTGTAGTGCTATGGCAGTAAATTCACCCCGTTTTTTTATACTGTAGTTTATAACAAAGGCTCAAAGGCCCTCTACCATATCATAGTATGGTAACGTTTTTGTAGTGTTTGTCATGGGGGCTCGGTCCCCCAAACGAACCGAGGAACCGCGCCAAGAAACTACCTTAAGCCACCTCACGGGGCGAGGCAGTTCCGGATTTTAGGCAACGGCAGAGAGAGAGGACCATGCATATCTGGGCCCCAATTGAAGCGAAATCGATATACAGAGCCTCTGAGGACTGCAATTGAGTTTTAAATCACTGTAAGAGGCGTATGGGAGGCGTATGAATGGCAGTATATGCATAGTGGCGTAGAAATAGGACCCCCCAACGAGGAACCGCCCCGTTCAGGACGGATCCATGATTTTAGGAATTGTCACAAGACGAACACTATATTTTTGGTTTGTTTTGGTAAAGTAGTATGTGTAGCTGTGGTATAAGTACACGTTTCTATACAACCAAAGATGATTTTCTTTACAGCCAGAAAAATAATCCCAGAAGAAAAATACAGTATGGAGATGACTCCATAATCTTTTAAGAAGTTACTACATATATATAGGAGGATCTTTTCAAAAGCATATTAAATGGTCGCAAACATAAAGCACTTAAAGTACCTAAAGTGGGCATATTAAAGGCATAAATTATATATCTTTGGGTAGAGGAATTGACCAAACCTAACCTACACATATATACATTGTTCAATCGGGGATACAAATTTCTAAATACCCTGAGCCCACTTCTATGTCCGAGTGATCGGTCATGATCATTGTAAGACATCCTTTAATCCTTTAATTTGTTTATTTTATGCTTCCATACTTTATGGTACTACAGACAGCTCTGTCTATAAGAATACGGTTGAAAGTGAGAGTTACAAATAATATAGCGAGAATATTAATATTCCTATAAGAATAGGTGTTTTAGCCGGATCTGGAAGAAATTATTCCAGATATAGTCTAGTGGAGCATTTTGAGGGGCTGCCTAGTGCTAAGAATGTTCTTATAAATAATATTCTTGTAGACAGAGTCGTGTGTATATATACTATTCTACCTAAAAAGAAAAATTTAGATATGAAGAGATTATCCACCATGTGCTTAAAATCCCTAGACCAGAAATTTACACACCTTACAGCGTAATCAGCCTTTTTCATAAACTACCGCATGTTCATATCAAGCGTGTTCTCATGAAGAAAATTCAACATATTGTACCCGATACTTTTTCACCTCTCGGGCTAGCTTATAGGGCCATGCGGGGGCGCCTTTCGCTATCACCACACGTGCGTGAACGACCGAATGAATTAATTATTAAATACATGGAGCACTTGGGCTATGTGATTCCAATCCAAAAGCAAAAGGAAAAGAAAAACAAATAAAGATACCAATAAACAAAAACAGATCGTAACTCGACTTTCCTTTCCCTTTTATCTCTTTTCATGCTTCGCTCTCTTCCACATCTTCCCATAAGCCTCCCCATACCCACTCATCCTCTGTCCTTCCCCTTTCCTCACCACACGTGCACCTTATATTATGGGTTTAACTAAAGTCATAACCAAGCTCTGATCTTTACAAATTGAGCTTCTCTATCTATAGGCCCTACTCTAAAGACCTCGCCTCTTTCTTGATTACCAATGAAGATCACTTAATTGTTTATTGAATTATATTAATGATATCTGTTGTGGTTCAATTCCCTAGACAGAAAATAGGGGAGTTTCAAGTGGTTAGGGCGTTGTTGGCTTCATGGGGTAGTTTCATAATTATATAAGCTTTGTTATTTATTTTGCTAAATAAATTCTCTCCCATGTTCTTCATTTGTACGTGGATATAGGCTTGGGCTGCTTATCCCTCTAAAGTAGATCCCTCCCTCCTAGGATTTCTCGTACATCACTCCAACACACCGAAAGGGGAAAAGATAATGAGAATGGGATAATAATACCGGGAAAAAAAAGTACAACGGAAAGCAGGGTGCACAAAAAAAAGGGGGTAAGTCATAATAAATCAAATAAAAGTAGCAAAATGACACCTCGACCTGTTTCATAAATTCTTTTAAGACGCAATAGCCACCTTTCATAAGTCACAAAAAATATATTGGAATGAAAGAAAGAAAACACTAAAAAGTGAAATAATTTATCAAGTCAACGCCGTATCAAACGGTCCTCTTAAACTCACTTATTGAAGGAGAATACAAATCATCCTAAGCTAGCTGGACTCGTGCGAGCGAAAAACCATGCGTTTGCATTTGTAGGTTTGTGGCCATGGGGGTAATTCCGCTGCCTAGAAATCTAACCTGAGCCTTGGGAATATTCTCACCATGGACCCCTCTTCTATGCTGGATAAGATTATCGCTTCGCTTAAACCCATTTCTCCCAACACGTGTACACCCTAGGTTTGGACATTCGAATCTCTTGCCTGCTTGGAGATGTACCGAAGTAAAGTGGCGATTAAATTCGCACCTTGTCCTGAATGTGGACTTGCAAGGGTAGCCACCGAGGCAGGTAATTGTGAGTCTTCTAGACTTGCGATGGCATTGGTGGGCACCACTACGAAACAGGGCTCGTTAGCTCGATTCGACGTAGGAAACGATAATCTAGAGGGGTATTGGGTATATGCACAGGAAGTTTCCAATACAGTTATCCCCACACTTATATTTGAAACTTTGGGGAAACATTTGACCACCTCTTATAGTTGTATACACAATGCTTTGGTTCTCTTGATAAGAGGTATGTGGGATTGATTCTACCATGGGTCCGTTATAAACCGTAATAGGGGCGTTGTGGGCTGGGCTCCCGCAGCAGTTGACAGGATGAATATTTTGGGCTTCGTAGGAAGACATCGGCGAAGTGATACTCTGGAAAAAGTCTATGTATCCCTCTTCTTGTGCTGCTGACATGAAAGAGTTTTGTAGGTAGAGAGAGTGTGGATCGGGTGATAGATGATAGACACTATCCTCAGCTCGGCACTGATTTGAACTTGACCCCATGAGACACCGTGAAGGAAAGTTCATCTCCTAAGAATCGATCTACAACTACGTCTTCTTAGTGTCAGTGGCAACTTTAATAATATATGATGAATGTGTGCTTGAGATTGTTTTAAAATTCTGGGGCCCTCAAAGAGGGTTTTCTATATATCGTACTTTATTGAGGCTTAGAGAGCCTCATGACCCAGAATATTCCCTAGAAAAGGTGCTGCGTCTCCTCACACTAAATTAGCCATACTAGGCCTCTAGATCGGAACAAAAACATAGGACCGACTATCACAAACAAGTAGCCTCGATCCTACGAATATTCTAAAGTATTTGACTGGTAATTTATGGATGGCATTCTAGACCTCCAGCCTGAGTGCTTTGGGGCTAGAAAAGAAAAGAGAAACGAAGGAAAAAGAAACTCACATATTAAACGTGTACTAAGATAACTGGTGTATACTTTAGCTATGTCGACAGGGGGGGGAGTAGCTTGCGTTTTTAGTGATAGGATAAATTGTGATTGTGATAACATTTATATCGAAATTCATACTATATACCGGTAGGAAAGATTTTTCCCCCAATAAAAATATGGTTTATAGGCTCTCAGACCGTTTCAATAGATAGCTCAGGCATGAGGAATCGCCGCCTTGAGATTTTAGCTATAGCATATTTTTTCCATAGGAGGTCGCTTGAGACCCAGAATTTATACAAATCTAGTGCGAATAACCATGTAGAAGACCTGGGAAAACTGGGATCGTGTATCTTTGTATTCCAACCTTAATTACTCTGTAGTGGGAGTGTGTTGTATCTGGTAAGCCAACTTTTGATAATTGACCAACGGTGGTTGAGGGTAGCAAAGTTTTGCTGCCAAAACTATAAATTATAGATGTCTGAGGTAAATATATAGATATCGGAAACTAATCGGGGGTATCTGAGCCGGGAATATGTCTATATTCCGATGCCTATGAACCGGCCCGGGAAAATTTGTCAATGATAGGCTAGCTAGGCACCAGTTCTAGGAAAGAGAGGGCAAATTGGGATCTCAATTTGTGGGAGTACAGGCCACCCTAGAAACAAATACTTGACAAAGTAACCTTATAGAAATAAATGTATCCCCTCATGACCAAAAAAACATGACCAAATAAAACGAAAGTGCATACGGAGCCCTCTGACCAAGTATGGAATTGTAAGATTCCACATAACCCAACGCTGGCCTAGTCCCCAGTAATAAACATAAGGGTTAGCAGAATGAATTCGGCTAAAGAGTAGATTAGGAAGAAAATAAAGAGAATAGGACGACACTAACGACGGAGATAACTGCCCAGGGCTGGTCATCAGAGGATCAAGCCTTTATACCTAAATTCGAGATATCTAAGATTTCGCGCGCAGCCGATTAAAGAAGCTTGAGCCTGATAGTGCCCCTATAATCTAGAGCTAGCTCTGTGAATTTAAATTTCTGTTACCTCTAAGGTGTACATGTCTGGTTTCCTATTTTAATTTCCACACTCTATTGTGATATCTTAACATAGATATATTTAGTTGAAGAGATCGGGAATGAGGTGTAAAATCGGATTTTTCACAGCTTTCACTACTACTTTGGCCACTAGGATTTGAGATCACAAGTATTGTTCTACAAGGCGTGAACCACATGCAGCGAGAGGCAGTGCCTGCCTTGAAACCAACATTAGACCTGAGCCTGAGCCTGAGCATAGATGTTGTCTAGCCATAGCCGTGTGGTGTTTGTGGTGTTTGTGTCATATTTTATGTTGGTCTGAAAACGCCTCCTGCACTTAACACCATATTAGGCCTCTTTTGATTACGAGAAATGGCGTTGAAACAAATCCTGTCACTCGTCCAAAGTCCCTTGTTGGAACTTGAAATCACAGTCTAATTCAAAACTAAACGTAGAAAAAGCATCCTCGTGTTCTTTAAGAAAACTACACATTACTATAGTATCCTCTAAATGGTCTTTCTATCAGATAACGGCTCACATTTGCACAAAAGTGTGTTTCTGAGCGAAAATTTTCATGTTACACTACCTGGGTTTTTTGTTCCAGGCGTACGTTCTCAAGACAGTGGTCGTGAGCTATATATGCGCCAATACAGTACCCTTACCTGTTTCATTCATTGGATTTATTAGAAGGCTTCGCTTCGAGGTAATATAGTTCAAAGACATATGATATCACTCGATTTATCCACCCTAAGGCAACCTAACCCACTATAGTCTAGATTTGTGGTCTACCCTAATTTATCTTTATACAAAGGTAGCCCTTGTATGGTTCTCTTTAATTATGGAGTGCTTTTTGACTTCCCACATGAATATCCTTTCCCCCATACTATAAGCTTCTTTCAGCCTATTTTTCCACGGAGACGAACCACTTAGCTAGGCGTATGTAACCCATATGTACCTTTCAAATTTATATGGATATGTGCGCGTCAACGTAAATAGTAGGGAATTAAATGTCCCTATCTCATTAAGGGTAAATTCAGAAACCGCTCATATCACATGAGGTAATCCTGAGTATATGTATCAAAGAACCATCGCTATCCGATCGGTATTTTAACATATTACTGTGTGTATAGTCGCCGCTACTACTTTCGTAGATGTTTGAGGTAAATAAATCTACACAGTGAAAGGATCAGAAGATGAGGACTCTGGGGGCTTCAAAGGGATCAATTATTTATAGCTTCTTGTGTGAGCAACTCGGTTTTTCTTCTCCCTTTTTTTATTTTTTCTCTTTTTTCGGGGGGGAGGGGGTCATAAGTCACAGAATACACCCGCCAATCTAGTAGTACTAAAATTACAGATTTTAGTTAAGTTGGCAGTGTCATTTTATTGCCCCATCTATAGACAGTCCCATTATATCAAATAATCTATAAAGGAGACCATCCCTTTAAACCGCTAAGATACGGTATTGGTGCTGTCGGGGTGCGATATTGGATTACTGCTCCTCTAGGCTTACCGAACTGACTTACAATAAAGAACCAGGTGAGTAGCCCGTAAATATCCTATGTTAAGAAAATCTCTGTCGATTAATATATGCAAACATTCAGCAGCTAACTCTTTACAAATCTCTCCGCCCGTCAAACTTTCGGTAACTAAAGACCGATATATATATGGAACCTCAAAAACGAGTTTAAGTTAGGAGCTAGTGCAGGGACTAGGAATATCGATAGCTATGCTCTTGCCACCAAACTAATTTAAGATCATCATAACTAAATACCTAGATTCACAAGGCCGAAGCGTTCTCTAGCTAGTCGATAATCGTGTATAGGATTAGTCCTAGGATTTTCTACGGGCAAAATATGCTTTAAGAGGTCAGTCCCACCCCCGGGTATGTAGTTTACTACTCCATTCTCTAATTAGCTAAGATCTCCCAGTAATTCCTACATGTCACAGCTTCTCTTATGTTCTTCTACTCACCAGCCTATGTTTCAAAGAACATAGGTGTATTGAGATCCTACAATTCATGATTTCTTTTCTTGGTCGATAATCACGTGTAAAGTCGCCCCTTGGTGTGGTTAGATTAGGACGTGCACGGAGGCCTACGGAGGCCTATAACGGACAATCCGCCACACAACAAAAAATGCGAAAATTGAAAATTGAAAATATGAAATTAGCAAACTTAGTGGAGTGGTAAAGTAAGAGATAGGTTTACTCAGATAGCTATAGCCTCTTTGCTGGGAAGTAACTACATGTACATGTAGAGGTGAGTACATAAGGCCCAGCTAGGCTTAATTGGGATGCTACACAGTATTACATATGTACAAAAAAAAGCGAAAATTTAAAATAAAAATAGAAAAATAGAAAAATATCATATAAATCTATAAGCCTCTCTCAGTTTCTATGTAGTCCTATATATAGTGTTTCTTGTACATCACTGATCATGAGGGGTCAATATCTACATGTAGTATATTTAAGTACCTCTTTAAGCTTACCTAGTTTTTTTTACAGGAATATAGGTTTTCTATGGGGTCCTGATTTAAAAGTGAGCAATCCCTATAGAATAATTAGTTCTGTAGGTATGTAGGTTCCTATAGATATTTTTCACATTTCTCGTTGCATGGTGGATTGTCCGCTATAGGCCTCCGTAGACGTGGCAAGCTCTCTATCTAGGGGGTCGAGGATAATGTTAAAAAGAATCTAAATAATTTCTCCTAGATATTTGGTAAATATTTCTCACTATCAGCAGACTTTAAAAATTTCCCTCGAGTTTCCTTTTTGCTTTCTACCAGCCTTTAGCGAGATTAACTCTAAGTTTAATCGCACAACTAGAAGCGATATTATAAGCCCCTAGCCAATTGAAGGATATTTTCTATAGGTTCGAGAAGATTATGGGTGTTATTATTTTTTATTAAATATTATACTAACAAATGAATAAGCTTCGGATACCAAAATGAACCACCTAGTTTCCTACACGCTACCGAGTGATAATATATGACTACAAAACGGACAAGATCATGAAAGGTCACTCGACTGTTCTCCAGCCACACCTGAAATTTAAGCCTTCAAGTTCACTCTAAACCTTTCCTTGATCTTATGTTTATCGCTATCGCTACCTACCAACCGAATACTATCACAGATCAAGAGATTGTAAGAAGGAGGACCTCAGAGAAATTAACAAAGAGGGTAAAAATACCTTATATGCGCCCTTTTCTCATTTAAGCACACCCGCCAATGAATTCCAACCTTCCAAATTCACCTATCCTCGACAAGATCAAAATTTCTACCCAAATACTTCACCTAAATCTACCTACCTTCATTCGCCCACCCACTTATCATCTATATCACCATCAAGTATCAAAAACGCCTCCTCCTCAAATCCAACATCAACTATCTCACCCCCATAGAGCTGTTCCTGCTCTGTAGCGTCGGCCGCAATATCAGTATTCAGAAAATTCGTTGGCCCCAGCTTCTCGAACATCTTAAGGGGCGCGAGGAAGTTCTCCTCCAGCGGTACACCAAAGGAGCTTAGCAAAGGAGCTCCAAACAAAGATTTTGTGTTCCAGTTTACAAGATCCTCACCAACACTGCCTTCGACGTAAATATAGGCATTAGGACGTGTGTTTATGATTCTACCCAAGCCAGATCGAAGGAGTGCGGGCTTGATACCCTCGCAACCGCAAGCACAGACAATATTAAGGAGTGATAACTGAGGCCAGTAGGATGAGGTTGAGAAGAGTTTATGGCAAACTCGTAACTCGGAGTTACCGCGGAGGACAAATTTCGTCAGCTTTGGCGCCAGTTTTACTACGATATCACAAAAGTGATTCCTTTGGGGGTTTAGCCTCTCGGGGCTCCCACGGCGACGAGATGATGAAGACGGGTAAGATGCAGTAAGAGTAAGTTCAGTGAGCTGTGACCCAAGCTCAGAGTATGCCCAGAGGGAACCATATATGAATGAAGGGGAGGTTGTCATATTGAGGGCCTTTAGTGCTGGGAGAGCTTTGGCAAAGTAAACACCTACGCCTGGCTCATCGGTGAGACGGTACGGGAAGCGGGCATCGATAGTGAAATTGTGAACTGTGGTAAGTGTCTCTTCTGGCCAGGTTTTTTGAGTGGAGGCAGAGGCGATAAGGGTAGACATAGTGTGTGTTTGAAGAGAGCGGTCGCGTTGGATGTCGTAGGGGTTATAAACATGGCATGATGGCATGAGGATTGTAGCAAGGGAAGTAAAACCACCGTGGAGTATATGACTAAATTGCTCCAGGAGTGATTCGAGACCTAGACCTTCAAGCTGAATTATTTGGAGCGATGACTTTGAGCCAGCAGCCAAGTTGCCTAGCAGCCCGTCTTCGAAGCCGGTCCGGACACCTTTATTCCAATTTAAGTCCTTCTCAAGAGACAGTTCACGCAGCCCAGAGCAGACTGAAAGAATCCCGCTAAGAAGATGGAGATTTTCATGGTCAATTGCCCGCAAGTGGGGCGCGTGGACCTTGAGTTGACGGATACAAGCAGCGATATGGGGATAATCAGTCAACAAGTGACCCAGCTTCCCAACCTCACTGTTAACCGTGACTTTGCTGTAAATAACAGTGATGGCCAAAGCACGCAGCAGTCTGCAGCTATGAGCAAATCCCTTTAAGACACTCAGTGATTCGGGGCACTGAGCAGTCGAAGGGGCACTTGCAGCGACATGACCGATAATGTCCAGCAAGAGCTCACGGGGGAGCAGAAGAAGAGGCATTGGGGGATTAACAAAGATGATCCTCAGCTACTCTGGTTGGATAGAAGACTGTTGATTGCTGATGCCGAATAGTAGTTTGTGGTTATCGTTGGTTGTTGGAGAGTCTTCGTTGTCGTTGGTGGTCGTTGTTAATCCAAGCCACCAGACTGTGGGGGTCCCACACAGGTCACGCCCTTTCTTTGCGTGGCAGTGTTTGTTTGGCTTCTCCCGTCACAATGACACGTGACATCTCTCTGTCAGTCACACACTCTTTATATATATGGCTATTTCATAATAAGGTCACAGGTAAGACTTCGACGCTTACCGGAGAGGAAATGATTGGAATCCAGAATAAGATGTGCTGCACAACACGGAGCAAAAAGCAAACTATTTAGGCACACCAGAAAAAGAAAGGAACGCAGGGACGGAAACGAGACAGTTGTCTGTTAAAAAGATTAATCCAAAATAGTAGAATCATGCTGGTGTCGAGTGCTTTACCGTGTATGTCTAACTTCATACCAACGCAACGCAGCGGCCGTTTTCCGAAACCGCAGGACAACGCCAAGAACGAGTGCTTCCTTATGATGGAGTCCTCACACTCCAACAGGTCAAAAACTTACGACAGGGGCATCTGGCAAGGGAAAAGATACGTCACGACAAATATATTTAGTTTAAGGTAAGGACACCATAACCACGATATTTTAAAGACTAGTACTATGCCCCTCTCCCCCACAATGCATAGAGATCTTCTAGCTAGGTATTTTTTACGTACATGAGTTTAGGTACCCCCTCTAGGGGGCCCAAAACTTCAAAAACTAAGCTAGAATTAAAAATAGCTCCTGGTCTAATCTATGGTGGGTGGGGCTATCTCATCTCACCAGTCTCTTGTTTGGCTAGTGAATTCATATCGTGGGTTATAACAATAATCGCCCTCTTAGCGGATACTCTTACCATACCAGTCTCACATTACTACTACTCGCGCTCTACATGTAGTTCTAAGTTCTAACCCCCCGTTAACCGCTTCATCCGCTCTGATAAAGTGCGAGTGCGAGTACAATAACCTCTGGTCTACATGTACTATGATTAACCTACTCACCCCGCTTCATCTACATCTACAAACTAGTAATACCGAGTGATATTCTATGAAAAGTCACGTGGATGCCGTATCGACCAGGGGCTATATCCTGAATTAAGACCGTACAAGTTTTATTAGGGCAGTTAGTAATATAGTGCCAGTCACTCTTACACTAAAGCTAGAGGTGCTAAGAGCTAGGGAGTTCTAGAGTAAAGGGAGGTTAATTGAGATCAGGTTGCTACTTCCCTCTACACCCGTACAACAAAAGAGATACCTGCTCATCTATTTATATGCCTTCCATCGCAAAAGGAGTAATCATAATCTAATGATTTTCTTCACATCACAATGCTGTTTTATTTGAGTTTAATATTCATAGACGATCACTCGGCACGTTATTAGGTTTACTTGTTCCCCCTCAATTATCCATCCCATACTCACGCCCTTACCTACATAACTACAAAGAACCCTTAGCTAGAGTTAATTAGTATAATGGCTTTCTGGTAAGGTCTTGATTATGAGTGATACCAGATGCTCCATCTACTTTGCTAACCCAGGATCCACTGAACGCCACCATTATGAGATAGATCACAGTGAGGATGAGCCAAGTTGTCTAAGAACTAGACACAACTACCCAAAACGGAAGATTCACACAACGAAAAGGAAAAGTGAATCAAAAACAGAATGACGAAAAGGCTACTAATCTCGATAATGATACACCCGCAAAGAGAATAAATGAAAAAAAATCTTTATCCCGAAAGATGCATGGAAACTTAAAAAAAACACACATTGCACAAAGCGTCAGGGCAAAATGAAATGAAAAGAATATCAAAAAAATACGCCTCGCACCCACCCACGAAATGAAAAAGTCAAAACAGAAAAATAAAATAAACCCCTAATTCCCAACCGTTCGCCTACCTCTCGTCTTTTTGCCCTGTACTACTTGTTCTCCAACACCTTCATCCTCCTCTTCCTTCCCCTTTTCTAAAACATCCTCTAATCCCCACGCTTCGGGATCATACCAGTCCTCACCATCACTCAACGCATATCCGACCTCCTCGTCCATCTTTTGACCAGGCTCGGTAGTCATATATTCCCTTGTACCTTCCATTGCTCTACACCAGCCCCATACATACTTCCTAAGTCTTTCTGCCCTCAGGAGTCCATCACGAACCTTACTGAGCCCACGCAGAAACTCGTCCTGTCGCTGCACTGCAGTTGCGAGGAGTCTCCGTGTATCTTCAGCTTCTGACGGCGGTAGGCCAAAGTTGCGGTCGACGTGGTAATTCGGTGGGAAGAAAAAGGCATCGATTTCGACCGGGTGGGTAGGGGGAGCGGGAGAGAGGGCGGGTGGGGTCGGGTGAAGACTATTGTGGGCGGAACGAGTAGTCATGCGGCGGGGCGGAGGTGGTGGGGGTGAATCTACCATAATCTCCTCCATTTTGTACTCTTGCGTTGCGTCGGGGTCTTCTTCGGGCGGGACTTCTGGTGGGGGGTTGTGGGAATCTTCAGGATGGGACGGCCATTCAGAGTGCGAGTCGAGAGTAGTAGAGGAGGTGCCATTAGGAGGGTCCATTTCTATGTCTTCATCAATATTACCTTCAGCGTTAGGCACTTTGTTGATGTCGTCTGGGAGCATGTTCTTGGTGCCTGATGGGCCAGAGATGCTTTCGCGGGCAGACATAGACTCGCTACCAGGGAGGGCACCAAGTTCACGGAGAAGCATTTGTCCACGTTCTCGGGCGAGGGCAGCGTAATCTTCATTTTCCCAGGACATCTTCTCAAGGTTGACATATGGGTCGTCGCCGAGGAATACAGTGAGGAGGTTTTTAAGTTTCATTGTGTGCTCATGCTCTTCGCAAAGCTTGTCTAGAGATTGCTGGAGAAGCTCATTGAGGGTTGTGTTTGTGTAGATGTGTGCAAGTGAGGGATGAGATGGGAGGTCTGCCGCTGATTCGAGAGGAGCAAGGATTTCTAACAGAGAATTGTTAATGTGGGAGGTAACGCAAAAGATATTCTGAGGGAAGGTACTATCAAGTTTGACATCCGCATACGGATCCACATCATCCTCACCACTCCCCTCCTCATCATCATCACTATCTTCAGAACTCTCATCATCCTTCTCTTCAACGGTTTTACGAGGCTTCTCTTTACGCCATATTATCTTTCGGCGTTTACCAAAGTACTCGATTTCCTATTTTTGCATTGTTTACCGCTGTCAGCCGATGACACCATTCATCCCGAGGTACAAGATCGGAGGGTGCCGTTTTTCTCCCTTACCTCCTTGTAAGTTCTAGGACCCTTTGCATCATTCAATGCGCCTTCGTGGACGAACCTCGCTTTGCGCTTAAGTTTCCGACCACGGTTTGAGGGATATGCTATTGAGTCGTCTGATTCTGAGCCTGTTTGGAGTTGGTAGTGTTAGAACAATTCACCACACAGTCGGAAGTGGGGGGAGTTAAATAGAGACAACGCGTACCATCTGAAGCTACTGCGAGGGCACGCTTGAGATCACTAGAGAAGGTAGATCAAAGTCAGTCAGTCAGGCGCTTTTTGTAAAGAGGGGTGGAGGGTTCTCGCAGTAACCCGCTCAACACGAACAGCTGTGGACAAGGAGGGCAAAGGGAGGAACGCACATTATTGCGTTCAAAGTCTTCCTCTTGTCCTGGGCAGCACTCATGGCGGGATAGATCGTAGGGTCGTGGTTTCTGTATGCCCAGGTATGTACAGTTATATACAGTTGCGTGTATGAATAGCTGTGCCTGCCTGTGTCTGTCTGTGTCTGTCTGTCTGTGTCTGCCCTGTCTGTCCCTGTTGTGTGTGGGAGTAGCCAAGAAACTACCAATCGTCACGTGACAGGATATGCGGCTGCGTTCTGATGTCAACGCGGGGCTTTTAACATTGGAGTCTCCAACACCCGATAAGCCATAGAACATCAGTCTCTCCTCCAGCTATACAAAACACCACGGATTGCCTGTAGATATTCAGGAATAGGAGCTGAAGCTTTCCCCCAGAGAGTGCGGCTGCTTACTGGACTGGTAGCTGTCCTCCCGACAAGTATCACCCCGCCATGGACGCATACCCCCCAGAACTCGTTACACATGAGACCCCACTGCTGCTGGTCTCTGGCTTGGGCTCCTCCGAAAGATATGCAGACCTCGACACAAGCGATGTATATAGCTATCCTCAGCTTTCACAGAACGGGTCCCGTGTGACGAGTGCTGTTGCGCCCGTTACAACTCCGGCGGGGGAAATGCTGCTGGATTACTTCATAAAGACTGACAGCTCTGGGATCTGGGCTGGTCGGACAACGGAAAAACTGAAATCCCAGACCCCAGCTTGGAGGATCAGACCTGTGGGAAGGGTGATTACAATGTTTCCTCTGATATTCACGAGTGCAAAGCTATGATATTTCTGTTTCAATTGCACTTGCATTGTCTTGTTCAAGCTGTAGGCCAATGACTAACTTGCAAACTCACAAGAACTACATCCTTCCCCCTCGGAAAGCCAATCCTCCTGCCGATGAGAACTTCACCTCCCCCCTAGAAGGACCTCCAACACGAATTCAAGCCCTCCACTCTCCAGTTTCCCCACTCTCCCCGGAATCCCCACTCTACCCAGACGGCGTCATAACCCCCCTCTGGCTACGGAAACACCAACTGCTCCTCCCTGCTGCCTTCTGCGCAGCCTACGAACTCTATACCGAATCTAACGACCTCCCTATACAAAACCAAAAAGACAATGAACTAATTGCAGCTATAAACTCACAAAAGAAACTCTTCTCCCCAAATTTAAACAACACATCATCGGTTGGCATCAACGGGGAGGATATAAGGAGCTCCGGGCACAGAAGCAAATTTGTAGTCGTCATATTGTCTGAGAAGAGCATTCTTTCGAGCCCAAGGATCGATGATCGACTCAGCTACATTAAACGCTCGACAAACCTAGTCCCTAGTGTTACGTTCTTTTTCCTCCCCGCGCATTCCTCGCCGGTAGAGGTGCAGCAATTTGTTGTGACACTGCTTACAACGCTATATCCATCTGCTATAGAGTACTATCGCGAGTTGTCGAAACACTCACGGCGTAAACGGAACAAAGGATCTATTCCACCCCCTACCATACCCAGCTCCCGAGCACTATCACAACAAGCATGGAATCTCCGCTTCGAGTTCAAACTCGGCATGTTTGCGGAGTTCAGACAGGAAATGGATGTCGCAGCACGCAACTACGAAGCTGCGTACGAAAAACTATTTGCCGAAGTCTTCGAGACAACTACAAGCTGGAGTGAAAGATGGACTGAAGCACGCTTACTCGCAGACATAATGAGTCTACGAATCGTCCGTTGCCATCTCTGGAGTGAGCAATACACCGCCGCTAAGCGCCGCTGGGGCTACCACATTACACAAATGACAGGGGTTCTTGATCGTAAAGGTCTGGGAACCAACACGTACGGCTTCAGTGCATGGATGTCACGCTGGAACCGCTGCCTTGCTGAGCTCCTCCAGGTGGCAAACCTTCAAGTATTTACACCTATCGCGCCGTTATCACCACGGTCACCAATGATGCTTGCGCTTGATGTAGTACAGGAGGCACAGACGCTATATGCGCTGCCAGAGAAAACAATAAGTGTCAGTGATCGTCTTACACCGCAGGATTACCTACATCATCAGGGATTCTACTTCCTTAGAGCAGCAGAGTATATGTCTGAGCGGGCCCATAGAGCGAAACGGATTTCATTATCAGATTCTGAGAATACCCATGACACATATCTATGCCCGTCTCTGGCTGAGGAGTTGAGTAGTGACCACAACAGCGCACAGATCACACTTCTTATGCTAGCTCGTCGGGAATTTGAGGTAAGGCAGCAGCGAAGAATGGCTGACGGTATAACCTATACAATAGCAAAACTCAAGATGCACGCTGCCCCCAATAAGCCTGAACTCTGGGGGGAGGCGTTAAAGGATTTACGGACGACGGCAGGGGTATACAGGAAGGAGGGGTGGTGGCAGGTGCTGGAGGATGTGCTATGGGGGATTATCGAGTGTGGACATAATAGTGGGGATGGAGGAAGTGTGGTTGTGGCTGGGTTGGAGCTTCTGTGTAAGGGGGTTTTTAGGGAGAGAAAGGGGTGGAAGTACGACCTAGGACGGTGTTTGGAGGGGATTGAGACAGTGAAGGTGAGGCCGACAATGGTGGTGAGGGGGGGTGATGTTGTTAGTTTTTGTGGGTTCTCTATGGTCTTCATGGGAATATAGACTAATTCCGGTAGTGACTGCATCGTACACATTTGAAAACACCAAAGTTCACGTTGGAGACTCGGTCGCCTCGCAACTTGTCATAACCTCATCTGCACAACCGAGCTCGGTGCCGATAGTATTTTCAGAGCTCAAAATCAACTATGAAGGCTCTCTCAAAACAATTCTTCTCCGCCACGATTCATCTACCGCTTCCCCAGTCTCCTCTAGTAAAATGACTAAATTAGACCTCAAAGGGAAGATCCATGAACAGCACCACAACCACGATGAACCTCTCCCGTCACCAACATCAACTAAATCTTTCCTGATCGCAGAGACAGACCTCTCCCTTTCCCCAGGGGAGACAAAAATCTTTGAGCTCTCTTCAATCCTTCGTGAAGCGGGGGAGGCAAAAGCTATATGCGCAACTTTCGTATATATCTCTGATGGTTTTGAACTAGACTTTATGATCATGCTTGATGCAGAAGACGAAGAGTCATCTGTGCATGTATTACCAAACGACGCAGCACTTAAGAGACAGCTGACTGCAAATGGCGGGAATGGAGTATGGTGGATTGAGGCTGCCAAGAAGGGAGAAAATGGTGTAACTGGCTTATGTCGAAAGCCATTAAGAGCGCCAGAGCCAGGTAGAGTAGAGATTCTACCGAGACCTCCAAAGATGGATGTTACCGCAAAGAGTGCTGTAGAGGGTGATATTTATATTAATGAGATTGTGAGGATTAAATTTGAGGCCATGAATGGAGAAGACGAGGAAGCAATTGTAAATGTGGAGGTTAAGATCCTAGGGTGGCCGGGCGATGAACGTGAGTCCTTCTTTTAGACTTCCTCCGAGTGATGAGTCGTGATCCTGGGTAGAGATGAGATGCTGACTAGTAGAGGGGAACAGCACCTCACATTACATGGCTTCAAGAGGACGGGGCCGAGGAGCCTCCGACTGCATCGATTTATCCACTTGGGAAACTGACACCTTCTGCGTCTGCGAAACGGACGTTCACGTTCCCGTCTCCGTCTATACCTGCCGATTGTGCGATTGAGATTACAGCCCATTACCACCTTGTGTCAGATCCTGAAACGCCAATTTCAAAACCGGTTGTTGCCGAAATGCCAGTCATTAACCCCTTCCGCACATCTTTTGATTTCTCTCCTCGTGTACATCCAGAACTATGGCCCGATTACTTCTCTTTATCCGAAGGCGATATCGCGGCAGGGGAAGACGGGAAGGGATGTGCATTGGGGATTAAGCAACGATGGTGTCTCACTGTTGGAATTGCCGGGATGGGGGAAGGAGAAGTTGAGATTGAAGGCTGGGAGCTACCAGTCCTTGGCGTAGCTGGAGGCGTGATAGCAGAAGTCGTAGAAACCAGAAATGACGGGAACACCATGCTGAAGCAGGGCAGTACATCTGAGCTGCTCTTTATCATCGACATTCATAAATTATCTCTCGAAGACCGCCGGGTTGCAAGTGTGGATGTCAACCTGAATTTAAAATGGCGCCGAAAAGATATTTCGCCTGAATGGACGGTAGTCGTTAACACAACTTCACTTCCTGTCCCGCGACTCCCTATTCCTGGGAGTGAACCGCGGGTCCTTGCAGCTGTCGTAGTACCTGCTCCCTCTCAGCCAATAACAGCGGTTGCTGTATTACCACCCCCAAAATCACCACCTATAACAAGAGCACGGACAACCTCCACTACTGGCTCTCTCATCCCCACACCTGCAACCTCCAACATTGACATTCCCGGAATTCTGCACCTCGAATACACCTTAGAGAATCCAACAAATTACTTCCTCACTTTCAACGTTGTAATGGAAGCAAACGAAGAATTTGCGTTCAGTGGGCCCAAGCAAACAAGTTTACAACTGCTACCAGTATCACGAGTTACATTAAGATACCGAATCTTTACATATAAAGTCGACCAAGCTGCGAAAATTGGAAAGAAGAGCGGTGGGGTTGAGTGGGCTACTGGAACTAAAAAGGGGGATGAAGAAGGTGGGGTGACAGCAGTAATTTCAGAAGGGGGTCTGTGGATTAGACCAGGTCTAAGGGTTGTGGATAGGTACTTTAATAAAACACTAAGGGTGAGCCCGGGAAGTCAGGGGGTGGCCGTTGATAAAGCAGGATTGATGGTTTGGGTTCCGTGTAAGGAGGAGGTTGGAGAGGAGTAGAGATGGGGCGATTAGATACTCCCAGGTTTAGGGAATATTCAGGAATTTAGAGTGTGTTTAGATAGGCGGTTGTACATGGATACTTTCTCCGTCTATTCTTAGCCGCAATTATAAGTATCGAGTGATTATTCATGATATTTATAATTGGCATTAACCTAACCTTCTACAGTAAAACCGCCATATAGGGCTCGTGTTACAATACACACCTTATACCTCAGGTATTATATATGTACTAGGCAACCCCAATTATTTGTCACATAGATAAAGTTACCCTGGGTCAATCAATACCTACACTCGCCCCATCATACTCAGCTATCATCAAATTAAGCTCACCACTTCTGAGAACAAGAAAAACTAAAAAGTAAACAAATTTTATACTCTCATAGACTACTTAAACAATCCAAATGAGGTTTTCAAGTGAGATTCTATGACTACAAGTTATTGATCACTAGCGCTTTTACTAGCAGAAGCCACATGTACATGTGATTAAAATACTTTACCGAACCCAGGATAAGCTAGCTTTTGTTTTCTTTTATTTTTGGCATTCCCAGGAATAAAACATCTACCTGTCACAGCGATCTCTCAAAAAAAGTTATATAGATCAAGAGTTTGCAAATTCCCCGCTTAAGAGACCTAAGTAATAACCCTACAACATACAAAGGTTTAAGTGACCTACACGCAAATATTTTTTAAGCGTACTAGAATATGCTCCTCAATCATCCAGAGCAAACCATGATATTTAATATAATATTAGAAGCTAAGAGGAATCAATATTAATTCAATAAAACGATCTATGCCAACCTAGTTCAACACAAAGGTGGGGATAGTAGAATGGGTTCACCAGTGTCATACGATGAGAAGAATACAAGGGACAGAGGAGGACAAGATGGGTGAGGGGGGCAGACCGGAGGAAGAATGGGGATGGGGCGGGCTTTGGGAAGACATAGACGAGAGAGAAGAGGACAAAGACTTTGAATACTATAGCCCAAGGGCTCCATGTATTTATGATTCATTCATTCATTCATCGGTGTCATAGAGTCTCACTCGATATACTTCGTAGTGACTTGGCAGTCACGCAAATGTTTACATAAGTCATTTGAGGCTCACCAGCGCCATTAAGCGAGACACAAAGCTAAGGACACTACAACGTCTCTCTCCGCCCCGCAGCTGTCACGAATTCAACTACGGGAATCTGCAACAATGTCGATGCCCAACGAAGCTCTCCAGAATGTTTGTACTCACATACTCCACCTCTACAATGGGAAAAAATCAAGCCTGAGGATGAAAGGAAGGAAAAAGAAGGAAAAAAAGAACTAACCTACCACTGCTGTAGTTGATGCGAGAGATCGAGGCCCGCGCAATCTTCTCCCAGCAGCAGCTTCAAATAGTCAAGTCCCAAATGGCAGCTAAACAGCGCGACATCCGATTGCTGCAACTTACATCCCGAGAGTTGGATACGTTGCCGAAGTCGACAAAAGTGTACGAGGGTGTCGGGAAAATGTGTGTATACTTTTCCGACTTTTTGACAAAGCCCCCCGGCCCTACCAAAAAAAAGAAAGATGAATTTCAAAGGCCACACATTAATGGATCGATACGCGAGATGGCAGGTTTGTTCTAGAGGGGCTTCCTGCAATTCAAAAACGTCTGGAAGATGAAAAGAAAGGCTCGGAAGGCGACATCAAAGATCTTGAGAAGAAATTCCGATACCTCGAGACTACATATGAAAAGGCGCAGGACAACATCAACCAAATTCTCAACCGGGGGAGGTAGTTAATCGGAAACAGCGATGATCAGGGGATGGCGATGGAAAGGGCTGAACCAGTTGGCCGGTGGAGAGCAGAAGAAGCGAACGAGCGAACGAAACAAACAGATGTCGAAATGAACTGAACTGGGAACTCCTTTGAGTGATGACTTGAGCGGGTTGTCCCGGGGATCGGTAACACAAATGAATCATGATATTGTAAATAGGGCTACCTAAAGCATGGTGGTTGAAAAACAACGGATATATTATTCTTATCGAGGGCTACGTTGGCATCCACATACTGAGATAGTCAGATCGGGGGGGGGGGGGGGCGATATGAGACTCCTCTGACTATATCTATTCTCTTATCACCTTGGGTCCTTGCAGATATCTATTTCTACTCGCAGTAGGCATAAAGGGCTTAGGTCTACAAGTCTTATTTTTGCCAATAGGTAGGTATACTTTACTCGGTAGAGATGTCGCCTCTAATCAAATCCCCTGCTCACAGAGGTTGCATTTTCAAGTTCTTTATGCCTGCTGCGAGTAGCTACAACTATAGCGATTAAACAGGAGAACTGAATGATTAGTTGGTAATACCTGATTATCACCTGGTATTCTGTGCCCTGAAACCGGTATCCTTTGAGGGTTATGCACATAACTGGCGTACATGTATAGAGAATAGTATATAGAATACATTACAAACTTTTCTCTGAAATAGTTCTACTAATCTAGAATGTAGTTGGTTGCTTAGCCACCTCTAGACAAATATCTGCGGTTCGTCCACGCCCGGAGCAAAGTGCATGCAGAGCTACCTTCAGGCGTATTCTAAATCCTACTAGATGTTCCTGTATCAATGTGGCTTAAAAGCCCTACGCTTTGGTGGACCTGGCAGGACCCTCCACCTTGGAACCGGGTCATTGGAGGCTTGAAGTTTGAGGTCGGCCAACACACGATCCTCGGATATTTGCCTGATATGCGGCTGGGAACATGGAAGTGAACTCAAGAGACTGAAGAAGTAGTATAAAATGTAACCTTGGTGATCTCGCATCTTCTGCCTGCAGATAACGTGCATTGGGAGACGCAGTGCTGTTGTCGAGTGGAGTGAGGAGGGAGTAGAGACGCATAGACAGCGGCCACTAGAGTAGACAGATATGCAAGCCCACAAGCCCACAAACACACAACCTAGGGTCATAGGGTTGCCTAGAGTAGACTCATCTTGCCTTATACGTTCCTGTTCAGGAACCCCAGATGGCAGCATCCGAGTCGTTGATGAAGCGGGTTTCTAGAATTGCCTCATGCTCATCCTTAGGGAAAAATTTTTGTTTTTGGAAGATCTACTTGTAACAGCAGCAAAGGGAAAAGAAAAAGAAAAGAATAACTTCCCCGGAAATCATATCCACCCCTCCAACAGAATCTGAGGTTCTTTGTTAGAGTAAGAATCGGGTTGTGACAACACACCCGCGCAGCATCGAAAACGTTGACTGCGCATGCGCCACCTGCCAGAGTAGATACAGTGTGCATGCCTCCCCGCGCTGCGGATTTTAACGTCTGGAGCATCATCGACCCCCTCCACAAGAAATATCTTCTTCTTCGTTTACCTAGAACCGGAAACGACATTCACCCTTGGAGCATTCAATAAGGCATTAACACTATACGAATGGGCGACTCATCGCGAAGCCACTCCCAAAGGCAAATTATCACCCATCGAGCTAGTATTCTATGTATGAGAGATAGAGAACGTGTGTAGGGCGTAGCTTCGGGAACTGTAACCAACCAATTCTGTGCCTACCCATAATCTTGTCCAAATCGACTTTGGATTGCATCTTAGACAGAAAATATGCCTTAGTCGCTCGTTCGTTTGTTCAACTGAAGAAAGATAACGAAAAATCGCACTTCGGATCTCGGATCTCTACCCGGATCTAGTTCTTGCGATATTTCTTCTTTGACCGGTTTTTTTTCCTTGAGAGTGAGAAATTTAGAAAAATAAAATAAAAATAAAAAACCGCCGGGTTTGATGTGTTATCTGTGTACCGTCTTGGCAGGTTGCCGAACGGACAACACAGAGGCCGCTCGCTCTTGGGGACGAACCACCAGCATCCCACCCTAGGAGAAAGTGAGAAAGAAAGGGAAAAAATGCCTGTCATGAAATGTCTCGGCAAATCTGTAAATGTGGCGTTATTCCCCTCGAAAGATAAATCTTAGGTACTATATCGTAAGGGCCCAAGATTCAAGAGTCGCGCGACATGGAGGGTGTATCACCGACATCTCAGAGCCCGAGTTTCAACAGGGCGAAAAAGGATTTAAGCATAGACTAAAGAAAAACATAGGTGCGTGGGGAATTTCACCTACTCGTACGTGCCTACATAGATTACGTTTTCCTCCTCCTACCTTTAGGTTCTCCTGCGTATCGCTAATTAAGAAACCACGGGCGCTTCTGGCGGGTGGTCGAGATGGTAACGTCTTAGGGCTTTTTCTTGATAGGCGCAAACGCGCAAGAAACCATCTATACGGTGAAATATTGTGGAGTAGGGTGCAGTAGTAGCCAATCTACATATGTTTCAGAGAAACTTCCTCCATATACTGAGAGGTTGTTCCTATTTTCATGCATGCGCTGAGCTGGTGAATCCCTGGTCCATGGTAGAGATTTGACCAGTTAGAAAATAAAAAGCTTGATGAGCTGTCCAGAAAAAAAAATCAGATGTTTCCAACCTAGCGGCTGATTATCTGATTGTATTGGAGAATGTTCGCGGAAGCCATACAACTTACTCCCGCTGTTTTTTGATATCATTGGCCCCGAGGCACTGGTTACCATGAACGTCGGACCATATTGGCTAACTCTATGTGGAACGTCCACCCATACAATTCTTACTAGCTGCAGTATCAAAGATCAATTCCATATCATCTGATCGCTACATGAGACGAGAGAATGATCTGCATAGAAGAGCTACATGAATTTTCGACCACCCTCACTTTAATCTCGTACATCCTGGAAGAGTAGTAGCTTTGACAACGAAAAAGAGAATAAAAACTATTCTCAAACACTAACTCCTGTTTTTGTAGCATTATATCCCTCAACTGCATCGGCCAGCACTAAGTATTCGTGCAGCATCGGCAACTTTCACCAAAAGGTCGAAATCTCTCCCGAGATCTACACCCACGAGAATGCTAATATTCGTTGGAATATTTATTCATGGGAAGTTTTCTTAGCTTTCCTGGATCATTGAAATTCCGGCTGCCGTTGATTTATTGAAACATTAGTTGCCGTCGAACCCTACTGGTTGACCCCAGATTGTTTACCAAAAAACCTCGGCATTCTTCCCATTATTAGCTAGGTCATAGCCTAAGCAAGTGAACTTTGAAAGTGTAGTTAAAAATCGAGACTGGCGTACAACGCAGCCGTAGTCCCCCGTGGTATATGCAAGAAAAAAAAATTATTGCGTACGGTCCAAGTTCTCACGTGGATCGCCTCAGTACTCCAACTTTCGTGTAAACTACAGCCTGCAAGAGTGATAGGAGATGAAGATTTCAGGTTTCGGATAGTTAATATCCCGTAACTTATTATTCAGTCAGTAACTCGATTTCCGACTACCAGCCTGTTGGTTGTTGTCTTGGAATTCTTATTTCCCATGTGGCCATGCACCAATATTGTTGCAGTGAGTTGCGGTCGTTCATTTCTCCACGCAGTCTGCAGCGGGTGTAACATAGTTTTCCATCGGTGCTTCACCGATATGTTCGTTCCAGTCCACTTGAAAAGCTACTGTACTCCAGAGTGCAATAGTGACCAAGGGAGTAAGCCTAGGCCAAGGGTCTGAGCGGACTCTGGCGAGAAGTGTATATTTACCGATCCTCGACGTAAATGCCACTTCCTAAAAATAAAACTGACCGCCGGCTAAAGTCGAAGTATTGGTTCATCAATATTCGAAACTTGCCGTCTTGACATGTCAGGTACTGATTGGGAATACTGATATTTCTCTATTTGCTGATGGCCGAAAGTGTAGTTGGGACCTGGACCAAAGGGGCAGATATCCTGTACGATTAATTCAGCTGATTGATTGAGGGTGGTGGAATGGATAAGTACATACATACGAGAAAGAGGACTAGTCATCAAATAAATCAGCAAAGGCCAATTGAGTCTAACCATATTGACATGCAGATTGTATGTGGAGGGGTCCAAATTCGCTTCGTCTATGGACGATGCCTGTTACACAGCATCCATGAGCAACGAGTCGGGTGCTTGAACTATCGTGGGAATACTAGAGCTCGTGTACTGTACTGAGTTGAGTGCCCTAAACAGGGAACAATCCAGAGGGGTTGGGAGGTGAGGGACCATAAGCCTGTGGTTGGTATTGTCTTGGCATCTCATTTCCAGATGCGGCGCGGTAAACTTGAGGCTCTGTTCTAGCGGACACTAAACCCTTCCGAAACTCGTGTGAAACAGTGAGTTGACCGACCCCGCGCGATTTTGGCGTTTAGAGTATTGGCGTTTATCTCACCTCTTGACCGCTCTGTAAACGCTTTGCCCGGACAGTAGATCTAGGGGCAATAGATTGAGGGAATACGTTTCATAGACAGCTCTCCCAGAGCTCTATTGTGTATTCTTGATAGGAGATGTTCCTGTAAGGCACCCGCAGATAGGGCCCAGCATATGCCAACAGTAGCACCCATAGCAGTATGTAGTGACAAACGTCAGCGGCTCTCGGGAAATGAAAATGGCCAAAAAAGGTTCAGAGAGTGGGGACATGAAGTCAGAGGGGTGGGGGAAAAGTTCGCGTGCTCTTTTCTTTGCATGAACACATCTCTAGTAGAACCAATACCAACGTCTGCGGGGATCCAAGATCGCGATTATTTCCTCTCTGCCCCCCCGCGCCCACCGCCCACCGTTTGCTTGCAGTTGAGTCATAAATAACCACACCTTACTTGCAGTGTACCGCCCCACTTCTGATGCTTGGCTATTTTACTACGTGTGACAGAAAGTCCGAAGGACATAGCTTCAGCCGAGAAAGACACTGCTTTGCAGATGGGTCTCAACGGGTCTCAGCCAACTACTTCTTGCGCTTTGTAGACCCGGCATTCTGGATAGAAACAGACACAGCACGGAGGAAGAAACTCACTGGGGTCTCATTTTAAATTCGGAGGAGCCTTATGGGATTAGTTTGCCGTAGAATGGTTAGTACGCAAATGAGGGCATTGGACCCCGTTACCGCATGTATGTACTTATGTACGGGACCAGTGGCGTTTGAGGAGGGGAAGACGGTCACAAGTGTGGGAGAAGAGGGGGAGGGGTTTCGATTGATTGCTGGTTGTTAGATGGCCTATGCTGGAGGTAGGTGATGGGGGGTGTTATTCTGGGTGCTGGCTGGCTGGCATTCACCCCGTCTGGCGACCTTTGCTGCAGCTTCTGGCTGCTTCCGTGTGTGCCAACACTGGCCTACCAGACTGCTGCTCCTGTTGCATTCTGCCCACCCCCTCCCTTCAAAGCTTCGCCGCCATATGTGTGTGACGGGAATCATTAAAAGGCCCCCATCACCCTCGTGCTGTTGTTGATTCCTCTCTCCCCTCACCATCCCTCCCGTTCTGTCTCTGATCGTTGTCTCTCCCTGGACACTATCTGTCTTCCCACTATCACAAAGTATTGATTGACAGCCCCGCACCCAGTCTATTTATCAACCCCTCAACCACAAAGAGCATCACCAGTTCTATCAACAAACACAGCAGTGTGTTTCTAGGCTTTGTACTCAATTCATTTGTGCTCAGCCCCATATAACACCCTCCCCCCTCCCCCCCTCCCCAAAGTATTAGACTCTTCATCTCGTGATATTTCTCCCCTAAAAACACCGAAATGTCATATTACGGCGCTCCCTACCAATCTCCTTATGTCTCTTCTCCTCTTCCTCCTCCAGCCCCCATGCCCGGCCAGTACGATGAATACGCACCGTCTCCCAACATCCAATATGCTGAGCCGGGCTCTCCCCTTGTCTACCCTGTATCTCCAACAGGCGGGATGTCGCCTATTCACTCCCGAGACAGCTCCCGAGACAGGAGAAACACACTAGATGATGGCCCATACATCCGTGTACCGGAGAATCGTGGTGGTGAGAAGATGTACCACAGTAGCCATTTAGTTGTTGCAGCTGGCCTCTCCCGCTCAAACTCCGAACGGTCCCGTCGTGACAAGGGCAGCAGCAGCAAGGGTCTCGTCTATGTTGAGGTGGCCAAAAATGCCAAAAACGACAACAGGGGCCGCCATGGCCGTAGCACCAGTGTAGGAGGTCAGTACTACTACGATGATAATGGAAAGAGATACCACCACGACGCTGGATCAGTCTATAGCAACTCTTCATACGGGTCCCGAGGACACTCTCGTTCTCATTCTAAAGCCCGTCACTCAAGGTCCCCATCTTGCGCTTCATGCGACTCTTACGAGGACCATCACCCAGAGTCCGCTATGGCACCCTACCGTCCTAAAGCCCATGAGGAGAATCTGTCTGAGAAGCTCCGCAAAGTTCAGCTACAGCTAGAGCAAGTCCATGCCGAAGCCGATAAACGGAAGAAAGAAGAAGAAGATGCCAAGCTTGAGAGACTCCGGAACGAGGAGATCGAACGCAAGGTTAGTGAGCAGCTAACTCTTCAGAAGAAGAGGGAGGCCGAGGCCGCCGCCGAGGCGAAGAGGAAGGAAGATGCCGAACGGGCAAAGATTCAAGCGGAAGCCCAGAAGATTCTAGAGGAACGGGAGAGGGCAGAACAGGCCAAGAGAGCTGCCGAGGAGGCAGAGAAGGCGAAGATCCAGGCCATCATTGATGCAGAGAGGCAGAAGTATGAGGCTTTGAACAGAGGACGTAGAACCTATACCAAGTTCTCCAAAGTCCACCTCTGCAAAGAGGCTTTGGATGAACGTAACATTGCTTATACTGAAGAGGTATGTTTCAATTAGATACCCGGGTGATAAGCTAGCTTTGCTAAAAATCCATCATTAGTCCGAGCACTTCCTCGTTCACAGAGTTGTCGACAAGACCGAGCAAAACTACCTTTGGGGCCGCACCAAGGAGATTAGGAGTAAGTGATTCAAGATTTACCAAGAATCCTTGGACCAAATAGCTAAGCTAACATTCGCAAAGACTACTATAGACAAATCCAAGAAGCTGCAGACAGAGCGCCTACTGTCCGTACTACTGATGGTAGCTATGTCAAATACGTCCAAATTGCCGGCCAGCCAAATCCAATTGCTCTCCCAGTCACTTTCACTCAGACTCCCGGTGGTGGCCAAACCCAAAGGGTCGACCCTATCAAGATCAAGTGGTCCGACATCTTCAGGCCTCAAAAGTTCTAGATTTAGAATAGCCATATCAGGGTACTTGGGCCCATGATATAGCATGGTATGAGATGAAGTATGATGTTTACCCATGATTATACGGGATGTTTGTACACAGGGACTTTTCCCTCATTTCATTTGTTAAAATTCTGGTGGTTGGTTAATGCGGTTTTCGTTTTTGGGTGGTGAGGGATCTGGGAGTTTTTACATTTTTTCGTACTAGGGCTTGTCATGGGGGGCATTTATTTTGTCAGTTTTTCTAGTTCTTATGATGCTCATCAGCGAAGTTTCTTTAAGTCCGGACCTTTTTCTCTTGACTTCAACTTTGATTATCTTCCGTTTGTTAGATATCCGTTTTACATCTTTTAGCCGCATAAAACAAACCTTTTTCTCTCACTTTCCTCTTTTTCCTCTGCCTGATTCCATTTTACGTTTTTCTTGTTGGCAGCCAAAAAGAAAATTGGACTGAGGGGGGCGGGGATCCTTTTCTTGTTCATCTTTTTATTCATTTTACTCTTTTTTCTTGTAAGTAGTTCTAAATTCCAAGTATCTTTCACTCTCAAAAAAAGATGAAATCTAAATTAGGCTTGTCCCTGATCAAGGACAGTGCAGCTTCTACAGTTGCGTGGGGGTTGTGCTTTTAAGGGGAAACGGGATAGGATGATCCGACGGTTCGCAACCTTTGATCCAGGTTGTAATCCAGAGCACACGGTGAGATGTGAAAACGGTGCTCGCGTCTAGGTACATCTTTACCGGTCGCAGTTTACAGTCTATCCAATTGCCCGTTCAGATGAACCCAGGGAGGGGGGTGGGTGACAGGGTGGGTGGTAGGGCAGAGAGGTTCAGCTTCATCTTCAGCCTCACCGTAAGCTAGCATTCCTTTTTTTCCCCTTCTTTTTTAGCTAACTGCAGGCCGCGTGGATTATGGATATATGTTTCTAAAGGGAAGGAGGGGGGGAAGGGTTTATTCGGCTTCGTGCAAGTGGTTGCTGCAGTTTGTGATTTTTATATCACAAAAATTAATGTGGTAGGGCGGCGTCAGCAGACATGCAGAGATTTTTTTTTTCCCTTTTTAATGCATGAAAGGTGGGGATGGGGGCACGTGATCGATGAGCGGTTATGAATTAACGAGTGATGTCTCGTGAATATGCGGGGAAGGGGGGGTTGTTATAGTTTAGTATAGATATATGGGTGTTTTGGGCTAATCTTTGGGGGGAGGGGGAGGGGGTTCTAGTTGAGGATTTAATATACTATTGGTGTGATTAAGTAGAGTATATTCGCTCCTGTGTATCCACCACCTTTACATTCTGTACTCTCGAGCACTCCCTAGTCCCTGCATTAGCCGCCTCCGTGAATAAACAAACTTACAGCTCTCGTTCGCCCCACCGGGTTAATAATTACAGGAACAACTCGATAACCTTGCATAAGGGGGGCATGAAGGTTTTTGGTCGTCTTTTTTTGCATGAGTATTCTTCCTCCCAGTATTTAGGGTTCAGAAGTGCATGCATGGGTGATGACATTATGTACCCTCTAGATCGACGGGGGCAAGCCCTTTTTCTCTTCCTTCTGGGATATGTGCTATCTAACAAGTATCTATTATCTTCTATCTTCTATCTTCTATTTCTAATAATTATATACATGTAATCTGCATATGCACTGCGATTTGATTAGTTGTTTTAGCGATTTTTGTTTCAATCTATTCTAATATCATGCCACTGTGGGGATATTGTGGCAAAGAGGGTTAGGGGAATATATGTATAGATATCCTGTCTGATAAGACCGCTCTGATGTGGCCGCTCTGATGAACTGACCAGCCGCGCCACCAACTTCATTTATATTCAGTCCCCTAATGACATACCTATTCACTCTAGAAGAATCTATGTATTTATGATTAATTCAATCACTCACTCCAGAAGGATACAAGCCCTTAAGTAGGCAGTATATAAGCCCGCAACCCAACAACTATCTCCCGGCCCCTACTTCTACCACTACAAGAGAATGTTGCTCAGTAGGGGGTTGCTAGTTGCCAGTACAGTACGTATAAACACCTTAGAATCGGGGCTCCATGTATTTATGGCCAATTAATTCATTCAGTATAGTACACATTACTAGGGAGAGGGTACAGAGAGTAGGCTCTAATCCATACTAGGATATATATAAATATTTATTTACTACAGGTTTTTATTCTCGACAGAAGGGTTTCCAGCCGAATGTTGGAAGTGTCTTATACGATATATATATATAATCTTCAAAGGTGGCCTGTAAGCCATGCGTTTAGCATTATCCAACGAGTGATTCGGCATGACCTAATAATAGTAGTGATTGAAACACGACTAGAATAGGGCCGCAGTGTTAATTCGTGAGAGTCTTATGATTAATTCATTCATTCAATTTGTGATATTGCTCAGATGCCTAACCTATTACTTGATGGACATCGGAACCGGGGCTAGATATTTTAGTGTGAGCTGAATAGATCACAACTTGTTCTAGAAGGCTAACTACTAATCTTTGACTAAAAAGATAACATAAAATTACTTTATACACCCCTCCCAGACAACCCCTCCTTCAAAAGAAAAAGCGAAAACAAAAAAGCAATAAAACTCCCATCTTCAATCACTATATTCATAAAGAAAAAATACAAAGAACGCCCCAATAACTATCAACATATATAAAAAAAAAAGCCAACCTTCACCTCATAGTATCAGACACTAAATCCCTATACATCTGCTTTAGATCCGCTACATCTGCTCTCAACTCCTCCACCAACTCACTCTTCTCCCCTAACATCTCTAACGTAGTCTCCTCTCTCCTCTTCATACTCTCAATCTCCTTCTCCAACACCTTAACCTTTTCCTCGCCCCCTCGCTTTTCTTCTACCTCCCGCATCAACTCAACAATCTCCCGTCTCGCTTCATCCCTTTGTGCTGTTATTGCAGCAACCTCTTCCCGTGCCCCTGCCATCTCGCTTTCGAGTCTGCGAACAGTGGCAGACATACGTTCGACGAGTTGGACTGAAGGGCCAGCTGCAACAGTAGAAACTGATACCATGTCCCCGCGATTCGGGGAGAAGGGTATGTTCTCAAAGTAGTCTGTATCATCCTCTTCTGCTGCGGTGGGGAGTGAGATACGTGAGGTATTAGCCTGCGGTAATGACAGAGCAGAGTCATGGCGGGCTCCAATCGGTGGAGTACTAAATCCACGGCGGTTATAATATTCCACTGGTGTATTGGCCTCTACACTTGGGCTCCGACTCGGCTTCCGCGTGAAACCGACGAAATAAGATTCGGTGGTTGAGAGTGGGCCAGATACCTTCCGGAGTGGAGGAAGGGAGGGGGGCGCCATATTCATATTCATGGGGGAGGAGGGGCGGGATGCTTCTTCTCTCTCTCGCTCCCATTTGCTACGCTCTTCTTCAACTTTAGTCTGTAGATCACGCTGCCAGGCCTCGCGCTCACGGTCGAGGTCGGTGCGGAGGAAGTTGAAATTTGTTTCGAGCTTAGTTAGCTTTGTTTGGAGAGTTGAGACTATTTCTTGTGAGGTAGAGAGGTCGGATTCGAGATCTTTGATCCGAGAGTTGGCAGTGTCGAGATCCATATCTAGGTTTTTAGATTTGATGCTCTGTTTTGATATCAGTCTTGTGCATAATCAACCATACTACTCCGAAGCCTACCATTTCTCTTGCCTTCCTCCTGACATCTCCCTCCTTCTTCGCCAAATCATCCCGTTCCTTCTCCAAGCTTGCAATTCTCCCCAGCATACTCCCTTCAATCCCCTGCCAGTTCTCACTCGCAATGGCATACTGTGTTTGTAGCGTTTCCACCTGCCGTAGCAGTTTGGCATGCGCATCTCCACTCGCCCCGCTCGATACCTCTTCTGCGCGGGCTCTGAGCGACTCCATCTTACTCTCCATAATCTACCCATAACCATTAGCTCCTGAACCAGGGTTAAGTAGGGTGGAAAACGAACCATTTGTTCCCCTTTCAACTCCTGCTCCATAGTCCTAGCCCTCTCCGCATCGCGGGAAATCTTACTCTTTAAATCTGCGATTTCACTATTCAACCGCTCTTCTGCTAATACAGATTCGCTCTGTACTCGCTCAAGATCCGCTCTAAGGTCCGCTGTTGTCTTCCGCTCCTTCTCTAGCGCTTCTGTCTGAACCTTACTCTCCGCATCCTCCGCCCTCCTTGTGCCTTCTGCAACCTTCTCCTTTAGCTCCGTGATTGTAGCTATAGAGCTCTCCCTCTCTTGCTTCAGTGCCTGAAGCTCACTCTCAAGCTTTATCACACCCTTAACCCTCTCTTTATCCCGTTTTGCATCCTCGAGTGCACGCCGGAGTTTCTCTTTCGTATCCCCAGCCTCCTTCTCCACCCTCTCCAACTTTTTTCTTGCTTCTTGGGTACCTTTTTCTTCCTCTTGTGTCTTTACTCGGAGTTTCTTGATGGTATTCTGAAGCTTCAGTTCATTCTTTGATAGCTTCTCGCCCTCCTCTAATAGTAGCGCAATTTTCTCTTGTGCCTCCGCAAGTTTCTTTTCGAGACCACCGGCTGGGGTACTAGTAGCCTTTCGGCGCGAGGCCTCCGCGGATTCCCGTGCAAGGTAGCGTATCTTTTCTTCAAGTGCATCTATACGTTCGGAGGAGGCATGAGACTCGGAGGCGCGCCGGGATTCGCAGAGGGTGAGGTCTGCACGGAGCTGAGATATTGTAGAGAGGAATTCCTCGCGGGAAGAATCTGAATCACCATTTGTATGTCCGTTTTCCCTCGGTTGAGTAGTAGACTCGAGGGATTGGCGGGGTGAACCATTAGATAGTTCAAGTTGAGAAGATTCGGGTTGTGGTTCCAAATTAGGTATTGGATCCGGGTCAGGCCTCGGTTCGGTATCTGTGCCCGCAGGGGTTGGCGGGGCAGCCTGGGAATCTAAATTCTGCTTTGCGGACTCGGGCTCCTCTCCCACGGCTCTCGTTGAGTCTACCGACACTCTCCCATTAACCTCCTTCACGCTCGGCACTGGACTCGCAGTCCTACTCCCTCCCCCTCCCACAGCTGCCTTCCTTGCCACTGCGGCCGCCAGTCGCTCCTGCATGCTGACACGAGAATTCATATTCATTCCCTGCGTCGGCGGCGGCTGCGTCGATACCGGGTTATGTCTAACATCTAATTCACCCTTCACTTAACTCTCATTCCCTCCGTCTTAGCAAGGTACAAATATACATACCCTTCTCTACAGATCTTCTGCTCCTATCAATGGACCTTCTCCCGGGCTCCAATTGGGCCTGCGGTTCCCGCCTCGCCTGCTGCTCGAGCCGATCGGTCTCGTCGAGGAGGACCTTGTCAAGGCGGGATTCTAGCCCCGCGAGGCCTTTCTGAAGAAAGTTCATCGAGTTGGGGCACCGGGTGGGGGGTGGAGGGTTTGTGGCATAGACCGGTTGTTATTTCGGAGGTGGGGTGGTTACCAGCTACTGTAGTTGTTGCGCCGCGGGGGTGTAGGGTGGTGTAATACAGTACAGTGTGTAGTGTAGATTCTTTGAAGGGGAGTTGAAGATTATGTAGGACCACCTTTTGTGATTCGTGTCTTCTTCCGGGGGACACTATTGAATGTTGGTGTGTAGTAGTTACACCGAATCCGGGGGGGGGGGGTGTCGTCGTCGTCTGTCGTTACGTGCCCGCCAGCCAGCCAGCCAGGATCAGCAAGAAGCTCGTAAAACCACTTTAATTATGAACGCGTGTTTGCCGAACTCCCGAGTTGGTATTTAATAGATAATCTGTCTGCGGTGAGAAAGTTGAAGTCCGGTAGAGACTCTTGATCCTAGTAGTTGTGGAGGTTATGGGGAGCTTACTGTATGATCACTCGATATCTATTTTTGGGTTCAGTGGGAGGGGAAGAGACTTTGTGGCTGCATGCGAAGCCAGTGCAGGTACAGACAGTGACAGCCCAATGAGAGGCTCTAGAAAATGCCCTTCTACAGCTATCTGGGTGACTTCCTTGGTAAATACATAGCACATACGGTGTATCTAATGCTCCATAGTAGAGTGTTCCGAAAACGGTACATACCAGGGGTAGATATACTCCACTACCAGTTGCTTCTGTGCCTACTCACCAGCAGATAACATCAGCAATTCAACTTCTGTAGTGCTCTATTCCTTCACCGGCAAGTAATTCTGTTTCACTGATATCCCTTCTGTTTTACGACTTGGTTGTAATGTGCTCTCCCTCATCAGAAAGTGTCTTTCTATCAATATGTTCTCTCTCACAGACAGAAATCACCTCCCAGGAGGTCGAATCTAAGTAGAGCTCTTCTGGAAGCTTTGGAGGCGCTAAGATACTCTAGGAGACTTTATAATACTGCAGGATAAGCTCTGTCACGCTGTCGGTCACGCTGTCGGTCACGGTTCGGAGTTTATCTAGTCTATATACAAAATACTACCTGCTCTCTACTTGCCTGCTTACCCTCCCCCTACCTGATCTTGTCGCTCTCCAGTCACATCAAGCCGTCAGACACCGGGTGTTTATCTCGCTCCGGTTACGTTGTTTGCTCTATAGGAGAGAGCCTGCTCCTGTTACTGGTTGGGCTGTTCGGGGGTCAGGTTGAGGTCCAGATATGTAGCATGTCGGACACGGGGTGTTGGTACCGACTCGAGCAGGTTGTTTGCTCTATAAGAGAGCTTTCTCCAGCTCAGTCAACACGCCGGGCCCTAGGAGAGGGCCTGCTCCGGGGCCTGTCCAGGGCTTCCCTTTCTAAGGAAGCCATAGTACATCTGCTTGTAGCCTATAAATACCACTTCTTGACCCGTTAAATCCTTATAAAGTAATCCGTCTTTAGAGTAATATTGACTATCCTTTTACTATTTCTAGCATCCAACGATTTGGATACACTTTGCCCATGATTGACTTGACATTGGTAACAGTATGTACAATGACCCTCCTTGACCCCATTGTTCAAGTCCCCCTAGTACATATCTATATTCAACCGTTCCCCATAAGTGTAGATCTACAATTAGCAGACAGAGAGGAACTAGATAAGAAGTAGGTTGCTTTGCTAATACGCATTTTTAACTATAGCTACATGAAAGTTCACGCAATAGTAGCAATACATTTTTATCCCGCACACCCAATCTCCAGGTAGTAGTAGTATACACATAGCTGTGCTACTAGCAAGCTAGTGATCCTACACAGATCATTCCAATCTTATCTAAATCCTCCAGCAACCCCATCATTGCCGAATATGATTATCATCACTGAGAAATATGAAACAGTAAGGGTACGGAACTCAGTCCTGACAGGGGTTACTTTAGGTATAACTCTCCTATAAAAACATGATTTATAGAACCAACTGTATTCTTATTGGGCGACAAGTGATTTACAGGCTTCTCCCACATAAATCTAAACATAACTTAATTTCCTAAATATGGATCTAAAGTCTCTCCTTTTGCATGCAGTTATGACTGTATATTTCTTTGGAGCGAGCGAGTTGAGCTTCGACCCCTCCTTTCTCGCGCCATTGGAGATATCAAACTGAAAAAGCCAACCTATCAACCAGTAAGCTACCCAATGTATCTACTGGTATTCTCTCTGACCTCGCTGAGTCATCTGCCTACCCCCCCCCCCCAGCTAGTATAGATAAAAAAGATGAAGTATCAAGCTACCCGGGGCTCAGTTGGCCTCCCTATACTCTAAGAATTGCTTCGTAATTGTGGTATATGGATGATCTATTCTGAGTCCTGGTATGAAAGAGACACGAGTATATACTCTATACTAAACTAATCGCCTCCTCCCAATGAAGATCCTATCAAAGCAAAACTATGTAATTGTCTATAACTCACGTCAATGTCTAGGTCCACTTTATCCTATCCGTACTCTTACACTTTCTTCCTAACAACACTATTCTCATTTGCATCTACAATCGGGAGCTTCTTCCTTTTAATAACTGGCAAACTCCACAGATTCGGCCAGATCAGGTCAAACTTGTCTTGATCTCCGTTTAAACAATGCCGCAACCAAATACCTACCCCCCAGTATCGCTAATGAGTATACAATACCTTACAAGAGAAGGAAAAAACTTACCATAGATAATATAATAATAAGCCCCTACCCCTGTCAATAAATGCCACCACCCATGACCCTCCGCCAACACTCCCCATGGCAACCCCACACTCCTCCTCCACCCCTTTAGCCCCCTACAAAACGCATTATCGATATTCCACAACGCAAACCCGCACAAGAACAGAAACAACCCCCAGCCAACCATCCACCACATAGTATTAACACCCTTGGAATCCTTCTTCCTTAGTCTCGACTCCATGAGGTACCACGACCGGAACAGTAGTAAAGCTGTGAGAAGCGCGTATGCATTCTGGTGGAACACTGGGTCACCGAGGGAGTGGTAGATCACGGTAATAGAGAGGGCGAGTCCTGACAGGAGAATACCATAGATTACTGCTATAAGGGGAGGCTTCCCATTCGATACCGACGCTAGAAGACATCAGCCAAGGGCCAACTATCGAAGTAAAGGGGGAAAGAAAGAAAACCCACCCCATGCCATAAGACAAGTCGTATATATCATACTCAGCTCATCTACCAACTGCATCGAATCTACCCACCCGCACCCACACAGCATTAGCCATCACCACCCCTCCAACCCCCTAAGAAAAAGAAATGATTGAGCACATACACCACAACGTAGCATGGAACATAAAACTCCCAATACCTACACACAAATACCCCAGAAATGTAATCGCGAAGATCGTATCATGCCCCTCTTTGAAACAATTCCTCAATCCCTTTATTGCGAGCCACACAAATACCGCGTTTGTCACCGAGTTTATTATCTCTGCACAGTCTGTTTTTTTCGGTGATTTTCTCCTAATAAGTCTTCAATTCCTACTTCCCAGTTCGATGGAACGTACAGGTAGTGAGATAGTAGTCTTCTTCGCACCAACTAGTAGGTTGTCAGCCCATGTAGACATACACGTGTATTCTTGAATCCATAAAAAAGGGGGGAACTCACTTCAATGTTGCTGTTTCAGGCCCCCATCGATGTACCTTCTCAGGGCCGTAGGGAATGCTCCACTGCATAATTTGTTCACTGAAATCAAAAAAAAATCCCGTTCGGAACAGATTTTAGGGAACAAAACACGAACTCCCAGGTGTAGCCGTAGAATTAATTTGGAGTAGTGGTAATAATATGCTGTAGTAATAGCCTAGATGGAACGAAGGAAAGGGAAGGGAAAAAAAGGCCGTGTACCCAAACAATGACGCAACAAGTTACAAAAACTTCACGCTCCATCCGACCTGCGAAATCGATCCTTATGTACCCCACACTTGAGTCCTTACGGGCACCTCCGAGATGACATTTGTAAACAGAAATGAGGAGAAAAAAAACCAGGAAACAGGCTGAGTGATGAATGATGTGTTCCTGGGAGGGAACTGACGGAACGGACATTCGGCTGGCAAAGTTGACTAACTGGCTGGTCAGGCACGGTTGTTCTCGCGTAGTGCAGGTGGCTACTCTCTTCTAGCTACACGTGCAGTACCGCCGTCGCCGCACCCAATCGATCGACGCTTTCTTAAACCCGTGTTTTACTTGCCGGTCCGGGTGTCAACTCCGATGTCCACACCAACACTTTGCCCTCTATCATAGGTATCACGAATGTATATTTTGCTCCTCAGGATAACAGATATGTTCTCATTGGTATAGTCGAGATTTCTTTTTCTCTCTATTTCTCTCCCCACCCCCATACCCCGCGGAGAGTTGAATCTCCAGAATGCCCTTTTCCACATATCGAATAACACGCATGCTTTTGTTAAAAAATGAACTGCCGTAACTCCATATTCACCCAACCCTTTCTACTCCTATTATAATCACACCCCTCCCCTCTAATCCCAGAATATATTCCTAGTGTTCTTATTTACTCTTCTGGTTGACCCTAGAGCGCTCACGCTTGGCATAGATCTCAGCGGTGAAAGGGCTAAATTGTTAGATGTCAGCTCATCTACCCCAAATTTATAATCCAGCATGTGACAGAACGTACTCTTCAAACATCAAAGCAAACTTATACACCACAAATACCATCATGGTCAACAGCAAACCAGCTGGCTTCGCGAACCAGAGTGCGGTTGCCAAGAACGACAAGGTCGAGCCGTAGTACATCGGGGCATCCGTAACATTAAACGGGAAGCAAGTGACACGGGCATCCATAAGAATCCCAAAGTAGTCACCTAAATTTCAAAAGAGAAGCGAACGAATCAGCATTAAACACAATCATGCGGCTCATTCGGGCCTGGCCAAAAGCGTAAAACCGGGGAAAGACGATTATGCGTACCAAGATAAGTCCCAGTCAGCCCAAGCGCCCACATGGATGACAGGACAAGGACATTCCCAACCAAAAACAGTCCACCAGCAGCCATCTTGACAGTATCTGTCTGCAACACATCCAACGCTGGTTGGTCGCGAAGGGCACGCTCATACCTATAATGAATTGTCAATAAATATCAATTCATTTATTCCGGTCCGCTGAGTTTTAGGCAGAGGGTTGGCTTACAGAGAATCACGGAAGATACCAATTCCAAAAATTACCACCGCGAGAAAGTAGCACCCATACCGCGGGTTACCTCCGAAGAGTTTAGTAAGGACCTTGTTGTGGTACTCTGTATGCGTTGTCCTAATCTCAGCCCTCATCGTTCATATAACATTTCTCCCTCGGATTTCAATAAAACAAACCTTGTCTCGCAACGACACTGTATAATCTCGCATGTCAGCCAACCATTTAATCAACAGGTAATCACCCTCAACCGCGGGGCTACATACTTCCAAAATATAGGATTGAATGCGATCGATCCAGCAGCGACTAGAAAACCCACAAGTCAGCCCCATATCCCATATTAAGCAAACAAGGCCAACACACTGAGCAGGCTCTGCTGGTTAAAATCAACCAGGTCAGTCACTGTTGAGGTAGCAAACGTTTTCGTAGACATTTCGATTCGTGATAACGGGATATTCAAGTGAAGAGATAAAGCCGAGGATACCTATAAAAGGAATGGAAAAGGTGTCTGTTGAGATGGAGTTGAACTGTTGAGTCTTGGTGGCAGGGTTAGGTGTAGCCCTCCCCAGTTGCTTGGGCCAATACTTGGCGTTGCGCTGTGTTGTCGGTGGCAGAGCCGCACCTTGGCACATGTCACGTTGTCCTTAACGAGGAGCCCTGAGTGGCTGAATTGGATCGTGATACGAGGGTACATGCAGTTCCAAGTGACTGGTTAAGGGAATGCATGTGCATGTAACTGTAGAGAAATCTGTAACTTCTTCTGTGGTCTAGTGAATCGCTGGCAATAATTTCTGTGTACGGTTGTGGTCTTTGAGCTCTCTATGATGTTGATTTGTCTGTAAAGCTATAGACCACAACTACATGTAAGTATAGACAAGTCACTAGTAAGAAGCCTCAAGACTTCTATATAAGGGTATTAATGTTATCTACATACTAGAAATATACGGGGTCAATTCCAATTAGTAGTGTCTGCTTGGTCTTCTACACCCCCAGGCCTGCTTATATAACTTCTATGCTACGGCTAGCCTATGGGCACCTCCATACTCACTCCCCACCTTCTCCATATCTGTCAACGTCTACTACAAAGTCCCCTAAATCTATATAGGCTCAGTACAGCCGCATTTTTCACAATTGTACTGTAGTTATCCTTCATCCCCAGGATTTCTTCCTACCGGTTAGCAATATATATGCTGATCCAGCTTCAGTACCTTCACATACCATCCAACCCCAAAAATACTCTAACGCCACTAATATAATCCGCATTTAGGGCATCCATGTATTCATTTTCTTTTGGCGTGATAAGAATTTTGTAAAGAATATAGAATTTATGAAATTATTTAGCTACAGATATTTTAATAATTTAGCCCGCCTAGGTAGATCAGAGTACTATCCCAAGATTTGAACCCCAACAGGATCCAGATCATTGTAATTATCAATAATCACCGGCACCAGCTAATTTTCCTAAACCGTACTAGATAATAACCTTCCAAGTGATGTTCTCAGCAAGCTGATTAAGGATTCTCCGGGAGTTGATTTGTCAACCCTCCTCAATACAGCTCAACATGACTCCTACAAGGCCCCCGCTTAGAGCTCTTTAATAAGCCGGTTGGATTCGGAATTTCTCAATAGTACCCCTAGTATACCAAGTTTTTCTTTTAACCTTGCCGATATTCACTTGGACTGAGTGGTCTCTTGTAACAGTGCTGGTAAACTCTCCCGACTAGCGAATATCGAAAGATTTTCGAGGGTTTGTATTTCGAGCAGGATGAAAATCAGAACTTAGAGTGCTCTTGCCAATAGCCCAAATCTCGTGTTCCGAATCTGTATTATCTGCACCCGCAAAAAGGCAACAATCCTCGACTGTGTAGCACCGTGTATTATGATTAATTCATTCATTCATTCGACTGTGTGGCAATAGGTAGTACTTTAGGTCTAGATTTTATTCGCCTTGCCCTCTATTACATCTCAGTCTCGTCTCTATTAAACGTTCGTTTTCCGTATTGAGTATTCAATAGAAGCTGTTCTTGTCTGTCTTTGGTCTCGACATCCACTAAGGTGTTGTAGAAGTCTATAGAAGTATTGAAAAGCTAATCGGCTAGGCTTATAACTCTGGTTGCGAGTAGTATAGTAGTTGCGAGTTCCATAGAGATTGTCGGCTTTGTGTTTGTGTAAGTGTCCGCTAGTAGTTCAACTGAAGTAAGAAAACCATGGCAAAAGCTTTGGGGGGTTTAGATACTTCATTCTCAGAAGGACTTTTAGAGGTAACTCAGACCAAAGATATACCTCCATGTATGCTAGCAACTATGAGTCATGAATAACATATCCTAGCAGGTTTGGGTCACGAACTGCAAACCCAGCCATCCCCGCTTTCAGGATTAATGTAATGAGTGTGAGTTACTGTGATTTCGAAGCATTTAGATTAAGACTGCCAGGCTACCACAGCACATAACCTATTGAAATAAAAGATCTTGCATGTTACGTGTATCCTTCTATATTGTAGATGTCCCAGGGATCAATGATCACCGTGGATGATGCTAAGCAATATACCCTTGTAGCGCCAAGCCTCCAACAGTGCTTCCTATATGTAGAAGCAGGCAGGGGTGTGAATATGGGATGGTGAGGGTATCCGATATATGAGACCTGTACCATCTTCACACCCCTACCCTTAATATGGGGAGTAGCCACACCTGTGTCGTTTGGGAGAGCTATATGTATCTCTTGACTCATGAGAGACCCTACATGTAATTACTGCTCCTAACGAGTCTGGGGTAAAGACTGTTACTAGGTAGGTTTTTGATACATTCACCGCCCCATATCTTTCCCTAAGTTCTAAGGATACTACAATTTCCTAGTTACATGTATCTAGAAGTTATGGGTGGTGTCGATCACGACAGACATTACGGCCAACACTTCACACTACATAAGCATAAATACCTCCACCAGACGGCATCTGATGAGTTACACAGATGATACGCTCAAGCAACTCCATGGCAGAAGCCTTGAGCACAGAGCACCTGCAGTGTCTGTTAATTACATCATGACCCAGATCCCCAGCCGCACGCATATATGTTGCGGCCAGATCGCGCATTTTGTCTCCGGTGAGGCGGATCTCGTACGACAGCAGCGCCTCAATCATACTGTGGTCCGTGCCCCCCGCGACTTTTCCCAGCGCGCGAGGCGGCATCTCTTTCGACATCAGCTAAAGATGTCATATCCCTGGCATAAACGCGCTTCGAACCGGCCTCTGTCAGAATTTTCTAACCTGAATTCAAGCTATACACAGGTGCAAATACTCGATGTTACGAGGGAAGAAGACGGTGCAATAGGGACAAAGAAGGTGCCCGTGGGTGAAGGGGTGCAGTCGTCACTACCAGAGCTTTCCGATGGGGCGGTTGTCCGATGGATGTCAGTGATAAGACCCCTCGGGGAATTAAATAGTTTGAGCTTACGCTAACGGCCTCCTCAAAAGACACATAAACACTACTGATATGGATTTTGACCTTCTAATGGTAAGTGATGTCTTGGGTGTTTTTTCTGTCACAGGGGTCTTCATTGGTTCATGAGATTCCTCTTCTTTGAAGGCCGAGGGGCTTACACTGGATTATTATAAGAATTTCGCCTTTACCCACCAAGAATTTACAAAAGAGGATAGAGTCTCTGTGTACCAGTTGTTGAGACAATTTCGCGAAGACCAACAGCGCAGTTCAAACCATGGTAAATATTTTGAGCCAGCATGTCTTCAACAAACCCAACTCTTTGAAGGTATGATATACCCACCTCGTAATAACAGTTTCCGACTCTTAGAGCTATTTTAAAACGATTAATTGTAGGAATAGAATCAGAAAACTCACCTCAACTTATATCACTACCATATATTGCACTTGGCGATAGTTCTAGTGTATCCAACACTTCACTTCCCCTTTGGAGTTCCTTGCACCCTACTCGATCACTGTTACAGCACCATTACCGCCGCGAGTCTGCGGCCTTAACGGCTAAAAGAGATTCAGAGCAGACCTCCAAAAAGCTCGGTGGCCCAGGTTCAAACACGATAGTTCTTGTCAAAAATCTATGGATCTTGGTATTAAACAAGTGTAGGTATTTAAACCTCAAGTACGGTGTGCTTTTAGTGTTTCTTTACCACTAACATGAACATTTTCCTAAGCAACAATGATCACTGTCTCGCCAACGAATGGTGACCAGCTATGGTCAGACCTCAAGCTAACTAGCAAGTTCAATCCCCAGCCAGGTCCAGAGGGTCCTAATCTCTGGGAGAAACTTGATATATTTGCAAACAACCTCCAACAAAAAATTGCACTGGAAACTGAGGAATTAGAAAAACTTCTTTCATACCAACGGTGGATCAAAAAATCACTTCCAGCCTCTTTAACCAACAGAGTGGAGACATACCTTTCAGAGCCCGAAGAGTCTCCGGAAGGGTTTTCAGGGTTTCTGTTTCTCGTAAGCTTCTTCTAGAAAGAGAGATCTTATTTTCTATCTGAGCCTTAAGCTAATACCTATATTCGGCCAGCTCACAAACCTAGAGTGGATCTACAGGGCCCAATATCGATTTTCCAGACTAGAAGACCTTTTAACTGGCAATAAAGCTCGTTTTGAGGGTCTCAAAGATGCGGATAAGTCCGCAGTTTCTGCGGAGATAGAATTGCAGTCGGAATCCCTCTATATATCCCTATACGAAAATATTAATACATACATCGAGACATTTTCTAAAATGCGTAGCAGGAGCATAATACCACTTCGTATGTATATCCTCTCTAATTAACTTATGCTACCACTTCATGCGTATCCAAGCCTAAATTAAAACCACACACTTTAGTGTTTCCATCCAACAAAGCAATACTAGACGGTCTATGGCTAGACGTGAAGCACCAGTCACAGTTATTTTTATGGAAACTTTCAGCCATGGACTTAAACGCACAGGTGATGACAGCCACTGGACTCTCAGAGATTGAACGACGGCATGACATACCCACGGAGGTTGAGCATCTGGTAGCCCTTATGGTAGGGTCACTCGTTCCTGGGGATTCAACGGAATCGACAGGTTATAGGGTTAGGGATATATATTCCCAGTATATTGCACGCATGGTGAGTCCCTGACAGAAAATAGGCTCTCCAATCTCTTACTAATTTCCCTAAAGCAGCTTCAGGTCCAGCAATCTCCATCAAAGGATCATCCTAGAAACATATACCAAGTGATAGAAGAGATCGAAATCATCAGCCGAATAGTTGAGTCGCAACGTAGGGTTGTGGCTGAGATGCTCAAGGTCTTTCATAAACAAGCATCGAATCCAAATACAAATGATCGAAAACCCACATATACAGAAGCCCTTACCACAACACTTCAAAAAATCCAGTTTTTCCAGTCAGATCTAAATGAATACCAACATTCTTGTTCCCGAATCGCCACTCTGGTAAGCAATATCCAATCTACATTCTTTAAAATTATATTTTCCAACATCTTAGTACAGGCCGCCCAACAACAAGCCGATGCCCGAACGGGATATGTTGGAAAGATATTCCTCATGCTTACCATCGTTACGATGATATTCTTGCCCCTTTTGTTTGTGAGCAATTTATTCGGGATGAACGTTGTTGATATAAGAGAGATGAAGACAGGGCAGTGGGTATTCTGGGTATCGGCTCTTGGTGTGACCTTCGTTATTGGGTCTCTAGCTCTTACTATAGCTTTCTTTAGCGAGAGCTTAATGAAGAACCTACGAGATGCGAGTGGACATGAAGAAAAGCGACGGAAAAGCTCAATAATTAATTTTAAGGGGGACTAGGTACGGTGCTATTTGCTATATTATTCACAGCAGATAGAGATATTACTTTGTAATCATACTATATTATTTCAATGTCTATTTACCCCCTTATATATTAAACTAGATCTTTACGTATAAATTTACCACCCTTATAACCGAGTTATCTCTCTCTTCAAAGTGCTATAATACAACTATAACCGTCTCGTAAGTCTTATGATCACCCAGAATCAAGGCTCGGAGATTTGCCCAAGACCACATGATTCATGATTCTTTAGAGCCATCTCCTATACTATCATTTCCAACGTGCTCAACAACGGCCCCTACCGTGATATTCAGATGCGGTTAGAGTCTGTCAATGAGACTGTTGATCAAGATTCACTGAAGGCATCTTAGCCGACCGCGAGTGCTAATGCGTGTTCGACAAACTCATATTCGTGGCGGCAAAAGCTAGACTAGGAAAGGCAATCATCACCTTGTCAATATTAGGAAAGTACATGAATACTGAGTTTCTTGTTAACTTAAGTATGTCTTGATATTGATGGCGGCCGGCAATTGCAGAAGTGAACTAAAGAGCTAAAGAAGTCATTTCCCGAAGTTCATCGCTCAAAACCTACATTGTGGATTAAGCAAAAAAAAAAAAAGCAAAAATCACCATGGGGTTTCAGATCTACTACCCTCAGGTTTACCTGTGGGTCTTGCCATCAGACCCGGGCTAGGAATAATCTTTATGTTGCTTTAAGGTTGTCAATGGGTAACGAAGAAAATGCCTGTGCTTGGCGGCTTTACTTTCCTCCCTCGGCGTCAGATAAGTTTTCGCTTACGGCCGTCTACCGTGATCAGTCCTAAATGTGTACTTCAGTTAAGCCACCAGCCTTTGAGGCGTCATCCACACTTCAGTGAGGCTCCTATATGCGGAAACTGCACCCATGAGGCTCATCGGGATGGCTATCTTTACGATGTCTCTCCACTTTTAATGAAGCCCCGATAAAACGTAACCCCAGACATCATTTTCAACAACCCTTCCCCATTCGTGGATTCTTCATCTCCGCAAGTGAACTATACTTAGACATCTGCCCACTTGCAACAACACCGTTTAGCAAGTGCTACGAAGGTTGTATATCTCCGTATGTTCCACATCAACATTGCCGACAGACAAAACGTACACGTACTTGGCCGTAAGAAGTATTCGTAGTATAATGCAGCACCGGCCGGCAGTTTCAAGCGGAATATCTAATAGAAGTCTTCGGGTCATGTACCCGGCGATGTATCTCAATGAAGCGTGGATTGTTATAACCCCCCCCCCCAACATGAGGGTACAATGCGAGCAAATGATAGATATGAATAATGGTTCTCCGAAGGGGAGGTTTAGGTAACCCTGTGCGGTACTTCCCGAGGGGTGGGGACATATCTAACGAGAAACCGATTGGCGAAAAGGCTTGCAATTGGATATGTAGACGAGAGAAAGGGTGAAAGGTTGAAAAGAGTTCGACCGGCAATGGAAAAAAAAAAAAAAAGGGTCTCAGGAGCTAGGATATACTTGGAAGATGAAGCTTCTACTGTGATAAAAGGTCTATGCTTTCCCTCCTGCACAAGAAAGAGGGGTAGGTACGGATAGACAGCCCTCCCCCCCCCTCCCCCGATCTCCTCCCCGGAATAAAAAAAATAAAAAGGATCAGAGGGTTTCAAGTCCTACTTTAACCTGACCGTTTCGACTTTACTCCCTGTGCGCTCGCTCGATCGCGTTTCGTCGATCAGACCGAATTACGTGCCATTGAGCAAGACGTAATCCCGATGCTGCACGAAGTATCCTGCATATGCACCTGTCTTAAAAGCAACTGCAGGAGAAAGAAATAAAGAAGGGAAAGGGCGCGGCAAAGGCGTGCTACATAGATAGCTAGAACACACATAGAGGTGGTTGTAAAATATTTAACCAACATGAACAGTAACAGAAAAGAAATTCAATGATCCTCATGCATGTCAACCCCCCCTCCATCGAGATATCGAGCGATGGATGGATGGCCTAAGCTTAAGACTTAAGACCTTTTTTACCCGTATCCCCCCCATTCCCCCCCCCCATCCTCCGTTCGCCATCTCAAAGTGAACATCAAAAGGTCGCTAAAGCCTAGATCCCCCAGCACCTGAAACGAGATCTTAGCACAAGGCACGGTCCAGACCCCTCCCCTCCCCACCTTGATCTCCCCCCCACGTGGTAAAATAGCTCTCGGGGACCGGAGTTCTGTCTGACCAAAGGGATACCTAGATCTTTGTTCTAATAACCGAGACAAAAATTCATCATACGATACATACAGAAAGATGTATCTATTTGAGCCGATGAGATGAAGAGGAAAGAAAAAGCGGGGGGAGGAAGGGGAGGGAGGGGGATTTTCTGAATCCCTCACCTGACTCTCGGGGACTTCGCGGCAGCAGTACCTCTACCGAGATATAACTAACACCGAGTGAGACACTATGATCATGATTCGCTCCGGTGCTGGTAGGGATTAACGTGTGATAAGAGAGAGATGCACTTTTTTTTATTTTATTTTTATTTGGTGATAGGCTAATCCCTGCCTTCAGCCGGAGCGAATTCTCCTAGATAATACGATACGGTACGGTACGGCTGAATCTAAAACATGTTTCTCCCACTCGTACAGGCGAGTGACATCCTATGACAACTCCATGCAGCTGAAGAACTACAGTAAAACCTCACCCCACCGAGTCTTCAGGGTTTAGGGAGAATGCAGGGGTACAAAAGTAACCCTAGTAATAAAATTCCCTACCTAAATTCCACCTCAACGTTTCTTTGGCCTCGACAGGGATATAGCAGACTAGAGCTGTGATAGGCTCTACTGTATTTTAGTAGTAGTTTCTTTACAGCACATCAAGCGAATACAGAAGGTCGTACCAGATTTTGTTCATATTATTTATTCCTTGTATTTGCCCTTACCGCAAATACAATCGTGACAAGTAGCTATTTAGGATAGTTTACAGCCACCAGAACTATCCTTTAGTCGCCATAAGATCGGCGAATGAAGACTAAAACTAAAACTAGGTAGCTACTCCAGTAATACACATAGAGAGATAGAGATAAAGAGAGAAGCCAAAGCGATGAAGCCTTCCCGAGGCTATCAGCACAAGGCGGAGATAGTGGTATGAAATAGACAATATGAGACAGAGTAAAAACACCTTGGCGTAAGAACTAGAAATAATAACAGATAAGAAATGGGAGACCCCGAGTGATAAATAAAAGAAAAGGAAATAAAACCGTAGATGTGTACCCCCCTTCCCCTAAGAGGAACTTAAATCAGATACCAGTGATAAATAAAAACCCAAAACCATGAAAAGATACAAACTCCCCAAGTAAAAAAAAAAAAAAAAAAAAAGCCAAAAGAAAAACCCAGTCTTGATAATCAAGAATAATCTAAAACACATCATCTGCGCACGCCGCACCAGGTTGTGACAAGAACCTCTCAAACGGAAACGCCTCCTCCCTAATAAACAATCCGCTATTCCCACTACTCGACATAGCTTCTGCGGACGCCATGCTATATGAAAAAAGGTCCATCATCGCAGAGTCTTTATTGTAAAAGTCTCGAGGAATGGATGAAAGGTCTTGGATGCAGCCTGGTGATGCTGGGAAGCCGATCCGAGGAGTAATGTCTTCAGGATTCTCTTCGTATTCCTCCTGATTCGCCTCTGCAGAGTTGCAGGGGGTTTGTGGAGGCGACATCTGGCTCTTAATAGCAGCAGTATCATGGCTGTGGTTACAGTGGTCAAATTTGATGGCTACTGGCTCTATGGAAGTGTTCTGCTGCACGGGCCCCTCCTGAGAGTTTTCAGAGTCGGCTGGGGAAACCGGTGTAGGTGGTGCACCACCTTGAGAAAAGAGCTGTGAGAGAGGCACGTAACCCGATCCTGATAATGATCCCGAAGTGCGGGGACGGATTGTAGCCCCGTCCATCGTGTAATTCTCGTCATGGAAAGGACAGTCTGCAAGTCGCTTGAAGTTGATGGGTGATGTTGGAGGGGACCCTTTAGATACTCCACCGCGCCTATTCAAACTAGCACTAGTTGACTTAATTCTCCGCATGGGTGTAGCAGGTTGTAATAAGTGAGCGGTTTTTAGTTCTCTTGCAGACTGTGGGAAAGCTCCTGTCAATGAATCACGGCGATGGAGACTAGCAGAGCCGAGTGGAGCTGGCTTTGGCCCCCGACGCCTGGCAGCAAGAGAAGCTTGTGACTCGGGCTGAGAAGATTCAGATGATACCTTGAAAGGCTCCTGTTTAATCTCAACAGATCCGAAAGCCTCAATAAATTCACCCGGGCATGAATCACGACGAACGAACTGGTGCTGGTGAGGCGCTGGCTCCTCCCAAGGATTAATATGCTTTTCCCTAACGAACCTCCCAGGTGGGGCTGATGGCAATGAGAAAGTGTTCGACATGGTGTTCATCTGAATCGCCGCTGCGAAAGCGGCGTAATCATCAGTAGGGTAGTCGTATTCATTGAATGAGCTTGAGTTAGACTCGTTGTGCTCTGCGTTAGACGACTGGGCCATTCCATCATACTCAAAGGGATCTTCAAGTTGGCCCGCAGGTGTGGGAGTATACAAAGGTGTAGCGTTACTGGAGCCGTAATCTGAGAAATGGGAAACAGGCCAAGGACTCTGAGTACCATCTTGATGAGAGTAGGAACTATCCTCTCCATCAAGATAGAGTTGAGGATGAGGAAATCCATAGTTATTATCTTGCAAACCACCGGCAGAATTCGCGCGCGCAGCGGCAGCTGCAGCTTGCGCAAGTGAGCGCGCTAAAGATGCATAGCTTGCCTCAGCAGGCGAATCGTAAGGTGAAGAATCCATCGAATCCTGAAAACGGGTTATAGGAGTCTCTGGAAGTCCTGTTGCTGACTTTGCCCTTCTTGGTTTGGGAGTTACCATAGAAGTAGCAATATTAGAACTATCTGGTTGATAGTAGTGCGCAGAAAGGGAGGGATTGAAGGAAATCGGGGATGACGGCTCAGTTACTCGCCGTCGGCCAGCCGATTCGAGTATTTGTCTGGTGTGTAGTTCCTCCTGTCTTTTTTGTAATTTTGCCTTTGCGCGCCGATTCTGAAACCAGTTCTGTAGGAAACAAAGAGCATTAGTTAAGTACGTATATACGTATGAAAGCAAGCGAAGGAAGAGAAACGGTCATGCATGTATAATAAAAAGTACAGTCAAAATTAATTATTTTGCCGGATACCAATCCGCAATAAGAAAACGGGCTGTGGACGGCTGGGACGGCTGGGATTGGGCAATAAGATCTATCTCGCATGTGCACTCACCCCAACACGCTGTGTGGAAAGTCCCGTAGTTTCAGCCAATACTCTTCGGACCTTAGTATTAGGTTTAGGAGTTTCGGAAAACTGCCTTTCTAGCAAAAGCACCTGTTCGCGCGTTAGGCGTGCCCTCGGGAAATCCTCAGGCTCGGCGGTCACGATCTCATCGCCTATAGAGCTGGTGCTGCAAGCGGAACCTCTACGCGATAGAGATAAGGGTGGCGGCGAGGACGGGAGAAGACAGGATGAAGGGGACGAATTCGCATATGTGGGGAACAGGGATGGTGCTGAGGATAACGATGAGGCAAAACGGCTCGCATTCTCCTGCTGGGGGTGAAAGTGCTGCAGGTTGTGCTGCTGGTGCTCGGGCTGGTAGAAGTCCGGGAAGAAATTTGAATGGAGGGAATCCATGTTGGTGGGGGGGGAGCAGGTGACAGACTTGAGCGACTGGGAATATCTGATTAGGATCTACTGGGCATGTTAGCATTGCCCAATTGAAATTGCTGCCGTCGAGTCTATACCCGGGCTTGTGGACCTATGACGCAACCTACACGGCTGTGTGCGGTAGAAGTCAGGTACGCTATATACGAGGCAAATTATAGATGCGGTATGCGGTGTAGACGAACAAAGAGAAGCGAGGGATAGATGAGATAGAGTTATGATGCCGTTGGAGCAGATATACGATGGATGATATAGGGATTGAAAAGCGAGGGCACTGGAGCAGAGCAGTAGTAAAGCAAGTACCCAGAAGCGAATGGCCGGATAGTTGGTGATGGTTAAAGAGAGGAAGTGGGGTGGGTGGTGGGGGGGGAGGTTGAGGTGCTGTAGTTGGTGGGCTGGGATGGCTGTGGTGAGGATTTACCAGCTACAAAGAATGAACGCACGATGAATACCTACACTGAAGAGCATTGCAGAGGGGCGGGGCTGCACGATTCTTATGAGAAGGAGAGAGACAAGAGGAAAAACAGTTACATGTAGTTGATCATCCCCCTTCGCATCCCTTGCCACCCCTCCACTTGCTCAGGAAGAGGAGAGGGAGAGGGAGGGAGAGTTGGGCTTGTGCATCACGGTCTCACTGTTACTACCACCGAATCAGACTGGAAGGAGGTCTGTTCTTCCATCACCACCGCTCCCCTCGGTCCCTCTGACAGAATGAGTGAGTGAGGAGGGTGAGAAAAACAAAAACCCGAATTACATCGTCCCAAAAGGCGCAGGAACCGCCGCACGTTAGACACAGACCAGTTTGAAAATACCGTAAAACCTATTGGCGGCAAAGAGTTTGATAGACAAGAAGAGTCTTGGAACCTTGAAGACTTCCCAGGAGAACAAAAAAATACAGGCGATCGCGAACGGACCTGGGACAAGCATGTTGCCCTCTCTCCCCCCCGCGCCCGCTGACTATTGGCTGAACCAAACCACCGGGTCAAACATCTCAACTAAAAAGGTACAGCATCTCATACAGGGTCACGCCTTTCTTCTCGTCTCGTCTTTTTCCTCTCGGCGGTCAGGCTTGGACCGTCACTGACTCTCCGATGGATTCATTTTGGGAATGCCCCACCCGACCCAACGCGGCGGAAAGTGGAAAGATGGACTGACCCCGGCTAGGCATAATGTTGTTGGGTTGGTTACTGCGTGACTCCATATGACGACTCTTGGCCATACAATAATATATACGGTATGGCTGCCTGGTAATAAACGGATTGAGGAAACCTAGATGTGATATTAAACAAATTGTGTACCTGCTTCTACATCGTCAGACACACAAACAAACATATGCACGTGGCACTGTGGGGCAATACACCAAATCTTCTTGTACTCCATCAATTATCTGGCAGCCGCAACAGGACATACTCCCTGAGCCCACTCTACTATCTAGAACCCCCCCCGATAACAGCGCAGAGACTGTTTCTAAGTTTGTTTCTACCAAATCATGATGGATGGTTGTGTCAGTTCTCCTCGTTCCTGAGAAAAGAAATCGCTTAGCGGTCAGTGCGGAGGCTGACAAGAATTCCTAAACAAATCACGAAAATGACCGGGGCAAGAACTCTGCAAGCCGAAGCCGTTCTTGCGGAGGCGGGTACTTACGATTTTATGATGCACTTTTCGCCGAACTTGTATCAGTCAGTGGGAGAGGATGAAAGACCCCCCCTCCTTCCCGTCTCATCTGGCGTGTCTACACATAGGCATGTCAGTCACCAGAAGCGACCCCTATTACATACGTCAAGAAAACGCCACAAAGTGTTTAAGCAGCAAATGCGGCGGACGCAGGTACGTGCAGAGCCACCATACCCTCAACAATCGATTCCCCATCAGGCCATCAGTCATATGCTCAAAGAAGAAATTACCTCCAGCATCTTCATCTCGGATTTCTCCCAAGAGGTACTCTTGCTGCGGGGAGACCCTTACCTGCATAAACCTACCTCTCATCTCATCTCACTAATGTGATCGTGTTCTGGTCCGGTGCCTTCATGATGCCTAGCCAGCCCAGCCAGCCACAAGGCCAATATTGACCCCGTTCATATGGGAAATTCAAAACAAGGGCTGGCGGGTAATCCACGCGACTATCATGTAGGTACAGTCTATTCCGCTAGGAGCAGGCTACAAGAAAAGGAAAGAAAAGAAACTGGGAGCTGCGAGCGATTGCGACTACCGATAGGTAACTAAAGAGATCGCCCAGCCGCATCGCATGGGCAGACGAACAGACTTCAAAGTTGGCCTTACGACAACGCTAAAAGGGCCGTATGCAAACCCTAGAAATACGACCTAGCATATGTTTTATCCTGCGCGCCAGTCTCGCCAAAATGATTAATATCTAACGAGAAAAATGTTACCGAGGTTTACCCCTGGCTGCTATCATTCCTGACGTGACGTGACAAATAACTAAACAAAGCCCTCCCTTTTCTCCCCCCCCCCTCTCGTGAAAAAGATACGGAGGCTCAGGCCAGATTAAGAGGGTGGTTAGACATTTGGCTTATCTGCATTCCTTTGTGGGATTCAGAGGGAGGAGGGAGAAAAAGCCATGTAGGTAAACCCTCTCGAGCCTCCTTCAACCCCCAATTATGAAGTTGAGGGGTTGAGGGGAACCCTAGAGTTTGCTACTGCTACTCTAGGTAACTCTACCAGCAATGATTCGCTTCCCGAACGTCGACTCTCGGGTGTCGATCGAAATCCAGGAACAACTACTATATTAGATATATTAGACACTATTTGGTAATCTGGATATTCTCCGCGCCCCATGACTGGACCGGCTTTACCTTCCACAGATCTACAGAACCCATCATCTGTTTAAATTCGGACGAACCCTTCCAAATTTCCTTTCTTACTTGACTACTACACGCACGCAGAGGAGATACCGAGGGAGCCGAGAAAGCCCGGGTTGTTTCTGGTGAAAGATAGCCTGGTTCAATGTCTCTCTCTAGGCATCTGAGAGAAATAGAACATCCTCAAGAATTCCGGAGGTTTGTTCTAGGTATTCTTGCATACATTAATTGCCTATCAAACATCTCTCCACCTATTTCGCCCCCCCCCTGCATTGGTGATGGAAGGGACGAGACCGAACCAAACCCGGATTCCCCGGAAAAAGACATGAGCCCGTTAATACACATGCTTCGGGTATCATAGAAAGATGGTGGATCTCTCTTCCTCATCGTGTGGCTGACGTCGTTTAGTACAAAGTGCTGTTTTTGGAAAAAATAAAATATAGATTTGGGTGTCGCCCACTCCCCGGGGATGGGAACTGGATAAAGACTCCCCGAGTTACTACTATTTTTCCCCTTCATTCCGGGAACGCTGTCCGCCAAATATTTTTTTTCCTTCACCGGACTCGTACTTTATCATTTCACCTAACGAGAAACCCTAATCTAGAAAGCCGAAACATCTCCTCATTTACTTCCGGGGTATATTGAATCTATCTCTATAGCTAATCTTGTACCCTTTCATTACCAGCCCCCCTTTAGACTGGAACGAAATTCCTTTTGCCCTCTACTCAGCACGTGTTTCTACCCGCCATGAAACAACCCTAGTTCATCAGCTCCTGTGGATCTCCCACCAGCACGAAAACTCCACCATCTTCATCAACACCCACAAACTCCACACTCTCTAGGTCTCCAACCACAAAATCTGGTTTTTCTGCCTCAACCTCAGCACGCGTATGAGATGTTAATAATCCAACGACATCGCAACCTGCCGCTTTCCCGGCACGGATACCGGCTGGTGCATCTTCGATTACTAGTACTGTAGAGTCCTCGGGGATTGAGAGTCGTGTGCGTGCTAAGAGGTAGCCTATGAATTATATGAGTAAGCTGATGACGAATTGCGCTTGATGACAGGAGGGGCGTGAATGGGGTATGTTTGTGTTTTGCATGGCATCATTAATTCTAGCATAGGGCTATGCCATGTTGTCTAATAGTAAGGAAAGACGGGCGAGAAAAACCGGGGAATGTTCATGGCAGGGAGGGCGCATTTACCTTCCGGATCAGGCTTTCCTTTACCGACGCTGTCGGCGGTCACGAACACTTTCGGCGTTGGGAAGGCCATTATCTACCCAGTGATAATTCAGAGAGACGTCAACCAACATGATCCATATTCCGACGACACGGTAAGGGATCCCAGCTATCAGCGCCCAACACAACTAGCAGCTCCAATACCAGCTGACTCTTTTTTTGCCTTGTTCACTCGGAGAATATTCCTTCCAGTGCAGATAATGGGTAGCGATGCCGCTGCCCATTACCGAAGCACTGGGGCTGCTGGCGCTGTTTGTTGGTTGTTGGGTTGTACTGGGTTACAACTAAGGTTGTTGGGCTTGGGGAATATTCGCGAAAAGAGGGGATAACGAGTTCCAACTGGCTGGCATGTCGCCGAACTCAACAATAAAACAAACGTAGAGAGAGGAAAGTTAAACTGCTGGAACGGCTCAAGACATTCCTTTGTGAAGCAGGGGCGCTTCTTTTCTTTGCCTTTCCCGGTACCCTTGTCAAACTTCACCCCCTCTACGTTTATAGTAGTGAGGAGCACTCGTAAAATGAAGTATACCCCAAATAAAGATGAGGTGATGTGAGGACCCCCAAGACACAATTGCAGCAATTAAGCTGAAAACCATCTACCGGTAGGTATTTGGTGGGTCTCTGGGCGCTCCCAACCCCTCCCATCTTTACACTTAAAGTAATAATAATAATAATAATAAAATAAACATACCTTAACCCAGGGCTCCGCCAATGCAACGGTTCCACTCGTCACAATCGCCCATTTGCACCCTGTTGTTTCGAGTCGTGATATGAGTTTTCTTGCACCTATTGATTACGAGCGACCATAAGCCGGGCCTGCGAGGTTGAGTGAGGAGTGAGGTTGATTAATGAGCTTGTGAATGTGAACAGAACACTCGTTTGTGAAAATGAGGTGTCGTGTTTCACCTCATCTTACTATTCACACATAATCCTAAGCTCATTCACACAATCATCTCCCTCACCCCTCAGCCTCCCTCAACCTCTTACCCGGGAATCGGTCATGTGGATTAGCAATAATTTACTTTTTCCCCCTTCTCTTTCTCACTGTGTAGGGTAGCGCGGTATCCCGAAAATCGATGATCGGTGTGGGGGACTTGTAAATTTTTTTTGAGGCTGGGATGTGATATCCAGGATGTTGGAAATTTCACGTGGGCTCGGATAGGTTGATACGGGGCGGTGTGCTGTTTGAGGGAGAGGGAGGGGGAAGTAATTACCGGGAAGCTCTTTCGCGTCCGCCGCGTTATTCTTCGGAATTTCGGCTTCGAGTTTGCGGACGTCTAGTCAGTGGTAGGGTGTTGGATTAGTTTCGGATTCAGAGTTATATTTGGGGGGTGTAGAAGGTATAGTTTGATTAAGTATTAGGTTTTGGATTAGGGTGACTATTATTGGGGTTTTCTTTTCTTTTGCTTTTTTCTTCCTTTCTTTTGACCTCTTCCGGGACCCGGACGAGGGTTTATCAAAAGAAGGAGTTTCGTTTCTTTTTGTGTGTCTTTCCCGTCCCTAATCCTACTAGGGTTTCCCTATCTCTCTCCTCTCTAGTATATTTGTTGGTGATGGAGGTGACGTAAAAAGCCGTTTCTCACATCTCGGAACCAAAGACGGTAACCCCACAAAAGCCGAGAATGAACGGGAAGAAGAAAAAGGGCCCAATAACCCCAGGAAACCATAACCGGTTTCCAACAGCAAGAAAAGAAAGGAAGAGAGACAAAAAAAAAAAAGAAAGAGAGTCGAAGTACTCACACTCCTCATCAGCCAATTCTGGCTTCCACTGCCTCACAATATCAATAGTACGTCGTCCGTGCGAGGTCGCAAGAATCAAAGCGGGATCGATGGAGTGGTCGTGGCCGAAGCTGATCACGGGGTTACTATTGGCACATACCACATGGTGTGGGGGGGGGGAACGTACCGAGTCCAATGCGCAATTACAGCATTAGTGCTATCGATGAGGGTTCCTATTTCATTTTTCATTTTTCTCTGTGTCAGTTCAGCAGCGAGGATAGTGGAGAGCAGTGAGCGAGTGAGACGAGGGCATGTACATACCATCAAGGTCGAATAGAATTGCGGCGTATTTCTTTAGAACTGGTGCCATTGTGAGTATTTTGATATTATTCTCGGTGAATTATTGCGTATAGTGTAGAAGAGATGTCAATTGCGAGGGAGAGGGAGAGGAGGGGGGAAAGAGGGACCCTTTTTCACCAACATCTACGTGGAGGGAGCCTGGAGGCTCAACACTATCGTGACCCCTGCGTCAGTCCGATAACGGCAGCCCATCGCGTGGGCTAAACTGCTTGCAGAAACAAAACTTCATCGGGCGATGACCGGGTAACGATCACTGGGCGAGTCTGACGTCTTTGCCAAGTGATGTCCCCGCCACTGCCCTCCCCCCCCACCACCAGCTATTACTCATTCGGTGTAAAAAAAAATCTATAAACATTTGGAAATATGGATGAAAAGGAGAATAAAGAAGCTATTCATGAGGCTTGTAGAGAAGGGCGCAGTAATTCTCCTCTCAGTTATTTCGCCCCTCAGAATGTTACACACTTTGGCTGACAAACTCTAGTCGCCGCAGTCGAATCACTCCTCGCGGCCAACCCAAAGCTTGCTAATCGCCGTGATTCAGATGACCGTCTCCCAATACACTGGGCATGTTCCTACAATCACCTTCCCATCGTACAACTCCTAACACAGACAAAAGACTTTGATGTCGACGCTGTCGACGGTAGTGGGTGGTCATCACTCATGATTGCATGTAGTGTTAAAGATGGAGACGAAATTATTGACCTACTACTCTCGAGGGAGGCAGACGTCAACCTAAAGAGTTAGTCAACTCGCCACCGCCACAAGCATCTAAAAGTTACTAACTGGACATTATAGATAACAACGGCCAAGTACCACCCCTTCACCCTTCACCCTTCACCCCCTCGCTCACCTCCGCCACTAACAGCCATAGACACCACTCCACTTCTGCGCCTCTAAATCCCATCTCTCTGCGGCCCGTAAGCTTCTTGCACCCCCTTATAAAGCTTCTTGTAGACTCCCGGATAAACAGTCACAACTGCCCCTCCACCGCGCTGCTGCTGTCGGGTCTCTCCCGATGGTTAAGCTCTTCCTTGACAATAACAGTCCACTGAACGCCAGTGATCGAAGTGGGCTGACGGCACTGCATCACGCGGTTGCAGAGGGGCATGGGGATATTGCTATTGAGTTGCTCCGGAGAGGGGCGGAGAGTGGGAGAAAAGACAGTGAGGGAAATGTTGCGTTGGCGTTGGCGCCGGATGGGAAAGTTAGGAAGTGGATCCTAGCTGAGGCGGAAAAGGAGGGGGTTGAGGTTGTTACCTCGTAAAGGTGGGGAGGGCGGGACTTTTTGCGGGTTTACAGGAGTTTGGTCTTTTTCTACGGAAAGGGTTGCATAGTAGAGTCAGAATCGAATAACAGTCCTTAAATATGTCGAGTGAGTGGCTGTGACAATAAATCTGCACATATGTGTAGTTGTTCTTCATGAAGTATCACTCGCACTGTAGTTTATTATTATTTCCTAAATTAAGGACCTTATGAAGGGGTGTTCAAGGTTTGCTCATTAGTTAGTGGGGAAATCATGGTGGAGTTGTAAAATTGGGAATTTGCAAATCCTGGCTAATGGGTCCCCTTGCTCCACTCAATAGACGATCACTCGATGTATTTTGTTTAACCCTAGGATTAAGCAAGGGGTTTATATCTCTACCCGTTACAAGAAATAAGTTTCCAAGGGGGCTTGAGGATGTTTAAATGCATTCGGGACGTGGAGATCAAGGCTCGAGGTGTGGCGGCAATAGTGGTGGGCTGGGTCCACACTACCGACCCCTATATCAATAAAAACCAGGATCAGAAACGGTGATTTCTTGTCCCCTTCAATAATATGTCGGGGCCTTGCTAGATTCATCTTACTTCGATATGTATTAGAGGGGGTTCTATTAGTTCCTTTAGATGGTTTTTGGTTATATGTACCCTGAGAATTTATAATAACCTAAAACAATGCACAGATACCCTTGGCTCGCTGATCATTAGAACCTTAGTTAGTAAAGAGAGACTGTGCATCCCTCAAGAGGGTAGGGTTATGTATACAAAATATTACTCGTGCGTTCGTTCTCCTGGTTTCCTTTTGATTAGCGCTCTAGAGCAAGATCCTGGGTAGATTACGGTGATTTAATTAACACTTCAAGATATTCCTAGATTAACTATAGAGGAGTGTAGATATACGGTCGAGAACTTAGAATATGGCTACTTAAAGCTCAATATAACTGTTGTAGTGTATATTTACGTGTATTCAGCAGTTTTCAGGTCAGTTCTATATGCATCGTAATAAAGGTAGTACTCATGAGCAATCACTCGTGCACCATTTCTAGTCTTGGCACTTTAGAGATTAAGTGCTATGAATCATAGGCCTATTTGGTAGTGAATTGCGTATCCATACTAGATAATCTCAGTAAAATAGTAGCAAAAACAAGTAGACCATAATAGTAGAAGGCACCCCCCCCCCAATGCCGAGAAGAATCATCAAACCTCCCCTCTTCCCCATCTCATGCCATCCTTCGTCACAGACAGATGCTGCATCCTAGAGATCAATGGAAATCACAAGTGGGGACCTTCAACCTGATATAAATCTGGAATCTATTTTTCTTATCTTTCAATGTTCTTTCTTATGGTAGCCCTAAAGCTTCGAAGGGGTAGTTCATCTCAATATTTATTATAATGTTATTGATTCATAAAATATAAATACATGGATACTAGTACATACCTCCGAACTCACAGGTATCTCTGTGAGTCTTCGTAAAGCCAGCCATTAGGCTGTTGTTGAGATCAAAAAACAGTTCTATTTGGGTGAGTGCATTTGTAATTTTACTATTCACATGTCTGGCAAGGCTTCCTTTTCCGCTGTCTTAAGTACTAGAGAATAATCTGGTTTGTTTTGAAAAGACTCATTACTTATATTCGTAATAGGAGGCTAACTATCTCCCGGTGGTTTTTGTTCATTTGATCTTATGTTGCTGCCATCGCATGTAGCGTTTAGATCAGAGACTGGCATGTATATTTGGTATTTCTGTCAGCTCCGTCCCGATAATAGTTAAGCTATTCTGTAGTCGTTGAAGGTCTATGGAGGCAGCGGGCTTTTTCCCTAGGTAAATAGTTTTCAGATTGGAAAGGAGGATGTCTCTGTTAAATATATGATCTTAGTCGTACATGGATGCGTTGTGAACGTGAGTTGCGTAATGTTTTTGTAGAAGTTAGGACGTGTAGAAATAATGGGCTATGGCGTACTCGTCTTCATAAATGACATGAGTACTAACTAACTAACTAAGCCAGGTGAGTGAACTACATGTAGGTGTTGTCAGGCGGGCAGGAGCTTGGCATAAAAGTCTTCTTATCTGTTCTACTTACTACTGGGGACCTACTATTAGTACAATATCAATAATTAACTATATATTTTAGAGAAATTTTTCAGTTTTCATAGTATTAAACTAAACTAGGAGTTTTCGCTCATAAGACCTATCCCTGACTTGAAGTAGCGAGGGGAGACCCCCCGAGCCAACATAGATAAAAATATGTGAATCCTACTAAACGAACGAGGCAAAAGATAAAATGAAGAGCTATTTCTAATAAGATAGACTGAGAAGTGAAAATCGGAGCTGAATTAAAGAGATCATAGGAAATAGCACTAGCATATCGCGAAAGGCTCGACACAGAAAACACCGTACTAAAAAAATGCGTATCCGTAGTCCATATTATTCTCACCAAGGCCCATCTCCTAGTAGTAGATTCTACATGTCCGGGTTCATCCATCGGGGTACTTTCCCTCACACATTCTCTTCTTCTGATTCATCGGCATCTGACTCAGCTCCATAAGCCTTCAAAAGTTCAGTCAACGCTCTGCCTCGCTCTATTGCTTCTAGTTGACGCTTTTTCCATTCATCAGAGCCACTTTTGACCCACTGAACGGTGTTCCTTGGCATATGACCAGCCATTACATGCCACCTTGGGGCTGGCCTATCGTCCAGTATTCTCCATGGCGAAATTGGTCTTTCGACTGGGCCTCCGAATGGTCCTTGACTCGCACTTTGCCGGACTGGGATCGTTGAGCGGTGTAGTACTTGTTCGTTGGGGTTGTTTGAGTCCCTATTTTGGGTAGACTTTTTTACCTTCTTCTTCGTATTCGGTATTGAGCCGAATAGGCCTAGGGGAGGTTTTCCAGAGTCACGGTCGCTTTTTGCCAGGTCAAACGCCGTATCCCCAATAGGGGTTTCCAGTGTGATATCGGCACCCCTCTTGAGCAATCGTTCAACTACTTCGTTGTCTTTTAGGTTGTAAAACACCGCGAGGTGAAGAGGTGTCCAGCCATCTCCATTTTTGATATCTATATCAGACCCTTTATCTAGTAACAATTCGACCATTTCTGCATTGGCATACCGCGCAGCCAGATGAAGCGGAGTATTTCCGTGCTCGTCCAAAGATGTAACACTCACTCCTCTTTGCAAGAAGTCTTTGGCTGAATCGATATAGCCATACCGGAGCGCAAGGTGAAGTGTGGTACCTTTCACTTGAGCCATGTGTCCAATATCAGTCATCTCTAGAAGAAGTCTGGCGATATCTCTATAGCCATTCTTTTCCGCCGTTTCGAAAGGTATATCTCCTCCACTACCCTGGATATTGAGAGCCAAGCCCTCCCATTCTAGAAGCATCTTGACCATCTCTTCGTATCCGTATCTCGCTGCGAGGTTGATTGGAGTGTTGCGTTCCTTATCACTAGGGTTGATATACGCCCCGTGTTCCAGGAGTGATTCGGCAGCCATTATATTCTCCTCGACTACAGCTTGGTGAAGTGCAGTCCACCCACGGTGGTCAGGAGTTTCGAGAAGCCGAGTCTTCTCTAACAACATCTTGAACATGACATCATGGCCGTGCCTTACGGCCCAGTGGAGGGGGGTAGTCCCGTCGAGATCGTCTTGGACAATGAGAGTGCCGCTAACTCCCTTTTCTATAATTTTCTGGACTAGTTCCTCATTGAATTTCCGGGATGACGGGTAGTAGAGCATAGTATCCGGGAACCCATAGTTTCTAGCACATTCCTTGACCGCAAAGTTTCTTCCCTTCTCTAGAACGAGTCGAACAACATCCTCCCTCCCGTTAACGGCTGCCCAGTAGAGTGCTGTTACTCGGTATTTTGGTTTTAGGGCAAAGAGAATGAACCGAGGAGTCAGGGGCCTGACGAAGCGACTGTTGGATTTAATTAAGGAGCTGAGATCTTTCAGGCCAAGGTCTTTTGTGACTTCGAGAAGGATTTCGTTTGGTAAGCTGATGAGCGACATGGTAGCCTTGTGATCTAGGGTGTGTCAGTACCTCTGCCGGACTGTACATTTATTAGCTGACGGTTTCCTTATATTCTGGAATAGCGCTGTATATATTACCTATCTCCTTGCCACTCTGTGTCAGTTAGCGCAGAGTTGGTGTGTCGATAATCCATGATTATTGAGGCGGAGTTTTGGTGAAAGTGCGGGGCTGCCAACATTTAGTTTAGGAAGCCTCGGCAAGTCAAAAATAGTTATGTTTCAGACTTTCGAAATTTATTAGTACTCGAGGCCTTCTTTAACTTCCTAATTTTTCTACGTATTTACTCTCATTAGGTGTCGAGTGTGATATTTCTAGATCTTCGAATCTTATATATGTTCTGGGAGCGGACAGGTAGACATCCCCTGGATGGGTTACCTGTTGGAGGGATAACAGTGTTCCCCATATGAGTAGGTGGTAAATCATAGCTCAGTTAATACAGGCACATCCTAAATAAATTAAATTAGTAGTCAGAAAAGTATTGGCCTATCTTGGAATTTTTTGGAATTTTATTTTATTTTTATACCATGAATTGTGGTCTCTGGGAATTTTTATATGGTGGGCGCTTTTTAGTAGCAAACAATAGTTATATGTTATCTGACAAACATGGGCGCTAGCTTTATAAGCGGTATACTTGGGTAAAATAGCTGTCTACCCGCTCAGGGTACGCAGTGTGTCCCTCCAATGGGTAACCCATTGAGGGGACGCCCTATAAAACTGATTTATTGCTACCCGTTGGGTCGGCCCATTTAGGGCCAGAACATATATAGTGGCTTTCTTAAGCTACTATCTTTGCGAAATACCTTAGGGGGCTTTGTAGGCTAATCGGTCTATACTACTGGTATTTTGGTATTTATGGGGAATATAATTTAAAGGTGGACCTAAATATAATAATAGCCACCCAGGGGATAAGCTTTTGGGGTTATTTACTAAGGACCTGGTAATCAGCATGAGTGATACTTGGTGATTCTGATGGGTTATGTTTCAGCTCGCAACAGGGTCAGGGACTACTAAGTTTGTATTTGTGAGTGAGCCCGTTGAGATATTTTATCGAAGACATTATAATAATCCCGGTCGCCTAATACTATGATGTGGACCGAGATACCTTTATATCGATAATTCTAAGCACTACATAAAGCCATATACACATACAATACGGCGGACGGTTTAGCGCGCAACCGCAAAAATCATGATCTGTGGCAACCACCTTAGGATTATCGCTTATGGCAAATATTTTTAGTTTGCAACCACCTCCTATAGCTGATTATGGAGGAGAGAAGGGACTAGATACTGAGCCCTATATATAAGGCTTAATCCTTACTTATATATCATATAGTTCTTTGTATACATAGAAGAAGAAAAATATATTAGAATTTTCCCTCATTTTGATGTGTGCAAAGAAGTTATCCTCATTTACCTAAAAGAGTAAATGGGGACTTTTCACTTTCTAGATTTTAAAATCGCCAAGTACTATGTAAGCTAGTAGAATAAGGTGCTATAATTAAAGGGGGGTCAATGGGATACTGGAAGAGGTAGGTTATAGTTGGTATATAGGTCATTGGGGAAGTTTAGAATTCACTAGTCAAAAGTCCTCATTTACTCTTTTAGGTAAATGAGGACAACTTCTTTGCACACATCAAAATGAGGGAAAATTCTAATGTATTTTTTTTCTTCTATGTATACAAAGAACTATATGATGTACAAGTGAGGAGTAAATCTCATGTATCAGGCACAGTATCTAGTCCCTCTTCTCCTCCATAATCAGCTACAAGAGGTGGCTGCAAACTAAAAATATTTGCCATAAGTGATAGTTCTAAGGTTTTTGCCATAAGCGATAATCCTAAGGTGGTTGCCATAGACCATGATTTCTGCGGTTGCGCGCCAAACCGTCCGCCGTACATACAAAGCAGTAAAAGAAATACGAGAGAAATATAGACAAATAAATAATATATATAAAGAAACGGCTAAATTAGAAACCCTTACTCTCTGGTAGAGATTCTATGGGGTTGCGAGTCTAAAACTAACAGCTCAAAGACCCCAATTCCCGGGAGACCAGCCGCTAAAAAAGTATATACCAGGGCAATAAATACTTAGGGAATTTCTACACTATATGGGGTAAGTAAATACTCAAATGAATGATTTTCAATAATTTTCTGTGCGTACCTAAGAGTTTCTAGATTCTTGGTCACGTCTTTACACACATCTACGGCCCTATGTGTAGTGTTGCTGGTCATCTTTCACTGCTGAGGTATCTGCGCTTCTGTCAACCAATAGCGGGACTATTTCTTGGTGTCCCTTGAAAGCCGCTAGGTGCAATTCTGTCGATTCACCACCATCATCTGTCGATTCACCATTGCCATCTGTCACTGTTGAGATATCTGCGCCTTTGTCAAGAAGCAGCTTGACCATTGCTTGGTGCCCATTAGCAGTCGCTAGTTGTAATAATGTCCATCCATAGTTTGTCTTTGCTGAGATATCTGCGCCTTTGTCGAGAAGCAGCTGAACTACTGCTTGTTGCCCATTAAAAGCCGCTACGTGCAATGCCGTCCATCCATGGTTTGACTTTGCTGAGATATCTGCGCCTTTGTCGAGAAGCAGCTGGACCACTGCTTTTCTATTATACAATGCCGTCCATCCATTATTTCCTACTGCTGAGATATCTGCGCCTTTGTCGAGAAGCAGCTGGACTGCTTGGTGCCTATTAAAAGCCGCTACGTGCAATGCCGTCCATCCATTCTTTTCTACTGCTGAGATATCTGCGCCTTTGTCGAGAAGCAGCTGGACTGCTTGGTGCCTATTAAAAGCCGCTACGTGCAATGCCGTCCATCCATTCTTTTCTACTGCTGAGATATCTGCGCCTTTGTCGAGAAGCAGCTGGACCACTGCTTGGTGCCCATTAAAAGCCGCTACGTGCAATGCCGTCGATCCATCCTTTTCTACTGCTGAGATATCTGCGCCTTTGTCGAGAAGCAGCTGGACCACTGCTTGGTTTCCCTTAAAAGTCGCTACGTGCAATGCCGTCGATCCATAGTTTTCCTTTGCTGAGATATCTGCGCCTTTGTCGAGAAGCAGCTGGACCACTGCTTGGTGCCCATTAAAAGTCGCTACGTGCAATGCCGTCGATCCATCCTTTTTTACTGCTGAGATATCTGCGCCTTTGTCGAGAAGCAGCTGGACCACTGCTTGGTGCCCATTAAAAGCCGCTACGTGCAATGCCGTCCATCCATTCTTTTTTACTGCTGAGATATCTGCGCCTTTGTCGAGAAGCAGCTGGACCACTGCTTGGTGTCCCTTAAAAGTCGCTACGTGCAATGCCGTCGATCCATAGTTTTCCTTTGCTGAGATATCTGCGCCTTTGTCGAGAAGCAGCTGGACCACTGCTTGGTGCCCATTAAAAGTCGCTACGTGCAATGCCGTCGATCCATTACTTTTTACTGCTGAGATATCTGCGCCTTTGTCAAGAAGCAGCTGGACCACTGCTTGATGTCCCTTAGAAGCCGCCAGGTGCAATGCCGTCGATCCATAGTTTGTCTTTGCTGAGATATCTGCGCCTTTGCCGAGAAGCAGCTGGACCACTGCTTGGTGCCCATTATAAGCCGCTAGGTGCAATGCCGTCGATCCATCCTTTTCTACTACTGAGATATCTGCACCTTTGTCGAGAAGCAGCTGGACCACTGCTTGGTGTCCCTTAGAAGCCGCTTGGTGCAATAATGTCCATCCATCACTTGTAATTGTTGCTGAGATAATTGTTGCTGAGATATCTGTGCCCTTCTCTAGTAGTAGTCTGGTGATCTTCATATTTCTTCGGGAAGCTGCAACGCTTAGTGCTGTCTCCTGAGAGTTCGTTTTTGTGCAAACATCGGCGCCCCCGTCGAGCAAAGATTTGACCATCGCTTCATCTAAGTTGTATACCGCTATATATAACGCCGTCCGTCCGAAGTAGTCCCGTGCCGATATTTTGACACCTCCCTCTATTAGTAGCCGGACCACCGCCTCATGCCTCTTGGACACCGCTATATGCAATGCTGTCTCACCGGAGTTCTCTATTACCGAAGCGTCGGCGTCATTCTCGAGGAGTAATTTGGTAACCGCTGAGTGACCATTAGAGGCTGCTGTATATAGTGCTGTCCGTCCATTAATGTCACGTCTAGATATGCATGCCTTGCCACCGTGGCTAAGAAGTACCTGAACAACCTCGTGGCGACCTTGGGATGCTGCGATGTGTAGGGCAGTTTCTCCATTATTACACGGTAGCGTGGCATCGGATCCTTTTTCAAGCAAAAGTTGGACGGCTGCTTTATGCCCATGTGCAACTGCCATATGTAAAGCTGTCAGCCCATTGCTTTCGGAAGCAGAGATATCAGCCCTCTTCTCAAGTAGCAATCGGACAACCGCATCATGCCCTTTAAATGCCGCCCGGTACACATTTTCCCACCCATTATTGTTAGGAATTGAGAAGTCGGCACCCTCTAGTAGCGCTCTAATTACTGCGCAGTGCCCTAAAGATGATGCTAAGTGCAAAGGGAGATGGTCTTTTGGATATCGATTAAAATGCTCAGAATCCCCTTTGCCGTAGCCCCAGGCGTGAATAATCTGCAGATAGGAAGAAATGTTCCCCGGACTCGCAAGAAATCTTAGAATTGTCTCTATTGATGCAGATTCCTGTTCAGAACAGTCGTTGAGATGAGGAGACAAGTTATGGGCAGCATAATCTAGGAAATGGTATGTCCGGAGCCTTGTTTCGAGAGACTCATTCGAAGTACAGGCTCCTGTGTTGAAGGCCTTAAATGAAAGGAACGTAGTACAAGCCAACGCAATTTTAAGACCGGCATCTTTAGGAATTATGGATTTTCTTAGGAGATAATCCTGAACCGTGTAATGAGCAAGTTTGATTGTATCGCTATGTTCATCGATTATTACCAAGCTGGCGCAGACCTCGAGGAGTGTTTCTTTATCCGGTAGATCAAGTTCGTCGAGTTTGCATCTATCTAGGTCCACAGATATAGCTGTTTGGATTTCCTTGACAGTGAGTGTGCGTCGGGCATTAACGAGCCACGAGAGAACTTTGATGGCTAGTTCTGCACAGGGCTCCGATTGCTCGTTGATACTTCTCATGACCCTATCATAAGTGGGATCCAGTGGTCTCTTTTTGATAGATGGTTTTTGAAGCCGTAAACTCTCTAGGGCATCTAAGACTTGATTGGGGGTTGTTTGTTGACAGATATATTCGACATGAAACTTTACGAGTAAGAACCTATCTCCAATTAGTAAATCAGGGGATTATCAGTACGATTACCCATAGCTATATTACTTACATCCCTTTAGCACAGTTGGTAAGCTCAGACACTATCCGATTCTTACAGTTGCTCCGCTCAACAAGGCGCTCCGCCCGCGGGTTCTCACTTATTTTTTCCTGGATATAAGTCTCGATATCTTTCTCCTTTGCTACAAGCTCTATCTTTTCAGAGTCTCTGAAAGACTGCTGAATATCCTCAGGGTAATGGCGGCTGGTTAAGAAAAGGCTAGCACCGTCCTTTGCTAACCGGTGAAACAGTGGAAGTAGGTCCTTTCGCTGGTTTTCGGGGTGGCATTCGTCTAAGGCATCGAAGATGAGAAATACCCTATTTTGACTGAATAAGGGATACTGTAATAGTATATGTAGAATCGCATATAGCTCTTCAAAGGTCGGCCTTTTCCCTTGATACCGCAGCCTTTGGTGTAATTCTTCGATTTCTTTAGGAAGGTGTGGACCAGGTAGCTGACTAGCAAGCTGTTTAACTATACTAGCAAGGATATTAATGGGAATCTGATTTTCTTGCTCCTTATAGTCAAAGTAGACGTAGGCTACCCCATAGTGTTTTGTTGATGTTTGATCCTGAAGATAGTCAATGACCGCAGAGCTACACTTGTCAGCGAAGATCTATAAAACAGCTTAGACCTTGGAATAGGTAAAGGTTTTCCGTCCTCTGAAGTTTTCCTTTAGAAAAGTTTAATACCTTAAAAAAGTTTTCCCAGCCCCAGCTATTAAAAAGATCAGCCTTTTTGCCTATTGCAATTAGGACGGTTCGTTTTCTGTATAACTTACGAATGCCATAACCCCATAGTAATCTAGAATTGCCACCGTTAAGTAACTCTTGAAACTGGGGTGCTTCTAAGAGCTAGTTGCCAGTGTTTTTTTGCCTTTTATTACTGACTTCAAGATGCTTTTTCTCGATTGTATCTGGGCATATCCATTTAAGAACTTTCTCACGAGCTTCCACTAGTAGGAGTTAGTTAAAACCCAGAGCCTTTAGACTTCCACGATCACCCTACCAATATGAAGAGACTCATGTTTTTGTCTCCAAGAGCTTTGCGCGGAGAACTCGGCTTCAAATCTGGCCTTCAGATCGCGAATCGTAATATTTGTATCCTGCATGCTTGCCTTGATTTCCTCTGTAGTGTGATCTATACCCTTAACATAGGCTTCAATTGCCTTGCATAGAGATCTTTAGATATATTCAATATCAGCATAGTATAACCAACCAACCAACCAACATAGTCTCCAATACTACTTACATATGATCCACGGTTAAAGCCAGGATAAAGAGATTCTTCTGCCTTTGTATTCGAGATATGCACTGGAGGGTCTCCGGTTCCTTGAGCGGCCACTTCAAACTTTGTACCATTCGCTTTAGACCCTTCTTTGGCACTAATTTTAGCTGGAGCCTTCTCAACTCCAGAGCACATCCTTGGAGAGGGCCGTTTTGACCATTAAGCGACTGTAATGCTGTAGATTGAAGGTTTTTATCGGCCTGTGCGTAGTCTTGTAGAACGATGAGGACTTTGCCGAGCGATTTGAGTTCATCAACTAGGTCCTGTAAATCTTTCGATGCCGCTTCTGCTCCACCGATGTAAGTATAGCCCAAGGTGATTAGCTTCTTTGCAAGGTGAGCGACGGCTATGACACTTGCAGCGGTGCTCAAAGGGTCGGCCATTCTAAACTTAGATCTAGAGTTAGGGATTAAGATAGTGAGAAGGATTGAATAAACTAAAGAGTCCGGGAGTGTATAAGACTGAGCACAAATATATTGAACTCCCGGAGCCTTGTTGACAGCTCAGCCTCCAACCCACAGCCAGTGAGGCTGCCTCGGGCTGTGCTGACTAATAATCAGAATTGCCCTTCACAAATACAGCCTTCTCGAGAAATGGGGTTATTTCTTGCACTACATCAACCGCAGATGTTCTGCAATGGTGTTGAGGGTCCGGGAATTAGTTGGGTACGGTTGTGCGTGTAATAGATTACTACCCACTTGCGGGCATTTACCCTTGGGCGTATACTGTATACTACTAGCTTAAACGTAAAGTCTGTCGTCTGGGTACATCGCTCCCTTATATGGGAGCCTGGTTGCAACCCGTACCCAGGCGACAGGCCTTATTTTTCAGCGAGTAGATAGCCACGTACCCAGCCCCATGAAAAGTGTACTACCTACATGTAGTGGTATGTAAAGACGAGTGATGTATTATGACAATGAAACAACTTGGCCACCGTCTCAACTGTTTGTCAAGACCTTAAGTAGGCACCCCACATAACCGCGACATAGCCGATCACTCAACCCTCTTCACTACAAATCCCCAAAATTTAAGAATACTTATCATTTACCGAAGCTATAGCCTATAGATACCCAATCACACCTCCAAAATGCGAATAAATAAACAGTGCCTAGTTTATGGCTAGAGCAACGACACAGCATAGAAAGAAAATCAATGCTCTGAAAATTTAAATACCAAATGCGAAAGTAAAATGATAAAACATCAAGTCCACTCCTTGAGAAAAAAACCTTATGACCAGCACTAATGGGCTTGATCGAATATGTAGTAGATAAAACTCTCCATCAGAGAGCCCACAAACATATCAAGAACTCAAATAGTATGGTAAATCATATAGATAGATATTTGAAGCAGAACACAACTAGAAATAGACTACATAGAGAAATAGGAGAAGAAAAGAAGTAGAAAAGCTATACCGGTATCACCAAACCAATCCCAAACCGTCCTGACCTGGCAATGCCCCATAAATAACTGGAAATAAAAAGACAACCAAAAATCAATTACAAGAAAACAAGATATCAAGAGACGGTATTCCATGACCCCTTTCCTCCAAAACTACATCGAACCAGTCCATTACCGCACAAGATAGGGCCTAGGATATAACATGAAAATGAGGAATTAGACAGAAATGATTTGATATTCGATACGGAAAAGTCCCGCGCTTACCCACCTGGGTAAAAAAAAAAAAGATAAGAGATGTAGAAAACCAATAGGCTGTCCCCAATTAAAATAACAATGAAATTGAAAAATAGGTACCAGATAGAAAAGTGAAGACCCAATGAACATGTTCGAGAGAACAAACAGAAAAGAAAAAACCAGTTCCCACAGAAAAAAAACAAAGGAAACCGTACATTCTTTCCATCAATAGCCAATAATCCTGCCAAAGAAAAATACTGCGGGAAAGAAATGAAAAGGGAGTCATGTCAAAAAAAAAAGAAATCCCCAACTGCCCTCCAGCCTCGTCCTCTGTCGTTATAGTTCAAGATAAAGGAAAGGAATCATAAAAACGTGAAAGAAACCCTGTTAACATCTGCGGTGCACTTCAAGAGCTAACAGCGCTGCTAACCAAGAATGTAAAGATTGTGGTAATGAAAAGGGAAAAAAAAGACTACATAAGAAACCAAAGCCTATGGAACTGGTACTCTCGGCTTTTGGTAAACCCTCTCCACCATGTCATTGAAGCGACTCTTGGATAAACCTATTTCTTTCGCTATAAACCAAGACACAAAGAGTGTTTTCCCCAGTTCATCTTTCATCCTGTAGTGCTCCACCACCCACCCTGTGCTGGTGGCTGAGGTCTGTAGTTCTGCGGCGGTGGGGGTTGACCCAAGTAGTGTTGAGGCGTCGGGCTAGAATACATTGGCGGCTGCGGTTGTCCGTGTTGAGTATGCATGGATGGCATTGACTGCGGGTGCGACTGCGGGTGATGTGGGCCCGGGTGTTGGTGGGGATGTGATGGCTGTGGTGTGTGTGGTGCCTGGGGGTGGAAATATTGGGTTGATGGCATGTAAGGCCCACCACCGTGAGTGTGCAGCTGCTCCGGCTTGATACCCTGGTTTGACCTTACCGGAGATTGGGATACCATTTGCTGATGCTGTTGTTGCTGCTGTTGTTGTTGCTGGTGATGCAAGGTAGACAACTGCTGTGGGCTCATCATGTGCGGGGGAGGAGCATGGAGCTGCGGATGTTGCGGGATAGGCGCATGTTGGGACGGGTGCGGTAATTGCGGATTTGCAGGCTGCTGCTGTTGCTGTTGCTGTTGCTGTTGTTGCTGTTGCTGCTGTTGTGGCTGCTGGGGATTCAAAACCGATTGGTTATGCTGCTGTGGCTGTGGAGGAGACTTTGGCTTGAAGAAGTTTTCCGCATACATCCCCCTCCTTATTTTGCTTGTTTGCCCGAGCTGCTTGTTGAAATCCGCAGTATTGTGCACATGCTCCATAACCTGCGACTGCGACGTGCTTGTCATCCGATCCTGATAAGGTGGGCCACTGATCTCTTGCCTAGGACGAGGAACCGAATACAACTCCCTCAATTTCTCCTCCGTTGGAGCAAGGTGAATCATAGGAAGTGGAGTAGCCGTTGGTGCAGGACCACCTAACCCGGGCTGAACCATTTGTGGCACTGGTTGTTGATCAAGCTGGCCCGGATCATGGGTATAGAGTGGTTCCTGGCCTTGGCTGTGCTGCTGCTGCTGTTGAGCTGCTTGCTGTTGCTGTTGCTGGGCTGCTTGCTCACTGGCCTGAGCGGCCCTTTGCTTCGCTGCACCTGGTCTTTTTTCACCAGCTGGGTCTTCTTCTGTAAACCCTTGCTTCCTAGCCTTAGATTCCCAATAGTCATCCCTTACGCGTCGCCCATTCACAATCACTCTACTCCCAAACTGCCTAAACATACTCCTGGCAGTCACGATAGCAATCTGCCGTGAGCGATAGGAGTACGGGAGGAGTTCTTGTTGGATGAGATCATCTTTCTCCGCTTGGGTGGCGATTATCTTAAAAAGTGATCTATTCTTGTTAAACAAGAGATACGAGTCTCGGTATCCTAGTACTCGAGCGCATTCAGTTGCCAACATAAACAGCTTTTCACCTCGATTTGGAACATGGAAGGTTCGACACTTATATTCCCTTCCATTACACAGATGGCCAGTCGGCATCACCTTCTTGTCACCCTCCTCGTCGAATTCGCGTGGTATGTATTCATCACCTTCTGGTGTAAGTTGATCGGTTGTGTGGTCGCGCACAGTAGGCAGCGCCTTAACCATAGGCTTGGCAGGTGTTGGCTTTGGCGGGGTAGGCAAGGTACCCGGCTGCTGAGTAGGGGTTTGGATTTGCTGGAGCTGTGGTGTACTCACAGTCTGTGCGGGCAACTGCTGGTGCTGTTGCTGAGGGGTGCTTGCAAGTTGTGGACTTTGCGGCACACCAGGACCTTTGTTCTTTGGTGGTCGCCCGCGCTTCCTACGGACTGGCTCCTCGGCAGTACCTATCGTAGAGGAGGGGAATTTGTCAGTTGAGCTGTTGCGCGTGGGCGCGTGTGAGAGGAGACGCGCGAAATCTGATCGCTCAGATGAAAGATCCATGAAAAACGTACCTGCGCCGAGATCATCGCCGGCGATAGCCCCATCTCTGTAACTTTCGGGCGATCGACTTCTTTTGATTCCACGCGGACTAGTTATTGCAAGTGCACCAGCACCGGGTTTTGTATCATTCTCAAACTCTGTAGCCGTTGTCGGCGGTGAGAATGGTGTCGTGATGTTATACGCGCTGGCGGGGTTCAAGGTAGCTGGGTCGATGGTGCCAGAGCCATCGAGGCCCCCGCTATTCATAGGGGGCGTATACATGTTTCTGAAAGCCGTTGGTGAGGTCATGCAGTACGCGGCTCAGGGAGTGGTCTCTAACAAGCGCGAGCGGGTTAGGCTCGGATTGGAGTAAAGTTTGACGCGAACGTTAATGGGCCGCGAGCGACCAGATTCAACACAACAACCGATAGACGAACACTTTTGGCAAACACAGCAACCACCAGTGCAGCAATAACAACGGCGGCGATGGTGGGGGAGGGGAGGGGGGGGGTTGGATAGGCGAGCAGCAGAAGCAGAAGCAGAGGCAACAACCACCAGCAACGGCTGCTGTCAAGTTATTTTTTGGGGAGTGAGTGCGGGAGGTGCACTGACTGGCTCGCCGGGTGGGTTGTTGACGCGAAGTGGGCTGCTGGGGTTTCGCGGAACGTGTGTGGGTATTTGGGGGGGGGAGGGGGTGGGCAGAGAGGGTGTGGAGGCCCTGTGTACTCTCTTCTCCAAGGAGTAGGGATGGAACTGGCTCACTGCTCTGGCTCAAAGTCCAAAGGGAAAGGGTGTGGACACCGTGGATGGATGGGTTGATTGATGGATGGATGGATGGATGATGAAGGGGCTGCAGCAACTTTTAGGGAGGATCGCAGGCCTGATTTGCTGGGATTGCCTTAGTCGCCTTTATTTTCTTTTTCTGTGATTATGTTATTTTCTTTTTTAGGGGTGGTGTGAATGACCGGGATTATGATTGGTCAAGGCCGAGACGGATATGCACGGCAGCCAATAGCAGAGAGCGGAGGCCGGAACTTTGAAAAACGAAGAAACACGAGCTTAGAAGGCAAATAAACCTGAAATGAGAGAAAGGGACGATTAAGGGAGAGAGGGGTGATTGATAGATGGATGGATGATTGATGGATTGAGGGGTGATAGAATGGGGTGTCTGTATTAAAAAAAAAAGAAAAGGCCAGTTGGAGGGGTGGGTGGATGGGTGGATGGATGGATCGCTAAAGATGCGTGTGTGTATGCACGCCTTTTGTCTGTTTGTGATATGATGTGGTGTGTCAGTGATGGATATCGACTCCGGAGAGAGGAGTGCTCGCTCGCTCGTGTGCGCGTGCTGATAATAGGAACGAACTTACCTAGCCTTGGTAATGATGCGGATCCTGGTTGACTGCAGGTTACGGGCGCTAGGGCGTCGTCACGATAGGGCGGCGTGCGCGGATTCAAGAGTGCCAGGGGCCGGTGCCGGAAGAAACAAGCCTGAACTGTATCCTCAACGTGCTTGGCTGCAATGCTTGCGGCTTGAGCTCTTCTCCCCCCCGTTGCTGCCCCTCGCTGATGCCCCCGGGCAAAATGATCGCTGGTACTCTCCCAGGGAACTGGCCGCTGCGCAGGCCGGAACAAGAACAAAAGGGTGTGATGGGAAGCAGACGAAGGAGGGGGTGTGGTGAGGAGAGAGGGGCTGAATGGATTAAAAAAAAAAATCGAGGGGAAAAAGGAAATAAAAAATCCCAAGGGCAAGCAGGACGCTGGGGAAAGGAAGCACGGACGATGGCCGTTTCTTGGTGGGTGTGCGAAGGAGGAAGGGATCAAGTGTGAAACGAAACTGGAGGGGTGGGCGGGCCCGCGTATATAAAATCTGGAAATTGAAAGCTGAAAAAGGCACAGGCCAAGGTCTCGCTGACAGGCCATAAAAAGAACAGCCAGATGAAATACAGATATCAGGATCTTGATGGGAAAGCCCCAGGAGCAGCAGCGAATCAAACGAAACGAGGGAAACTCATGGACATGACTGAGCACTTGAACGGGAAAAGTCAATTCACTCGGATGAAGCGAGTTTGAGTGAAATATCTCGGGTATAGAAAGTAGATAGATTACGAAGCATCGCCTCCCTCTCCCCTTTCTCTCTGCTCTCCCTTTCCCAGCACCTGCCCGCCTGCGGGGCACAGGGGAAGAAGGGTCTACCGTGATGATGGACATGGCAGCTGACGGTTGACGACAAAGACAACCCGTAGGCTAAAAGTGGCGAGGGAAACTATCAATCACTCAATAGTCGAGATAACATCTCGCAATCCTGTCCCCAATAATCGCCTCAATCTTTGTTTTCATTGTTGACCCCCAGGCTCAATTTCCTTTGTCCGTCGAGAGTTGACTTCGTCTATCGCCAACTTTCACATGACATCGTGCCAGTATCGGTTGGGCAAAGCTCTGGTCATCCGGAAGCCTTCCATGACACATCCTTACCGGAAACAGCTTACTCCACATGTGGCCCCTACCAAAGGAAATAAATCCAAGACCAAGATCATCATTCCAGAACCGCAGGCGTCATGATATATGACAAAAGTTATTCAGGTTGTAGGAAGGATTCAGGGTACGAAGGCAAAGACGAGGGCGAAGGCGAAACTTTCGGGGGACCGGCTTACTTGTAACTACGCCTCTCAGGGTGTCTCGGCAAAGAATCCAACAATTCCAATAAACCTCAAACACCCAGAAACACCGGAGTTTTTGTTTCTTGGGTACGTGAGAAAAGCCCACAGAATAAACCCTTCCAAGTAATCACTGAAACAAAAAAAAAAAAAAAAAAAAAAAGGTAGCGGCTTAAGCTCGCAGTTTATTTACGCGCAAGTTGGTCAAACCCAGCGGGTGTAACGGCAGCTCGTCGTTTTCGTCTGTCATCCTCTCCTTCCTTCCCTGCACGACTTTGCATGCTGCACGGATCTGACAGGCAAGCAGACCACAAGAAAAAAGAAAATAGTGCGAGAGAAAAAAAAGCAAATGAAAGGTGCACCACCGTCCCAACAGACTGTCCTCGCAATACTGCTCGCCTGTGTCGTATTATGACTCGTACACACCATCTATCAATAACCACCACGACACGCACTTAAATTCTTGACAGGGATTGATATAGGCCGGGAACTTTGCGAGTTCCCCAGATCCTCGCCGGGGGGTGAACGCCGCTATCAGGTCGAGAATATCTCAGAACGTGTAGAACCCAAATTTCCCATGTGGCTCACGCGGGTAACGATTGTGCCGCGATAAACAAATTAGAGAATGTGAAACGAAACAAACGACTGATCACAAGGCTACTATCTCCTCACTCTAGAGTACGGCGTTTCAATTACAGGGACATTTAGAGTGGGGGAGAATAAACATTATTCTGACGCAGATAGAAAAAAATGACCCACGGAAGCGGTCTTCGAATCGGCAGTGCTCCAGCAACTAGAGGTTAGAACTTGGGGACTCATAGTCCATCACTCAATATTACCCCGCCATGCTAAAACACTCGCTAACCGTTATTGTCCTAGCCTTTCCGCCTGTGACATTCGTACGGCAGAGCGTACGGGACTCTCCTAGGCACAGCAAATATCACGGGCTGCTTGCTTTTCATACTCGGGCAGACGGCATATTGCGGGTTGTCTGTGTATAATCCTATGAATATTCTTCTTGACAAAGGGCTAGGCCTCGCAATCACTATCTTCGGGATAAACTTTAGTTAAAATGCTCATGTTTAAGATAAAAAACCGGAAAACAATCCCTGCTATGTATAAGAATTTCAAACGTGTTTTTTTCTCTAAATCTTACTGACATACTATATGTCGCAGTTGCAGAATTGTTTGATACCTCCCATGATCAGTGATAATATAATTAACTAGATACATGATCCTTGAGGCGATCATAGCGCAGAATAGGAAGCAACGGGGGCGGCCTCGGAACGTCAGGGCCCAAAAAATACATCGCGTCATCAGCTAGCTATGCAGTGTCGGGATCTCTGCTAGTGACTATAGCTAAATGTAGTTTATTGAGGGGCCGACCCGAAACACCGCTGTATTTTATCTCGCCAAGGTATAGCATGGGTATTCTATGCTGCGTAATTTATGCCAAACTTCCAAAGTACAAGAGCAGTTATATTTCTAGCTTAAAAGAAAAGAAAAAAAAAACAAGTTCAAAATCTAGGCTGGAAGAGCCGGAGTGTTCTCACGTGGGGGTGAGTGAAACAAGCAGTGGTGGTTCATCTGAAGTCACGGCATAGATCAAGATCGTGAATTACGAGTGACACTCTATGACTCGGCTTTATCGCCTCTCATCAAGAGCCGTCCGGCAACGATACCGGGAGTTAACCTTGATAGATACTGGATCGTCGAGAGTTTCCCCCAAAGCGCATAGCAATCGGAATATATCACCAGAATCTACCTCTCTCCCTCACCTCTTTCCGATAACAAAAAATTCCTTTTCCGTCGTCGGGGCACCGCCCCCGATCGCCCACATCGTAATGCGTAATCAACGGTAGGACTCACCACCATCAGCCACGAGATGCCCCACCAAAGAATCATATGCAGGGGGGGGGGAATAAGTAGATGTTTCAAGAGGAGAGGGAACGAAAAAAAAGAAAAGAATTTTTCTTTTAAATAAATAAAAATAAAATTCTTGGGCCTCCAGTCAAATATCAGAAGTAAGCCACCTGCAAGAAATGCACGATAGGGCATCAAACTTCAGATCGCACAGAACTCAACAATGTCGACAAGGCCTTCATTGCAGATCAGAATTTCCTGCGTGCTGCAGGTGAGGGCTATCGACGACATATATTACATCGACTCAGACCATCACTAGTCCCACGGGAACTGTTGGGAAGCTTCCGATAGATACCGCGCTAATTTGTATGAAGGAAAGCTCTCCTAGGATATCGTTCGAGTTGAGCATATTCTCGATTTGTAGAATAGTATCGATTATAGGTGCTATGAGTTTTTTCGAGATCGGATGAATGATCATTGGTCTTTACCTAAAGTCCGATGCATCAGTGCAACGAGTAGAACCAGGGCGTATAGATAGTTCTATTAATTGCCGTACAGTAATGAGCACTTTTGAACAACAAGCTCATCTCGTATCTTCAAGTGAATATATCTCGGTGTTGTCTGTTTTGTTGTTGACGTTGTGGTAAGTACCGAACTTTAGTAGTTCCTTTCGTGTTTTAATATCGCGTATACATAGCTCCTGCATGTTTGGAACCTATTAAGACCGCAGTTCGACATGCCTGATGCAAGACATGACCGATAAAGCTAGATTTTAGAGAACAATAGTTCGAACTGGTCTGGACTGCGTCATCGGAGTTGAGCGGAGCAGTGAGAACCGCCGGAGTGGCGCACCTCCGACATTATTAGCTTAGGAGAGGGGGGGATGCACATGTGGTTGAGCGCTCGACTTTACTCCTCGTAGATCTGTACCCCCCCCCATGTACGACGTGACGAGTGCATATATTGCGCCTACGATATGGAGTGTGCATTGCATAGTTTGGTGTGTCTGTGTGCTGCTGCTGCTACTGCTGTGCGTCTGCTAAGATGCACATGCAGAAGCCTGGATATGGGGAACTGATTGGAGAGGACCACAACCTCAAGAAATATCACACTCTATTTCTATGTATATGCAGTATCAATGTGAGTATGATCCGAAATGCTTTGGTATCGTGATAGCTCAAGTAAATCCTTCCTTTCTTCCTTTAGTCGTTCTTTTCCTAGACGAGACTGGGGTCCTTTCTTGGCTTATATAGGAACACTTACGCGCCATAGGGGGGCCTCATTCAGATGAATTCACATCATTTTCGACACCGCTGATGGGGGCCAAAGATTAGAGATTTCAGAAATGAAGTACGCTGCACACAATTTATATATAGCGTGTAACTCAATCCCCAAGAGCCTCGTCTATGCATGTACCCGGGTGGTAAGCCACAAAGCGAGGTAGGGGGGCGCGGAAAAGACGGTTGTCTCTACACTATGGTCATGCCACGATGGTTGTCGTTGTTTATTGGTTTGCTAAAGGGTTCTTTTATTCTGGGTCTGATATGTACTCACATTATTTAGGGATAGATTGTGTACTCTAAGGTCGATGATCTACTTTTACTACAGAAACATGGTTAGCCATTCAACCTCGCTTGTAAATCACCCACGCCTTTTTTGAGGGGGGTGGCTTTTTTGGGGACGCGAGATGAGATACAAAAGGAAGTGCTAATCGATACAGGTGGTCGTCACGTGATTTCTATCTTTCGGCTGTTAATTTAACTGTTACACGAAAGGCCTGTAAGTGATACCGGTATTTTGGCTAGTATCACAACCTCAGCAATTAACATGCTGTCCTGTTATCAGCTGCAGTCTACAAAAACCTCCGATTTGTGTAAACTGATTTCTCGAGTAGCGATACAGCTGGTGATTGTTCTATAACTTACGTATTAATTATTTCAATGTCCGATATTTTCCGCCTTCATAGCTTAAAACTATCCTCCTTATCTGTCCCAAGCATCTAAAACCTGCACAGTTTCTGCATACCTGCAAATTTACATGCATGGATCCTTCTCGGCCACGGACAGCCCCCAAGATGGGTAACGCCTCTGCTCCACTCGAGAATGAATAACTGACAGGAGCCATGTTGTGGTAACACATAGATTAGCAGTTTCCCCCCCTAGTGTCCTACCTTACTTTTACAAGGCCAACCGGTTCTTCTGCGGGTAAAATAATAAAGCATCTACAAAGAGCCTTCGGCATGCCGCACCGCTGCATAGTTGGCACAGCCATGAGGTATGATAACCACTTCCCCGGTTCCAACCGTTAATGCATAATCAAGAACCCACTGGTTGACGGTCCGGACTTTCTATCGAGCTTTAACACCACATGCTTTTCTGGGAATATCAACTCACTCTTGCATCCACTTCTTTGAGATTCTATCAAGGCTTTCTCAGCGAGCTTCCGGTAGATTACTTATTCTGCTACGCTAACATTAGGGCGCTATCGAGCCTTATGCACGGGGCCTATCCCCCGAGTTAGGGCTTGCTCTTTATCGCGGCTGTAAGCTGAGTATGTTATCAACGCGCCCATAAGGAGTAAATATATAGCAAGAATGCAAGGAGGTTGGATATGTAGTGCGTGTTACCCAAGACTTGGCGTTTTAACCCAGGAGCGTACTGAGCGCACAAGTGGTACTATTGGGTATTTTTCGGTGGGCCTGAATGGGGTTGCTTTTCACAGCGCATGGGACCCAATAAAAGTATTTGGGACTATTTTCGCGTATCTTGCAGATATGCAGCAAAGTGGATGAGGAAAGAGTCCCTAGCAGCTGAAAGTGGGGGGGGGGCGGGATGAGTAGAGCGTATTGTTGCGTGCATAACAGTATGCGCACAGAGGTGAATATGATGCTCTTGAAGTAATAATTGTACGTAAGTCTATATATTGAATGCTCTATACACACAGGATCAGATCTTAGAATGGGAGTTCTAGGCAAAAGAACAGAGAGCGAGCCTCCTGCTTCATAATTCATACCAACCACACCAAGCACCTATTCGCCCCAGGAACTCTTGGAAAATATCCCAATAGGATGGTTTCTCAAACCTCTAAATTTTCACGCTAGCTGTCCCCTATCAGATAGGCTTATTGGATGGTCCACAGCATTGTTACCCCGCGGTTCGCGCTATGCTTTGTACGTCTATTTACACAAATAACCCCGCCGGTCCTTGGTCTTAGTAAGGGTGATCTAGAGAAAGATTTGTAAATAGTCCTTGAGTCGATTCTCTCTATTCCTGTTACCTATTTTGTTGACTTAATCTTTGTTTCCGTTAATCGTCAGCTCAGCTTGCTAGATTTATTTACGGGGTCATCAAGTCGTCGTTTTCAGGGTCCAGACCGCAATTAAAGATATTTGCAGGATATTCTGACTCAATAAGGGCCAATCCTTCACTATTTCCAATGGGATTGGAAACTGTCTTCCTCGGAACTCCTAATCTGGGTGGCCGAGTTTATTAGGCTGATATATTATTGCCGTGCCTATGAGTCTAGCATATGAGGCTTTCTCTATAGAGCTAGTGGTGGATATGTGATGTGAAGCTCGGAGGCACCCAAGAGTTTGGTAGCCCGCCAAGAAATTAAGTGGATGACCAACCCTTTATACGGGTGATCGACCAGAGTGAATAATGGGAAGTTATGGGCTCTTAGGATTGCCCTGTGATTGTGTTTACCCGGCCGATAAGATTGGGCTCATGGCCAACACACTCTGCAGGTTCGATCTAGCATCTTTCAATTTATCTATTATAATAGGGTACTCCCATAGATATGACTAATAGTAGTTGGATATTGTATCTCTTTGTCTAAGGCTTGCTGATTCCTGGGGTTCTGCCCGGTTTAGACCCCAATTGGAATATCTCCCGACATCAACCAATTTTCTGGCCATAAATTATATAGCTACTTGGAAATTAAATTTTAGGACTAGGTTCCAGGTTTAGGAAACGAATTTACTAAGAAGTTGGCTTTTCTAAGGTACCTTCAAGGCTATAGGAGTGGTTTAAAGTTTAACCTAGGGTTAAGCACGAAAAAGCCTCAGGAAAAAAAAGACCAGCCATCCATCAACTCTACTTAACATATTTTTTTTTTACTTTTGTGTTATGGATGAGAAGAGGATGTATGGTGAAAGTTGCGGATCTAGTGTTCTCAGATTGACATAAGTCATCTGGTGAGCCAATATATCTAGGAATTTCAGAGCACTGGAGATCTCCCTACCCAGTAGGCGTATATATTAGAGTTGGTGGCGATCTCCTACAAGGGCGGGGAAACAAGTACCGGATTTAAATCTTCGTAAGCTTCTTCAATTAGCTTTGGCATTCTCCGGGGTCTCAATGGGAATTATATTATATTATCATAGGTGCGCTTTACGTACAAATGGGCTAGCTATCATCCTCCATACGAAGATACTTTGAGATTTAGCCCCCAAAACCGCTACGGCTACTGGCATATTACTCCTCTGGGGATTTATGGTTTTATCTAAGTTGTATACGCCGTGTTCCACAAATCCACCTTAGGTGATGTAGGCCAGAGGGACGGGGAAGTATAGATAAGGCCATTGAAAGTAGATTTCTATTTTATGTTTTTAGTGCGCATATAGCGCTACTCTTATCCCTCATCAAGTGGTTTGCCTTAGCCTTGTTTAGGGTAATTTAGAGCCTCAGTTTTACAGTTGTAACTCGGGTTGTAAATTAGTCTCGAAGCCAGATTATGAGAATGGTTTGACTCTAACCTAATTGAAATAGGAAATTCCATGGGGTATCTAGACCTAGGCTAGGAGAGTATCCATTAATTTATGTATATATAATTATTTAGGTCTTATGAGCATGAGCGAAGAAGCTTGGAATCAGTACTGTCTATGAAAATAAGGGTGGCTACATGAGATTAAGGGGTATACAAGGTACCAGTTGAAATAAACTACTGTGTTATCTCGATCAACCTATTTACGGGCACTTGGCTGTTTCAAACTCCCACTGCCAAACTCCAAGATCAATGTCTGGTTTCTTTGCTCTAAAATTCCCAGAGATAACCTGACGACACCTTATGAGCTGGGCACTTTCGATCACTGGACACTCCCAGATCCTATTCTCACCGAACATACAACTTATATCAATCCCCCATCCCACTAAAGTCACCTCCCTTAACTTTGGACTCTCAATTACAGGATGCATTCCTGCAATCTGCAAATATTTCTTCGAACAAAATAACATTTGCGCTGATTCTCTATAAGAATCGGCGGCCTTAAGTGTGAGCTCTTCCAGCCCCTGGGAAGTTTGTATGAGCTTCAGGAAAAGACTTGAAACCCCCACAGAAGGACATATAGGGAACCATTCGTATACATGAAATGAACGAAGAGAGGCTGGGAATACTATTTCGTTGTAGGCGCCATATCCATCATCATGATCGAAGCATATGGGATGGATGGTGCTAATTTCGAATACTTCAAGGACTGGGAAATATATTCCTAATCTCCTGAGTGTCCAGTCATTCATAGCAAGGCCAAGTAGCTTGATTTGTTTCATCGGGCTGAATCTCATGGGGAGAGGGCGAGGAATTCCACTTGACCAATCGGAGAGGTTTTTAAAAATGCTTCCGAAAGCTATTTCCTCTATATCTTCCTTTTGTAGAGGGCTGGGTATATCTTTGTTATCAGCTGGCCAGGTGTGTTGTAGGTAGGTTAAATTTGGCATATTATTCATGATCAAAATTAGACGGCGAAAATATAATGTACGCCACATAACGTTGTGGGGATATGGTTTGTCTTTTTCTCCATGAACTACAAGTTCTGTGATGTCTCTGAGCTGAGGTGATTGGGATTTGTAGATCCTGCGTAGCCCGTGGGCTATTGAATAGGTGAAAGTCAGGGAGATGATTTTGTGACCCCGTTTCTCGAGGGACTTTAGGATTAGGGTTGTCGTCTTCCTAGAACACTATCCCAAACAAACAGAAAAAAAAATAAGTAAATATTTACCAAGAGCCAAGCTAGAGGGAAACTAAACGGTAACCTACAAAGCGTCCGTCAATCGTAACCTTTTTCTTTGAGGGTGCTGGTATCTCTTGGAGTAGTTCTAACAGAAGTTGTCCACTAACGATATTGCTGGTTTCGATATTCCTCCACAGAGCATCTACGGTCAGAAGCCCCCGTAATTCCTTACAAATATACCGCGCAGCTCTTACACGATCATCAAAATCCAGGTTCCTAAAAACCTCTACGATCACTATATTATCGTTAGTAGTGCTAGTGTGCTAGAGGGAATTGAGTGAGAAACATACGTTCGAGCGGCAGATCACAAAGATGGGCGGTCCTGGGAGCTGGGAGCTTCGCTATAGCTGTCCCAGAAACTGACATATTGGAGCCGTTTTCCAGTGACTCCTGAATAGTTGGTTCCAACTATGGATATGTTGAGAGGTTGACCGTTGACTGGAGATGGCTAGCTGCCTCTTTCTACTCCCCACACAGATAATTAAATCTATGCTTCTATTAATCTCTGTGGCTAGATTTTAGGACTGTAGTTCTCTGAACTGTTTGAAGGCTGGTAAAGCTAGAGGAACACAATGATCTGGTACCCAGAGTCAGCATCGTGATCTGTTAATAGGGGGAATATGACTCAAAAAGTTGGTCTTGGCACCTAACTACATATGTACTTATTGGGAACGTTACCTATCTTCAAAAATGTATACCACCTACAATAGTTACTAAGGGGCCCAAGTAGTTTGAATTGATTTTCATCTAAGATTATAGAATAGGATGGTATTAATATCAATAAGATTTAGGGGATTGATAAAACCCTATGTTATATATATACCCTGAGAGGCTTGGTATGAGCGCTGCTGGGCCTAGTAGAAATTCTCTAAGAAACCGTAGGATTTATACTGAGGGGCTACAGAAACATTCACCGGTTTTGGTTATGGTTTTTCTAAAGTTTTATATCATGTAGTTTTGTTGTCGCTCTTGCGCGTTGTAGTAAAAAAAGACCTAAGATCGAGTGCTATTTCATGATTAAGCACAGAATTTATAAATTAATCGTAAGTACTCAGAATTAATAAATTAATAAATGAATCAATCATAGTTAGGCTCAGAGAAATTTATTCTAGGTAGCTAGTAGTTAAAGGAAGTGCATGTGTTGTGATAAGATAAATAGATTTGTTTAGGGATATTGTATATGGTTAAATTAAAGGACGCCTTTTAAACCCGCTAGAGACGCTTTTAATTTTTGTTGAGCTTGACTCTTTGATAAGTGAGCCTTTATGTTCATAAATTGATTTCAATATCACTCAATGTTTATATCTAGTTAAGACTAGGATACTTCTCCAGTGAATCCACCAATTTAAGACTTCTCGTATTTACATCGTTTAGGGGTGGGTTTTAGGAGCACTAGGATTTTGTATTTTATAGATATAGTTCACGTATTAATAATATAGCGTGATTATAGGCAAGTAATGCTTATGGATTCCAGTATGTATGTTAGGTAGTCGTCATTATGGGTCACTGTTGATCACTCGTGATTTTTGCTATTCGATCTAGACAGGGAGGATCCTACTTTCTCGGAATTTATTTATTTGATCTATTTAGCCCTCCATTATGTGATCACTGGGGATCTAAATGATTGTGACTAGTGTACTAGACTATAGATGTATGTATTACTATGACAATATCAAACAGTGTCAGTCTCAATAACAGATCTAGTGGAGATATAATTAACGAATTAAACAAAAACAGCCAATTTTGTGGAATAACCGAGTATGCGTATAAAACTGGCTCGAAGAAGCTGAGAAGTATAATCCAAATACCAATCTATCTAAATATCGTCTACCACCATGGACCCAACCCATGGACTAGGTCGCTTCTTCCATTCTTCAAACTCTTCCTTCAAGTGATTTTTTAGTTTCCTCATCCCGTCCAGAAAACTAAACGTTGCGCCGCACCTCCAACATACAAGTTCACTTGTCAGATTTACTAATTTCCCGCCTAGGTTCCGGCGGGGGTCATGAGGTGCTAATGGGAAATCCGCTAATGGGACCAAGAAGGGTGTATTGAACGAATCTAAGAAACAAGTCCGTATATGTTAGAATACCCTTTGACGGAGGGGAGCCTGTACTCACTATAGTGTTTCCGACTCTTCATACACTCTGACACCATATCAGGTGATAGCACATGCACATGTAAATGATTCATCGAAGGGCGTGAATGCACCCCTACTAGTATCTCGTCCCCCCAGCTCCTTTCCTCTGCCCCCTCGCAGCCATACAGCCTCTGTAACTCCCCGATAATAAACGACTTTAGTATCTCTGCCTCTTCCCGCACCTCTGCTAAGAATACCGGGTCATTAAATGCTTCGAATGGATGGAGGAGATTCTTTGAAGGATCTCGTGGAAGGAGGAGGGTGTGGATAGAGGACTTTGGGTATTTATCGTGGATGGAGACAAACTTTTGGTTGTGGCTGATTACTGAAGGATGGGATTCGGGAGTGGTGATGTAGGTGTTGAGGCCTTTGTGGGAGTCGAAGATCGAGGGGGAAGTTTTAGTTTTAGTTTTAGTTTTAGTTTTAGTTTTAGTTCCGGGGGTATCTTTAGACATTTGTAAAGCTAGAGGGAGCTTTGTTGAGCTTGGGTATGAGGTTTATAATAAACGGTGGGCAATTTTGTAGTTCAGCTCATGCTAAGACATGCCCATAGGTGGTTAGCGCCGTTAATTGGATGCGCCCTTTCCCTGGGCAAAAGCTTTGGTTCAACGGTTGTGAGGGTGCACAAAGAATGGTACCAGGTTCACTCATGGAGTTCTCCGCTTTACCAAATAAACAAACCTTTCGCTAGACCTGGGGAAACACACACACTAAATTAATAAGAGCCTCAACTTCACCAGTACAGCCCAAACATGCAGAGTTTCTTGGATCTTGGTCAATGTTGTAACGCCGCGGCCCTGGAATTGAGGCTTCATGTAATGTACTGGCCAATCACTCTACCAAGCTGCAAGTCTAGATGGCTTCCCATTCGCTTCTTCTTCATTCTGGCAAGAACAACCCACGGGCGCCCTGTGCTCTGCGTTGAACCCTGACCTCTCGTAGATGCTCCTCTGGGCAACCTTTCCTGATTGGAGATAGCACAGCAGCTTCTGTTGTGTTGGCAGCGGGCAGCGGGTCAGGATTTAGAACACCCCCTTTCCTTCTTTCCTTCTTTCCTTCCTTCTCTCCTTTTTCCTTTCCTTCTCCCCTCCACCTTTGCTCTCCATCCCACCATCCATCAATTATCCATCAATTATCCATCCCTACACCACTGTTAATCTTGCGGAACTTTTTCATACTTCAATTTCTACTTAATCGTGAGTATTCATTTATACAGATTTTGGTCTTTTACCCCTGCGAACTCAGCGGGGGCGTATACTATCCAAGCATCATCCTAGTCGATAGCTATCTGCCATCTGGATAACGAAGTTTGCCTTGCTGATAATATATATTTCTACAGATTCATAATGCGTGAAATCGTTCATCTCCAGACTGGTCAGTGCGGTAACCAGATTGGTGCTGCCTTTTGGTATGGGACCTCACGGGATTGGTGGAATTATGGTGGAAAATTGAGCTGGGAGCATTGAGTTCTAACATTATGTTTGGACATTAGGCAAACCATCTCCGGAGAACACGGTCTTGATGGTTCCGGAGTGTAAGTTTAACTAGCACCTAGTAATTCATGATCCTGTAACTAACCCTGATTTATAGCTATAACGGGACTTCTGATCTCCAGCTTGAGCGAATGAGTGTCTACTTCAATGAGGCCTCAGGAAATAAATACGTTCCCCGTGCGGTTCTTGTCGATTTGGAGCCTGGTACTATGGATGCTGTCCGTGCCGGCCCCTTCGGAAATCTCTTCCGTCCCGACAATTTCGTTTTTGGACAGTCTGGTGCCGGTAACAACTGGGCTAAGGGACATTACACTGAGGGAGCTGAGCTCGTCGACCAGGTCTTGGATGTCGTTCGTCGTGAGGCCGAGGGATGCGACTGTCTTCAGGGTTTCCAGATTACCCACTCACTTGGTGGTGGTACCGGTGCTGGTATGGGAACGTTGTTGATCTCCAAGATTCGTGAAGAATTCCCGGACAGGATGATGGCCACCTTCTCAGTCGTCCCCTCACCCAAGGTTTCCGACACCGTTGTTGAGCCGTACAACGCCACCTTATCCGTTCACCAGCTTGGTAAGGACAACAATTAACAAACCCTGATGTGGAGACATGTCCCTAACCTAGATACAGTTGAGAACTCCGATGAGACCTTCTGTATCGACAACGAGGCTCTATATGACATTTGCATGCGTACCCTTAAGCTTTCTGCACCATCGTACGGTGACTTGAACCACTTGGTCTCTGCTGTTATGTCCGGTGTTTCAACATCCCTTCGTTTCCCTGGGCAATTAAACTCCGACTTGCGTAAGCTGGCTGTCAACATGGTCCCCTTCCCGCGTCTGCACTTCTTCATGGTCGGATTTGCGCCTCTTACTTCTCGTGGGGCACACTCCTTCCGTGCTGTTAGCGTTCCGGAGCTCACCCAGCAGATGTACGATCCTAAGAACATGATGGCTGCTTGTGACTTCCGCAACGGTCGTTACTTGACATGCTCTGCTATCTTGTAAGTTTATTTTCTACCAGCATTCGTGTCTATAATTGGTAAACTTGGAGCCTATGCTAATTGGTTTCGATAGCCGTGGTAAGGTTTCTATGAAGGAGGTTGAGGACCAAATGCGCAATGTCCAGAACAAGAACTCCTCCTACTTTGTTGAATGGATTCCGAACAATGTCCAGACTGCTCTTTGCTCTATCCCCCCTCGAGGACTTAAGATGTCTTCGACTTTCGTTGGAAACTCTACCTCCATCCAGGAGCTCTTCAAACGTGTCGGCGATCAGTTTACTGTCATGTTTAGGCGTAAGGCTTTCTTGCATTGGTACACTGGTGAGGGTATGGACGAGATGTGAGTATCCCCGATCATATTAGTTTTTTGTACTCCGGTAAAGTACTGACAGTAAAAAATAGGGAATTCACTGAGGCTGAGTCTAATATGAACGATTTGGTCTCTGAGTACCAGCAGTACCAGGATGCTTCAGTTTCTGATGATGAGGGCGAGGCCTACGAGGAGGAGCTCCCTGCCGAGGAGGAATAAATGGATCGTTGATGTTAATGATTGGGGTATGGAATTAGGGGGCAATGGCAAGGAGCCAGTGTCTGGTTTTTCTTTTCTTTCTTTTTCAAGCATTTTGATATGCCGGTTTGGCTTGAGAAGTATTTATTTACTTTTATGCCCTTGAAATCCGTTACCCCCAAAGCATAATTGCTTTACCTTTCTATTCACCTGCTGGTATCGTCAGCGATTGTTTTGATACAGCCTATATATTTAATCGCTCGATGATGAAGCAATTGTCCAAGAAAATTCTTTTTTCCGTCTGTGATTGCCAAATATGTGAATTCCAAACTTTAGTTGCCAATTTGGGTCTGTCAGGATTTTCATGCCCTTGCATGAGTGCAAAAAAGTTTTCAGGGTGTTGCAGGTAGCCGGGGCGTTGGTGGTGTGTTGATTGTCTACTAAGTCTCGGCACTGATAGCCCCACCTTGACTAGATCGGAAGTGGGCGCGGGGGAGGGGAAACGAGCAGCAACCGTAAGTAGAGATAAAAAACAATTATACCAGAGAATTTTTCTCTCACCTCCCTCCCTTCTCTTCTCCATTTAAATCACACCCTCTGCTCATCTGCTCATCTGCTCATCTACAATTGAAATACCCATCAAAAGCTCATAAGATAAAATCAATATGGCTAAGGAAAAGGTAGGGCTGTCCATTCTCCTAATTCCACTTTATTCTTGAGAAACAGGTACTGACGGTGACTGGGTAGGTCTGTCTTGCTTACTCGTGAGTCAAATCCTCTTGCTTCAATTGGGGTGAGCGATACTGACTGTATGATTGCAGTGGAGGTTTGGATACTAGCTGTATCCTTGGTATGTCTTTCGCTCTAGATGCCACTCACATGAGGTTATAGGGCTGACCAGTGTGATTTCTAGCTTGGTTGTTGGAGGAGGGATATGATGTCATTTGCTTCAGTAACTCCCCTTGTGACGAATGCTCAGTACAGTGCTAATGAGGGGGATAAAAAAGTGGCCGATGTTGGTCAAGAGGAAGACTTTGAGGCAGCCAAAGAGAAGGCCTTGAAGGTCGGTGCCTCTAAAGTCTACATTGAGGATATCCGTAAGGAGTTCGTCGAGGAGTTCTGCTTCCCTGCGATTCAGTGCAATGCAATCTACGAGAATGTCTACTTGCTCGGTGAGTCACACAATTCAAATCCTACTAGTTATAGACAGTATCTCATAGGGAAAAAGGCACCTCTCTCGCTCGCCCCGTCATTGCTCGTGCTCAGATCGCCGTCGCCGAAAGGGAAGGCTGTGTCGCCGTCTCCCACGGCTGCACCGGAAAGGGTAATGACCAGGTCCGCTTCGAACTTGCATTCTACGCTCTCAAGCCCGATATCAAAGTCATCGCTCCATGGCGTCTCCCTGTCTTCTACGAACGTTTCGCTGGCCGCAACGACCTCCTCGAGTATGCTGCGAAGTGCGGCATTCCCGTTTCACAGACTAAGGCAAAGCCATGGTCTATGGATGAGAACCTTGCCCACTGTTCATATGAGGCTGGGATCCTCGAGGACCCCGACACGACCCCGTTGAAGGATATGTGGAAGCTTACAGTTGACCCCGAGGATGCTCCGGAGAAGCCAGAGGACTTCACACTCCACTTTGAAAAGGGTCTACCTGTGAAGCTTGTTGCAGGCTCTAAGACCGTCACCGAGCCTCTTGAGCTCTTCCTCGCCGCAAACACAATCGCGCGTAACCACGGTGTCGGCCGTATCGATATTGTCGAGAACCGTTTCATTGGGTTGAAGTCCCGTGGCTGTTACGAGACTCCCGGTCTTACAATCTTGAGGTCTGCTCATGTTGATCTCGAAGGGCTTGTTCTCGACCGCGAGGTCCGCGCGTTGAGAGATCAGTTCGTCACGTATAACTACTCCAAGCTGTTGTATAACGGGCTTTACTTCTCGCCCGAACGCGAGTTCTTAGAGGGTGCGATTGTGGCTAGTCAGAAGACTGTCAATGGAACAGTTAGGTGTAGGGCATATAAGGGGTCTCTGCAGATTCTTGGAAGAAGCTCTGAGACTGAGAAGCTCTATGATATGACTGAGAGCTCAATGGACGAGATTGGTGACTTTGCGCCGAGTGATTCTACTGGTTTCATTGCTGTTCAGGCCATCAGGCTTAAGAAGTATGTCACCCCCCGGGTGCGTTGGTTGATTGAAACTAATACGGTGAAATAGGTACGGCAAGAAGAAGATCGAAGCGGGCGAGAAGTTGTAGATTCTGTTTACATGCGTGGGGATATCTCTATGGTCTTTGCTTTGTGAACTTTCTTTAGGGGTGCCATATTTAATGTATGGCTATCCAAATTAAATAAAAAAAATATTAGAATTACTTTGCTCTTTCGCCGTGTCGACATCTACGAGTGATGTTTCGTGTCCCGCTAGAAGACTAAGTAGCAAGGTTGATAGGTACTGTAGGAGTTGGGTCTATCACAAGAGACAATAACTATAATAAGGGGTGTAGATATCCTATAGTTAAAAAAATCTGGAGCGCGCGAAGGGAATAAATCTTTTATGTGCTAAAGCCACCGAGTAGAGTATTGGGTTATTACCTCTAGGCTCTATCATTTCCAGGCAACCAGAGGGTATATTTTACTAGGCCGTTATCAAGGGATTAGACATCTATTGGGAAATAAAAACACTACCCTCTAAGGAAGATAAGTTGCCACCATAGATATTTAGCTATAGCCCTAACTCCTTAACACTCAATAATATTTAAGGAGTATCCTCTTACATACGAGGTAACCTAGAACCACCTTTTTTGGCATTAACTAGAGTGATTTCAGCTACATATGTTGAGTGAATATCAAGGTTATATAGTGTATTCACTAAGTGAGCTCACAACAACAAGGATGAAGCAAAACAAAGCAAGTTTCATTTAAAACTTTCATCAATCATAACATGCGTAAACAACAGTATCTCTCAACAAGTAAAATAAAAAGAGACAAGAGAAAAGGAATTCGTTATCTTTGTTTTTATAAAAAGAAAAGAAAGAACGCCAGATCAAGGCACGTGTAGATGAGACACAGGCAGACGCGATAAGACCCTCCCTTCTCTTCCAAAAAAAAAAAAAAGAATAAAATAACACCCCCGTATCTTATCATACATCATACCAATGTATCATTCTCTCCTTTCTAAAACGTTTGCTGATTATTATACCTCCTACCCGCCTCCCTAGAAGCCCACTCCTTCCCACCAGCTCCAACAGCTTTTCCAATCAGTTCCATAAGCCTCTCCAGATCCCCCTTGGCCGCGCCACCCCTCTGCCAGATCCACGCAGACGCAGCGACAACAAATAGGATAAACAGGAGCCGGATAGTGGTGACGAGGACTCCATAGATCCACCGTGAGGCCATGCCGAGGATGGAGAGCGAGAGGTAGATGATTAGGAGTAGAAGCGCGATGTTCATGAGGTCGGGCTGGGAGTGGACATATTCACGAAGAGGGGATAAGGTGTTGTAGAGCGTGTCGGTTATAGAGGATGTGTAGGAGGAGGCCAAGTGTGCGAAATCAAAAGCTTGGTAGAAGATGTCTTCCATTTTTTGAGGTTTGTTGATTTTGTTGGATGAGTTTGTTGGCGTGGGTTATTTTTTTTTTTTTAGGAGGAGAGGCGAGAAGAGGGTTCTTTTTTTTTTCTTTTTTTTCTTTTTAGCGGTGAGGGGAGTTTTTGAGGGGATAGGACAGTTATGTAGGCCTGGGGGAAGCGAACACAGATGGGAAGGCGAGGAAGAACCGAGGAACGCAGGTACAGTAGGGTAGCTTGGTTATATGCAGTTTTTCTGGTGAGCTGGTGTTGACAAGAGAAGATGCTAGCTGTCACCTACTGGGTGCGTTGGACAGGAGGCGGTTGTTTGGGACCGGCAGGGGGTGGCGAGTCTGGAAAATGAAACGTTGCTTGTTCTGACCGGCCAACATGATATCTTATCAGTCTGCGGCCCTGATTAGGGAATATAAAGGGCGATCTTTATGTAACGGGAATCATGAGATATCACTCAGTGGGCTGTGGGTCTTGGTGAAACAAATATCTCAAGTCAGGATGTTTGTGAATAGTTTAATTCAGATCACTCTTCGTTTGGCAGAAACGTCTGGCTATCTCATTTTTCTACAAATTTGACTGGATAGAAGTAAAATTTATACAGTATTAGGGAGGAATAATCTACTGGTGGGCTCAACGCTCATCTACCCAAAGTACTATAGATGTAATGAAATTAATTGAACTTTTATAATTTGCAAGAAAGTAGACCCACTACTCTCTCAAAGTACATAAATATCTTAGGACAGGCCAAAACACTAAGAGCAATTAAACAAAGAAAAAGGAATACATTCCACACCCAACCCAATACCCAAGCTTACAACCCTTAAGCCGGCGTTAAAACAATATCATCTAGATAAACATCCCTAGAATTTTCTGGGCCTGCACAAGTCACCTTTACAACAAATGATAAAGAACCCGTAGCTGGAGTGACAGCAATCTTGGTTTGAATATAGCTTACTTGGGTACCACTGCTGGCGGTAGCAATTAATGAGGCGCCATTGTAAAACCCGATTGTGCAGCCTGATCCGGTATTACAGGTGTAGGCACTCAAGTTGTAGATTACACCAGGACAGACAGATATTGTCTGTGTCAAGGAGAGTGATCCGTCGGCACCTGTTACTTTAACACGTGCATATCTAGAACCTGAATGAGCGGGAGTTCCAGAGCTCAATGTGTTAATAAATGTCGCACCATCAATAACAGAGGCAACGGTCCATGGTGAGCTATTAGAAGCAGGGTCCTCAAAGCCGGTATTGCCAAGGGGTGCTGTTGGTGTGCACACTGGAGCAGATTGAGTAGTTGTACTAGAAGCTATTCCACACATATTTTTTATTTCTCTGTATCTGCTTAAAAAGCTTTTCTATGGAAGAGTAAAACATACTTGATCGTACTAGGGAGGGCTGCAATAGTCGTAGGAACTGTGACAATTGTAGTGGTCACGTCGCCCTGAAGACTAACGGTGGTTGGAACAGTAATAGTGACAGTCGTGGCTTCCCCAGTCCCAAGAATTGTGATTGCAGTTACATCACCTAGCATGCTGACTGTTGTCGAATTAGTAATAGTAGTAACATCACCCTGAAGGCTTATAGTTTTCGGCACTGTGACAGTCGTGATTTCTCCAGCTCCAGGAATGGTGATAGTAGTAATATCGCCTGGCATATTGACAGTAGTTGGAGTAGTGACGGTCGTGACTTCTCCGGTTATAGTGGTAGAAATAGTAACAGTAGTGACATCTGCATCTGCAGGGGCATCAGGAGCATCAGTGACAGTAACAGTTGTGACTTCTCTAGCCCTAGGAATAGTAAGAGCTGTCGGAACCGTAACAGTTGTAACCTCGCCGGCTCCAGGAATAGTGACAGTAGTTGGGACTATGACAGTACTAGCTTCTCCAGCTCCTAGAGTTGTGACAGTGGTTGAGACTGTGACAGCCGTAGTATCTGCAGTAACAGTTGCAACCTCTCCGGCTCCAGGAATGGTGAGAGTTGTTGGGACAGTAACTGTGGTGGCCTCCGCAGCTGCAGGGGCATTAACGGTAGTTGAAACGGTGACAGTTGTGACCTCACCGGCCCCAGGAATAGTGAGGGTAGTTGGAACTGTCACAGTAACCTCTCCAGCCCCCGGAATAGTTGTAACCTCGCCGGCTCCTTGTATAGTGATAGTGGTAGTAACCGTCGTGGCCTCACCAGGTGCAGGGACATTAACAGTTGTTGGAACAGTGACAGTTGTGGCCTCTCCAGCTCCTGGAATGGTGACAGTAGCTATTGATAGTTAGCGCCAATGCCGACCAATTATTTGTGAGATTCAATACATACTCGGAACGGTGATAGTGGTAGTATCCGAATTTCCTGGAAGAGTAACAGTAGTCGGTACGGTAATAGTCGTTACTTCCTCTGCGCCTGGGATGGTAATCGTCGCTATCGATAACAGTCAGCGCTAGTAATACAAAAGTCAAGGATGTGTTAGAACATACTCGGAACAGTGACAGTGGTGGTAGAATTTGCCTCGCCGGGGATTGTTACAGTGGTGAACTTGTCTGCACCAGGGACTGTCACAGTGGTCACTTTACCGGCGCCAGGGATAGTCAATGTGGTAACTTTATCTACACCAGGAACGGTTACAGTAGTCACTTCGCGCGCGCACCAGAGATAGTAACAGTAGCTATAAAGTTAGTAAGTACTAATAATCATCAGGATACTAGAACTTACTTGGGACAGTAACTGTAGCTGCTTTACTACTCCCAGGAAGAGTAATCGTAGCTATAAATTGTAGGAATAAAACCTTTATTTACGGGGTATGATGTTCCCTTACTTGACCTAGTAATAGTGCTAGCACCCTTCGCTTGAGTGACGGTGATGGTAGTTGGACGAACAATGGTAGTTGAATGGGTGATGGTAGTACCTGGCCCAACGATAGTAGCTACACGAGGATTAGTCTATAAATATTTCTAAAAGCGATTAGGTTACTTACTTGGGACAGTTACAGTTTTTACGCTACAAGTCCCTTTACCAGGTGTCTGGTTTCCAGGTGCAGGATTATTATTATTCCCACTGATTCGTTTGTATAGATTACCCCTATCGAAGAAGTCAATTAAAAACACAAGTAGTATATACGACTTCAGATTATCCAGTACTTGCGGTTTCCTCCACACTGCTGTCTATTGTTTCCACTACATGCTGTATCGCAATCATACTGTGAGGTCTCTTGGATACTTGGATCGAGCGCATCACCACACCAACACTGACTAGACGTAGGGAAACAGTTATAAGTTTATTTAACTGTGTATTTTGGGGGAAGAAACATACTTTCCATCCTCCACCCAAGCGTACTGCCCGTACCGCGGTTCACAGAGAGATAAACATTTCTCAACAGTCATACGATCATCTTCAAATGAATTTCTTAAAGCTTGGGCAACACGAGATTCGGCATAACAGCCTTCATAAGAGAACCCGTCTCCACCGGGATAGGCGGTGGGAGATGACCCGGGCCGAGCGAGCGCAATTGAGGCAGAGCCTATAACCAAAAGAGTGGATAGCAGGATCTTGATATCAGCTGCTAGTTAGAATTAGATAAAAGGATTGACGGGCGCGAGAGCACTATGCTGTAAATGAATGACACTAAGGATTGAAGAGAGAACTCATTCAGGGGGGAGGTTTAGATATATATTTGTGCCTAGAGACCTTGTAGCCCGAGTCTATTTCCGCAGCCGTACATACCAACATGACATTCTCCTATCCCATGATTCACCAGATCAGCCACCGCCAAAAGTCAACTATCGTATACCTTAAAAAGAGCTGTAAGGATCCCGGTTAGTACTAACCAATCGGCAAATGCCGTAAGAGGCTTCCAGGTTGTGCTACGGGCGGGACACAAGCATTTGTAGTGGTCATGATTATTAGAGCTTACTTTTCTCACCACCCCTCGCTAAGGACACCAATGTCTTACACGGGATCCTTCCGCGCTGTAGCTCAGCGGCTCAAGTAAACACCATCAAATCAGAGGAGATACCGAAGACTCTCGCTAAAAAGTAACCATTCAGCGGTGCCCATGCAGAAGAAGTATTAGGCTCAAACTTAATTTCCACATCTCCAGCCAAACATGGAGCTGTCAAAAACCCCAGTTACTGGTTCAAGTGTTCTGGTAAGAGGAAAAACACCCCCGCGATACCTTCCCTCGTTCCCCGCTAGATATGCCTAAGACAGGGGGGCTTAAACTCCGCTTTCGAGGCTTTACAGTTTTCTGTGGTAATGGCTACATGAAGTTGATCTGTAGATGCAATGGCAGGTACGTACCGTCTTCAGGGGTCATAGTGATCGTGAACGTTGAAAACTCTAAAAAGGGGCCGTGTTTTACCCAGAGCCAACATTAGCCTAGCGTAAAGGTAGTCAGTATCCTCCCTATTCAGATTTTTGTATACTACTAGGCTAGATAGACCAGGCAGGTAGAACCAGATGTGCGGGATTGATAGGGGCTGATAAATCTTGTACTAGCTGCCTATATTGTGAAATGATAGCAGCCAGAAATGAAAGGGTTAGAAATTATATAAAATATTCTAAATCCATGCAATATAAAGATCTAGTCGCATTGATACTCTATACTATTCATTGGTCCCAATGGCTGTCGTTGAAACTGAGTACATTGTGGCTTTGCTACATTTGAGACCTACCGATAGGGTTGCGTAATAGGGTTCAGAATTACAACCAATTTATATCTACGACTGATAATAAACATCTGTTATCTCTAAATTTTGACCATTGCTACATGCCTATGCTTAAGGTAGAGAAACAGGTCTAGCGCCCGCTAACTAGGATGATATTTCGTGTTGTTCAAAAAGGGATCTCCCTCCGTGGCAGTGCGACATTCGAGTGATGAACTGTGAATTGGTACCATCCCCTCCGCTGGCGCAGGGACGTACATAAGTTTTGTAGCGATACAAGAAACTCTAGTTTGGTATCTGTCTCACTAGACCAGGTACAGAGGGGCTGACGTTGGAACATCAAAGGCCAACATCCTCTTGCGCGCTCGCTCGTACCACCGCGCCTGTATAAAATTACAACCTCCTATAGCTCCCAAGCCATATAATCTTATAATAACTTCTATACTCTGGAGTTTCTCTTATGTTAGGTGGTACTAAAGTCGAATTAAGTCCTCTTCCTGAACGGGGGGGTCGCAGGAGATTCTTACTATAGTCTCAAAGCTAGAGATATCTTTAGCACCGATAATCATCTTCAAATAGTGTTTTAAGTTGGAAATATTTCCATCAAGGGGTTTCCGTAGCGGAAATATCTAAGAATCACCGTTATTATATAGCCGTTGACATGAATTCGCGAACCAAGCGCCACAGGGTTGAGGTCACGTGTACCAGGTCCCCTTATTCAGGAACCAAAACATTCAGGAGTCAAAACGCCCAGGGAACCAAAACATCCAGGAGCCCAAACATTCCACGAAGCACAAACATTCCATTGAGATCTGCAAAAGCTCCCATTTTCAGATTACTCTTTCCCTCCACCTCTCTTATACTTTCAATTCCGGTGGAGGCTGATCAATGGTAAGTAGGTAGTTTCCTAATTGCAATGTACTACTGCACATAAGGTGCTGACCTCGGCGACGATACGGTGGCATTCTGATAATTTTGGAAATACCTCGGAGGATTAACAGATTGACGCTGCAAGAACTCCCGACCACCTTCGCGATTGATGAGCTTTTCCATGGTTGCTACCTGCTATTGCACCGACAGACCTCTTGGCCACGGTCTCCCCCCCCCGGGGCCAGGCGCTTAGAAGGTTTATATCCAGTATCTGCGCAACGTTGAGTTACACCTCATCCTCGCTAAACCCAATCAAGTCAATACGAAACGAAAACACCAAGGGAAGCGGAAGGTGGTGTTAGAGATCTCTGTAAACTTCTGTTGTTCTGCCGAATGATACGTAAATATCTAGAAGGGGGTCATGACGCGGTCCAGTTTTATGCGCCCAACTTTTTTGCGTACCCCCCCTTGCACTCTTTGTTTTTTTTTTGGAGTTCCTCTCATGGTGAGTAGTTTTGCTAGCTAGCCAGCTAGCTGGGTCGCGATCGGGCATGAACAAATATTGTCTTTAGAGCTTCCTCTTCCTTTCCTCAAAGCACTTTCCTTTCTTTGTTTAAAGTTTTTTTTTTTAATTTTTTTTTTGGCGGGTATTCTCCTTTTTTTTTTTTTTTTGTTTCTCGCCCGTTGATCGAGCGACTCGAGTCCTTTTCATTATCATTTCTTTTTTTATTTTATTTTTCTTTATTTCACCTTCATTGAGTATTTTATTTCTCACATTCTCTTTACCTCTCGGAATTGTCGCAGGCGTCGACCATCAATTAAGTTAAAACACAACCACTACTCCACTCCACTCCACTCCGCTCAAACCCTAAGAACAATGTATACATTCCACCACGGGGTTCTCTTCCTCCTCATCCAAAGCTGTTTCTCGTACCCATTGCATTCACGGTCTCAAGGCACCCCAGTCTCCTCCGTCACTCCCACGACCACAGAAAACCCGGCCATAATCCCCGGATGGAAGAACCCCACCGCAATTGTGCTTCTTGTCGCAGTAGTGTCGCTCGCACTCGCTATTCCAATGTTCGTCTACATATGGCTGAAGCGGCGGCGTCTTCTACGGGTGCGTACACAATCGCAAACGCAGGTTGTTGCGAGGAAGGCGTCGTTTGCGTCGACGGTGGATATGCCGCTTACTGCTAGGGTTGAGAGGAGGAGTATGGGGGTTGAGACGGAGGAGACCGGGGATGTGGGGTCAGAAGTGGCGACGGAGGTGGGGACTACTGTGGGGACTCCTATGAGGTCTACTATAGGGACTACTTCGACGGTCACTGGAGTGGTGGCGTTTGCAGAGCCGGTGAAGATATCGGCTAAGCCGATTAGAGCGGTGGAGATTATGGTGAAGCCGGCGAGGGCGGCAAAAGCAGTGTTTAAAGACCCTTCCTGGGAGAAGTTGAAGTCTTGATGTTATTATTATCATTATTATTGTCTATACTTGTTGATAGTCGAGTGATGGGCCGGTGATCGGCGTTAGGGTTGATATCGTGTATGGAGTTTTGGTGTAGATGCTTTCTTGTATTTATTTTTCCTGGGTTGTGTATTTTCTGTTACTAGTATCATTAATTCGCTGTATAAGCATTTCCCTCCACCGCCTTGCGTTCGACTGTGATCTCCCGCTTAACAAGGGTGAATGGCTCGTTTGATCTACCGAAAGTTTTAATCTAATGAAGTATCTTAAAAAGCCAGCTATAGCCCAGGAAAGTACACCTTAGTTAAGACCAGATATGAGACATGCATAATATACTCAATATCCCTAGTTTGGTTCACGGTAGCTCATAATTACTCATACAATGACCTCTACTGCTACATGTAGTTATACTAAAGGGATCCCTTTTACGGTACCTTTAGTTGTAATTTCGTAGTTGAATCGCGAGCTCTTCCACACTTACTAGCTTACTCATCTTTATTACCACCTAATTCAACACTATCTTAAGGTTTTACGGGTAGACACTTTTGAGTTATTTGGACTTGCTTTGTATATATAGAGAGAAAGCTTACATATTTCTTCTGCAGTCATATATACTTATCCCACATGGGTCTCCACACATATTGCCTTCCCGTATGAAGGACTTATAGCTGTAGCAGTGTATGGAGGACAGTCTTTCTGATGAGTCAGCTAGATTTTTAGTCAGGAGAAATAAATGCTGGGGAATTTACGTTATCCTCGTATATTATGCTCATCTATAATAGTTTGCTACTATTCACAAATGTCGGCAAGACATTGTAATCGAAGCCCTTTGAAATTCGTCCTGTATTGTAATCTCTAGATGACTGCCATTTAATACTTTTAGACACTGCGGGTTGCCAACTATAAATTAGTTCACTGGACTATATATAAAGCTGGAATACAAACCTAATATATTTATAGGCACCGTAGAAGTGGCCTATTCTTTACTTTGGATACCGCGTATAACCAACATTGGCCCTTTAGAGGATACTGAGTCTAAGAAAAAATATCTCTTGATGAATGTGACGTAGGAATGTCTAAGATATGATATGGGAATAACAGGCGACTCAAATGGCCACCATTATCGCCACACGACTAATATAACCCTTATAGGTAATAATGTATCCAGGGGTTTTGAGAGTTGTATTCAGTACCCGTTTAACGGACGATTGGTTCTCTTTTTTTCGTGTTCTAGTATAGTTGCCGGTAGAATGTGGTTGTATAGGATATAGCAATACGCCGTGGACTGATTACAAAGATGTAGATAGGTGGCACTGGTTGACATATTAAAAAGGTTTTCGTTATAGGATTCAGACATCTCTTTGGTTTGAAAGTAAGATATAGTACAAAATCGGCATCGAGTACTTTCCCCCTATTGTCTTTTGGTATTCTGTAAACTTTGAGCGCGAGGCACAGCAGTGAATGCTGGGGAGGCATTTTTTGTTTGATAAAATTTACTACTCAAAATTTTAATATATGGCGTAGCATTTCCTGGATATTCCTATAAGCGAGAAGTTTCCAGAAGTACTTCGCCTTCGAAGATGTTATTGGCGAGAGTACTATAACTTAGAATTGTAGTTTATAGCAGCGGAGGAAGAAGCCAGGGGCAGAATAAAAGCCGGCCACTAGTAACGGCGTTCTCTATTCACAAGTCCGTTTTGTCATTAATAGGTCTTTAAAACCTAGACGTAAGTATCGAGATATGTTAGTACTATATTGTCTCGACTTTAGAAAGGTTCGAGCTTTGGGTCTACATACAAACGTATTTCTCTAATGAGGGGCATAATAATTAGGGTGGATATAAGTGTTTGATGTTTGTTTAAATGTTCGGGGTATGCAATTACTCCATACCTGCGTGGTTAGAGCAGAGTCCTGGGTACTGTCCATATTCTGATTGAGCGTAATGACTGGCGTTAACTTCAATAGGTTGCTTATGTTAAGGATGTTCCAAATAAGAGAATGACAGATAGCCAGATACTCTTGTGGTTCTGCTGAGATGAATGTTGACGGTAATCATCTAGTAGTACAAACATGGGGAGGGTATGTAGGGAGATGTTAAGGGTGGAGACAGACGACGGTTACGAGAGTCTTCTATGTAGTTCAAGCAGATCCATGAACCATCACTCGTCAAGGGCTCACGTTACACACACAGACGCTCTGCTCCAATGACGTCGAACAACCCCCACGCCCAGACAACTTCAGCTGAACCTCCTCGATGGGGGCTCTTCACAGATACTCTCTACTTCGAAATGGCTCTTCTCTTTCTTGCCCTCTTCCCACTCTTGGTTCACGCACAATGCCCCCTTGTAACCTCCTATGCAAAGCCCTTTGTCGCGGATGGATACACCCTTCAGCTTGTGGCCAATGATCTCCGTATCCCACGCCATATCGTATTCGACTCTGCCGGGAACCTTCTCGTCTCCGGAGACAGGTTAGGGATAATCGCCCTGGTACTCGAAGAAAACAACGGATGCGTCTCTGTAAAGGAAAAGAAAGTTGTTGCTGAGAATGAGAATTTGGACCTGTATCATGGCCTAAGTATTTCTAAGGATGGGGAAACAATGTAATGCGCACCCCCAACTCAAACCTTTAGTCTCACTATCACTGACAACTGGGTCCGACTCAGATATGCATCTTCCTCAGAAGCAGCCTACGCCTGGTCCTATAATTCTTCAACTCTAACGACCTCCTCCCGCCGGGCTGTTGTCACTGGAATGTCCTCGGGCGGGCACATAACGCGCACGCTCATGTCATCGCCCTCATACCCAGACTTTCTCATCATCTCTCGCGGCTCTGATGGGGATATTGACCCTGGCACGGCGGACATCACCACCGGCCGATCCCAGATCAAGGCATTCAACATATCTGCACTCCCCAGCAACACATCCTACAATTTCAACACCGACGGCATTCTTCTTGGCTGGGGCTTACGCAACAGTGTTGGCGTAGGCGAAGACCCACAAGGTGGCATATGGTCTGTCGAAAACTCTGCAAACATTATCATCATAGAGGGCGTCGACATCCACCAGGAAAACCCAGCAGAGGAAATGAACTGGCACGGATACCTCAACGAAACCCTAACCCAAGCGAACTATCAGGGACCAAACTATGGTAAGTACCCTCTTTATCACCCCTAACCCAGCTAATCAGTCCAATAGGATACCCAACCTGCCTCACCACCTGGAACTCTACAATCATCCCTTATCCCAACCTAAAAACCGGCACCCCTTTCCCTCTCTCTCCCGGTGATACGTGCAATGCAACCCGCGCCCCCCGCATCTCTTTTGATTCCCACATCGCACCTCTCGACATAAAGTTCAACCCCCGAGACTCCTCCGCATGGGTTACATTCCACGGCTCCGCAGAGCGAAAGTCACCGGCGGGGTATAAAGTCTCTTACATACCTTTTACATCTGACGGTCAGCCCGAAGCAGCAGAGGATTCTATGAATGCTGTAGTGGACGTGGTTTGGAGCCCGAACTTGGCGGTATGCCCGAAGGGGTGCACGAGGCCGGTGGGACTGGCTTTTGATGCAAAGGGGAGGGTGTGGTGGAGTGGTGATCAGGGAGGGGAGGTGTGGGTGCTTACGCCACCGCCAGTGCCAGAAGATAACGGAAATGAGACTGGTACAGGAGGGGGTGGTAGTGGTGGGGGGGACACAGGGACTGCAGAGCCAGTGGTAGAGGGTAGGGCGGGGAGAGCCCGTGTGAATTTGTGGTCTCTTGTAGTTGTTGGGATTGTATCGGGTGGGTGTTTGTGGTAGACTTATTGGACAGGTGGTGTTTGAGTTGGTGTCTTGGATTGGCGACTAGCGGGGTCACTGCTTATGTCTTGGTTGGAATTTTTGCTTATCACTATTTTTGTCTTTATCTATTTCGTTTATATCATAAGGTCATATAGGTCTTACTTCTTGGGTTTCTGCGAGTGATAGTTTATGAGTATATATACATGTAGTTAATCAGCACAGATTCGGCTAGCGCAAATGATATATTCAACTAAATATATTAATCCCAGAGCCCTCTTAGTTTCCTACTATAAATTAATTTGCTTTTCCCACTCGCGGATTTTATTCATGAATGGTCTGTTAGTAATAGGTTATTTCACCCCGTCCTATAGACCAGATGAGGAACCTCCTTGAGAAATTAATACTAAAGGCGTCGCGGTTGAATTACTGATCTTTGTAGAGTTGTCTAAATTGAAGGAACCCCCCATATCAGAAAATTCATTTAAAGAAAACCTCCCCCTCAGACTCCCCGCACAAAAATGAGATAAAAACAAAATGAGAACCAAATACGAAAATGCCCTGCCAAAAAAGGAGAAAAATAAAATCCGACCATAAATGCTCGAAACACCAGAGAACCATCAGAATAACCTCGCTCGAAATACATAACTCCCTACCAATTTACACAACTTCGACCCAGGTTATCGGTTAACATAGATACCGCCGAATAAACTATACCACAACGGCGTACTTCGCCGCTAAAAGGGAATATCTCCGCTCAAACCCAACTAATACCCTAGGCCCCTTCCACAGGCTACAGATTATCCTCGAGTACCTATTTTATACCATTGTCCTTTCTCCCCCCACCTTAAGCATCAACGCCGTGCTCACGTAAGAGCTTAGCTACCGCTTCGTGACTCCTAGTTTCCGCCATTCGTAATGGTGTTTCTCCATCATTATTGGTAATAGAAGTATCGACACCATCCTCGAGCAAGAGCTTGGCTACTTCCTCACGCCCAAAATGTGCTGCCCAATGCAGTGGTGTATCTCCGTCTTCATCCGTAGCAGAATTATTGGCACCGTTCTCAAGAAGGAGCTTGGCCACCACCTTATGCCCAAACTCTGCTGTCATGTGCAGCGGAGTATATCCTCCATTATTTGTAGGGGAAGTATCGGCGCCGTTCTCGAGAAGGAGCTTTGCCACTGCCTCATGCCCAAACCGTGCTGCCCGGTGTAGTGGTGTGTATCCATTCTTGCTCATAGGAGAAGTATCGGCGCCGTTCTCGAGAAGGAGCTTGGCCACTGCCTCATGCCCTTGCTGTGCTGCTCGGTGTAGTGGTGTGCATCTATCCTTGTCTATAGGAGAGGTATCAGCGCCGTTCTCGAGAAGGAGCTTGGCCACCGCCTCATGCCCTTGCTGTGCTGCCCGGTGTAGTGGTGTGTATCCATTCTTGCTCATAGGAGAAGTATCGGCGCCGTTCTCGAGAAGGAGCTTGGCCACCGCCTCATGCCCAAGATGTGCTGCCCGGTGTAGTGGTGTGTATCCATTCTTGCTCATAGGAGAAGTATCGGCGCCGTTCTCGAGAAGGAGCTTGGCCACCGCCTCATGCCCAAGATGTGCTGCCCGGTGTAGTGGTGTGCATCTATCCTTGTCTATAGGAGAGGTATCAGCGCCGTTCTCGAGAAGGAGCTTGGCCACCGCCTCATGCCCTTGCTGTGCTGCCCAGTGTAGTGGTGTGTATCCATAGTTGTCCATAGGAGAAGTATCGGCGCCGTTCTCGAGAAGGAGCTTGGCCACCGCCTCATGCCCAAACTGTGCTGCCCAGTGTAGTGGTGTGTATCCATTCTTGTCTATAGGAGAAGTATCGGCGCCGTTCTCGAGAAGGAGCTTGGCCACTGCCTCATGCCCTTCCTGTGCTGCCCGGTGTAGTGGTGTGTATCCATAGTTGTCCATAGAAGAAGTATCGGCGCCGTTCTCGAGAAGGATCTTGGCCACTGCCTCATGCCCATTCAGCGCTGCGATAGTAAGTGGTGTACTTCCAATATTACACTGAATCGAGGCATCAGCTCCCATTTCGCTAATTAGTAGTCGTACTACTGTCTCGTACCCCCCCTCTGCAGCGCAATGCAAAGCTGTCCAACCGCTGTTATCTTTATGGGACGTATTGGCCCCGCGCTCGACCAATAACTTGAGAATTACCTCTTGTCCTGATAACGCTGCCCATTGCACTGCTGTCCGTCCATGTCCGTCCAAAGCCAAGACATCGGTCCCCTCGTCTAGTAGCCGCTGCACTACTAGCTGATTCCCTATGTATGATGCTATGTGTAGCGGGATACGGTCTTCCGCTAAAGATGTGAAATAGGAGGGTGGAATATCCGTAAGGATCTTTAAACGTATGCTGGCTAGCACCCAGGCACCAATCTTACTCTGATGTGTAAGAAACTCAAGAATAAGATCCATCGACATTGTCTCATCGCAACGCTCTAGATGATATATCATATGGCGAGCAGCATAATCCAAGAGAGTGTAAGACTTAAGTCGAGTATTTAAAGACTCTGGAGTTGTGCAGGGCTCAGCAAATTCTTCAAATGAGAAATATGTCATACAAGCCGCAGCGATCTTGTAGTCTGCTTCCTGAGGGATTACAGTGCTTCTCAGCAGGTATTCTTGAACCGTGAGGTGTGCTAAGCGAACAGTGTCGTTCCCATCGATGGTAACTAGACTAGCGCAGACCTCAAGTAGTGTTGCTTTGTCGGGTAAGTCCCGTTCGCCGAGCCTATACCGCTTGGGGTCTATGGATACCGCTATTTGTATCTCTTGGACCGTAAGTGCCCTCTGCGCCTTAACGAGCCAGGAGAGGATGCTTATTGCAAGCTCTGTACAAGCCTTTGGTTGCTGACGGATGCTCTCTAGAACACGATCATATGTAGGATCTAGAGGATGTTCTTCGGTAGTCGAGTTTTTGAGTGTTTCAAGTGCCGAAAGTATCTGGTTGGCCGTAGTTTGTTGACAGAGGTGCTCAATATGGAAACGAACAAGTAGAAACCTAAAATAAGACTTGAGTTAGATGGAAGATTAGTGGTATGGCAGTTATGCTACTTACATTCCCTTGGCGCATTCAATGAGTTCAGTAATTATCCTCTCTTTGCATCCCCCTTGCTGGACTAAACGCTTCGCTCGTGGACTCTCCTCAAGCTTCTGTAAGATATAACTCCTGATATCTTGCCCGGTAGCCGAAAGCTCGATTTTAGGTACATCGCGGAAAGACTCCTGTATGTCTTCAGGATAATAACGGCTTGTTATAAAGAGACTGGCACCACCCTCTCCCATGCGGTGGAACAAGGGGAGGAGTTCTTTGCGCTGGTTCTTCCGGTCGCATTCATCTAAAGCATCAAAGATAATGAAAACTCTGCTAAACACCTTGAACAGTGATATAAGGGCAATAAAAAGCTCCTCTAGCTTAAGTCTTTTCCCCAACCTATCGTAAAGTGTCTCGATTTGTGGGGGCAGCTCTGGGATTTGGCAAGCAAGTTGCTTAACCAAGCTCGCGAGAACCTGAACTGGTGTCTGCTTATCCTTCTCTTTATAATCGAAGTAGAAATATGCCACACCACAGCCGGAAGTCTGTGTCTGGTCCCCGAAGTGATCAATCACACCGGAGCTGTAGGTAACACCATTAATTTAGTCTACGTAACCTGAGGCTCGCTACTGCTCGTAAGTAGAGTCTATAATACCTCAGAAACGTTTTACCGGCGCCAGCTATTAATATTTGATCAGTATTTACGGAAACCTCTAGTGAAACATATTTTACTCAGATTCAACTTACGAATTCCATAGCCCCAGAGTAATCTAGAAGCATGCGTTCCATTGACCAAATCCTGAAATTTTGTAGACTCTAGAAGCCATTTCCCGGTATCCTTCTGTCTCCTATTACTAATATCGGTGTGTTTTGTATCGAACTCTTCGGGGTACAGCCAATTGAGGACTTCTGTGCGTTTTTTCTCTAGTAAGAGTTAGTTAGCCTTGTAAATTCTCTTGTAGACATTGAGAGTAGTTTTATTTCGACTCGATTTGTTTAAGGGACCCAATTAAATAGTGTAAAAGAGCTTTTCATGGTGTAACGCTAATGAAAGCGCTTGTTTACCGGCTTCCCGGGAACAATTATATTTGACCCTAGTAGAAGCCCTAGGGAGAGTGAGTCTGGGGGAAGAATAACCACTCCGATTTTCTTCTACAAAGACTCCTAAAGCAACAAACCATGTATAAAGAGATTACAAGGTTAGACAAAAACAGAAATGATGCTACTTACTAGCGCGAGTGATTCCCTCTTCAAGCTTCTGGGAGCTTTGGGTTCCGGAAACAACCTGAACTTGTTCTTTGAGATCTTTAATGGAATGATCTACAGCTTCGACCCGTCCCTCAATCGATTTCGCTAAGGTGCTATATTTAAGGGCCGGGTCAGTACCGCCAACGAGGTGATAACACTGGTCCAACTCACAAATTATCTGCACCCAATGCAAGCATGAATGTACTTTTATGCCTCCCGATATGTGCCATGAACTGTGAGGTCTCTGTGTCTTTCAAGGGCCATTTTAGGAAGCCCAGGAACTTGCGAAACCGAGTCTTGCGCATTTCGCACTCCAGCTTCAGCTCAAGAGTTTGCAGCTCAAGAGTACATTCCCGAAGTGGGCCACAGAGTTTCTGTAATACAGTCGATTGCGGAGCGCATCCATTAGCGCAACCTTGTAAGGCGGTGAGAACTTCTCTGAGAGAGGTGAGCTCGCGCATAAGCTCATTGATATCATTTGATGCCCGTTTGACTTTCCCAATGTACCCAGAGACAACCTGGGATACCTTGCCGGTAACTTGTATAAGCGCGATGACGCTCGCTGCGAATCCTACGACTTCCATGTTGTGACGATTTTGTTGAGACGTGTAAAGGATATGCGTGGTGAGCGGGGCTGAGGCTCTGATGTGGTTGATATACCTGAACCACGTAAAGCGAATTTGTGTAACTATCTAGTCAACGAATCAACGGGGAATAAATATAACCAATTATGCGACCCCTATCTACAAAACTCAGTACCACTGTTTTAAGCTCCTGAGCCTATTTTACAGCTATCAAAGATAATCATATATAATTTCAGCAATTAGAAAATCGTTGGCATTCGATAGCCGGCCTGCATGAACTTTGGAGGTGGGTTTACCATATCCCAACGTTGTGTATATATATAAGTATACATGCAGGTATTCCTTACTACTCCCAAGAAAATATACAATTTGGAGAACTATGGTACCTAGAATATAGAGGTCCTCACGATATAAAGTGTCACTATGCACTCTACAAACTAGCCAGCAGAATATAAGACACTATGTATCTGTAGTGAGCATAAACTTACCCCCCCCCCCCAGCGGGTAGTAAACTCAATAGTTAAAAAATTACTAATATAGTGAGTTGAAGGATACTAAAGTAGCTACATGTAGTGGTGACATAGCTCGCTATTATTTGTATGGTTCTGGGAATCTATACCAAGCTCTCAAATAGGACTAATAAACCTAACCCTGATACCAAGTCTGGTACTGGTTTACCTAGTGCTGATATAAGCGGAACTAGGAACAATATCAACGGTTTATTAGCTTAAGAATTTTTGAAGTCATGATATGTGACCCTAGCACTGGCCCCTAGTCTTGGATTTTACTAATTTATTTAACACCTAATGTAGTAATAATTGGTCGCGCGGGCCTCTATTCCGAGGATAGATAGGTCCGAGGATTAGTTGCTGTTTTTTTAAAAAGATTTACAATCCTTCTTAGCATGTCGTGTATGTGCAGTGTACGGCAAAAAAGACCGAGAAACGTAAGACACGAGATTTAGGCTCTAGTAGTAGGATTGGCCACAAGACTTTCTTATCAGACCCTGGTTTCTCGATCTTTTTTACCATATGCTGTACCCTTAGCCCCACCAAACCCACATACCCCACATGATTACGGAATATCCATGTGGTGGTACGTGAAACAAGTTTCAAATGAAAAATGACGCTACATGTGCACAACTGTAACCTCAAATGCACACATATTAACGTAGTATCTTATCGCTTGTGCTTATACTCGAAATTTTCAATATCCAGACTTTTCCGCTACAAGCCGTGTTTTACCACTGTTCTACGGAAGCTTCTGACTAGCTATTATATCTTGGTTTCTAACGGCGTCACCACCGATTTCTCCCCATTGGTAGAGCAATATCAATGCCTTTTGTGGCTATGTGACAAGAAAGTTAGCGGAGTCCAAGGCGAACGACGTAAGTAGGCCGGGAAGGGGTCCGATATATGCATATCTACGGCTAGACTCCGAAAGGCTATGTAGGAGACCCACCCACCAACCAAGATTCTCGAAGGCTGTACCAGGGTAAGCGTTTTGTGAGCTGTTTGTCTATGCTATAGGCACTTACACCCCTCTTATCTACAGTAACGACTGCTTAGCTATTCGAGAAAATACCTAGAGTATATTGCTGGAATCCTCCGAGTAATAGTATCGTTCAGCACACTACTATTCGGTAGATCGACTACAATATAGATAACAAGGCTTCATTATGACAATGAAAGTCGCAAGAAAATGATGGATCATAGCGTACTTTTTTGTGTGGAGGGTTACGTTAAAACCACTAAGAGAGCTTGGATAATTATGCAATTGGTTCTAATACTTAGAGGGAAACTTGTTCTACCAGAGACTTTCTTGCCTTTCTAAGAAACGCGACTTAAACGATGCCTTAGGTAGAGTACATTCCAGAATGCTTTTTCGCCCCGTTGAAAACGGATATGTGACAGGGCGCAGCCAACGCTGGTCCATGCTCATCCCCAGATACAGTAGAAGGCCGGTGAAGACCGTTATAATGTGTAGTTTTTCTCTTTATATACTAGGGCCATAACTAAAAACCCGGATTAGATCCAATAATTTGTGGAACACAAGCGAAAACACATCAACAGAGCCCTCTTTTCAGTTTATTGTTTTGAATGCAATAAAATCTAAATAACCCCCAAAGCTTTTAAAGAGTCTTACACCACCTTGAAATCCCTCCCTTGATTTTCCTAGATCCACTAGAATTAAGTCATTGCTCCTAGCAAAGGTCCTCAAAACAGAAAGATATCTTTAAATCATGGCTTTTGGTGGAGATTGGTGATGCAATCAACCCAACATAATAGTCTAGCACCACAACAATGTAGTTTCTTATAGTTATAATCATATATCTAGAACTAAAATAAGCAAGTATACCTCTTCCCAAAAATCTATGTTTTATTTGAAACATTATGTGAGTGAATAGGTACACTGGAGAGACCAATTTTTGGGTGTTCGTCCACTCAATCCGGTAATTAATTAATTACGGCCCTAGTAACACGATCCATATACCCGTACCACCCACACGGGCGAGATCATTTTACAAGAGGGCAGTGATAGCCGAATTAGCATAGCTCTTCGCTTAATTGACATGGGATTTTACTCATTTTAATACTTCTATAGAGCATCACTCACACACAATGAAAATTGACAAAGTTTTTTACCACAAGTACGGGTAGAAACAGTGTCTTCACTCTGAAGCTCAAGCTGTATTGAACATTCTGTTATAATCATGTATATGTTCTGGCCAGTTGGTGGGAGGTGCCTATCGGGCGGACGTCATCTATATGGGCCAGCCTACGTCTCCTGTATGGGCAACAACATACAAAACCTCCAACCCCCTACAAATAAAATAAATCATGGTATAAAATCTAAAAGAGTTCCAAAATATAATTCAAAATAGATTCATATTTTCTAGCTATTATTCTTATTCTTTTGAGTGTACGTGTATTAATTGAGCGATATTTTGTTAGCTTGCCGATAGCCATGGGGGTCCCTCCAACGGGTAGGGCGCCTACCAGATCTCCCGTTGAGGGGACGTCCCCCGATAGGCACGTCCCCCAACGGGCCAGAACATACATACCACCACCACCACCAGACCGAAGCTTTATACTTCGCTAGCGGGCTGAGCAAGGCTGAGGCGGGGAAACAAGATTTTCTATCCACCTACATGTATTCTTATCACATATCACCTCCGCTAACTCCGGACTATCCGCCTATCAGCTACAGACAGGCTGGGCAGTGCCTATCATACTGGTCAATATATCTGAAGCCAAATTCCACCAGATTTTGGGCCTTTCTAGCCTTCTCCGATCCTCATACCTCTTACAATGGCTGATCCATTGAGTGTTTCTGCCAGTGTTATCACACTTGTCCAGCTCACAGGAAGCCTAATTTCCTTGGGCTATGAGTATATTGCTGCGGTCAAAACAGCACCGAAGGACATACGTGAATTAGTAGGGGAGCTCCAGTCCCTCGGGAAAGTCCTAATGCTCCTGCAGGAGCATGTGAACACGGATATGAACCCCCAGCCTACAGCCTTACAGACACTAAATAGCCAAGACGGGCCGCTATCGGGATGTACTTCGGAGCTGAGAAAGCTCCAGTCAAAGCTTGAGCCGAAACCAGAGCTGCTACGGTTTGTGGTGAGGTTGAAATGGCCTTTAACAGAGAAGGAGGTATCGAAACACATAATGCGGATTCAGAGGCAAAAAATTCTCTTTATCCTAGCCTTGACTACAGATAATATGTGGGCTAGTCAATTCCCAAAGACGGTTCTCATTTCATATTATAAAGCTAACATTAGGTTAAGTACACTATCAAGAGCTATCGAAACATTTGTCCAAAACACCAATAGTATTGTTCAAAATCTTCAGACTGAATCGATAGCTTTAGCGAAAGAACTCAGAGAACTCAAAGAATACGCTCAGGTCACAGACCTTTCTCTCCGGAGATTGGAGGAATATATCCAGGGCCTCCACATTAGATCTGTAGCTCAGAATCCTTTGAGGCAGGTGCAGATAGGTCTGTAAGATGCAGCTTATACCCAAACAAAAAATCCTAGCTAATATACCAAATCTCTCTTCAGCTGAAAGACATAGAAGCATCCTTGGCTGGTTATATCCAGACGATTTCGACACGAAGCATCTCGAGATCAACAGTAGGCGACAGAGAAATACTGGCGGGTGGATTCTAGAAACACAGGGCCTCTGCGACTGGCTCAAGAATGATAAGCTAAATTACAGGCTACTGTGGGGATATGGTATTCGTATGTGAAGCCAGGCCCCTTCGATCAAGCCAAAGAGTACTGCTTACGGGTAAAACTCCCAATAGCTGGAGCTGGCAAAACTTTTCTGAGGTATTTCCCTCATGCTCCTCACCCTTCATAATTTAGGTTACTAAATGGCAACTACAATAGCTCTGTCGTGATAGATCACCTCCTTGAGCAGCAGCTCACAAATAATTATGGAGTGGCCTACGTTTACTTTGATTACAAGGAGCAAGATCGACAGATGCCGAGTCACATCCTTGCTAGTCTCCTTAAACAGCTATTCGGCCAGGTAGAAGTCACCTCAGCGGAGGTCGAAACCTTATACGATAATATTGAGCGTGGGAGAAGGCCTACTTTTGGAGAGCTTTACACTACCTTTCTAGTGGTCTCAAAGCTGTTTGACCGTGTTTTTCTCATATTTGACGCATTAGATGAATGCAGTCAAAAACAACGAAGGAAGCTTCTCCCGCTATTCCATGATCTAGGGAAGAATGATATCAGCGTATTCTTAACTAGCAGACAGTATCCCGAAGATATTCAGAGCTCTCTCCGCAACTCGCCGAAGATCGAGCTCTCGGCAAAAAAAGAAGATATAGAGATTTATATCCAGCAGAAAATTGATGAGAACGAGCGAGCCCAGAGCCTTGTTGGGGATGGAGATCTTAGAGCCAGGATTGTTTCAAGCCTTGTTGATTGCGCGCAGGGAATGTAAGTCATTCAATTATCAATTTCTCTCTACCTACTAACGGGCTATAGGTTCTTACTCGTACATTTCCATCTAGAGCACCTATGTCAACAAACTACTATACGGCAAATCTTGGCGGAGCTTGATAGACTTCAAAGTGCTAGTGCTTTTATTGAGGAGAGGCCTCTAGACCCTACGTATGATAGGGCGATGGGAAAACTTCGCGGACAGACAAAGCGCCGTACTGATCTAGCACTTAAAATTCTTTCATGGCTTGTTAAAGCCAAGCGCACACTTACAGTCGATGAGCTGCAAGCCGCCGTTTCTATAGTGCCAAACCAATACTACATAGACCAGTTGGACGTACCGGATAAAACGATACTTCTCGATGTGTGTGCTAGCCTGGTAATAATCGACGAGAAGAGCAATACGATTCGGCTAGCACACTATACTGTGCAAGAGTATCTACTCAGGAGTTCAATAGTCTTCGAAAATGCCCAAATAACGGTGGCACTAGCATGCACTACATTTCTCTCATTCGATATCTTTGATACCCCTTCGGGAGATCCAAGGCCTCAGCCCAACCTACGAGTCCAGAGATTTAACCAAAGGATAACTCGACCTACTCTTCGTTTCCGACAAGAACGTGAGCTGTGGGGTAGATTTAAATCGTACCCGCTTCTGAGATATGTAGCCCGCTACCTATCACCACACCTGAAGGAGTGTGAGGATAGTCGGTTGACAAATGCTATCCTAAAACTTCTACAAAGCCCAGGAAACCTTTCCTCGTACTTCGATGCTGTTTACGCCCAAAGCCCTCTTGGAGAATTTGATTACTTCGTTTATCGAGATAATCAACCATTGTTCCATGCAGCTTGTGCCCTAGGATACCTTCCAGTTGTGAAGCTCCTACTTGATAGTAGGGTTGACCTCTCAGCTCGAGATATAAATGGACGAACAGCACTACTAGAAGCAGCAAGTTGGGGGTGCGAGCAGGTTTCAAGGGTGTTAATTGAGAGTGGGGCTAAAATATCGGCCCTGGATACAAACGGACAAAATGCACTCCACCTAGCCGCGTCTAACGGACACGATTGTATAGTTAGGCTTCTCCTTGAGGAAGGAGCAGAACCCTCGACTCCAGATCAAAACCGATTAACACCTTTACATCATTCTGCTTTCAAAGGTTCCGAGGAAGTTGTTCGGCTATTAATCGAGAAGGGCGCTGACCCACTAGTTCTCGATATTGACGGGAAGACTGCTCTACACAGAGCTGCATCTCAAGGTCATGAGGGCGTTGTCCGATCACTGCTGGAGAAGGGGATGCCAGTGGGCGCTGACACTCCCGATGGTACCGGATCGACACCACTACACCTCTCAACGTGTGAAGGCCATGGGGCTGTAACCAAGCTACTCCTCATGGCGGTGCTAAAATTTTCCTTGAAGATAGTATGGGACAGACTGCACTGCACAGGGCGGCCTCTAGAGGTCATAACGATATTATTCAACTTCTACTTGGGGAAGGGTTCAACCTAAAGCGGCTGGATATCTCGAAGCAGGACCAAATGGGAATGACAGCGCTACATTATTCAGCCCAAAAAGGATCAAAAATGGCTGTCCGGCTGTTAATCGAGAATGGTGCTAACCCTTTTGTCCTAGCAAACAATGGACGAAACGCCCTTCATCTATCTGCTTCTAAAGGCCATTGTAGCGTTGTTAAATTCCTTCTTAAAAAGGGAATGGATATCTCGGCCCCAGACAATACTGGATCAACACCACTACACCTCTCCATTTTTGGGGGCCATCGTTCTGTGGCTCTTTTATTACTCCATAAATCCCCTGACCTCTCTAGCATAGACAAGCACGGGCGAACTCCATTGCACATAGCTACTTTTAAGGAAGATATTGAGATGATTAGACTGTTATTAGAAAACGGTGCCGATTTCTTATTCGTTGACTATAATGGGAGAAACCTCTTACACCTATTAACGATACACTACAAGTTATCCTCACGGGAGGAACTAATACGTGCGGAGTATAAGCCCCTGATCCAACTACTACTGGATAATGGGGTTGGTATATCTACTCGAGACAAAAACGGATGGACAGCACTACACCATGCGGTATCTGGTTTTCTCGGGGCTCGCGATAACCACCCTGGGCTGGAGCTTCTCAAGGTTCTGTTGGAGAAAGGTGCAGATCATTCGGTCAAAGGTACCGATGGAAAAACAGCACTTCATGTAGCTGCTTCCGCATGGAACAGTGGTGCTGTCTCCATATTGATTAAGAATGGAGCAAATCCGTTGGTTTTAGATATCAATGGGCAGACCCCACTAGATCTTGCACTCCAAGATAAGCACCAGTGGGTCCCCCTCCAGAACCAATATAGTACAATTCAGTTACTCCTTGAGAATGGGAACCAGAGTTACCAAGGCATTTACGTTCTCGAGGATGTCCCGGTCAAACCAAGTATAATCCAGATTAGGTTTGGAGTAGAACTAGTCAGTATTTTTTAATCCTGAAATATACCTATAATGTGATAGAGGGAGCAAGTATTTGGCAACCCCAGTATCAAGGCACGAAGTAAGATACCAACCCTCTTTGAGGTATGAGAAGGTAATACTTAGTCGGCTAAGAACGGGGCACATTGCGTTAAGAGGATATTTGAAAAGAATAGGGAAAAGGGAGAGCGGGGAATGTCAGTGTGGGGAAGGCGAGCAAAGTGTTAGACATGTGATGGAAAAGTGCAGGTTGAATGTAGAAAGCAGGGAAGAGGCGAGAGGGAAAGGCATTGAAACAATGGAGAGCATGTTGTATAGTCAGGAGGGAGTTGAGTGGGGTATTAAATTGTATCAAGAATTTGTTAATAAGGGAGGAATGAGTGAGGAAGAAAGGGTAAATTGGCAGGAATGGGGACGAGGAGATTTAGAGTAAGGGATAGTGTAATAGTTGCTTAGCTGCGTAGTTAGTTTGAGGATAGGCTTTAGGCGGAAGTGGAGGATTACCTTAACCGAAAGGTTCATGTAATTAATGAGAAAAAAAAAAAAAAAAAACCTATAATGTGATAAAGTTGCTGACCATAATGTGAAAAAGTGAGAGAAACGCCAAAATATCTTTTAAAGGAAATTTTGGCGATAGCGGCAGGGCTCTGCTACTTATGCACGTACAAAAACATCGGGAATCGGGAATTACTAGACGTACGAGTGTGAGGGTACTTATTTGTTCCTATGTTGATGTTGATTTTTGGATATCTTTATGGGGATACGAGGCGGAATTATTAGGTTTGTGTATATGGGATTACGAAAATACTCTTATATTTCGGGCTATGCCCTTATTTCATTTTTTATGATGCTTAGGTATTTCTTAAATACTCTCAACTGATATCGAGACTCATGTATAAAGATGGAGGGTTTGGGGTAAAAATAATAGGAGCCCTTGTTGAGGCTACCCTATATGAAAACTTATCAAAGCCATTGTTAGTCGCGCGTCAATGATCCAGGCGGTATCGCGTCGTGTTCGTCTGAAGTTTGATGTTTATCTGCTTTCTATATATAGTAACTAAGACCAGATAAACATACGCGGTCAATGAAACATTCCACGAAAACAAATAGCTAACCACTTCCAGCAACTAATCTAGTAATGATAAGATCACATCCACACAAACCCCACGATAGAGACACGATAGTGATAACCCATGACTTGACCACCCAACCAAGAACCCTGCCTTGTAAAGTAAACAAACGAAATGTTTCAATAAACAAACAACAATAGAGACTACTCTTCCTAATACCCCACAGCTACCCTCTTTCTGCCCGCATTAAGATCGAGCCAACACAGCAATCCACCCGCCCAATGGTTACTTATCCCACCGAGTGACCCACCATGACCCCACACCCGGAACCCCCATCCAGCCCTACCTCTACGCAATCCAGCTGAAAAGCCTCTCCCCCGATCCCCGAAACAACGCTAGCAACAAATCTCGCTTCCCCCGATCCTGGTGTCACGCCATCAGCGGGTAAATTGACGGCCCGTCGTTTTGAGTAGAGTAGCATTCAAGTCCACAACAAACAAACAGAGGGTTCATGTTAGTTGTAACCGTAACCGGGTTCACTCAGCTGAAGGGAAGCGGCTGTCTCTTGTCACACATCGGTTGATTGTTCGGTAAAAAAAAAAAAAAATTTAAAATCACACTTTCTTTCTACAAGTAGTTAGGTATCCACCAATACCTATTTACCTACCTCTACATCTACATCTATCTAATCTCAGCCTCGTTCCCTCTCTCTCTCTCTCTCAGCCCGGAAGAAATAGAGATCGAAGGTTATTAAAAAAATCGATTATCCTTCATTTCCCGAAGGTGGAATAGACATGTTCTAGATTCTTGGTTTATTTATTTATTTATTTACGGTTGGAATTAACTTAAATTCACAAACCCACACGGCCGGGGGGGGTGCGAGGGGGTGGGAGAGTGGGTACATTGAGAGGGGGCACAGAGGAAAAAATTAAAATAAAATAAAACAATTTCTTCGTTCGTTACATTCATACTTAGTATGGTATCGTACGTAAATAAATAAATAAAAAATTAGGGAAAAAAAAAAAAAAAAAAAAAAAAAAATTTACCACCCAACTAGCTGCTTTCCTTTCCTTTCCTTTCCTTTCCTCCTTCTCCTTCTCCCTCCCTTCCCTCCCTTTACCTTGTTCTCTTGTTCCCCACACACACACGCATCCCTACCCTCCCTTGCCTTACATTGCCTTGCTTTATTTTTATTTTTTTACCCTTACCCTCCCGCAACCGCCGCCTGTCTTCAAATACCCATCGTTTCCCAGTTTCATTACTCGTCTGCTGAAAGAGAGAGAGAAGAAAAAAAGAGGAAGAGAAGGAGAGAAGGAGAAAAGAAAAAAATAAATACACATATCTACGACCCATCGCGCACCACACGCCCCGCGCCAAACGAAAAATGTAATCGTAAAAGACAGTATAGGATAAAAAGATGTAATAGTAAAAAAAAAATCGTTACTAAAAAAAACCCTAGTTGAGAAAGGTTAACGTGGAGAAGAGGTGATCGAGGTGAAGGGGAAAATGACAATCATGAGAAAGGAAAATTCCATCATCGTGATCATGATAAACTGAGAGAAGATACAGTACTAATCTTCTCACAGTGAGTCGTGAAAGAGGGAGAGAGGTGAAGTGAGGGGATAGGAGTGGAGGGGATTGGAGGGGAGGGGAAAAAACCAATATTCAAGCTCGCATATTTGCAAACTTAATTTCTTTTTCCATAAAAAAAAAACAGAAAGACCCTTTTCTTCCCCCCTCAAATCAATGAAGAAACGGGGAGAATAAAGTTATGCCTGGGTATAAAATATACAAGAAGAGTAATAAATAATAAAAAAGAAGCCTCTCTCAAAAAACACTCAACCTCAACCCCCTCCCAGTTAATTCCCAGATCATGAAACGTATTCAAGACCTACCAAACTACTACCAAACTAAAGTTTAAAAAAAAAAAAACGCGAGAATAATACTAGAAAAAAAACTCCCCATTTCCAAGAAAAAAAATAAACCCTCAAGGAAACCGAAAAAAAATAACAGCCCAAAACTAAGCCTCCAGACTCGCCATAGCCCCCATTTTTCTTCTCCCTTTCCAACTAGGCTTGCTAAAAAAAAAAAAGGAATCCAAACCGCCTTGTAATCAAAAGATATATATGTATAGAACGAGTAAACGGGGGGGGAGGGGTGTATGTAAGTGGTGGTGATGTGTATGTAAGGGGTGTTGGGATGTGTATGTTCATAAAAGACAATCGAAGTCGATGACGGTAATAGAGGGTAGAGAGAACCAGAGCAACAAACACCCAGAGAGACAAGATAGAAGCTCGTTCAAAAGCTCAGGAGAGAGAAAAAAAAAAAAGGAACAGAATACGAAATCCCTGGAAAACCCAAACTTTTCCCCCCAATTCACAATGCTGAAAAAAAATACCAAACGCTGATGCTGACCAAAAAAAAAAAAAAAAACTAATCCGCTCAAATTTCCCCTTTCCCTTTCAAACCACTCCAACAACTGCCCTGAAATCCCATCCTTCCTCAAATCCTTCAAAACTACCTCTGCATTCATATCCATCGTCTCCACCATGCATATCCAACGGACTCTCCACCAGATCCCTCGCGTCGTCAACAATCCCTTGTAGTGTCCTTTTGAGCTTGCCGACGTGTTTGACGAGTTCCCTCAGCATATCAGTGTCGAATTGAACCTTCTTTGTCTTTCCAGTCACGATAGTGTCGTCGCTCTGTCCCCTAACGTGATGCCCCCTTTGGTGCTGGTGCTGCATCCGCTCCATGATTCCCTTTGCAACCTCAACAGGATCGTTCTTGTCAATAGTCTTCCTTGAGAGAGGTGATATATTAGAGGGTGTAGGGCTGTGTCCGAAGGATCGTCTTAGATGCTGCGAATGCGGTGTAGACGGTAAATGATTGCCACCAAAAACATCATCGTCAGGTGAGAGGATTGATGATCTCCGACGACTACTCTTTGATGCAGGCGTCCTGACCGGTTCCGGTTGAGGGGGGAGGGGTTCATCATCATCAAGAGTAGCAAGGGCAATTATCCCATCAGCCTCGTCAAACGTGAGTTTATGTGTACCGAAGCGGACGCCAGCAGAAATGGCTTGTTCACGTAATTGTTTCAAATCTGCACGCAATACGAACCCAATCAGCCTCGGGAGGTGCGGGGGAAAAAGCAAAAACAGAAACAGAAACAAAAAAACAAATCTTACCTTCAACCAGTAGGGCAAACTCCCTCACACAACCCAAATGTCCGATAACGCTCGCTTGATTCTCCTCGATCGCTCTAGGGATAACCATACCGAAGCCACTCTCCTCCTCATCATCAAGGAAGTCATCGTCCCAATTCTCGCTTGGAAGCGGCACTCGGCCATGCGCATTCACCAGAGGCATACTTTGAGAGCGAAGATGATAGCTTGGCGCGCGACGCCCGGACCGAGTGGAGTTGAGCATGCTTTCCTTGGCGTGGATTGTCTTTGATCGCTTCGCATATGATTGCTGCGGGGTGCTTGTGTTGGGCACACTTTCGCTCCAATCAAGTATGCTGTTTGTTTCGCGAATACTTGAACCGTCGATGGAGAATCCTTCAGGCGCAGTGCCGAATGAAGTGCTGCTCGCGTTGTTGCTGTGAAGTCCCAGTGAAGCGGCGGCTGATAACAGCCCACCGTACGGGCGCAGCCCCCCTTGGGGCGGGATCCGTAGATCTTCCCTATCGCCATCGCCATCGCCATTCTTCGAGGGCAGATCCCAGTCGCTGCTCCAGCCATCTTCATCGTCGTCAAAGGACTTGTGCGGCGCCATACCGTTACGTGACGATGACGTTGGCATATCGTTGTTCTTGAGGGGTGTAAAGTCCCCGCTCACATAGCGCTTGTACCGCGGCTGCTCCAGCGGTGAGAGATCCTGGCTAAAGAAGGAGGAATCATCCGGCAGGTCAAAGATTGTATCGGCGCGCACTGGGGTGAGTTCCGATGCACGGGTTCGCATAGAGTCAAAGACAGTATCGCTTTGGAAATCCAGATCGCTCTCAAAGTTGTTGAAGTCCTCGCTGCCAACCAATGTAGATGCTCGCTCTGATGCGCTGATAAGCGAGAGACGGTGCTGCCTGTAAGTGGTGGGAATGGGTGCGATGTCTGTGGCTTCTTCCAGATCCAGATCGAGGTCGATGTCGTGGTGCGGGTCGACAGGGGAAAGTGACTCGAGATGATCATCTAGGTCCGGCGAGTAATCGCGCGACACGGTGCCTGTATTTAAACCAAGCAAGGAGAGCGACTGGACCGGCGAGACTTGATCCCGCCGCTCCTCGGGTGTGTGACAGTGGTAGGGGGGGGAGGCCGACTCGGAATGTCGTCTCTCGAAACCAAAGTCCAGCGCGCAAATCCCGTCACAGCCGTTTTCCCCATGACCCTTGTCGCAAATACCAAAATTCCCCTGCTGCTGTTCCTGCTGCTGTTCCTGCTGCTCTTCCTGGTCCTGTTCCTGCTGTTCTTCCTGCTCCTGCTCCTGCTCCTGCTCCTGTTCATGTCCCTGTTCCTCGGCAGCGGGAGCGCTCTGTAAATAATTCACACCCGACAAAGAGCGACGGCGCCCATGCTGCTTAGGCGAAGCCTGTAACTGTGTTGGTGGCATCGGCATCGAAAGTGGGCGACGATTTGTAGCAGCAGCAGCAGCCATTTCCACCAAATCATCCATGCGCGAAGCAGGTCTAGAATCGAAAAAGAGCGACTCTGCACCCGAAAATAATGACTCGTTATCGTTATCAGAACGGTCCAAGTTACACATTGTTGGAGCGAGAATCAAAGTGGGACCCATGAGTTGTTGCTGCTGACGACTCTTCTGCTTCGGATAAATCCTCCTCACCCCGCTGAACGGCTTTTTCTGAAACTTCAAGTGACCCCCACCCGACGATGGTGACGACGACGACGGCGAGAGTTTCGGTAGCTTTTGGCGTTTCGCAGAAAAGAAGACTCGCCATGAATCCACCGGCTCCGGAGTGAGAGTCGGTCTCGGAGAGAAGAAGGTCTCAGGAGCGGAGGTGGAGGGACGTGACGCATGGATCGGCGAGAGATGCGAAGAAGATTGGGCCGGGGCAGTTGATTGGTGAAAGCCAGCGGTGGAGGGTCGTTGTCTGTGGCTTGGCGTTAGGAGGGATGGGGAGGGGGGGGAGCCACCGGTCTTGCTATTGGCATTGGCCCGCTTGCCCTTGACCAGCTTGTTGCGAGTCGGCGGGCGCGAGCTGGAGCGGGAGCCAAAGGGGACCAGCGAGCTGGATGTGTATGGCCTGGACCTGGACGAGAAGGAACTTGTGCTTCTGGACTGGGTAGTTGAAGATGTCGGCGAGGAGGGGGTCGAGGAGGACGATGAGGCCGAAGAGAAGGATTCAGACAGGCGGTGTAACCACCGCCGGGAGGTCGACGAGCGTCGAGGAGGAGGGGCGAATAGATGGGACTGCTGCGAACTGATGCTGGTGGCAGTCGCACAGGTGCCTGTGCTGCCCGGGCCCTCAGGAAACCCCCCACACGCAGGCTCACGAATTACAGGAGAAATACAGATATTAGGATGAAGGGAGATGTTCGTCAGCTGGTCGTTGAAGTCGTTGACCGTACATGGTCGTGCCAGAGCAAACCCGCAGGCTGCTATCCCGACCGTGGAAGTCGCACACAGCTGTATAGAGGACGTGTCAGTGGCGGGGAGAGGGAAGAGAAGGGAAGAAAATAGAAGAGAAGAAAATAAAAGCCTCCACTTACAGTAGATACAGTCTTCATTGCCGCAAAAGTCGAAAGTAGAGAAATCAAAAGAGTGTGACGACTAAAAGAATATACAGCAATCCGAAGTGTATCATCAGTATCTCATGGTGATACGGGGGATAAGGAGTGGCTGGCTGCTGTATAGAACAATAGCTGTGTGAATACCAACTGCCTGCTCTCTATCGGGGGCTGGGTGGACCCAAGTATCTATCCCCAGAGTAACAGAGAGGCTGGCTTGAAGGGCGAAGACACGCGCACGGGTGGACCAGGGCTAGGACCAAAGTGAGAGAGGATCTGTGTCTGAGGTTATGCGCGTTGGCTGTAAAAATAAAATAATAATAATAAAAAAAGAGAGAGAGAGCTCCTTCCTTCGAGACCGGCCGCGGATGGATGGTGAGAGGGGGGATGTTTTTCAGGATTCCTTTCGTGAGGAATTGAGGGAATGCAAAAAAACAAAAAGAAGCTGTGACCGTGGAAAGGGGATCAGCATAAAAGGGATCAATGGAATCTCCACGAGAGAGGGACACCGGGCTGTTATGTGATGTAGGGAAGATGCATGCGTATGTACACTTTACGGCTTACATGCAGAGTGCGAGAACAGAGAAACTGAGTGAGTACATACCGAATGGATAGGGAGTATCACAATAGTAGAGACACACTGGCTACTATTGGGTGCTGGCTGGCAGTCGAAGTAAACCTCCAAAGGCTCTGTGGATATATCAAACAACCACAATGGCAAGCAGTGCAACTATTCTATACAAGAAGATGGAGCGCTAATGCTGGCGCAAGAACCGTTTACTGTTACTGAACGGTCAAGATCGGAGACGGGGCAAAAACACAACAAGACAAGCCTCGCCGTGATTGGTTTGTTTACTGGCAAAGCAAAGCAGACAATCACTCAATCAATCGTTACATGTAATCAGCAATCACGCCCTTCTAATTCGGGCACCCGGCCACAAAGCGAGACAAGGGGCGGCAGCAGGGGCCCAGGGGCTCTCTCGACAGCCAAGAATGGAATTAACCCCCGTGAAGCCCAGCGAATTGTCAAACTGAAAACGTCAACCTGGACGGGCCGGTGGCGAGAGAGAAAGGGAAAAAAAACACGTCCGCATCTTTCTAGAACCCGAGGAAGGGGAAACATCAATTGACTTTGCAATGTTTCCAGGGTATTTCGGAAAACATCTGTGCCACTCTGCGAGATGAGAGATTCCTGGGTACTAAATCCTGTCGGATCTTGTCTCTTTTTCTTACACTCTCGTTAATCGTGTTCAAAGCTGGTTAAATGTTTCCCCTGGTCATGTTCACTGTTACTCTGCCTACATACACCTAGGCCCTATTGTATTCACCTTCTTTTGTGGAACAACCGGCTCCATCATGGCCCATCACTCAATCCCCGGAGAGAATCCCGCGTTTCCCAGGTAAGGCACGCGTTCATAAACAAAAGCATTCAAGTTAATCTTACCTTCAACCGCGGATTCTCACACACACACACACCCCGCAATCACGGTTCGGAAAATTGTTTACACGATACCTGTCTGTTTGCACAGCCTCGTAATCTCATATCAATCTTGGAGATTAGAGGAGGGGAGGGATGGGTGAATCTCAATGATCTTCGGTTATGTACTCCACAATACGTGGATACGCGATCTCTCTCTCTCTCTCTACTTAGCGAGGGGGGGAAGGGATCCCTTTCATACTCTTTTGTTTGTTTCAGGGAACGTGGTTTAGGGTTTATGATACTAAATCGATCATCATGGAGGGAAAGGAGATTAAATACAGTGAGGGGTTGGGGAGTGTATAAATATTCATCTCTCTCCCTCTCTTTCTCCCTCTCCCTCTTTCGGAACTTTGTACTCGCTCCGACACCTCACTCCGAGGGGACGAAAAAAAGTTATATTAGTAGAAAACAAAACATATATATATATATATATATAATTCATGCAAGGAACCAGAAACTTCGGTTAGAACTATTCTCCGACTACCAGAGTCGTTTGTGTATGATCATCTGTTTCCGCTTGGAGAAACGTTTCACTCCTTCCCTCCCACTCTCTCTCTGTCACTCTTTTTTCTGGGAGATGAGACATGTCCCGCACGGACGAAGCGAGGTTGGGATGGGGGGGTTTGTTTCTGTTTACTCATCAAACATTTGAGCCGTTCTAGTGGGAAAAACGGACTCACTTGTCAAAAGAGCCGATTATTAGCGATATTCTAACCATGCCATTCTGTTGTGGAAAAGATGTTATTCTACGCCGCATTGTGCATGGGTGGTGGGGGGGGCTGGAACGAGAGTGAAGGCTTGAGGCATTATATACAAACACGGTTCGGCGTCTCCACTTCTCACTCGCTCTTGTAGTACATCCGTGATTTGGTTTTTTTTTTTTAATGCCTTATCACCCGGATCGATATCTCTCACAAAACACGACCTCGGGCCGAAGGGGGGAATTATAAAAGGAAATAAAGGGAAAAACAAAACATAAAAAAACAAAAAAACAAAAAACAAAAAGTTTCAAAGGGCCCCCCCCCAAGAAAGTCTAGGCGTAATACTAAGCCCCATTGACGCAAGAAACGTGCACGGTTGTTTGTTCGAATCGGATAGTTTCCGCGCCCTCTTCTTTTAGGGAAAAACAGGTTTTGGATTCAAGCCTGGATCTGGTTCATGGGGTTGAGTTCGGAATATTGATATTCCTCTCTTTAATTACGTATCGTAGCATACACGTGAGATCGATAGAGGGGGGGTAGAAATTTCTTTCAGCTCTAATATATATATATATATAAAAAATTAACCATTGAAGTTTGGTATTATTGTTTTACCCTCCATCCCTCCCCCCATGCGAGTTATGCATATGTACATGCATACATACATCGATTGATTCAGCTGAGCTGTGTCAAAAACAGGAACTGAGACACCATAAGAATGCACGGATTATCGAATACAGTTTCATAGCCGCCGTTTTTTCCCTTCTCTCTCCATCCTCCCTTCCCCAAAACAAACAAAGAAACTACTTCTTACGGAAGGTGAAGATGTAGGGGGGGGGGGGTTGGAATTGTTCTAATTGGCAAATTTCCTACTTTCTACGTACAGCTCGATCTCGATTCAGTATGCAGTTACTTTAGTGGTCAAGAAAGAGAGCCCGAGTAAGAGGGGGGAAAGAAAAAAAAGAAAGAGGTTAGTGTCTTAGTAGTTTCCAATATGGCTAGATAGACTTTTTATGCATTGAGGGTTTCCCCTTCTCTTCCGTAGCTTGTTGTAAACATGCACGATTCGATTCCCGTTCTCCATCCGTCCAATCGATGCACAGACGATCAACAAACCGGGATATTTGTTGTTGATACTAGATCCCATTAAACAAGTCTAGCCCTATAAACTTTAGAGAGAGCCAAAGCTACAATAGTGTTTTTTTTGCTATGGCAACTGTTCCTCGCGTGGAACGGTCCGAAGGAGAGAACCTATAAACATCAAAGCTTAACCCACTGCATATTGACGTATGCATGTATGCACGCCCTTCTCGGGTGCAACTTCCTTATTAGTGCTGGGGAGCTGGGAAGGAGGAAGGGAACGGAAGGCAAGGAGAAGGCACCGAAGGGGAGCGAGAGAATACTGTTTACTAGCCTAGGCCCGTTGAAACTTTTTTTGTTTTTTTGAAGGCCGTGGGATGCATCATAGCGGTTGAGCTAGCTAACGATGGGGGAGGTCTATCGTTTCGTAGTGTGGTGTGCGCTTAATAGGCTTAGGAAAAGAAATTGGTAGATGTTCATTTAGGCGGTTATCCACTCAGAGCCGCGTATAGAAGGGTCTCACCTATTGGACGGTGATTATCTACTCCATAGGGGAGGTGGGTGGAGCATATAAATCTGTACGTCGTCGGGGCACAGTAAGGCTCGATATGTGGATCGTGCTGCTGCCTTGGGGAGTCCAATGGGGCGGGTCTTTTTTATTTTTTGGTACTTATCTAAGGGGGGATTGGATACTGGGGTGGAAAAAAGTAAATATGCATGTTAAATTCGGGATTGATTTGAGATCTACGTATTGGAATCTTATAATATCGGTGTTATATACGTGTTCTGATCCTGTGGCACGCACTACACTAGGAAAATGTTCCGAAGGTTGAAATCTTAAAAAAACTAGGAACAGTCTGTAAAAAAGTGCAATTCTCACAGCCAAATTTGGGAGAAAAGTGTAGTAATCTTATTACATAGCAAGCGGGTTGGGTTTCGAAGTCCAAGCTTCATACTACTATTTGATATATCACGATCATAGGGGGCGAGGAGTGTATGTGTTTCTCTTTCTCAGCTATAGAAAGCATTGAAAGTGGCGTAAGCCATTGGGAGGATTGAGTCTGATGGCTAAACTTAGTAACAATGGAGTCGGAACTAATTGAAGCATTTCGTGTTTCGTCTTGTCATATTTGTTTTGGGTTTGAGCTTTGTAGGAGGAATGGCGTATTTGTTACGGGGTTATATGTTTCTTGAGCCGAGATGTTACCTCATAAAACCGAGCGGTATATGCCATGTGTAGATAGTGATAACTTTATGTCTATCACTGTTGGTATCATATCACAGCTAAGTTTTGTCTATCCGAGTATCAGTTTGGGTTTCTTATATTAGAATAAGACGTATATCTTTCGCTTACAAGCCAAGTCATTACTGGGCTTATGGGGCCAAATGTGCAAGTAAACTCAATCACGCATGATGTCTTTAGCAGTCGAGTCTCGGAATTCACTGTATCTAGTGAAACCGGTGGGATCATCTCCTGAGATTAGCCCTAGAGATTTGCAGATGGTCTCTTTGAATAGGCTTTGGGATCTGGGTGTGAAAACACTGAAAACTTCGAAGGGTTTGTAAATGCATATGGGGGTAGGGTGGAAAGAGAGGCTTAGAAAGAGAAAATGCTAGAAAACGGATAAAAGTACATCAATGGGCCTGTGGTGAATGAAAGAAGAAATCTCGGTGTCTGGAACTTCTTTACGTTGAGTAGAGACCGATGTATAGAGGGGCTTTTTCTGTGTTCAACTGTTGTACGTACTGACGTTTTCTTCTGTATTTCTGCCAATCGAGGAGGTTCCATTGTCGATGCCGTGTGGGTTCATTTTGGTCTCATTCTTGTTTGTTCTAACAAGACCTCTTGAATATACACATACATACCATACACTTGGGCATACTACATATACGGGAAAGCAGGGTGTTTTTGGTATGGCATTGGTGCGGTATTCTAGAAAATGCTAGATTGAATCGGCTGTGTTACAGGAATTTTTAACCAGCTCAGTAGCACTTCTAACTTGAAATCGCATTCCCCACAAATGCGGTAGTGAAAACACCCCTCTTTACGCTATTTTGATATCGCGGGTTGATCTACGAGTGATTTATTATGGCCCGAACAACTTTACTGCTCTTTAAATTATTTAGTGCCATTGACCCAGGCTACAGATAGGCTACTAAATAAGCGAACTTTGTGGTTATTTAAATTCATTTATATCGCTACGCGAGATATATAATCTTCGAATTTGTATATGCTGTAATCGTCTCTAGCTGCCTAACCTACGTGAAAAACGACCGTGATGAACATAAGCTACAAGGTACTCAGAATTCTAACTGACCCTATATTTTAATACTAGTATGCTTTATTCAACTGGAGACATCTGTATATATAAGTCTCTGGGAAAGAGAGTTGGGCCTCTATAATGGATAGGTCAGGGGAATGGCAGTTACTCTAATTATGAGTATCATCAGAGCATATAATGCTACATGTATGGTTAGAGCTATCCAGTTTCGCTTCCCCTGTACAGTATTATAAATACCTCTAAGCTTGGCTTAAACTTTCTGTCAATTTCCCTTAAGTAGTAAGTATATACAATATATTTGATACTCCAATATTCTAGAACCCTCACTATATTTATAACTGGTGATAAATCAATCAATTAAAGCCCAGGATAACAACCTCAGAGAGACTAGAGTAAACTAAGATGTGATGGTATAAGGATATCATAGGGTCTTTACAGTAATTATCGAAGGAGGGTTCGGGGCCTCAAGACACGCATGCCTGCTTGGGAACCCGAGGTCGAGAGAACCTGAAGTGAGTATAGAGATGTACAAAGTCTTAAATATTACATTACTATTAAAACCATAGAATTAAATAAGCCTATATTTTCACACTAGATTATAACGCCTTGCATCTATTTTGAACACCAAATATCACTCGCCTTGGACCCACTGGCGCTTACAGCGCTTGAGACAATAGCTTTGTTAAACATTTTAACGACACCAAGCTATCGATAACGACGAACCTCACCAAGACCCCGCCATTGCCACCCCCCCACCAAGAATCACAATGGAAGCAGAAATTTCCGCCGTTCTCCCATCGTTAGACTCCGTCATTACCGAGTACTCTGTTGGCTTCCTCAACCATGCCTCGACCTCGACCTCCCCAGACGCAGACATTGAACTCGCCGAAGCAATCAGCACTGTAACCTCCATTCTCCTCGATGCGGCACCTCCGTCTGTGTCGGAAGAAAAAATTACCGCGTTGGTAGATAAGCTTGCGAGGCAGCTTGATGCGGCTCATGGAGACGAGAGGAAGCTTGCGTCTAGCAAGGCGAAGAAGCTGGATCAAACGATCCACATGGCGTCGCAGCGGAATATGTCCTCGACTATGGGTCTCGTTGGGGGTGGGATTGATATTGATGCGGTTGGAACACGCAAGGTGGAGAGTAAGGTCGATAAGAAGAAGCTAGAGAAGGCGGAGAGGAAGATTAAGGCGAAACAGGACAAGAAGGTTATGAAGAACGTCACGTATGAAGCGTCAAAGTTGATCAATGCGGACAAAGAGGAGGATTACGACGACTTTTATATGCAGGTCAATCCGCTTACTCTGGGACAAGGCTCGCAGGGGAAGAGCAAGGATATCAAGTTGGACCGTGTGGATGTACAGATTGGAGGGTTGAGGATATTGAGCGATACTACACTCACTTTGGCGTATGGGAGGCGGTACGGTTTGGTTGGTCAGAACGGTATTGGTAAATCCACCTTGTTGCGGGCGCTTTCGAGGCGTGAGATTGCTGTTCCTACGCATATCACAATTTTACACGTCGAGCAAGAGGTAAGCTCCCTTACAATCCTTTCCCGGGACCGAATCTAATAGTTTCTAGATTATGGGAGACGATACTCCCGCCCTCAAGGCTGTTCTCGACGCCGATGTCTGGCGAAAGCATCTTCTTGCGGAGCAGGACCGCATCACCCGCGAGCTAGCCGTCATCGAAGCTCGTCCGGACCCTATCACAGTCTCCGCATCCTCTGGCTACCCCACCGGCGAGCGTGAAGAACTCGACACCATCCTTGCCGACATCCACTCCAAGCTCGCCGAGATGGAAGCCGACAAAGCCGAATCCCGTGCAGCCTCCATTCTCGCCGGTCTCGGTTTCTCCCAAGAACGACAACAGCATGCTACTAAGACCTTCTCCGGAGGTTGGCGTATGCGTCTTGCGCTTGCTCGTGCGCTGTTTTGTAAACCCGATTTACTACTCCTTGACGAGCCGTCTAACATGTTGGATGTCCCGTCTATCACCTTCTTGTCTGAATACCTCCAAGATTACCCGTCTACCGTTCTTGTTGTGTCCCACGACAGAGCGTTCCTAAACGAAGTTGCAACAGATATCATTCATCAGCATTCCGAGCGACTAGATTACTATAAGGGAGGTAACTTCGACGCCTTCTACGCTACTAAAGAAGAGCGCCGAAAGACCGCAAAACGGGAATATGAGAACCAAATGGCGTACCGGAAGCATCTGCAGACCTTCATTGACAAGTTTAGATATAATGCCGCAAAGTCCTCCGAAGCACAATCACGTATCAAGAAACTTGAAAAACTACCGAAACTGGAGGCGCCGGATGATGAGTACACTGTTGTCTTTAAGTTCCCAGAAGTAGAGAAACTGTCACCGCCGATCATTCAGATGACCAACGTGTCTTTCTCCTACACTGCTGGAAAACCTATCGTTGAGAAGGTAGACCTCGACGTGCAACTTGATTCACGGATCGGCATTGTGGGGCCTAATGGAGCGGGTAAAACCACTGTGTTGAAGCTACTGATTGGACAGCTACAGCCTTCTGGTGGTCTGATTACGCAGAACCCGCGTCTAAGGATCGGGTTTTTTGCGCAGCATCATGTTGATGCGTTGGACCTCACACAAAGTGCTGTTGGCTTCTGCGCAAAGATGTTCCCCGGAAGGACGGATGAGGAGTACAGGAGACATTTGGGGGCGTTTGGTATTACCGGTACGACGGGGCTGCAGAAGATGGCGCTGTTATCCGGAGGTCAGAAGAGTAGGGTTGCATTTGCATGCTTGAGTTTGACAAATCCTCACATTTTGGTTTGTCCTCCCCACTCTACTTTTCTATTGGTCTGAGTACTGACATAAAAATAGGTGCTCGACGAGCCTTCCAATCATTTGGATGTAGAAGCAATGGATGCACTCTCTGACGCACTAAGGAATTTCCAGGGTGGTGTGCTGATGGTATCCCACGATGTCACAATGCTGGGGAACGTGTGTAAGAGGTTGTGGGTGTGCGATAATGGCACCGTGGAGGCATTTCCGGGCGATATCCAGGCTTATAAGAGGAGGATTATTGAGCAAGCTAATTCGAAGGGAGTTGTTACGCAGAATCACCATGTTTAGTTGTGCGAAGCATGTATTTGGATAGATTAAGAAACGTTGAAGGGAAATTTCATCTTCCGACAAAACCCTAGCCCTTGTAGTCCTATAAACTGAGACCTTTCCTTTGCAGGTAGATATTGAGGCTCCGCTTTTCAGACATGCGGGAGAGAAAATCAAGGGTTCATGAGAAATCACTCGGTGGCACAGAAGTACTTAAAACCATTTTATGAACAAGGATTTTTCTCGTATTACCACATTAGATTCTGCAGCTAGCTGTTCTTGAAAAAGAATTCGCCGCCGACTTTCCCTGAGCTTCTAGCGCTGATAGCAAACTAGTCTCTGACTGATTTCTAACTTTCATGAACACCACTGAATAAACAGGTCATGTAGCAGCGATTTAAGTGGTGAAGATTCTAGAGCACTAAGGTTTAAGAATTGCCCTGCCAGATCATCCGCTACCCTGGGACTTTAAAGTCGTGACATGACATGTACTGTTGCCTTGCAGCCAAGCCTCCCGAGCTTCATATGGCACAGTAAAAAAGAAGTGCACAAGATCGCCTACCTACTGGCGCGGATAAGATTTACAGCCAGTCGCCACTGCTGAAACCAATTTTCAGCTGCCAAGTTCCCCCCTTCCCCTCCACTGATTTCTTGCATGATCGCTTCAATTAACGCGACCGGTCATGCGCAGATGCTTTTTTTCTTTTCTTTTCTTTTTTTTTATGTACAGCGCGCAGATAGCTTCCCACCCCGCGGTAGATCTTAAGCGGGTTTCGTGATACGTACGCACTCTTTTGCAAACACATTTTACTGGGGGTCGCGCCGATTTTTCCGAGGAGGGTGTCGATTATAAATATGAGTGCTGGCGCTTCCATTGGTGGGGTTTGTAACTGCGCAAGGATGGATATAGTAGATATTCCATACGGGTTCTTCTATTCTCTAGCGCCCCACTTTACCGCGTTGCTACCTTGCCTGCGGGTTTGACGTACATATCACTTTCTGTGTATGCGCTTAGGACAGTCAGTCAGTACCCGACCAACCTCAGAGAAGCTTTTATTTTTGGTATATAAGTATATCGTATCCTAGAGTTGTTTTTTTCATAATAGGCTACGGCCGGGGATACCTACATAGGCTAGCTAGCAAGTTAGGTAGACGTTTAATGAACGAGATGAGATGAGTAGTAGTTATGTGGCGTACCTCAGTAGACCTATAGCTTAGAATCAAGTGGAATGATGAATGATCAACGTATGTAGCACATTTCCCGGAGTTCCTATTGTATCAGGAAAGCGCTGTCTAGGTATATTATAGCCCCCTCCCCTCCTTCACATGCGCTATAGGTTTTTGTCGTAGTTTCTGTTACATATTCCCCCTACTCAGAAGCAATCAAAAGGAGGCGCATAGGTCTCAATTATTGGTAGGAAGCGGGTACTCCCGCAGTACCCACCCCCTCACATTACATCTTTACGCCCCCATAGGTGTGCAGTATTTGGCGATAACCGCGGTAATCCTTCACCGCGCCCCCTAGCACCCTTGGTGGCACTAGCTAGCACCGGGTATTAGATAGGTATACCCTCAACACGTCGGCAAATGCATGGTTCAGAGCATCATCCTATACATAATTTGAGACTTGCCGCTCGAGGAGGAGGAGGTACGTGCTTGAATTAAGGCATCCCACTTTCTAGAAAAGAGCCTCAAGGTCCTTAACATACTTAAAGGGTCTCTCCCACAGAAGCTCCCCCCCCCTATTCATCTGCAGGATATATCTACAACCACAATCATAACCACGCTCTCGAAGAAATAAGAAACCAGAAAAACAAAAAAATATGAAGCCAGCCGCCCTTCTTCCATTCATTCTACCAGTTGTTTTGGCTGGTCCTATCGCTTACGGAGTCTGTCAAGCTGGCTGTTCATCTCTCGTGATGGCCTGTTATGGAGCTGCAGGCGCTGTTTGGGGCGCTACGGCGGGACTTGGTGCTCCCGCTGCGGTTGTGGCGTGTAACGCTGGGTTTGGAACTTGTCAGGCCGGTTGTGCGGCTCTTTTGTTGGCGCCGACCCTGTAAGGTATGTCTAGGAAAACATTTGCCACTACATGAGGATATAGAAGCTGATAGTCATAGTCGATATACACAAGGCTCCTAGGAGCTTCCACGAACGAGGCGATATTGGGTGAAGGGAGGGGAGGGGAGGGGGGTGAGGAGAAGGTGAAGAGAGGGTTTTATTTTGAGTTCAAGCATCGTTCTATCATGGGTATCATCAGCGGGGGGTTTGACTTTGAGTGTTTTTTTTTTCTATCTGTTTGCTTTGGCGTGCTTTCTTTTTACCATACAGGCTAGGTTATAAGCAACTACTACTTTGGCGTTGAAATAAGGTTGGTGCTGGGAGCAGTGTTCAGAGGGCCGAGGGGGAAGGGAGAGAGGGGGGAGAGGAGTTCAATTCGACGCCAAGGCCGATATTTGCATTTCACGGACAACTTTATGGAGGGGGAGGGGGGGGGTTATGTGTGTGTGTGTTTACGATCTCGAGAGAGATTCTATCTGTTGGTGTCTATGCAATTGATATTCGGGACCTCAAACCTTGCTCAAACCTTATTTTAACGTCAGAGTATAGGGTTTTGTTTAGAATTTAGTTTTATATGGTATTTTGATTTGCTCTTTGTGTTGGTCCGTTATAAAATGTGAAGACTATGTGTTCCTGAGTTTGCGTGATTTGAGTGGTCATAAGTATCATGATACCTATGGGGAAGTCCCAAAGTAGAAAGATAAATAGTCTACTAAGCCTATGATTTCCTATAACCTTCGGGGAAGGAATTTGCTATGTGTTAATACGTGCACAGTGAACTACTAGTAGCAACCTATTACACTTCTAATACCTATAAATCAACGGTATGTTTTATGAGTGGGTATGTGGGAGGAGCTATATCTTCTACAAGTTAGTGGGTCTAAAAAGTAGCCCTGTTTTGGAGCTGACTAAGCAATATGGACTCTATGGATCAACAAGGGTGCCATGTAGTTGCCTCAACTATTGCCTATGATCGCAGCACGCAATAGGGTATTCATAAAGCCTGACTTAACCTTCGCTATTAATTCATCTCCGAGTTGGCCAACTGCCAACGTTAGTGTCATAGACTCTAAGCCCTCAGTAATACCATAACCAGCCGTTGGATTGCAGTTTTGTTGATCTTCCATTAACATTTTGTAGATCATCTCAAAGAGCATCACATACCTTCGAGCTTCATCGGAAGGAATTCAGCTACCACTGTTACCAATATTAGCGGTAGTGCCGTTATCTAGTGATCGGCTTATACTCGAATATGGATCAAGAGTCGTTATTGGCTAGGAAAGGGCTACCTAAAGTAGAGGAAGAGTAAGTGGTTTAGCTGCTTATCTTGGGGAAACGATTTAAGCTGATAAATTATTTTTATAATTCCATCCCTACAATAATACAGCTGAGACCTAGTATGCCCCACTTTAGCCGATTTCTAGAGTTACCCGGAATTTAGAACCGATTTTAAGGCCCTACCAATTGTTCGTGCATAACCCCCGGGAAAGACTCCGCTATGCATTAGTACATATGGGCGCAACAAATCACTACAACACTTAGTACCTATAATAATATTTAGTATAATAAATACTATACTGTGATAAATATACCCCATCGGAGTGAAGGTTTATAGGGGAAAAAATAAATTTAGTCGGGTCTCGGTTGGCTGTGGGCCCGGCCCAGGTTTGCAGGCAGGATCGAGGCTGTGAAATACGCGCTAGGGGAGTGGCCCGGGGCTCAGCTGGCAAATGATTGGACAACGTGTATTAAAACATTCTGGGTAGTTATGTAGTGTGCGCCAACCTCAGAGTAAGCTCTTACCATCGCGTCACCATCACCCGCCTATGTTCTCATGTGGAGCATTGTTGATTTCAAGAACTAACAGTGGTTATGGCGTGTAGTGCCTTGCGAAGCAGTCGGTATAAGCTGAAAACAACCTTCGACGCAGATACTACGATCCACACAACTCCCATGAGAAGCAAGAATGGGGAGATGGAAATCCAGACAAGGTGGAGACGCGAAAAGGACATTGGGGTTGGGGGGTTTGGGGTTGTCTGGCTTGAAGTAGAAGAGGATGGCCAGCTAAGAGCCGTGAAAAGATTACCTCAGGGGGCCAAAACTAATTGGTCACGGGAGTTGGAGATTTTAGCACAGCTGAGGGAGGTAGTTTTTCTCCTCGGGTCGTAAGATTTGTATAGGAAACTAACGATAGAACGCCAGCACCAAGCACTATTCGTAAAGTTCCTCGGATGGTATGAGAGTGAAGACAAAGACTTTGCATTCTTTGCAATGGAGTACATCGAGCATGGCGACTTGAGGGAATATCTTAATATCTTAAGATCGGAAGTAATGCACCAGGCAAAAGACATTACCACTCAGATTCTCAAAGGGCTTGTTATATTACACAAACACAATATATGTCACCGCGACATAAAGCCCAAGGTTTGATCTCCGCTTTACACCAAATCTATATATATTAAATTAACAAAATAGAACATCCTCATTGCTTCCACATCACCAATCCGGGTCAAAATCGCTGACTTTGGGATGTCAAAACACCTAGAAAATACGTCATTGCGAACAAACTGCGGGACATCGGGATATCTTGCACCTGAGTTGCAAGGATTCACCTTTACACGAAAGTTCACAGGGTCATATACAAATCTTGTGGACATATGGTCTTTGGGTGTTTTAACGCATGAAATATTGACTTTGGATATGCCATTTCTGTCATATGCACCTAGCTCTGACTCAGGACTAGAACAATACTCGGGATTGGTTCAAATCTCGGGCCGGGAGCCGGAGCCTATGATCGATATGTATCTTTTTGCTGATTATTGCCGTGGTCGCCAGAGATTTCCGAGATCGACCTTACAGAAGTTCAAAGTTAGTGATGAAGGCATAAACTTTGTAATGAAATTGTTAGCTGCCGATCCTGGTCATCGAATTTCTGCAGAGGAGGCGCTTCAAAGCCCATGGCTCCTAAACAACACCCCGGAACCTTATATCTCAGCTCTCCCCCCAAGAATACCTCACAAACACGAGAGGAAAACGGATACCCGTAATGGTAGATCACCCTATTATATGGCTGGGCTTAGTACCCCACCTACTTCTCCAAGTGCTTTCCAAGATCCTTCTTGGCCGGAATCGAGAAGCCTATTCCATTATATGGCTGGGCTCAGTACCCCACCTACTTCTCCGGGTATCTTTCAAGCCTCTTCAAGGCCGGAATTGGGGGGCTCGCCCCATTATATGGCTGGGCTTAGCACTCCACCTACTTCTCCGGGTCCCTTCCAGGGGTTTTCAAGGCCGGAACTAAGAAGCTCACCCCATTGTATAGCTGAGCTTAATACCCCACTTACTTCTCCGGGTGCTTTCCAGGATTTCTCAAGGCTGGAATTGAGGAACCCATCCCGTTATATGCCTGGGCTCAGCACCCCACCTACTTTTCCAAGAGCCTTCCAAGATTTTTCAAGGCCGGAATCGAGAAGCTCTATGATGCCGATGTCCAGAAGCTCTACGAGTTCAATTTCTAGGCGCTCTAGCTCTATGGAATCGATTTCCAGGGTTTCTATGAGGTCAACTTCAAGCTCCATAATTTACAGTCATGCTCTAAACAAACTACTCTCTGAGGAGGGTCAGGAACAAGCCAAAGAATCCCCAGGACTTGGCTCCCGGAGAAGGGGATCATTGCTACCTTCCCCCTTTGGTAAACCATTAAGGCGAACAAAGTCTACAATAGTATCTACTAGACCATCTACCTCATATACTCAAGTGAGGTTAGAAGAGCTTACGCCCCCCGAAACCCCAAAACTAAAGCGGCGGGACGACAATAGGCTAAAGAGGCTTCCCCGGAGAGCCAGCTGGGCATTCGGCAAGAAGAAGTCATTCGAGAACTTAAACCCTACCGATATAGCTACTGTTCTTAATAGCAGTAGCATAGGACCTATTGAGTCTGAGAATCATCAGCCTACTAATAGCGCTACTACTACCATTGAGGGTCACCAGCAACTCCTAGCTGATGAGACTATTCCAACTCAGCATCCAAGGCCGGTATTTAGGAGTATGGTGAAGTCAATAATGGCTTGGGGACGCAAGAAGAACTAGACTCCATTTATTGGGTGTAGCTTGCATGGATTCTAGATTTTTCTTTATTCGTTTCCCTTAGTTTATTACCTAAGCTTATCAGCAAAGGTACTCCATCTCTCTAGCCTGTTGTTTTAAACCTAAGTAACAACAATTCTAGCTTAGGAATTACGGTCATTTGAGGCGAGTTGATTGGTGACGCGGTGCTTTTTTTTCTTTTTCTCCCCTTTTCCTTTCTACGTATATAGTATCTAGTTATTTCTTATCTTGTATTGAGAATTTGGAGGGAGGTTGACCTCCATCCATACCTAGTTGAATCTAGGCGATCTACGTTGTAGATTTTTATATTATCTAAGGGATGGGAAAGGGAACACTCTCTACCTAGTAAGTAATTTGGCTATTAAATTCATATTCAGTACTTAACTAACCCTCCAGTAGAATAACGCCTCTGAGCCAGAGCCGAGTTACTTGTTTTATACTTTTATATATCGTATTTATGGTCGATAGGCGTGAATAGCTGGTTGTAGGGAAAGATATGAGGGGAAGACTATGGGGGATAAAGAAGTAATAAGCCTAGCTAGGATGTCGGTGAAGCAAGGAGTACAGAAATTTTAGTTACTCTACGTAGCTAGTTTTGCTAACTTCTGAGGGAATTGGGAATGGGCTATTGCAGGGGAATATGAAGGATGCAGGGACTTGAATCAATGTTTGAAATATTTGCCAGTGGTTAGGCGGGAGGGCATTGCAAGGTACAATGGGATTGAGATAGGCAATACAAAGGCAGAGTAATGGACTAAACTAGGAGGAGGGCGGGGACAGGTTTGAGGGGACTCGAAAACATGATAGTTGAGCTACAGTGGGCACTGGTGTCCAAGACAGGCAAGCTCTATTGTTTCCGTTTTAAAAAGCAAAAAGGGATATCTTTTAAAAGTGCTATTTTTGTTCTTTTTTATTTTGTTTGAGTGCGTTGGTCCGAATACCTTAGCTGCGAGGCTCCATCTATCTGTGATTAATCCATCCATCAATCCAAGCGGGAGAAGGGTGCATGTGGTGTATGGTAATTTTTTGTAAGTGATAGTTGGTGATCCAATTTATGGAGACTATACCTGATTGGTCAACTGCATCTAATGCTTTACATACAGTACCAAAAAGAGGATGAGATCAATACGGTGCTAATAAAGTTTGTAGGCTCTTACACATATATTATAGGACAAGGTTTCTTCATAATACTGTGGCATCAGGAGTCACTCGGGTCTTAGTATTCTATATGAAATGTGAGCTGCATATGTATTCCCAAATGCACTCGGAAAATCCTATTCATCTAGCTCATTATCGCCGTCTATGATTTCTAGCTCAAGTCCATACTTACTCTTAATCCTCCCCATCACTCTTTTCATATCTATCACATAACTTTGAAACAAAGGATTCGCTTCACTATATCCATCACCGACCACGTATCCTACCGCATTTAAAGTACCACTCTCTTGGAACCACCCAGCAGAGTCTCCAGCTTTTGAAAATAGCTCCCCTTTTGGCCCAATAACACAATGTGTCGCCAAGGTTATCCCCGGAAATCTTCCGAACCTAATACTGGCTTCCACTCCATTCACTGTGCCAGAGGTGAATCCGCTAGTTCTCCCCGTCTTTTCCAATACCATTCCATCAACTAACAAAGAGATCTTATCCATATCTAATATGTTCACTTCACTCCTATTTTCATACTTGGCTTTGTCATAGATAACATTCCTCCAACACGATCATTCACTACATCAATCAACATATAATCCCATAACAAGTGGTGTCCTTCAGAAACCAGTGTTCGCAACCGTCCGGGGCTCCGGTAGGGCCCTATAGGGGCCCGGCAGTGACTTTAAGACTGGACGGACTATGAGGACTATAGGGCCCCACCGGGCCCTATAAACATTTTCCAAGAGGGTTTTTTGTGCCGTTCTAGGGGAAAAAAACATGGAATATCTGCTGGAAATCGCAGCCTAAACAAGTGTAGGTAGCCTTTTTGGGTAAATAAACCCTAGCCCTGGAACCTTGGTGCCCTGTAGGGCCCTATGCAGTCCATAGTCCTCGTTCCTTACGCCCTGGACCGCCCCGAAGAGAGGCTGGGACGGACTGCCCCGTTGCGTACACTGGCCTGGACCTTTGATCCGAGAGTTTTTGCAAGACATTGTCGGCTCTCCCCTTCTGCAACTATTATTTGTTCGCCTGTTGCGCTAATAAAATCGAAAAGCTCCTGTCTTTTTTCATTGAAGTCTGCCAATGAGGGCTGTACCACAAGAGTGCCCTCGAGAACGATCTCTACTTGTGGATCAGTAATGTCAGGCTTACTATCGTATACAGCAAACAAATGCACGCATGTCAACCCATAAACCTTCCCTGTTTCTTTGCTTACAACATATCCTCCGAAAGATCCGCTGGTATTTTCCTGTACTTTGTTCCAATCGAAGAACCACAATTTGCCTTCTTTCACGGCAGAAGGCTTTTCGGGTAGGTACCGGGGCCTGACATGTGTATAATTCCTTGATTGATGACACAGCCTAAGCCTAAGTCCTGGCATAATCCGCGTATATAGTTGGTACAATCGTCACTAGGGCTTACTGTGCCTTTGTAGAGGATAATGACAGTACATGTCCGTGTATTTTTATTCTTCAAGGTCATAGAAAATACTGAAACATGGTCTGGAAGCCCTAGGATACGGAGGCGTACACCAATATACTTCCCAATGCCTGAATCTGTACTAGCAACAGCGACAAAGTATAAAAGTGAAGGCCCTCCCGAGGTTCTCACTAGTCCCGAGTTTTCCTGCTGGCAGCCGCTCTTTTGGGTACCTTCGTATACATTAGTCTATAATAAGTACACATTATGGACTTCTATCATCAACGAGGTCAAGGCTTACCTTGGTCTATCTTACTGATATCCGGTTTATTCATGCATTCTACCCCTTCAATTTTGTTAATATATTCACTACTATAAGATAGGAATTAGATTCTTACTCTTCTAGTAGTACCTTTGGGAGCCCCTAGAAACCTACTCCTCTGTTGTAGAGACACGATTTGCCCCCTCATACTACATGTAGTTGTGGATACACGAATACTATACATAGAGATTTCAGGATTAGCTGCTAGCTACAACTAAGTATTTAATATTTTTAGAATATACCTATGGTATCATCTCCATCGAGGGTTTGTCGAATACTGGCAGGCAAAGTGGCCAGTGGAGGTTTAGGAATACTCGGAAAAGCCTCGAAGCCACACTCCTCACTATCTTCCTGTGCACCTAAGTCTTCAAATTGCATGATCGTTTCGGAAATTATGTCCCTGATGTCTTCAATTTCGTGGCAAAGACACCAAAAATCCGTGCGTATACGACCAATTTGGATTTTGCGCCGGACACCCTGAGGCGTCCTGAGGAGAAACACCAGTTGCCTAAAATTAAAGTAGATTGGCGATGTCCCCAAAACAGCATGATTTAAAAGTAGTGAAGTAGCAAAAAGTTTCCAGTTGTCCCAAAGATTCGAAACACCTTCCCTCAGTTCAATATAATCTCGTAATATTTTTTATTAAATTCTTCGAATATTGCCAGAGCGTCCTTAATGTTCGATATACATCGATAGACGATGGACTTAACACAGAGTTTGAGTTCTGGAATCCGCTCGGCATGAGCCATCTGATCCCACTCAGCAACATCCATATTCTTTGGAGAAGCATTTAGCATCGCTCTTGGGGCGGTGTACCTCCTGCAGCAGAGAAAAAATATTAGTCCAACAGAAAAAGACAGGAGTATTCAAAGCAGGTGCGGAGGAGGAGGAGGAGGAGGAAATACAGCAGGATAAAATAGTAGTTAGGATGATCGAGAGGGTCCTATGGTTTGATAACTTGTTGATGGGTATATAACAAATTGATGAATTCTTGTAACCTAAGGAAGAGAGGTTTCTTCCCCTCTCTACTTTGATTAAAATTGTATATGTATGACGGAATGACCTCCTTCATAGTAAGACGCTTTACCTAGCTAGGCCATAGCGTCTAAACAAGCACCTATCTCTGCTATATCTACCCTCTCAAGCGAGCAAAACACTAAATACGTTTCTACTCGCCCTCCTTTGAGTAGTTTTATTTAACCCCCCCTAAGCATCCATGCAATATTCCAAAATAAAAAGCTCTGCATAGGGAACTATCGGGGAGAGGTTTACTGGATGAGCTGGCTTATTAGGGGATTTTTTCGTGTGCTGAATTTAGATTTGTTTTTTACATATCCCTTAATGAGCTGCCTATTCAGGAGACATGCCCTGAGTGGGCTAGAGAAAAAAACACATTATATCATGGAGTTTAAACTATTTTAGATTCAGTACCACAAATTATACTCAATATCAGGCTCCATGTACTTATGATCAATTCATTCATTCATTATACTCAATACCACATTTTTTACACAACAAAATTCAAATTTCAACAATGCCAATGGTATAGAAAATAGTTTACCCATCTCTAGCACTGTTAATTATAAATACATGACCTAGTTGAGCCTCGTTCAGCATAACTACACATTTGGGGTATGCTTTTGTATCTCGAACGTGATTTAAATCGAGCAAATTCACTCCTGATTTACTTTGCTCAAGCCACTGTTCTTTTATTCTTGGCTCCCTCACACAGTGGGCAAGAGATAAACCGTATATGTGACATGTCACAACCAGTACCAAGACACAAACACCTAACCCTCATCATTTACAACACGCATGGACCCCGGCGAATGAGCTCATTGCCAAGCGTGACGTACATCCGTGCCGCAACATGTATTTGTGGGGAAGAGCTTAAACACCAATACAAACAAGGAACACTTTTCAGTATAAATAACCCAAGCAACCCCCCCCCTCTCTACACTACCCCACCATCACGCTATCCTAATTAAACCCTCTCTATCTTAATCCTCAAACAACACCCTTCACAATGGCCTCAGCAGAAACTTGTCCTCTCAACGACGCCCATCCTCCCAAAGAGGGTTCCATCGCAGCCTTTGAAGCCCTGCTTCCTGAGATTAAGTCTGCGCTTATTACTACTCGTCATAAACACGATAAGCACGAGCCGGAATACTTTGCTACTGTTAAAGGCGTTTCTGACGCTGATCTGGCGAGCTTTACCGTGGATGATTTGGAGGCGGTTAGGGTTGGGACTAGTGCTGTAAGCTCCCTATACCCCACTATACTACTCCTCTCCTGTCAGCCCCCGGGTGAGAATATATGGCTGATTAGTGTGAATAGTATGGACTGCACGTATTCGGGAAGATACGGCTACCAAAGACAGATGGTGGATATATCCACGTCCGTATATTCGTAGGAGGAGGCGAAGGGGAAAGCAAGACGTATAAGCTACATAGCATCTACACTAAAGAGAGTGAAGGGGATTCGGATGGTACAAAGAAGTTTAGAGCCATCATGGCGAAGAACGATCAGTTGGAATGGTTCAATGAGTAGTTTAGTATTGTTTTTTTTATAATTTTTAGTAGCTATATTGCTATATAATTTTTCCAGACATATGAGGGGTGTGTGCCGTACCTAAGAGACCTTAATTAAGTTCCACCTGAGGGATTAGAGTTTTTATATCAAATCCAATCCAGTGAGGCTCCACCCCGCAAGACTAGCGTCACCTTGGCAGTACAGGGGTAACACGCTACAACCAACGCGTCTCCCAACTCCATCCACCAGCACAAACTCCAAAAATGACAGACTCAGAAGTCGATGAAGCCCTCCACGATGTAATTACCCCCATGCCTCAACCCAGCACCCTCCAGATTATTTCTAACAAACTTTCTAGCGACTAAAATCTGCACTATGGTTCTCAATCGGCAAGATAGTCGATGAGGAATGTCTAGCTCTCAACGTGAACGCTACCCCGCAGTTTATCGGTGCTTTGACAGAGATGGTGTGGGCGCAGATAGGTTTGTATTCTCTCTTTTCACTCTCTGAGTATTTATAAGTCTGGTCTTGCTAATGGGCTGAGATGGTAGAGAACGTTAGCCGGGATCTTGAGACTTTCGCAAAGTATGTTTTTATCTCCCCTTTCATCTACTCAATACGGGTCGACTAATTTTCTAGGCATGCTGGACGGTCAACTATCAATACGGATGATGTTCTGCTACTTGCGCGTAGGAATGATGGGTTAGGGGATTTATTAAAGGAGTTTATAGAGAAGGAGACAGCGGAGAAGGCTAGTGGGAGTGGGAAGGGGAAGGGGAAGGGGAAGGCTGCGAAATAAGGGCTACAGGGTTTACTACGGTTTAGATTTTGGGGGGCGAGAGCCTGGGAATTATTGTGTTCTCTGCTTTTTCGGATTCGCACTGGTTCATGGTGCCTGTAGTTTATATAGTAGACTAACTTTGAAGTTAAGGGTTCTTTTGGGGTTCTCATAAATACAATTATAGGTAATAGGACGTCATCCCTAGGATCCTCTGTATAGCATTGGCCCGGGTCATAAATCTTGTTTTGCATAGTTGTGATATGCTAGACATCACAGGCTATCACTCACTATAAGTTCCTGCGGTAAAGTGAAAGGGTATAGGTACTTCTGCCTTTCCCCTGGTCCATAAAATTCCAAGTAGGTTTTTTATTATCTTCAAAAAATCCAAATTATAAGTGTTACACGAGCTGCCAAGGCTGGTAATCGATTACGAGCAACTAATACTGAGTGTGTTCACCTTAAGGCTTTCGCTGCCTAGTGAGTTCGCACTTTCTTCTTGATGAAAAAGACTATCTCTTGTACACTTAAATACTAAATACTCACTAACCAGAGGACACATACTAGTATAAGGCCAGGTATTAAAATGGCAGGTACCTGAGTGATCACTTGTGAGTCTTACCTTGCTTATCAAACATCTACACACAGCATAAAGCCCACAATAACCTATCAAGGTTTTCGAAGGCGGTTAACCAAAAATGCGAACCTCATTAAAGTTATTTACACTAAATATGCGTGTATATGACTAAGATTTCCCTGGGATTTATACAAACCCGCAGTACCGAAATTAGGCTGTCATAACTAGATTTCGTTGCTAGGATAAATGACCTTTTCGGTAGGCACGAACTCCTCCTTGATAGACCTGGCGCTGACAAATCTTGTCAAAAGTCCCATGCTACCGGCTTTATCGTTCGTTCCGCTGGCTCTTGCTCCACCGAATGGTTGCTGGCCGACAACGGCACCAGTAGACTTACAATCTGTAGTAACATATTAGTTAGTACATCGCTTCATACTAATATAGTATCATTGACAGGGACTTACTGATATAGAAGTTTCCAGAAGCGTTCTTGAGTCTGTTCTCGGCAACCCTCAGTGCAACACGATCATTCGCAAACACGCTGCCCGTTAAGGCATATCCGCCACCAGACTCATCAACCAACTTCAGTGTATCTTCAAACTCTGCATCAGGATACACATAGACAACCAGGATGGGTCCGAACAGCTCCTTGTTGAAGAGCTCGTGTTTTGGGTCTTTCGATACATATACGGTAGGATGAATGTAAAAGCCCTTGCTGTCGTCATACTTTCCACCAACAAGACACTCAAGCGAAGAATCTTTGCTTGAAGCATCGATACAAGATTTGAGTTTATCAAACGATGCGCGGTGGATCACAGGGCCGATGAAGTTATCGAACCCCTCGTCAGGGGCACCAACTTTAAGGGCTTCAACTTCAGTCTTGAGGGATGCAAGGAAATCCTTGGCCAAGGATTGTGGGATGTAAGCCCTTGAAGTAGCAGAACATTTCTGGCCCTGGTACTCAAAGGCTCCACGAACAGTCTGGACAACAGCGTTACGGAGGTCTGCGGAGGGGTGGACAATGTGGAAATTCTTTCCGCCAGTCTCACCGACAATTCTTGGGTACCCCTTGAATCGTCCCTCAACAACACCCTCGGCAATCTTTCCGTACAAGTGACGGAAGACAGCAGTAGAGCCAGTGTAGTGAAGTGCAGCAAATTCCTTATGTGCAAGGACGGTTTTTGTCACCTCTACAGCGTCTCCGGGAACAAACTGGATTACATTGGGAGGTAGACCAGCCTCCAGGAAGATCTTCTGAATAAGGTAGTTGCTGTAGATGGCAGAGGGAGAGGGCTTCCAGATAACCACGTTGCCCATGAGAGCTGGGGCAGCTGCAAGGTTAGCACCAATAGCAGTGAAGTTGAAAGGTGTAATGGCGTAGACAAATCCTTCGAGTGCACGGTATTCCACACGACTAACAAACACATATTAGTATGTATCGAATTATTTCCAGATGAGAGTAACTCATACTTCCAAACACCTGGCGCATTTTTTGGTGGTTGCTGGGCGTATAGCTCTTCAGCATACGCAACATTAAACCTCAAGAAATCAACCAACTCCGCTGCTGCATCGATCTCTGCCTGCCATGCATTCTTTCCCTGTCCAAGAATTGTGGCAGCCATGATATCATACCTATACTTCCCCGCAATAAGGTCCGCAGCTTTGAGGAATATCGCAGCACGGTCTGCAAATGGCAGATTCTCCCATTCTGGCTTAGCAGCGAGTGCGGCTTCAATAGCATCAGAAACTTGGGCAGGAGAGGCCTGTGATGAGGAAGCAAGGGTATTTCCATGGGCGGAGGGGATGTTTTGGGGAACCACCGAATTGGTAGTAATTGATTGGGAGTTTATGAGTAGAGGAACAGCAATAGGAGCTTTGGAGCGAAGGGACGAGATGGCCGCATCAAGGGCAGCACGATCAGCTGAGCCTTTGGCATAGTGTCTCTACGAGTCGTTAGTTTATTGCGTGATTGAGGTTACTTTTTACTCATCTACAAAGAGGGTAAGATCAGTAGCAGCAGAACCTTACATTAGGTTCATTCTCGATCTTGGGGACTTTGAAGGTAGCCATAGTTGCTTTCTTTACAGTAGCAATCCTCGAGATGGAGGCGATAGAAGGACGGTGGGCTGATAGAACAGATCTCTGTGAAGCAATTGCAGCAGATGCAAGTGATCTCGTAGATAAGACTCTAGGAAACAGCATAGTGTCGTGTGGTTGTGGTGGGGCTTATATAGGCAGGTATACAAGTTACTAAGGGTATGAGGGGGACCTGGCACGAGTGCAATTACGCAATCTACAGGTGCGGAGAAGTCAGAGATTGGCACTGTCTGTCTGTCACGCGCAAGAAGCACTTCAGAGAAAGGAAAGCTGATGAACCGGTGATTGTGAGCAATTGGCCTGTGGGCTCGCGGGGTTTTTATCGCAGCGCGGGGTGGTCGGCTACTAGTGGCTTGCCGGAGACAAGCTTCGGGAGCAACTGCACTTAGGGGCTCCGAGACGGCATCAGCCCGGTAACAACTGCGCTTGGGGGACATGGCCGAGATCACCTGCACTTAGGGGAAACCCGCAGGAGCTGACTGCACGCTTGGGTGAAACCTATGGAACCAACTGCACTTAGAGGTAACCGTGCAAGAAAAATATTTGTAACAAAAATATTTCCCTGTATCTTATCTAACTATCTGATTCAGGTACCGTGTTGCTATCTTATCGCCTACGTTTCCGAGAGTTGAGCCTCAAACCCGGAGTAAAAGCCGAATTAGTATCTTATAATTACATGTATAAACTCGGTCCTAGCATCTTCTGCATATGCATATTCTGGATGAGATGAAAAACAACCGCCGAAAGTGTAAACAACCCTGACCCTGAAACTTGCCAGGGTCACGAAAATATTCTCTAAGATTAATATATTTACGGGATCAGATTTAGTATATATATTGGTCATTGCTAATGTTATTTAGGTAGAATACCGCTTGTCACGGCATTTTATACCCAGGAGATCCACCTTCAAAGGTGAGGATGTAGTAATAGAATGCCATCAACCGCCGTCAACCGCTGTCAACCGCTGTCAACCCTACCTGTCCTACACTATATAGGTTAGACTTAACTTTAGAGCGTGTTCTCCGTCAATCTAGGCTCTCTATGGCTAGTCACATATGAGACTTCTTACAGTACAGCGAAAAAAAAACTTTCCCTCAGCCAGTAATCCCGTACCTAAAAAACTCCCCATCTCAATTATTAATGATATCCAACTCCGACGGCACCTTCAAATTTATAATTTCACTTCTCAACCTCAATTTAAGTTCCATCTTCCGTAAAAGCGAAAAAAAAACACTAGATTCCTCAGAGTGATCTTCATAGATTTTCGTCCTGAGGCATCTAGCCTGTTTTTCTAGGTTACGCTACATGTTATAATCCTTCTGTTCATGTTTACCGGATTCTAGGGAGGACATGTGAGCACTCACCGGGCGTATAAGAAGGTCTGCACCGCTGCTTGTTAGGGTAGGGAACTCTCCCATAGCCCAGGTGTGCTGGTACTAAGATTATGACCTTGAGCTTTTCGAACTCGGGTATATAAAGGATTCTCTTGGGGGTGTAGGTTATGCTTGACGACTTGACTGCACTCGGAACAGTGATAGTATTAGTGAAAGTAACACTCCTGCGAAAGAGCTAGTTATAAAATTCCCCAAACGTACCCAGATATTACTATGGATTTCAAATTCTACCCGCTACTGGCTTAGCTCTAGCCTAGTTCTTTCGTATTATACAAGATATATTTCCATGGCTCGCTTTTCTAGCTTGAACTACCTGGTACAACCCTGCTCGCCGACCCCCCGATACCCACCCAGGCCCCTCTACCATTCAAGGTATTATAGTAACTGGTACATAAGATACAACTACAAATCTCACCTGTACCCTACATTAAGCTAACGAACTTTATTTTATAGTAACGCTTTTTGAAAGCCGATACAAAACCTTATACAGTACACTCGCCTTATAAGAATATGGTTGGGGCTCTACACAATCTCCTTATAGGGCGATTATTCTTATATAAAATATCAAGTCCACAGAAAGTTTACTTTTATACTTTTCCCCGTACCCTTATAAGGCAATTATCCTTATAGCCCGAACCTTTATAGGGCGAGTGTACTGTAGTGTATATTTCAGAGTGAGTAAACTAGAACCGAGTAATCTTTTATGATTAAGACTATATGATCAACTCACATGATAATGCTTGGCTTGACGTTATAATAGTGCTATATCATGCTAGAGTTTTTATCCTTTTTAAATTCTTTAGTTTCTCTTCAGCCGGTGCATTGTGAGACAATTAAGAGTATATTTCGGCTTAAATATCGAGCAGACTGCAAGGTCTTAGTACTAGCGAATAGTTTCCTGTTAACTTCCCTTAGGCTGAAGTACCTAAAATAGGCTTATTGTTAGTGATTCGTGGAATAAAGCTTAATGAAATTATAATATTCCCTAGGAATAGCACTTTAACTAATGATAATTTTTATACAAGAAATAAGGCTACGTCTAGTCGGCGTAAAGTTACCCCTCCAATAGAGCGATGCTACCGAGTTACTTTTATGACAGAATAAGAATGGCCGGAACTAGAAGTCGAGGCACTAGTTCTATATATGCCGATGATAAATTATACGGTAGCGTAGATAGTCGATCCTAATATAAACCATACACTAGATATTTCATATTCTAGCCACATCTCTAATATACCGCGTACTAAAGAAGTATAGTAGTAAATTTGAGAGGCATACAAGTCGTAATATTGATAGGTACCAATTGTTTATCTCAGCTATCAAACATCCCATAGGGCCGAACTTTATTTTACCGGGCCCTATAAGTAAAATAACTCATGTTAATATATTCTTATCACAACTAAGCTAAAGAAATTCCCAATGTTTTGAGTTTTTTCGAGTTTTGTTGGGACGTATACCGCGAATACATGCGGTGCGATAAGACTCCCTATAACGAGTCAGCGCAGGATACTATATCTCTAGGTTAACTACATGAAAACGGAGTTTTTTTTTTTTTGATTACTAGTAAAACCAAGCCTTGATCGCTTAGGAGTTATTAGGCCGGTAATATAATTAGGTGGGGGTTTTTGTTGGGTATTTTAAACCTTGCGTTACATAGTCAACAAGAAAATAACCAAGCCCCGGAACTGAGGGGGAAAAAACCAATTGCGGTTTTTTTTTTTTGAGGGATCATTTGAGTTTGTATTTGCTCGTACCACAAGAGCGAAGTACATTATTTTACTCTAAGGATACACGTGTATCGTAGCTATCAATACTCCGACCCGGTATCACAAGGCTCGGAAGTTTTGCACCAGTATTCATATTCATTCACGTTTACAGCTCTTACATTATGCCAAGGAGGGATTCACTGTAACTGGCTAAAATCTTAAATCATTCCCCTAGTTATCGCTTCTACATGCTGGGCCGTCATTGGCAAGCTATGTGACCTCTCATAGTAGAGTAAGGTATCGTTGCACCTGTGGCCGAATGAAAAAAATGTGTGGATGCGAAAATAGTTGGGATTCGACATTGGTGTTACACCCAAACACCTAGTACATTGATTATTGTTATATATCGATTTTTCCTACGGATCGATCGGGTCCACGGGACTCAAGGTACGTAATGGAACCAATAACAATAATAATAAAAAAACACTCTATTTTATTCATGAATTCATAGATATCCGAGGCTATCAACCGGATAAATTTTTGCAGGTGCTGAAACGGAAGAGGGAAAAAATGAAGATTTGTGATGCGTACTACGGATTGAAAGAAACCCTTGTGGAGGGTGTGTAGATATGATAGTAACAAGTTAGCCTATTAATTAACTCAAGGATGAGGTTATATAAAACTGACTAGAACTAAGCCAAGAGACAAAGAAGATAACTATAAAAATTGATACGGCTAACCGTTAAGAACCATACGGACCCCCATTCGGCGCCGTCAGATTATCAAAACCCAACATACCCAAAATTCAATGTGCTTCCGCAGTCACATCCTACCTGATAGAACCGATCAATGTAGAAGGTCATCTCTGCGCTCTTGCCAAGGACCAATCGAGCCATGCGATCTTTCAACAAAAGCGCACGCGCACGAGTAATATGCACTGCCTAATCAGGCACACTACGCGCAACGCGTAGTAGGGCTACCGAACCAATAAACTAGGAAGAAACTTGCTGCACTTTCGATTGGGGGGCCTTGCCAAACTCGCTTCCTGTTTTATGTCTGGTACATGCATTAATGATTTTTGCCCGAAAAGGCTTAGTTCTCAAGTTAAAATCGTTCATGATCATCTCTGTAGCTAACGACTGGGTGGGGTTGCGTACTGCACCTGTTTATTACAATTCCGAATGTGGTAGTTTTTTTATTATTATTATTCTAGCACCTCCCGGACGGGCTGTGCCATCGCATCTCCGCCTATTTGTGAGTCGCCATCAATGGGAAGCTTGTAAGCATATGGGCCTGCTCAATATATAACTCGTAAATTTTTTTCTAGGGAATATCTTCCCCACAACTCTTGTCCCTAAGCTATGGCAGAGATCTTCCGACTTAAAGTAGAACCCTAGGCCCCAGGATATAACCAGAAACAAGCTATAGAATCCATAGTACGGGCCGGGGCAAATATAACGAATTCCCGAGATATACGCTAGCCGATTTTTTTTTAGGGCAAACTACTACCCGCTCCACAAGATTATGTTTGCTCAGTTCTTCATCATTGAATATTCTGCATTGCTCCAAACCCGGACATAACCCCGAAGATATATGCACTCACCTTTTAAGCCCAGAGTCTGCCCAGAAGAAAGGCTATATACACCGGATGTTTAGGAGTCTCTAGCCCAACGGCCGAGGTAGAAACGGAAGCTCAAAAAATAGAAAATGAGGACCATAAGTAGGCTAGAAATAATTGCAAGGTTAAATGTAGTGAAAGGTACCCCCAAGAATAGAATGTCACAAGTACAGTAACCTCACATATAGAGTGAGCGTGGGGTGGGTGCTAGTGGGGTAGTGGGGCAGAAGACCGGGTAACCTTTGAGGAGTAAACAAGACGGGCGCGGGATGAGGCAAACCTAGTATAACTATACGCATACAGCAGAAACTACTCGTAGTCGTACGAAGTTCCAAAGATTAATTAAATATATTCTTCAAAAACCTGTATACATGTAGTATAGTTCTCGATAGTGGGAAGCCAGGGGCGTACCAGAGTGCTGGGAAGAGAGCAAGCACACCCGGGCGCAACCCCTTTCTTGTTAATGACTAGTGACAGTGAACAGTGATAGGTTCCATTTATTCTATCCTCGTGTCTTCTTCGCTTTTTGCGCACCCACTGCCTAGATCTAGTAATCCTCGGGAATGCGGGCCTGGACGCTAACCTTTCTCTCTATGCATCCCCACGTTGTCCCTTATTCCAAGGGTCTTCTGCCGAGGCATCTCGAATGTCCTTCCCAACGACCCAACGGCCTCGGCCAACAGGAACCCTGTGGAGCCAACCAAAAAAACTCGACCAGGTCAGATCAACTCATCAGGTACAATCTGTAAGCCTCATTCATCTATCTGTGAGTCTCACTGTTGCAGGAACCATCTCTGGGCCAACAGAAAGATTAGGATTGCCGAGAGACACAAGGGCTTGACAGAGAAGTACGTGGAGGAAGTTCGGGGCCCGGAGACTGTACTCCGAACTCTCAACAAAAGTTACTAACGCGGCCAAAATCAACCCCGAGCCAACAAGTAGATACTAACACGGACTACTGTTGGCAATCTGTTCGTGGTCAGTGCCATTCGTACTTGCCCAAATTCAACCGCTTAGCTCTTAGCTAGCTCCTTCTCGAAGATGTTTATATCTACCCGGCTGCGGACGACTGTCCCAGCATTTAGAGCTTCAAAAGCCATCTTAGAATCATCCACCCGATACCAACGGCCCTCCATCTTTCTCAAGAGATTTTTCTCGACAGTTCACCCAAAAGAAAGCTTCTGTAACTCAACCTCTACCCCGTACTCCGGAAAACAGCCCACTGATCTGAATCCCCGCACACAGACCAAAGGGCTTCACAGACGATCGAAAATCAGTTTTACTTCCGTCCTCGCACTTGGTTCTTCTCAGGAATCTTGATCTCAATCCTTGCAACAGTCCCAATCATAATGGCCACTCAAGACTATATTGTCCTCAGCGACGAGGAGACCAGAACAGCATTCACTCCAGTCAGCGAGCAAGAGCAAGAGATTGAAGATAAGATTAATAGTCACCCTTTAACCCTCTCTCTTAGAGCCAATCCTTCATTCACCGAAGCCCGTCCGAGCCTTAAGGTCAACGAGTCCTACCGCTCTTCATCCCTTACCTCTGGTGTTCTCTCTGGACCTAGAAAGATTGTTGTTCCACCGTTCTCATGGTCCGAGGAAGGCGGGAAATCGATGGTATCGATAATGTATCTTGGTGAGGATCTCTGTGGGCATCCTGGGATCGTTCACGGTGGATTATTAGCAACACTACTAGACGAAGGACTAGCGAGATGTTGTTTCCCTGCATTGCCGAATAAGATTGCAATGACAGCGAGCTTGACTGTCAACTATCGTAAACCGAGCATTGCGGGGAACTTTTTCGTCCTTAGGGCGAGGACTGTGAAGGTTGAGGGAAGAAAGGCATGGGTTGAAGGTCACATCGAGACACTTCCAAACGAGGGTGAGGAACCAGTTATAATGGTGGAAGCGAATGCTTTGATGATTGAGCCTAAGCAAGCGAAGGTATGAGTGACCCATTGACATTCTTATCGTGAACAGTGCACTGACGAATTTATTAGCTTCTGATGAGCATTGTTCCCCAGAAGTAGGAATTGAGACAATAGACATCAGTGACATCACCAGTCGCTTTTCTCGTTACTTTCTTTTCATTTCTTAAGGGTAGCATAGATACTCGACTTTCTTTTGTACTTTAGGTATCAGGGTTTAGCTGGCTGGCTGGCTAGGCAGTGGGCGGTTAGGTGGATAGAGCCTGTAATTTCAAACATGTATGGAGTTGTAGAGTGTTTGGCATGATGAATAAAGATTCTCGGAAGTTCCATCAAATCAAAAACACTCTGTATTCAAATATCTTACCGCGGGCTTAGCTATAAAGGTATCTGTTGCCCGGCATAACATCGGCTCCCGAGGTGATCTGCAACGAGTTGCCGCGGTCATTAATACGAGACTTATGATCAGGTGCTTAGCTACGGGCCGAGACCGAGGGTCTCGGGTGAAGACCACCAATAACAACTATGCAGCTGTCGTGGAGATAGCTAACCCGCCATTTCCACAATGCACTCTGCGGATCCCCGAGGGTAAGTCTCCAACGATCTCTAAGCGCTTATATGAATCGTTTCAGGGGAGATCGGTGCTAGCTTTGTGGCCCGCACAACTGCGCTAACGAATTGCACCACCAGGAGGTGTTTTGAAACCCTGGATCGCTCATACACGACCCAGGTATGTTTTAGTTTTCACCGTCCGGGCGTATCTAGTCAAAGTTCGAGTTCCGATGAGGTCATAGAAAATCACTCGAGTTGCTGCAGTCTCTGGCAAGAAAGATGGTCAGTGAGCAGAGGGCGCTTACAGCCAGTACAACCGCTAGAATCTTTGCCACAAGACCGAAAGGCCAATAGAAACCCTAAACCCGAACCCCATGTTTCTCGGTCTTTGTTGCCAGAAGCTGTGATAAACTGAGTGGGGGTGTTGGTTGGGCGGTTGGGGGTTGATAGGTGGGGGTAGTTTCTGGGCGGGGGGAACTAAATACATGAAGTTAGTGTAGGTATGCAGGATAGGGTATCTGTATGAGGTAGTGACCACTCAGTGTCAAATAGATAATAGAAAACTCGAGAAATTCGCTATGCAGACGCCGCTGCCACATACTATTAAAATGGCCTCTAAACTCTTTTGGGCCCTCTCTAAACCTACTACAGCTAGCTGGAGATAATAGTCCTTACGATCAGATAGTTCCTATATATATGCTTGATTGGAAGTGGCGGTAGCGCCAGCATAGCGAATTTCTCGAGTTTGGACGGTATTTGGAAGTTATAATATGCATTACAGGTGCCACATTGTTGTTCAAGCCCTTGTTGTCAGAGAAAGGGTTTTTTTTTTTGCTGTATAATATCATAGTGCAGGAGTTGCTAGTCCTTGTACAGACAAATTATCATGACACAATGCCTTCTTCTTTGCATTGATAAGATATTCTATTATACTTATGCACATTCTACATGTAGTTTACAATAAAACAGATGTCTAAGATTATTACGAGCTCTCTTACCCAGAATTCCCTCCCACTCTTTATCATGTTCCTTCTTGCACTTCATTCGCTGGCACTCAGTACTTACACTTATGTCTCGATACACTTCTCGATATCTCATAACCATCGACTCAGCTTATACTATACCTATCTCCACCTATAATCCCTTACACAAGTCTCAAGTCAGCTCCCGCCACATGTGCGTACATATCCTGAGTGCTAGATAGACATACCTTCGTGGCCCAAGATACACCAAGTATTCTAGCAAAGTGACAAACCACAACAGTTGTCCAAGGCCGCCAACGACGTGTATGATTTTGTGCCCGTAGTCAATGTTACCTTCCATACGTCAGAAGTAAACAGTTGGGGGGGGGAAGGGGGCTATGCTGTGTACCTACATGTAATTCATATGGTTTGAAAAGTGCTTTTGATGAACCGGGCTGTGCTCTCTCTACCTGCATGACCACGCGGCAGACCGCAGGCAATAATGTACGACTTTTTTTTGAAACACGGAGAGAATGCAGTAGGGTTATTAGTGTAGGTCTATGTACATTAGGGGCGAGAGATAAAAAAAAATGTGAAGAGACATTAGGTGCTAGAAGTGGCGATGGAGGATGGGATGGGGTGGAGCTTGCACCAATGAGAAGAGAGTAGTGTGCTTCATGGATAAGCAATCGCCTCCACAGAAAGTGAGATATTGCGGTTTAAACGATTGCCACCTAATGTAGTCTCCGCGTAGAAAAGTCTCCGGGAGGTTCAGAACAGGTAGGTCGAAACTTAGAACTTGATTCACATAATTGAGTTGTTTGTGGTAGGAGTGTTGGGTCTGGGACTTAGTTTTTCATCTTTTTAAAATTACACATAAACCTTGGCTCTTTCAGACTTATCACAAGACCATTTCCACAAACTCAATAGTCCCCCCTTGTCCTACTGTCTCTGAAGTCTATGTCTAATAGGTAATATTTCACACTCTAATTCGTGAAACTTTTTTACTCGGTTCAAGAGCTAATGTATTATTGGCTGCTGTCTGCAAAAGGACCGCTAGAGTATGGGCAGGTTTGACTGAGCCATAATCCTTACAAATTATGTAATCGAAGCGAGTGAGATGACATGAACTGAGATATATAACACACAGCCTATAGGGACGCGCATGTACGAACGTACAAGCGAGGTTTAGCAAAAAGTGTGGGGTAAAAAGATATGCTAGAGTGTGGGAAATATAATAACCGCATGCTGGCGGAGGCACATGGTTGGGTTTGTTGCCGCGCGTCCCCCTTCATCAACCTCCAACAACGCAATAAATTAAAATAATTATTTCACAATAAATCACTCGATCAATATATTTCACAGCAGGATGGTACTCCTTTCTAGATTATGAAAACTAAATGTATAATCTAGGCTAAGGGGAGGATTTAGCCAAAAAAAGAGGTTCTAGCTTAGATGGTATATATTATAGTTATGGATCTCCGGAGATTAATAGGCCAGAAAGGCAGACAGTATACTAATCAACCAACCAGCCAAGGCATTCCCACTCTCCTACCCCACATGAATTCGACCTGCCATGGGAAAGTCTCCCCCCCATTCAGGGGGAAGGTAACAGTCCGATTCGCAACAACCTTAATTTGGAGCCTCATCATCCCTCTCTCTTATGTGCCGAACCTCCGAGAAGCATGTGCCGGAACCCGGTCTTTGTACCTGCAGGAACCTCGCTTCCGAAAAATCCTCCGGTAGATCTGACAGCTTTGACAGTTCAGATGGGGTGTGGGAAGAATGGATGGTGGAGGGGAGCGGGAAAAATTAAAAAATTAAAAAAACGTGTAGCTGAGATGGGGAGATATTTTATAATTAAACGTTAACATGAGTAATCATTAAACACTCTTTTTTTTTTTTTTTTTCTTGCTGACCGGTTGTGTAGGGAGGAGGCGTAGACGCGCCTAGTGATTTGCTAATCCAGTCGCGCGGCTCAACCCCACAGGGCTGACTGATATAGAGAAGACTCAGGTACTTAATACCCTCACCCAATCGGAAAATTTAAAAATATACCGAAGCAGAGTTCCAGCCTTGCTTGACGTTTTTTCTCCCCAAACAAAGAGGGCGTCCTTAGCGTTTTATCAACTCAAACTTCGCTTCCAAGTCTCTTTTGTAAAATATCATGACGTATTCATCTTCGATCCTCTCCGTAAAAAAGATCATTCGCCTTTTTTTTGGCAAACACGTTTCAAAGTCGACACGTTTCCCCCGTAAAGGAGCAATTCTTGACCAAAGGGCCCTCCCCAGTAAACCTTATTTTCTCCCACACGACCTGTCAGTCCTGTTCTCAATTGGTGACCGATCAAGACTAATGGACAGCTCGTCAAAACCTTCGCTAGTAATCGAAAGTCCGTGAGAAACATGACGTATTAGCTTGTATCATCTAGCTAGGCACCTGAGTGAACAAGATGCGTGTATCCTATGGGCTATAAGTGCAGTTTATATAGTCCACTAATACAATCAATATTGAGATGCTAGTGCGCGATCCAGCAAGGTAGTGTTACAGAACAACGCATGACTCTTGAAGACTCACCTGGTTTTTTAGTGCTGACGTCCCAGGCCTCCCCCCCCGTGTAGTATCCTAGTATGTAGTGTATACTCGAGAACATGTTCTAGATTCTTTCCGAACCTTTGGGATTTCTCTCTAACTGGGTCTTGGGACGACCACATAGGTGCTATGGGTCATAGATTCAGGTACCACCTGGTCTATTCACTGCAATGCATCTCATGGAGACTTCACCGACTTCTCTTTTCTTTTGGATGGTGGTGCGCAGGGACGCATAGTATAACAACAGGGTGTAGGGTTCAGCTATTGGTTAGTGCTAACACTATATTGCATGGTTGGGTATCTTACTTGGGATCCTTGGCTAAATACCCTGTAAGTCTATAGAAAACAGAGTTGTCCGGCATGTATTATTGTAAATAGAACTAGCTGATATCTAAGCTATAGTAATGGTGGGAGATGCAACTATAGCCTCTAATCACTATGAATTGCCCCTATAGAATAAAAGAATGATAGGCTTGGCTATTAAGTTAGAAATATACGCTAATGTTTTCAATTCTAGGGATATCTGAGATAAAACCGTGGAGCCACGACGTGAAACGGGTCCTGAATGTTTCATAGTGTTTATAATATAAGGTGTCTTTATTTGTATTTGGGTCTATATAGAAACATAAGACCCATATCATAAGTGGTACCTTGCATAATCACTAATTTGGTATTCAATAGGAACGTCTGGCTAATCAACCTTAATTGAATCTAGCAAATTCTTGGGCAGGTCTCCGCGCTATGGAAGAACCATGTATTCTACTCGGGGTAGATTCCAACCAATAAATGCGAGATTTCTCAAGAAGGCCATCATGGGACCTGCATCACCTGAGACTTGTTTTCTGCCTCAAAAGTTATTGCCTAATCATAGTCTATAGAAATTTACACCTTGATAGAATATACACTTTAATATTTGCCAGCGTGCTACTGTATCTCGTCTTTGAAACTTGTATTATTACCCTACTAGAGTGCCAAGCTGGGTGTTTGCTCCTCACAAAAACATGAGAGTCTGGTCATATGGTAGAAAAACCGGAATTGGGATATAGCCAAGAGAGCCGAGAAATTTGTGGAATGTTGAAGGTTGTAAATGAGATGTTTATCTATAACCACGTGTTCCGGGACCGGTATCAAAACAAGGAGGTTTCCCGTAGTACACGGAGTAACCTGTAAAGTATCTTGGAGTTTTATAATTCCCTCGTAGAAAGTTATGGACTAGAATATTATCCCACTTAATAGTGATGATATCCTTAACTAGTACTAAATTGGAATTGGCGGGATCCCTTTCTGCTTTAGAAAGAGGTGGTTTAAAAGTCAGATGTAGCTCCAATAGAGCTTCGTCCTAAATATTATATCTCTCATCTCTAGCTGAACCCGAAGCGTGTATAATTTCGCTAATGCCTCTCGTCGGTTGTCACCCATTGATATATATTCTTTTACGACGTTCTCATCTCCGTCATCTCAATTGGGTCATTACCCCTTACTCAATTCTTGATGTCACTGTGCAGTTGATCCTACGATGTTCTCAAGGAATACTCGATGCTTTCAACTGGCTTCGTGCAGTTGAGATGAGCACTATTTGCCAAGCCGCAGCTACGTGGCGCAATAATCTCATTGGCCAGGGGCTATAGTTGCCTTTTTGTAAGACGCGGAGCAGCCTCCGCTGTCTTGGCAAAATTGTTTCAAACCTCCCTCTGGGCGGGGGTACATCAATTTCCCGGGAATTCAAAGGACATTTCTTAGGTTCGTAAAGTATCTTGGTTTGAATTTATTTAGACGCTTCAGGTTTGTTGATGTTTGTTTGTTGCCATAGCAAGTGTAGTTGTCCACTAGTGCGTCTCGTCCCTTCCCGGGAGATTAAGCGAACGTTAGGGGGAGAAGGGGCGTAGCCGTTACAAGCTGTCGATGCATCTGTAAAGACTGTTCAGCCCTGATTGGCTGAAAAGGAGGCACATGCGAACTAAAGATCGAGAACCAAGCAGGCTGTGCACTCCATCAAAATTTCCTTTTCCCCCCGAAAGAGAGTAAAATGCCGCCGCGATAACCTGTTAAAACCTCTGGTACTGGAAGTTTATCTTTTATGAAGGGCTGGGTATTTTCCCATCATTTCACTGGCAGCCATAGAAAAGAGAAAACAAACCCACCAGGTTTCTTCCTGCCCAGTGGTGGATTCTTGCGGGAGTAACCTAGGGTGTGTGGGAGAAGGCTGTGTGCGCTAGAAATTTGGCCTCCAGTCCACTCAATCCCAACTTCAACACATTGCATTCTCTTTCAGAAGAAGAAAGGTGAGCTAATAGAATTTCTGGGAGCCTGAGCTGGGCCGCCAACAAAGCCCGAGGGTGTGTAGCCATTCATCCACTCTATTTCCCACCCCCCCTCCTACATCAGCCTGCTTCCTTCAACAAACTTGTCTGTCATTCTCTTGCTGGATAACCCTCGTCACTCCTGCATTTGCCACTTCATTCACTCTTGATGGTCTCTCATAAAGACCTCTAGCAAAGCGTGAAGCTACAAATCATAAAATCTATCTAGGGGCCACTTCAGCTGCTATTGACTTTCGCTCGCCACTCAAAAGTACTCTATAATCGAGGTTCGCTGATCGATTTTCTCTCAGCCTTGTTGCTTTTGCAAGATGGCTAGCAAAAACGATCCTTCACGAACACCAGACTCTGGCAATACCTCCGGGCTTGATCCTTCGGTTGGTTATCCGCTGCTCTCACGCTGTTCTCACGCTTCTCTTTTGCTTTTGTCTTGTTTGTTTGCTGACTGTTGCCTATCCCCCCCCTGCAGCCTATGCCTGCTAAGCCCCGCAAGAACTCTGAGCCATATCTTAAAGAACAAAGCGCGTTCCTATCAGTGCCCGGGACATCTCGCGGGAACTCAATTGATACTCCATCAGATGGGGGAGAAACCTTGGTTGCACCACCTACCACGAATACTGACGCTAAGTCAACACATGAAGATGAAGATCCGCTGAAGCCTGATGCTGGACATGAGGAGGAATTCATTGTTGAAAATAATGTGTTTGCCTTTTCACCTGGACAACTAGGGAAACTATTCAACCCGAAGAGTCATGGCGCTTTCAAGGCACTGGGTGGGATAAAGGGGTTGGAGGTTGGACTGAGGACTGACAGAGTTGCTGGTTTGAGTTTAGACGAGACTAAACTTGACGGACAAATAACATTTGAGCAAGCAGTTAGGTCTGCTCATGGAGCCAGTGGGCAGTCTAAGGAACAAACTCCTCTAGTACCAACAGCTACCAATGATGCCAACACCCTTGCTGGCCTACCAAAAGATACTTTCTCAGACAGAATCAGGGTCTTCTGTGACAATCGTCTTCCGGAAAAGAAGATTAAAAGTATTTGGGCATTGATGTGGATTGCTCTAATGGATAAGGTGTTGCTTCTACTATCCGGTGCGGCAGTAATTTCTCTAGCATTGGGGCTGTACCAGACTTTTGGTGGTACCCACGAACCAGGTGAAGCAAAACTTGATTGGGTTGAAGGTGTTGCTATTATCGTTGCCATTGCCATTGTGGTCATCGTTGGGGCTATGAACGACTATCAAAAAGAAAGACAATTCGTCAAACTGAACAAAAAGGTAATTGTAGCCTTCTAGCATAATTGGATCTTTAGCCTTATTAACGAACAATATTTTCTCTGTAGAAAGAAAATCGTGTAGTCAAGGTCATCCGGTCTGGTAGATCCCTTCAGATTTCGGTTTATGATTTACTTGTCGGTGATGTCTGCCATCTCGAGCCTGGAGATATGATTCCTGCCGATGGTATTTTTATCTCAGGCCACAACGTGAAGTGCGATGAGTCATCTGCAACCGGTGAATCTGACCAAATGAGAAAGGTTTCTGGTGATGAGGTTTTCGCCCAAATGGAGGCAGGAGCTTCGAACTACCATAAAATGGACTGTTTCATTATCTCTGGTGCCAAGGTACTGGAAGGTGTAGGTACTTATATGATTACTAGTGTTGGAATTCACAGCAGCTTTGGAAAGACAATGATGGCCTTGAGAGAGGACGCCGAGGCTACACCTCTCCAGATGAAATTGAATAACCTTGCCGAGGCTATCGCTAAGCTTGGTGGAGCGTAAGTCAAGTTCTACTGATGTAAGGGAGAAGGTTTATTCTAACTATCCAAATAGCTCTGCCCTTCTGCTTTTCATTGTTCTCTTCATCCGGTTCCTTGCCGATCTCCCTGGCAACCCTGATACACCGTCTCAGAAAGGACAGGACTTCATGCGTATTCTTATTACGTCAATTACGGTTGTTGTTGTTGCCGTTCCTGAAGGATTACCCTTGGCTGTAACTCTTGCTCTTGCTTTTGCTACTACCCGCATGTTGAAGGATAACAATCTTGTCCGTGTTTTACGTGCTTGCGAAACAATGGGAAACGCGACAACTATCTGCTCTGATAAAACTGGTACATTAACTCAAAATAAGATGTCTGTCGTTGTTGGAACTTTAGGAACAGCTTGTCGATTTGGCGCAAAGGTTTCGGGGCCTGCCGCTGGGGAAGAGTCAAAGGATGTCGATGACAGGCCAATGGAGGATATTTCAATGAACGAGTTTGCCTCAATCTTGTCTTCCGAAGTTAAAGCCCTCCTTGTCGACTCAATTGCTATCAATTCTACCGCCTTTGAAGGGGAGGAAGATGGAAAAATGACCTTTATTGGGTCTAAAACAGAAACGGCACTGCTTGGATTTGCACGGGATCATTTGGGTATGGGTCCTATCGCCGAGGAACGCGCCAACGCAACCATTGCGCAGCTCATTCCCTTCGACTCTGGGAGGAAGTGTATGGGAGCAGTTATCAAATTGCAAAATGGACAATACCGCATGTTTATCAAAGGCGCATCTGAGATTCTTTTGCAGAAATGTACTCGCATTCTCAACAACCCTACTTCTACCGTTACCGAAAGCAGACTCACCGAGGAGAATATGAACTCCTTGAATCAGATTATCGATGCTTATGCCAACCGCTCTCTACGTACCATCGGAATGGTTTACCGCGACTTCCCTTCATGGCCACCCCCCAACGCACGCACTATGGAAGACGACCCCCGACAGGCTGAATTTGATGATATTTTTGATGACATGATCTTTTTGAGTATTGTTGGAATTCAGGATCCTCTTCGTGATGGTGTCCCGGAGGCTGTTTCTGAGTGTCAAAATGCTGGTGTTTTTGTCCGCATGGTTACTGGTGATAATTTGATGACTGCAAGGGCAATTGCTACTGAATGTGGTATCTACACCCCTGGGGGTATTGTCATGGAAGGGCCAAAGTTTAGGCAGCTTTCTAAGGCTCAGATGGATCAAATCATTCCAAGGTTGCAAGTTCTTGCTCGATCTAGTCCTGAGGATAAGAGGATTCTTGTCCGTAGATTGAAGGAATTGGGCGAGACTGTTGCAGTTACTGGTGATGGGACAAATGACGGCCCCGCCCTGAAAATGGCGGATGTTGGGTTCTCAATGGGTATTGCAGGAACCGAGGTTGCTAAGGAAGCGTCCTCGATCATTTTGATGGACGACAATTTCTCTAGTATCGTCAAGGCTATCATGTGGGGAAGAGCTGTCAATGATGCCGTCAAGAAGTTTTTACAGGTAAGGAGCACCTTACTCACTAGCTATTCCACTCTTATAACTAACCATGTGAAATAGTTTCAAATAACTGTGAACATCACGGCTGTACTTCTCACTTTCGTTTCTGCTGTCGCATCAAAGGAACAGACATCTGTTTTGTCAGCCGTACAACTGCTATGGGTCAATCTGATTATGGATACGTTCGCTGCTCTTGCCTTAGCCACTGATCCCCCAGCGCATAGCATTCTCGACCGCAAACCTGATCCTAAATCTGCTCCTCTAATTACCATCAATATGTGGAAGATGATCCTTGGCCAGGCTATCTACCAGCTTGCCGTTACTTTCGTTCTCAACTTTGCTGGTAAGGGCATGCTGGGTTATAATGATGATCACATGAAGACCTTGGTTTTCAACACCTTTGTTTGGATGCAAATTTTTAATCAGTACAAGTAAGCTAGTTTTGATTGTCTTTTCTCTCCTGGAACATAACTAATTACCTATAGCAATCGTCGTCTTGACAACAAATTCAATATTTTTGAGGGTATCACACACAATTGGTTCTTCATCGGAATCAATGTTATCATGGTTGGAGGACAGGTTATGATCATTTTCGTTGGGGGAGCAGCTTTCCAGATCACGCCATTGAATGGCGTGCAATGGGGTATCTCGCTCATTCTTGGGGCAATCTCTATTCCGGTTGCAGTGGTTATCCGATTGGTCCCAGACGAACTGGTCGCAAAGATCGTCCCCAAATGGATGAGCCGCAAATCTAACCCGAATATCTATGTTTCAAACGAAGATCGTTTCCAGTGGAACCAGGGTATTGAGGACATCCGCGAAGAACTCACCTTCTTGAAGATGGTCCGTGGTGGACGTCTCAACCAACTCAAATTCCGCCGCCAGAACATGAAGCAGAATCTCTCGCACATCTTCCGCGCCGGAGGATCGAAGCCAGATATCCCCGTAACCCCAGCAGGAGATCACCCCGAAGGTATCGCACCACCATCACCAAGCTCTCATCGCCGCAGAAGGTCAAGGTCAAACTCGGCCTTTGCTGCTGCTGCTATGGTGCCATCAATTGTTGCTGGTAGTATTGGTGGTTGGTCACCAGTTGAGAGACCTGCGGAGGGTATCAAGTTCCCTGTTGCGCGTGGGGCGGATCTCGAGGCCCAGGAGGGTGTTTCTGTACACCCGGGGACTGATCCGAATGACCAAATTATCAGAGAGAACCCGCCAGTTCCTGGGGCGCCCCAACCCCCAAGTCAACATCCGGAGCTCTCACCTGAGCCATCGAGTCTGGCACCTCCGAGGCTCTAATCTGTTGTTTCTAACTAAAAAAAACTAATTAATAACGGAATTTGTGTGATGACGTTTCTTTAGAGTGGCACGGGGATACACGAGGGCAATTTGGCGGTGATCTGGGGTCAAAAAGAGACTGGAAACTCAAAAAAAAAACTCCCCATGTATCTCTGAGAACTCCTTCTACAAAGTCTCCTATATACATTACATACATAAGTTTTCCCGGGTTAGTGTACATGATGGCTTATCTCTTATTCTCTAGCCTTATTATTTGATCATTGGGGTTCTATGTTTTCTTTAGTGTTTTATATCCCTCCTTTGTAATGACCCACCCTTCATTTATATCTTTCTTTTAAAGTTTTACGAGCATTATTCTAGGGATTGCATCCCCTTCATTTTCGCCCCCAATAAAATAGGTCAATAATACTGTACTGGGTTAAGGTTACTTTTCGAGAATATTTAAACAATATGTGTTTTGTGGGGTGGGGGTATGGTTCAGGTTTGGAAGATTAGTTATTACTTGAAAATGAACCGAATATAGTTAGTAATTAGAGGCAATGCCAAGTCTCATGGATGTGTTCTAGAACTATATAATTACAATGCACTGCGGATAGATCTTAGTACGCTATTCCCTTGCACTGGCAGGGATGCAAACGTGAAATAGGTTTTCCGTCTATTTCCAATGGTTTCTTAAAGGTAACGTATAACTTGACAAGATACATAACCCGTTTAGGCACCTCAACAGCACTTCAATGATATTCTCTCCCGCGATAAGGTGTATTCCGTCATTCAAGACAGTCTCATTAGTTGACAGTAATATAAAGAATGTTTATTTTTTTTTGCGGGGTTTTTAACTCTATGCAAGTAATCGTTTCACATCCGCCCGTTGCCTAGAGTTTCCTCTACCAGCGACGAAAGCCTTTTGCTTTTTATCCCGCGGAGATGTACCTGAGCGATGATACACAGCTTACCCCCGTTCAATCTACACACCTTTCTCACTCTCCATCTATTTTCTCTCCCCGATGATTCCGCGACACTTATTACTATTACTACAGCTACTAGTGCTATTCCTTGTCAGCTTACGTTTGGTATCTGTCATTATTAAAGTTCTACGGGATAAATAAAGCCCGCTATTCCGCACTCGCTACACTACTCTACACTACTCTACACTGCAATACACTACTCTACACTACACTACACTACACTACACTACACTACGCTACTCTACAATACTCATACATCCAAATAAACCGATATTCAAAAAAGAGGAAGATATATATATAGAGAAAATGAGTAAACACGGGTTCACAGCACATTCACGCGACTTTAGCGTCATACTTAACGGCCAAAAATACATCAAAGAGCCAATTCCACTGTTAGTAAGCGATATCGCACTCCCAGACTCACCACTCGCCAAGAAAGTCCTCGAGTACGCGAAGCGTGAACTCCGAGAAGAAACATTTAACCAGTAATATTCCCTCCCCTCTCTACTCCTCTTGTAGATAAGAACTAACTAACTATCCCCCCCCCCCCTCTCGATAGTTCTATGCGCGTCTACTACTTCGGACGAGCTATACAACAGCAACAATTCCCACAATGGGAACTTTCAGCCGAAACCTACCTTCTCACAGCGCTCCTACACGACATTGGAACAACCGAGAAGAACATGTCAGCCACGAAGATGTCGTTTGAATTTTATGGAGGACTTCTCGCGAGGGAGTTGTTGGTCGGTGATGATGTGGAGCTGGCCGAAGCTGTGGCTGAGGCCGTTATTAGACATCAGGATTTGGGCACTACTGGGATGATTACTGAGTTGGGGTTGTTGGTTCAATTGGCTACTGTTTTTGGTATGGGGATTTGTCTTTTTTTTTTTTGCCCACCCGCCCGCCCGCCTGCCCTAGGAGGAGATGTATGTGTGCTAATTGTGTGTGTTAGATAATATTGGTCTGAATCCAGAGTTGGTCCATCGAGGGACTATCGATGATGTGGTAGCGGCGTATCCGAGGAAGAAGTGGAGCTCTTGCTTTGCGGCGACGATTAGAGAGGAGAATAGGCAGAAGCCATGGTCGCATACTACGGCTTTGGGAGAAAGTGATTTTCCGAAAGGGGTGTTGGAGAATAAGTTGATGGAGAGGTATGAGATTGATTGATCCTGTGCTGTGCGGAGATGTATGTTATAGTCGGTATTAGGGAATAAACAGCTTTTTGGAATGTTTGGTGGTATTGTGTTTTCTATGAATTTACATGTCAAGAATTCTGGTGTAGTCATAGTATCTCACTCGATAGAGCTCATTCTTGCCAAAAAGATTTTTTTTAAGACATGCCTAATCCTAGCCTTTTAGTCATAGAAAAAGCCACAGTCTTTCTAATGTCTCGAAAGATAGTACAGCGGATAATAATATAGAGGCCTTAGGTGTTAGACTCATTACTCTTATTTTCTTAAGTCCCCTGCGTATATAAATTGTAGGGCGATTGTTCTAGATTTAGGGAATTAGCTGAAACAACCTAATAATTCCTTACACTAGAAGCATTGACGACTCTGCCACGTTTTGTTCTTGTGGTAATTGCAACAGTTTATTCGTTAACCCATCCAATAAAAATATGAATAACAATAAAAACAACCCTAATATAAGGCAAATAATGCCAAAAATCAGACATAAGAATAAGCATAGAGACAACCTTCACTCCATACTAAATATTTACAGATTCACCACCTTTTATTCAATAAACCCAATAAAATAAACAAATAAACTATCTGATCAAACCTTCGTATATACCCCATACAACAGCACTACTAATAGCCTTCCTCGCAATCCTCAAACCCAATCCATCGAACAATGCCCTCCCCTTAAACCTCCCCGAATCCTCCATGACCACAATCATAGCGGCATGCCACAAATTCCTATACCTGCCTGGGTCAACCTGGATCCTCGTCTTGAGCGTATCAAACGGATTTGTAATCGTCGTAGCCAACGCGGCCGCTCCAGCACCACTGACTGTATTAATCATTGCCGCCATACTATTATCCATTTTCCGTCCCGTCGAGTACAACCTAGAAAGCGTCTTTTTCGAGTGCTCATAAAACAGCACATACAGGCCGGCATAAGGAGCGTCTCTGATAGCGGTAGCACCCCATCCAGAGAAGAACCCGCGGAAGCCCTCGACACGCACAATATCGCGGGCAGCTTGCAGCATCGAAGTGTACTTGTACATTGACGATTCGTAGCGGACTTTGATGATCGTGATGGGCATTACGACATACCCGACTGCCGCCCTGGTAGCAGCCCCGGTAAGGAGATTTGCGAGCGGCGAGAGTACGGGGAGTGCAGAAGAGGCAGTGGATGCTCGAATGTTTTCTCCGGGTATAGGTCGGAGCTTACTTTTTGCAACGCTCGACCGAACGGTATTTAGTGCCGAAAAATAGATTGCTGAACCGACACCGGTGCGGAGAGCAGAGGGTACAGTGCCGCGCCATAGTGAGCGGATGGGAGTATCTGAGCGAGCAATTCCACGGATAGTGGATATTAAGGTAGCAGTTGCAGAACCACTAGGAGGGGCTTGTTGGATTCTGGTTTTGAGAAGGTCCGCGGGTTGGAGAAGGACTGCAGAGAGAAGACCCGAGGCCCCACCAGAGAGGAAGTGGGATTTTGTGTACGCTTTTCTTTGTACGGGAGCAGCAGCGGGGCGGGTGTTTGGGACCGAAGTCTCGGTTAGGGATGTGGATGTCATGGCGTTGGTGGGGTAGGTTATAGGTTGTCTTGCCTGCAGAGTTTATTCCCTGTAGTGGGGGTGGGGGATCTCGCTGAGCTTAAATAAAACAGAATGACAGAGAGTGAGAGTGAGAGTAATGATGATAGTGATGGTTATAGTGAGGATGAGGGGGATGAAAGTAAGAGGGATGAAGGGGATGAGGATGAAGATGATGAATTAGCCATCAATTCCTTGGGGGGGAGAGAGGCTACATGTATATAAGGGCAATTATCTTCAGGGGAGTGGGGGGGGGGGGTGGAGAGGATGGGAGGGTAGGGGAGGGTAGGAGAGAGGAGGGGGGAGAGAGGAGGGGAGAGAGAGGAGGGAGGGGATGATAGAGGGGCGTGCTGCTGCTAGGCCAACAATTGGAAAGTCGGAACAATTTCCCTTGGCACCTCAGAGCCGCATCTTGAGGAGAGCCCGCCAACCAGGACGAAGGCCCAACGTGAAAACGCCTTGCATCCTCGCTTGCCGGTGCTGTCCCTTTTCCCCCTCTCCTATCTAGCATGGGATGGCCCCATCAGCTGCGGGGAAACAGTGATAAAGCCGACTTTCTATGAAGCTGAATCCCCCCCCATGAGAACCGTCATATTAGATGCTCTCGTCCGTAGATTTAATTCCCCTCCTCTATCAGTATCCATATCTGAATCATTCCCCTCATCTCTGCCCTTGGGAAACATACCCTGGCTATAAGGCTACGCCTTTTGGCAGCGTCTTACTTCTATCATACAGGGCTACATAATATCATTTTCCTCTTCACCCATTCGAGGAACAATCATTTTACTTATACCCTACCCCACCTCACCCTGGTCTCTCATTACCCAATTCGCACTCGAGTCCCGGCGTCTAGATCTTCTACAGACCCGCCAGGCCAAGCGCCATGTCTCACGATCAGCCGCATCAACCATCTTCAGCTTATAAAATTGCCTATCGGACTGCTGCGCGCTAACGTCTAGTCTGCCCTCTCCTCCTATCGATACAAACCCCGAAAGCACATTGGCCCCTTCTATATTTCCTTTTTTTCTTCTTTCTTGCTTCGTTAGAATACCTGGTTATTTTTACCCCGCTACGTTTAAGATGTGGATATCATATCCCTCCACCGATGATCTCTAGTAAACCCCGATTTTTGTTATCTGGTCGTCGTCCTCTAGCTGAGTATGGGTTCCCGGAAATCCTGTCTTGCAGCTAGCGGGCACTTCGCTAAACTACTTGCATAAGAAAACATGGGCGCCGGCATCGGCCCGTAATATGCCAGCGCGGTAGATTTTTGAAACAGGTGTTGAGAAGCAAGGTAGTTCTTAATTCAAGCGAGGGTATGGTGGATCTTGTGATGTGATGTGGTAAACCTCGAGTGATTGTTTGTGATGGTGGAGGGGTAGGTGTGTTTCTTTCGTGAACGCCTATTTGTCGCTACATTTACTCATGTGACTGCAGTTTGGATTTTTATTGACAGCTGACTCCTTTTTGTTTTTGAAGGGGATTGGAGATGAGTTATGTCTGTGCTTTTTGCGTCAGTAAGCCTTATTCACTGGCACGTTCGCAATCTTCAATCTTCTAGCAGCGGACTAGCACTTCTGTCGTTCTAATAACAATGCATTTTACAAGCTTCTACTAATACCCATAAACCTTCAAATATTGTGGTATTAGGATTAATTATCTGGCATAAACTAGTGCCGAATCATGCGTCAGCCGTTCATACAAAGGGTACACGACTAACCTTCACAGTGCAAAGCCTCACAATTCCCACTCTATACATCACATATCAACCCTAACCCTGGTTATGATTAATTTATTCATTCATTCAACCCTAATCCTTCAGGTAAGAACGCTGGCTACTCATCTAGTAAAGTAACCAAGAGACATCTCACACCTATTCTACCCTCTCTTTGGACAATAAGAACCCCCTAGCGATACTTTCCAGGTGTACTAAACGCGTTTAGGGCTCTAGGAGAGATATTTCTATCGACGCCGTATGGACAGCTCAGCTATATATACCCTCAAGCGGACAATACTACCGTATTTTCATAGGGGCTACAAAGCCATGCATAGGTTTGGTAGTATGCATGTATATTTGTATAGTAAGCCTCCTATTCAGCCCCTCGAAAATTCAATAGTACTTTTGTACGCACCAGTGTATGGGATATTAATGTTAGGGTTAGGGTTATGATGCCACGATTTCCTTTACAATAGTGCTTCACCACAGAGCGCTATGAGTGAAAGAGATTGCGAGAATGTTAATAGTTACCCTACCTCGTCAGCTGGATTAGTGACTAGTTGAACCCTGCTACATCAATATAGGATTAACGGAAGGGCTTTAGGGGGGGGGTTTATATAAAAATACCAGTATTGGTACCTGGCCTTCCTCTGCAAGCTGTCTTCTGGATCTAAACAAGCTGTTATCCCAGAGAGATTTCCGTCTGAAACTTTTATCTTACCATAAAAACACGACCATAGGTCTCTATAACCTCTTATAAAAAGAGCAAGAAAAAACGGAGGATCAGGCAAGGGGACTAATAATATAACCCAGCTAAGTGTTAACCCCACCTTCCTACACTAGAGTATACAAGCCCCCACCCACGCCACAAGGACTACTACCACCCCTTCTAGCCACCGAAGGCTCCCCCCGGGCCGCACGGAAGCCATCGCGTGGGAGCGAGCCGTTTGATCACCAGAGCCGAGAACGGGATGTCACGTACCACTCGACGTGCATGCATAGCCGAGCCTACAATACTATAAATAGATTATTAGAATATATAAGACTTCACACTTAATCTCCGCACATCATTTTAATTTCAGGGGGAGGGGGGTTGAGAGAGGCAAGATATAAATAGGGTTGTATGTGGTCTTGCCGCGGAGACCGGCGAGGTAAAGAGAGGGAAAAAGTCATCGGTATCACATTTCACAAAAATCTTTTTTGTGCCTGTCTGTAAGGGGTATTATTTCTAGTCTTTGGTTAGTAATAGAGACTGTTTTTTTACCCCCTCTTCCCCTCCGGGTGTGAAGAGTAGCGTGGGTTGTCAATTCCTGTTGCTCTATTGTTGGGTCTCTTGGGGTCTCGGTTTTATATATATTCATCTACTACCTATCCTAGACTTAATTGTATAGAGATAATACTCCGCCGAGAAACCGGTATCAGTACATCTTCTAGGGTTTTATTTACGCTTGAAACTGGATAGGATATTATATTAGCTGTGCCTGTGGAATCCCAATTAATAGAGCATAGGTTCTGTGGTTCCTTAGTAAATTTTTGGCACTGAGCCTACCTCGTTAAAGGCATATCCTTGATATAGGCACACAAAATTCTTTTCTCAACCGATACTACTATTTACGGCGGACGGCAGCAACCAGTCCGCCATAATTGCGAAAGCGAAAGGCCAAACCTCCCCCACACCAAAAATCTCCCCAAAATTAATGAACCAACACATAGATTAGAATTATCTTAAGCTTCTAATAAGTAAATACAGTACTAGATACCTATGATGCCTACTAGTGAGAGGAAGGAGAGTATAAACAAGAGTTTTTACATATAAAATTTTGACCTGGGGCCCAATTTGGACTCCGGGTTTTTTCTGGTTTAGAGATCTCTAAAAAGTTAACTTAGGAACCCCCCCCCAAAAAAAAAAATTTTTTTATTTATTCTTATTAGTAGTGCTCATTAACAGTTATTAGATTTCTCTAAGACCATAAGGCCCTGAGTGTAAGGCTGTCTTCAGAGATATATAGCAAAGTATAATTTAGTCTTTCAGAAAACTCACTTCCAGGGCCCTTCTTTTTTGCCCTTGATGACCTATAAGCTATCTAGTATTGTATTTACTTGTTAGAAGCCTAAGATAATTCTAATCTATTTGTTGGTTCATCAATTTTGGGGAGATTTTTGGTGTGGGGGAGGTTTGGCCTTTCGCTTTTGTAATTATGGCGGACTGGTTGCTGCCGCCCGCCGTACTATTAAGGTTCTACTGTAATTGATATGTGGAGAAACAAAAGTGACTTGAGTCGGTTTTTCGAAATTTATCCCGCGGTTCAATCTACTTCCCCACAATTAATGACAAAGAACGTAGAGATAATAGAGCGATGGTATTATTGTTAAGAATCTAGTGGCTCTTGTGGTTATTAGCACTGTGGAGAACGCTAAGATATTGGAGTTAGTAGAGCTGTATATAGCATCTCCCTTGGCAATCAATACATCATCATTTTTTCATACATCTTAGAACGATACACAACAGCACTCATAATATGATAGTAGATCGCCTAATATATGACGTTATATCTGGTACGATGAAGTAGAGACTACTAATCATTATATCCCATCGTCGTTAGCCAGAATTAAAGCTTATTGTTAACATCATCTAGAAATATAACTTCCAGGTGCGGGGATGGAGTTTGTGGTTTTTATTGAAGAAGTTTAGAAAACTATGTCCTTAAACGTTTTTTAACTCTTAAACAATTCTTTTAAAAAATAGGCAGAGGATACCTAGCCCTTGTATTTAAATTAGCTAACCCTTGTCATTACTTTGATAGTTTACTGGTTAAATCAATCACTGGTCCTAGACACTATTTTGCTGCCACAAATCATAGACTGGTGAGGACTAGGAAGCACAATCATTTAAGGTTTGAAGAAGAACTACCTCTAGATCACACTAGCTAGCGAGCGTATATATATAGAATAAGGATAATAGAGAACATAAATATTATTAATAGTGATATATATATTATTGATAGCGACTATAGGGTAGTATACTAAGACATACTTTCTTTACAGTGCCCGCACCTCCCAATAGCTCTCAGCTTTGGCTCTTCATGTGCCCTCTATCTCGGCCGCCGCCCCAGCCACCTCTATAGCTGCCCGCTATCCATGCCTAGGGGGCATCTAACCACACCCGTTGCCACATATGTATGATTACCCCTCAAACAATGGAAGGCGCTCTGCTGCGGGGACGGGGATGAGGCAACATGATAAAAATCTGACCTTGTAGGTCCATTAACTAAAATATGTCGGGGCTGGTATAACCATGCACACGCTCACAGTATACTGACTACCCAGGTGCCCGGGCTGTGACCCACATTATTTCATGCGAAGGGTGCAAGGGAAAGGCCTCCGTACACCTGAGGGCTTTAGTTTAATAGAAACGGCTTAGACCATGAAATTCCACGCTTGTAGGGAAAATAAATTTTGAATTGAGCCTAATCCCAACGTGTTCGGTCATAGAACGATGAAAATGGAGCATCCCGTCCGCTCTGCTGTACCCAATCATCGTATCGCCTAGTTAGTACTGCACTGGGTGACCATGTGGGAATCCTGGGTACCGAACTCAATTTCTCTTTTTTTGTTTCGAGTTTTTGAGTGCCTGGCTGTGTGGCATTAACGCTCCCCGAGATAATAAATCTTGCCGTAGTACCAACATATCAAGAAATACGCATTGAGAGGGGCCCCATTGGATCGATTTTCTTTCTTATCTATGAAATTTAGGTGCTTTCTATCTGCCGTCATGGCCTTAGAGATTCATTTTTTCTAATTTAAAAATTACTAACTTCGTTTCGTATTCAAGCTATCGCTCCTGCGCTTTCCTGCACAACCGCTTGCATCCTAACCCTAACGTAATCTGGTCTGCATATGTACAGGTTTATTGTATCCCACTGCCGTGTTGAATGATCATGGCATAATTTATAGTAGTAAGGTCCTGTATAATTTTGATAGTACCATCCAGGTTCTATTACTAGGATAGAGGATGAGACGCAGCTGAGCCAATGAGGAGCCTTAACCAATTAAACCTAGCCCTAAGAAACATGCAGGGGAAGTTAAAACATCAGCTCTAATCAGTGTTTAATTAGCAAGGGTTCATCATCTATATACTATACTCGTATCTTAAATAGCATAAATTTTACAGACCAAAGCTCTTAGAAGCTCTTACTAACCACTACAAATCTTACGCTTCCCTTCCAACTGATCCGTTAACGCCCTCGTCATCCCACCTTATCAGCTCACCTCTCCTCTGCACCCATTATCTAACTATTATAATAGTATCCTCCTATAGTAATGCGGCCGGAGTCGGAGGTTCGTATTATGAGCTATCTTCATGATGGGGAAGCCAAGCTTCTAGAGTTTTGAAGCATATAAGCGTACGAGGGGTGAAGCCGAAACGTCAAAGACGCCTGGTTACAGCAGCTAATGTGTAAAATGACCTCCGCCAGTACTCTAGCCGTTCTAAACCCACCTCCCTATGCTTTTACGTACATGCACGGTGCAAGGTTAAGCAGGCGACCTACAGGCTGGGCTAAAACCGGGAACCGGGAACTTTGCCGGAGGCTTAGGAGCATCATCCCCCCCCCTCCCTCCAGTATTCTTGCAATGTTAAGAATATCAAAAAGAAAATCCTGACAAAATAAGTAAGAATTGTAGCAGTATTTGATTTTTATGATACAACGAACGGAACCGGGATTTCATCCTTATAGATCTTTCGTTTTTCCCGCTTATAATGACGGGAGGCTACATTACGGCATTTCGTTTGTCGTCTGTACGTGTGATTTATGTGACAATGAGACACAACACATACCTCATACGGATTAAGGGTAGAGGTGTCATGGGATGACATACACCTGATAGTACGAGGTATTACTATGCTTAGGTGTGTATGCCTTTTTTTTTCTGTATCTGCCGGTCTAACATCCACACTCAGGAAATCAGGATGCATACTCGCCCTAGCTACATCATTCAGTGGAGGAGCCTTTTGCCTTCACGTGATTTCCAACATTCACGACACCAGGTTTCTGCATACATTGTAGATCCCTATCATATTATAGACACCTCTGCCGAGGCCGGTAGTACGCGTCAAGTCTGCAAGGGCGCGGTTTACGTAGAGTACCTTTCCGCTCATAAATAGCTTTTTTACGAGGGTCCGAAGAAGATTTATTAAGTATGCCGACGGCTAGATTGTCGGTGTGGGTAGCCACCCGTGCAAGTCATTAAATATCACTCGAGCCCGGGAAGTTTCAGTGAGTCCCGAGTTCCCCTGCGCCAAATGCTTAACTAAACTAGCTGTGGACAGAATCCTACAACACTAAGGCTTTGGCGGCAAGTGGCCGAACGGTAGGGGGTCTGCAAGCAGTATAAGACACATTCATGACCAAAGTGCAAATAGTTGTGATGCTGATTCTCTTGTACAGTGGACGCAGGTCTCGAGTCGGTGAACCTTACTCAATAGCCAAGTCACTCGACTCAAGATTCAACTAATAAGATTAATAATCTTAGAATAGAAATCACATATTCCCCCTGTTTATGTCAGTTTATTTTATGTACACTGTAGGTATAAGCAGTTAGAGTATCACATTTTAGTAATACATATAAGTACATAGTTTGAAACCTTTAAACTTGCCGGCAGTGACAGTCCCGATCAATCTAATAATTTGTTTGGGGCGAGGCCAAGACTATGTTTCAACCCTGGCCCTGGTAACCAAAAATAGCATATCAACACTCACCGAGCTCGCCGGTCGAACCCAACGTCAACACAAACGAAAATTGTTTGAGCATGAAATAATTCTCCCACCGAATTCACCGGATGGACAGCAAGAAGCTTGCGGGATGCGAATACCTATTTAACCATACGACGAGATTTTAAGCGGCCAAGGTACCGGTAAACGATTCTTTTCAACATTAGCTATAAGGAGTTCAAACCTCAACCTATCCCCTACATTCTTAAAGGCACCGGGAAATGCAGGAAGTAGCTATCGTGGGATTTGGAATAGTGCATATCCCTGAAAGAAATTCCTAGCGGATCGGAGAAACTATCGTGATATGAACTAAATGGGTTCTGAGTTGGGCGAAGCGTTATCGCACACGCGGGAGTGGATATCATGTTCAGGTCTAGAGGCTATGTCTACGGAGAAACTTTCACCGAGCTATTAGTATTATGACTTAGACATCGGCATCTTTTATTATATCTCAGCTAATCCAGTCCCCCAACGCCTTTTGTTGGCATACTTAAACAGCTACCTTGGTTGTTGACCGACAGAGGATATTGTCCTTTGCCAGAAAAAAAACCCCCTTCGTTCACTTCCTTATCGCTGGGCAGGCCCTTCACAAACTATTCTTTCATTAAAATCAATAGAGTTTTTTTTGTGTTTATAAAATTTGTCTCATGCAGCGAGCTGCATACTCGGTTTCGATCTCGATCTACCACTCCCTCAACCTCCGCCCAGCTAAAAAATGCTCTTCTCAGCTAAGGTTCTTTCCATTACTGCGCTCCTCCTCTCTGGTAACGGGGTCTTCGCACAGATCCCTACTTCGTGGTCCTCGACCTTCAGACCAGACTCGCTAAGACTAGAAGCTACCTACAATCCGAACAACATCAGGATTACTTCCGGGAGTGGTGGTAAACTATTTACTGAAGGTTATAACCCTCCCCTTTCTCTCTAGCTTAACTTAATACTAACTATGAAAAAAAAACAGAAGCTTCCAAGGTCCCGACATTCAGGTTGAGTGATGACTCAGATATTGTCCCGTCATCCCAGTACACGATCATGATGGTTGATCCCGACTCGCCAACCCTCGGCGGAGATGGCGAAGCTTCATATCTACACTTCCTTGGCACAAACTACAAGCTCAGCGACCCCAAAGCCGCTTCTCGGGAACTAGTATCCACGGCAGCTCCAGACTTTGAATACGAGGGGCCCAAGAGCACGGACGCGAACCACCGGTATATAATCCTTCTATACACGCAGAAAAACAGCATTGAGCCCGAGGTGTCTGTGACCTCGAGGAAGGAGTTTAGTGTTGCGGACTATGAGAAGAACAGTGGGGTTGGAGAATTGGTTGCAGGGCTTTATTTCCAGACTGCGAAGGGGGCTGGTGGGACGAATGCGAGTAGGATGCGGAGGAGGGCGACTAAGTTATGCAAAACAGGCTGCGTAACCAATAATTAATATATATGAGTCTACAACAATGCTTTGAGAGCGGATTATTTCATGAAACTAGCTATGTCGGTACTTGTGAGAATGAGGGAGGAAGGATAATTACACAAAGAATTATTTATTTATTTTCTCTAAGAGAACGTTGGGCTTGTGTCTGAATCTGTTTCAACTCTCACTCGATATTGCTCCCCCCTAAAAGGCTGTGAATACCACAGGTTCATCTGAAACAAAAATTTCAAAGGCATTGAACTATCTCCAGTATTATAGCATTATAAGGTTCATCTCAATTCAATACCTAGTGGTATATATGAATTTCTATTTACTAGCGCTGTGATGACGCAGCCAAAAACCCGAGTAACCTTTAATTGCCGGTAACGGTCCCTATCTTAGTACCCTCTTTTTTTGAATCGATATGTCTAACGTAACACACAGTCATGAAGCAAAAAAAAAAAGAAATACAGATTCCTAAATCTATCAACAGCCATTGGAAGAGAGAGAGGCATTTCAGTCATCTGAAACCTGCATTCTGCATATTTACTTATTCTGCCCCACAAAGCCCTCCAAAAAGCAAACGTCGCAACCTTATTCGCGACAAAGGCTTATCGATAAACCACTTAGCCTTGAAACAACATTACGTCCAATCTTCCTACGAGTGACCTTTAGTGATTTGAAAAGGAGCCGCTCTCAATCGATCGGATTTTAACACTCACCTGCCAGTTAGAATACTCGTTAGTATTACTGAGACACTAGGCGACGCGCCTTTTTTTAACCTCAAATTCTTGAAAGTAACCCCCCCCCCCTTTTTTTTTTCTTCCCCTTCCCACAATAAGGCATTCTGGGGGTTTCAAGGCGCGCGTCCTTCCTATTGTGAAGGTTGTACATTGTTTTGAACTCAGCAGTAATTTCGCCTTTATTTACCAGCATATCGTGTGATATTATGTGAGATCAGCTGGGTGATTGCGAGTAATACGTATCGTTCGAGGTAATCACCAAAAAAAACCAAATTAGACTGGTAAAATTGTCATATATACTGCCAAAATGCCTGTCTGTTAACTAGGCTAATATAACATCGGCTCCCGACACGCTAGTCTCCCCACACCGCGGTAGTCCCTCGGTAATATTAAGTTGGGGGGGGCCGGAGCGGAGGGTAAAAAAGGGATTTCAAAGAAATAGCCTCATGTTTTTGTTTCCAATTGTAAAAATGAAAACGAAAACAAAAATGGAAATAGAAATAGAAATGGAAATAGAAATGGAAGTGGAAGTGGAAGTGGAAATAAAATCAGTTGTAGTAGTAATTATATATCAATTGGTTATTACAGCTACAATACAGTCTCTCTTCCAACTCCAAAAACGCCACACACACACACACAAAAAAAAACATACCAAAATTTGTACAGAATCTTATATAAAAATACACCCCACACCCCAAAAGAAAAAAAATAATCAACCAGCACCTATAAACAAAGGAAAAGCATATACAGAAAAGAATGACCCAAGTTCATATTAGTTTATGCGGCTCCTCTCCGGGGGCTTCTCCATAAACTCTAGTTATGAACGCCTTATTGTATCCTCTGCATCCGGATCCTCCATAATCGTTGCCATATCCCGTGAATCTTCGGCCCCCATTTCCGTCACACATAGATCTGTATCCGTCCACAAAGTATACCCGACTGACAAAGTCTCGGTCATTGCATCCCGCTCATTCGCCTCCTCCTGGTCTTCGATCCACCTCTTGACCGTTTCACTCTGGGGGTCTGCCCGCATCTGCGGAGGGTACGGAGGGTAATTTGGCGCGTCTGGATCCAGAGGACGCCCGTCTGAGTCCACTACTATTACCATGGCGTCCCGTGTCTCGTATAAGTTTTGTGTGAGTTGTTTTTGTCTTCGGTTTCGGAAGAGTAGCCAGAGACCGGCGGCGACGGCTAAGGTTCCAGCACAGGCCAAGCTTACTGATATCGCGACTGTGCGGGTGTTTGTAGAGGATGGGGTTGGGGATGATGATGCACCGAGAGGTACCGCAGAGTCTGTGGTTGTGGGTGTGGTTGTAGGCTCTGAGGTGGTTGAAGTTATTAGAGATGTTGAATTCGCGGTTGGTTCAGCGCTGACAGTTACTTGGGATAATACTGTTGTTGTATTTACATTAGAGACCACTGTGGGGTATGTGGTGCTGTATCCAGTGTTGGTGCTTATTGAAGCTGTCGCGGTATATTCGGCCACCTCGCTCACACAAACGGTATCAACATATCTCCACTGCCCAAACACACGACCAAATGCATCCGCCGTAAACCCCGATGTACTGCAAGACGGACTGCACCCCGCGAAATTGACTGCCGATACGCAATAACAGCTCTGTGTAGAGGTGTCCAGAGCATTCCACTCCGCGTCGTTATGTGGGGTGTCTCCTACACATTGGTTGATGCCAGAGCTCTTGGTGCAAGCTTTAATACAGTCTTCTTGTGCTGTTGTGAGGACACCATAGAGCGCCACGAGACAAAATGTCAATGTTGAGTACCGGCCGCGCCGACCTATGAGTGTTGGCTTCATCGTCTTGTCCCGGCAAGATTTAAAAGGAAAAGGAAAAGTTAACGAGAGACCGCCAGATGGTAACTAGGTTTTAGCGAAAATTTGGCAATATATTTCTGGGGATCCACTGCTTATGAAATAGGACGAGAGGATATGTGTCTCTGCTCTCCCCCCCCTCCCCATGCATGCGTCGCTCAATATGATAAGCCTACTCTACACGCAGCATTAACTCCTACCCTGTCATTGCGGGCCTGCCTGTATCGGCCAGGACTCTACCAAAGCCCCCAGGCGCCAATCTAGAAGGGGGAAAGGGACTGCCAAGATTCACCCAGCTCGACAAAGTTCTGATGCAGTGCATCCGTAGAGCTCCGGATGGATATTGAAAAGGCACAAAAAACCCTTGCCTTCACCGGGGGCACGGCAGAACCCGTAACCCCCAGTTTGGACGGCTTCCTGTGCTACTGACTGCTTGCAGAAGAAGAAGAAAAAAAAAACTTTATAGACTATGCCGCGCGCCTGCTTTTATTCCACGGTCGCCGGGGCTTCTATGGAGTTTTCTTGCACAACAGTCATGCGTATCTTTGTTTCCGAGCTGAACTTTTGTTTGGTAATTGTTGATTTCGTTTCATGGGTGGTCGTGGCCTATCACCTTTTTTTTCGTCCAAACTTTCTGCAGCTAAACCCCGACAACTCGACCCAGATCCAGTTCCAGTTCCAGTAGTACCTAGCGGGTAGTTAAGCCCCATAGGCCTATTCCAAGGTTGAGAGGAAGGGACGGCCCGAATAGGCCTGGGGTGTTGACCCGAAAAGAGATGCGGCTGTGTGTGGGTTTTGCCCATAAGCGATAGCCCATGTCAAACACTTACTTTAGATCCAGCCCAGCCTTACGGTAGAGCGAATAGTAAACAGATCAACTAATCCTCCATGCAACGATTACCTACCGATTGTAGCGGGTATTTTTACGACAGTGTGGTTTAAAGTTAGAGCGACGGTCCTGACAAACATCTCGACCAGCACAGCCAGAGCCCACCAGCCCTACAGACTCGAGTGGGGGAATGTGGAACCGTACCGTGATAGATTGGCGAAGCTAGTACATATGTGAGTGTGAATACAAAACCTGGATCTTATTGCTGTGTTTGTGCTTGTTTAAGCGAACACCGGCTATTTAAGCATCTGGCCTTCCCTGCGTAGTAACTGGTGGCTTCTTCCACTTCAATAGGGTCATCATCTGTGCTCCCGAGGTACCATTGTAGCAGTACATAGTTGGGATTGTCATCATCTCTGCCCCCGAGGTAGCAGTACATAGTTGGATTGTCATCTCTGCTCCCGAGGTAGCAGTACATAGTTGGGATTTGTCACGACGATTGTGCAATACACCCTAATACGCCACTTATGATTACGATCGCCTGCGCCCCCGCAGTATCGATCGTCTGTCTCTGGGTAAGCATCGATATCTAGCATCTTTGCATCTTCGCATCTTACTCAACTGTTCAGAAAACGCGGAGGAAAGACATCCTCTTGCCCAGTTATATGCATACATAAGCGAGAGATTCAACGCTAGGAAGCGAAGCTCTTGTTTTGCGCTATGATGTTGATGTCTCACTGAGCTATGATGTTTTTTCTCCCGTTGTTTATCACCGTTTCTTCTAAAGTTATCGGCGGGGGGGGGGGGAAACCACTGATCCCTTTGCTATCCCTTCGTGTCCAGCTTGCAGTAGCGCAATCTATTTAGAGGGTGGTCAATCTAGATACAGCTTACCAGCCACCACACGATCCCTCTCACCCCCCGTAATAACACTTAAATTAGATTTAGCCATATCGTGGAGGGTAAAGTTTCAGATGATATGGTGGTAGTGGCTTCCATTTTGAGCATAAATTAAAATGGAAGCCACAATCTCGAGAACTCGTCTGTCGCCCTGTTTACCCGCATATACTCTATCTGGTATCACATTATCCCGCAATTGGGGGCTAATGCAGCCCCAACATATTATAACCTCATACTATATTACTATCGTCGACTCCTACTATCGTAGCAGAAAAACGACCCACGAGAAGATTTTATATGCTCGGAGTTGCAATACCTTTCTGCGGTCAACTCCGACACTCTCCCCTCCCCCCCCCTAACAGTAGGATTCCCCAGAACCATGGGCCGGCTTAGTTTCCGAGGCTGGGCCAAATGTACACCCAGATCTTCAACTTCGCCTCATAAAATCCCTCGCGCCCAAAAACCATGTGAGACTAGTTTGGGGTGAACTTTGTGCGACACACCAGCCTGCATGTTTCTCTTTGGACACCTAGGCATAGAATAATCGAAAAGAACGAGGGGGAAAAGAAAACACTGGTTCACTATATATTGATAACTGTCCTTGCATGATTACTACGGAATCTACCGCTAGTGGCGGGGGAAGGGAGGGAGGGGGGTTCAATGATGACCTTTCTTATCCTGGTAGAACATACGCCGGAATACGGATCAGTGAACTTCCTTGTCTTGTCTCGTGATAGGTTTTTATTTAATGATGACTGTTCATAAAATATGTATTCTACCCGTACTCATTCCAGTGCTTCATTTTTGAAAACCCTACTCTTGGGGGCTTCTATAAAAGCTGTGGGTATACCATTATTTATATATATATTTACTATCATAGCCACGAGTGACCAACCATGATGTGCTATGAAGGAAAGGCACAATTAACGACTTCTAGCGTTTTTGACCGACATCTTGGCTAACCTCGTATATTACGCAACTACTCTTGGCCGAACCATCCTATTTATATCAGATGATATATTGGATTTTTACTAGGGATCGTGGTTTGAAGAGTACATGCGCATGACCGATATCTTTTGCACGGTGTAAGCCTATCAATGCCAGAGGATTTTTTTTTGTCGGTTCTGCGCACGTACACTAGAGACTTTCTCTTTTTTTTTTTTTTTACCTAGGGAACGCAGGCGAGCTAGGTGAATACCACGATACGAGAATGTTGTTCCGGTTAGACCGGCAAGTGTATGCGGCACTGGATTACTCTATCGACATTCGGCTGTATATTTCGTGCCGTTGTCATCATTGACATCTAATAGTGGTGGTAGGTTGAATGACTGGGTTTTTAGTATAAAGATTTTTTAGTGCCCTAGGAATGCCTTTTTTTTTATCTGTTTATTTGCCATTTCTAAAACATATTGTGTAAGTGTACGGTGGCGCTGGGACGCTAAAGACGCTTAGCATAGTAGTTAAGGTGTAAATTCACGCTAACCGACCCCCTGGTAAGCTTGTACTAATCAGGTATCTATATTCCACTCTGTGCTAGTGTGATATCAAAGACCCTTGATATGGATATCGCCGAGAGCTCTAGACTAGACATCAAACCCTCTATACTAAAACTCAGTTCCAAACAGCTGGAACCCACGTCCCTATGTAGCTGCTCTAATCGTCTTGGGATATCTCTTAAATACATAACAAGCCTAGACGTATTCAGTAATCATACAGTCCGGGTATGCAACTACAAGATCCGGCTATAGATGAAGACACCAGAAGATTGTTTCCGAAGGACTAACCCTTGGCTGCATACTAAAAAAAACCCCGCTGTAGACATATATCACTTATTATCCATGCCCTGCCTTGATTCGGTCTGACGCAATCGCACAAGAAGGGGGGGGGAGAAGATTTTTTTTCTTCTTACAAACACAACACACACACATACATAAAGAACCCTAAGGCACCCTACTTCTAACCTCCTTCTTAACTTGTACAAAAGAATCTGTCATCCTCGCACAAAATCGCCGTGTGCTCGCTAAAACGAACAAACCAAACGAATCGAATAAGTAGTAGACTCGCTCTCGATCACTCGAGCCGAGATTGGCTTCTAGAATGATAATAGTGCTTCTAGAGTATTTTCAGGAGGGGAAGGGGGGGGTATTTTATGATTACTTGATATGAACACGCGGGACTCTCTTGTACTCCCAAGCTCTGACTCTCTCGAAATTCACAGAAGGTGTAATAAACAAAGCCCACCCAAAACCTATAAAAAACAGCTAGAAGTATACTTACAGTGTAAGTACAACTAGATACAATGATCTTATTTTTGTCCCGGGGAAGTTAGTAACTACTTTTTAGGACGATTCAGGAAGGACTTTTTATATAAGCCATACATGTACGTGATCTTACACCCAGAAATAAATAAAAAAACTATAAGATATCTAGGAGAACCCTTACATTTTTAGTCAATGAAGAAAAATCTTCGGAAATACAATACATTAATTACGTATCCTAGCTAGGCACATAACTATCTAGGCTATCAATTGGCTAAGTGAAATATATACCCCCCCCCTCATACCCGGAGTAAGCATGAATTACCCGGAGGGGTATAAGTTTTCATATTCACCAATTGAAGGTACACTTTAGTTGCTAGAGCAGCTAGTAGCACATCGAATCAAGACTCCCCCCCTTGTCTGAGACTTACATTTTTGGTTATAAAAAAGCCACAAAAATCTCCGGTGAGTTGAATCCTCTCTCTCCGCATTTAATTAAAATGACTCAGTTTAGTTTGAAATTTGGCAGTAACCGTGCATTTGCCATTTGCCCCTCCCTCCCTTTTGGGAATTTGTGCTTCTAGTAATATTTAAATTAAAAAAACAAAAAAACAATACACCCTGTTTATTTAGATGGTATTGGGTAGCTAGAGTGTTTTTGTGGGAGCTGAGAATGAATTTTGTTTTTGTTTTTTGTTGGCAGAACTCTCTAGGTTTAGTGCACGTGGGAAGAGTTTTACTTTTTTTGCGCAGCGCAGTGGGGATTGGCTGGTGTAGTGAAACGGTTCCATGGTAATCATCCAGTAACTAACGTTAAATAGACTTTGACAGCCACAAATCATTTCTTATTCCATACGTCGGTATCAGAAAAGTGCAATTCAGCTCGTGATGGCCATATTCAGCATTTAAAATATATCACTCAAACAGGTTACAGCCCCAATACTTAACACCCTCATTAGAAGTTTATCTAGCATTGCCGATTCATAGGCCTTTGGTCAAAATTACACAAAAGCCCTAGTCCTTACTTTAGGAGAAAGAAAAGCCGGCGATGCTAGTGATGCTACAACAGAAGGGGATAGGATAGATCGAGAAACTAAAATCCTCAAAAAGCAATTAATCTTCAGATAGTATACTTCCTAGCCCTTCAAACACAAATATAGACTCAATACAACAACAACTCACTGATTTATCTATGAAACCAAAGAAACCCCCCAATCAGGTTTTTTAGGCTATGACTAAAAGGAAACCTAACAGGATTCGAATCTAAGCCTATTACCGTTGTTACTCCTAGCTCCGATGTTTTAGCCCCCCGGGGTGTGCAGATCATAAGACATCTAAAGCGGCCCTTGGAACTAATAAGTATTTCTAACCCGTAGATAAGAAAAACTAATGCCTAAAAAGATCTTGCAGATAGGCATTAGCATAAACTTACTATCTTCATCCCCTTGCATGTTCTTTGCTTGATAGACAAACTCCTACACATATCATCACCGCCCCGCCCTAACCACTAACAGTAGCACTGTATCTCTAGAAATTCTATACTGAAGGGGGAAGTCTATAACCTAGGTTCACGCTCGGGAGACAACCAAATCAGGTTGATATGATAAGCCAATTACTATATATAGGCCCACCGAACCTATTGAACTACATCCTATCTTCTTATCTTTAGAGAAATTCTTACGTAGTCCGCTATTGATAAAATAGGAGTTGATTTTACTAGAGGCGTTGAGTTACAGTGATAGAAGATCTTTTTAGGCAGAATGATTTATCCCCGCCAAGAAAATCCTAAGCACGGCGTATATCCCCCAGTGTTGGAAGTGAAAAAGCCGCACTATGATGTTAAATTTCTAGATAATAAACCATATTTTCTCAAGAGAAATGATATTTAATCTTCTCACCTAAGCTATATTCGAGATTAACAGCTATTGCAAAAAGAAAACTCAGCTTATACTTCGTACTACTAATACTACCATATCTGCTCGAAAAATTCGCTATCTCCAGCCTCAGTTGTGTTAAATCCGGACCAGAGAGAGTAAGGCTTGGTTTGAGGATTAGGGTTAAGTTGGGTCTCAAGAACAAATAATATTGAAGGCTTGACTTAAGCGGGTACTATGCACAAAACCCACCATTCACAGGGGATCTACAAACCCTATCCCACTCCTAAGCTTCCGCCGAGCTCTCCTCTCTCTGGTCCGGATATAATATATCTGAGACCGGAGATAGCAAATTTTTCGAGTAGATACGGTACTATCAAACGTCATTAGAAGCTCGGCTCAACCAGTACTCGGCCCACGGAACCGAGAAGTAAAATAATAAATTCAATCTTGGTAGATCACTACAAATGAACTGCTAAATACTGTACACGCACATACCTCCAAAACGATACTTTAGGAGCTCAACGCTTGTAATACTTTGCTTCAACGAACGGCATTTTCGCCACCTTTCCAGGCCTAACTTTACCCCGGACCTTCACACCAACCTCAGTACCACTCTTGTGAAAACCACTCTTGATATACCCCATTGCGATATTGTGGCCAAGGGTTGGGGAGGGGCAGCCAGACGTGATCTTGCCTATTATTCTTGTTAACTGAGAGTTCTCTCCTAGAAAAGTTGAGGGCAGCCATATGTACCGATGATAGTTTCAGTTCCTTTCTCCAAAATCTCCGCTCCCTCTCTTGCTGGGGCACCTTCAACAACAAAGCCTACACGACGGCGTTCAACGAGCTTCCAATCAAAGTATTGAAGGGAAACTATCTCGGAACCATTATAGGTACTATTACCTAGTATTAGTGCTACGAGTAGCTTTTGAACCTTATGAAGGAGACTCATCATACCCTTCCATAGCCCTACTTTTACCAATCAGCCACTTCAAACCAGCTTCGATAGGAGTAGTGGTGTCGTCGATGTCATGTCCATAAAGACACATCCCTGCCTCGAGTCTCAAACTATCACGAGCGCCGAGCCCAATAAGCTTGAGTCTATCACCTTTTGCACCGATATCGAGGATATTTTGGGTGATAGCTTCTGTATTTAGTTGTGATATTGAGATCTCAAATCCATCTTCGCCAGTATAGCCACCACGAGCAATGTGTATTCTCTCGATATTACCGGGGTAAAGCGGGATATCAAGATACGTCGAATATCCGAAGTACAGGGTATTTAAATCAAATTTAGGACGCAAATTGGAAGAGTTAAGGTACTCCTGGAGGACATCCTTCGCGAGGGGGCCTTGAAGTGCAATAAGACCCTGACCGTGGAGGACCTTGTGACTCACCTGTTCACCACCATTTTCGTTGAAGGCTTTGATATTGGAACTGATATACTCAATGTCCTTGTCCTTACAAGCTGCGTTCGTGACGATGTAAAAATTCTGTGGATTTTCCATGGTAATGATCAGATCGTCGACAATTCCGCCGGTAACCGGATGCAGAAATACGGAGAGAGTTGACTGGTGCGGTTCCAAAGTAGTGAGATCGCTAGGGGTGATTTTATGAAGGAGTGAAAGCGCTCCAGGCCCTTCCAAACTACGGAAAACATCAATTGACCTTCTTCTTACCACCTGTATGAAACTAGGACGAACCGATGCTGAACCATATGCGAAACATCGAATAGGCCACTCTTCTCGCGCACGAATTTGTGGCTTTCGCCGACGCCTTGATCCTCGTACAGAACAGGCATTGAATATCCTGCAAATGGGACCATCTTTGCACCATTCTTAATATGTAACTGGTGCAGTGGAGTTTTCTTGAGCTCGCCGGACGGTGGAGCAGCGGCGGCAAAGAATCGCTGCTGTTGTAGCGGGAGTGCTGTACCAATTTTCACGCATTGCCGTGGGATGATTGGTGATAACCGGCTATAAATACCTGGAGCAGATCTGATAACCCTTGGGAGAATCATTGTCGATACTGGAGTTATCCTCGTGGATATGAAATGAGGCTGGAGTTGGTGTTTAGAAGTTGAAGCCCATGACGAAAGAGTATACGCCCAAAACCGTTAGCGCAATTTGGCGGGGTACGCTTGTCACGTGGCTCTCGAGTGTCACGTAACCTACTTGCCGAGGTCAAAACAACCAAATACTACTTTTATGTCCTCATTATATTATAATCAAGACTTTACCATAACCCCAAAGAGATAAATTATGGTTTTAATGTATAAAGGGCGCCCGCTTGACATCCAAAACTTAGGGAGCGGCCCAATTAACAACAGCTTATAGAAGATATATGTCTATAAACCCCGAGACAGGAATCACCTCTAGTAGACCAAATACGAGCACACAAATATCAATTGTCCATAGAACAAACAGAGGGTTCAGTGGTTCACACCCAAAAACAAGATAAGCAATACGTATACTTAAATTATCTTAGAACGCTATGTATTTTGAATAATTCATTCATTTATTGCCTTAGAATGCCCCTTAGTATCAGTTGCTTGGAAAGGAGAAAATCCCGGTTAGTTTGAAAAAGACTCAAGCTATACTTACACACGTCCATTCACCTCTGTAGGGCGTTATACGTAATATGCCCTGATTTAAGAATCAATTAGTAGCTATATATGAACTCTAGTAGAGCAATTTAGAAAGAATCACTTAGCACTCTTCAAACATTGTAACGGTTCTAGAATCCCAACAAAGATCTTTCTAAGTCCTTGGTTGAGCGAGACATCTAAGTTAGCCAAAGTAGGACGGGTGGGGAGTAGGAATACCTTATTCATAGGAGAAGAAAACTTTTGTTGGGATCTAACGCCTGAGTCTGTCATTTAAGGAGCTTATTTCTCCTTGCGTAGCAGTATCCGAGATTCATGTATAGCACCCTTAAATTCATCTCTACGCAAAGATTCCAGGGCTATATTAGCCATACAAAGCCTCACGCCATAGAAAAACACGGAAGAGCAAATGTGTCAAAAATGAATCTCGCCACTATTAGTAGAGCCAATGACCAACACGCCGGAAAACAGTACAAAACTAGACCACCTATCTGGAATACTATGATGATCCACAATTATCCTACCTATAGGTCAATATAAGTACCTTTAATACTCTTACGTCTCGAGCCCTAGTCCAAGACTTAAATTACTCCCAAGGATTCATGAGGGGAAAAAAAAAAAACTTCAAAGGCTCAAGCCTCGAGTGATAATCCATGAGTAGTACACTAATATTGAATGAATGAATTTATCATAAGTACAGTACACTAATATTAGTGAGCTAGCTCTATATCATTGTTACTTATTTTTATTAACGGACTTACATGCCAATTAGCCCACTGGTGACCTAATTATAGATCATCCTAGTATTTCGAAGAGGCAGTCCAGTTCTATACTATATTCCAGTATATTAGCCAACTCTACATAAACACTCCAACCTCATTCACACCGTCAAAAGATAAATCCAGAACCTACATCCACCTTGTCAGAGGCCGCACTACTAACCTATTCGAAGACTTCTACCGTGAAAAGTTCTCAAACGACGTTTACGTTCACCCACACCACCAGCCCTATCAATCCCGAGGATAAAGATAAAGATAGGCCCTCTCTCTCTCTCTAGATAGTATTCTAGATGCAGGATAAAGTCCTAGTAGTGCACAGTGTAGCTAATCAACACAGCCTCTAGAATCGCACAGGTACAGTAGAAGAAACATGAGTCGACAGGAAAGATCTAGGAATGGGGAGCTGATGAGGCGAGATATAGCACCAAAGGGACTACCGAGGTAGTATGAGTGTGAGGGGCTAGAATTTCTTGTACTGTGGTAGAGGTTTAAATTTATAACAGGTTGCTCTAATAACCATAACAATGAAATTTATATTCATATAGCACCTGCACTGCAGATTGAGATTACCACAGCGTTCTTATTATCCTTAACTTACAAAATAATTTGTTGGTACATTGAGATAATCACATGTTTGTGCCGCCCCTCATTGCGTGGATGTGGCATGTAAGCGCCTGCCAGTTGACCCCCAGTGACATAACTAATGAAACGCTGAAAAACAAGAACCCTAACCCTACCACACGAACATACCACCTATACGCATTCATCTCCAGCACTACCATATAGCTAGCGATAAAGAGTCCATTTAAGTATCAATCTATAAATATAACTAGTAAAGTAGGGTCACTCACTAGTAAAGCGTAAAGCGAAATAGATGCTAGTGAAACAAAATAACTTTTGCGAGGGGCAGATCCCATGTCTACGATGTAAAAAAAATCTCCAGAAGTTAATCCTACATACTAATAAGTAATCATCGACCAAAGCAAAGTAGGAGCAAAACTAAGGTATCAGAAAGATTGAAAAATAGACCCTTGGTACTCTTTTCGGAGTCAATAGACAATAGTAAATACTCTGGACTTAGTAAAAAAGGCTTTAGGCCCTAGTGAAAAAGTCACACCATCACATAAGCCAAGTTAGTTATACAACTTAAATCCGAGAAAAACCCCGAACTAATACCCGACACTTACTACAGGTTCTTAGAGTTCTCTTGCGTAGGGGAGAGGTAATAAGCAGTTAGTAATATTTACTATAATATTCTTTAATCTTACTTATATTAAGCAGGGATAAGGCCAAGATAGGTTGTACAATTATACCCAAGTCTTGGCGCTACAACTAAATGTATATTTTAAGCCCAAGGTCTTTATATACTTCACATGTCTAGAACTTTTGGCTGACAGCTCCCACCACGGTTTAGGACCCCACACCTCCTTATAGATAGTTGATTTTCTTCCGGAAAGAAAAACGCCCCTTTCTAGATTTCAAATAACCTTAGAATTACTAATCCCTCAATAGTAAGGCAGCAGGACAAGGCATATAGTAGACCGGGTCCTAGACGTCATAGCTATTGCTTATTGTAGCCCCCCTTATATTTACTTATATTACAAAGGGGAAAAAAATATATTCAGGATGACCCCTAGCCCAAACATCATAGGTTTTGAGTAGGGTTGCACAAGCTTCGTTCAACCATATCGAGTGATATTACATGACCAAACAATTATAGCTTCCCCTATAATCCCCATTGAGAACATGCATGACATTCTGTACCACCTCAGAGCTCCGACTTCAGCTCTCCAAAATACATCAGCTGATAATGTGGCAAATTTTCCCACGGTAATTCAGTAGATTAACCCATTCTCTTGAAGAGCTGAGCTACGTGCTAAAACCCGAACTAAAAAATATACCTTACTAGACAAATTAACTCTTTTTTTTTCTTTCTTCCGTATTGTACTCTCCCCCCCACCGTTTTGTTTCAGACTCCTCCGAAGTTTTTCCTAGATGTTAGAAACATTTCTCGGGTCTTACAGCATCACGGGATACGTCGATTTTAGGTTGAAATGTCTGTAGAGTTAACACAATAATCTCAAACAGCAGATCGAAACTGCAGAAACGGCAAATCGAAACAGTCGATCTATCTACCAGTGATTACTTATTCTTAGGAGGGTGGGGAACATTGTATTGGATCCAGCACAGCGGAGGGTACACTACTGCAGGAACTACATGTATGAGCTGGAGGTTTCCTCCGAATCTCCTACTCCTCCACCACCCTCTTCTCCGAGACTGGTGATTGGACCTACCCGGTATATTCCTACATAGATTGTCGCAAAAATGCGTTGTTGTTGTTTTTTTTCTCTCACCAACCTTCCCTTCCCCCCCCCTTACACAGCTGATAAGTTAATATATCCATTAGAAGTTCACCCCCCCCCAGTTCATCATATGGTCCCGTATAGTTGCTCTCCTCCAACCATCACCACCACTCTTGAGCTGACTGTAGTCACGACATTCCCATGTAACTCTCCCGAGAAAAATTTCACCACTAGCTTGGCACTCATTCGCTCCACTCACCGCTAGACCCAGTGTAATGGGAACGCATTGACATACATGCCGTAGATGACGAGCTTGCTCCCTCCCATTTTACCACTGCCACCGCCCCACTCATGCCCCTTGTAAATAATTAATAATAATATAGAAAAGTCCCATTCATCCACGGAGATTGTTGCTGGAGAATACTCGGGTGCGCGTTAAAATAAGACTATTAGCAGATTCCTTTTTTTTCCCACTTGCATTGACCTTTATTCTACATGTAGTTACGATCTAACACAAACACACACACACACACACACACGTACTCTCTCTTTTTTTTTGTTTTTTTTTCCTTTTCTAGCTAGGATTATCTAACGCAAGAACCCGAATAAAATCACCGCTTCGATCCAAAGCTAGGATATGGGATGAGCTTAATCGAACCTTTCCCTCTTCTAGGTACGAGGAGAGGTGTTGTGTAACTAAAGTAGCGCTATGTACCTTGGAATTCCCCATCTTTGCATTGTCCCATTCCGTATGTCTCGCCCACGCGGCCGGGTTTCCAACTACGGTGCATCGGTACGGTACAGTTGTTCAACCTCCAACGCACTATCGAGAACACTAAGAATATACGGATCGCGGGGTGGCCCTTTTTCCACGTCTTCACCTCCTCGGGGGGGTTTGGGTCCTCGGCAGAGTGGCGAAATTCGGGCTAGGTGGGGTACATACATTGCTGATTCTACGGAAACGGGCCGCTAAATGACAAGCAGGAGACTAAAAGGATCGTGAGGCAGACGCGAAGACCTCCACGCATCCTAGCTAGGAACTCCGTATTTCTTCGGGTCTCGATAGCGTCTCGGAAGCCCGTGGGGGTAATCCCATGGGAAGGGATATCGATATAGCCCCATCGATACTACAAAACGGGCCGCTAAAACTCATAGATCGCAAGGACCTCCACGTACAGGCATAGAGTCCTCCGTTCTTAGGTCCGGAGGCATAGTCGCCCCGGGTATCTCGTGGGGGGAGAGAAGGTAGACTGAGATGCTGTACGGGCATATCGATACAAAAACGGGCCGGCCAGCTAGTGGAAAAGAAAAAAAATCAAGATCCCCCACATACAGATAGGCTAGGCTAAATCTACCATTTCTCCCCCCACGAGCAATACGAGTGATAGTCTATGAACATATTTATCACACAGGATACTTCCCTATTTTAATTTCATTCGCTTTGGTTCGATTGTTGGGGAAGGAACCTGGGTTATCAGACAGACTGGATCTCCGAGCACCCATTTCGACCATAGCGATTTCTACGGCTCCTGAAACCGCATATTGATATCGCTCAAGTCATGAAACACACAAGGTATATCACATCGGACCCATTCGCTGGGAGAGCTCAAGGGGGATAGAACCATGGACCTGTTTTTTTTTTATTTTTGCGGGAGGGGAAGCGTTGACTAAAGGTTTCCGTCTAGTCCAGTGACTGGGCTATAGTGCACGGTGATTGTGGTGGGGGGATGTATGATAATCTTGGTACTCGTAAAGTAGGCAAGAAGGCATTTTGCTGCCTACATTGCTTGTTGCTTTAATTAAAAAGAAATATTGTGGGGGAAAGCCTTGCGAGCTTTGACCATAACACAAGGATAACCAACAGCACTAAACCCCTTAATGGTAAGTGGGGTTCCAGAATGGGATGTGGGATGTGAGATAGACAAATTACTAACTGGGCGCTGGGATGTTTATTTCGACGTCTCAGAGCGGTTAACTGGTTGTTCGAGCAGTTTCCTTGCTCCATCTGCTCATCTACTCATCTGTCACAATCCCGTCTTCACCGACGGAAACGACATGACTGACGACGGCGGCAAGATTCCCATGATCCAGGTAGGTGCAATCTCTGTTATTCACCTATCAATTTAGTCCCGTGCAAGCTCCTGCGGTAAATCTTCCTCGCCGGGCTGCGTAACATGCTTCAAAGGTGACCAGAATCACATCTCAAGAAACAGATTGGAGCTTGTCGAGTGGGTTTGGTTGTTGACTTAGAGCGGGTAACCCCCCACATCGCCCCCCTTTTTTTCTTGATTTTATATTTTTATTTCTGTATTTTTTATTTTGTTTATCTATCTCTAAATAACTCATGTTTGAGAGTCCACTGGGATTAATATGTCAATGTCGATTGGCTTCTTCCATACTCACCGCTCAGAGATATGAACTGTGGTCTTTCATTGGAGGGATAGGGATTTGAAACAAAATCTGGGCTGAGGATTCAGTACCAAACAAACACTTCCCCACGAGTAGGCGATATCAATATGCACGTAGTGACTCAATCCTGGCAATAGTAGATAATCTTTTCTTTTTTGATTTGCAGAAAGTAGGCGAGAAAAGTAGGCATCTGAGATTGTTTCGCTCATCCACCCTCCTTCTCCCCCCCCTGGCCTCATCTCCCGGCAGTTATTCCCAAACGCCACAGCTTACTCACTCTCGCGATACCTAATTCAAACAACCGTCTTCTTTTCCAACTTCAACAAGCCTTTCTCTTCTAGGTAATCCACGATGATCTTGACCGCTTCTTCAACGCTCACTTTGTTCGTCTCGATCCTAAGTTCCGGGTTCTTGGGCGCTTCGTAGGGGGCTGAAATCCCGGTAAATTCTTTGATCTCCCCCGCTCGAGCCTTCTTGTAGAGACCCTTGGGATCGCGAGACTCAGCAATCTCAATAGGGATATCAATGTGAACCTCGATGAACGGGATTGATTCGTGAACGCTCCGGGCTGCGGCACGGTCCGCAACATAGGGAGAGATGAAAGAGGTGATGGCGATTGTGGACGAGTCCGCAAACAGCTTGGATACCTGATAGTAAAGGAAAAAAAGAAAAAAGAGGTGGCTGTTAGCAAAGATGGCGTCGAGTGGCGAATGTAAAGGGGAGCGGGAGCGGGGGCGGCGGGCACACGGCGGTGAGAAGATTACATACCTCAGCTATACGGCGGATGTTCTCATTACGGTCCTTCTCAGAGAATCCAAGGTCTTTGTTTAGGCCGAAACGGACATTGTCCCCTGTGACCTCGTGAACGAAGGGAGTCAGTACCCAATCAATTGGTTCTGTCCAATATCGTGATTCCGAGTACCACTAATACCAAAAAAAAACACACCCCTTGCTGGGGAGATAGAAAAAAAATATTATTTCAAACAAGCTGTCATGCGATGCAGCGATGGTTTACTGCGAGTGCATAGCACCATGCACTCGATGGGAATAAAACAAGGCAATAAACAGGCAGAAATGAGCAAACGGTACATACCATCCAATCTGTACGCGGCAACGTCGTTGTGTAGCAAATGTTGCTCCAACGCCGTAGCGATTGTCGATTTCCCCGACGCCGACAAGCCCGTAAGCCATATCGTGAAGCCCTGCTGTTTACGAAGAGTATTACGCTCTTCACGTGTAAGACCCGCATGCCACGTAATGTTGCTTTATTACCCACAGGAAGAAATGGAAGAAATTATTAGTTTCATTATGTTCATAGATCCGCATTGAGGGAAAGCTCGGTTGACGGCCACTCACGTTGCCATGATTGTATCGGAGAAATGAGCAAAAGGCAAAAGCCAAACCGGTGATTTCAATTGGGGGGGTTAAAACGATGAGGCTCAGGGAGCGGGGTACTTCAACGTTTGAGAGGGGTCAGCTGCAACGATCTGCAAGATTCAATTGAGCAAGCCAATTACTCTGTTGTAGGGGGACATGTGAAAGCTCACTTTTCTCAGAATATATCTCTCTTTCGCACTATGCTCTGAAGCAGGTGAAGGATAAAGGGGAATGGGTATCAGCTAGTGCACAAGAGGTTCAATCGATGATGAAGAGGGGTATCGTGAGAAGAGAAACTTTTCTATGCCCACGAAGGAGGTTGTTTCCCCCCCGCTCTAGTGCCAGGTGCAATGACGTGCTTTGGACCCTGAAACGAAGACGCCATAGTTGGCCCCTTGACAGTCAACCCACCACATCATGTGTGTGAGTATGTATATATATTCTCTTGATATACACCCTTAATCCCTCCTACTGATCACAGGATAATCTACCATCGTCGGAATTTGCCTTCAGGTGCAGTTCCACCATCCGTTGTTTTTATGCAGCTAGAGTAGATATATGCTATGCAGTCCTTCCATGCCACCTTCTTTCGCCACAAACATGTTTCCATGACTGTTTCTCCACCGCTTCCACGGCAGCCCTCAGGGAGTCAATGCAGCCATGTTTTTTTGGCAGCTTCTCCGCACACGCGGGAGTAGACGCTCGCTCTCGTAGGCGGCGGCGCTAAGCATCCACGTTGTCGTGTCTTTTTGCTCTTTTGGGGGGGCTGGGGCTTTCTCACCTAATCCTATAGCAGGGATATCGTTGCTTGAAAGCCGAAAAGCCTCGGGAGTCGGGTACCGGCCCCAATTCAAGGTTAGCCCTTGCTCTCAAGCCACAGGCTCTTGGCCACCAAACCCTATCCCACTTGCCCCCCCTGCAGCCTTACTCTCGAGATCCCTAACCCAGCACCTTTAGACCCGTAGCTCACGTGCATCAGTAATCATCAGTAAAACATCTTTCTCGGAGCCAGTAAAGACAAGGCACGCAAATTCTCTTCGGAACCTTGAATTCTACCCGTAAGCCAATCTATGTATTTCGGTTTTTACTGACTATAGAACTACCGAAACACGGACCATGTGGTACACCTGGGAAGAGAAATAGAAAGGCAAGAAAGGGAAGGGAGAAAAAAGATCCAATTTACCAAACCTCTTGATCTGCGAGAAGCCGTTCCGCGGGACGGCAGTTCAGTTTGAATTATCCTCAACGAGGGAAGAGAGAGGAAGAGAGACTTTCAACACTTTTCACTCAGTGAGTAGAAATCTGTCTAACTCTTATGGAGTGGCGGTCGCCGCTTTCAGGGATTCTCTCTTTTGAAATTTCGATTTTCTTTTTCTTTTTTTTTTGGTGAATTTCCACTCCTTCACCTGCCGTTCCGCTCTCGTCTCCCCTCTCGCAACACCCTTGGAGAGCACCCGCTCTTGAGCCGCTTTGGTAGTACCGAGAAACAGATAGAGAGAGAGCCAAAGCCTGTCATTCTACCTGAGCACACGAGCTTGTCTGTGCGTGCCTCGTTCTTCCGTGATCCTCGCTATGTTCCATGTTTCCATTCAGGCAGAGTGAGGGAGAGAGTGTGAGCGAGCGAGGCGAGACATCAAAAAGTGTTTTTAGATCTCCAGGGTCTCCCGTCTTGAATATTTTCCAAGGATTCTTGTTTTTTCCTCTTTCTTTCAGCCTCATGCAGTATGATTGGAGGTTCCCCGGTTAGGCTTGGGAGGGGCGTACTTATGCGAATATTGCATAACACTAGTGTGATATGTATAAACTGGCCAGCTAGACCTAGCATTTTTTTATCTTATGCTGTCTCGCTGCCGCGCACTGACGGCTCGACTATCCTATTCGTTCATTATCCGAGTCCATCCGAGGGGACAACGAAGGTTCAAGGAACTCCAGAAAGCTTCCAAGAAGGTAGGCCAGAAGGCAATAAGCACGGATAGTTTGCAATAGGTGTTGGTTAGGGTGTGTAAATACTAAATGAGGCAAAGGTAGATGATGTGTCATCCCTCCCTTGATTGCTTCCCCCTTCCCGGATGCATTGTTACAGACAGTGCTATACATCGTATTATACCCCTTCGAGGGATCTGCCCTACAGGAAGCTAGTCAGCAGCTCTCCCGGAACGTACCCGCCTATGTTGTCTTGTCTGCCTGGATGGACTAGGCCCGTCTAGACTTCTATCTTGCCTCATAGCTTTCCCCACTACGATGATCGTAGCATACTTACATCTGCGTTGTTGGCAGTCCGTCAGTAAGGGAATGAAGCATACGATGGGTGGGGGGGAGGGGAGGTATTGAGAGTTACAGAATAGGTAAAAATGGGGGTTTCGCAAAGAGTGAAGGGGGTTCGATTATCCATTGTAAAATTCCCGATTCAAGACCAGCCTGATGAGGTGTAGTGCTTCAGATCTTTTGCTTTGCTTTGGTACTTGCATGGGGTTATTGATTGCGGAGTACAGTGGCGCCCTAGGGAGAATTCGACGGACTGGCCCTCAATGAAGTCGACGCGGTTATCCATACGTTGCAAATAAGCTGGTATGTGGTGCAGCGCGGGAATCGAGTGCGAAAGCCGTAAGGATTACTTGCACGCCTCAAACCTAGTCCAGGCTGGCTACTATCGATCATTGGCATTTAGCAGGATTTAGTAGAGAGCTACACATATTGGCCCCACCCCACATAGATACGGGGGGGTAGGGGTGATGCTGGGAACGATGGGCAGGATCAAGAGACAACGAAATGAGTGTAAGCTGAGCTGTGAAGGACAGGCCATCGAATAGAAATTGCAATGCCCATCGCGAATACTATTCACGATAATCACTGAGATCGGGGGCGGAAAGCCGTAGGGCCCCCCCTAGACACTGTAGAAATCCGTTAATAGAGTTGCGAGGTGGCTTACTTGGAATGGAAATGTTTGTTTGTACATTGCGTATGTACGCCAATAGATTGTAGTGTAGCCGTTTTATTCGGCGTCAGCAACATGGGAGAAATCCGTATCTGGGCCAAGGGCCCAAGCAAATAGTTGTTGTTGTAGCCCTGGTCCCAGCACACACGGGGGGGGGCGAATTAGACGTCCATCAATCTCCATCTGGAACAATTCCTTGACTGCTTCTTTTGGGACCCTTTACCCCAGAGTCGCCTTCTCTGCAGACCCGAGTTTAGTGCCATCCAGTACTCTGAAATTTGATGCGTCGCACGATCAATTGGACATACTACTGCCACCCCAGCCAAAGTGGATTCGGGGGGGGGTCCATGTACCACTACTGCATCTCACAGGGCCGTTTAGAACACGCAACATTTTTGTCATGCCTTGCGAATCGTGCTGCGAGTAAAAGCTCCTTTCCAGGGTCTAGATGTATGTTCTCTGATCTCCATCAACAAGTTTCCCTATTCTCTCTCTCCGTCTCCCCTGGTTAACGGCAATGACAGATAGACAGATAGGCAGAAAGAGAAAGAGAAAGAGAGAAAGCAGCCTTGCATTTTATGTTTGGAGAATTGTTTTTTTCTTCTACTTCACAGGTGAAAAAAAAAAACCATTCTATTACAAATGTATGATCGTCGTTTGTAATTCATGTTTTTGGCCTCTTCTCTCTCTCTTTCACCCCCCCCCCCTACGGTAGCCTGTAAACTTGTAAATATCGATTATCGGACAGAGCGAAACCTGCAAGCATCCCCCTTTCATTAATTTTGTGACCCTGTGCCATGACGGTCTAGTATCGTGCAGGTATCCAGTCCCATAACCTTTCTTCACTTACTTCTAGCGGTGCATGGGTGGTGGCATGTAACAGAATCGTAAAAAAAGACGCGATGGTATCACAGATACAAACTCTTTTTTTAATATGCCGAGGGGGGGGAGGGACGCAACACATCTACATGGTACCCAGAAACTCTAACTAACATTGGCCCCAACCGAAAGACTGTCAATAGAGAGGGCTCTGGTCAGGACTTACTTTTGAAAAAAAAAAAAAAAAACTTGGATGGTCGATCCAATGACTAGCCTTACATAGGCATTTCCAACCCACGAATTCATTCAGTGGGGAACTGCGCTTGCTTGCTCTCTTGCTCTCTCTTGCTCGCTGCGGGCGAAGTTGGGAATTGGTCCTGCTGTAATTTTCGTCTCGTCCAAAGGGGAAAAAAATAAATAAAATAAAATAAAATAAAATTAGAGAATGAATGAAGAAAAAAAACCCAAAACACTAAAAGAATCTCAGGGTCCCCCTTCTCGAAAAAAAAAAAAAAAAAAAAGTGTTAGTCTGCGTGTACAGCTCATCTCAGCTCACCACCCCTAGCCTATACGTTCGCCCCGCATTGAACTACTGTAGTGTTATTCGCCTAGAGTGTCATATATTTTGACAATTGCTTACCTTTTTTTTGATGTGTGTGTGTGTGTGAAGGAGGAGATAGTGAGGCCCCGTTATTCTCCACCCCCGCCTAACCTACACTACTCTCGTCGTCATCGCCGTAGGTTGCTCTTTTTTTTTTTTTTTTTTCCCTTTTCGCGTGCGAGATACTTTTCTAGAGATCTTCCCTTTCTTTGCGAGAAGGAAGGTGCACACAGCAATCGTAGCTAGTGTCTTAACCTCCGCACTCCGATAGGGGAGGATAACTACCTATCGGCCGTTCTCCTCTAACACCATACTATTCTGCATCCCACACACATCCCCCCCGATGTGACCCCCCCCGGTCCATCAATAATGCGTCTTGTTTTAGGTTATGTGTGGCGCCCCGAAGGAGTTCTCCCAGTCCAGCGGGCGGACGCAAGCCCCAAAAAAGAAATTCGAAATAACAACTAGACCAGACCGCCCTTTGACTTCAGGGGTGTAGCGTGAGGCCTAGATAGAAGGCGACCAAAAAAGGGATCATCGGGGGAGGACGATGTTTGATTATGAGTCGATAGGTAACAAACAAGAGATGAAATTTGTTTCCAAGCGCGAGAAGAGAGAGAGAGAGAAAAGAAAAGAAAAAGAAAAACATGAGCTCTCTTTTTTTATTTTAATTCTTTTGTTCACCAATTATTATATTATTCCGCCTTGTTAACATGTGTACGATGGACAGTGATGATGATGCGTGTGTGGGAAATAAATTATTTATATATGGTAGGTGGGAATTTAATTTTGTTGTCCATCTGCTACGTTACCAGTCATGATCAGTCAGTAAATCCCACCAGCTGGGTAGGCTACCTCACCGTGCAAGTCCCAAGAGAGCTTGACCTAGAGTACTTTTCCCTGAACCACGGTAGATCGAAGCAGGCAGACTCTCTCTCTCTCTGGCACTCACCAGGCTCCGATTCTCCCCTAGTCCAGTTTTGCATCGTCTCGGGCATCCTACTTTTGGCAGCCGCAGAAGCTGCACAGCACAGCGCAGCGCAGCGTAGACCTGGGGACTTTTGTTGGGGGAGGTGAAGTAGCCGGTTACCGTACTTGAACATTACCTACCGGTCAGAGACAACAGCGAAGAAGGGTCCTAGCAATGGGTAATACAAGAATACAATACAGGATACAGGACACAGGATACAGGATACAGGTAATACAGCTGCTTCTTACAACAACTGTAAGCGCAGCACAATAATACCATCCACATCCACCACATACCCACATACCCTCACCCACACATCCCACACACCCCCAAGAAATTGCAATAATCCCACATCTCCCCCCCTTGCCGGCATATTTCTTTTTCAGACACCCCCCCCCGCTTCTTCCTGACCTGGCTCCCACTCACTCACCCCCTGGTCCGTTGGTTGACCCGCACAATCGATAACCGAAATCCACTCGATCCGAACTGGACACACTCACTTAATATTAGTCGCCGGATATATATTTCTCCCTCCTACGCCTGCATAGGTTATATATTTGCATGGCCCCCCCTCGAGATCACTTACCTCAACAACACCGCCCACAGCCGAATACAGTCTCGATTCTTCTAGGAGTCGAGTGTGAGCAATTCATTATTTCTGCAACACAAAGACAGTGTTTCTTCTAGCAGAAATTGGAAACTGACAGTCCCCCCGGAATCTATCCAACCATCAATGCCTCAAGGCCATTCACAGATACACAGTCGAAACAGAGTATCCAAAAGGCTCAAGCGACAGTTTGGCAATCCATACCGGAAGAAGAAGCGACCTTGATCAACCGTGCACCCACTCCCCTACCCCAGAGATAACTTTACTTAAGTACGATCACTCCCCCTACATCAACCACAACCCACATCATCACAACCACACCCACCCCATACACTCATCAACTTTTATTCTTCATCGAATATTAGTTCATCTACATCCAGTCCCCCCATCATCAGCAAAGTTCAATCTTCTGCAACAATGACGGGTCTTCTCGATAAGCTCTTTACTCTCGTCCTCACCAGGGACCAGCGTGAGCGCCACTCTCGTGTCAAGTGGGAAAAGTCAGTATCCCAAGCCGCTCAGGAGCTTGGCCTTCCATCATCTCCTTGCACTACTGCTCCGATGACACCTTCTCTCTCATCTTCATCTTCATCTACAATCTCATCGGGCATCCCTTCACCCACCCGCTCAAGACCTGGAACAGCTCACTCTACATCTCCTCGTTTCGATTCACGGCCTGAGTTCAGACGTCATACTTCAATCAAGAGGAACCCCATCTCCTACGACTGCCTTGTCGCTGTCGAGAAGGGTTCCAAGAAGCCTGCTCCTTCTGCTCCCGTCGTCCAGCCACTCCTGTACCCTCTCCCACCCTTGGGACCGATGGAGGGAGTTGGCAAGTACAGACGCAGCATCCACGTCAGCGAGCAGTTCATGGACGCCCTCCGAAGAGACAACCTCGCCGCCCTCCAGCCACTCCCAGATGAAAACGACGACAACAACGAGATTGAGCAGCGCACTGGTCGCAGAAAGTGGCGCACCGACTCCACCGGCAACCGTGACACTACAACTCCACCAAGAGGCTACTCGGCTTCTCCAAAGATGGAGACTGCAGACCTCCCGGACCAGTTCCAGTTCGAATCAGCTCCAAAGAAGGATTCTGGCATTGGCTCATCACCACCACCACCAAAGAGAGAGAGACAACGACAACGCAGCTTGCCACCAAGATGGAAGAAGCAGAGCAAGTCAGCTTCACCACCAATTGTGATTGAGGAGCTTGGAAACGACAGTGAGTTTGAGGATGAGGACGTGCCGAAGAAGCCGGTAGTCCGTGTACAGAGCAAGAGGAGGCTACATGCACCAGCTGGGAAGCGTGGGGGAAGGGGTGTAGCAGGAGCTAAGGGGAAGTCAATGATTGGGTTGCCAGCACAGAGGAAGAAGGTTAGTGCGCCGGTGGCGGCACAGGTTTTGGGGGCTAGCATGGAGACACTTGTGTCTGGGGAAGAATAAACGCGCAGAGGGGGGCTACATTGGGCGAGTGATGGTCTGTGATGCAGGGATTTGTTTACTGTTCTCACGATCTTTTTTCAGTGTCATTTCATTTGTTTTGTTTTGGGAGGATTGTAATTCATTCTAGCGGGTTCCTTGTTTCAATTGTGTTCTGTATAGCATTGGGTGGGGGGGTTCTTTCTTTTGTTGGTGGGATTTTCTCATTGGGGTGGCGTTTCTCTTTTTTTTACGGTGGGGCCAGGACGATGATACGACCATACGATTCGATGAATTTCTTTAGCTGTCTTTTTACATAAGTACCATATAACTAGTGCAGTACATATCTACCTATGATAAATACCTTTTGCCCGTTGATCTCCTTTGTGCATCATGTAAATTAAATTAATTGAATTCCTTGTTCTTGGATCTCGATCACCGCTTCGTGTGTAATCCGTGGTATGGAGGTACGTACTGACTGGGGATGGAGCTGGCTGGCACTGACTTGACTGAGCAGAGGGAATGTAGTCGTCGTCCACGCTCATGTGGCTCGCGTGGGCCTCAGCACACTGGACGGCCAGCCGATGTACATTAGAGTACATGTATGTAGCGGTACCCGGTATCCACTGGCACAGCGTTGTTGAGTCATCTCCGGCCAACACAGGCTCGCCATTCACAGCTTATCATTCGCCCTCACCTATCACGACCACAGGCCCAATTGAGCCACACCAGGGCCCCTCTGGTCCAGTCGTTCACCTCATCCCATCACATCCGTATCGCGACCCCACCACTCATCACATCCCAGCCTTATCCCAGCCATTCAAGACAGGCCCTTTGCCTCATCACCCATCGCAGCAGCCCTATCAGAGCCCCTAGACACCGTTTGTCCCATCACATCATCGTGCAGAAACACCTTTGCGTTTTCCATTTGCGGGTGCCCCGGTCAAGAGAGCTCGAGCCCTACCACAGCCCTCCCCCAATCCGACCACGTCTGTTGTCTTTTTGTAGCTCTCGCTACACCTTGTGAACTGGAACCTCTACACACACATCTGTTCTAGAGCATGTCCCGATCTACCTTCTCCTTTTTCCACAACAGCAGATCCTCAAATTGTATTGTTAGCCCCTCCAACTATAGGGGACCTGAGTGATAACTGCTGACCCATACATGCCCTGTATACTGAGAGACTTGTAGTTACTGGCCGAGGCCTTGGACGGTGGTCACTAAACATTAAATTCAAATCCATCCCCCTCCCCTCCCCTCCCCCGCAGCTGAAAGTACATGTAATTAAAATTAAAGAAGTGCAGGGCAGAGCAGGGCAGGGCACTGGCCAACTGGGGTAAAAGGCACAATGACGCATTCCCCCCCCCCTCCTTTTCACCGCTCACATCTCATCTCGCCTCTTGAGATATCCACACTGCACTGTATATCGTACGGTCCGTACCTGCTTCACTAGAGTAATGAAATGCATTTGCCGGCATTGGGTCGACGCACTGTAGACTAATCTTACTGTTATCTTCGAGTCACATCACCTTTACTCAGTTTCCATTCCATTTCATTGTTTTTGACTCTGTTCACGTGGCAACTTACTCAGTCTAGTTTTATGAGTGTTTTCTTTTCTTTTCTTGTCCTTATCCCACTTCATGCCCTGGTAACATCTCATCCTCATTGCTTATTTCGAGTGTTTAAATACCTCTCTCGTCTCTTTCTATTACCCCTCATCGCCTCCCTTGCCTCCGCGTAATCTCATCTTCGTCAATCTTATTCGATGTTTCTCCGCCGCCTCCTCCGCCCCCCCGCATCCACATCCGTAAAATGATTTTATACTTACGTTTAGAAAGAGAAAAAGCAAATATCGCGCAAACACAACTAGAAAGAATGAAAAAAACAAATCATAACCGAGGGAGAGAGAGGGGGCAAAGAAAAAATAAAATCTAAAACTGATCAGGCAAAACAGAGAACTGACAAGAATACCGGGTAAGCAAACATCATGGGAAGAAAAAAAAACAAATCAAAAAAAAAAACATAAAGGGATAAAATAGAAAATTCGATATAACATCTTAAAACGTTTACTTCCCCCCTCCCTCTTCTCACACCTCCCCGCGTTGCATGCTTTGCTGTCGCTAAACTCAGTACCCTTGTCGTACGACCCTTCTCCCCCCCTACGTCACAAAAAAAATACGTTATCTATCTCGCATATAGAATGGAAGCATCTAGTTAATTGCATTCTAGACTGGTTTGAAAGTAGAGGCAATACGTGTGTGTGTATATTACGAATTAGGAAGGTTATAGAGAAACAACAAAAAAACAAGAAACAGTAGTTAAAAGAAAACAGAAATAGGACAAGATCAACAAGAAAGAGACAAGCCCCGGGTTTACGTGATTGATCGACCGCACGTGACCTTTGCGCGACCAGGTACCAAACTTTTTTTTGTTTTATTTTTCAATTCAAAAGTAAATAATCCCCTCCCCCGGAGTATTCACAAACCTATATTACTGTCAATCATAAGGGGGTGAAGGGGGGGGCAAGGGAAGATCTAGATTCTTGAAGAGCGCACACAAAACGGTCCATCAGAGACATTATCGGCGGCAAAGAATACTAAGAAACAGCCCTGTAGCTATTAGTTTGTAGATTGATCTTCAGGGCCAAAAGATATTAATTAGACTTCTTACACACACACACATAATATCCAAACGCCAACATCTCTTGGCCCGGGTTTTTTTTCTTTTCTTTTCTTTTCGACCTTTTTCTTCCCTTATAAATGGGGGGCCTAGCTTGAATGAAAGGGAAATAAAAAAACAAATAAAAAAAAAAACTAACAGAGACAGTAACGGCGGTAGTGAATAAGCCCCCCCCAGTACCCCCTTCTCTTTCGTGTATCTAGTAAGATTAAAAAAAGATTAGAAAAAAGTGAAACCTTTTCAATCCACTTACATTTTTACTACAGAGTAGGCATCCAAAACCTTTCCCCCCCCCCTAGTCTCCCCCAGATCCAGACTCCGAGTACCGGGCCACGGAGGTTCTATATCGTTTCTCTAGACCATCTTCGGCGATACATCACAAGGCGTAGGTATCATTTCGTATACATACATCAACCCTCCCCTCTCTACTGTGCCCGCCCCCCCCTACCCCCTCCCCTCCTCCCCCCCTCCCCCACACCACCACCACTCTCTTTCATCCTCTCATTCTCGACCATCCGAAACAAAAGACAACATTACAACGCGGCTATCGGAAATAAATATAATAATATTATTATTTTTTATTTTATTTTTTGTCTTGGTTTCTATAAAATGAAAAAGTAATCTCAAACCCACTCCTCTCTCTCTCTCTCTATCTAGCCTTTTTGAACCCCCCCCCCCATCTAGCCCACTCTAGCCCCCGCAGCCACAAGCGAGTAGGCATCCAAAACTTCATATGACCCCATTGTCTTTCGTTATTGCTTTTTTTTTTATATTGCTTTCGTTTCCCCTGGTCTTGTTTCTCTACCACTCTTTCTAATCCAATGACTTTTCTTTCTAAATTCCCCTTCGCCCCCCCTCTCCCCCCTCCCTCCCCCGGACATATAACTTCATTGTTGGGCTGTGCTTAGACTGGACTGGACTGAACTGGACTGGGCTCGACTAGACTAGACTAGACTGGACTCGAATCTTGAATTGAATGGCATGGCATGGGAATTGAATTGAATGGATGAATAGATAGCCGACTCGGACACAATATCCGTCACGTCACATCTCAACGTCTTACAATAATAGACCTAGGCTAGAACGCACAACACAACACGACACACCACACCACACACCACACACAAAAACAAAAGGGTCATAAGGGTCACAGAGACAACCAACGGACCGACCGGCGAAGCGAAAGAAGGAGGGGGAGGAGAAGGTAAGAGAGTATCAAAGTGAGAAGTGAGAGTGAGGCTTGGTATACTCTATAATTTTTATTTTTATAAACTTGAAACAAGCTTACTTTTTTTTTTTTTTTTAAACTCTAGTAAGTCATATATGCAGGGACAACTCTACGGGGGTTTTTTTTTTGTGTAAGAGAGAGAGAGAGAGGGAGGGGTGGATTGTCATTTTTTTCCCCTTCCCCCTCCTACATACACTCTGATCTTCGCGCCTCCCCCCCTCTCTCTCCCCCCGCATGGCACTCTCCCGCTCCCTTTGTGTTAATCTCGGTTCTCGGATGTATCGTAAGTTGTCGCCGTACCTGGGCTTACGTCACAAGGCATGGAAGCATGCACGGAAGCAGTAACGTGCATAGCATCGTTGAACAACAACGCAACGCAGCGCTAACTGGTAACAAAGTATATGCAACAACAAATGTAGCAGTAGCCTGAGGTCACGAACCGATATTGCATTGATTTATAGAGTAGCAAAGGAATAAATTTTTCAACCACCCTAGTTACCTTCGCTAATTATTGCAATATTCCTCCTTCCTCATTCATGCAGGCGCTTCCCCGCTCCCTGCCCGCTTCTCAAACTGTGGAGAAGTAAGTCAAAAAAATAAGGCTTAACTAGGTACTGTAACTGTAGAGACTCCTAACAGAAAAAGAAACTATTTTACACCAAATAAAAACCCACAAATATTCGCCCCTTCTAGAACACCATCCCCACCACCATTAACATCTACCGGACATTCCATATTTTCAAAGGACCTTTGTCAGCCCCCGCCCCAAGCACACTTCTACTAGCTCCCGCCACAACGCATACATACTCCTCCACCCTTCCTGTCTCGACAAAACACGCCAGCACACTCCTGGTGGGATCTGCGACAACTGTCGCGAGTTCAAGACAGTTCGCCAGTAATTGCTTACCGAGCCATTTACCAGCCTCCACATACACATCGTGTAGAGCAAACGTAAGCTCAGGGCTGTAGATGTTGCGGATACCCTTGAGGAATGCAGTGTCAATGCCGTATGGTGTATCATCAAGGACATTGTCAAGCCAAGTTTTGACAAACTCAGAGAGTTTTGTATGAACACTCTCGTATGAGCTGTTGAGGGTATTTTTCCAGAGGCGGTCAGAACGCCTATATCTATGGTTAGAATGGTAATTCGGAAGTAAAAGGAGGAGAGTAATACTCAGGTCGTTTGCTCAAGGTTTCATTCCAGGCTTCAAGGGCAAACAGAGCTCGAATGAGGATCTCAAATTCAACATAGACAGACAGTGCCCATTGGGCTTCATGGTCTTGAAAGTGTTTGCGGAATTGATCTCCGAGATCAGCCTGATGGCCAGTATGATCAGGAGGGCTAACGATAGATTCGCTGTTGATCTTTTCGTAGACCACCTTCGCAGCGGAAAGGCGACCAGTGACTATTTCCTATTAGTATTTTTGTCGGTAATGATAGAAATTATTAAACTTACGTAAAAACCTTTTATAGACTACTACCCCCTTCTTAATAACTTCACTCTTTAGTCCATCCCCACCTAATATAAGCCACTCCAACCCTCTAATAAGCATCTTATCCTCTTCTGCCAGTTCCTCGTTCAGCCCAATATCACCCTTCAATCCCGCCAGCCTAATTACACCCCTCCTATCTCTCTTGTGTCTCTCTTCTGTAAGATCTAAGCAAATGTCCATAGTCTTCTTAAGGCAGCCCTCAACATCCATGCCATGTTGCCTCATTAGCTTCAACAGCTCGAGTCGTGTATCGCCCTTCACATGCACAAGGATATTGCCCATCACCTCGACCGCCTTATCGGGCGAGAGGCATCCAGCATACAATGGAATGAGTAAGGTCTTGCCCGATGCGAAGAGGAAATCAATATATCCGGCAATGAGAGTCTCTGCTGGCTCTAGGTAAGGTGTGTCCTTAGTAAACTCCGCGTTTAAAGACTGTAAGACGAGGATGATATGTACTACAACTCGAAGCGTGTGGGGTTCTGAAACATCGAGTCCAAAGCTACTATCGTTGAGCTCGGCATCAGGGTCTTCCTTGAAGATATTTAGCTGCCTTCCTAGTTCCTCCACTAGTTCGGGAAAGCGGAGAGAGATGATAGCTCCTTGGATGATGCGTAAAGGCTGTCTCGATTCATGCTTGAGAACCTCCGCTGCAGCAAGAGAGTCAATGATCCTGGAAAGGATTGTTTCGTCATCCGAAAGGTTTGCGGCTCTAGAGTGGAAGGCAGTAGAATTAAATATAGAGAATTTTGTTGCAGATGCTGGAATGCGGGAAAGGGAGCTAAGATAGGTCGAATAGTATTCTTCAACCAAAGAGTTGATGTGTGCGAAGAGGTTATCCTCCCATGTGTCGCAGACATTTTGAACCTGTAAATCAATTGGTTTAGTTCGTAATGCTTAATTCAAGATGGAGCCCTAGGGATATGGCTTACACTCTCCACATCTCCACATAACGTTCCATAGACTGCCTTTTCCCAAACGTCACCTCCTGGCTTACGGGCGATGGCAAAACACATTCTCCTCCACAGCTCTCTCCGCCTATTACCGGTGACTATAGGATCTAAATCACTATTCGACATGTCGTCATCTTCTTTGTCGTATCTCTTTCCGTCAATTATATGATCCCAAGCCTCCTCACCACCGCTCAAGCTTGCGCCCCTCCACCATTCCCCATAGTCTGAACATAGTTTTATAGCCACCGAAAGGTTGCCAGTCCGAACATATCTCCAGATGAGTTTCATGAAGTTTCTCTCTGCCTCTTCATCCTCAACTTCCAGTTGCTTCTGCTGCCTACTTGGTGCATCAGGATCTAGCTCTGTGACAATACTTCTCTCTGCCTTTTTTCCAAAGAAAATATTCGATCCAGCAGTCAAGCTAGGCATCCTCTTTCCTCCCATACGCTTTTGCGATTTCAACGACTCTTTAGTATAAACCCACCTACTACCATACTTGGCGGACTCTTCATCAACCTCTCCATCTAAAGAGGCATTTTCACACAGCCATTGTAATAGCAAACTCCACTCCTTAAACTTGGGATCTGTTTCCAAGAGATATTCCTTCAGCCTCTGATTACTGGTATATCTGTTCTCCGCTAGCTCTTGTGGTATATCCCGTGGCTCGATATCACCATCTATTCTATGCGATGAGAGCGTTCCGAACAGCTCCCACGTTTGATGCTCCAGACGCCAATATGTCAACTCTAGATGCTCCTCATCTGTAGGGTCTTCAGGAAGTTGACTATGTAATAATTCTTGACGTGCAGAGGCGACTTCTTGGAAGTGCCGGACTAGGTCAAAGCCGGAGATGGCGGTCTCAGTGGAATCGGGGTCATCGGATTTGAGGAGTTTGGAGTTGTCCAGGCGAACGGCAAATGCGTCGACTTCGGCATATGTGTTCAGGTCAGGATGTGTGGAATCGAAATGCATGGTGTCTGCCATGGTTGTGTCAGTATAATTTCAGGGAATAATCGTCGCTTGGGTGTATAGGAAAAAGAGGGCTGCAAGGGAGGGTGGGCATACCGTCTTGCTCGTCATCGGTGTGGTAAACCAGAGCTCTGGAGTCGTTGTTGTCGTTGTGGGTCCCATCGCTTACCTGCAGATGGAGAGGTCAACCAGTTAGAATATCATTCTAGAAGCTCCACGATGAAACGCGGGGACAAGCTAGTGCAGTGAGCAAAGCAAAATCCCGATGGCACGCTTGCTGCGTGTGCGCGTGTGTGGGGAGGGTGAGGGGGTGGGGCATCAAGCATCAAGCGTTATGTCAAAGATCAGAGATCAAAAAAGAGCAAATGATGATACATACATCATCACCCATATCCCAGGATCCATCCATTTGCTGCTCCTATCAATCATCATCAGCCATCGAGGTCTGCCATCGTCTCACGCGTTACAATCCCTTCCTCATCCAGGAATTTTACGGGAATTCGGGTTGAAGGGGGGGTGCGAGCGACCAATCTCGATCGGACACGACGGGAGAAATCACGACGTACCTGTTGCTGCATACCCGGTGCCGCTGGCCTGGCTGAGAAAAAGTTACTCGCACGAGAATTCTGCGTATTGAAGGAAAAGGCGGGTTTTTGGGAGGGGGGCCTTGTGTTAGGGGAAGCGGAATTCGTAAAGATAGGAGCCATCTTGGGTTTGAAGAGAGGGAGAGGGAGGGGGGGTGGTTGTAGGAGGTGATGTCGGCTCTTCCTGTTGTTTGACGACTTCTGTGGAGAAGTCGCGTTCAGGAACTTTGCAACGGCCACGCCAATGGCGATCATTTCCACAACCGGTGCGCACCATCCCCAGCCACACAACAAAGCGGGTGTCAACAGCCACATGAAACACATTCCCCGGTTTCCCTCACACCCTTAAGCCACAACAAACCACACAATGCCCTTGTCGGCTAAAAGTTTCACGTTCTTGGCGCCTGCAATCCATAAATTCTCACTTTTCCTGCGTTCCTCTTTCATCAACCAATGTCATTTTTTTAGGCACTAATTAGAGTCTCGGTGCAGAACTGTTCAGTTTTTGTTCAGGCCCGTCTTCGGATGCGGTCTCTTTGCGTGCTCAACGTGTCCTTAGACCGATCTCATCGTCACCATCATAACGAGCCTGATTCCTCTGGGGTTATGTGGGCTTCGTAGTTTTGGGGGCTGTACATTCATGTCACCACCGACACTTCCTTTGTCTTCGGCTATTGTCCATCAGCCCTGATGCCGATGGAAGTTAACTACTCTGTCGACGTGGCGGCAGGAGGGGCGAGAAGCGGGGGTACGGGGAAGGAGAGAGAGAGGGGTAATGGGCAGTGGGGCAGTGAAGCGTTCAAACATCAAGCAGTGAAGCAATGAAGCAATGAAGAAGTGAAGCAGTCGGGAAGATCAGATGGGGCTCTACCCTCGGCTCATGAAACCTCCATTTTCCCCACGCTGCACTTTGATCGAAACCTATATGTATGTACTCTAAATACAGGAGCAATATTCAAAATACCATTCTGAATCCAAAATCTCCACGTCTACACTGTATGTAGCCCTGTTCTCACACAGTGCCTCAGACCCCCACTTGCCTAGGTGGTTCCCCGGAGCATTGACGATTAATCATTTTCGTCGGGTTTCATGAACCTCAGCGCCTCTGGGACCCTTCTCTTTCCTCTGCTTCATCTTCAGGGTCAGTAGACTCTCTTTCGGGCAACAGGTTGACTTTGCACCCGGACCCTCTCGTTTATACAGCTCTGCACAACACTCGTAGAGTGCGTCAATCAAATGCGCGCAATTGGATTCGTTGTAGTTGCTTTTCTGGAGGCATGTTTGGATTGCGCACTAGAAGCGGGTGTTTGGATTCGTTAACAAAGTGCTCGTGTGCGCATATGTAGAGGCGGAGGGTAGAAGACCGGAATGACTCACGGCACGAGGGTAACAAGGCGGGTCCGCTCCCAAGGCTTCATCAAGTGTCTTTGGCTGTGAGCGAGGTAGAAACGGCAGTTTCGTGTTAGCGATATATGTACACATGTATGCATTGTGAAACTTGCTGCTCGGATGCTCTACGTACCATATCAGCCAGGAAGTGGGAGTAACAGAGATCGGGTCTAATTCGTGAGAATGTCGATGAGATCTGGTTCCCGTCTGTCATCCCATCATGGTTATAGGAAGGGAAAGGGTCAGAGGGCGTTGCATGGATACATGTATGTACATATTACAGGGCCGGTAAGCATTCAAGCATTCAAGGCTCAGGCATGTAGATCAATGAAGTCATCACGACTTGTTTGGTGACCCAGAATGAGTGAATATAGCGAATGCGAACATGCAGTCGAGCAGCACGACGAAAGTGGACAAACATCTCCATTCAGCAAGTCTGGGTAAATACGGACATTATGTGGTATTTTTAAAACTGAGGCAAACATCCAACCTGCAGGACTGGACTCACTGTGAATCGTGAATCTTCTCGCCTTGAGATGTGATGTTGCAGTCCCGTAGTTCCGCCCCGCATCTGTCGCTTCCTAGGCATGTCTTTGATCTCAGGCTCCACCTGCAATCAGCCTCACTCCGTGCCAAGCCACACCCGCAAACCCCTCCTACTGCGTTAGTCAGAACTCTCCAGAACGACCCCCTTCAACCAGGCCCAGAAAGACCTCCAACACCTCCTCAACAACCGCCCCTCCTCTTTCTTCTCACATCAACACAACTGACCCCCCCCCTGCTTCTACTCTTCATCAGCATTCAGCTCATCACACTCCTCCACTCCTAACAGAACACATCTCAGTCCTCAGACAAACCTTCTAAAATGAGCACTGAACCCGGTGCCAACGATGCCTCGATCCCTCCTCCCAAGCCTGAGGAGACTGCCAACGAGCATCTCAATATCAAGGTCACAGACGGGAACAATGAGGTCTTTTTTAAGATCAAGCGTACGACTCAGCTGAAGAAGCTGATGGACGCGTTCTGTGATCGCCAGGGAAAGGCCCCGAGTAGCGTCAGATTTTTGTTTGACGGGACTAGGGTCCAGGGTAATGATAGTCCACATACTGTAAGTATTTTTTCGATCCGATTCTCTCTGGCTATCTCGTTTGCACGCGTTATTCTTTCCTTCTTATGGGAGGGGTTTTTTTTTTTTTTTTTTTTTTTTCCTGCGCAGGACTTGGTTGGTGGGGTGAGACCTATCAGTTAGCTCTCCATTCGTTTAAGGGTGGCGATTAGAGTTTGGCACGCGTTTTTGACCATCCCTGGCACGCTGAGCCGCCGATCTACTCCGTCATCCTCTTCTCTACTTGCTTCTTCCTCCTTATCGTTTATCCAACGAGTACATCCGGCAGTGTGAAGGCACAGCGAGTTTGGCTCGGGAACTCGGGATTTATGGGGGCATTTACAATTGGGCCGCCTGGTAAATGTGTTCTGAGCCATTCCGCTTGTCGAATCAAGGCAATTTCAGGGACGCCTCTGACATTTCCTAATTGTGGATGCCCTTGTTACAAGTGACTTGTGCTCTCAGGTGTACTCGTTGGGTTATCGAATATTACTTTTATCATTGGCATTCACTTCTGTGTATACCTTGCGACCTAAACTAATCAAACTTTTTGGACAGCTCGACATGCAAGACGGTGACACTCTCGAAGTCCACCAGGAACAGATTGGTGGCTCCTGTTAAGTTCTCCTTGCCGTCTACACCAAACCCTCTCGAGATAGACCATTAATCTGATCTTACTCGAATGGGGATATAAAATGATACCAATGGGGTAGTTTGCCGGCATGATTAGGGGATGTAGGAGTTTTGTGAAAAATCGACAGGAGGGCACGGAATTTGTTAATTTTTTTCTATTCTCATTTTCTTTGCTTACGGTTTTGAATCACTGTGGTCGTTACTTTTTGTCGTTATGGTCGCCTATACTCAACCTAATTCTGCACACAAGTCGAGGTCGCATCTAACATGGGCTCGTGTATGCTTGGGGATTAGTTGGCTGGTGGGAGTCTCTTTCTGGTTCTGGCGTAGATAGGGCAAAGATCTTTTACACAAACATACTATCCGCACGGCTGCAGACGACAATTACGATAAATTCTACTGGATCGTGGGCTTCGTTTTATCCTCATACTATTATCCTACTTTTTTCTCTTTCACTTTGGATATTTCCTCATTATCTTACCTAGGTGTGTCCTAAGTTATATGTTATGCTGGTGTTTATTTTGAGCTAGTTATGGGTTTTTGTTATGGATTTACATTGTGGGTTGATTGTATGGGTATTTATTAGGCGAAAGTGGAGGAATGGGGATAAGGGTGAGTATGAATATAACTACCTTAGCACAGTATCGTGTCACCTTTATGGCTTTATGCACTATATATAATTAGAGAGGGGAGGAAAAAAAGAGATTCTATGGAAAGGGGGCTTTACTAGGGAGGGCTAAGTAGCGCCTTTTGACCGATAACTTCAGCTGCGCCATAGCTTAACGGTGAAGGCGTAAGTTGGGCATCGGAAAGACCGTTGTTCAACTCCCGCTTCGGCGTTGGGCTACAAATGGACGTAGCTCCTGTGAACTATTTTTTATATATCACGAGATAGGTCTGGGAGTACTATGGTTTTTACTTTTGTCAGGTTTTTTTATTATGGAAGAGAGGGGTTGATATGTAAGAACACGAATTTTCGGTCATATGGTGGTAATTACCAACCACCCAAGATAGAAAGAATAAATGTATTTGAACAAGCTTGGTCTGGGATGTATGTGGAGTGGGCTAGCACTATGATATACTCCTAGATCCTATTTAAAAAAGTACATATCTCTAGGCGGAATTCTCAATTGTATCATAAGTTAATCATGAGGAATCACTCGTGTGTATTTATAACGTCACTTTCCTCCGCCAAGGCTACATGTAGTAATAGATGTGTCCTTAGAATTTTGAGGGATATGATTTTTGTACGGTGTATTTTTTATCTTTTAACGCGGATAGGATGGGCGTTTGGAAGATACATGTATATTTATGTACGTTTCACTATATATATTTATTACATCAAATGTTTCAAACATGAAACATTTGTCTAGCTCTGTTTATAGTTTTCTTAATATCGGAGGCAATTAAGCCTAAACCAAAACACTTCCTTGTAACATCTCTACATAAGCCAAGCCGTTCAGTAGTAGCCAGTAATTCTGAGGGGGGTATAATCGCACAACTAAGAAAATGTAAATAAAAAATATTTTTAAGAATCTTACCTAAGCCACTATATATCTACCTTCTCGTAAGAAACCTAATAAGCGAACCGTACTACTAGAGATCCAATAACCCTACTCCACCCTCCCTTCGATAACCGCCAAAGTATACATAAGTTCTATCGCCCTGTCCTCAAAAGTCTGCTCATATAACTCTAAGAGTTTTTTCAACTCTAGAAACTCGTCGATCCGAGTGTAGATATTAACCTGCATACGTGAAAGATCATAGTTAGACCCGGTCACTTGTGCGTCCGTAAGGCACCTTTGAAACCACGCTATATCGCGCTTGAGAGTATCGTAGATTTCGGACTCAACAGTTCTATTCATTTTTTTTGTGGCTTCATAGGCGTGGGTGCATCTTTTTATTTCACGGGTGAGGCGGGACTTTTCTGCTGTAGTGGGGTTAGGCTGGTGGCGTGGGACCCAGGGCTCTGCGCGGGGGTTCATGGTGATGTTATGGTATCGTAGGCTACCTTGAGGTGTTGGTGTCGTAGAGTGGATAAGAGGTAAAAGGATACTCTTAGTGAGTCTTGTTTTAGGTGTTTTTTGAGGTATACTTTGGAGTAGTTCAAGATGAAAAAAAAAACTTGCTTTTCGATAGGTTTGAAACTTGAAAGTTATGCTTACTCGGGGTGGGCATCACAGCTCGCCTTGGATCGTTGGTTGAGTGTAGTGAGCAAATTTATTAAATCTTATAATTCTCAAAGATGTAGGCTGAGGAAGATATTTACTAATGAGCTTTGGGAGATACTATAGGGCCAGGCGGGGTCAATAGAAACACCATATCTCTCTTGCTGTTACTATATATCAAATAGCCACCATAAAATCTCATGTAAATCATGTAAAGTCACTCGGGTACTTGCAGTATATAGAAGGGCTATAGAAATAGTAGAGTAAGATTGTCTTATAAAGTGGTATACTATGATGGAATATACGCTTTACCTACGGACTTCTTCTCCCACGGAGGGAAAATCGTAGGTGATTATCACTTAAGAGTGAGTAATATGGGACCTTTGGGTTTCTATAGTTCATAAGGTTCTAAAGGGGGGTATATTTTAATAAGAGCTATAGCTTGATGAGCAGTTGACTTACATATGAAAAAGTAACTAGAGAGGCGGGACAGCGTGAATAAAAAATGTCTCTCGGGATTGGGTAGCAAAATACGCTCTGGGCAGGGTTAGCCTCGTGTGATTATTATAATCCAGATAATTAGTTCTAGCTCTAGGCTGGTTTGAAAAACAGAGACGTAAATCTTAATAATGTCTCTTATTCAAAGAGAAAGGCCAGGGAGTGTTAAAGTGACATCATAGAAAATACAGGGCGGGTGATTATTGGAGATTACATGTATTCTTTAGTAGTGTGCCGGGGGCAATGGTTATCCCCCTCTTCAAGAAATAAAAGAAAAACATAGATGAAGGCTCAGAAGCACCTATCTAGTCTACATATGATTAACAAGGGAAAAACGCCGTCTTCAAGGAGAAGAAAAACACAACTCCCCGTAAACACAAACAAGTCTCATCAGACAAACCTTTTTAATCTTCCCAAATGGATGTCTTCAGCCTCTCCCTCTCAGCCTCCTCGGCCTTCTTCTTCTCCTTCTCTGCATCTTTCTTTTTCTTCTCTGCCGTTCTCACAGCAGTATCATACTCCTTCTGTTCCTTTGTGCTCCTAGATCTCACACCTAATGCCCCTGCAATCAATCTTCTGGCCACTGCATCCGTTGTCTTAGGTCTCTCCCCCCTCTCACTACCGGTCCCGTCCCGGGAAAACGAGTCAGGTCCTCCAGTATAGGTTTCGCGGGGGCCCAGTGGGTCTCGGGGGCTAGCAATCGAGGACACGCTGGAGCTGTTTCGGGTATGGCCGAGGGCATGGGGGGTAGTGGGGGTTGGAGGTGGGGGGGATGGGACTTTTTCGGGAGTCTCCACTGGGCCTGCGGGCTCATCATCGGAGATGTCTTCGTCATCCCATGAGTCGGCTATGACAGGCTTCTTCTTTTTCTTGATAGGGGTCTTGAGGGAGAGCTTGTTTACGCTATCTGAGAGTTCTAGGGCTAGTGTTAGTTTTGAATTGGTGGGGGGAGGGAAGGTGGGGTACCTTTGCTCATTTTGGTAGATGGGGGTAGTTAGGAAAGTAGGGTAGAGGTATATGAGGTAAAATGAGGGTTGTGAATTAAGGAAGATGTCGTGAATCCAAGTCACGGAGAAAAGGAGGGGCTGAATTCGAATCTGACTAGGAAATTCATCCAAGGCTGGGGATCACCACATTGAATGAAGCGTAACATAAAGCCCAAGTGTCCATCAAGACAAAATGTACCAACCTCAACACTCTGTTTGTACCCATGAGATTCAACTCGAATAGATACAAGAGGGAGATCTTTAAGAGAGTTACTTGTATGTTTCCTCCAATTAGATATAACTCAGGGTTAGGGGAGGACCGAGGACCAGGGATATCAAGCGAGAAATAAGCGTTGTCAAAGATACCCCGGATCTCGGCTTCTCCACAACTCTTGGCATCTTGACAGCACGCAGTCGAATTGCTTTTGGTAGGGACATCGAGGAAGTGCTTTTTTATTTGGTAAGTACAGTCTCACTGTGATATTATCTCTCTATACGACGGTGGACAGTAGGGGGGATAAGGTACATAACCATTATTTAACCAATTGGGTTTCTACGCAGTTGTTTCGTGCCGCGGCAGTTGAGTTACACGGTTCGATTACACCATATAGAGGGAAGATACGGCGGGTTTTTATCATCCGTTAACTCAATTGTATACCTCCTACTTCAGCAGAAGTAGCTCGCATAGTAGCTATCCTAGTACTGGGGCATAGACACTACGCGGGGGGTTAGCGTAATGCAGCGGCTTTATAGACACCGGGCTGTGGTCCCCCGCTTGTCCATTGGGGCCTATAGATACTCGACAGCACAACCAGGGCCACCATTGATCCACCGTAAGAAGGATGATAATTACTATAAGACACTTAGCAACTTGGAGATCAACGAGACGACTAGGGTTATGTATCAGGGATTCACAGGTTCGTGAACTTGATATCAAAATATATATGGGGGGTGATTTATTTGAATGAGCTGTCTAATATTGCACTGTTGGGTTTTAGGGAAACAGGTATATATAAAAGTCATTTCATATTGAGCTTTATGTTTTGATATCTCTTTCGCTCTTAACAAGTTTCATTTTCTCTTTAATATAATTTCTAGTATAAAGTACTAATATCTCTAGGCAACCGCAAATGCACTACAGTCACTCGACTATGGTACTCTCATCGTCGGAGGCGTAAGTCCCAATAAACGAGGAGCCCATCTTGGGCTTCCTCTATTTCCAACGATGAAAGAAGCAGTAAAATACTTGAGACCAGATGCAACAGCAGTCTTCGTAGCGGCACAGTATGCAGCTAGTGCGATAAAAGAAGCCATTGAAGTTGAAATTCCATTAGTTGTTGCAGTTGCTGAACATGTGCCAGTTCATGATATTCTTGAGGTAAGTACTGGAAGTTAGGTTCTATTTGATCTTGATTTCATCTGGTAGTTCCTCGGCATGAGTTAACAGACAGGTTAGATTCACAGTATGCTTAAAACACAGTCAAAGACTAGACTTATAGGCGCTAATTCCCCTGGGTAAAACTTAAAAGCACTCTCTACTCCTTGGTTTCTAATTCTTCTAACAACACTAGGATAATAAATCCCCATACTCGTACCCGCATCGGATTTATGCCTTATCCTTCCTTCACTCCTGGTTGTATTGGAATCGTCGCTAAATCCGGTACGCTCTCTTATGAAGCAGTGTCTTCTACAACCCGTGCACATCTTGGTCAGTCTCTCGTCATTGGTGTAGGCGGTGACTGGATTGCCGGTACAACTCTCGTCGATGGAGTTCAATTACTACTAGAGGATAGGAACACTGAGGGTATTATCGTTATTGGTGAGGTGGGTGGAAATACGGAACTTGGAGTAGCAGAAGCCATAAGAAATTGGAAGGGGAAGCGAAAGCCAGTTATGGGCCTCATTGGGGGTGTTACAGCACTAGGAGGGAGAGTTATGGGGCATGCAGGGGCTATTTTGGGGGTGGGAGATGTAGGTGTGAATGAGAAAATCAAGGCTGTATGTATTCTGTGTTTCTTTATTCCGAGTATTTATTGGCAGTGCTAATTATGCGAGGTCATAGCTTGAGGATGCTGGGGTTGTTATGGTAAAAGATCCAGCGCATTTTGGGCCGGGAATGTTAAAGTTGCTTGGCTGGAAGCCAGAGATTCATAGTGCGGGTAATCTAGGGATTTTGGGGAGGATTGGGCAGGTAAGTCCTGGTGGTTTTCATTTTTTTACTCTCATAAGAAATAGATTAGCTGAGCTATTCTCCATAGGTACGAAATTATCACACAATTCGCCGACACAACAAGCTCTATACGCCAACTCAGCGTCGTAGCCTTCACCTCAAACATTCCCAAGCTATGAGTCTCATCCGGGAAGTCTCTCTTGAGGCGCACGAGCGCCAACCATCCCAACCCCACCCATTTGCCGCTACCGGCGAGATCCTATCCAAATTCTCCCTCTCTCTAACAATTGACCGGTCTTCCAACTCTCCATGCTTCTTTGTCAGCTCACTTGAAAAGCCTTCACTAACCGGGTTTGCTGTTGATTATAACGCCCGAACCCTATCTCCTATCGCAGGACTTATAGTTGAGCATCTGGCGATACCAATACAAGCTCGGGGTGAAGTTTTGTTACTTCTGGAGGTTCTGTGGCAGATTTTCAAGAGCCGTGAGGCATACAGTTTGATATTGCCAAGTATTGAAGTGGCTGATGGGGGGGTAGTTATCAAAGGAGAGGGTGTGGAGTTTATTTTTGACGATGCAGCGTTTAGAAGCGCGGGCCGACAGAAGGAGCTGCATGCGTTGCGGGATATCGAGAGTGAAGTGGGAGAGGAGGTGGAAGCTGAGAAGGAGGGGATTGCATATGTTAAGTTACCTGGGGAAAATGCTAACATTGGGACACTTGGTATGTTAACACAGCCCTAATTAAGGGTTGTGTATATTACTAAAAGTATACAGTCAATGGTGCGGGATTATCAATGAATACATGCGACGTCATAGTCCACCATGGTGGTGCACCCGCAAACTTTTTAGATACCGGTGGGAGAGCAACGAAAGAGACCGTGATGGAGGGGTTTAGGTTGTTGCTCAAAGATCAACGCGTAAAGGCAGTTCTTGTGAATATTTTTGGTGGATTGACCATGTGTGATATGATTGCAGAGGGAATCGTGATTGCATTTGAGGAGCTGGGTGTGGGAGTCCCAGTTGTAGTTAGGTTGAGGGGGACAAATGAGGATTTAGGAAGGAAGATTGTATGTTTCCAGCTTACCGTTTAGTTATATTGGAGATACTGACAGGTGCGGAATAGATACGCGAGAGTGGGCTGCCGTTGTTTGCATTTGATGACTTAGAGAGTGCAGTAAGGAAGGTTATTTCTCTGGCAAATGAGAAAACGGGAGTGTAAATTTTGTACTGGATGAGCCATTAGGTTAATGATTATTTATACCCTTTTTTTATTTTGGAACGAAGATTGTTTGGTATACATTCGTTATAGACTTGACGTTTTACGTTTCAATCGGAATCATGGAATATCACTCGGTTCTCTAGAGCCATCAGATATGATTTCAGAACTCTCAGAAGTAGTATATATGAAAATAGTTGTCTAAGGTTGAATTCTAGTTCTTATATTTCCATTGTTTCGGTTGTGTAGAGAGATATATTTTCTCCAGCGCCTAAACGCTAATTAAAGGTCATACATCCGAAAGGGTTCCTCTTATCATACGCCAGGCAATCGAGTAAAGAAAGAAACATAACTCCATGTAAGTCTAGATTCTAGCTATAGTAATACCGGTATGATTTTAAACTAGCGCCGACGGTCAGCGAAATGACCCACAGTTGACAAGCACTAGGCAGTGAGCAGGGAATTGAAATCTTCCGCTAAAATAATACAAATCAGCTGCTGATGATCAACCCAGTACACAGATATAATTACTCACAGCTCAAATAATCAATATGGCCTGGCACCTGATGAAAATCACTGATACGCTGATTATGGGATATGCTCAGTAGATTCAACAATGAGTTAGCAGTCGTAGCAAGAGAACTACTAGGCGGGCTACTGCGTTGTAATCCCTAGACAGAGAAAGTCAGCGAGCTCTACAGTATTCACTTAAGTGGGATCACCGAAGGTTCCTCACGCTGCTTTGAGTCCCTATTTGATCTCGACAAGGCTTATTCCTCCTCTCACCTCTCCCTCAGCTCAGCTAGAATTGAAGTCCCTCCATCAAAATCCAGGATTTTTGGGATTCTCTCAAGGTGTATAGCTAAGATGGTGTGTGAACGGGAGATATTGTTCATGGTCCCGGCAACTGCATCGAAGGCAGGTTGCTAGTTGCTTACAGTAGTAGTCATAACCTCGTATTTCTTCTTCAATCCCATGACGCTTGAGTAGGGTGTCTATAGGAGAAATAATCGAGTGTGATATAGCAGCCGTGTGCCTTATAGGCAATCCCCCTGTAAGAATATGTTCTGGTATAGTATCGTGTTCGTATAGAAGAGTATTTGTGCACATAAGATGATTATCGCTAGAGCTGGGCCGCATGTCTTGATAAGGCGAGTGTTCTGAGAGAGAGGGACTGCGTTGGGTATATATAGCTGAATTAAGAGTCAGCCGGGTAATGGAGCATGCCAATCTGTGGGCTTTTGTGGTAGTTCTGGGACTGGTGTCTCCGAGATACAGTATGAAAAAACGGGGTGAATTTACTGCCATAGCACTACGGAATTTAGTCGTGAATACCGTATTTCTCCTATATCGCTAGCGTATTTGTGGGAGCACCGTACTGATCCCACCCCTCTTTTTAGTACTGTACTTCTAGTGCTACGGTTAAGTAATTACTGTCCCGTGCCTAGCCTACATGGCCTGGTTACAAGGGTCATTCCTGGTGTAAGCAATTAAGGGCAATACGATTCTTACATGCGGCTTTAAAAGAACTTAGATGAGATATATTGCGGTGTGCGCATGGAGTTCCTGAAATTACTGTTCTTATCAGCACATGTGAGAATTAACTGCAGCCCGGGTAAGTTTGCTTTATGCTACCCTGTCTTAGGATTTGGAGCCGTGCTTGAATATTCACATATAGGCTTTTATCTTGTTATATCTTGTCATGGCTAACGCCATTAAGTTGTTGATGCAATGATTCTATAGAGTGGTTTTAAATAGCTGTTTTTACTTGCTGAGTGCTATGCTTGGAGCCTAGAATTACATCTCACATTATGTTCCTAACTGTGTAGAATAGTATTATCATGGCCGGGGATATAGTAAAACTTAGTAATATTAAGCGAGTGGAAAAAGTTCCATGCATTAAAAGCCAAGGTTTTATTCTTCGGGTCGGTTACGAGATACCGCCGGCACACGCCTTATTGGAGTGCAAGGGTTCACCTGCCTTGGAACCTGGCTGCAGAGTACTTTGTCCAGCAAGTGATTCTAAGAGTTTGGAGGGTAAGGGTTAATATCCACAGTTTCCGCCTGATGCTCCCTAGACTGGAAAAGATATATAGACTTACTATCCTCTTAGCCATGGTTCTACAAAACCACTACCCCTAATCTTACTCAGAAACCCTCAAACTCCAGACCTTCTATACTTCATTATACTTTCTCGAGATGAATGATCTTACGTCTGCACCGTGTACGCGTCGTGATCCACAAGACTGGGAGAAGAAATATACTGCTCGACTTATCACAGCAGAAGAGTGGGCCATACACCGAGATACCTTTACGAGATTATATATTGTTGAGCATCGTAGCCTCAACGACGTGAGACGTATAATGGCCGAAGAACACGGTTTTTTTGCAAAGTATGTAGGGGTTTCTTTCTCCGAGAGATATCTGTTAATATGAAGCTAGCCCAAAGCAGTGCAAATCAGCGATTAAGAACTGGGGATTAGAGAAAAACATCAATAAGACCAAGATGACAGCGATACTACAGATCCAGAATAAACGGGAGCTAGAGGGCAAGGATACAGAATTTACCTTCAATGGGATACCCATCGATAAGCAAGCTATTGAGCGTGCTCGTAAAAGGCATAAAGTAACCGGGAAGCAACTAGAAATTGAAGAGCTAGGTGGGACTGTAGGTGTGTTTTTGACCTCTACCTAAATGAGGATATATACTTACTGATATTGCAATAGCTACTCCGCTAGGAGTACGATATATGACCCCAGAGCATCAAACAGTATTACTTCCCGACGAGCCTCCAGCCGAAAGGGATACATTGAAATCTACAATTTCCGCTGGCGGCTCCCCGGAGCAACTTGCTCTACAAATCATCGAGAATATAACGCCTGATCACCTAGAGTCTAAAATATATATTTCGCCACCGCCTCATATCACATCTGGTTCCTACCGAGACTCCGTCTTTATAAAAGTCCATGTAGAGGACCTCTTTCCGGCTCGACAGCCCCCACCTGTATGTTCCTTTTCAGAATTGTGCGAAACAAGGGTCTATTTTTCCAATAATCTTAGTCCTATGGAATCCGGCTGGGCTTTTGGTCCTGGTGAGTTGGATCCTAGGTTTGGTGTTACTTTTTACATTTATCATAGTATTAGTCATGCATCGGATGATAAGGAAGGATATACAAGTATTGGTAATCATTGGCACTGTATATCTCGCTAGAATTTTGTGTAACTTTGTGGAATATGATAGACGAATGAGTCATAATAGTTTGTATAACAATAACCATGTATAAATAGGGGATCAAAACCCCACTCGACTTATTAGAATTATCTTCTTCAATTCATATTGAATTAAATTTGATACTGGGTTTGATTCTGGGCTGGATATTGGATTGGATTATCCACTGGGTACTGCGTTTGATTCTGGGCTGGATCCTGTGTGAGGGGTGGCTTCCTTGAGGTTATACTAGGGGTGTTTCGGGGCTAATGTGCTTAAGTTATCACCGTTTCCAAAAGAACAGAGTATTTTAAGAGGAAATTTAATAGGAAGCTATATATTACGGCCAAGATCACTTCTATCTAGAGAGTACTAGGCACTACTCAAGGAGAGAGGGGTTTGGGTAAAATGTCATTATAATCAAGATTTAATAAGAAGATGTGAGTTGTGATAAGGTCTACCTTGCTGCATCACAAGCAAAGTGTAGCAACGCGCAGCGTAATTATCAACTAATGATAAGAAGGGTGGAGATGAGATAGAGGGTCCAAAATTCTCCAGAGTATTGGTCTTGTTTTCTTTTGAATGCTGGAGGGGTCCCTACTGATGAGACGCCCTGTATGTATATACGGGATACGTATGAGAGCATGGAAGTGATTTAATGGGGTGACTGAAGGTCCATTGGTCGGGTATATAGAGTAGACTTGGGAGAATTAATTAAGCAAACCATCTATACTTGGCACCCACCCTCTACTCCAGTATGGGTAGAAGTTCGACCTTGAATGACGAGTTATGAAATTATGAGTTCTATGGATTCTAATCTTATTAAAAGCTATATAGCTATAGTACGGAAAAGCGGGTTTTTTTTGGTACGGCATTGATGCGGTATTCTGGAGAATATTAGATCAAGTCGGCTACGTTACAGGGCTTTTTTACTAACTCAGTAGCACTTCCAACCTAAAACCGTATCTCCCGCTGATGTGGTAGTGAAAACACCCTCTTTCCTCCATATAGTTTGTAGTGTCTATAGTCTATAGCAGGATGGCAAGTAATATACACACAACCACATTTCCAAAATTCTTTTGCAGCAGTATATATCTCCTGCCCCATACACCAGAACTATGCAGTTCAACATCATATAGGTACTGAATTAGTGCAGCCATTGGTATGGTCTTTACCTTTCGAATAGGTTGACTGGGTGAGATAGGTTATTGTGGTTGTAGATAGGCGGATTCTGTATCTAACTGATGATAGATCTAAAAGAGTCCAGAAAAAGCAAAAAAATGTCAAGCAAACGGATGAAAAATGTTGCCAAGAAAGAAAAAAAGGCGTAGAAGCATCTAATCATATCTAGGTCTAGCCACGTAATCTAAAACTACACTATTTGTAGCCACTAAGAATGAAGACACATAATGTGTTGGGCGCAAAGTTAATCGGCCAGTCAGGGTTAGTTTTGCGATGGGTCGCTTACTTGTTCAGAAGGGAATGACAGACAAGTTTGCTGAAGGAAGGCAGGATGATGCAGGAGGGGGGAATAGAGTGGATGAATGGTTACACACACCTCGGGCTTTGTTGGCGGCCCAGCTCAGGCTGCCAGTGAAATGATGCGTAGGAAGAGACCGGCGGGTCTGTTTTCTCTTTTCTATGGCTTGGCCATCTAGTTCTATGGTGCGCGCGGTTTCAGATGTCGACCAACATTTTAAACTGATATTCTGATGCCCCTGATAGACTAAATCTTCCAGGAAAAGTAGGGAATTTTTTTATAGTATGATTAAACATTCCATACTTTTTTCAGGCCATGGAGACCGTACTCAACAAAAGCGCCCAAATAACTTTCACAACCACCAACGCCTGCCATGCCACACGACACTGATATTTCATTAGTGGTGGAATTTAACTAGACTGTATATCTGCCATATATATTGAGGAAAACAAAATAAATAATTATATCTGGCATATTCGAGACAACGTCTGCTAGACCAAGCGATCTTCACCAAGGAAGGCTTGATGAATGGTACTTCCTTCAGGAGTTTCAGACACCGCTACATATTGCCTGGGATATCGAACGATGAACAACGTATTCAATTCTCACTCGCCACTTGCTTTCGCTATCAGAAAATAAGGTAAGTCGGCCGTACAGTAGAAGTTCCATGCATGAACATATATTCACTAACCCTAAGGAGAAGCGTAAGCTTTACTAGGGGTCCCCATTACCTATAAGTAGGTATGCCGGAGTAACTTAAGCCTCCCCCTCCCCCAGAGATTTATACAACATTGAACCGGTACCTGCATTCTTCAACCCTCGGAAACAAGCCTTAATTCTTTATCTAAATTGTCTTTCTTTCCGACTCCAAGCAAAGATGGAAATCCAGCTATCACAGGACTGGGAAAAGAACTACAAAGTCCGAACCATTACCTCAAAGGAATGGGACACGCAGCGCGATACCTTCACCAGACTATACATCACCGAAGGCCGCAACCTTACCGATGTGAGAAGGATAATGGCAGATAGATACAAGTTCTTCGCAAAGTATGTACTCGAGTTTATGCTTAAAAGAAACAATTACCCACGGTTCCCTAACCCGTATACAGCCCAAAACAGTGCAAGACAGCGATCAGAAGATGGGGCTTAGGGAAGAATTTCACCAAGACAAAAACAATAGCAATGTTAAAGATCCAACGTAAACGAGCTCTCCAAGGCAAGGATACCGACTTTACATTGAATGGGCAGCTTGTAGATAGGAAAAACCTCGACCGTGCTCAAAAGAAGTATTGTGGTGTAGAGGGTATGGGGGGTAGGGATAATCCTTGTTTGTCTTTAGATATCAGTACGTTTATTTTATTCACCTTGATTATCATCTTTTTCTCTATTTTTCGTCTATGTGAGGGGGCTTTGTTACTAAGGCTATTATTACAGCTACTCCACTAGGTATAGGGTACTCGACCCCGAAAGAACCTAGTTCATCGATTCACGATAGCTTTCGGGTTGAGGGAGGGTATACGCCACATATAAAACCCTTTGAAACCGACATCCCACTAGGTCTGAACCTCCCAGAAGGAAAGGAGTTTCAAGACATTATTCCTTTCACTCCGGCAGAACCGAAAAAAGATCTCTCGAAGTTCATGTCCCCATCTGGCCTTTATGATCTCAACACCGAAGATATAAATACTCTACCTTTTAGTCTACAGGCATCCGAACCATTCTTTATAAACCTAAAAAACACTATAGATCTACCTGGAACATATAGCACTGGAGTTATTCCACCAGGGCCCCACCAGGCTCCCATGCACCAGGGCTTAATGGAATGGGATCCCATATCCTGGGACAACGGTTTCATCGAGACGGGATTCATCGGGGAGAAAGAATCCTATCTTGCACCAGGAACTAACGCTATCGATTATACGACTTCACTACAGCTACTCTGGAGGAATAGTAGTGGACGTTTGGTAAGAGATGCTGAAAGTCTCGGAGATGAAATAGAACGGTATTTTTTGCTTTCCTTTTCTATTTCCTTTCGAAGTTTATATGGTTAGATAGCTTACTGAATAATATAGTGTTAAAGAGGGTTTGGCTAAGCTGTCTAGAAATTTAGCGCGACTGATGGAGGAAAGATGGTTATTGGGCGGGGTGAATCGGTATGATGAGGTAACGCTGACTATATACCTCGTTAAGGTTGAGGGCATGCTTCATAGTCCTGAGCATAGTTATACTGCGCAGAGGCTTGTAGTATTAGGCTGTGAACGGACACAATTTGGGGTTTATAACTCTATGTAATTTAAGGGGTCGGAGGAGCAGAATCAGGTCTGACAAGATGAGTCAAACGCGCAATTTTTTCTTTTTTTTTGATTTATATTTACTATACAAAACAAATTTTGTTTTGTTACATTCTTTTTTTGTTATATTTTTTTTGTTACATTTTTTTTTTGTTATTTTATTCTTACATGTGCTTTGGTGTGTTGATCGAATACCTTAGCGAGAGGATCCATGTATTCATTCATTCATTCATTCATTCATTCGTTCATTTAGGAGGTCGCATTGCCTCCCTCAATAAAGTTAGTAAAGTCTGTATATATAGAAAGAAGAGAGTTTTGTTGTCTATTAATCTCCTAGGGGGCGTACTATTGCCCTGTCTCCCATAGTAGTTTCTCTCATAGAAATAGCTCCAGGCGTAGGCTCGGGCTATTTAGGAAGATCCCAATAGTCTTTACCGTTGATGTATCCTAGCCTGTTTGGGGACACCATTTGTATGAGCCAGGGAAGGGGTAAGTGGATAGGCATCCACTGAGTAAGTACCGATTTGAGGTACAATGATGTCTCCCACATGCGTAAATTGATAGGTTATACAGGTACACTACTCAGGTGTGAGATTACAGTCAAGATTCACCGTGACGTAGCCCTAAGACAGTCAGGACAACTGTGTACCGTAGAGACTCGTGAAATCCGGACCGTTGCCCAGAGAGCGGCTTGCTAAACCAAACTTGTTGGGGTCAAAATAAAAACTCAAGAAGCAGTGATACCCTCACTCATAGGTCTGATATACAGACGAGTGAAAAAACTGATAGAACACTCCCGGTTTTGCACCAAAATAGGCACTTTTTATGGTGCTATTCTTAATGATAGAGAACCATGGAACTTCTCATATTTTTTTTTTCAAGAGTAAACTCACTCCAAGGTCTCTCCCATAATTTTTTAGGTTTCCTTAAAGTAGTTCCTATGGAGTGAGGTTGATGTAAAGTTGAGGAGACTCTAAAATACACCAAAATCATGAGATTTTAGTGGGGATTTTGCCATGCAACCAATCTCACATACTTACTGAACTATTAAATATTTAGCAAAATAACTAAATGTAGAAATTAGAAGTATAACTACCTCCTACTCGATTTATAGGATTTATTCTAAGTATTGGGTTGTGTGATAAATTACTGAAATACCCTAGTTTTGGTGTAAAACCAGGGGTGCCCTATCTGTTTTTTCACTCGTCTGTACAATAAAATTCCCACAATCGGTATAATATACTAAGATTTCTTGCGACCCGCGCTCTCGAAAACGGTCCGGATTATACGAGTCCCTACGGTATTTTATATATCAACTGTATTATTATTTTGTTCTGGTAGTTGCTGTCATTATTTAGGTGACCGGCAATCCCACTCTTGGTACTTAAATGTCTGGGTATGGAGAAATGGGAATGATAGCTAAAAAAAAAAGTGAATTATGTTTATGTTTTCTTCTTGCACTTTTATACAATGCCTTTCTTCTACTATGGAAGGTGGGGGGGGGGTTATGTCCTAGGTACTTTTTAGTAGCTAGAGGTACTTACACGTTGATGTTGCAGCCCATTGCATACCTGCAGCTGTGGGGAACGTCCCCCGATAGGAAGCCTCTCCCCGAACGAGTTAGAACAGATACAACAAACGTACCTATATATATCTGGGATGTAGAATTACAAGAAACCTCTTCCCATACAAACGTCTGATAAGCTGGTGATAAGCATATTTCACCTGAAGTTTTAATAAGAATCCAAGAAGTTATTATGCTAAAAGTCGATCCTTACCCTCCTTGATCGTAATCGGTCCAATTTTCCTATCCGAGAGGATAAAGAGCACTCAGTCACTTACACATCAACGAAAGCGCTTAAATGAGTACGAGCTCACAGTCACAACAGGTAACAGCATAAAAAGTTGGGCTAGAAAATCAATGTGCTAATACTCTGTTTACAACCTATCTACATTAACACCCTATATGTATACTACGGCAAGGGAAGGTGGTGTGTAAAGGTGAATGGACTGGGTTTTTTTCTCGAGTTTTTTCATTAGACTTATGTAGCTACATAGCTCATGGGGGTCTTGAGCAAGTCCAGAAACGGCATGTTATTGTCGGGGACATAAATAACTGCCCGGCCACCCGCATGACAACCAGGAGCCCCACGTAAACATAATACTTTCTCCCGCTATATAGGTTTAATAGTATATAAATTAATATTATATTCCCTCTCTGGTTCAGTTTCTGTTCTTATAAATTGTTGTTAGTGCCTAGTTAGGGTTGGAATTAAGATATGGCTGTCATATGGGCGTTGGGTTATTTTTCCCCACCAATAAATTTACTTGGGGGCTGCTCTCTGGTTTCCCTATATTTTTTGATTTTATAGGTGCTCTGCAAATTACTTTGAAACGGCTTAATTCGTACTACTGTCCGGGGGTAACTCTGGTTTCCAGGTGAGGATTCAACAAAGCTTTTGAATTTTAGCCCAACGGCGCTCTACGGGATTTGAGCCTCTAAGGTTTAAATATTACTACCTATATAATAGATAAATAAGATTACGTTTACTTTTATCTCATAGCTAACTAAATAACGACCTCCCCACAAACCTACAACTCATCCTTCTCCACCACCACCACCTCCTCCTTCTCCAAGCTCCCCCTCCTCTCCAAAACCCCCGGACAAACCATAACCCCATTACCCACCACACTAACCGCCACAAACCTTCCCTCTTCATCAATAACACCCCCCGTACTCACCCCACCAAAGAACCCACCATCATCCATAAACACACTCCTCCACCTCCTCTCCTCATGCCTTAAGGGTCTATTCGCCAGATCAACCGCACGGAACGCCTTCTCCCGCTTCAACTCGGCCTCCTCAACCTCACCAATCCTCGGAAGCTCCTCCAGCATCTCCACAGTCCACGAGGGTCCCCTCGGAGCCTCGGGCGACATCATAGCAGTCGCAAACGCAGACATAGACGACAAGCCACTAGCATAGAGTTTTTTCTGCGCATACGAATAAAACAGATTATCCGGCGCAAACGAAGTCCGATGGAACGAATGCGGATGGGCAACCCACGGCTCAGAAACAGAGGGTATGGCATAAGTGTATACACCATGAGTAGACGAAGTGATGTATAGATGTGATTCATGTGGATTATACGCGAGGCCGTTCGCGAGGCTCACGCGGGCGATGGAGTATACGTCCATTTGGTCGGATTCTTTGCGCTTACGTTCTATTTGGGCGGTGTCGGATGAAAACGACTCTGCAGGGAGTGAGATGTATAGGACTTGGCCGCCGGGAATGCCGAGTATTACTTCGATCAGCACGGCGGTGGACCATCGCCGTGCCATGAAGAGGTCGTTGCTGAGGTAGAAGCTTGTGGCGTTGTGTGCGGTGATGCCGTTGGGGGAGTGGATTTTGGGGTGGGTGATTGTTTTGAGGTGTTTGCTTTCGCCGGTGGGCAGGTGCACGTCTAGTACTTCGACGGTTGCGCGGGTTTTGGCTTGGTTTGTGATGAAGACTCGGGCGACGTCCGGGGTGAGTTGGGTGCTGGATAGGCCGAGTGGGTGGAAGTCGTGGCCGAGGGTGGGGCCTGATACGAGCTTTGGTTCGGTGGAGGGGGTGTGGTGGTTCCAGAGGTAGATCTCCCCGACGGCGGCTCTGCTGGGGTAGGAGCCAAACGCGTGGGACCATTCCCGGCGGGCTTTGTCGCAGGAGAGGAAGACGTAGGGTGTGTTGGGGACATGGGAGAGGTCTTCGCAGTTGGCGAGGATGGTGGGGTGGTGGATAACGCAGTTGTGGGCGGCGGGCAGGGCGGACGCGGGGGAGAGGAAGAACAGCGGGGAGCGCTGAGTCAGGGAGCGGTAGAGGAAGGCGATGAGAGTGCAGAAGAAGGTAAAGCGGACTTGGTTGGACGAGAGAACGCTTTGGCGCGCAGTTGGCCTGTTGTGTACAGGTGCTCTATGGTTGTTTAGTATAGGGAGGATCATCAAAGAAGAGGGGACTCACGGTGGCATTTTGAAGTCAAGATTATAGAGAGACTCTTGCTAGAGCTTCAGAGAAAAGGGAATTCACGAGTTATATACTACCCAATGTCGTGGTAATTATCTGTTGAGCTTTACCGGGGAACAGTCGATGTTGTCTCTCCCCGGCCCGGTTGGCCCGCTGCTTTGTTTCTCGCCGTGCCAGCAAGGTGTCGCACAGCATGAATGGGGTACTTCAGCCTCAATCTTGAATGTGGGGGCGAGTGATATGCTATGATTGGGGGTTGGCATAGAGTGTATGGGGGCATCAGTACCTTGACTCGTATACTATAGCTATTTATTACTACCACTGGAGTAAAGATTTGCAGGCGCAACTTGATGGCCCGTATGCAGATAGGGAGCTCGCAACTACTATAGAGGTCTCACAAATACCGAAGGACCAGGAATGCCCTTCTGCGTACACACAGGCCTGGAGTTGACGCGTCAGTTTCGGGTTAGCGGCACATTACAATGTCTCGGCACTATAACCATTGTACCAAGTGTAGTAGATACACTCTAACATAGGATACCCCAAACAATTCTTTATAATTAAGAGCCCAAGACTCTCTAGATCTAGCCAACAGCCTCATAACCAGACGAACCGCTTCCACATTCTGGAAACGTTTACCTAAAAAGACCCTTCCCTCTGACTGTAGACTCGAGGCTAGTTCTCAAAACCCCGCACTTGGGATTTGCAAATCTCTGGTCCCTTGTTACTCCAGCCTTGCAGCTACGGCATCTAATTTATTCGACAACTCGAATTATATCATTTCCCGCGCTAGATCCTTAGGTGCAGGGAAAAAAAAAAAGAAAAAAAAACAACACCCCTGTATAATACATCATAACCGGCGAATCGTAAACGCTACAAAAAAAAGCAACAAAAAAACTCCGGACCAATTAGGATCTATTGATTTGGAAGCATACACCAAATAACAATTAGGTACTGTTGAGATCGAGGCTCTTCTTCCCTGCTTTAGATCTTGGCTTATCCACCCGGGAGAAGTTTAGACCCCCCCCCCGAATCAATTGGGTAAAAGGACAAAAGATTACTGAAACGGTATTTCCCATTCGCTGTCTGTGATCCCCCCCAGTAAGAGTGATTGCTCCTAGGTCAGACAGTAATACGACTCCAGTCGCAGCGCTGTACGATGTGAGCCAAGGATTGGTGATCATCATGCAGAGGATGCCTGATGGGGTTGGGAGCTGTAATAGCGCCCAGATAGTATAAATGAGGGGGGGGATTAGTTGATATTTAGTGCTAAGAAACTTCTTCTCGTGTTCAATTCTACAGTTCACAGCTAAACAGTCAGATAGAAATACCCCCCTCCTTTACATTACAGACACCGGGCCGCATAGCTGAAACCTTCCTATAACTCCTTCACCCCCTTTTCCAAATGGCGGAAACTATCTTCGGTCCACAACTATTCCCACAGAACTCCCCTCCCCAACTTCGTGTCCTAGTGTCCAACCTTTCGCACAATATCCCAGTCACTATATTCCTCGACTCGAACCCATCACTCCCAGACTCTTTCGAAACAAAGCTCATATCCACATGGCAGAATCTATCAACACAATCCCGAGACATCGCATTACAGAAAATCCTAGAAACCTTACGAACACATTATCTAGACCACTCCCCACGGTTCTCGCACTCGCCGTTCCTACGCACACACCCAGACAGTGGAGAATTAACAGTCGAAGAGAAACTAGACCCTAGACTCCTACACAAGCTCAAGCTCCCAGAAGAAATAATCCCACCCGGAGCACCCACCCAACCAAAGCTATACCCAGTATCTTCACTCCACGCTTGTCCACTATCACCAACCTCCCCCCGATCCTGGTCTTCGCAGATCCAACTAATCACACTCTCTCCCCAACTACCTTCTAGCGGAATACAGCCAAAGAAATACATAGCCAAAGGACCCTCCGCTAATAATTTTTCTGAACTCATAACACTGTTATCCCTGCCTTCACACCCGGGTATAATACCCCCGCCTCACGCGCTCATAACGGTTTCTCACACCGACCGCCGCGTGGTTGGGTTCTTGCTCGAGTACTACCCACACGGTAGTCTAGATGAGTTCTCGGCGGGGTTAAAATGTGGGGTGGAACCAGAGACTTTATGGCGCTGGGGACGCCAACTCGTTGATGCGGTGCACTGGTTACATCTCGAGCAACACACCTTCCACGGGGATATCAAACCGGATAACATAGTGATTAGAAGACCCCAATCGGGTAGAGGGGAAGGGGAAGGGGAAGAGTTAGTGTTGATTGATTTCTCGCAGGATGCGTCTACGGCGGCGACAGCGCCGCCGGAAGCGCAGGGTGGAGCGTTTCCGAGAACGTGGGGGAGGGAGGCGTTGGAGAAGGCGGATGTATATGCGCTTGGGAGGACGTTGTATATTTTGGCGAAGGGCGTGGGTATGGATGTGCTGTATATGCAGTTGTTTCGGGATGTCAAGTGGGTTTATGAGACGGATTTGGAGGGGTTGGGTGGGGCGATGAGGGAGGTGGTGGAGATGTGTACGAGGTTGGATCCCCGTGAGAGGCCGGGGTTGGGGGAGTTGAAGAGGATTTTCGAGGGTGGTTGTGTGCGCGTAGAGACGGGTGTGAGCAGGAAGAGAAGGTTGGGGTGGGTCATGATGAGTGGTGGGGTCAAGAGGAGGTTGGGGGGTGGGATTGGTGGGTTGGGCGCAATGGTGGGTGGTGTGAGGCAGGTTTGGGGGAGTTGGAGAGGACGTGATTGATTTTTTTGGGTTCTATTTTGGTTGTGCGTATTGTATGTATATGGGTTTTTATGGCTTGGGTAATATTGTAAAGGTGGGTTAGTCGGGAGGGTAGGTGCTACGCAATTTGTGGTAAACAATTATATCCTCATTTGCGTTGAAGTGTATGGTGAGACAGTATGATAGATTACTCTTCACGATTCCTCACTCGCGGATACTAAGTCGAGGAATCCCAGATCTTATACGGGAATTCTTATGGTTTTCAATTAATAGTTGATGGAAATGATTATATTCCACTAATAGTGTAACTAGCCTATTTTCCACTGGCAACCAGATGTTATTGTAGGCAATTGGTGCCAGAGGGTAGAGATGAGAGGGAAGCAGATGAGGAGGTGAGGGGTCTATACTCAAGAAACCTTCGCTGATAAAGGGATCCGATCTTTAATTACTTAGGGTTGAATAATAGCACGTATCTTCCTGATAATCATTCTACTATCATTGTCACGAGAAAGTAACAATTCTTTATTTCGGCTAGTGTTGGCCAACACCTGTTAAACCCTGGTACCCAACTCTCATAGCGGATATATATCTTAGTTATAAATGCCTGTTCTCTTGGAACTGTAAAAAGAATCACTACGATCATTTCCCAGAGCTAATTTCCCACCATCACCCATTTATTCTTCCTAGAGCACTCGAAACAAACAAACAAGACTATCGAACGGACCACAGAATCTACCACAAACCACACAGACCCATCCAACAAATACAACCCTCCAACCAAGACATCTAGACCCTACCCTACAAAAACCGATACACACAATCCGGATGACTCAAATTCTTCCACCCAACCACCACATCATCCACCACAAACGGCGGTTGAAACGGCCCACCCTCAGGCACAATCTGACTCGTCAACGAGATCTCAATCTTCGCAACACATCGCATCTCCGGCGTATCAATCCTAACCGGATATCCCTGAGAATACCCCCCACCAACCCTGTACATCCTCGGCGTGACCTGACCTTCGCGGGTGCCGAAGCCCACGACCGAGACGTTGAACTCGATGCGCGGGGAGGTCTGCGGCTCGTATGCGGGGGAGATGAAGAATGAGTATAGGTCGAATACATCCCAGTGCGAGTCGTTGCGTAGTTTTAGGTGCGGGTGGGTGAGCATGTTGTCGGCGGTGTATTGGTTGATGAGTGCTGCGAGGGGCTGGGAAGACGCGAGATGCCCGGCTTCGAGGATTCGGATGGAGCTGTCGGACCATTCGAAGTTGGCGTAGCCGTTGGGTGGTTGGCCGGGGTCTAAAGTGTCGAACTGTATGTGTGTGTGATTAGGGTTGGGGGTGGTTATTAGTACTGGTGGGGACGGGGTTCTTACTGTGAGGGTTTCGGACAACTCTTGCGTGTCGGTGAGGAGTATTTCTTTGGCGGTATTGGCGCTGGGTTGGGTATGGGTCTTTGATGTCGGTGTGGTGGAGGAGAGAAGGGTTAAAGTAGAGAAGATGGTTCCGAAGAGGATTACTTGGGTCGTATGCATATTTCCGGCTCTTTTGTAAGTGGGAAGGAGACTACAAATTGTGTTTTTATATAAAGATCAACAGTGGTATAGCCAGCCTCTTTTATACTCCATAATGTACAAACGGTGGAAGCTGTCACAACTTAAAGCATAAAACCCATGAGCTATAGACTTCCTTGATTGGTGTTATAGCCCCCGATATCAAACCAATGCAGGAACCAACGCCGAGACCTATCGAATGATAGTGGTTATATAGAGTCTAATAATTATGCATAAACACTTTCGTGGGATGGTTAATAAGTAAATTAAGAAGGGGAGTAGTTTTCCGGACCAGGGACCTTCATGCAGCGCATGGGAGCGACTGTCAAAGTAGGCAGCCGTATTGGATATCATGGGAAGCTGCAGAGAGTACTACATACATAGATTATCCATACTCTTAATTGTTATAAGCCTAATTGGAGTTGAAATCCTTAAATCTACTCCAAGCTAATTAAGCCCGCCTATATTTTAAAGCAGTATTGGTCTCAAACTTAAGGCGAAGATGAAGCTTAAAATCTTAAGCAAATCATTGGTTTTTAATACTTTCCAATGAGGATATCAGCATCTCCAGTAACATCCTACGAGAGCCTAAACCAAACTATAATTAGCCCTAACCCTATATGGTAGGACCTCACTAAGGCTCGACCACCAATGCAGGGTAATTTGCATAGAGTTGTATGCACGTACCCGCTTTCCACAAGAAGGTTCCCTTAGGAATAGTACAAACAGCTCCTTTCTGCTTTAAGCTCCAATAGGGTTCCCTGCCTACTTCCTACTTCCTACTCTTGAATCTTGTCATGGGCTCTTTCGCTCTTACTCCCTATTTATAGACGAATACTAATCCTAATATGGGCCGTACTGCAATCTTGTCACTTAGTCATAAACTATCACTCGGCTCTCAAACTTCCGGAACGGGAATTGGTCTCTTATTCCAACCTCGCGCTCTAAAAACCAGAATGATAGGAAAGACATGGGGGGAAAAAAGAAATTTAAATCTAGCCAAAAAAGCAACCGGCACCCACAAAAGCTATTTTGGGGGTGAAGAGGAGGAAAAAAGAGGGGAAAAAAGAGGAAAAAACAGAGGAAGGGTTTCAAGATCCCATCTATGAGAATTGAAATTAGGGTGGCAGCGATTGGGTTAATTGTAGCATTTTCCTCGCTTCTAGGTCGTACATCTAGTTTAACTCTCTCTCCCGCGTATATCCACCGCCTAGTATTTCACATCGGGGACAACGTAACTATAGATCCAATTAGCACTGCGTCTTGTATTGAATATTAGGCAAGATTTCAGTAAACTCACCTCCACCCCTCAGTCTCAACATCACCATATTGCCTCTCCTCCATCCACCCCCACATCCTCTCCGCAATGACACCAGCCTCCTTACCATCCTGAAGCGGCACACTGATATCCCTTGCAGTTCCACCAACACCCCCGTCCCAGGCGATCCTCCTGATAGGTGACACAACAGCAGCCGTTCCCGATCCAAACGCCTCAATCAACCTCCCCTCATCCGCAGCCTTGGCAACCTCAGCGATAGTGTACTTCCTCTCAGACACAATCCACCCCTCGCCAACAAGAAACTCGCGCGCAAGCGCCAACAAACAATCCCTCGTAACCCCCTCCAAAATCGTCCCATCGAGCGGCGCAGTAACAAGCTCTTTTTCACCTGACGGGAGAGTCCACGCAACGAATAGGTTCATGGTGCCAACCTCAGTGACATAACCCTCCTCACCAAACAACCACAAGTTCTGGTGGAACCCGCGCGAAGCCGCTTCGATCTGGGGCATGATGCAAGGAGCATAGTTTGCGCCGAGCTTCATGTTGCCGACACCGCCGGGCCAGGCGCGGATATACTGAGACGTGGCCTCGAGCGATACGGCCTTGAACCCGGTCGGATAGTAAGGCCCGACTGGAGACGCAATGACATACAACAGTGCGCTTCCAGGTGGACCGACCCCTAGTGTCCTCTGGGTCCCGATCATCGTTGGGCGGAGGTAGAGTGAGTAGCCGCGCTTCTGGGGAACGAATTTTTGGTCTACGGAGACAAAGGCCGAGATGCATCTAATCATTTCTTCGGCGTCGAAGGTGGGGAGTGCGATTCTTGCGGATGAGGCATTGAGGCGGGCCATGTTGCGGTGCGGCCGGAAAAGACGGGTGCGGCCGGATTTGTCCCGGTAGGCTTTCATCCCCTCGAAGCATTCGAATGCGTAGTGGAAGACGCAGGTTGCGGGGTCGAGGGAGAGGTTCTGGTACGGTGTTATCCGGGGGGCATTCCAGCCGTCTGTAGAGGTCCATTCGATTGAGAGCATATGATCTGTTGAAAGGATTATTATTTACTGTCATGGCTCAATTGGGTTTTGTAGATATATATGGGATTGAGGATACGGCGGGGAAAGAGAGGGGTGATGTGTGGGGGGAAACCAACCAGTGAAAGTCCGCCCGAATACGAGCTCCTCCGGCTTCAGCATCTCTTTGGGAGTCTGAGTACGTGTAATGGCCAATTTTGAAGAATCGATATCTGGGAGCTTTGTGGGCGCCTGGACACTATAGGCCCTGAGCCCGAGGGCCATGCGCGGGGCACGAAGGAGCGAGGAGCGCAGCATTGTGCTAGTGATGAGTGGAGAGAAGAACTAAAGATGGGATGGAGGATGGGAGGTGAAAGAGAGGATGATTATATAGAGCTCTTCCAGATATTCGACCGGGGGGGCTCGGAGAAGCTTGACGGGGGAAATTGTCAAGACAATCCCCGTTGGAGGTTTTTAATGAGGCTGACTATAATTATTTACATGGCGGAGATCAGCGGTGGGACTATCTGTAGATGTATCTGGACATCACGTGGAGAGAATATATTTATTATCAGGGAAATCATCGCCTATCTGGGTCTCTTTGGAGAAGTTTTGTCCATTTTGAGTGTTGTCGGGGTAAATGGTGGGGTAATCTTCCCTTTTCAGCCGTCACAACCTCTGCATCTGGACAGGGAAAGTCTCCCGGAGAGGTCTATGGAGCCCTCTAATGGTTGGTAATTAGTAATAGAAGTAGGAAATCTGTGCGGGCAAATTCACATTAGCAGCTCTTACAAGTCAATTCTGGAATGTCAACATTTATGAAAACTAAACCTTGTTACCACGCCCGACAGCAAATATAACCTGTCTTACACTTCATAGCAAGGATACAATAGTTCAAAACAAAGAAAGAAAACGACAATAATACATGAACCTACCGCAAATTCCTATTCCATAATCTTCGCTCGAGAATAAACTTCAAGAAAACATAAACAAACCAATAATCCCGAACCCCCATACGTATCTTAATCCAATGATAGAGCGTTTTCACCTCGACCATCCTTACTATAGCTACAATCTCCTATTCTTGGGTATGAGTAATGCCTTTACCTAACTCTCCTATATCCCCACTCCCACCTAAAAATTCTAGCTCAAGTTCTATGCCCAGATGCTCCCCCATCACCTGCTCTACTACTTCAACAGCGATCGACAAAATCATAAAATATGATTTGTCATCAAATACACCGCAGTGAATCCCTATTGGGGTTACTTTCCCTTCTTCATTTCTAATATAAACCATTGCGCCCGAGTCTCCCTCTCTAGAGAATGGGGTTTCGGTGTCAACACACTCCACAATACCCCACAATGGATATTCGATATCTTTCGGTATTAGTTTAACTCCCTCCGGAATTTTGCACTTTGGCCGGGAATGAGACAGTCCGACCAGATATCCCTGGGTTAGACCTGTCGCCGCGCCATGCTTATACACGACCAGTGAAGGCCGCTGGCTTGCGGCTAGCCACAAAATGTCGGATTGGACCTCAGTAGGAGAGAGCTGGGAGCAATCATCCTCAATACACCAGTTAAGAGTACGGGCCAAGGCAAGGCAGTCCAGGTTTTCGATTCCCGGTTTAATTTGAGGGTGAGGTGGTACTTCCAAAAAGACAACTTGGTCATGTTGCGGACTCCATGTAGCGCTATTGATGAAGTTTGGTTTTTCGTTCTGGCGGCGGAACGGTTCGGGGATCGCAGCTGTATGTGTTATCGTATACTTTTCCGCATCTCCATCCGTAACAAGATATGCTTTGTCGATGTCATTCCCAATGACATGTCCAGTAGTCAGCCCGCATAAACCACGGTAAACAGATTTTCCTTCTCCTATAGGCTCTACTTGAGCCATAAAGCATCCGAGTGTGCCAATTGGGGTGGTAACAGGGTCGTAGAGATATTTTGTGTTATCGTCAGAGGTGGCTGGGGTAATATTAATATGTGGTCTTAGACCAGATCCGGCAAGGAGATAATTAGTGTGGGACGAATTTGTATCCAGAGATGAGTTAGGAGAAGAGTCGCTAGAGGAGCCTTGAGAAGAATCGCAGGAGGGGCTTGGGGGTGGACTCGGTGATAATTCGTTGGAGAGCTCCTCGCAAAATAGTTCACCTTGTACCAAGATTGTAGTCTGCCTTTGTTCTGCGAGTCCGGGTCTTAAGTCTGAGGATTCGTTGTTAAATTCTGGACCTGAAGAGTGGCAATTCCGGATTTCAACCCAAGGCAAGATAGCACTCTGTAAAGGCGAAAGTGACTGCTCCTCCGAATAGCGATATACCACTGCAAAAAGATTCCCTTTCCCGTCCAATCGCCCCACCTCAATATTTTCAACACCATCCATTTCTGTAATCACCGACCAGATGGTACGCCTCGCTCGACCATCAAATTCTTGTGCTAACCAATGACAGCTCGTCATCGTCTTCTCGCTTCCTACAGGGACATATGCAATTTTTAACAGGCCTAGCAGAGAGGTCCTAAAATGTTCTACTAGCTCTTGTTCGGTATATTTGATGCTAGTTTCGCTCGAGTAGAATATCAATTTCTCACCATCCTCAATTCCATACGTCATGAAAATCGAATGGGCTATTGAATCAATAGTAAAATCCCTGAATTCTATAGAGAACTCAGAGATTTTAGTGGCTGATGATGGTAAGGATAGAAGTCCCTGAAGAGATATCCGGAACCCAAGTTCGGTATTTTGATGGCTAAAGAGACTTTTCAAGTAAGGTACGATGACATTTTCGGGTATTGGCTCCTTGTTCGGTTTATACTGATGACGCTTCTATATATTTTGAGAAACAAACCTTAGGTTCAATTTTTCTCACTGTTCAAAGGGTAGAGTGGGGGGTAATGAAGATTAGAATTTGTAAAACGCTTACACGTCTTGAAAGTACACTTTTTTTTGCCTTGCTTCCACTCGCTAAATCCCGATCCGGATTCTGTTTAAGCATCGCCCTTTCGAGAACCTCGGACACTTTCAAAGCAAGCCAATGCTCTTCACCTAGTTCTTTAACCGCCGGCAATGCTGGCAGGAGCAACTCTTCCACATCTTTCCACCGCCCTTGCCTCGAAAAGACCTCCGCGAGAAGATATGTTGATCCTAACGTGGCTGAATCCGCTTCATCCTTATTCTTCATTATCGGCAACGCTGGCAACAATAGCTCCTCTACTTCAGTCCATCTATCTTGTCTTGAAAAGGTGGCAGCAAGAAGAAAAGTTGATCGGAGAGTAATTGGATCCCCCTTGCCTTGATCCTCCGAGCTCTTCATAATTTTTAGGGCTGGGTACAAAAGCTCCTCTACTTTCCCCCATTGGCCTTGCTCAGATAATGCTTCTGCAAGGAAGAAGGTTGAGCCAAGAGTTACTGGATGTGCTTCATCCTCACTCTTCATTACCGGCAACGCTGGCAATAGAAGCTCTTCCACTTCCTTCCACCGACCTTGGCTCAAGAGTGCTGTTGATAGAAAGTATATTGATTCAAGGGTGACTGTACTCGCATCGCCTAGCCCCTCCCTTATCTTTGGAAGTGCTGGAAACAGGAGTTCCTCAATTTCCTCCCACAGGTCATCTTGGGCAAATGCCTGTGCAAGAACAGCTGTTGACCGTAAGGTGACTGGGTCCAGTTCACCTAATGCGCCCCTCATCTTCGGCAGTGCTGGTAGTAGCAGCTTTTCTACTTCCTTCCACCGAACCTGATGCGCAAACGCCTGTGCAAGGAAGAACGTTGACCGCAGGGTGGCTGAATTCCTCTGGCCCAGTTCCTTCCTCATCATTGGCAATGCGGTGAGTAAAAGCTCTTCTACCTGCCCCCATCGTGATTGGTTCAAAGAGGTTGCTGCAAGAAAGTATGTTGAATATAAGGTGACTGTATTCGATTTCCCTAACACCTCCTTCATTTTTGGCAACGCTGGGAAGAGGAGTTCTTCCACCTCCTTCCACCGGCCTTCTTGTACAAACGCTTGCGCGAGGAGGACTATCGACCGCAAGGTGGCTGAATCAGCATCACCCACCGCCTTCTTTATCATCGGTAGTGCTGGCAACAGTAAGTCTTCCACTTCATCCCATCGAACTTGTTCTGCAAATGCTTGTGCAAGGAAGAATGTTGACCTCAGGGTGGCAAAGTTCACTTCGCCAAGTGATCTCCTCATCGTAGGTAGCGCTGGTAGTAGTAGCTCCTCTAGCTCCTTCCACATACCCTTTCGCCAAAGCCCATATGCTTGAAAAGATATTGACTCGAGGTCAGATTGCTGAAAGGTAGGGGAGCTAGGTTCAGCAGTTTTCCGTTTCCGTTGAAAAAGACTACTAATCCTCCCTTGGAATGGCCTCCGTGACTCCATTATCGTTAAGGCAATTGATGACTCTTGGAATTTCCCTCACAGGACACTAAAGGCTAGATACTGTGTATATTTTCCTGAGCACCGGTGGTTGAAATGGACCTTGAGTATCTACAGTGGGGGCGAAGAGGTGGGTGATGTCGTCCAAATTTTGTCCCGAGATCGTCAAGAGTCTTAGATACCTGGCAAATAGAAATACTCAGCTTAACGTGAGCGGTTTTTGTCGGCTTTGAAGTTTGGTCCTCAGAGCATCGCTATCTCAGGGTGGCACCAATAGTTATGTAGCTGTCAAAGAGACTCGGGGTGACGTCGGCTACTTGACAACCGCCATAACCTCATTGAACTGAGAATAGAACCCCCTCTGTGCACGTGAGGTGAAAGCTCTCTAGCGTAGATGTCTGCCTGACCCCTCACATCCCCCGAATGCCCCAAAAAGGGAAATAATATGGGAGAATCAATTCGCGAGCCCAAGTGTTGATTTTATTTTTGCTTTTTGCCCCGTGGTAGGATTTTTATTCCGTGAGCTCGCCGCGGGGTCCGGTTCTGATAGTGCTTGTCAAGGATTATATTGGCTATTTCCTCCTGCAACTTGATATAATGATTAGGCGGTGGGAAAGGAGAATCAGCTCATCAAGCTCATTACGATCTCATGCCTGATGCTGGGGATTAGCGAGGCAATAAACCGCGGGGATGCTTGAATACTTCTAGTAATAGCTTCAAGTGGCTGATATTCCTTCCAGAGCCCCAGCAAGGGGCTAGAATTGAACGTTAAGATATGAGATGAAAGACTAATATATGTGCTCTATCATGCACACGAGAGGTGGAGTTATCAGAGGTATATACCCTTCCTAGGAGAGTTATCAAGACTGCAAAGTATGTACCCTCCTCCTATGCAGACAATCCATTGGCCCTGTGCTTGCAGGGGGCTGAGCCACCTTCATGGAAACGCCTCAATGTCTCTCTCTCGCTCAGTCAATCAGCGGTGGACTGTATTGACTGTAGAATAGAATGGAAATCACAGAAACCCTCCGCCATATCTCAGATCCATACAACATTCTGTTCATTTTTGCGTGACGTCGGCACTTCTTAGTGGGGCAGCTATTTCCGTCCTTTGTTCAGCCGCAGTCTCCTGTCAGGAGTTCAACACCAAGAACATCTCGAACATTTCGCAACTGCGCCCAAAAAAAACGGAGAGCGGCGATCTTCACCCACTCCCCACCACCCTCCTGTGCGAGGCTCTCTAAAAAATAAAATAGGTCCTCTCCCGGTGAGAATACAACATACTCCTAGCTTTTCAAAATTCTACCGCGGTACACGCGACATACAAGGACAACATGTTCACAAACGCCCTCAAGTCATTCACTTCGAACATCACTTCAAACTACATACTATCACCTGCGCCAGTCGCTCATTCTGGCCCTTGGAAGATCCATGACGCTAAAAAGAAGAAAACTAACCAATCTGTCTCGGTCTGGATCTTTGAACGAAAATCCCTCGATTCCGGCGGTGGCTCTAGTAATGGGCTCTCACTCCGCGGCGGTGGAAGCTCCAGGGACGGCTTGAAGGCTGCGCAAGATGAGGTCGTGGAGAGGCTAAAGAAAGAGGCAAGCTTACTTGCGCGACTACGGCATCCTTGTGTGCTAGAGCTTGTCGAGCCGGTGGAGGACACACGGGGTGGGGGACTAATGTTTGCGACAGAGGCCGTATTAAGCAGTCTTTCAACGCTGTTGCAGGAGAAGGACGAAGAGGAGGGGAGGAGTAATGGAAGGTATGGAAGGGATAGTGCGAACGGCAGTAGGAGGAGAGGGGAGGTGGAAATTGATGAACTAGAGATCCAGAAGGGTTTACTACAGATTGGAAAGGCATTGGAATTTCTGCACGAGAGTGCTGCGTTGGTTCATGGGAATATTACACCGGAGGCGGTTATGGTGAATGCTAAGGTGGGTGATATTTTGTGTACGAGTGATAGCTTGAGAGAGCTCTTTACAACCCCCCCCCACCAGCAGCTCCTTGTTCTCTAGCTATAGCTATAGCTCCATGGACCCGGTACATATTCTGGTACTCGGATCTCGCAGTCCTCTTAGACCCCTTCAGCTTCTTCACACTTTTACATATCAATACTGACAACTTCTCCTCTAGTCCGACTGGAAACTCACCTCCCTCTCCTTCGCAATTTCGTCTACCAACCCTCCACTCCCACCGGCGTTTGACGCCCGCTTGCCCCCCCACGTCCAACTTTCCCTCGACTACGCATCCCCGGATCTCGTTCTTGATAATACCCTCACACCGTCTACAGACTTGTTTTCCCTCGGTCTCCTCATTATTGCCCTCTATAATCACCCTCACCGCTCTCCTCTCGAAACTCATAATTCAACCTCTACCTATCGACGTCTCCTAACCACAGCATCAACTACTCCAAACGTATCCAACAATTTTCTCTCTTCTCGCCCACTTCCACGACCACTTGTCGACTCTCTGCTTCCTCACCTTCTTACCCGTCGGCCAGCAGGAAGACTAACAGCCAGGGAGTTCCAACAAAATGAATATTTCGACAACATACTCGTCTCTGCACTCCGTTTCCTTGACAGTCTCCCCGCCAAGACCCCCAGCGAGAAATCAGCCTTTATGCGTGGTCTCCCAAAGGTTTTGCCCCAGTTCCCACGTAGCGTCTTGGAAAAGAAGATCCTCCCTGGCCTCGTTGAAGAGCTGCGGGACGGGAGCATGCTGGCACTTGTACTCCCTAATGTGTTTGCTATTGCCGAAGTTGGATCCGCAAGACTATTCAGCGAGAAGGTCCTAGGTAAACTGAAGGAAGTCTTTCTTCCCACCCCCAATGCCTCTTCTACCCCTGCGTCAGAACCTAAGACTGCAGCGGCAAAAATCGCGGAAAGGGAGAAAGAGGCCGGAAAGGAAGGAGGACTGACAGTGGTAATCACGAACCTTGCAATCATAATGGAGAAGACTACATCAAGGGAGTTCAAAGAGGATATTCTCCCTGTATACCAGCTCGCTCTTGAGTCCCCAACTCATGCACTCCAAGATCTTGCTCTCCGTTCTTTGGCGGTCATCCTGCCTAAGCTTGATTTCCCGACGTTAAAAAACGACCTGTTCCCCATTGTCGCCTCAGTTTTCACCAAAACCTCCTCCCTCGGAATCAAGATTCGGGGGTTAGAAGCCTTTAAAGTACTGTGTGGAGGCACACCCCCGGTCAACACAGATGGCCTAGATGGGTTCGATAAAATAGCAAAGCAAAGGGCCGGGGATTGTCCAGTGTTGGATAAGTACACGATCCAGGAGAAGGTGGTGCCACTACTGAAGGGGATCAAGACGAAGGAGCCTGCGGTAATGATGGCGGCGCTTGATGTTTTTGCAGAGATAGGGAAGGTTTGTGATCGGGAGATTGTAGCTATGGAGTTATTGCCAGGATTGTGGACTATGAGTTTTGGGCCGTTGCTGGGGTTAGAGCAGGTATGTCTTCCTTCTTATAGTTCCTTTAACGGCATATCGAGTACTGACTTTTCATGCAGTTTCAAGCATTTATGGCAACAATCAAATCCCTTTCCTCAAAAATTGAGCACGAGCAAACTCGTAAACTACAAGAATTATCTTCTTCTGGCTCGGGCGCTATCAATGCTGGTAATGGTGCAGGAGAGTTCTTATCGTTTGGGGGCATTCCAGGTGCAAATAATAGACCATTATCTACGGGGGATAGCGACGCATTTGCAGATTTGGTTTTCGGGAAGAGTAAGCCTGGAAACGGAGCTAGTAGTCCTGGGTTAAGCAATGGTGGCTGGGGTGGTGGTAGCTCCAGTAGTGGTGTAGGGGCGAGCTTAGGAGCGGGCTCTGGGGCTGCGGTGCAAAAGAGACCAGAGACCCCAGCGTTTAGCTGGTCTACTCCCGCCCCGACGCAGAGCCCAGCAGTAGCACCTATGGGTACTCTGGCTCCTCAGCAACAGAGGTCACAGCAGCCATCCCGGACTGTAACGCCTGATGCTAGATTTGCTCCCCTTACTCCATCTACCCCTAGCAGCACTACTAGCAACATGGGGATGGGGATGGGGATGAACCTAGGACTCCAGCCGCTACAACCTTCACCAGGCTTTGGCAGTACCACAGCTCTAAGACCACAGCCATCCCCAACACAACAGCCGCAGCCACAACCACAAAGCACAGCGGGAATGGCAGGTGGAATGTCAATCGATTGGTCCTCGGCAGTAGGTTCTAGGAAGCCGAGTTTCAACACTGCGCCTCTGACCCCGAAGCCTGCTACTCCTAGCACATATGGAAACAACCAGAATATGGCCATGAACCAGAATAGGAGCAATGGATTTGCCCCACCGCCGCCACCACCACAGCAAACACAAACGCAGGCAAGTCACCCGACGATATTATATGGGCAAACACGACAGCAGGCGGCACCGACACAAGGGACAGGAGCATTTGCAGGATTTATGATCCCGCCGCCACCGGGGAGTGGTGGAAGTATGAATGGAGGTGGAACGAGTGGGGGTATGAACCTAGTTATAGGCAGTGGAGCGATGGGGATGAAGAAGGTAGAGGAAAAGAAAGGCTTGGACGCATGGGAGAGCCTATTATGAGGGGGTTATGGCGGGTTTTATTTCTTATGGTTTTTTTTGGTTTTATTTTTTTTTTGTGAGCGGGAGTCTTGTTTTGTCTCGTTGTTAATCTATTTGGGGACTTTCTTTGTGCCCTTTGACCCTTGAATGGGTGGGAAGTGCACCGATTTTTGACAATGGGGGCTGTTTCTGGACTTTTAGAACTTTCTTTTTTTTTTATTAGACATGCCCTCTTTTTCTAGGGTAGAATATTCTCATGCTGTTTTATATTTTATGTCTAGCCGGCTATTCAAAAATCGTGCCAAGACTTTTCACGTGATCCTTTAAATAGTTAGACAAAAGTAGTTTATTTTCATAGGCAGTTGTAGTCGTAATTTCACTGGAAGTTATGGTTGTGTAAAATCTTCAATTCTGAAGATTCTCAGTTGCTGTCACCTCAGTAAGTAACTGGTATAATATAAATAAATCATTGACTATATATAGCCTAGTGTGCCGCAGTTGGATGTAGAAGTATGGCTTAGCCTCCAAATTATGTTGCGATGAATTAGAGTAGCAACTCCCAAACAAAAGATTTTCATAAGAATAAACTCATTCAGTGTTTTCACCCTCTTTTTTACCAAGCCTATCACTGTTTCCATATCCCCCGCAGACACGTACTAGATCTTCAACTCCAGATATAAAAGATATCATTAACCTGCCCCTAGTCGAAGCTATTGAAAACTCTAACTTAGTCCTACCATATATCTTCAAGCGGTGGAGTAGCCAATTTTCAGCAAATTATATTAATGTCTAAAGCAGATACAATATTCAGTATATAAAAACAAAGCATCCAGAACGCCCATGTATCCATTTTCAATTCCCATGCTCTATGTCATGCCCTCTTTACAAAGGCACTATAACCACCACGAGAATGATAGGCTTGATGCGTCGTTCACAGATAATTGATAATTAGGATGTAGATCAACCTAACCAACGAGATGATGTCATTGATCAGTGTCTCCGAGGTCTAAAGCTATATACTAATTGATGGCACCTTATCTCACTACTAGTGCCTGTACCATAGAGTCTAGGTTATAGCGCTAAAATTCATCTCTGAATGAAATTTCTGCTGATAAAAGGTATGTATATAATTTAATGTACAGAAAGAAAAAGAAAAAGAAAGTATAAGGGGCCCACCCCTTCTTTTAGTACTGAAAAGGTTTTAGTACTGAAAGGGCACCTGTTCCTAACTACCAGTACAGCCACGAGTGTGACGTCAATCGTTTGTGTTACAAAGATTTCTCTTCTCGGTCTCTAGCTCTTGACGTGCCATATGCTTAGCATATCCGGAGAGATTTGTCAGAAACAACGAGATTACTACAAGTATTATCATTGTTCCAAGCATCGTTATCCTGGGGCGACTAGATGGCAATAGCATCTGGAGGTTATGGCCCCGAAGCGCTGGGTCGTGCCGTGCATAAGGTCAAAACTGCCAGTAGTTCCACATGTCACCGCCTATAACAACTATACCACTGGTATTGTCTATAAAGCCAGCTCCCACGTCTCCCACACCCGGAGGAAGAGTAGTGCTAACAGTCGCCGCAAGTCTAGACCTAAAGGTCTTTGATACGAATCAATCTTGCTTTGGGAGAGAGTACCCGTGGCTCAAATGACTTGTACTAGAGTTGTAATTAATTAGTATATAGTCGTCAACTTAGCTGTATACACACTTACCATAGAATTCCCACCTCATCTTGATGGCGATAGGGTTGCTAAGGAGCCAGCCTGGTTTTTGCGATAGGTATTTACAGTACAATCGCCCTATAAGAATATGACTGGGGCGCAACAGCATACCCTTGTAGAGTATAGATCCTTGCCAAGGCGTTGAGGATGGGGCTTTATGTTGTTTTTGGTTTATCCCCCTCAATATACCACCACTTTCTATAAGAATATACTAAGAAAAGTCTTATCAATAGTCTTGAATATTCTTATATGGCAATTTTCTTGTTTTTCCGTATAATGTTTCGCCTAGCTGGTAGTCTTATTCTTATAGCCCGAATTCTTATAAGGCGATTGTACTATATCAAAATAGAGTGGAGTACCAAATCCATCTAGGATGTTTGAGCGGGTGCTATAGATAGATGGAGCAGTTGATTATACTCATTCGACGGGATGGTGTTGGCGTATGAGAGTGGATCGGTGTGAGTGCTGTACGAGCGGCAGGCGTAGACTTCATTGTCCAGAATTCCATCTTGTCAAATCAAATCACAGAAATGATGATACACGGGTGGGTGTTGCAAGCGGTGGAGTCACTGGTTGTTGGGCTGGAGATGATACTGACCGAACCAGGCATGTTAAACGACAATCGCATTAAGATAAGTTCGCCAACCTGAGGGAGGCGAATATCACTCTGACGCGCCCTATTGACAAATGAGCACAGTGGAGGGAGTGTGTGTCTAGGAGTTGGAGTTGAGGCAGTTAGATGGAACGTGAAGGTAGAGGGGTGGTGTTGGGAGGATGGTAATGTCAAAATCCACGAGTGAGAGACTGTGACTGACGAGTGATAGAGGATGATGAAAAAGAGGAAAACTTATAGAAACCGTTATTTGTTTATTGTTTACTCGGTAATTAACTCTTTATCTTTCTAGCAGTGGGTCTTCTTAAACTAGGGCTTCTATCCCTTTTTCTTTTTTTTTCTTAGTGGATCACGTTTAAGATGGTGATATAATGTGGGCCAGAATAGGTATTAATGGAGAGATGAAGTAATGTAGAGGGTATGGGTAACTTCTCAAGGTGAACATTCAAGGGAAGAGCTCTTACTTTGAAGAGTTTTTATATTTTGTGGAGTTTAACTGGGTCAGGGGTACTCTAGATATGCGTATTATATATGAACTCCCCAACATGTTTGAACGCAAATCGAGCAGACTCTGCAATTCTGAGACTTTTATATAAGTTAATTCCAACGAATCCTAGTTATCTGTATCACTACCGGGGTATAACAAAAGTAAAGACAGAAATCAAAAGATAGTAGAAGGTTACCTAGATTCCCAACAGAGCGAAAAGCCACCTTATCTTTATCCAAGGATATAGCCGACCATGACTTGATACAGCTCCAGGTCTCTACGCTTATTCTACCCTTTACAGGAACATCACCGATCTGTATGATATCGAGAGGAGCTCCTGACCTTGCCAGTCGCGATTCAAACTTGGGGGATATTGCTTATCCCCAACTTACGTAACACCCCGCCAACCCCTTTCGGTGCCCGCACTTTGTCAACCTCACCCGCATCTCAACTCACATCATCCATCACATCTCCACTCAGTCCCCCACACACGCACCCCGCACCATTATGCCCGCCCTCCGTAAACTTTCTACGCACCCGCCGCTGTCGCTGCTCTCGCGTGCGTCTACAACCACCTCGTTGACTCACCTATACCCCACACCGCTGACACGGTCCATGTCCTCGTCACACGGCTCCCACTATGATCCTCCGACCGGATGGTTCTTGGGTGTTCCCCCTGGGGAGAAGCAGACCAAGGAAGGGTGGGAGGGGATCTGGTACTGGGGTTTCTTTGGCGGTCTTTTTGCTGCTGGTGTCGCGTATGCGTACAAACCTGATACTTCGTAAGTTAGCCGCCGCCCCCCCCCGGAGATCAATGTGGGGTAGGGGGGACATTTTAGTAATGGAAATTGGTGTTGTAGGATTCAGACCTGGGCTCTAGAAGAAGCGAGGAGGAGACTGGAAGCGGAGGGAATCATTGAGGACTCGACGAAACCGCAAAAGTCTATGTTGCGCACTGTGTCTGGTCATCTGCCACCGAAGCACTAAATGCACTTTTTACAACCCCCCCCCCAACCCCCTCTTCCCGCCGCTGGTGTCACACCTATACTACTCTACACTATCATAGTCATACTACAAATGAATTTTTACCATAAGGAAAGAGGAATGAGATATGGGTGAAGGAGTATGGGTGTGATACCCGCCCGTGTGCCAGCAACATGTTATATGAAGGATCTGATTGAAACCTGTATAGAGAGAGGATTTTACATCAGTTGTGTCTTGATTTTTTTTCCTTTTCCTTTCCTATTCTTTTCCCTCTGTTTCCTTTTTCATTCTTCATTCTAGTACATGTTTTCAAGTCTAATTTACCCCAGGAGGGAGCGGCCGGAGTGGCCGGAGTGGATGATGGGAAGGGGTATCGCTTTGTCTGACATAGAGCCTGGAAGAAGAAACATACCAAACTACACACCTATGCATTAACGATGAACCTTGGACTAGACTGAGCGGGAGTAAAGGGATAGGTGGGTTGTTGGAGGGAGATGATGCATACCTCCCTCTCTGGCAGGAGGTGCATCTTTTGCTTTTCGCATTCACTTCCTCCTGCTGCTTTCTTGATACTTGCTCGGGCAGAGCATCCAGGATATGATCAATATGAGCTGGCATCCTTTCTCTACACATTTATCTAAGATATTCAATTCATGATCGTCTTGCTTCATGGCCCATGTCTTCTCTTTGCCTGCCTGTTATTCAGACTTGTCCTGGTTTGCGTACTCTGCTTAGAATGCATTAATGAACACTAAAGTTGGGCAACATCATATCTGACGGGCTCATAAAAGTAGAATGTTGCCTCCTAAGAACTTAGTCAAAAAAGCATACATAGAACATCTGGTGATGTCATTCTCCCTTCTAGTGGGTGAGGTGGCGTTGAAGTGAGGTTAAACAACGCCAAGGATTCAGACATAGATACCCTAACCCTCTAAAACCCTCATGCGAGTTAAAACAACAGCACCTCTCTCTCGATCCATCGTCACACCGTGACATAAAAATAAATCATTCAGACAATCGCGTAATGACAACTTTCATTCCTGAAGTTCACAGTAAGCAGGAAAGACAAGGATTGGTCGCCTTCGCTTTCCCGGACTCGCTTATCAACCCCATGGCCAATGCTAACCCTGCATGCCCTAAAACCAGGAGTGTCTCGAGCCATCGTCAATCACGGTGGTTGGTTCAGGAACCACTGTTACTCGACAACAGGGAACATGCAGAGCCCCAGCCCCCCCAAAATCGTTTTATGGAAGGTTCATGATGGAGAGAAAAAGAGTCTCTCAGGAGCAGGCCTTGGGGAAAGCCTATCCAATCCAGACCATCTTCTCCCCCCTTATTGGAGTGACAACAAAGCTACCAAGGAAATATAACACCCCATAAGCGCCAACCCTTTTACTTTAGAGGGGGAAAAAGAGAGGGTTGATCGATCAGCTGTTGCCTTTCAATTACCGTGGTTCTCCCTCATCGACGCTTACCACAAAAAACTATATAAATAAATAAAAATACCCAATCCAAAGTTGTATATAATTACAATATGCACTGTCGAAAGCTCCTCGACCTTCCCTTACGGCTCTTACTATCCATACTGCTGTTCCAATTCCTCGTCTCGGCAGCCTCGTCAAATCCATTCGAGAAACCAATATGCAGACCTGGATACCTCTCCTGCGACACTGTCGGTCAGCCGGATGTCTGCTGTCCACTGGGTTATGTTTGTTCTTTCGATAGCCTGGGCGCGGTTGCATGCTGTCCGTTTAGAATGGCGTGCAGGGGGAATATCATTCCGCTGAACTTGACAAAGTTCCAGTTACCGGCGAGCGTGGGTAATAAGCCGAAAACCGGGTCGATATGGTGGTCTTTGGGTCTAGTTTGGTGTCTTTGGGTATTTGCGGGTCTCTAAGTCCCTGAGGCAACATGAAACTAGTTCGATGCGGGGATTCGTGATGATAATGGTAACGATGACGAATGTTAACATTGATGGGAGATATGAATGGGTTTTTTTGTAGTTATGGGGGAATCTGGGATTTGGAGGTGTTTTTTGTTTTTCGGGTTTTTTTTATTTTTATTTTTCTTTTGTTTAATGTTTCTCCAGCGTGTTTCATAAACAGGTTTTGGAGTTTGAGGTTTTGGTTTTTTTTGATATTGAGCGAACTTATCTGTCAAGAGTAGTGCAGCCGTATAGTTTTTCTTAGGGTGGTATCGATCTTGCTTTGCGATACCTATGGGATGTACTTGTATTTTTATTTGCCTAAGGCTTCTAGATCTCCTAGCTTCTCGCTTCGTACCTCGGGACCTGCAATAGGTTTACAGCTATCATATTACGCTGTTGACTTAGTAAATATGAGAAGACACAAACTCATTTTTTAAAAAAATGTTATATTGCACGTGGTCCTATACCCTCCACCATATAAAAGCTACATCATTCCCTCTTTAAAAAGAAACGTTTCCGCATTCGATAAAACAGTATCTAATTGGTAACTACATAGTAACGGCTTTGCCACGATATTCCAAAGAGAGACAATGGATGTTCAACGATCGACATGCACAAGTGATACGCGTGTGCATGTGCATGAGAGGAATCTCGGTTGTATACGTAGGATCGGGGGGGGAGGTGAGGAAGCCTATAATGTCTTGCTTACTACCCCATGTGCCCTCCTCATAGGGTACTAGTATTTTGCCCTGAGTACATATACCCTCAAGATGCCTATTCGCTAGATTCTGTCTTGTGGGGTTGGATGATGGTGCAGGACCTTGTGGGTGCTTGCCATTACTGTCTTTTAGGGATGCTTGGCCGGTGGGAGTGTGTCGAACATATGTCTATATGCTTTAGAAATACTTTTCTAGTGCTAGGGGTTCTTTGGAATAATTTGTTTTTACCGTATTATGGTTTAGAGTATTGTTTAACTGATTGAAAAGGTCATCCGGATATATATATCGGTCACTGTCGTGTTAATTCGGGGTTTACACTAGACGGAGTTTTGCCTAGTTGGTTTGATTCCAGTTCTTATTTTTTGTAAAATAAGAACTGAATCACCTAAGAGTTCTGTACTTATTGGTAAATAAATGAATAAATAAAAACTCAAGGGCTCAGTATCTCGAGTGATATATTGTGAATCAGAATTAAGTGTTAAATATGTATAGCAGTCGCTTTTAAGCCTAAAGCTATTTCCCAGAAGAGGTTCTGTTTTTCTACCCGTTTAATACGTCAATATTTATGAATTATAAAGTTTCTGTATTGCTTACCCGTAGGTACATATGTATCTAGGTTGCTTGAATGAACCAATCTAAACCCACCCTCAAGGACAATGCATATGGTTGCCTAGAGTACCCCTCACATCTACCACCCTATATATTCTAGGTTACTGTTTCCCCCAAACAATCCTATAAATATTCAGGCCACTACTTCTTCAGCGTAAATACCACCTCAACGAATCTTCTACCACAGCATTAATTGAACTCAACGACCCTTCTACGGGTCGACAAGGTCCTACAGCCATGGTATGTGATCATTACTACAACAAAAACAAGATGGTTTATGAGATTTATTGAAACGGCACTAATAGACCTCTAAAGTTCAAAATAATATTCCCGTCGCATGCAATGCCTTGGAAATTCTCAATATCTACGATCCCAGTAGGACTCTCCACCTGCCATGAGCTTAGCCCCACAAGGTCCCCGTTTTACCCAAGAGCTAAAAATTACATAGACTCTCGAATTAGAAATAGATAATATTCTATTAGACCTAAATAAATCCTCCTATCCAGATAGCTCAAGTAGAACATTTGAGCCGTCTTTCAAGTACCCGCTCTCTAAAGCCTGGGTTCTTATCGACATGGAGACGTACTCTATCATCCACAGGCTAGTTTTAGGAAATCTTGTAGTTCAGAATGGCGAGTACATGGTTATACCAACGTCCTGTTCAAATATTTCTATACGGGAATTTAAGGCGGCAGAGGTAGTGGTGGAAGCATTGAAGGCGTTAGATGCTACTCGTGGAAGAGGACGTAGCCGGGCTGCACATCATGCTGCGGCTAAGTTGATGTTTCCGTCTCATAAGATGCCCTTTAGGCTTCCGGTACCACAATTACTACGCTTCGATGTGAGCATGGTAAAACTATTCCTAATTTTCTTATTCAGGTTTTATATTAGTACTAGTCTTGCTAACAAAGTCCCCAGAAAATAGAAACGACAATCAAGACAATTATAGAAGACATAACCAAAAAACCCGGTACAACCGAGTTCTGGGCATTAGAACCTCGGGTCAAAGGGTCAATTTTATATGGACCGAGCCCCACTAACTGGGTTCTTGTCGACGTTGAAAAAACTGAGATTATACCCAAATGCTGTTTAAAGGATTTTATGCGCCAAGATAGCGAGTACATGGTCTTGTCGGGGTATTCATCAGTCATTTCGGGAGTGAATCTAAAACAGGCTATAAAGGACCTAGGTTCAGGTTCTCCAGCCAACATTCCTCCACAGTATACGTCATCGCCCCCTATATCTGTGTTACGGGAGAAATAATAGGTATATTAAATTTGGTACCGTGGTACTGGTAGAGATGTTCTTTTAGTTAGTGATGGTACTAGCTAGTACCAGGGTTTTACTGTATCTCTGCATGCATTTGTTCTCAGAAATTCGAATAACATATTATGAATTCGGGTTATTTAGATATACTAGTTGACTTCGGGGGGAAACACTTTTCCTATTCCAATATGCCAATGTGTGTTGTGAGACCTCTGTGGCGTCGCTTGGTTGCCTGAATTAACCTATGCGGCACATCACTCCATCCCCCGCAATTGGGTACACTTTTGGCCATCGGTCCTTGATACAACTACCATCTCAGACAACGAGTCTCCGAGCTAGCATTTATTACAGCATTAAGCCTACTCTTAAATAGATCCCGTAACTATGGTATGTATCTATTAATCCAAGAGGGCACAGACCTTTAGCTTAAAACCACCGATCACATTATTAGGAGGGTACTGATAAATCCCCAAAGTTCAAAGTAGTATTCCCACACCTCAAGATGCCTTGGAGATTCTCGATCTCTGGACTCCCGGTATAACCCCCTGATCTGAAGTTCTCCAAAAAAAAAAAATCTCCCAACTTTTCTAAGTACCGAGAACCACACACAGCAATTCGACGCTGAAATCAGTGCCATCTTGGACGATTTGGGGAAGAGTGTGTACTTGGAAGACTCCAACATCCTAGAGGACTATCGAGGGCCCAGGTGGGGCAAGGGATCCATCGACTGTCCGAGCAGTCAAGACTGGGTTCTTATCGACCTCGCCACGCACTCGATCATTCATAGACTGTTCTTAAAACACCTTATCGTCCCTTATGGGGAGTACATGGTTCTGCCGATACGCTCGTCGGTTATCGCCGTAGAGACGTTCAAGACTAATACGCTAGCGAAGGAGGCCCTGAAAGCGTTGGATAACACTCGCGCAGAGGGGACTGAGCGGAATACGTATATGGGCACGGACACGATTAAACTCAAGTTTCCTACTCATGATATGCCCTTTATAGTTCCAGTGGTACTTGCGCGGGATCAGTACGCTGCAAAAGAGTCTGCCCTAAAAGATGATCCTGAGACACTTCAAACCACTCAAAAGTATTTAGCTCAAAGTTCCTCGAGGGGCGTCGTGGAAAAAACTACGCAGGATCAGACAGAGGAGACAACGGTAGTGCCCCCCCCATACACCCCTCGGAGTTATCCGAGTGGTAGTTTCAATATAATTATTAACACAGTCATATGCAGAAAATCGAACCAATAATTACAAAGATTATAGCAGACATAAATGAGTACCGACATGCACCAGAAATCCCTACAGAACCCTCGAACAACCAGCTCCCCTCAGACGAAGAGATCTCTACGGAGCCCCAATTGGCTGCAGGGTGCCCAACAGTTCTTAGTTGGATTATTGTCAACGATACAAGGACAGAAGTCATATCAAGGTCCTCCTTACAAGAGTACATCGTTGCAGGCGGCGAATATACGGTTCTGCCAATGAGTGCGTCGGCGTTTTTGGGAGAGGATTTGGATGGAGAGATAGAAGATGCGAAGACGAATTACAAGGCTAGGCGCCGGAGAGTGTTCAAGTCTAAAACATACTTCTGATGGATATGTATTTATTTAATCATCCAAGTTACTTCTGTGATTCTATGCGTGAAGTATCATTGTTCAAGGACAGTTAGGCTTGATGCTCATCCGATTATGTACTAAGTTTGGCTGCAGAAATATTGAACGAGTTAGTATGAGATCTTATATATCTCTAGAAAATTCTAGAGAGCTGGTGAAAATGAACCTACCATAAGTATTAGGCCACCTCAAACATTATGAAGTATACGACGTGCCTTGCTTATACTAATCGTAAACCCTTCACACATATGATACCTACATGTACTCTCTACAAAACCCCCTCATTTAGACCCGAGATATCAAATGATAAATTCATTCATTCATTCAGACCCGAGACATCTCCAAGTCTACTACATTCCTACTTATAAAATAGAACCTACCAGGGAGCATCCTCAATATTAGTCATGAAGGATAACCATTCCCCGAGCCACACAGAGGTCTTATTTACCTTCCCCCCTCCCATCAACAATACCCAAAACCCCACCTAGTACGTACCCCATCATAACCAGATCAGCTTCACCAAAGCATTAATTCAGAGAAATAAAAAAAATCATCGATTCACACCAGAGTAATAAAAAAAAACATGAGTACCTTAGCCCCCGGGCTCCATGTACTTATGATTAATTCATTCATTCAATAAAAAAAACATTAGGCAAAACCCACCTCAACGAGTGACAGTCCATGACAAAGCCCTCCAAACCAGCAAACTAACCAAGAAAAACAACTCTAACTAGTCTAATCCATATCCATAAATAAAATACAATCACTAGGTAGATATATTCGTGATACAGTTTCAATCCATATGAGACAGTATACGACTCCTAGAAGGGAAAAACCTAAAACCCACAAAACTCTGAAAACCTCAAATATAGCTACAGAAAAATACGAGATCTAAGAAAGTACATATTTGAGGTCATATAATTTTTTAAACTATACTTAAAAAACCACCAAATACCTCCACCGAGACTAATTTCCCCACACCGGCAACAAGGGTCTAAAAGCACTACATATGTAGTTAGAGCACCATTTGGTAAAACTCCAAAGATCCAATACATATATGAAAAAATCTCTTACAACACTCAGCATAGTAGAATTTTCATAATAAGCCTTTAAACCTCCAAATAGGTTCATACTTTCCTAGCTGGCAGACTTCGTCACCTGAAACCGCATCACGAACATATCTGCCTGCCTAGTGACCTTACCAACCCCCCCCCCCCCCCTAGAACCTACCAAACCACTAAATATACGGACATATAACCATACTCGGAGCATGAGCAATATAGAGGTTTTCTTTCTTTCTCCTTCTCATTCGCTTTGCCCCTAGTCATACCTACATACGTATTGCCCCGGTCCCTGTTTTGTTTTTTAGGTACGTACTTATTACATATCCCGAGGAATGCGTCAGACAGACAAGGTATCGCAGTGAGAAAACAAGCTTTTTTTAGGGGTGAAGGTATGTATACAACACGATTTCTTCATAGCGGCTGATAAAAGGGGAAGCCAGTTCTGGAACAATAAGATAAACCAATGAATGATACCACGCGTGTTCTAATGAGTATTGTATTATTTTTCGCTTTAATCTCTATATATTCCTCTTCTTCTTACAGTGTGCCTTTAGTGTGAAAGAAAGAAAGAGAGTAGTCATGTTGATCACCAGTCTTATTGCCTTTAATCTGTTTATCCCCCTCGCTAGCGCTTCTCCTGTCTATTCCCTAACGGTCCTTATGCCATGGACCAGCCTCCTGTCGCCTTCCCAGGAGAGACATCAAGGTACTAGACAAATTACCCCAGTCTCAACCCCAATAGAAATGGATGGGGGCTGTAGGTCAATAGACAAGGTTAGCTGCCGGTTTGACAGATGCTGTTAGTCTTCCTGCGTAACCCTACCAAGTGCTTGTCTCCTTGCTAAAAATAAAAAAATAAAAAAATATACTAGGTTGTTCTTCTACCTACTACGGCATCTTCGGCGGCCGGCCCGGTTATTGTTCGGTTGGGAAAACGTGTTCCGGTATCAGATTCTGTGCCCTTGGTGATACCGAGAGTGATGGAGGGCCCGCTTGCGGTTATTATTATAAAGGTATGCAGAATACTAGTTCTTCCGATACTACGGTTGGTGGAGATGGGTATAACGGTCCCGCGACAGGGATGATACTTGTAGGTTCGGGCGAGCTTGGAGGGGCTGTAAGGGTTGGATTTATTATGGCTGTGAGGCTTGCTGCTGGGTGGGTGGTTCTATATATTTGTATAAGGGCTGTCCAGGTACTTTTTGAGGTTTCAGTTGTGGTGGCTTGGAAATTTTCTATATTGTCTATTAGATATCTATCATAAAACAGGGCCCTTACATGGTGCATAGGCTGCTGGGGCAGATGAAATATATCGGGTCTAGGCTAGTCAGAAAGAGGTCCCAATCCAATCTAGCCGACTATTATTGCTGCAGATGCAACAGTGAAAACAACACGATTCGGCTTGCTCACTACACCGTGCAGGAGTATGGAAAGATACAATCTCGCAGACCCTTTCCTTTTTTTGAATATTTTTTTTATTTCTCTTTAGATAAAAGATTTGCAAGTTTGTTTATCCATATTCTTGCATCGCGGAGTGGGCAAGCCGAATCGTAGTCGGTGTTCCATCTGCAACACGAGTAGACATGGAGCAGGTGATATTTCTGAGTGCGTACGCACCTGAGTAGTATAATTCACAGAGAGACCATAGGGCAATGGGCGTTATGAAGGTGGCTTTTCGAAGTATTGCATCTCATGCCGGGCTTCTGTCCATGTCGTTGGAATTTAATAGTAGGTGAGCCGTTCCCTATCTTTCCTCCCGGACATATATAGTTGAACCCACGGCATGCAATTGATCTTATCAAAGAGGGGGGGAAGGTGTGAAGAAAAATTTGCCATCATCCAAGATTAGGAGGGGGGGGGGGGGAATCATGAGAGTAGAAGAGAAATGCTGAGGAATTATCGCTCATAGTTAGTAAACCGACCAAGCCCCGCTTTCGGAAATTTCTTCACAAGAAAATCCTGCGAGGCTTCATTTATAAAAAACAAAGTACGGTACTACGATATTGCTTTTTTCTTTCATTTTTTTCTTTTCTTATTTGCAAGCCAGAACGGTTTCCATTCCTGTTGTGTATCCAGACGGAAATAGTTCCATTCCCATAAAGGATCTGGTCACATGACAAGGGAGCAAAAAGGGGCAGTACCAACAGCTCCGATGAGGTTGAGGAAGCCCGAGGTGGGTGGATGATGGATGGACGTGAAGCGAGTGCGGGGTCGTAACCTTGGGCGTTTTACGCGAGGATCGGCTGTTGTAAGTCGAGGTTTCCTCTCGGGACCCCGAGCCCTGGAACTGGGCACTGGACACTGGACCGCGGAAGCGGACGTTCCCAGTCCGCGTGGTTAGATTGGGGGCGAAGATATGATAGAAAACAGGTCTGGATTGGGGGGGATAAGATGATGGGAGTATGAGAGGTTGAGAGGATGAGGATGAAAAGGAATCCAAAAGAATCGGGTTCGGGTATCAGTTCAGGCATCCGACTTGATGTCTCCTCTATGGGCCGATTGATTGCCCAAGGGAACCCCTACCCTACGACACTGCGATGAGTTCTCTGTGTAAGGTTGTCGAATTGGCAGAGGTGGAATCGTCTCAACTGGGGGGGGGTAGCCAGTATCGATCCCCCATTGGACTACCTCGTCACCGTTGGGTGATACTGGCAAGATGTCAAGCAGAGGCAACGCTGTAATTGGATCACCGAGCGCATCGCTCCATCCCATCCGGCGATGTCGATGCCGCATGCGACCGGGCGGCCCATCGTCTCAACCACCACCACCGGTTTCCCCTCGAGAACCCGCCAACCCCCCTCCCTCCCTATCCCTCCCTAATCCCTCCCACCCCCCACAAGAACATCATATACGGCACATATACTTGCATACTCAAGAGCTCTGTACTCTTCCGCCTTACTGCTGCTGCTACTACTGCTTACTACTTGCTGTCTGCTTGCTGCTTTGCTGCTGCTTGCTGCTCTTGCTGCTCTTGCTACTGCTTGCTACTGCTACTGCTTGCTACTGCTACTGCCACTGCCACTGCTACTGCTACTGCTGCTACTGCTACTACCTCTGGTGGTGCAATTCCGTTCCTTACCCAAGTGGTTCGCCGAGAGAATTCAAGACAGCCAGGCAGAAAGAGAGAGACTAAGCCTCTCCATTGCCCGTGCTCTACCTCGCTACCCTATTCTACTGTCGAGAGAAAGACCGACGCGAGCCCTGGACTGTCCCAGTGTGCCCCCCCCCCCCCGGATCTTTCACCCTGTCACTCGCTCACCTCAACTCCAAAAGACAACATATCGTGACAATTAGTACCGTACCTGAATGCAACCATCGCCTCCACCCCCGTGCCATTACTGTAACCATCCATCTGTCATTCTTTCATCTTCATCTATCTAGCTGCATATCTACTATCCATCGGTCCACCTTCATCCATCCACCCACCTCAAGCTTGATCGTAGATTGAACTGACTCTCCCATCGACGACAACAACTATTCCGGGTGCCCTTCACACCCACAAAAGGCAGCACCCATCCCCCCTCCCCCAACATTACATTACCAATGGCAAAACCCTCTACTGCAACATCTCGTGACGATTCCGCCTCATCTGCCTCCCCCGTCTCTACATCGCGCCCAGATCCCCACCCGATTTCTACAAAATCTACCTCCCAGTCAAAGGCCGCCGGTCACCCAGTCTCTGCTGCCGCAGCGCAATTCCACCGTTTCCGCTTGACCGAGTTCAATCGTGCCGAGAATTCATCACCGACCACTTCCTCTGCTCCAGCAGGCCAGTGCTCAAGGTTCCGTGTCAGTGATTTTGTGCCCTCGCCCTGGGGAAACACATCTGATACGCCTTCACATACCCCTACTACCCCCGTAGCCATGTCTCCAGTAAATGGGATGATGAATGGTGGGCGTTCAGCGTCTGTAAATGGTGCTGGTGGGTCACCGTCGAGTACAGCGGCGAGGCAGGGCAGTTTTTCGGTAATGCATATGGACGTCGATGGTTCAGGCCCGCAGCAAACTAGCACTTCCGTAGCGGCCGCTGCAGGATCCGGAAGAGGTGTCCTGCAAAAGATTGCAGTGTCGCCACAGCAGCAGCAGCAACAGCAACAACAAATCATTATGGCGAAATCGGGAGCTGTGGGTGACCCTAGATTTTACTTCATACTCTATTTACTTTTTCTTTCCCCCTTGAGTGATGGATCTCATGTGCCAACAGTTCCTTCTTTTCCTAAGAGTATGTTGATTTTAATTCAGAACATTTAGAACATGCAACGACCACTGGCGCCCTCACCAATGTCTGCTGGGGGCATCAAACCTTTTGATCCCTCTACGGTACCCCAAGAAGCTGTTTGGGAGCTCTCTAGAGTTCTTACCATATTCCGACAACTACCAGCCGATACGGTGGTCAAGCAAATAACGGATGCCCTCATGCAATGGCCTACTCTCGCAGAAGGAAGTCTCCTTCGCCGAATAGGCGAGGTATTCCCCCCTCCCCCTCCTGCAAATTCAACCAACCAAAACGGAAATACCGCGGGCCAATCCCAGGAACCACTCAGGAAAAAGCGAGGGAGGCCACCAGGGAAGAAAGCAAAACTCAATGATGGAACATCAGCACCTGTACCTATCGCAGCAAGTCCTATAGGACTACAAAATATGGCCCCACCCCCGCTACCATACGCCCAACCTATCTTAGCACCAGCGCCGATACCATCACCAGTAATGTTAGGTCCCTCGGTATCCTCAAGGGGGAAAAATACGGCAGATAAATTAGTGCAGTGCACGCGGTGCTTGAAGGATTTCAACCCTACATGGCGAGCCACTCCAGCATCAGATCCTTCTTCAGAGGCTACTTGCGCTGTTAAGCATCAGTTCAAAACCTTTGAACAAGGCCTTGAAGCTGTCACCCTCCCAAGACGGAAAAACAACTATAAGACGACATGGAAATGGAAATGTTGTGGGAGAGAGGTACAGAGTACTTCAGATCAGTTGTTAATGTGGCCCCGAAAAGAAGACGACAGAACGGGTGGCTGGTGCTTCGTTGGAAAACATACAACTGAGCTAGGGGTTAGAGAGAAATTAGGTCTAAAACCAGGAAAAGGCAAAAAAATTAGCGAGGAGATCGGAAAAAAGCGAAAAAAAGGCTCTGAAAACAAAGAAGTATTAGCACCAGGCCAGGCCAATGGTAATACCATGGCAGCCATCGTCCAGTCCCGGGATCTTGAGGTAGCAAAAGCGAATTGGGCTCTGCCTGAAAACACAGATTTGTCAGGGGTAGCGAATGGAAACTTAGGCTATGGACTCACCCAGCAGCAACAATCCCCACCATCAGGATATCCACAGACTGATTCAGCTCCACAGTCAGACGACCCGCCGAAAAGAAAACGCGGTAGGCCCAAGGGTAGTAAAACTAGAAGCAAGATCATGCAAATGACTATACCAGGCTCCTCAACATCAAAAGAGCAAACTGTTTCCTCTGTCCCAATCATAGGTGTAGGGGTGCTCCAGCAAAACGCGGGCCCGGAGCAGCAACTCATGAACGAAGTACAACAGCACACCCATCTCCAAACCACCCAAAACCATGACCAAGTGATTGGTGTTGGCGTCGTACATGACCAAAACTCCTTCTGGACACAATACACGGAGCCAAACTTAGACATGGAAGAACAAGATCCTGACGATGACGATGATGATGGAGGTGATGATGGCGAAGGAGAGGATGAAGATGGTTCACAGGACCAGGAGGATAATGGTGAAGACCCTGCTATCTCAACGGCGGACTTATCACTCCTCGCATCTGCAACAGCCGCTATGTCAGCAACCCAAAGCCAACAGCTCGTCGAGGATGTACCAGAGAAGAGAAAACGAGGTAGGCCGAAGGGAAGTAGGAATGGGAAGATGCCAGTAGAAACTACACAAAAAGCGTTACGGATGAAGCCAGCAAGTACTATTGCTAGCGGCGATCTGGCGGTGGCGAAGGCTGTTGCTAGCGCGGCGGCAGTGACCAAAAATATTCAGCCGCCACCGCTGCAGCCGGATCCAGCAGTGACAGGTACAGACGAAGGAGCACCATTTGTAGGGATGGGAGCAATGGGAGCAATGGATGGGTACGGAGGGCTCGGAAGTGGCGATGGTGGTGGATGGTTTGGTTAGTTTATTTGGATATTTAATGACTCGGGATTATGGTTCGGGTTTCACATTTTAGGGGTGTCAGGTCGGAAAATTATTCAAAAAGTGTAGTTTTTAACAAGCATTTTGGCGGGGGGAGGGTAACGGATAAGGGAGTTAACGGTTTTTGTCTCTCATGTCATCTCTGCTCATCTCTGTTCTCTTTTGTTCCCATCTTATTAGGGTTTGGGTTTTATTTGTTGGCTCCGGGAGTTCTCTCAAGGGGTTTCCTAGTGGTTTTTTCTCCTGTCAGATATTTTTGTTATGCAGGCTGGTGTTTGCGTATACGGATATTATCTTGATCTATTCCCCTCCCTTTGTTCTTCCCCTGATTTTTGTGGTTAGCAATCGTATCTTGTACCTCTCTTTGTCTTTTCCCAATTCTAACTTCAAAACTTTTGATCTTTTTTGATTATAGGGTTTTCCTTGTTGGGGAGATTGGGTACTCTTTTTTTTCCCGGACTCATCTGGTATATGGATTTTCAAGAGGTCAAGGTGGGCGCTGTATTATATATAGTATGGATTAGGATTTTGTGCGGCGGTTGGATAAACACCCCGCCAAAGGTATCGTAAGAGAGATTATTCCGCGTGATCTTCGGGGAGCGCCGATTCGACGAGTTGGATACCGGCTATAGCTTTTTTGTAGGCTCGTTCCCCCATCTCCATGTGGTTGCTGCACAGCACAGTGGGGTTCCCACAGTCGGATTGGCTGGCGGTGAGATGAGTGCGTATGAGCTGATGGTGGGGTAATAGATCTTACTCGCCTCCTTCTTCAGCTTCTACTGTAGTACTTTTTTCATCGGGCTTAGCTGAAACGCGGAACCCCCGCTTTTCGAGTGAGAGTCTGTGAAGAGTGGTGCGTATTTGTAAAGCCTTTTGTAAATTTGAGGTTGTGGCTAACCCTAGCAGGTTTATCCGCTTATGAGATCTATTTAGGGTTATTTAGGGTTGATTTCCCCAGTATATACTATCACATTAACAATGTATTAGAACTACTTGTACTTTTAGGTGTCACTACTTTTACTGGGCTCCAGAAGACGGTAGTTTTCGATATCAGCTGAACTATCCTATGCCTTGGAATTTCCAGACCTCAGCCCATCTATTACTACTATGCATGAATTGCCCAACTACGGCAGTCAAACTAGGTCCCTATTAGATATATTTCTCTATCAGTAGGAACATATGTGCTAGGTGGTGAGTTAGCTGGGGGAAGACTCCCCTTCACCAACATAGTACCACCGCCATCTACATAGCAGAGAATTAGGTAAGCCATCTCCCAACTGCCGTTTTCCAGTTAACCGGGAACTTCCCACTGGGAGCATTACCGAGATGCGGGCCGATAAACACGCAGCTCCCGTTATGCATTACAGCTCCTTCCCCCCCTTCTCTCGAAGCCCACCACGTTATCTTGCACTCGAGGGGGAAACGTGGAGACAACACCGGCTATATTAATAAAGCGTAAGAACCCTAGCTATATCTATATCTACCCGGGAACTAATTGAGGCTGATGAACCCTACTGACAATCATATAGGTACCAGCTTATATACAGGGGGTGAAGGGAACGAACCTAAAAAAGCATAGAAGATCATATTGCATGATAGATTCTCTCTTCCACAACCATGGTTAATATGAACATCATTGCATGAGAACTTCTATTGGGTTAAAATGTTCATCCCATAATATCTCGCGAATCTCTTCCGGCGCTAGTGTGTAAAACATGCATTGATATGCACTGGAATAACCTAGATCGACCATAGAAAATACCCAAACATTATATGGGGGGGGTACTTGATGTAGTTTAGACTTGGTGCACTTTTTTGCTTTTCACGCGGGTTGGTGCTAGCGCCGGAATAAATCTCATGAGATGCTACAATATCCAATAGAACAGCAGTATAGCGGACTCTTTAGAGCTATTGGTGGGTAGATATGATAAGGTTCTGGTAGCCACACAAACGTAGTGACGACAACTATTTATATCCTCTACTACAGTTAGATATCGTTGAATGGCATTGGAAGGTCATATTTAAATTTCTAGTGTTCATTAGTTCACAGCCAGATTGAGACATCAGGACCAAGCCTCTCATCCTCCCATACTCAAGTAATAAATCACATTGGTACCAATTCCTTATCTGGAATATTAATAGGGTTAAGACGCTCCCGATCTTCGAACAACATATATGGATTCCACGTAATCTCATATCTTGTTGATCGATCAAAAACACCCCACCGGCGAACCTGGAACTGCACTTTTTTCGGAAGCATAGATCATAGAGTTCAGATGGTACTACTTCCTGTAGCATGCAGTAGGTATACGTGGGACAGCTGTTCTTCATGAGATATCACTCGATAAATCACTCAGGTCTCCGCGGCCGCCTAAGTATGGGTATAAAATACCTTGGTTACAATAAATCTACAACATGCTGGAGGGGTAACACGTAAGAGCTGCAAGGCTCAGATCTTTGGCCTGGGAGTTATACTCAGTGTAGATGGTTGCTCTATGTTGTGAATCGAGAGGGTCATGGTGAACAAGATTGAAATGCTAAGACAGAGGCTTATTACTATGGTACCTTAGCATACTACCTAGAATCTAAACCGTTTATACTATATTAGTGGTTCTACTAAGAGTAGTGTGGAATCGCCATTTTTTTCACGAGAAAGGTACTATTGTCTAGACACGGCCCTCAACGAATCCTTTCGAATTATGTTATCTAGCTCAAGGCACTCAAAAGTGCGAGATGTTACTTGGCGACAGAGAGAGTGGATCTCGGAAGACTCTTCCGCATGGAAGACGGGAAAAAGCAAGAAACAAAGAACTAGTATATGTAAGAAATTCGCGCAGCGATCGAGAAGTGATATATATATACATAGCGGAGACAACTATGACTTTTTTTTTCTCTCCCCACACAAGTATTAATAATCATTGTTACAAAGTGAATCTTATTGTGCCGGGTTTGGCACAACATTCCGATACGGAAAGCTGTGCTGTCCCCTCTCGAGAGCCGTCCCAACAGTTATAGTGACTGACTTGAGCTCGAAACTTCCTTGTATGTACATACTTGCGAGGGACGGGGGGGGGGAGGGGAGGAGGCAGAACCTGAGCATGCAAGTACTACTCCTACCGATAGGTCACTTGCGACATCGCCCGAATAGGAACCCCTGCTTACAACACCTCATTCTCAGACTCTTCATGCCTACCCCGAGTACAGCCGATTTGCACTTAAAGACAATCTCGGTCAGTAACAGCAGTCTCCCGAGAGGCTCTTAGAGCCTAATCCTAAAATAGCGTGGGGCCGCTTCTGGTACACCTGTCAAGCTCTGCCAGTTGGTTTGTGGGAGAGAGAGTCTGCTTGCGTGTCTGGAGAACCGGGTTTGTCCGTATTCTAAGACTAACACCAGCCACAGCGTCGATGACGAGGGCTGATAGGCGTTCTTGGGGCCTGCATGCGCCACTAAGTTACACGAGTTGCATGCCTGCACAATCACAATCACTTTTACAATTGTAAATCATGAGGAGAGTACAACAAATGTCCCAAGACAGTTACCCGGTTGTAATCTGGTTCACTTTTTGTTTTACTCCTCTAGAGCCTACATTTAGGGTATCGTAAGCAGGCCAGCAATCAGTATCTAAAATTATAATGTAGGGGGTAGGTACGATCTCAAGGCAATTGGGTGAGAGTTCTTTTCGCGAAAACCATTGACAGTCTACGGGCAGATCCCCGGAAAAATAAGCTTTTGAGATATAAGACAGGCCCATCAGACCCATCATACTTCACAAGGCACCCCGACATCAGCAGAAAGTAGAGCCTGCCACGAGTTGGATCTTGCGCAGGTCAAGTATGTACTAGCGGGCCGCCTAATGCGTTGTTCGAGATCTACAGTCAGTCTGCCCCTGATCACAAACCTATTGAATGTAGCTTTGTGGGTCTTTGATATCCAAAAAGAGAGAGCTGAAAAATATCTACATCGTGCCATGCGGCGAGTAAGACAAAAGTGCACATATATTTCCTAATCTAGATACGTGATGGGCTGATCCTGAGCGTGCATGAAACTGAGAACGCGGCGTTTTGTTTTTTCTCTAAACAAAAGGCAAACCATTGATTTCATCTAATTTTTTTGTAGATCCTGTTCCTCTCTTTATGATTCTATCTATAGATTTTCTCAACTCTGGAGAGAGAGAGAACTCGTCACACCTGTAATTTCCCCACCGTTTTTTCTCTCTTTCATAATTTTCCCTATTTAGGCTGTGACAGCACAGAAAAGAACAGCATTGTTATGATTCTCTTGAGACACACAGAATGCTTGATTGGAGATACAAGAAATATTCCCTAGGCTTCGAGCGGAAGACCGGCACCAGCTGAGAATCAAGCCAATCGCTCGCCGAAGATCAAGTGGAGAAACCTAATCGTTTAGGAGGTAGCCTTGTCGGGACGATGCACACAGGGATAGTCGTGATTTATGGGGTACGAGACGGCATCATACATAACCCTGATTTACTACAGAATGTCTCGAGCAACCCTAAACCTATGCGTACCCAGGTTCGATAGGTAGCTAAATTAAGCGACGTACGTACACTCCAGCTCAACACAAAACATCCTCTACGAATTGAAAGTGTACAATTAATAGATTATAATGGCCTATGATATCTTCTCAGTGGTGGCCTTGGAGCACATAGTTATTTTTACTAGAAACGATCCCCCCCATGATTGAAATGGCGACCCTACGCGAAACCCAGTTATCGATGTTTTGCATGCTGTTGGTACCTTTCTTGATTTCTCTTTCTCTTTCTCTCTTCTTTTCTTTTCTCGAGCGGCAGGAATGGCCTTTCACCTCCCCCGAGCACAAGCGAGGTATTCAGATTTGGCATTGTCTCAGTGGTTGTGTTTTCGGACGCAAGCCTCAGCCTCAACCTAGGCCGTCGTGACGCAATGGTCTGAACCCCGAGTATTCGGTCCCAACTGAACCCTCGGGACTTGCACCTAAGGAAAATACTCTAGAGAATAGAAGCGAATCTTAGCCATGACTGTGTGCTAACTATAACTATAGTCTAAGGATTAGGTATTGTAACTGGCCAACAGATACAAATTCTCTTGGCGTTGGCGACATTCAGCTATGAAAATCGGCTACTATGCGGTTGGGTGAAAGTATGTACCTATACAGGCACAATAGCCGTACTCTAGTCAAGAACTGTTTAGAGAGAGAGAAAAAAGCTGTAGCCTTATTGTTGCGTGAAAAACACATGTCCCACATAGATTTGCCAAGTTTTCAGATCGTGGGGTGTAGTTCTTTCCCCTGAAAGAATAGAATCCAGAAACTATAGTCACTCTTTGACCTGCTTGTAAGTTGAGTTGAATGCCACAACAAGTCTCATTCTAGAGCACGACAAGATGGGCGAACCCTGTATAGTAATGAAGTGTAGACCAGTAGTACGCACGGGCACTTCCGTGCCGCATTTGTGAAGTGCAACAATCAGGAACCCACCGCCCAAAACAGGTGTGAGTAAAGAAATCTCTCTGGAAGTCCTCTCACAACCCATGCAATGCAGGTAGTTGGTCGGGACCTACACACACACACACACACATCTAGCCTTGTAAGCTTTGTTGTCGGACGGAATGGAGTGGGGTCCGATAGTGGGATTAGCTAGAAGACAGTTTACTACTTTTGTAAATTTTCTAAGGTCCCGGAAATCCTTTTTAAAGGCACCCATTCTCCCGCAGTCTGCCATTCTTTCCTCACCATCCTCAGGACATTCACAGGTCTCTCGAAGCATCTCTACTCTCGACTTTCGATCAGATCATTCTAGGAATCCATTCCAAAAGCCTTCTTCTATAACTAGTCTTAGAACACCTGTGAGTTGACATCCTGATTATCATGGTGAATGCCTATAAAGTGATATCAGCTGACATCTTATTTTGATATCTCTAGAAATTCAAACCTTCATCATGCTTTTCAAAGGACTCGGAGTCGCTGCTCTTCAGTTTTTCTCAGTCGGTGTGACTCTAGCACTTCCAAGTGGTAATGGTGTGCGCTCTCTCGTTCGGAGAGGTGGAGGTATTACACACTCATTCCCAATGATCTTAGTTCTTAATCTAACTGGATTTAGCTACCATTAACGACTGTACCGTTCCTGGCACTATTGCCCTGACCTACGACGATGGCCCTGAAGACTGGACCGCCGATCTGTTGGATATTTTGGATAGGAATGGGGTCCCAGTTACATTTTTCGTCACTGGTAACAACAATAACAAGGGCGCAATTGATGTCACCCAGAAATGGAGGGATATAATCAAGCGGGCATATGATAGTGGCCACCAGATCGCAAGTCACACATGGGACCACTTGGATTTGTCAACCTTAGATGAGGCTGATAGGCGGAGACAAATGGTAAGTCCTATTCCCAGTGTTATGTACTCTGGAACCCAACTAATTCCCTGAAAAAAAAAAAATAGACCACACTCGAGACAGCTCTACAAGGAATTATTGGAGTTAAGCCGGCTTACATGCGACCACCGTATTCTTCATGCACTGGTGGTTGCCCAGCAACAATGGCAAGCTTGGGATACGACATTGTCTACTTTGATCTTGATACCGATGATTACAACAACGACACTCCAGCTTTGATCCAGAATGCGAAGAACAACTTTGCAAACAAGGTCTCGCCCTCTAACCCCGCTACTGACAACTGGTTGGCGATTGAGCACGACATCCACGAGCAGACCGTCCACAGCTTGACCCAGTATATGATTGATACCGGAAAGGGCAAGGGATACAAATTTGTTACTCTTTCTCAGTGCCTTGGAGGAACTGCTCCTTACCAGTAAATTAGAGTTCCGATTTGCCTGTAAGTAAATCACTCATCCAACTTTGTGCTTAGCGAGAAGAAAAAAAACTAACCATTATTCTAGTAACCTCTAATATAGCATCTATCGGTGTCATTTATGGTTGCTTTGTGGCTTTTATTTCTCTAGTTCGGATAATGTCTTTTTCTTCTCTTTTACGAATGTTTTTTCTTTATGATTATGATCTTGGCCGATGGTAATGAGGATGACAATAATGCTTAATGCATCGGTGAATGATGGGGGGGAGTTGGGTTTTTTATGTTCTTAAAAAATGATATTATGAAATTCACATCTATACTGATTCTAAGGTCCAAAAGTATAAACTTTATAAATTGTTTAGCTAGCACATTTAGTAGCTAGAGGCCCTAGTCTAGTACCAGAATCGGAACTAGCGATAAGGCTATAAGTCTAATCTAACTCGAGTTACTAACAAGTAAGATTAGCTTTATTGGTAAAATAACGATACGGACCGAGATATATCGTTCAGCTGAGTTCTCCTCGCAGTCAGTTAATATTTACAATGGAATGATTAAGAGCGTAATTACGATATATATTAGCAATTTAATAAATTTAAGTATGCCTCTTAGTTTCTATTCTTTAACTCTATTTATGGTTAATTTGTTTATTTATTCTATCCCTGGACCCTTACCATTAGCATCACGTTCCATCACTCGTATAATCGACCTAGGAGGAAAGATTACTCATGAACAAATTAATCATAAATACATGGATTATTACTCGTTTTAAAATATAATGATACACATAAAACCGCGAGAGTATATATAAAATTGGTTTAGCTTATTTATTGAATAGTCCCAATGAGTATCTATTGAGGGGAACAGACGCAACAGTTCCCCTTTTCAAGTATTCGTAACTAGTCTAAAAGGCTTTCAGGGCTTGAAAACTTATAATCATATCATTCAAACTCTGGAAATAGATTTAGTATTAGGCCCTTTAGCTACAAAGTACGCTTTTTAGTACTAAGCCCATTGAGTTTTGAAATAGAAACCAACCTCGGCCCCTCAGGACGGCGATTATGAATGTGGTATAAGATGAAGATTCTTGTAACTGCATTTATAGGACTAAGTAGATAGGCTTGATAGTAAGTTAATAAAGGACCTCAAATATCACCTAGCCTAGAGTTTATTCGTCCTTCTTGGTGTGTATTTACTTAAGTACATAATGTATAAAAGTCTTAAACCCTCTAGCTGCCTTTGTACTAACCAGAGACTAGCTAGCCTATTAGCTATACAGTGGAACTCCGGTAGTTGCGTACTCGATAATAGCATAAGTTCCCCCAATACATTTTTGGCACTGAGTCTACCTCGCTAAAGACATAACCTTGATACAAGTATAAAAAAATTCCGTTACTGGCCATATGCTACCATTGAGGTTCTAGTGTATTTTTAATTTAATCAATTCGACTCATGACAAGACCTTTTATTAGATAGTTTATCGCAACATTACAAATATAGTCGTATCAAAAGCACGGGTATCCCTAGAAGTCTGGGTATTTATTTCATCCTAAACCTCGAACTGCCTAGAATAGGGGGGGTTTTTTTTTACACAAGATATATAGATCCAGGGTGAACTAATACTATTGGGTTTCCTTCCCTTTTGGACCTCGCTAGCTGCTCGACTATATTGGGTAGCGTCAAGATTCATAAGGGGGAAGTGAAATTTATTTCTATAAGCTGTGTGGAAAAAATCTTTGAAGACATTTCTCAATTCCTCAAGTTGACAAGTTGACTAGATATTCTCTTACAATCCCCCAGCAGTGTACTAGTCACGATACTACCGAGACTTTCTAATGCTTAATTGGAGACAAGTTTATACACAAAGTTATGAGAATATACTGCACCCCCCTCCCAGACACACTACACATTCAATATACCACGAGTAACAGACTCCCTACTAGGGATCCGAGGATGACCAACATTCATATCTGTTCTCAGCATAGTATCACCATGGCCCAGCGACAATTAATAAGCCCACTTCATAAGTACCTAACCCACCTTATTAACTCTCATCCCGTAATTTAGTATACCATCGTACAAACTTTACTTCTACCAACCAAGTATCTAACCTCGCCTCCAGACTAATCTAACCAGATTAACCCCACTTTAAAAAATCTATAGTAAAAGCGCGCCCAAGGGTATGACGAGCCTGGATGTATGATGAGTCCCACTAAAAAAATAAACAGGAAATTAATAAATGATCTCAAACTCAGGCACTAAAGTTTTGTAAAAGTCAAGAGAACACTTTTGATAGTTAGAATAACTTAAGAATACAGATTGGTTGAGGTTTGTTTTCTACTTTCTGTAGAGTTCGTCATACCCTCCCGGGAGGGCCTCTAGAACGATACTTTTTAATATTCCTAAATAGAATCTCAGTAAGTTTACTACTATTATTGCCGGAAATATTGGGTTGGTCTCTGCTGTCAAGGCTAGGCTCATCATGGTCGGTTCGCTCTACCTTTAAGCGAGTCATATACTAAATATAGTCTTATATTCAATGAATAAGTTATAGTTGACCCATTCGTTCAATGGATACCTAAGCAGGAATATTCGTCCAGGTCCCTCATGTGAGTGGTTGCTTTTTGATTCGTGTATATCTATATTACTTGCTGGTCGTTATTACTTAGAAGTCCCTGCCAAGCATCGTGTCCCCTCGGCTTCGTCCTATGACGTGGATGTTAACGCACAGACTAAGACCCCACCACTCCCATCCGCACGGACAACTTTATATGAACCCAATGGCGCTGATTCTAGAGGAAGCGTATCGACTTTAAAGATAAGTTAAATTTTCAGGCCCTTTCTTTATTGATCTAGAGTAAAAGGAAAAGACGACATGACTTAAAACAGCTAGTTACATAATGATATATCCCGCACATATACCTCCGCCCCGTTCCCATTCCCATTCCCCTACATTCCACTCCACCTTCATCTCAACTTTTTCAACATTCCAGAAACCAAACACAAAGAATGCAAACTCCACCCGCCCAACAGATACAAAAAGACCAACTTCCCCACCCTTTGTTTCCATCCCACTCATCCGTCATCGCACCCATCCATCAATGTCATCATTCATTACATCCACCAGCTCCTTACCTTTGAGCATATCTGAGCAAAGAAATAATCAGGAAACCATGATATAAAGCAGCAAAAAAGGAAAAGGGACAAATTCCAATCATCATCCTCCAAACAAAAAAGAAATCATCAAAAATCATACAGATCGAATTGAATCATCACACATAAGAAATCATCACATCCTCGTCAACTTAATCAAACTACCGGTGTCCTGCATGATGATGTCCAGAATGTCCAGGATGACCTGAGCCAGAGCTGCTACTGCTGCTGCTCGAACTAGAGCTGCTAGACGAGCTAGAACTGGTTGAACTTCCAGTCTGACTGGCCGTTTCCGAGATATACTCAGAATCATAAGAGTCAGATGATGTTGTTGAATACTTCTCACTCATATTATGCTGTTGCGTCCTCCTGGTGATGAAGATCGAGGTCAGTCCAGCAGCTGCAGCACCCATCATCGCTGCTAATCCACCGCCGCCGTGACCACCGGATTGGTGACCGCCAACCGCTCCAGATGAACCGTGACCAACAGCGCCATGCCCGCCAGAGTGACCACCATACTGAGCGCCGTGAGAGCCTGCGTGCTGGCCTTGGTGATGGGTAGTGGTAGTGGTAGTAGTCGTCGTTTTACGCCTTCCCAACAATCCACCGAGTAATCCTCCTGCTGCCCCTGCTGCAGCTGCTTTGCCGTATCCGTGGCTATGAGATTCGTCAACCGCAACGGTTTGATGTTCACGCCTACGGCGGCCGCATAGACCAGCGCCCTTCCGGAGGCAGCAGCAAAGCAGGATAAGAGCTATCAAGAAGAGCGCTCCCAAAATCCCACCCACGATACCACCAATTTGCGCACCAGTCAATCCACCTCCACTAGTATCCCCGCCAACAACACCACCATAGCCAAGATCTCCGGTTGCGACAGGAACTAGGAAAGTAGTTGTTCCAGTGACACTGGGAACCAAGATTTTTGAGCCTGAGATATCACCACCAATGACACCACCATTGGAGGTTTCAGTTGGACGGGTTGGGGGGGTGTAAGAGCCAGTAGTGTAGACGTAGTTTGATGAAGAAGGGTCTACTGATGTTGCATAAGCAGGCAGAGACCATGTTGTCGTTGGTGTAGCGGAAGCAGATGGACCAGAAACGAATATAGAGTATGTGGATACGCCAATAGTGTAGGTTGCAGTAAGGTAGTTCCACCCAACTTGAGAGGGGGTTCCGCATTGACCCGCGAACCAACAGACCTGGCTGGAAGCACAGCAAAGGCTAGGGTTGCTGCCACCACCGCATGGGGTCTGGCCAGAGCCCGAGCAGCTATTCGAGCTCTGTGGGATTGGCTCTGGCAGTGGTTCTGCTACTGCTACTGGGAGTGGTTCTGCTACTGGCACTGGGGTAGAGGAGCAAGTATGGAGGAGTGTGAACAGCAGCGACAAAAGAGTCGGGGCAGTTCGTGACCGCATGATGGGCGATAAAAGAATTGAGTCGTAAAAAACAGCGGTAATCGTCAGTCGTGAGAAGAAAGAGTTCGTAAGATGGTGGATAGTAGCAGGAAAGGATGCACGAAGTCAATCTGGTGAAATTGAGGGGGCTGGTTAGCGGATGATTCAGAGGTCACTTGATAGAACTAGAGGTATGTGCAACAAACCGAGCAGCTAACGATATCCAACCAACAATGGATGGGTTGAGGAGAGTCTCGTATGCAGGTACGAGAACTGGCTGCAGATGAAGAGGAGGAGAGGAGGAGGGAGAGGAGGGAGAGGAGGGAGAGGAGGAAAGAGGAGAAAGAGAGGGAGAAGGGAGAGGGAGGAGAGAGAGACGAAGAAGAAAGGAAGAGACAGAGGAGGGAAGGGCAGAGAAGAAGAAAAGAGGTGTCATGGCAGACGGAAAGCAAGGAACACAGGCAAATGCATGCTGACTGACCAACCTCCCCCGTTATTCTGGCCCTCCTCCCCTCCCCTCAGAGTTTCCAGTGGGCAAAATCGAGAGGCCGGGAACTTCCCTATTCCTCATACACGCCCTACGAGTGCTGCATGTGCCGGGGGTCTACTAGCCAACACTATCCTAGCCAACGCTATCGCTGTTCATCCAGCCAGCCAGCCAGCACACACCTCACTCCCGCACTGCGCTTTCCCTAAACGGGAAAGAGCATCACACAGCGTTGGCGAGACAACCGCACCGAGGGGCTTCACACCGTCCACGACAGGGGTTCGCACAAGGGGCCCTGGTAACTGTTTGAAGCTGTTTCCTACCCAACCTCTACGTTTTTTTTCATCCATACAGGCACAACTACTCCCCTCCCCTCCCCTCCCCCCAACCCCCCCATCCATCTCTTCCAACCCCCCCGGGAAAACCGATGTGTCTCCCAGAGCTGAACAGGTTTGCTGTATCGAAACACTCTATGGGGGACAGCGGTTGGGATTGAGGTGGAGCACTCCTGCCGCACAGCACAATATGCAGCGGGATTCATGGCCGTCTCGCAGCTCCTGATTCCGTGACGTGGGAATTGCGTCTTCATTCAGGAACAATGGATGGTCCGATTCGATAAGATATACCCATTGGGGGAAACACGTGTTGAGGCTCTACGAGTGAACCGAGTGGGCTAATAAAAGCGACTGCTCGCTAAGCTTTTGGCGCAACGACTCTAAAGTACCTAGCGTTGAAACTCTCCCCAACCTCTTCTAATAATCTGGCTGCCTGCCTTGCGACGCAATATCCCCAATATAGTGCTGAGCCCAACCTCTCTATTAAAATTTTCTCCTCGTGACGCTACAAGCATCAATTGAGCCGATACGGGTCCCAGTCCGCCGGCCTTGGATCCCAAGGATTCGGGTGACGTCCATCTTCAGACGCATAACGCACTTGCTTGTCGGAAGTCATGCACAGATACGCCACTGCTATGCACCGTTCACTGTTCTTCTACGGTGATCTTTTGGTATAATAAATAGCTTCGTACGCGTCCCAGGCTGTGTCGAAAAAGCATATCGTTGACTATTGACGTCGATGAATATCGAGTGGGAAGTGATCGGTTTATGTGCTAGACACAAACTTACATTGATCGCGCTGACATGGAATTATAGCCATTTCCTCCTATATATACCTTCCACTAGACCTTATTGTACGTAATTCCCGCTCAATTGTTCGGTATGCGGGCAACACCTCCGTCCTCCCAAACAGGTACTCCGTATCTGAGAGAGAGAGCTTGGCTCAAATCAACTTGAAACGGATCATCACATACCTAAGGATCAGAATGGGCGTCATTGGTTTGCAGAGGTCTAAAATTGGCTCTGGGTGTGGATTAAAATTTGAGAGAGCTCACAAACCTATCTACCAACATTAATCTCATACAATCATTCGCCAGAAACATCAATCACCAGTCTACCGAGGATACATCGGATTACCTTCTTTCCGCTAGTGAAACATCTGCAATGGGAAAAAACCTAGAAATGGGTTGGATTCGGCTTAGGATGCAACAAGAAGGTTGTGCATGTTGGTTACATATCACTTGACACGGCAAACTGAGCACAATACAGCAGAAGCGACAGCAGAATTCACTGTCTTAAACAGCCCCTACCTCATTTGTCGCGTTCTTGCTTATTCTCAGCTCGCCTATACTCTACAGCATGTATGCGGGCCGAGGCAAAGTGGGGGATAGTGCAGCTTAACCAATGGAACGGATTGCCACCGGGAGTCTATATGCAAGGGTCCCAAGAGGCGTTCATAAACCCAGGCAATTGGAATCGGTTAATCCGGGAGGTTTGTTATTAAGTTTTCTAGAAAAAGCATCCATCTCTCTGGTAGTAACTTTATCGCCCGGGTCGGAGGTCGAAGGTATCTAATCATATAATATCACTCGCATTCGCGTATGCGGTCCTAGCTTTGAAGCCTTACTATTTGTGTATAAGACCTAGAAGGGGTCTTCATAAGCTTATAAGCCTACTACCAGACTAGTCTGCCCTTTTGCCACATGCAGCCATAAGGGGCTCAGTAGACTAAGGCCTATATTGGTAATGCTTACCGCGAGGTAGGTTGAACACATTTGGCAAGCTCATAATCTCTAAAAATCCAAGCTTCAGGAAATGCACGTAGAATGAAGATCCTGCATTTCTTGATCTATTCACAGTAGCTTGAGTGTTTACACTGCCACACTGCCACAACTAACGTTATCAGGACTGTATTATCATTTGTACTGAGGTTGACCGAAACCTAATAATTATACTATATTCTAAGTTCTTTATATTTTATAACTACATAACTCTATTTTCCTGTAATTTCCACATCCCATTTGTCTATAAACCTAACCGAAGAGGTAATTTAATCATCGGTAATTACATGTATATGCTCTCTATGTGTAAACTCGCAAAAGACAATTAAACTAAATAATAGAAGGCGAAAAGAAACAAAAACCACAAACCGGTTATAAAAAACTCCTTGAATCCCATAATTATGACCTTAAATTCCCTTGCCAATATGCTCTCTAAATCATATACCAACCCAATGCTCAACATCCTCAGATAAACCACCTCTCATCACACTACGAGCTTCAAGCTTCCCCATACTACTACACCGACTTCAAAACACTCCGCACCTTACCATGCGTAAGCAACGGAGAAGATCTATTCAACCCCACATACGGCGGCACCACAAACCCATCCCTCACGGCCCCTCTAACCGGCATCGTACCCAACTCCATCACAAAAAAGGCCTCCAGCAACCACACCGCCCCGACATCCACCTCCTCCTCGAACGCCGCCAACAGCCTAAAATCATACCTATTCCCCTTCTGCTCCATAAACCTATAATGCGGACTCGCCTTCTTCTTCATCCTCACACCGTCATCTAGATGCTGGGCGATTCGTCTCCCAACACCACACGGCATCCCCGGCTTACGGGTAATGTATGGTTTCTCGGTCACTCTGCCGCGGAGGGGACGGGATAGGGATCGTGTGCTGGGGGAGGTGCTTCCGGAGCCGCCGATGTATACTCCGAAGTCGTGCGTGGGTGTTGTGATGATGTTCATGTAGCAGCCTTGGTTTGGGATTATGCAGTCTTTGCGCAAGAGGTGAGTGGCGAGACTCAGCCCTGTGCCGCTTGAGATCATGAGTTTTGTTTCTGGCAGGACGGCTTGCGAGAGGAGGTGGAATGCGGTGGTGAAGTGCGTGGTGGCTATAAAGTTTTTTACGGATGGTGAGGCGGGTTCGGTGCCGTTTAGGACGCCGGCGTAGAAGTAGCAGAGGATTTGTTGGAGGCGGTGGTCGAAGTGTTTGTTAGGTGGGTGTTTGCTGTTTTTGTTTGTTAGAATGTGATTTGTTTTTTGAGAGGGGGGTGGGGTAGACCTTTTGGTGTAGATGGGTGTTTGGGGTTTCTTTTTTTGTTTCTTTGGCTTTGGGGGGTTTGGGTGTTCGGGTTTCTGTTCGGAGTTGTTCACTACGGTTATGCCTGTGAGGGGGGGAGAGGGTTAATAGTATGTTTGATATAAGGGTGTCAGGGATCACTTACTCAGTTGAGGGTTACTGTTACTTAGTTCCTAACATTCATGTTAGTAAATTTACTTATGTAAAGCCTGGCATAACTACCTTTGTTATAGAAATAACCTCTTGTGGTGGCTTTGACCCAAATGATCCCTTCAAAGTACTCCACCAGTTCTGAATGCTTTGAGGAACTGTCCATTTCGCATGTGACTTAGAAGGTCTGAAATTAGGACTATGTGAAGCACTGAATCCGGCCTTTTGTAAATAATATAATCTTGGGAGAGCACTCCCTCTGGGTAGTCCATACTGCAACTGATGTTTGCAAGCAGGGCGAAATAAAGCACTAGGCGTTACTGGGGTAATGATTTTGTGCATTTGTATAGGGGGTGATATAGCGCAAAGGGGCAAAAGATCGGCAATCTGATTAGATTAAACTAATGATAACAACTGTTATGAAACGAGAGCTGGCCGCCTAACGCCCAAGACAGTTTGTCAGATGATGATAGCTTGCAGGTTTGACTGTGTATCAAGGGCGGTGAGAAGATAATATAGGCTCCCTTATATACACATAAAGACAGAGAGAGACCCCCCCTTACTTTGCCCGGGTCTGTCCCCGCGGTTAGGCCCTCACTGCCGCCTCGATTTGTTAGGCCCCTCCATGCCCAAAGCGTATAGAATCAGGTTGTCTGTGCCACGGATGAGACTTTCATGATCAGGTTATCTATGTAGGTAGGTAGCCATCCCTTACGTCTCTCTGGAGTAGTTGCTAGTAGACGAATCATGTGTGGTAACGGATGCAGGGACAGCAGGTATGTAGTCCCGAACTGGTGTCTTATTGGAGGCCCCATGATTACCCTGCCAGCGAAAGCAAGGGGTCTGCGGATTAGTTGGCCAAAGATACTTACCCAGTACGCTGTGCACCTGAGATGATCGCCTTACGAGATGACTCTCAACGTGACCAGTGGCTCTAGTTGGTGGTTATTAAATCAGCTATTTTTATTCAGAAGCCTGTAGAATATTATCCTAGCCTTTGTGAGGCTCAGCGCTAGGTAGACGCCTACATATGTGGTGAGGTATAGATCTGTGCCACATAATTTAACAAAGGATAAGGTACTACTAGTAGGCCTAAGAGTGGATCAAGCGACAATCCATAGAAATGGTTTGCATAGCTATTACTTTTTCTAGATAGACAATATCTTCTTTGTATTTCTTTACTCCCTAGCGGGTGGCCCTAGATCAACTCTTATGGCATCAAAGCAAACAAAGCAGCCCCTGACACGTGATGACACTGCTTTAACCCTAGCCCTGGCCGGGTTCCGGTACATTAAGACAATGTCAATGATTTCTCCCGTATTGGCGGGACCATACATACCCGAGTAGTGCTGCATAAAAGTACCTACCACATTAATCATCCCGACACGTATGTAACACAGCCTGTGATTGGCTAGTGGTAGTCTAACTCCCGAATGTGATTCTCTAAACGTGGATTCTCCCCGCAGTTGATGTTAAAATATGGGATGCCTTAACAAGTGTCAGTATGAGCCTCAATACCTCTTGTCTACCTTAGCTTTTGCACCCTCAACATCGAAAGGAGAATATTCCCACCGTTTAACCAACCATTATGGGCCCCTCAAAGAAGTATTCCCAAACATATTCGTGCTGGAAATGCTACCAAGAATTCGATAACCTAAGCCGCCTCTATAAGCACAAAGACAAAGGATGCAAGAACAAGCGCCACCAAGGTCAGGAGCCGAGCGGCAATCTCTGTGTACACTTTTGTAAGCGGTGCAATTCTTATTTCGAAAATGCCGCGCAGCTCAAAACCCATATCGATACTAGCCACCCGCATGAGTCGTCTTTTACGCCTGGAGGTTTCACTACGGGAGTTAATTCTTGTATACAGTGTGGAGGGTTTTTCGAATCTGTGCGGCAACTCAAAAATCATATCGCCTTGGACCACAAGTATAAGCCGTCTTCCGCACCCAGAAAGTATAGCCACTACCCGAGTGGTAATTACTGTAAGCCTTGTAATTACTACTTTCAATACACAGATCAGCTCAAAGATCATATCGACTTGGGTCACCCGTACGAGCGGTCTTTAGCGCCTAGCAAATATGTTTGCCAGGACTGTGACTGCGGATTTGGAAACGCAGGGGCGCTAAGAAGCCATAACGCTTTATGTAACCCACACTCGGCGATGCTGGATTACTTCGATGGCCTGAAAATAACTGGACCCCAAAATGATCCCATATATACCCCGGACACTGGTGGCATAGCCTCCCGCGACGGCCGTTCAAGCTTCACACGATGGAAGGAGAGCAATTCCTCTCAAGGCCCATATTATAGCGACGAAGAACCTGCTGGAGGCACTATTACTCCTCGTCAGAACCTCCAAAGAATAAACGGCCCGGAGCGCTCATTCATACCTACCGGAGAAAACGCCCCCCTCCACTACCGCGGTAGTAGTGCTGTCGATGGCGACGGAGGTTCCGGCATATATACTCCTTCTGCAAGTACCATCGGTGATAACGGCTCTGTGTATACCGAATCTGTAAACTACAGTCTATATACCCCTTCTTCGAGCGCCATTAACGGTGATAATGGCCCGGCATATACGGAATTCGAGTACGGTAGATATACACCACCAGAATCAACTATCGGCAGCAATGACGAGCTAGGCTACCGCACTATTGAGGCCCATACTTATTATCCCACGTACAACGGGTGGTATGGTTATTCTGGAGCGATCAATAACCCACCACCTACACACTTTCAGTATATGACGGGACAAATCTACGAATCTCCTATAGGCGGATGGTACATCTGGGAACCTAGTCTTAAGTTTGATATACCGCAGGTGGAAAATGTCCCAGATGTCGGGGAGCCTAGTGGCATTAGTGATGCTGAATCTAACAAAACTTGTCCACTGTGTTCAAAGAAATTCAAGAGTGCGTACGGTATGAAGATGCACTTGGGGTCAAAAGTACATGCATAGATAAGGGAAAGGTTAGATTTCTATCAGCTGATGGTGGATTGAGAAGGTTGCCTAACATATCCATGCAGGGCAAAAATTGTCCCCAGGGACGAATGAAACCTTAGAAACACCGGAGGATATCGAGGCTTGGATTGTAGTACGTGGGGGCGGAGATAGCACCTAGGGATATTGGGGCTGTATCCTGTTCTTAGGAAGGCTCTGAAACAGCTGAATAGGATGATGAGAGGATGATGAATTCTAGTTGGTCTATGGAGTGAGGGGTGTGATATATAAATGGTCTCACTAGTCGAATTGTTTCATGGGTGATCACTCGCCTTGATTGAACCTACTTTTGTGAATCACAAGGGCCACAACTCTACCCCCAGCTATGACCCATAAGCTCATTGGGAATATGACAGGTAGTATTCTATCAGATTCTGCGCTGTGGGCTCTCTCTAAAACCCGGTCTCCACCAGTTGACATGTGGCGCTGCGGCGTCACCTCCGTCATTGCACCGCCACACTATCTTGAGTGTATGACGTAGTCACACTCCGGCCACCACCCTCGTGGTATAAAGGTCATTTCTGCAGGCTCAGAGTAAGCTCAGACGTTATTTCACTGTCACTGCAGTTCTCGAGCCTCGATTCATTAAAGAAAGTCGCCTAAAACCAACCCAATCTCCTAAGTAATGCCGATCCCACTCTTTACCACTGGCGAGAAGCCATCCAACATAGAGGCTCCATCGGCTTTGAAAGAAACAGTCACGTCAACACCTCTGACGTCTGGGTCTCCCCAGGGGTCCTCATCCAGGCGACGCCGGTCGTCGGCTTCTGAACAACAGCGGCTGTCAGGCCATCAAGAAGCCGTTACAGCCTCTGGGTCCGGAACATCCACGAGTGCCGCGAGCTCTGGTAGGGAGAGGACCAGAGAGGAAAGAGAAGAAGCAGATAGGCTATACGAGGAGAGAATCGAGGAGGAGTACGCGAAACGGGAGGGGGGAGCTTAGTGATTGGGTTACTCTTCGGGATAGGGAGTTTTCGCTATGACGTTTGGTTGGCTGGGTAAGACCGGGGGAATATAGGGGACATAGGGTTTGCTGTATGTGGATTAGTTGTGGGTTGTGCTCAGCTCTAATTTCGTTTTATCTCTCTAAATTTCATGCTCTTGTTCTTTGGTTTGCACCATTTCGGTACCCGTTCACGTCTTTCATATTGATTTCCTTGTTGGTGAGGTGTGAGCGGTGTCTCAGTAGATGTGAAATACACGGGCGTTGATTGGCTGTAACAGAGCCTCACCCATTCCGGTTGATCTGCGGGTGCTCACTTGGCACTGACGTCGCCTTATAAAGAACAGGAAAGACCCCCTTGTATCACTTTGGCTGGGCCAGCACGTTCCGGTACATATCAATTGCTCTCTGGAGGTAGTTTTCTGTCCCTTCCATCCATCATCCATCACCGCACAAAGCTCTTTCTCTGGGAATTGTCAAGTTAAGGGCTACAAAGTAGATTTATCAAAGGCTCCTCACCTTATAACTCTCCTACTATTAAATTGTCACGAAGAATTACCCCTCTTTGCCTTCAATTTTCAATTATACACAAAAAGAATAAACCAATCATGGTCCTCGTATACCTTAAAAACCTCCTTCTACCCTCCCAAAAACAAATTCGCAGCAGTGAAGCACCACCTCTCCTCCCAACAACCACAGACTATACCACCCAGAAGGGTTATGGCTCTACACAAACAAATAACGGCTGCGAAACCCCCACCTCATCATGCCGCCAACCTCCCTGCCCTCGTCGTCAAAGCTCTCGTAACCCAGCATCCTCAAACCCAAGACCCGATGATAACGACACAATCTCCAAGCCCTACTTTGACCCGCGTGTCCTCTCAGACCTAACAATTGGCCTCTCAGATGGCCTCACAGTGCCGTTTGCACTAACAGCCGGACTCTCCGCATTCAACGACACCAAAGTCGTGCTATACGGGGGGATCGCTGAGCTGATTGCTGGTAGCATATCCATGGGTCTCGGGGGTTGGCTTGCTGGAAGAGGAGAGGCCGAGTACTACGAAAACACATTGAAGGCAACACAAACGCTAATCGACACTTCACCGGCCGCAATATACCCAATACTAATGTCGATCTTTAAACCATACAATATACCGTCCGTGTCTCTGGAGTCGGTAGTGGATTGTCTGTTGAAAGGGGATAGAGACACTCTGACGAGCTTTATCCTGGAATTCCACCATCACCTGCCAGCACCTGAGATTAAAGCACGCACACCACTATCTTCTGCCATTACAATTGCGGCGGGGTATTTCTTTGGCGGGTTTATCCCGCTGTTGCCGTACTTTTTTGTTGCGAGGAGTGAGGTGCTGGTTGGGTTGGAGTGGAGTGTGGGGGTTATGGTGGCGTGTTTGTTTGCTTTTGGGTTGGGGAAGACGTTGTTGGTTGCTGCGGAGGAAGGCGGTAGTGAGGCGGGGGAGAAGCCATGGGGAAAGGCGGTGAGAGGCGGGGTGGAGATGGTGCTTGTTGGGGGGGTTGCGGCGGCTGCAGCGATGGGGATTGTTAGGGCTTTGGGTGGGTTGTCGTAGTGTGGGTCAGGAGAGGTTCATATATGGTACGGCGTTCTGGTGGTAAAAAAAAGATTATTGGCTCTCCTCTCTCATTTATTGTTTTTTCTGCATAGAACTTGTATGATACGTTTAGTGGCATATGTATTCTCTATTAATTTATATTATTCATAGATTATCACTCGGCTCACTTATAGGCTTGAATCTGTTTTGATTTATTCTTATTTAGTTTATTATTATAGAATTATTGGGATATTCAAAATTATCATATTTTTAATTTTACTTCTTTAGAGAACCTACAATTGACCTGCAAAGTAGAGATGGGTAGGATCACGGAACATGTTTATTCTGATTTTAGCCCTATAAGTGAGACATACTCGTTGCGGCTTAGTCTACCTAAGTATGTGGTTAATATTATCATATCCACTTATAGGCTGATTCTATCGAGTACAAATAAGAAGCAAAACCAAAAACTAGTAACAACAAAGGTCACTCTTCAATTTCAAGTGCTTTTGAGAGCATTCCACAACCCCCTCATCGTCACCATTCTTCTGGGCACCATCGTTCCTCTTCATATCAAATTCATCCTCCCCCTCTTGGTCGGAGCCAGTCACAGCCACCAGATCCTTCACCATTCCATACCGTAGAGATTTCTTCATACATCTCTCAAAGTAATGTAAGGGGAACAATCCATTTTGGAGGAGCGTGTTAAGATCAAAGACCCTCTCTCGAAAGTGTCTGTAGCTAATAATGTTATGGAGTTATTTCCAGTGCCTTTTTTCTTCTAGGCATGGGGGGGTCTTTTTCGCTCATACTGTACTGGCTCTACTCCTGTGAAAGCCCCCCAACCCCTGTAGCTATATACATATGGTGATAGGGTTTAGTGTTTAGATACGGCACGAGCTAGCAAAAAATTAGAGATAGAAAATTGATTTCGGGGGTGGAAACTTGTAATAGTAATGCCGTAATATCAACAATACCGAACACGCCCACGAGAGAGAGGGAAATGTACCATTACTGGCTAAAGGGATAGAATTTACTGTTAAGGTTTGAACTTGGCGCCTGTTTACTGTTCACAATTAACCCTCAATGTTTATTCGACTAGTCTGGGAATTGGTTCCCTCACACGGGCCTATTCTGTATCGCTAAGGTTATAATATTGTTACGAGATAGTAAAGAATCATGAGTAGTGGGTTCCGGCATATCGAGGTGCAGCTGTAATTCCATTGCCAGGTTATAGATCTACTGGAGGCTCTATTGTAAATGCTACTTATCGCACAACTAGTTCTAGCCCTTCAACCTAAAGAGGCTAATCCCATATTTTTTAACATCTAAAATGATAATGTGGGAATGTATAGAGTAGTTGTAGGAAGTACAGGGGAAGGTACTCCAAAGGGAGAGGGCGCGTCGACTAGAAATTAACTCCTATATTTCGAAATCGGTATCTTTCTCGCCTGCTCCACTGACAAGTAGCGCACTAGATAAACGGGAGAATAAGGGATAGTATTGTATATATATAAGAAAACAGAAGCTTGGAGAAAAGTCCGGATTAAATTATGACTTAGAATGGGACGTAATATCCTATACCGATAACTTTCTAATGACTTGTAAGTTTGTAGTTCGAGTAGTAAGGCTTTATGGTGGTGGGGGGTTGGGCGACTGAATCTTAGGTCTCCCGATGCCTTCTGGCAAAAATACTCCATCTTTGGTGACTATAGACTTGAGGGTTTAATTGGTGGACTCGATACTAGCTACAGTGCCGTGACTTATATCATCGTCCGCGCGCGTAGCAACGGCCCCCCAAGGCCTCGCCCGCGCGACTACACTCCACAGTACTCCACCAATTATTGTTATGGACTAGCGGTTTTCTACAGGAGTAATATATACTATCTAATGAATAAACCCATGCTATTTGATACTTTTTATACCAGCTCTTTGCCTTTATAACAGGCTCAATCCCCCTAGGAATACTTTCAACTAGTCTCTCAAAAAGAGTGTCAGGTATCAATTCCCAGCAGTGAATAAGAGCTTCTTCCATTAGTGGGTCTAAAAGCTCTAGACTCTTAGAACAATCAACAAACTTAGAGTAGTGTAGGTGGTAGAACTTCTTAATGTGTACTCAAACATACTCAATGGGGTTGGGGTCTGGAGAATAGGCAGGCCAGTCCTCCAACAACTCCATCCCATTAACCACCAACCAATTCCTTTTATGGTCTGATGTATGAACTATAGCATTATATTACATGAAGATAGGTTTTTTAAGATTTATGGCCTTGCTTGGAGGAGGTATGGGTAGGACTGTGGTTGCGTGGGTAGGGTTCTGGGTGATCGCGGTTGCGTTGCATTCGGACGCTGATAAATGTCACGGCACTGTAGCTTAGCCCTAAGACCAGCCGACGTCTCTTGCTCGGTTCGTAATTGAAATTTGAGACTGCGTACTTGTTCCCCCTCATTTGCCTCAGAGAAAATAAGCCTTTTGCCGACCTTTTCCATCAACTCACTTGCAAACTCCCCACAATCCCTGATGCAGTTCTTCATATCATCGTTGTGTAGAGCCGTAAAGTTCAACGCAGCAAATTGGGTGATAATCCCTCGAAGTGGATCTTCGGAGCTACTAGTTTTCTCATATGAGAACCTAACTAGGTCCGCAAAGTCCAAGACCATTGGCCAATTAGGCTTGACAGTGCCGATATTGATGAGTGTTCTCAAAAGTCGTTGTAATGCGAGAGTCCAGAGGGGCTTTATTTTCAAGTGCAACGCGAGACTGTAGATTTGAGCGTGCGTGAGGAAGACTGCCTCAAAATCGTGTTTAGCTGGGTTGAAGTGCTTTGTCTTGAAGGTATTCGCTTGAGAAATTCTCTCTATTGGATCTGGACCAGCGTGGAAACACTTGTGTAAGGGTGTTAGGGGGCGCGGTAATGCGGGTGTAGTTTCTGGTGAGGCTGTTCCAGGGGGTGGTACACTTTGTGCACCTGGGGGTGAAGTAGGCGTTGGGTCGGGGCAGTGATAATCCCCCGTATAGGCGTACTCAATAAATCGTTCTACCGTAGCTTCGTTCCAAGGATGGAGGTTGACCTCCTGAGCCTCATCCCCTTCCTCGTCTGTGGTAGTATTGATGGATACTCTAGCTAGCGAGAGGAGGACCTTATCATGAACGAGGAAAGGCAGCCCAGTATCTGCAAAGACTTTTATCATTTCCCCACGGAATCTAAAGATTTAGTTTTCTGTGGTTAGCTATTGTTTTTCGTGAGAGGTAGGTACTTTCTCTGCGGAAAATCGTACCTGAGTCTCGAAGACATCTTTCTATAGCGGATGGCAATAACAGATTCTAGATAACAATAGTTCTACGGCGGTGATTATGGGAGTGGTGATGTCAATAAAGTTGATGTGGGTGTTACCAAAGCTGAGTAGCTAGAGAGTTAGGCTGACCGCGTGTATTCAGTGCGTGACGCCAAGAGTGCCAAGACGCGCATACTACGTCCTGTCCCAGACTTTACTAGCAATGAGTATAGTACTGGCTGTAAACAATTACTTGCTAAACCTGCAATAGCATCTCTGGAATTGTATTCTACTGCTTCTTGGGTGACTTCTAGGATACTATTATAGAAATCTAGCCATGTACTCGTTTCAGGGGTGGAGTATCGGGACAGGCTAGGCTGTCACGAATCTAAGTGGTTATAGTTCTCTGTTACTATCACAGTGCTTCTTTTCGTTGTATTTTATTGTATTATGGATCTATATAGTTGTTGTATTTCCCTTTCTAGTGTCCAATACTTTGTCCTGACACGAGTACCGGACGTGTCTGAAATTGGTAAGGGCTCTCCGTTAGACTGCAGAAATGTTTCACATACACTGTCTATGAGAGACAATCAACTTCTCAGATAGTCTTCTGTCGTTGAGATAAACTATTTAATACTATATCTCATTACTAGATTATTAGCAAGGAAAGCCCTACTTCCGGGTTCCGATAACTTAGTAAGCGCCCCACCACCCATCGGTACTCGGTTAAGCTACCTGTATCCAAGGTTGTACAACCTTGGAGTATGCGTAGGCGGCAGGAACCAAGGTAGATACATAGCTTGTGGGGTCCCTGGCCTTTAGTTTTTTTTTTTATGATGACTCTTCCTTTATTCCCAAGTTCCTCTGTAGTGTACCGGGTGCCATATCATGATCTACCAGTGAACGCTATACTCCCAATTGACACCCATTGAGCCCTAGAACGACCTTGAAACTGCACCTCTACCAGTTAGCAGGAGATAGAAGATAGTCTCTGCAAGGACCCCGTCAAACAGGATGGAAAGACCAAGTCCTGTTACGGCACAGACGGATGAAGTACAGCGGGTACGGACCTCGCGAACACTAGACTCAATTATGGGGAGGAAATCGTTAAAAAAGACCGGCACCGAGGCGAGCTACGTCGATGTACCCCCTGATGGAGGTTATGGGTGGGTTTGTGTTGCTTGCTGTTTTGTGGTCAACGCGATGACGTGGGGTGTGAATAGCGTGTGTGATTCCTTTCTAGTGTTTAAACAACTTTTTTTTTTCTTTTTTAAAATGCAAAATTTGAAGCTAATTGTATTCTACAAATAGGCATATGGAGTTTACCTAGCATACTACCTCACCGAGAATAGATTCCCAGGAGCCACCCCTCTCCAATTCGCATTTATTGGTGGTCTATCGGTTTCTCAATCTATGCTTATCGCCCCCGCCGTTACGCTTCTCCTTCGTCGCACCTCCACACGAACGGGGATGGCCGTCGGTATTTTCTTCCAGGTTAGCTCACTAATACTAGCATCCTTCTCGACAAAGATCTGGCAGCTCTTCCTGACACAGGGAGTGATGTTTGGCTGGGGGATCGGGTTTTTATTCACCTCCTCAGTCGGCACCATTAGCCAGTGGTTCAGCGTAAAACGGAGCATGGCAAACGGAATCACCGCCGCCGGTAGTGGCATTGGCGGACTACTCTTCTCACTGAGCATCCAAAAGATCATCCAGACCCACGGCGTCGAATGGGCCTTCCGGATCGTTGCGATTTGTGTCTTTGTCGCAAACACAATCTGCACGATCCTCATCCGCGACAGGAATAAAGTGATAAACCCGAACCAAAGGGCGTTTGATCTCAAGCTGCTTAGGCGGTTTGAGTTTTTGTTGATTCTGGCATGGGCGTTCTTTTCGATGCTGGGTTATATCGTGATTCTGTTCTCACTGCCGGATTATGCGGCAAGTGTGGGTATGACTAAACAACAAGGGAGTATATTAACTGCTATGCTCAATCTGGGAATGGCCTTTGGAAGGCCGTTGGTGGGGATTAGTAGTGATGCTTATGGCAGGATCAACATTAGTGGGGTTATGACACTCGTCAGTGGACTGAGTTGTTTTTTCATTTGGATGTGGGCAAGGGACTTTGGGGTTGCACTATTCTTCAGCCTAGTTAACGGTGCTGTGTGTGGTACATTCTGGACAGTGAGTCATAATACAGCTATATCTACGAGGTCTAATATTAACTCTTAATAGACAATATCACCAGTTGTGGTCGAAGTAGTTGGGATTAAGCAGCTCCCAAGCGCATTATCGTTAACCTGGCTATCGATCGTGCTACCAACTACATGTAAGTCCTCTACACCCACCTAACTTTTCTGTTCTAACCCCCTATAGTCTCTGAACCAATCGCTTTATACCTCCGCCGTCCTGGCCAATACAACGCCTACCTCTACCCGCAGATATTCTCGGGTGTTTTTTACATCGCAGCGGCAGTATGTATGTTCGTGCTCCGCGTCTGGATGCTCACGAAGCAGGACCAGAAGCGCGCAGAGATGCTTAGTGATGAAGAGGGAGAGAAAGGAGGAGCTATTGATGCAGAGCAGGCTGTGGGAGAGGTGTCGAGTGGGGTTATGGATAAGTGGAGGAATGCAAATCGGTGGTGGAGGTATGCGAAAGTTTGAGTTGGGGGGTTGGGGGCTATGACTTATGACTGTTATTATTATGAATGTATGTACGTTTGTTTATATGTGTAGTGATGATGGGTTGGTATATAAAGTAAATACTAGGGACGGATTAATTTTGTTTTACTTTGAAAAGTGTTTTATTTAGTTTGTGTGGTCGCTTTTCCTAGCACCTTAATGACCTCTAGATGAGGATTACCGCTCACCACTGGTCAGCCTCTAATTCTGGAATGATAGCTGCCTACTATAGTGTCTCACTTAGTATAAACTCAGTATACCTAACATATGCTGGAAATAGGTTTTCTCTATTAGTAGCCGCTCAATCACAGTAGGAAACGGTAAACTGGATTTTCTTATCTGGATGTATCTTAACAGAGAGATAAAGCTATATACTAACACCCCATACAGTGATAGAAAGCTACAACTGACACTCAGAGCCCGGTTAATGCTAAATCACATGTTATCACTCGTCTCAGCACCAGCCAACTCAGAGCATACCCGAACCCGAGCAGAGAGGCCTCTACAGCAAAAAAAACAACCCTCTACAGCTACACTTGGTCATAGAAGATTTTCCATCTGCATCTTGAATATCTCTACCACTAATGTGGAAGGAACACCTGCGCGGATGTTCCTGCATAAGCGATCTCGCTTATCTGTATGAGTGAGGCTCAAAGGTGTGGTTGCATGAGATAAATGTTACTTCGGCTACTTCGTAGGGGGTCTATAGCACGTGTTCTAGTATACCCATAACCGTTCCTGCCTCGTGTAGTAAAGACCACCTGTAGACTCTCGATACTAGGGTTATCTGACTCGGATGAAGTAAGCCACCTCTGTGGAGAGAGTGTGTGGTTTATTGTAAGGGCAATAATATGTATATACTTACTCAACAGCCCTTTGTTAGTGACTCTCAAGCTTTGGTATCCTCCTTATGTTTTAGTGCTATACGACGAATCATACCCAAGTATAACTCTTCCTCCGCCGGGCTCATCTCCATGGAGTTGCGTTGTCAAAGGTTACCGGCAGTGACCTCATACCAAACCCATAGCCATAGACGAAGCAAACAACCTATCTGAGAGGGAAAGAAAAAGAAAAAAAAACCATCGTTCCTCTTTTACACTCCCTGTACCCATGTAATATGGCTGTTAATATGATCGTACGTTTGATTCTTCACCAGCGTGATAAAATCCAAATATATACTGAAATAAAGACCACAGGCCGCCCCAGTAGCGGGTCTCATCACCTGTTTTATGTTCTACCCATTCGACACACTCAAGACACGCCTACAATCGCCCGAATACCGCAAGATAGTAGCCAACGAAGGAGTCCAGTTGATGCGGTTCCGTGGGTTATACCAGGTAGATACCAAACACGACGTCTGCGAGAGTAATACTAAAGTCTTCACAGGGAGTTGGACCCATAGTTCTCGCCACACTTCCAGCATGTAAACCCCATTTATCTCTATAATTAAAATAGAAGAAACAATAACCAACTCCCCTACCCCCATAAAATACAGCGGCTGCCTTCTTCACAGCATATCAAGAGAGTAAACGTCTCATTTACGAAGCGGCACCCTCGCTCCCTGGTCCAGTGATCAACTGCGCCGGCTCATCCATCGCAGAACTCATCGGATGCGGCGTCGCTGCTCCCGCCGAGGTGATAAAGCAGAACGCACAAGTACTTTCCAAACACAGCAGCAGCAGCAGTAGTAGTAGTCTACAAGCACTCCGAATCATTGGTCGGAACCCCCGGAATCTCTGGCGGGGTTATACGCTCCTAGCAGGGCGGAACCTTCCGTTTATTGCACTGCAGTTCCCGGTGTATGAGGAGTTGAAGGTTGTGTTGGGCTCGAAGAGGGCGCAGGGTGATTGGTGGGAGATGGGGAAGATTACGGGTGTGTCGGCGGTGGTGTCGGGGGGTGTGGCGGCGTTTATTACGACGCCGATAGATGTGCTCAAGACGAGGGTTATGCTGTCTGCTGCTGATAAAGGACGAAAAATTGGTTTGGGCGAGGTGTTGAAGAGTGTGGTTGGTGAGGAGGGTGCTAGAGGGCTGTTTAGAGGTGGTGTGTTGAGGACTGTGTGGACTGCGGCTGGGAGTGGGGTGTATTTGGCGATATATGAAGGGTTGATTGCTTGGGCTGGGGAAAGGAGAAAATAAGATGGTGGATTCAGATGAGTATGTGACAGAGCTCTTGTGTGGGGGTGCGCCCTCTGTAGATAATTTACTAGAGTTGAGTTCCACATAAAGTACCTGGTACAGTGCTTGTTAATATTTTTAGGAGGTTATATGGTTAATATTTGAGTCAGTATGAGGTATTGAAATTCCTGATTTTCATTATCTTGAATTTGGTCTAAGTGGAGGGGGTATTATTAGTGGCTAGCACCTAAAAGTTCTAAATATTCAGGTTACTTTTAGAAATTCACTAGACCCAAGCCTTGAGATTTTATATCTGCTTGACAAAGGCATAGAAACAAGGAGTATACTCCATTACACACATATAACTAGAACCACCACGTAAAGGGGAGGGATGATACTTTTCTTTTGCATCGTTCCACCTGTTGTAGATGCTTCCTAATAAGGATAGCCGATGGGGGGTTTCATATATGAGTCACGAGTTTCTCTATTTGATGTGTTTGAGGATCCAGGAAAGGCTTCCCATATAAGGGTTAGGGTTCTCTCTTTTCGAGCATCGGTAAATCTCTCTATCTCTATTAGAAAATCGATCCAGCACCACCTGGCATTGGAACACGAGTGATTGTTGGTGACGCAAGCCACACACTTAGCTTCTGGTATGGTATATAGAGGCTTACCCAGGCTACGATATTCGCTCTACCGTAATAAACGATTATAGTGTAGTTATAATTATCGCTACACTAGACCATCAGAGGCTGACTCTCTGTCTGAGATGCCTTCTCTAGATATTCCTCGTCGGTTTTCCGGCCACTCGCTGTAAGACTAAACAGCTACTTGTCTAATAACAACCTTTTTATCAAAATGCAGCTTGGCGAACTAAGATTAGACTTTCAAGACTTCTGGGGGGGCTTTGTTATCTTATGTACTTTCTTTTTTTCTATGTAGCCTTTGTGGCGGTGTAGCTTTTACATGAATCAGGGCGCTTAGGACAGTCACGCCACGGGTTATCAAAGATTATTAGAAAATCAGTGGAGAGAGCTAACCGAGGAAGTAAGTGTGACCGTTGGAGTGACGTGACTTTGTCGACTAATCCGTATATATATCTCTGGCGAACCGGGGGGGGTTGCAAGTGACAGGTTCGGATTAATTTTTTTTCTTCGTCTCGGGCCGTTTTCTGTTAGATTCATGCGTTCTGTTGGTATAATTCCTACTTTGATAGATCGAGAGTGGCATGTTGTAGTGCCAATAGGTGCCTTCGCCACTTGTGCCTGTACGCGCCCCCTGTATTTCCCCAGGGGGGCGAGTACTGTTAATTGATCTAATCGAGTCGAATCCCGGCGCTTTAATAGTATAATATGAAGTGGGGTCCGGGGGGTAAAGCATTGGCGCCTCTAACGAAATTTGATCATCTAACTCATATATATATCTGGTCGAGTCAAGTGGCTGTGGAAATGACAGCACAGAAAGAGAAGTTCTGATGGGTCTATTAGTAACGCTCTAGATATTTACGTCCGCTTATGGGTATAGGAGGATACAAATTCTTTGGCTTTGGATCTACTTTGTGTTTTTACTACCCATGCGCAAATCTTGTTTAAGCACAAGGATTTACACAAGTACAGTTCTGACAGGAGGAGAGACTCATGCCTAAGGCTTTTAATTCACTCTATATTGGTACACATACTTGGCAGTTGATCATGTCCTCTAGAGTGATGATATCCCTAACACACCACGACAGGGGTGGTCCCGTCCTATTAATCCTTGGTGTACCCAACCCGAATATTATTGTAACGTCGCAAATAGTCTCGAAACAGGGGTATACCGCGTAGTCGGCACCCGGTGAGGAGCGGGGGTGTGAAGAACAAATAAGGGGGCCATGTTTTTTCCCATACCTTTTCCACCGCCGTTGAACTGCGACTTGGGGGTAGGTTGGCACTTGTTATGCTTCTTACGTACTACTACTACTCCTACAAGTACTCTACATTCATTCCCACAGCGCCTGGTTGAAGAAATGTCGAACCTAAACTACCTATCTGATGTTTGCCAGCAGGCAAATCACGTGAGCAAGTACTCCAGTCTTTAATATTGTGCGCGTGGTGCAGGGGAGGGCTTACACTTATACACACAGGCGCGTTATGGGAGAATAAAATATACACACTCGGTGGATATAACGCTATCGCAAGTACTGCAAGTGCTGAGAGTGGAACAACGATAAGTAGTGAGTACATGTGGGGGAGGGGGGGTTGGAGGGCGAAACGTTATCATGTCTGGCCTCGGAGAATATTCCGCTGATAAATGTTACTGGGGGGAAATAGATTCTTATCTTCGAATACTCGACTTTAGCAAATCGTCAGATTTCACGCGCGATAATATAACAACCATCATACGGATACCAGACACAGTCCCGCGCACCAAATGGGCCACCGCATGGGCAGACGATGGAAAAGTGTATCTGTTTGGCGGGGAGTACGAGCTATACGCACAACAGGACGCCGATGGGCTTTTGTCAAACAGCACTCGGCCGGCGGTGGATGGGACGGTATGGGAGTACGATATCGCCGGTGATAAATGGACCGGAATACCCGACAGTTCTGGAACCATACAACCGATCGTTCGAGGACAGTCTGTTTTCGACAGCAGCTCAAAGACACAGTATATTCTGGGGGGAGCGGTGGAGGTTGGGCAGTACTATTTCGGTAATGGATCGTATTATCCGAGGGCTGTACCTCCGACTGTCTCGCTCAGTAATTTGGTGACGTTCGATATGGATTCTCAGGTATGGACGAATAAAACGAATGATATCTCGCTCGGGTCGATCCAACAGGGCCAGCTGCTCCACTTTGAGTTACTGGGGACAAAGGGTGTATTAATTGTCTTGGGGGGTATAGTAGCCTCGACCCCGGTTAGTTAACGCAGATCCAGTTTTTTTTTATATATATATATTTTCTGCTGTGGTTGCTAATATAATGTAGAGGTCGATGGACACTATTAATCTCTATGACATCGGTACAAGCACATGGTATACGCAAAAAGCCACCGCCGAAGCCGGTAACTTCCCCCCGACCCGTCGGGAGTTCTGCGCAGCGTCTGTTTCGGCCGCGGATGGAACAAGTCACAACATCTATGTATACGGAGGGGTTGACCAAGACCATAAGGATAGTACGGACACAGCTCTTGGTGATGTGTGGATCCTCACCTTGCCATATTTCCGCTGGGTTAACGCTGGCCGGGCACCAATTGGGAAAGAAGCCTTGAGCTGTAACCTGCTCTCGGAGAGATATCTAGTGGCGTATCGTGGTCGGAATGGGGAGAGTACGGCGGATTTCACAAATTGTGATCAAACGTCATCTCCGGAAGTGGTCCAGGGACTTAATATATTCGATATTACTTCGTTGAATTGGACTACGGAATATGTGTTCCCAACTGGAACCCCGACTTATAAGGTGCCTGCGAAACTATACGGTGTCATTGGTGGAGAGTAAGTCTGACTTATATATCCTCGTGTTGTATTATGCTAATTTTTCTGTAAAGTGCCGATGGAAATGCAAATATAACAACACCTAAAGATGGGTTCGTTGATAATAAACTAGAAGCAATCTTCTCTGCCGCTGTAACCCGGACCAGCTCAACCCCTTCAGCAACAAGTACATCGGGCTCTGGCTCTGGATCCGGCTCCGGCTCCGGTTCTGACTCCGACTCTAGCTCTAGTACACCGGTAGGTGCTATTGTCGGCGGTGTTATTGGTGGCATAGTTGTGCTGGCTGCCATCATTGGCTTCCTCTTCTGGCGGAGAAAGAGAAATCAGGCCAAAAACGGAAATGAATTTGCTGAGTTGGATTCCGTACCCCCACAACATGAAATGCCAACGAACGCGGACATTATAATCCCTAAATATGAAATGTCAGCGGGAGATCCGGCACCACCGCCGGCAGAAATAGATAGTAGGACACTGCCGCGGAAGCCTTTACCTAGGGCGTCTCAACCTAGCGAACTTGCCTAAGAGGGTTGTACCATTTTATTTTATTTTTGTATTTTATTTTTATTTTCGATGGTGTTCATCAGAGGCGGGTTTGTGGCTGGCTATAATTTATAAAACGCGAACTAGGTAACACATTGAGGTATATAGGGAAGTTTGGGAGGATCTTTTTTATGCTTAAAAGCATGACTTTGACTTATTTTCTTTTGTTTATATCATTAAGTACATGCAGCCAGACTACAACTTGTAATTAAATAGCTACTACATAAATGGTTTGAAACATTATGAACGAGATTATTGAACTTGTGTCTTGCATAAAGCGAATATCCAAAGAGGGCATGGCTTCTGAGTTCATTTTCTAGTATTCAGATAGCGTAATCAACCTGATATACTTAGTACCATCTCAACACTTCGAAAGTAGGAACCCATCATTCTGCAGCTTTTGAAAGACTTGCTTCTCATCGTACTTCTGACTTATCACTTTCAACCTTTCCACATTCGCCGTGCCGTAACTCTTGATTGGGTTCTGATCCCTCGACGCATTATTCGCATGGATATAAGGGTTCCCCAGACCCAGACTATTAGAGACCTCTATCCACTTATCCGTAACGCTGATCGCAGCAGCGCGCACAACTTCATCATCGGCTTCATTCGTCCAATCAATAAAAGTCGTAAACCCTAATGATAAAAAGAAACCACACGTTAATGCCAACGCACTCAACAACGGTACCAAGAGCAACATACATTGTTGTGCGTATTCGGGGATTCCTAGTGGGTTTCCTCCATTCTCCTTCCCTATCAGCGTGGAGTTCTTGGATATTGACTGAATCGATAAACTCATTGTTGCCCCGGTAGCCGCGTGGATTTCAACCGCCTTTTGTTTCCAGAAAGCATAGCCCTCTTTGTAGAGTGCGGCACTGACTCCTGTACTCAACGTACGGTAGTCGCGTCTTCGTACTCACGTTAGTACCGAAAGTTACAAGAATGAGAAATCAACCAAGTATTACCTCCCAGGAGCCAGTGAGAAAGCTCCGGCAACAGCTTGAATAAGCGTGTAATGCGTCCCAATTGTAGATCCTGGGAACTTTGGGGATTCTATATATGGAATCCCCATGAATGCGTCGAAGGCCGGGGGACGCTCGGCTGGGGCGGCGTAGATGTAGCATACGAGTGTTGCGTTGGTACTGGAGCTTAGTACGAAGCTTGCTTTTGGGTCTAGTTCGCCTTTGTTCTGGAAGCTCTCGATTGCGTCTAGGATTGTGTCGTTTTCGGTCGGTGCGTATACTCGTGCTTCGTACCAGATGCTGCCAAGTCCGGGACGGGTGTAGAGGTCGAATCGAGTGACGATTCCTATAGTGTTTTAGTTGGGGGTTGTTTTTTTTGTAGGGGGGTTAGAGGTATGTATACCGAAGTTGGACCCGCCTCCCTTGAGTGCCCAGAAAAGATCGGGGTTTTCTTCTAGGTTGGCATTCACGATGCGTGAGTCTGCTAGTACAACCTGTTTGGATTATTAGGATATTTTGTTTGGTGGTTGGTAATTATGAATCTGTCTACCTCAAAGTTCTTTACTCCATCACAAGCAAATCCGTATTCATTCGAGAAAAAGGAAATCCCCCCTGTCGTCCACTAATTAGATTATGAATCTGTGAATTAACGGAGACGCGGTTATAAATACCACCCAGGATCAAACCACTGACGCCCACTTGGGGTATCCTTCCTCCTATAACACTCATACCATGGGGTTCGAGAGCTTTATAAACATCCACCCACCGGTTCCCGGGACCAATACTAATAATCTTCTTATCATCACTGATAGTGATCCCATTCATTGAACCCAGCTCGATCAAGATACCATCTTCTCCAATATTCCCGAATCCAGGATTAGGTGTGTGGCCCCCACCACGAACCGAGAAAGGTGTATTGAACGAGGTAATGATATGTAATGCCATCGCAACATCCTTCGCCGTAGTGGGGGAGAATATGCAACGAGGAGACAACCAGCATGTCTGTGACCTATTTTTCATTTCATTTTTTTACATTTAGTGAGGAAAATAAAAATAGTGGGTTCTGTTACCAATTCCCCTGCGAGAGAGCCTCGTATCTCTCACTTCCAGCGGTGGACACTTTTGTTGGGAATAGGCGCTCGATGAATAAAATGGAGATCTGTGTGAGGTTTGGGGATTTCTTCGGCTCGGAGCTGGTTTTTAGGGTTTCGGGGTTGGCGAAATGTGGGTCTTTAAACAGTTCGTCTTTGAATCTGCTGGCTGTATCGGGGTCAAGGTTGAGGCCTGACACGACCGCTTCGATATCGATTGTAGAATCCTCCTCCGGGCTAATAGCTGTGCTAGACATGGTGATATGTGTACATTTGTGAAATTAGCAAATAGAGTCGTAGGACAAATGAATAAGTGTAGGCGAGGTGTAGCGAACTCTCGAACTTATACCCTATATTATTAATTTATAATCCAGACGCTGACACGCAGATATTGCTTATGTTGACTATTGACAAAAAACCTGTATGTATATTGAACCTGGCTTAGTAGAAACTATAAGCTGGCACACAAGGTTGCAAGCAGTCATCATCATCCCCCACCACCGATTCCATGCACCCCGCATCCCGTAATGTTTCCCCCCACCTGCATTCGCTTACCATACTCGTCATTGTACGACATTTCCGGTATGTTCCCATCAATATATTTCTATACAGACCCAGCCCATTCCGGGAATTATTTTTTTTACAGGGAGCAATAGTGTATTTAGATATGGTCCCGGCCCACAAAGCGGGTATAAGATCGTTCCTGACTAGGTCGGGTAAATATTCGCCCCGGCACATAACAGGTGCGCCATTGATCGACCGCGCAGGAACAGGTCGTTATCTATGTAAGATAGGGATTTAAGGAATTTATTATATACGTTACGTACATATAAGGTTAGGCTGGGAGTAGGGCTACTATTTGTGTTTGTACTCTCTTGGCGTAATTGTTTAGTTAACTACTGGCTTTGCGTAAGATTAGCCCTAGGAAACTACTACAAATACTCTAATTAGTATGAGAGGCGAGATATTCTTAACGGCTGAGCTATTAGAACAGGGTTGTAGGATGTAGCATATGTAGTTAGGAGTAGTCCTAAATAATAGTGTAATTTCATTGATAATAGAATAGTCAGTCGAAACCTTGGCTAGTTCCTTTAACCTTAATACCCGCAAGAAGCCAAAATTTTATGTTTCTATTCTATTTACTATAAACAGACCATAATGGGTCTTTTGTAGGCCCTTACTTACCACCTTTACTGTATTTTCTTACAATCAACTCTCATTTAAATCTTCATCTCTAGATGTAATAGCAGATTTTCAAGTAACAATACCCAAAATGTGTCACTACCCAAAAAAAACCTGCTCATGTAATCACAAGAGCGTCATTGCAATCACCGACTACTGTGAAATTCTCGCCCATGCCCTATATAGGACAAACCCCAGCAGCGGAGCATGGCCCGCCTTTGTCCAAGCTGCACTGATAGTAGAGGGTATACTAGGTATTTCAGCCACAGTAGCGATGGGAGGAGCAGAGTGTGGAGGGATGAGCAAGAAGGCGAGAATTTCTGCTCGATTAGGGCCGAGACATGCAAGATTATAGCTGATAAGGAGGAGCTGATAAGGAGGAGGTGAGTAATCGACAACACTATGGTCTTGAGTATGGCTTTTGTGAGGAGCAGAACAAGGATAGTGAAGGGTATAATCAAGGCTGTGAATGAGTCAGTGTTTGGAGAGCTGTGTTTTTTTTCCTTACTCTAGCTTACGTTTCGGGCTTGCTAAAGTTGTAGTGTATGTTTGCCTTAGTTGAAGAATATACCCCGCTAGGGTTGTTTTGCTCTTGGCTTGATTACTATAGCCTTAGGGCTGCATGTATAAATGAAAATCAATCAATCGGCTTCAAGAGGTAGGTTTTAAGAGGGAGTATTGCACTCTTAGGTTTCGGACTTTAGTAACAGACGAGCTAAGACATTGCATGACTACATGTATCTTCCCTTCTATGCAATAGTCTAGTGCTTACTCACTTTCAAATAACCTAAAGTTACCGAATTGGAGTATTGCCACTGTATTGAAGATCTCTATGATTATTCCTTACTTAGCGTGTAAGTAATCGGATAAAGGTATATCTCTTACTAGATAGTGACAATCACATGTATAGAAAAAACTAACTTATTTTCACCGCCAAGAAAAAAGCCTAAGGCTGAAGAGGCAGACCTTGGAGAGTAGCGGTAGGTAATTCCCTTCATGCTTTCTCACTCGTATCTTGCTAAGCGGCCGGCGGTCATGCATAGAATAAAGAAACCCGACCACATACTTGCCATATTACCCCCCCTCTAGCAATGAATCTAGCTCAATACGGCATTCAATTAGTATTGGAAAACTACTAAGTTAAATACCACTATGCCAGCCGGGCCTATTCCCAAAGCAGGTACTCCCCGCACTACAAAGATGCAGCATTCAGCTCCCCGCTGGGGGCAGTATTGGTAAATGTGGTGAAAGCTATTACGTAGGTTATTAGTTCAAATATTTTTGGCTGAATCTTATGAAAAAAAAAAAAAAAAAAAAAAAAGATCGATAGGGTATGGAATATTGCCTAGGACTAATTCGGTAATCCTATCCTAGACCGTATATACCTTGGGGTGCGCACACGTGGTAATTGGTGCGCAATGGATAGGACTACTGATTGGGGTTTAGTTAGGGTTGGTGTTATGTCCGATATGGAGGGAGGTAGTGGTGTTAATACGGATAGTCTAAATGTTCTATGGATCGGGGGGTTTGGTATGGTGTTAGGAGATTGCTATAGGCAATGAGTATTATAGGCACCTAAAACGGGTGGAATTGTAGATATCGTTAGTTAATGGCGTGGGGTCCTGGTGTGTGGGGGTACGTATGGCAAAGACTATTCTATCTAACCCGTAGTTCACAGCTGATTGCGGGGACCCTAAACTACATGAAGGCTGTAGATAATGGGATTTCGCGCACAGGTATTAGGCAGCCCATCTGTAAAGATTGAGCATACCTGGGCTCTGTATTGATGGGTACGTTCACGAACTGAATGTAGATACGAGGTGGAGGTAGATATCGGTATAATTATATGGCCTGATACTCTTGCGGGCCGATGGAGGAAAAGTGTCTTGTATTGTGTGCGATGTATTCACCAGTACATGTAATTATCACATTAGCTTCGCTAGTGCAGTTCTACCTATATATTTCAATAAACCTATCTCAATATCAGGTCTAGACCACGAAACCTAGAGGTATTTGAGAACAGTACTAACCTAATGCCCTGACATACTGCCCGTGGCTCGCATCTTCACCTAGTATAGTATAATAATACGTGGAGCAACCACTCCCGAGGGGGGAAAAACAAACTCTACGGCTCACAGCAGCCACTTACTGTTGGGAAGGGTTGTAAGTTTGTGAGAAATACAACGCGACACTAAAGAAGTGGCTGGGCATGGTCCCCGATATGTGGTTGAAATCTCGTTGGTAGTTGCACGGGATGTAGGGAGCCGTTCTGGCGGGTAGCTGCTTCCCGGTTCTACAGAGTACTAGTGTGCACATGCTTTTTTTCTTTTAAATTGTTATTTGGATACAAGTACAATTAGTTGTGGGCGATGGAGGGGGCTGCTCTTCATGGGGTGGCAAGTGGTTCCCTATGTTTCTGATGATGTTTCCAGGCTTTCGGTATCATACCGGAAAGGGAAAACCGCACGCACAATCATCTAATACTGCGACTCCAGAATGGGTATCTCACCCGTTGCCGTATGAGGTTACGTATAAGAGTAGAGGGATTTAAACTGATATTCAAATCGGTACCTGGATGAGGCTAGCTAGGCTAGTGATCATAAATGGCTGAACTATTGCATTCTTTCGGTGCTATTTCCCACCCACCCACGGGGGGGTCTAGATCGTTTTTCTCGAATTTTCAGATCTTTGAAAAAGATAAAAGTAAGAGAATAGGGTAATCCGCGAGATTCCCGTTTGTAGTATATACTGCTCATGTCTGTTAGTCACCACTGTACTTTAGAGTGTGTGTAATCCTCCACCTATACTTGGCCACCCGCTTCCGCTGTCTGAGGCTACTACTGGTTTGAGATTCGAGAAAAAAATAAAAATGTGCATTTCCATAATACCTACCCCGCTTCTCTAACGAGGCGAAAATAATCGGATGGATCAGAAGGCTCTAAGTGGGCATGTATGTACGTACGTAGGAAGGGCTCAAGTACCTACTGGTAGTTGGTAGTTTCCCACGGGGGTTGAATCCGCAGTTGTGGTAAAAGATGATCTATCACAAGTGGGATTGGACGCTTTAGGGAACTGCCGGTCTGGAAATGGGCCAGCCCTGATCGATACTCAGGCACCACTTACCTGCTGCACAGGGCCCCTCTTTTGCAAACGGGCCAGGCGTGCAGGCTGCGGGCTGGCCGAGAATTCAGAAGATGAGAATCGGCAATGCTCTGCTCAGGTGTAAAAGGTTTAATTCCCATCTACTTGCTCGACGGCAGGACGGCGGTGGACACATCGGTGCGAATGCATCTCATCTCATCTTTGGACTATCTAGACCAATGACATTGGCACTGGGCGTAGACCTTCCGAAAGAGACAACTCGCCCAGCCCAGTGGGGAGGGAATACTGTCCTCACATATGTGCTGCACAACATTTCCCCCGATGACTTCTCAATTAGACCGGGCCCGTTATCCAAGGGGGGGGGGGGAATTCTACGGGGAAAAGGCCTCAAGAACCGACCGTTATCTTTTCTTCTTTTTTTTTTCCCATGCTATTCATAGGCTGCGATAGCCCACAGCTGATTGATGCACATATGCACACCGGTTGACGGCGGCTCCCCAGAGAGAGCGCAGCCACTTGACTGGGCAATTGGGCACAGAGTCGATCGACCACAGAATGGCAGGGCATCCGGCTTCACCACAGCTCACTCGCCGTGGAATACATGTAAAAGGGCTACGAGATATGCCAGGATCAAGTACACGGTTATCTTATCGCATCAGATCTCGTGATACAACCTCGCCCAAGATGTGCGCACGAATGAACAGCTGGCTGCAGAGACGCCCCGATTCTGGGGCCAGGAATATTTAAGAGGATACCAATGGGACCAGAGATGTCGGTGTACATTTCGTGGGAGTGTCTGTATGTCTCGGAGGGTCTGGACCAGAAGTCACTTTGTTCTATCGCCAGATAAACAATTGCTCCCCCTCCAACGTCAACAACGCGTCTCCCAGAGAGGGCCAGTATCATATCAATTGCGAGTGGCCCAAAGGACAAACACACCGGAAATCTTGCGATCATGCCTCGCCGCCGGAGGGAGCAGCTGCCAGGTCAGACACAGTCGCAGCCTTCAGATCCACAGATCCACCAGCACCAGCAGCACCACCACCAGCAGAATCATCACCAGCAGCAGCACCAGCAGCAGCAGCAGCACCAGCAGCAGCAGCAGCAACACCAGCAGGCGCTTCTTCAGCAGCACCAACAACATATATCGCAGCAGCATATTCCTCAGCAACAGCAGCATCATCTTCACCAGCAGTATTACGTCCCACTCATTGCGCCTCCCGTGCGTCCACCGCCCGGGCCCCTTCCACCCCCACTATTGGCACAAGGTCCCCCACCTGCCGTGCCCGTGACCGCCCAGTCGCCTGAACCGCTCCGTCTCCTCTCGGTCCTGGACTCTCTCAAACCTCTCGGCTTCACCTCTATATCAGATTTTCTCGTGCACCTATTCACAAGCGAAGACCCCGCTGTTCGCCGGCGTGTGAGCCTATTCTACACCCATGGCGGCATCAAGTCCCTTCTCGAAATATTCATGGCCTCGAAGCGCGCAAGGGAGAACGGGGGCGATGAGATTGCCGTGTCGTGGGCTGGTGGCGTATTCAAGGATGAATTTGACTCGGGACTCGTCAAGGGCGGCGTTCGTTCCCTCTTCTCTCTTTCTCTCTTTACCTAGGTTCCGTGCGGATATCTTTTTTTTTTTTTTTTTTTTTCCCTTATAAAAAAAAAAAAGAGAAAAAGAAGAAAAATATGTGCGCGCGTATCTTTCTACTGCCTACCTACCTACTCGAATTATTATTTATTTTTTCTGAGAAAGCTGTTGTCTATATAGATCAACGTCGATGTGCGCGCCAACTCTACCGAATCCCGCGGACGAACGACTGGTGAGATTCTCAAGGAAGGTCTCGAGAACTTCGACCTTGTCAAGGTACAACGGCAATGCGAGCGGAAAGCCCCACTGCTATGGCGCCTCCTAGAGACCCTGTCTTCATCCGATCGCGAACGAGTCGAGGCGAAAGCTGCACAATCTGCTGCCTCGGCACAGAACGATGAGCAGCCGCAGCAGCCAGCGCCGAAGCGGAGGAAAGTGGATCCTGGGCCTGGGGCCGTGGGTACGTCGTCTGCGAACCCGCCTTTGACTGTCACGATAATGCTTTTGCTACTGGCGAGTTCTCAGGTCAGGAATAAGTTCCAGAAGTGGTTGGGACTCTATTTGTATGCTCAAGGGGTTCGGAAAGGGCCATTGAACTCTCTACGTACATTGGGAGTGGGTAGCGAAGGGAAAGTCATTGGCGATAACGGTTTGTGCTTCAATTCGTTCTTAGTGAGGGTTAGGGGTGGACGTTGGGCTAACGATTAACGATTAGTATTGCGGGTTATCGGTGACGACACAAAAAAGAAATTACGTGCAGAACTCGGTGGATCTGACCTCCAGGTCCGTGGCCCTGGCGCCCCCAGAGTCAATTCCAGATCTGCAAAACGAAAATCACTTCCCTCAGCGGAAGCCACTGTCCCGGAGGCGGCGAACCCAGATCCTCTGCATGGAAAAAGAGCCTTTGTAATATCGCAGGCCACCTACCATCCTTCACCGAAAGATCATCTCCGGGCTGACAACTTTGCGCCATGTGCTACTATTCCATTTATTATCAGGCTCCCCGCTTCAACCCCAGTCTTGACTAAGGGAATGATAAAAACCTCGTCCTCATTCCGTCGTGAGAAGTTTTTCCCTGTGGCCCTCACACCTGCACCTGCTGCCAAAGACCCGCCCTCTGCCGGCCCATTCAGTAGTAACGGCGCGGGTCCTAGTTCTGGTGTGGCAGCCTTCTACGGGTATCAATTCTCAAACTCTGCATATAGTACAACTCCCGGTTATGATGCGCCTACTCCAGCCCCCAACGGTGATTTCTACTATGCACCCCCAACACCAAGCGTAACTTCAGGACCAACATGGCCTGGGAGTGCTAATCCGGGGGCTTCTGGCCCTGCGGGTGGGGGTGCAGATGATGGGACGAGATTTTTACTTGCTGATGAGGACGGGAAGGCGTTTTGGAAAAACCAAGCAAGACGCAGTGTATGGCGGGCAATGAAACGGATGTGGCCAAAGGTTGAGGAGATTATAGCAGAGGATGAAGTATGCGAGATAGTTACTACAGGCCCAACGGCTACTTCCGGTAATGTCTCGGCAGCAGAAGCAGTTCAGACGGCCCAGAACGGTTCCGAGACTGAAGTGAAGAATGGGTCAACGCAGGTATCAGAGGAAGATCTATTCCCAATGCCGAGTATGAAGCGTGTCAATCCTAAAAAGCCTGAAGAACAAATGTCTGTTTTGGAGCTCGTTACGGAATACTTGGGCTTCGAGACGAAACACCTGAAAGGCCCTGATCCCGGCGATCGTCTCTGGATCTGGGCAGGCAATCTTGAAACAATTCAAGGGCTGAAATCTGCACGTAATTCGGCACCTGCAGACTCTGTCTTGCATAATATACACCCTGTGCTACAGCTATTTGATATCCGACAATCTTTCCTTCTCGAGTTGTTGAAGCAGCACTACGGGAAGCCGAATGACAAAGATCTCACTAGTCTCTGCCATCATATGCAGATCATGAATCGTAAATTCCTCATTTTTGGGTTCTCGGTAACGGGCCAATATGCGGAAGGCCTTCTGCTCCACTCCCTCGAGTCGCACTTGATCGACTCTATCCTTACGGTGACGAAAATCCGCGAATCAGGTCCAAAGACTAAACAGGAAGTTCTTGATATCATCACGAAAGTCTACGATACATATCTCGACCCTGAGACCGTCAAAGCGTACCAATCAATTACCGACGCATCAAACAGGGATGAGGTTTTTGAGAATCACATGCTTTTAATGCAACATTCAATTGTCTACTTCTCGCTGCTGGAATGCATCGCCTCATCATCAATAGACAACCTCCTCCATATCCTAACCTGGCTCGCAACAGCCTTCCAATCCCTTACCTCTCCAAGATCCCAGAGGATGGCCAGGGAACTGCTAGACCTCGTGTCAGGGCTAACGAATGAATGGTCCCCCGAGCTTCGGAAAGCCATCCTCGGATCCATGATAATTCCCAAACCTGCTGGTGCAGCATATCCAGTTCTTTCATCTCATCCGGCTGCCGCAAAAGTATCAGGTGAGTACCAGGAAGCTGATTTTGCAATGAAGCAACTCCTACGGCAGACAAAAACGGTATTTGATTTGCGCGATAATCCGAAGTATGAGTTCTTCCGTGAGGTCGCGACGCCGAATATCAGAACCATCTCTAAAGTTGTCCGGAACGCCGAGGAAGCCCTGGGGACAGCACCGAGGACAGCAAATCAATGGAAGAGTCCAGCGGAGAATGTAGACCCTGACAAAGAGATCCCAAAGCTAGTGAAGGAGCTTCGGGAGGGACGGGTTGGGGAGTGGGTGGCGGGAAGGAAGGCGAGTTTTAGGGTGGAACATCTATTAGCGAATGGAGAGGAGAAAGTCAGGGCGAGTGGGTTCTTGGAAGAGTTCTGCAAAAGAGGTGATGCGCTGGCAGCGAGTGTTCCTGGTGTTGCGGGTGGGGAGGAAGGTATCATTGATGAGGCGGAGGAACCAGAGCAAGTGGAAGGAGAAAAGGAATGGAAGAGGAGGAATCTATTCTTTGCGCCAGATTTTGGATTTGATTGGGGATTGTAGGTTATGGTAGGGAAGTGATTTATTCGTCATACTTTTGTGGACGGTATATTATTATTGGGTTTTTTTTTCTACTCAATTCTTTCATCATGAATATTTGTTAATGGATCTCTTGGGATGAGAAATTTTTTTTTTTTTAAAAAAAAAACGGCACGTTGTATACCTGGTGTCGAGATATATACCCAATAATATATTAAAGTAACAAGTCTTAGGTTCATACTGGGTTGGTTGATTTGATGCTTAAGATTCATATCCTTGCTGGTGTGATAATTAATGAGGCATAGCCACCATGTTCGAACGTGGCTTTATGTTCCTTGAGTAAGTTTAGCTCCAGGGCTCTGCAGGAGCTGCAGTGGGGTGTCTTTCATTGACTTCCATCGCTTTCCATTGCCGTCACTACTTCTTCCATTACCCCCCACTACATCCTTCATCGCTTTCCACCACACGATTATTATTTATACCATAGGATCTATTTTTCTGCTTGTGGAATCTTTCTTTAGCTTGCGTAGGCTTCCAAGCGGGGTGTATAAAACCGTCCCATGGGGGAATTATCTGTCCCATTTTTAATTTAATAGTCCGGAATGGTAGAAAGATGAATAGGTTTCTTTATATCTTTCTTTTGCTTTTTTTCTTTTCCTTTCCCCTTATAAATCTGGGCTATTATGGAGGACTTATATAGGTGCTATTCCGTGTTTTTCTTTTCTTTTTTTCTTTCTGTAAGGACTGGTTATGTTTATGCTTTAAGATAGCTTGTAGTTATTATTATATGTCAGTCGACTGAGTACGAGAAATAGAAGGGGAATTATTCCCTCTTTAGAATCCTTAATGATACTAGATCGTTGTTTAGCTAATAGATGGGTGCTGATTCTTCATTACTTTATACTTCATTAGATCCATTATGAGGTCGAACTTCCTGGGCCCTGTGTTCTTATACACTACCTCGTCGTGTGTCTGGATACCGTATTCCATGAGTATAGATTGACATCCTTGAATAAGATTTGTGTTTTTTATCTAGCTGATTTGGATATGTTCTACGGTCAATAAGCGGAACTGAAGTATTATAAGGCTCAAGAACCTATTTATCCCCTGTATACCATTTTATATATCCTCGGTATTAGACCGTAGTTAGCTTAAGCCAGGGTTCTAAATGCTTCCCATAGACTTAATACAGTGCCTCATTTTCACCTGATGGTACCTATCTGTGACATACTCTATACCTGATTAGGCAGCTATTTACAGAAAGTAGTTACTTAAATGATAAATTCATTCATTCATTCATACAGAAAGAAGTAGAACTGAAGCCCGAGTGATATATGATGATTTAACTCTCTTGCTCTAACACTGGTACTTTATTAATGTAGTAGTGCCTCTTTATAGTCTTGGCAATATCCCCTACTGCAGGTCGGAGTAATTATTTTAATTTACCCATTTCCGGGACTCGATCCATGATGCGCTACACAGGACGCTTAAAGAGTATATTGTGTGGTTTTGCCGAAGATACTCCGCTTGCCCTATGGTGCCCTAACTTATGTAACAGGGTTTCTATCATATAGACTATGCTCTAGTTGGTACTATTTGTAAGAGTGCATGTACTCTTTTAGGCAGTTAAGGATAAACGTTGTTCCCCTCAAAGCATATCTCCCCCGTATGTACATCTATGTTTGACCACTAGAGTAGTATTTCTACATCAGTTACCATCGCTGGGCCTCGGTGTTTTTTTTTAAAAGGGTTTAGATTTACATAGTTTATATGGCGTTTGAGTGCTTTGACAAATGCTACGTGACAGGAGAAGCCTCGGCACCAAGATAGCTTTCTAGATGTAGTGACGTATCCCTCGCCATTATCGATACAAAATTACACCGAGTATCGATCTCATACCTAAGTCTTTGCATGTTCTGCTGCAATTAGGGTTACGTAGTGGTAGTGATGAGCCTCACGTTTCGCTAAACACACCGTACAAGCAATGCCCCGCATCGGTCTTATCTCCGCACCGCACAGGGTCAAGTTTCCACCACCGCTATATGAAATCTAGGTCTTTTGCCAACGAGCGGAGACGAGTACGCTAAACGATTACGAAGGTGTTTGTCAGTTCGTCTCCGGGAATATTCACACCGAAAGCCCGAGAACAGGAATGATGGGCAAGCGGTAGTGATCAATAGGATATAACTAGAGGTCCTTAGGGCTATCGGAGTTCGGGTTGGCCAGGGGTATCTAAGTTGTGGGGAAGTTGTGGGGGAATTGCGGGGGGCCGAGGATCAGGGTTGGGATGGTGATGATGCCAAGCACCGGAGATGTGTTACGACACTACAGACTTTGGCTTTCGCCTCCTTTCGAGTAACAAGTTATCCCCCCCTCTAGAGATACAGGTCAACAACTATAAAGATGCCATTGTCGCACGTTGCAAATATCGGGCCATTCACAGGTCGGAGCTCACCTACAAGATGCGTTGGATTCCAGAGATCTCTCTTTCGGTACTGGCTTTTGCAAGCTCCGTGATAGCTGAAATCCCCTACAAGGAGTACATCCTCGCCCCGCCCTCGCGAGTAGTCCGCCCTACCTCCGTCTACGGCACGAATGGCACGGTCTCTGGCGAGTCCAATCTACTAGCCTCTTCATCTTCACCCTCGGAGTCCCTTTTCCTCACTGCCAATTCCTCGGTTACCTACGATTTTGGCAAAAACATTGCTGGCTGGGTTACCCTGGTTGTAGGGGACTCTGACGCGGTGACAGCCAAATCCGTCAATGTAACATTTTCTGAATCTTCACTGTGGATTTCAGGCGAGGCGTGTGATGCTACAGCAGACGCGGGCTTGGATGAGCCATTGGTTTTCCAGATTGACGGCGCTGGCAGCTATACAGCACCGTTCGAGAGGGAGAGGGGCGGCTTTAGGTATCTAAGTATTGTTGCAGGTGAAGCTGTGGAGATCAGTGATGCCTATGTTTACTTCACCGCGATGCCGCACTGGGAGGATAATTCCTTGCAGAACTATACTGGGTGGTTCCATTGTGATGATGAGCAACTTAACCGGTAAGCCTTTATTCAGCGGGCTCAATAGTATAGATTGTCTTATTTGTTCTAGGGTCTGGTACGCGGGTGCTTACACAAACCAACTTGTCACTATCGACCCCACCCGCGGTAATTCGCTCATATATTTCGGGGTAGTTGAAAGAGATACTGTTGTGAATGGAACTCTCCCGTGGTAGTAAGTAGTAAACGATATCTATAAATTCTATAAATCCTAGAATTAACCCTAACCCACTCTAGTTATAACTATACCATAACGAATGGAAGCTCAGCTCTTTCTGATGGCGCAAAAAGAGACCGCCTTGTTTGGGCTGGAGACATGGTTTGTCACCTTTCAAGTCTATTATCGTCCTTCACGGTAAAAGACGAATACTATCTAGTGGTAGACAAGGGTTTAGACCAAGAAGTGGCCGGCCACTTATTGGATCGAGGCTCTTGCCTGCTATTAAATAATATCTACCATCAAATAGACTGTACACGTTCTAACAGAAATAGGCTATCGCGGTCCCTGGATTAGCAGTATCAACATTTGACCTCATCTCCGCCGCCAACTCCCTCGACTCCCTCTTTGTACTACAGCTCGAAAACGGCGTTCTCCCATATGCCGGGGTGCCCTTCAGCGAAGCAGGAATTATTTCGTTTACCTACCACCTCTACACTCTGATCGGTGTTGCAGATTACTACCACTGGTCCGGCGATCTTGAGTACCTCCAAGGCAAATGGGACGCCTGGAAACTCGCCATGGAATGGAGTGTCTCCCAGATTGACTCTAGTGGCATGGCCAACATCACCTCTAGCGCCGATTGGCTCCGCTTCTGGTTGGGGAGCTACAACATCGAGGGGAACTCGATTCTCTACTACACTCTGGGCTTAGGTATAAACCTTGCTACGATACTCAACGATAGCTCTGTTATCGAAGACTATAGTGGATACATGGTCAACATCAAGTCTGCTGTCAACACCGTCCTCTGGGACGCCAGCGCGGGTCTCTACAAGGATAACGAAACAGATACAACCCTGCACCCCCAAGACGGTAATGTGTGGGCGATTAAGGCAGGCGTTGCGCCGGCTGAGCGCGCAATCACCATCTCGGAGTCTCTCCGCAATAGGTGGGGGGACTACGGAGCACCGGCGCCAGAGGCACTTGATGCAGTCTCGCCGTTCATATCAGGGTTCGAGCTTGAGGCTCACTTCATCGCGAATAATACCCAAAACGCCTTAGACCTCATGAGGCTCATGTGGGGTGATTTCATGCTAGACGACCCAAGGATGACTAACTCCACTTTCATAGAGGGGTACAGCGTTACGGGTGAATTACACTACGCGCCGTATAACAACGATGCGAGGATCTCTCATGCGCATGGTTGGGCTACTGGGCCTACAAGCACTATGACGGTAGGTCTTTAGTACAGTTAATCGTTATAATTATAGGGGTTAGTGCTGATATTAGTTCATAGACGTTTATTGCCGGTATCCAACTCCTGACTGAGTCTGGAAACACTTGGTTGATTTCTCCCCAACCGGGAGACCTCAAATCTGCTGATGCGGGGTTTTCGACATCACTTGGCACTTTTACGTCTGCGTGGACTCGTACGCGTAATACGTTCAACCTAAAGGTTAGCACGCCTGCGGGAACAACTGGGAGTATTGGAATCCCGACAGGAGGGAAGGATGGGGTGCTGGAGGTATGGGTGAAAAAGGGTTCGGTGATGAAGAAGAGTTATAGTGTAAAGTATAAGAGTGATGAGTTTGACAGATTCTGGCTTACAGATTTGGAGGGTGGGGATTATGTATTAAAAGCTGTTTCTAGATCTTAGCTCTAGAGATGTGATGATTTTTGTTTTAATGAAGGCGTTATTTATTGAGTATGACCTAATCAAGGGTACTTTAAAAGCTGGCACGTTAGTGGGAACATAATTTCAGTGTAGTATAATTGAGGAAGTGGTTTATGAGCTTATGAACTCAATTAGAGGTAAGGGTGGCTAGGATATTAATTCTCTAGCCACCTGTGATATCCTAAAGGTTCTAAAAACCCTATTATAATCAATTTATCTATACGCTGAAAATTCAGCCGATGGTAGACGAGTGATGGCTCATGATACAGCGTACTGGTTGTTTAACGCGAAAACGGTCAGTTTCATCTAATGTCTTACAAGTAATCACCCATAGAAAGATGGGTACCACTATGAATTAATGAACTAATCATAAAATACATGGAGCCTTTGGGCTATGGTATTCGACAACCCAAATAAGAACATAAAAAGAAAAAGAAAAAAGTTCCTAACATTGTTCATTCTCGCCCCTACTCCCTTTCTTCTTCCTCTTCACTTACGTCCTCCTCATCCCCATTCTTCCTCCGCCCATCCCTCTTCTTCTTCTTCATGGGTAAAACTATAATCGGTAGGGGTATTTAACAAAAAGTGAGTAGAGTCAATTTCAAATTATAAATCCAATATTAGATGTAATTACTGGTCAAAAGCATCGTTTTTCAAACCCGTACGTATCTATCAAAACCGAGAAGCAAGAGCTGTTGCCAGCATTTCCACTTTAGAGAGAGTAGCCCCCCTACACCAATATTCCAGCAGCCCCCATAGTCAAGTACCAGCGACAAGAGGTCAAGAGCACAGGAAAACCATTATGTTTCACTGGGGCCCCTAACCTAACGGTACAATGGGGGGGTCCCAAACCCCGGTGCCAGCAACGATGCTGGCGTTCGAACCCGGTCACCAGCAGACGTATGTTGATCTCAAGCCCCTTGGCGGGGCTTGGGTACCCGATAGTCAGCAGAACTGCTTTTTAGTTTTGGCTGTTGTTTCTATCTTTCGTGGGATACCAACAAAACCAAGGGAAAATAAAATAAAATATAGAATCGTTCGACCGTGAGTGCTCTAGTAGTAGTAGTAGTAGTAGTAGGGCTATTGACTAAACTACCTGTGTTACAGCAGTGATTAGTTATCTGTCATACTCTTACAGTACGGGTTCACCTAATCAAGCCATTATTACTGCACAAATCTTAAAAACAACCGAGATTTAATTAAAATCAATTATTACCTCTGTGACCAAGCACAAAAGCGGCTACCGGATCTAGTAACTACCCCAGTTCAGGCATCCAACACATTATATACATCAATAGTGAAACCTTCCATACACCCCTCTATCCCACTTTTACCAACATTTCAAAGATGAGCCTCCTCCACCTACCAAACGAGCTTCTCCTCCTCATTCAATCCCACCTCGATGACCCCACCGACCTCAGCGCACTCTGCCAAACCAACCGCCGCCTCGCGCACGTATTCATCCCGCTACTACACCACCTTGCCGTCCACAAGATCGAGTATGGCGTCGTCGCTCTGCACTGGAGCGCCGCAATCGGGAACGAACCACTCGTGCGACTAATCCTCGAGAACGCCTCAGGAATCGACGTGATGGGGTACGACACCATGATCCACGAAAGCCCCAACAAATGCACCGACAAGACAATCGCCGACATAATGTCCCGCGGAGCCCGCATCACCGTGACTGAAGACACAAGAGTACCTTCGGAGCGATTCACTGGAACCTCGCTTTTTTGGGCGATACGCAGACACCAGGAGGCCGTCGTGGGCCAGTTGTTGGAGATGGGGGCGTGTGATTATGATAACAATGAGGAAATGGATTATGTTGATTCGGCGTTCCATTGGGCGGTCCGGTTCGGTAGTGAGAATATCATCAGGTTGTTTATAGACAATGGGGCAGATATCGGGGCTAGAGACTCATACGGGTCAACGCCGCTCTGCAACGCAATAAATGAGAGTAATACACCGGCTATAACGCTACTACTCGAAGCGGGGGTTGATGTTAATTGTCAGGATGAGGAGGGGTGTACTCCGCTACATCTTGCGACTGCGGAGAATGATGTACCGTTGGTCAAGTTGCTGCTCAAGAATGGGGCTGGTCGGTCGGTTTCGATCGAGGATAATAATGGAAATACGCCGCTTGGGTTGGTGCTAGATGCTGATGATGATTCGCCGCTCATGATGGTGTTATTAAAGTTTGCAGATGATGGGTTCAGGTGGGAGGGTTCTACGGCGTTGCATATTGCGGCAGAGTGTGGGCTTAAGGGTGTTATTAGACAGCTACTAGATAATGGGATTGATATAGATAGGCAGGATTGTGATGGGCATACGGCACTACATCTGGCGGTGTTGGGTGGGCACAATGGGATAGCAAAGGTTTTGATAGAGGAGGGGGCTTCGCTCGAGTGTGAGGATTATGCCAGTGGCTTCACCGCCCTTGACATGGCCAGGATGAAGAAGAGTACTGAGATTGCTGACTACATTCTCTGGTTTGGAGATATGGAAGATCGTGCTCTGGAGAGTTTTGAGGGCCATTCACGGAAGGGTAGGAGGTATTAGATGGGTGGGGGATGTATCATATATCGCTTGTATTATAACGGCTTGGGGGCATAGCCTTCGCTTGTAGATAGTTGAGCGTAAACAGAAAGTCATTCCTCTGATATAAACATGAATTCTCCTAATACACAACACCATGACCTATATACATTCCCCCTCACTTGTCATCTACTGCTCCCACCTCAGCCTCCTACTCTTCCACGCATCTACCATCCCAACTGGGAGGATCCCAGGTCTCACAACCTCTAACCCACCCCACTTCTTGATCATCCCTTCACCAAAGCACGCAACAATCCACTTCCAGTATACATTCATCGATTCCCACCCACCCCGCGAAATTCCTCCAGTCCCAGTCAGATTTGCCACCTCAAACGACAGCTCGTTCAACTTAGCTGCAAGTTCCGCCGCCAGTGGAATCTCGCAGTCATATGGTCCCAGCAACATTTCATCATAGGTATTCTTCCACGAAATAAGGCGTCGCTCGCGATGTAGCACATACTCCTCAAAGGAGGGGAAGGGTTCTTCCTGTAGCTTTTTGTTTTGGGTGTAAGGCTTTTTAGTAGTACCGTTATCCCAGCTCTCCTGCAAAGAATCGTATTCTCGGTGATCGGACTCAATCCTCTCCCGTATCACTTGCAAAGGATCAACGCAAATGCTATCGCGAATTGCGTACTGGGTTATGAATGGATTTTTAACCTCCAACCCCCCAATGGAGACCGGCCAGTAGAACCAGCCAGTCGGGATATCACGGACATCGAAACGCTCTTGGATCACTTCAGCTAGGTATTCAGTCACCGAGCCTTGGTGCTTTGGGAAGAGCTCCAGCTGAATTCGCTGTAGAGTGTTGATGACCATGTCGACATGTCTCTGGCCGAAACATTGCGCAGGTGGCGAACCGAAGTTGTTGACGAAGAAGGATGACACATATCTGTTATATGCCTGTACCCAAGCGAAAACGGAGGGGCACGCAGCAAGTTGAAGCTTGAGTTCAGCGATGTGGACGTCAACCTGGGATTGGTCTATCACAAACTGCCCAGACTCCTCAAACTTCAGAAATCCCCACTTAATAGATCCTTCAGGGAGATCCGGGTGTAGTGGTTGTCCGACAGATACGGAGCCCGTTTTCTCGTAGTTGAACTCTAGGCCGACAAGTTGAGCGAAGGTACTCATCTCTTTCCAAGCCTTCACACATACAGTAGGATCGCTGTTCCAGAACCAGAAGTCATCGTGTATACGATAGAGAAAGAGGCCATCTGCGCGCTGATTTACTGCATAGTCCATACAGAACAGCAGTACCTCACTAAAGAGGTCACTCAGGCTGTGAGACATGGGAACCCCACACTTCCGTGTCTGAATTGGAGCCTCGGGCCCGTCAACGACGAACCTAAGGGGTGCCGACAGGAATTTTTGGAAGAAGGTGAGCCAAATCTCGGAAACTCCAAAAAAGCGGAGGACGGTCATCATGGAAGTGTGAGACAAGCTTGGGCCGAACCATGAAAAGTCGGAACGGACAACGGTGAACTTATCGTGTAATGTGGTGTTGAGGAGACATTCAGTTGTCACGATATGCAGCAGAGATTGCTTAATTTCTACTGCCGACATCTGAGCCTTGTCGCTCTGTGAGTCACCATCGTCGTCGTCGTTGTCGTCGTCGTAAGATGCCTTGGCTTTCTGAAGACTGTCCGGAAGCTGGTTCATGAAAAACAAATTTCTCTGCTTCGACTGCCTTGTTTCATCAATTGTCCTGGGACTATCAAGCTGACATTGATTCATAACACTTGGCTTTTCATGCAGGAAATATTCACGTCTCTCGTTTTCATCTTTCGAAAGTGGCTTCGTAGGCTGCTTCCAGGCGCTAGATGCAAAGACAAACTTGAAGGTTTTCTTGAACTCAACGGCCCACTTGATACCAATATAGTGTAAGAAAATGGCCTGTAGGATCTCCTCGTCCATAAAAATACGGTATTTGCCGTTCAATTGCCTCCGCATCTCGACGGGGATGGCATCGATTTCATCATTAGTCCAGGACCACGATGATAACGCGGAAAGGTGCATATTGAGGACATCAGCCACTTCGGTGAGTACTGTCTTGTTCTGGGTGAATTCTTTGAGGGTGTTCCGCTTCTCGTTTGATAAAAGATCAGCCGCCAGCAGGGAGGTAATTGTTAATTTAAGGTCATCAACGGTGAATTTTGTTTTGGTGAGGAGCGTTTTGCTGAACCTTCGTGTCATTTGGCGAATCTTCTTGAGCTCGGCCTTACCCTCTTTAGAAGATAAAAAGAGTTCGTCAAGGTATGCTAGAATGGCAGCTGGGTCGGTTTCCTTTTCTGTGAAAACGTGGGACTCGAAGATAGAGCGTTGCTCATGCATCTCTTTCCTTCCGACCTTCTCAAAAGTCTCCTCGGACGAGTTTTTTTCTGTGGCCTTCTCTACGGGGGTAGCAGAGCTAGCAATCCACTCGGTCAATAGCCTCCCAAATAGCTCTGCGTATTCGAACTTGACTTTTTCGGTCTCAAGCTTCTGAGTGAGCTTGTATTCCCACTCACCCAGATTGGTTTTACCAATGCTAGGGTCGCACTTGGCTTGTAACATGAATCTCTCGACGTTGTCAACATAGGCTGAATGAGAGGTTTCGGAGGAGGAAGATTCTGTAGAGGTTGTGTCGGTGCTACGCCAGGATTTGATGCCATCGAGGAGTGCTTGAACTCTCTCCCGTGGGTTTTCTGAAGCGTTGACTGAGGATAAAGTCTTTTCCTTGTGGGAACTAAATTCCTTGTGCTGCTTGGAGAGCACTTGGAGTTTGGTAGTGGTGATGGAGTTGAGGGTTTGAGAGAATGACGACATGATGGCTGACTCGAAAGAAGCGGAGAGGTTATAGATTTAGTATGTAGAATATTGAGGTAGAGTAGCAGAGGCTCTACAACTACTGATGGTTCTCTATGAGAGATTGATGAGATTGCCTGAAGCTGGGAGAAGCCGTTTAAATAAGAGTCTCGGGGGTATTGAACGGGTAAACCGGCCTCAGCATCGAGAGCTGTAGATCAACACGAATCAATGACTATCTCTATGACACAACTTAAATTGAATCTTTCAGTAGTCGATCTAAGCTTGAGATGTTTTCGTATCACAAAAAACAAAGTCAGCCCAACATGCCGTCCTATTACATATCTATGATATCAGACCCACGAACGGAAAGGATCTGTTAAAGCTCACAAGGATCTATTCAGGCGGCCAATGAGGACTCGAGCCAATGCATATCTCAGCCCTACCGTACCCCAATCACCTTGGGTGGAGTCGTGTAGGTACATATTGTCCTTCCCCGCGTGCACGGATCCTCTAGAGCAATAGCTAATTGCCGATGGAGGAGGAGTCATTGAGGCAGCCGCTAGACCCCGCGATGTGCAATTGACCTCATAGAATCGAGCTACCGATTGTAAGAGGACAAGAGAAAGGTGCTGATCGCGAGGAGTTGAGGTTCTATCTAACCCAGCAGACTGGTTCAGCCCTGAGCCAAGACTTAGTGGAGGGTCATCATTATTCCGACCACACAACCTGAGTCATATGTATGCTCTGTGCTAATCAGGCTCGTTAGACATTAGAGAATTGAAGAGGGGTGGATATTGGACCTCTAAGTGCTTGAGAAAGTCTACTGGTAGCCGTGCATATGCAGCACCAAAACACAGTCAATTTAACATGATTCCAAGACATGAGGCTTGAAGGCATGGTTCTCTCAGGTTAGTGGGGCTGCTGTAGAGCCCCAATCAGGCTGTAGATGCCAAGCCACGGCAGTGTTAAGCGAGTCGGCAGCAACGTCAGACGGGCTAGGGTTTGATGTCACACTCGAAATCATCACCCGTCACTCGCCAACTGCCTACGAACAACGACAAACTTACCCACCCCCACATTACCCTGGTTATCAAGATCATCAGTCCAGAATGTTCACACATCGTAAGGTTAGGGTCCTCCGTGCCCCTGTTCCCTTCAGCGAAACCGATGTTGTCGCTACAGAAAACAACGAACAGCTCCAGCAGCAGCCCTCTGACCAATGGACTTCCATCAATCCCCAGCTTACGGTAACTCCAATGGCTTTTCAGAGCTGGCTCGATAATTCACAAGTCGATGATTTGGCTGCTATTGATGACTCAACAGAGGTGGTTCCTGAGTCCGGGAATATCAGTATGACAAACCATGGTCTAGGGTCGAGACAACAACCGACCCCAGAATGGGTCGCCCCACAGTCTTCGGGTATACAACATGAAGATGGAGAGCTAGAGTATGAATTTAACCTCAATGTTACCAGAAAAGCAGTGGGGAGCCTTATGAAGGGGCTTAGGAAAGCGAAACCCCAAGAGATGAACTCGAAAAATGAACTGTCTTTCAAAAAGTCCCAGGTAATATCTATGATATTAACGTCTTTCTAAAGAAGTTTTGCTTATAAAAATGCTCCTGTCAGAACAACATTAAGATTCGCGTAATTAGAGTACTTCTCGATTGGATCCCTAGTATTCATCTAGTTTCCTTAGGCATTGAAGATTCAGGTAGCCCCGAAGATGCACATAACTGCCTCATGTACGCTGCGGATACAATAAATAAACTTGATCGTTTAGGGGATAAGTTCGTACTCAAAGCCTTGTTTAATTGACCCTACCCTAACATGAAATTAGTTACGATTTAGAGGATATGAAATACGGCGTATCCGTCCAATTAAGAACTAGGAAAAACAAAGTAATCAAGGAATGGAAGAATGTTGCCGGTTATCAGCCATACGGTATCCTGGTCTGGATATGGCGTGATCTATGTCTTTCAATTCTTTTGAATGATGATTCGGATTCGGACCAGGACTCAGACCAGGACTCAGACCAAGATTCAGGCGGTGCGCTTGTATCGCGGTTACTAAATGATATCCGGGGTTGCATTCCTTTGGAAACCTACGACTTCCGTGAAAAGAGGAATATACTAAGCTTCTGGGACCTCTTCCTGACAGGGGGACTGTTGGATAATCGTAAAGGTTTGTTGTTTGGCGGTTTTGATCTGGATAAGGAGATTCTGCTGACTAGCAATAGATCAGAGAAAGGTAGCTGATCCAGCCTATTGGTCAGGACCATCATTTGTAAAGGCAAAGATGCGTCTTGATCAGCTCTACTGTGCCAATCGACTTGGTGAACTCCAGATAAGCCCGTCGGTTGATCTTTATAGTACAGTCAAGAGAATATTTCCAGAGAAGCACAAGAAGGAACCGCTAGAGACAGTTAAGAATGGATGTGGGCCATCTACTGTTGATGGGCAAATTGATATCTTTGTTTTTGAACATAGCACTGATTCTTTAGAGCGGCTAATTAAGAATGGTCTTCTTGAGAGGAGTTCGAAGCGATGTCGTGATATACTGATATCTTTCAGCGCTTTGAAAAATGGGGAGGCTGAGTGGGCAAAGAAGCAAGCGCTGATAGGATTTGAACAGGAGGTTGAAAACCTTTTCAAGGAGCTGCTAAGAATATTTCCCAATATTCATGCAGCCATTGGTGCCTTGAATAAAGGGAAGGGAGCGGAAAAGAACAAGGAAAAATTGTTCTTAGAAAAGGCTAGGGAAGGTTATGTTGAGAATCATCAGAGTGATGAGGCTAGGAGGACTCTAGAGGGGAAGTTGAATTATAGATATATTTTTAGCGCTTATCTAGAACTAGGGCTTCGTTGGAATCGCTCCGAAGGTTTCAGCCGTGAAAAGCTACTAAGAGAGATGAGAACAGTTTTCCTATCAAAGATCGGGATTATATTTGAGCTAGATAGGTGGGTTGGTAAGTCGTTAACGAAGGGGTGAGTACTTACGCTAGAAATCATACTATATAGGGGGTGCTGACTATGAGAAGGTGTAAGATTTTCCATGCCCGAGATCTTGGGATGGCGTTGGAGTTCCTCCTCGGTGATTTCGGATTCGAACAAATTCTCAACGCAAAGGAAGTGATAAAGAGACCTGTACCAAAAAACCAGGGGAGTCTGCCAAGAAAAATATTTAATAGGAACTCCATCAAGGTCCCGAGGGGAGTGGCAGTAGTGAAGACTAAAAAGGCAAAGCGCCTATGAGAAGATAGGGGAATATACTTGGTTTTGAGAAGTAGGTTAAAGGCAGCTTCCTGATAGGTAAATATTTGACTAATGATTCTCTTTTCAGTAAAGATCCTGATGACCTGTTGTAAAACCTCCAAGTGAATACTATTGCTTAGAGCCATGGATTGTCTTGGCTGCACTGAGTAAACAATTTATTTTATAGATGTTATCCTTCAGTAGGGAATATTTATAATCGAGGCCTGTACATTAGTGGGTTTGTCTAATACATTTTACGAGGAGGTATGGGACTGGGGCCTAGTTCCTAATACCCACGTGATTGTCATTACATTCCGACCTTTATAATATAGAGCGGTCCAGGCATTTGCTGAATGTATTTTCTATCACTTTACTATGCGATATATATTCCAAGATCAACGCATCTAGAAAAACCGTCATGATTATAATTTAAATAACAAACGCTAAGAAACATTCATTCACATCCTACACATCATCCTAGAGATGTCAAACTCTATCTTCATGCCTCTCATCCACCTTCTCCATTGCCATCCCCTTCTCTCCAGGCGTTACAAAATCCGCCTCCGTGATCTCTGTATCGTGGACACGATACCAAATAACCGGAATTGCGAAAAGCATACCAATAACACAAAGCCCCCACGAAGTACCGAACCTTATCACTGTAAGTATCTTGGAACAGAAAAAGGGGGGGGGGTACTGCTATACTTACAGTACATAGTAGCTGTGTTTAGTTGCATCTAGTCTCCATACGACCGCAGCACCGGCGGATTGGATTCCCTTGTAGAAACCAGCGAAGTAGGCGAGTTTACGGGGCTGTAAGAGGGGGGTGTTAGTATGGTTTTTTTTAGTAGAGTAGGATGGGGCGTGCGCTTACTTCGTTAGATAGAGCACCCATTAGCCAGTATCTAGAGAGTTGTTAGTATTAGCATTAAGGTTGGTCTTGGAGGGGGGGGTAGTAGCGTACGCATAAGTTTGCCAGACCTATAATCTCGTCAGTAACACTCATCATAAAGGTTCATTCTAGGGCTACACATACCGCATCAAGGAATCCGTAAAATAGATACAGAAGCAAATACCAAGTGTAATCCGAATCTAAACCATATTAGTTCCTAAAAACCCTTTACTAAATGCGGCCGGGGTATATATATACCAAAGACATCGAGATCTGGGTTCTCTTTTGCGTCTACTTTCGCCCTGGATGATCCGAGTAAGGGTTTCAAACCACCTCCCCACTAAAGCAGGGTTAGTTATGTATGTCTTTATATAGACTTTGTGGGGGTGGTGCTCACAATGGAGTTTACAACGACGAATAGAGCGATCCAGCCCCAGATTGCTCGCTTGCGACGGGTCATTCGGGTGTTGTCGAGGAAAAAACCGAATACGAGGGCACCTATGGTAGTTCGTTAGTTTATGGGGGGATTGTGGTGGTAAGGGAGGTATTGGTACGGACCAATGATTTGGGCGAGCCAGTACCACAAGTTGCTTTAGAATTGTTAGTGGAATGTTTCCCCCCCCCTCGTTGGTGTAGAAACTCACGTGAAGGTACGTCCGCGGAGCTTGAACATATACACATTATAGCTGTTCTAGAGGTTTTATAACCGTTAGCTCTAAATCCCAGCTATGGTTGGCTCGAAGCGTGGGGCTAACTAACTTGTTGGTATGTGTAGAACCAGTTACTGGCCCAGAAGAAGGGGAAGAGAAGTAAGATGTAGCTGTCGGATTTGAGAGTTGCCCATAACCCGAGCATCTCAGAGCTATGAAGGTCAGTTAGTGGTAGGGAGTTTGTAGTCGGGGTAATATACGTACAGTGCAGAGGGATGGTGGATGCGTTGAACTCGTGTTCCGTCCTTTCGGATGATCTTTTCTGGGGGGACGAGGAAAAATGCAAGTACGGCACCACACATCATGAGGACTAAGAACCCGATATATGTTCCTGTATAGCTGTTAGTATAGATTTATAGGTAGTAGAGAGTAGGGGGGGTACCGTCTGATACATTCGATGCGTCGGGTTGATCCCTGTAAATCTTTAGCATTCGACTCTATAATTATTAGAGTAATTGTATATACCAATTCGTAGCTGGGAGTTTTAGTTAGCTGATAATCCGAATTACAAAAATGAGGGTAAAGAACTTACCGATTGGGATGATCGATCCAATGACCGCACCCTAGAATAAAAATATTAGCAGCCAAACCTAGCGTAGCCCTTCTATTCACCACATACCGTGTTAAAGATACCCCAAAACATGCCAATATATCGGCCCTTCTCACTCTCGACCGGATACGACTACAAACAGTTAGCACCAGGGACCCGAAGTCTGCACAAATCAGGATCGCGCTACCATCATGACAGTTCCCTGCGCACACCATAGCAAAGCCGCGCAAACACCCAACAGCGCACCAGCGAAAATCACAAACCCTCTATTCTGCGTATGGTTATAGCATAGGAACGATGCAGCATAGAGAGCATAACCAAAACCGCCAAACGCCAAGGTTGGTTTCGCACCGACTAGATTAATGCCGTCAGTCTAGTACTTGAGTTTGTGCAACCGCCTCCTTCCCTCGGTTTGTACGCCCACAATAGCGCCACAAGAAACGCGATAAGCCAAAAAAACAACTGGGCGATTAGAACGTACGGTAGTTTAAGAATGTTCCAGCGAAGAAACCAAAAACTGCGAATGTTGTGTATAGTGCTGTGTTTGCGTTCGATTGGACGCTGGTATCAAGCTACGGGAAGGTCAGCACGGTCCTAGTCGCGAGTGGTACAGTTAATTACTCACTTGACCTCCTCCGCCAATTCTTTACGACGATGTTTGTTAGTAGTTGCTTACTCTCTGCTTAACTGTGAAGTATGGACCTACCCTCCCAAAGCATTGAACATTCCTACGCATCTTTGTCAGTCCTGCGTACTAGCTGTGGTCGCACCACCGGGAGGAATCCATAGACAAACTTACCAGGACATAAGAAACACACGAAACCGACGAGAATAACTAAGCTTCATGTCAACTCAGGCGAACGTGCAAATACAGAGAAACAGTCAGAACGTACCTTGCGCTAGAGGTGAGCGCCATGGAGCAATCTTGACGCCTAGGATTACTCGTTCCTTCCCACGAGTCAAGGCACCTTCCTGCGTTCCTGGCGCGACCTCAGTAGGTTGATCCGCCATGGTAGTTTAAAAGCTGTACGTTCCGCAATCGACGTTTAGAATTTGAGAAGTTTGACCCCACGGGGGAGAAAATGGTCGTGTGTGAGATTAAGTCTCAGGCAGGGCAGACGATTTTCTAGTGAGAAAACAAAATATCGGGTGCGGACATGTGATCCTTTTTGAGGGGAGCTACTGATAATAATTACAGGAGAATAACCCCTCCAGGAATAGAAGTAAGTGGTCATCATCATTCCGACCTGGCTCATAGAAGAAGGTGGTCGTCGCTGCGAGTTGCCAGGAATTGATCTACACTTGATTCGCTGCTGAGCTGCACAGCCGGACATGTGTACGCATATGGATAGATAACCAGCCTCGGACATGCGGGGTTAGGATAACCAGTAGTGTTCCGTGAAGAAGGGTATGGTCTTATATCTGAACCCTGGGCATTAAGCTAACCAGGGAAAGATTATCAGTCTTTAATCTGCTTTGGAGATTCACCGTTGGACATGTAACGTGGGGAGGTTTTGTATAGTATTCCATATCGTGGGAGACTCTTATCACAGGTAGACACCGAGGTTAAACACTATTGTTTGGGCGAAACATATACAATAGGCGCTTCAACGCGTTATGCTGTGGATGGCGGTGAAGATAATACAGCTGGGAATAATCCTACACAGCCACATCGCCACACAGAAATTACGTTGGAATAATTCCCCACCAGGCGCAAGTACCCACAGTTGGCCCAGGCAGGCTAAAGGTTCCAGTTCTAACGGCGCGCCACTGCAGCTTGAGGAAGTCTGCATACTTACCTCTTGTACCACCAACCGATCTTCTAAGTTTGGGTCCAATTTCCTTCATCTGTAACTAGATATAAACGGCCCGACCGAATAGTATATCCTTGTATGCCCTACTTGGATAAGCAAAAAGATAAGCATTTTGGTGCCGTTGCCGTCTTCCCGAGAGCGTTGATATCCCCACAGACATGCCCACTTACACAAAATACCCACAGATAGAGTCAGTGATTATTCACCGGAGTCTTGGTGGGGCTCTACAACACATGTCTACGCTCAAGATAGCTAGGTACCTACATATTCACACTCACGCTGAGCTTACTACCTAAGCTGGAGCTTTGGTCTGATGTTCTCAAAGCGCCACCTCGTGTCTCTTATATCTAACCATTCACTGGTCTAATCTTAGCACTTATGCGAGTCTATTCGTCATGAGTGCACTTGATAATCCATGGTATCGAAAGATAGTAAGCGCAGCTTACATCTATCTCTAAGCTTGTAGCTAGAAAGAGCTTGGGATGCCCTGCTTCTTTAGGGCGCAACCGTACCCGCGACCATTCTAGTTTTGGTACTGTTTTCATAAGCATTTATGAAATAGTCTACCAGGCTTATTCGCGATGTGCTCGCTTCTGGCAAAATAGATTGATTATACCCTTCTTCTAGAGCCTCTTGAGGATAGTGCACTACCTTGTACCCACTCGATCGGTAGTTGTGTGTAACTCTGCTTAAACCAGGGTGCAATTTCCTGGTCTAGAGATTCGTACAAATCCGGTGCAGATGATCGTATGACTGGGTTGATAGTCGGGTAAGAAACCAATTCTTCAAGGGAGCTGTTTCATCGTGATGTGGTGTTCGGTGTTGTCCGCGACTGCCATTCACGACTTACAGTAACCTTCCCCACCTTATGAAACAGCACTCCCAAGTAGTGGCTGATATATGAAAGGACAAAAATCTCTTCTTAAACTATAGGTTCTTGAACTTCCACTATTATTTGAAACTTAACCGAAACACTAATTACACGCGCGTCGACGCGACATTAAGCCTCATCACTACATATACTCCTGCAATAACCGTTATCAAACGCACGCGGCCGCGGTACAAAATGCGCGGTCCAAAAAGACACAATTTGTTGTCCTATAAGTGCGGGAGAGGACCTGCATGCACGTCTCCAATATTCAATTCTTGTAACAAATTACCTCCCCTAAATATAATTCTCGAAATGCACTGTTAAACTACCTATTTATATCCACCCACTGCTGCACCTGAGAAAAGTGACGTCCATCTTTGTGACACCTAGAACATGAAAGAGGGGGGGTCTCTGCACTTTTCACGCGCCAAGCCGAATCTCCTATTGGAAGCACTGACAGGAAAAGTGCTTAAAATTCTTGACGTTGTTTTGCTGTCACCTGTCTTTGCTGGAGAGCTCAAGACACTTGCATGGTAAATGTGATATGTTATACCTTTTGCATGCATAAGCTAATAAAGGCTTCCAGAATTAAGTCCCTTCTGTAAAACCGTACCCCCGCTCGAGAGGCTTGTCAAACGTAGCAGAGATCATGACTAGTGCATTCGATTGAGGCTGCAGGTTGAGTATGTATATATAGAATCAATTGGCTTCTACCGCGGAGTTAGAATAGCGCAGTAGAGATATTGCGGGGTGATTAACTCAAGGTAATAATGGATATATCCTATTTGGTGTAACGTTTGATCTACTTAGTAATAACTACACCTACGAAGCCTCTAAGACCAACTCCCTAAGACATACATAATAGATCAACTCTTTTGAATTTGACTTTCAGGTCTTATGATTATTTGAGTCTGTTAAGAGGAATGCTTAGTAAAAAGGCAACTCCCACCCACTTGTGAAATCACGTTACTCGCAGGTCCCCAGCTCTAGACCAGAGATCTAAATAGGAAATAGGTTATGTATAGTTCAGAACTAAGGAGATGCTTAGGCTCGTATATGCGTATGGTATGAGTATATGGGGCCAATGTTTCTTAGGCCAGTCCCTACTTCCTTCGCCTAATGTGCAATTTTTTGTGGCTACATCCCCGTATCTCTAGCATGTTATTGATGTTTGAGAATGAGATATTATTTGATGTGATAGAATCTTAAACTCACAAGATCAACACTTCTAATAGTCTTGAGGCATCCGCTGGATGAATTTCTAGAGAAGATTTTCTCCCAAGCCCCAGAGCTAAATATGAAGACTGGCGTAGGGCAAACAATTCTAGTGATACCGAAGGCCACTGTTTTGGCGACTCCCCCAATAAATCACCCCCACAAGTAAGGTGGAAAAGACAATAAAAAACCAGTAAATAGACCTATGAGAGTTAGTGTTAGAGAATGATAAGTAGGTCTCTCCCATGTACGTACGCGAATAAAGCTGACCCGCCGTGAACCTGACTTATCGCTCTAATATAATCGTCCAACACTTGATCGTCCTCGAGAAGCATTTTTATAGTAGATATTTCTTCAAATTGTTACTTTTCTCATGAGAGTTTCGTGGTAATGACTAATAGTCTTATCTGGCTGAATCTCGTGGTATTCTAGCGGAGGTTAATTTGATGAGTATGTAGTCGATCTTAAAGCCTAGGGATATAACTATTATAATTTCGCAAAATTTAGAGATCATTGGGAGATTCATACTGGTGTATGTAACACTACTCTATAACCATTAGGCCCCCGAATTTTATCAGCAGGTCTAAACACAGATATAATATAGCGTCTTATCGTGTTGGAATTTTTATGTCTAGGGGTATTTCTAGCGGGGAGATTGTTAGCGTTCTCGGTAGGAAGATATTTCATCCTATTATATCCTGAAATTTTTACTGATCGGAATGAGTAGACAAAGAGATCCTGGTTTAGACAGTCTAGTATGAATGTGTGTATCACCCCCCGTTGGGGCCTCGTGAGTTCTAACTTGTATGGGTAGATCCTAACTAGCCCTTAGGGGGTTTTCTTGAGGATCCTACGCTACTGGCCCGGATAGCTTGAACACGTAACTACAGATCATTACTATCTATGTTATCTACATAAAAGAATGACTGATATTATAGCTTGTTATCCCTATAGGTCCTTTGTTTAGGGTTTCAATATACATCATCCGGTAGTTAGAGGTTAAAGCGTTCAGCCTATTGAGACCCCGATTAGGAAATTATCAACGTCCTGTGGCCTATAACCACTAATTCTATCAAAGAAGTCCAAGTAAAAACCCAAGCTCCTGTCTAGCTCGCTTATACTCGTATCTGGAGGACAAGCAACTTGAAGATAGCCGACCCATAACAATAAAAGTATTCCGTAGTTTCTTGCGCCAGTCTCTCTTAGACTATTAGTAAATTTCGGGTTGCATCCCCGGTTTTTTTTTGAATTTGAAATATAGCTTTAAGGCTGTATATAAAAGCTATAGATCATCCACAATAGATACTTCTTTCTCCATAGAGCTTCTTCTCTCTATCACCTCAGTAATTATTACAGGACTTTTTCAACTATACTCCCTGTACTTATCATCCACCATGAAACTCCTTCTTGTAGCTGTTGCATTTTTCTTGACCACCTTGGTGGCCGGAACCCCTATTGCTATCCCAAAACCCGATGCGGCCGCCGACCCCTTCAAATTCTACGCTTCCAGCGGTACGGCTGTCGGTGCACGCAAGCGAGATCTCGTATTCAGACGCGATGAACCGTTGCCGGAAGCATTCCTAACTGAACGCAGTATTCTCGTCAAGCGTACTCAGTCCCCCACTAGTGGTACTTACGCCAACCAGTGCGGACCAACAAATCAAGGCGGAGGCATTAGTTTTACCTGTGGGACAGGGAATGCCGGTCTTTGCTGCTCTCCTATTGTAAGTTTCTCTTCCTCATGAATATGGTAACTGGTTTCTATGAAAGGCTAAAGAACTGTTAGGGGTGGTGCGGTAGTGATTCCTACTACTGTGGTGGCGGCTGTCAAGACGATTATGGCTCTTGCAAGTTACCGTATTTGCAACTTACCTATGATTCGGATGCCGGGGATGCTATCTGGGATATATCTACTGATAATGTTTTCGATGCTCAACCGGGTGATGGCATGATCTATTACGGAGCCAGTAAGAACCCCACCTAAATGATCACTAGATGTACCTTTCACTAATATTATTTTTTAACTCAATAGCTCCTACTGTGTCTTGGCCATCCAAGTAAACAATGCCATATTGTTTGAGATGAAGGTCATTTGGTATTTGGAAAAACAACCTTAGCTAGCTCTTTTACTTATTATGAATGAAACTCAGTCTGTCTGTCCACAAAACACTCTCCAAGAACCTTGCTTGTACTATCTCCGTGGTTTTGTGAACACGTGCAGCGGCCGGTTGATGAATACCGGCCCGAAGAACTCCTTCCATATGAAATCCTCCGGCCTGTGAGTTCTATGTTAGGTTCTTGATATTATAACTTGGGGGAGTAACCTCCCACTTACCCTGTATCATGGAGCTTCATATCGAATTTCCTGAATACATTAGCAAAGGCCATGTATAGCTCCATATATGCCAAGCTATATCTCTATTAGCATTATATAATCTTATTATATTTATTAAGAAGGATTATTCACGTAGTTGCAATACATTGACGAGGGCCCCTCGAGAATGAAACGAGATTCCTATTGAGGTTGTCTTTGTAGTTGTCTCCAATCCACCTCTCTGGGATAAAATCTTGGCTCCTGGGGTACACTGATTCATCGAGGTGGAGGTAGGTTGCACTTATCGACACAATAGTCTATTCTAATGTTATTTTTTATCACCGAGGAATATACGGGAGAAAGGATTATACCCCTTCAGGAATCTGAGCTCCATCAAGCTCTACCCCGCCTTCTGGGACCACCCGGGGGAGCCCAGATACAGCACCGTGAGTCAGGCGCAAGCTCTCTTTGACAACGCCAGTCTAAAAGAGTAAATATACTGCAGGGATGATGCCGCATAAGGTCTTGTAGACTAACCAGATATGGGAGTTTCTCTAAAACCTCAAACCGTACTGTTTGGTCCGGGTCCGGCCAGATTGAAGCTAGCTCCTGTACTAAGTTTAGGAGGATTTTGGGGTCATTCAACACGTGGAATGTCCCATATGTGAGGGCATTTGTAAGCTCTATGCTTCCTGCCATAACAAAGCCCATTGCCTCTTGAATCAAAGCCTCACGCGAGGGTAGAACATGCCCTTTTGATAGGTCGGGGTTCAAAAGTCGTCCAAAGATTGTTGGATGGGGGCTTTCGTTACATATAGAGGGGTCGTGGAGTACACTATCAACTATATTTGCGAGAGTCTATTTCAATCAGTAAGAGTAGAACTGTAGGGGGCGTTGTTGACTTAATTTCATCATCATGATTGTCCATGTGTTTGATGGAGTAATTATGCTGGCAAGCCTCTCTGGCAATTGAACGACAACCTCCCGCACCCATGGAAAATCCCGATACATCCAAATAGTCCAGTTTATGGAAGATCTCGTTGACATGACTAGAGGTGACTCAAAGCCATCATCGCGAAGCGCTTCAAGTTCTCCTAGGCACTTCCCGTAGCAAAGCTCGTTGATAATATCGATAGTCATCGAAGAATATCCCAAACACATATTGGATGCTTTGCCCTTACTATACCTTTGGGAGAGCCGCATACAGAATTTATCCACCTTGAGAAGTTAGCATTTGAGTGGATAAGAGGATTAATTCTAGAAAGCGAACCTTTGCTTGAATTAGTGGCTCAATACCTAAAGTTGCCCTCCGAGAGAAGAGAGGGGATAATAGATTTCTCCGTAGTTTGTGGGCTAAAGGCGAAATTATCCCAAAAATTGCGCTCTCTTGGGCAAACGTGGCATAGAAGTGAGGGTCTTTGGTGAATTTCTTACTAGAGGCGTAGATACTGTGGTAGACTTCGGGGTTGCTAAAATGAAGCTGATTTGGGTCATAATATATTCTACGCACATAGAAGGAGTCAGAAGGTATACCTCGTTCGGACCGATACGAACGATTGGGCCTATTACAACCAAGATTAGTACCTTATAAGTATAGTAGGTATAGTCTCCTAGCTGAGCTCATACCGTATTCCTTGTGAAGTAGTCTTATCTGGGCTAGCATCTCGCCAGATTTCCATATGGAATAATACATCCGGTAAACACTAGACGCACCGGCAATCTTTGGCCCTGGGAAGGATGATAAAGGGTGGAAGAATAATCTTCGGATAATAATGAGAACCCTCCATGCCGTGTAGGCGCAGCAAAATATCAATATTGATGGCCAGGCCAAGAGGTGGTAGAGTTGGTGCCAATCCATGATGTTACTATACCCAAAGACAATTCCCTGGGAACTTGTTTTTTTATATTCACACTCTGCGCTCAGAGCACGTCTAGAAATAAGGTCCTTCTTTTACGGGTACTTTTGCCAGTGTGTCTTGCTGGGGTGAGGTTGTGATACACCAAGCTAGATGTTTACTCGGGAGATGACGCTCGCTGTCAGATCGGGACTTTCGTCCTATATCTAGAATACCCTGGGTGTATCTATGAAGACTCTGTTACTCCTAGCTTGATACATAGTTTCTTGTAGTTTTGTATAACCTGGATATTATAGCCTTTTTAAGAGTTTTAACCGCGGTGGGTGTAAGTTCTCGTATAGTGTGCCCTATTCCGGCGATGTACCTGTCGTGATGTATATTATAAAACATATCATGCACTCGTTCTCAAAGTCTCACGGTATAGCTTCATGGAGGCTATACCACCGGATTATTGTTATATTCGAATTATACTACGAGCTTCCACTGTTATTCATCATGTGTTCATCATATGCCATCACTCGCAACATAACTGGCTAGCTACCCTACTCTACAGAGGTGCTTAGATAATACTCTGAGCGAAGTGAAGGTTGAATATGTGAACAAACGATCTAGGAATTCTAATCGCCGTCTCGAGTGATGCTGTCATACGTAGGATATAAAACAAGAAATATACTCTTCAACAGGTTGATATCTGGAGGAGAGAGTATTCCGCGGGTCCGAACGCAAGGCCTTAAAGTTCTTTGTTATATTTATGACCTATAGTAATAAAGACAAACTCTGTACATATAAAACACACCCCTCCACTATTTCAGCTTATACCCCCCTGGCACCAACTTCTGAAATACCTCCTTCTCATCATATTTACTTGCGACCTCTCTCATCTTCTCTAGATTCTCCTTTCCATAACTCTGCATAACATTCTGATCCACCGACGCATCATTCAGATACTTGAACTCCTCCCATACACCCAACTTCTTCGCCTTCTTCTCGATCTTCCCAAGGAATTTTTTCGCGGTCTCAAGAATCAGCTTATCGTCTGTTTCCCGCGTCCATTGTGTACTAAGACAAAACCACACATGCGGCTCCCTCGGCACCCCCATTGCGCGGCCCCCGGTGGAGTTCGCTACATCAACCATTGCAGTAGAGATTGGTTGGTATGTCAGCGCGGTGAGGATGTCAGGGGTGCTATTGAGCGGCTCGTAGCTGGCTTTGTATTCATCAACCACGTATTGGTACATCTCGGGACTCACGCGTATAGCCGAGTTTTTGAACATCTGTCGCATCTGCGGCGCCTGTGCGACAATCCCATACACCTCGGCAACAAAAGTGCTAAGCGGCTGGGTAGTGACGGTGTTCTGGATCGGGCCTATATCAAAGAACCCCTGTAGAGAATGGGGAACCGTCTCTGTGGGGTCCTGGTGGAAGACGTTGATGAGGCAGATTTCTTGTGTCTCGGAAGGCATCCGGACGAAGGAGATTGTGATGGCTGCTTTGGGGTCATTGATCTGGCCGTTTTCTTGGAACTCTGCGACGGCCTTGAGTACTTCGGGGTACTGGTAGGGGAGGAAGTAGAGGTTTCCGCCGTAGATGAGGCCGTCGGGTTTGGGGATGGCTTTCATGTCGAATCGTGTGACGATGCCGAAGTTGTTGCCCCCGCCTTTTAGGGCCCACCATAGATCGGGGTTGGAGGTCGCGTTGGCATTGACGATGCTGCCGTCGCTGAGGATGACTTCGAAGTTTTGGACGGTGTCTGCTGCGAAGCCTTCTGTGCCGGAGAAGAATGATAGCCCCCCTAGAGAGTCAGTGTGGGCTGGAGCTGTAAGGGATTAAATATGCATACCTCCGGTAACCAGTCCGCCAACTCCTACGGGTGAGACACGTCCCCCCGTAACCAGGAACCCTTCCTTCTCAAGCTCTCCGTATACCCGACTCCATGTATTCCCGGGACCAATACTGGCGATATTCTTCTCCTTATCGATTTCGACCTGATTTAGGTTATCGAGGGAGAATAGAATCCCCCCGTTAATTGAAGCGGGTCCGGGTTCGGGAGTGTGGCCCCCACTCCTGATAGCAAATGGCGTAGTCAGGAAAGAAGCAATCTTGACACCAATTGCGGCAGCCTCCGCTGACTCGGGGGAGTATATGCATGTGGGAGAAAGATGTGCGCGGGTTGACCTAGGTTGATGTAAGCTTTTTTTTAATTCCCATATCTGCGGGAGGAAAGGGTATATAGTCTGTAGTCACTTACCAATTGACCTTAGACATGACTTTATGCGCCATTGTCTCGTCGGGGAGCTTTGTGACATACGGGAAGAGAGTATATATCATCGTACAAGCTAGATGCACATCGTTTTCTCCGTACAAGCCCACTAAAGAATTAATCTGGGTCACCGACAGCCCGATCTCTGAGCCAAGTAGCTTTAGCCCATCGTCGCTATAAGCGTTCGCAAAGCCCAGAGAGCCCAACGACGCCAGAGCAGAGAGTGCAATTGAAGAAGTCTTCATGATAGGTACTGTGCAGTGTGAATGAATGGTAGTGATACTCAAACACACACATGGCTGCTGGGAGCTTTATGTACATTTCGTGTTAGGTGTCCACTTAATTCTGCCTGTAGGGGAATGCATGTTACTGGCGGGGCTCTTGGCAGGCCTGTTCATACCTTCATAAGGCTGAGGGCTCGCTCTCGTGTTCGCTGTGAATCCCTGTAGCAATTGATTAGATATCCAGAGGCCAGGGGTAAGCATCGGTTTGACGGTGCGACGGCGCGTACCTACCGATGTTTGGCAACAATTAATTAATTACCCAAAAACAACACGTAGTGCCTAGCTGTACATATAAAGACTACTCTCGCTTTTATATTCACAGTTTTATCTACAAAAAAATATCAACTCTCTTTGACTATTCTTGGGGGAAAAGTTAAGACGTGCTGCTACAGGATGGTTCAAGTGTCTTGGGCGCTCCACCCTAATACTATGAAGAGCCTCACTAAACCGTATTTAGAAAGCCTCTAGACGTCGGCATCGGCTTCGGAGATTTCTCCGCCCCAGTCGTATTCTTATATCGTATCTAGCAGAAATTGTACCGTATAGATGTATCAGTGGCGTGAACGCTATATACGCAGGCGTTATAATTTCTGAAGCACCGAGACCCCCCTTAAACTACAACTATCTAGCCTCCTTTTCACAGCTCATGAACACCCCTATGATGCGGAAACCGTCATACGACTCTTTGGGCAGCAGATATCTATCGTACGATAGTCGGATATAGTCCAGGCTTGATAGTAAAAAGATAGGGTATAATAATCTCACTTATATGTGATAGGTTAATAGTTCGGTGAAGAGATGTGGTTCAGTATACACATTATTTTCTAGCGAAGGCTTTAGATTTCTATACCCCTTTTACGAAGAAATTTCGTAACATAGTAGTGTAACTCCTAGATTTTCTTTAGATATAGGTAGTTTCGAGATTTTCAGTTAAATGCCTGGCTTAATTTTTATAATACTGAGCCATGGACTGTCTCATGAAATCCTACGGACCCCGGGACCCCCGAAACACCGCTAGATCGCGAGATACCTCGATACCCCACGTGATATTTGGGACCTTGATTGTAGGTTCCTAATAGCTACCATATTGTTACCTTTAGTGTGATCCGGGGACCTCGGAGTGCTCATGACCGTATAAAAGAGAATAAATACTAGGACAAGCACAAAACTAGTAATAGCTACTATCAAGCCTACGAGAAAATATAACAGAACAGAACTAGGTAACAGTATGATAAATATCTATTCATAATATTTACTCGAAGTTTCTATTCTCGTGTCGATCATAATATTGCTTGTGGTGGCCTTTCTGGCGGCTTGGGTTTTTAGGTCGTTGTGGTAAGTAGTAATAGGCCGTTTTAGTAAGTAATAATAGGTCGTTGTAAGGCTATATTATGTGAACGCGCCTAGTTATGCTGAATTAGTCCGTTGAGTCTATGCGCGTACAGTGATATCTACTTATTAGCCTACTTACCACCACTGAGGGGCCTATATTGATATGTTAGACATGTAGTGTTCGTTTCGTGTAAGTTAAGCTGTTCACTACTGCCTTGCTGGGAAGCCTACAACTTCTACGATTACTGAAAGGGAAAAGAGCATTGGTCCGCCCTGCAGTAGAAATCGGTAATAGGTTCTGTCACGTGATGGTTATGTAATCATCACCTTATGTGTTCTGACTCGACATATTGTGGAAGTGTGGCGTGCAACACTAATGTCCTTGATTGGCCTCCTTGGTTCTCGGCGAAGATTCCAGCGTCAGCATTGGCTATGTTTCCACAATAATTCTGCCGGGAACTGTACATAGGTTCTTATTTGATCGTGGGCAATTTTCAGCTCATGCACTGCGCGTGTGTAGCTACTCTGCAGTATGAGTAAAGATCGAGGATCACAATGGTTGATCGCCTCTTGACTTCTATATCATCTTTTGTGCCATGTGCAGTGGCAAAAAAGACCAAAAGACCCTATAATCAGACCCTGGTTTCTCAATATTTCTATCTGGGCTTCTTTCCTCTTGGTCGTGGAGCTGCACGGAAACGCAGGTATTGCTGCTACCATCCAATCCATGAGGGAGCTATATGGTAATTGATATGATAGGACACTGCTGACAGCCACTAGAAAATATCTTATGAGGAACAGCTAAGCTCGCAGCACTTGTTCCTTTAGATCACTTAACCTCCATGTTTCAGGGTTCCCAACCCAACGACCCTCACCACCTCGGTATCCTACAAGAAACTCTCCTGTTCCCGCTAGGGAGTGAATATATAAGCGCATATATCCTTCCCTCCCAGACCCGAGTGCCTAGACTGCTTCACATCGGCAGCGCAATTCTCCCTCCCTATCAATCAAACAACAACATTTCACTACTACAAAGATCCATCATTCCTAAGGCTCACCGCCCTGTGCCAGAGAAATCCCACAAACAAAGCAACAGAAAAAGAGGTACGTAGTAATATTACCGATTTTATGGGATACAGGGCTAATCGCATACTATGATCAACTTAACTACAGCCCTACCTACAGGAGGTCGCCCTCGAACCGAGATACCAATATTTGGCTGACCCCTGTTACATCTATCCCGGACTGCCTCAGGTTCCCTGGACCAACCGAATCCTACAGCCTTGCCCCACCTCTGCAACTCATCAATCTCTAATCAGTTTCTGCGTGGCCTCTGCCAGAACTTGACATGAGTTCGGCCGAACCTGTGTCAGAGGGTGGACGGAGTATTACGATAAATGATGAGCTGGTATTAGCAGCTGGGAAAGGAGATTATGAGATGGTAAAGCGGTTACTAGAAGATGGGGCAAATGTCACTGCGCGCTGCCCGCCGCCACTTGGGAAGTTTAATAACGGAAAATCGGAAGTAACTGAGATACATAGTGACGGCGGTATTTCTATACGTACAGATTATGGTAGTAAGTCTTTCACGTCAAAGTATCTTGCGAGAACGGCGTTACAGGTAGCGGCAGAGGGTGGACATCAAGACTTAGTGAAGCTACTGATAGATGCTGGGGCTGATGTCAATGGACCGCCGGGGAGGAGTCATGGGAGGACGGCATTGCAGGCAGCGGCGGGGGGTGGACATCAAGACTTGGTGAAGCTACTGATAAGTGCTGGGGCTGATGTCAATGCACCGCCGGCAGAGTATCATGGGAGGACGGCATTGCAGGCAGCGGCGGAGGGTGGACATCAAGACTTGGTGAAGCTACTGATAGATGCTGGGGCTGATGTCAATGCACCGCCGGCAAGGTATCATGGGAGGACGGCATTGCAGGCAGCGGCGGAGGGTGGACATCAAGACTTGGTGAAGCTACTGATAGATGCCGGGGCTGAGGGGAGTACGGCGTTATGGGAAGCTGTAGGATACTCTCATAAAAATGTGCTGAAGTTACTTATAGAAGCCGGTGCTGGTGCTCCCCAGAAAAATAACATTGGTCAAACTCTCCTACATAAGGCATGTCAAAAAGGTGCGGACATATTGGGCTTGCTGCTCAAGTGGGGTGCGTGTAACGTCAACGAAAGGGATTATTTTGGATCAACATTAATCCATATCGCTGCAAAAAAAGGAGATAGAGAGCTAGTTTCCATGATCTTGGCTGAAGGGAGCATTAATATAGATATTAAAGATAATTCGGGAAAAACGCCATTAAATGTCGCACTTGATGGTGGATTTGTCAACATTGTGAACGATCTACTTGAAAAAGGTGCCATTACTGACGGCTTGAGGACAGACAAATTAATTGGCCTGCTGGGTGGTATCAAAGATAACCAGGATACTATCATTCTGAGGGGGAAGCCAACCCAAAAAAGGTCGATTAGTATACCCGATAGAAACAGTACATGCTTATCGAGATTATCCCACTTAGGGCCATCGATTTATTTGTTTGGGTAGGTATTTATTCTACTTCTCTATTTAAATTCTCACCGATTTGGCTTACCGTACCGTATTATGCTAAAGCTCCGTTGAAAATCTCGACATGGCCGAAAGCCTCGCAGATCCTTGTACCTATCTCAAGAGACTCAGGTACCCGAGCTCTGTGCGGGGAGATGTGGTGGTTAAATGGGCGTGGTCTACTCTGAATGATGATGGGGGCATAAATGGAGGGTTCTTAAAAGCCATTCCTAGTAATCAGGATATCTTATCATTAAAGCCCGCAAAAGGCAAGTACTTTATTCTAGTCCCTAGTCCCTAGGCGCCCTTCTAAGTTGGAAATTCCCCCGAATAGTTATATTAGTTGGCTACGTATGCTTTAATACTTTTCTCCACGATGCGGGAGTCAAATCTACCGAAAATGCATCTCGTACGTCAATAGAACCATTCCGGTTTAAGACTGGGAAAGTTGAAATCTCCTGGATAATGAGAGAATCCTACGGGGCTCGTAAAAAGGAGTCAGATGAGGCTCCTGACGAGCCTGGTTGGCAATTCCTGCGATCTGTGGTATATCGGGGTACACTAAACTTAGAGTATCTTTCGATCCCTAGTCATGCAGTTGAGTTCTTCGGCTTATTTCTAGACCATGTCCGTGATACCTGGCTAGAGCTTTTTGAAAAGGCGAAGATACACCTGTCTGAAATGGTAAATCCTCCTTGAAAAAGGTCTGTCCTTGTTTTCTACCGCATACTCGTTACTGATTTTTCCTGGACTCTGTAGCGTGAAGCCCAATTAAATAGTGCAGGGGAAGACGCTAAAATTATTAGCTTTCTATTAAATGACAGTCAGCAGTGGAGCAAGCTTCGTGTAGGCTTGGAACTTCACATATCCAAATCAAAGCATCTATTGAGTACCTTCAAAGTACATGATGCCCTGTACACAGAGCTGATGGACCTTGGTGACGATGACGATGACGCTGATAGTGGTGATGGTGATGGTGATGGTGATGGTGATATTAGGAAACCTAATGTGGCCATGAAAGGTGAAGGGGGAATTGAGGGATCCCAGGCTATCACGGATATTGAGGAGGATATCGAGGGAAACGGGGTGATCAGAATGGGAAGATACTGAGAAAAATGAGACGATCAAAAAGGGTACGAATGACACTCAAAGCCATGAGACGACTAAAAAAGGGAGGGGGGGTGTTGAGAAACCTAGGAAGATTGAGAAACCTAAGAAGATTGAGAAAGGTGGAGAGGATATTGAGGGGCTTGAGGCAATCAAGGAACTTTCCTCGAAAATCGAGACATTTAGTAGTGAATGTGGGCGTGGAATATCGTACTTGCAAGAAGAAACAAAGGAAATGATTCAACTGGTGGGTATCTCAAGCTTTAAGATTGGGATTAGGGACTTAGCTAATGTATATGGATGTTTTACAGGAATTCAATCTAGTTTCAATATACGAGGCCCGAAGATCTATCATCATGTCTGAGACCTCTATCAAAATGGCTGCTGCCTCTAATAGTATGTCGATGAGTATGAAGAGACTTAGCTGGATTACGGTAAGACTTGTCTTTATTTATCGAAGAAAAATACTGACACTCTTCTAAGTTTATCTTTCTGCCATTGACATTTGTCACAGTAAGTTAAACCTACCGGTACTACATTTCGGAATCTGACCAACCTCAATAGGGGCTATTTGGAATGAATGTGAACATACTAGAAAATAACCCAAGCTGGTTATGGTATATTGCTCTTGTTGTGCCTCTCTTCACCCTGGTCCTGCTTTTCTGGATTTTATTCAAATACGTTCCTGTTAGTTACCACCCCGTGGCAATATCTAATAATTCAGAATTCTAACGAGGCTATAGATTGCGAAATGGATCGAGGATAACATAGGATCGCGTTTGGAACCCAAAAAACCCGACCCAAAACAAACCCCACCCAATGGGACTCCCGAGGAGCTAGGCTCCAGTGGCACTGAAGAACAGGATCCTCCTGTCTCGGCTAATACGGATCCAAAGCACTCTAGTAGGATCCTCTCAAGGGGGATATCCTTTACGAATTTCACCGGTTTTTTGCGCCGCAGACAAAGGGATAGTCACGGCGATGAGGAGAATAGGGCGGTGCCACCAACACAGACTCAACCGACTATAGAGAAATAGTTTACGTTAGGGGATGGACTGGATTACTTGGTTTGGCTACATCGTATAATTGATGGTAGAAGTGAATAGTTTGGGTAGATGAAGGAATAAAGGGAGACTTATGGAGGAGGGGGTGGAGGCAGGGATTGGATAGGACTGTGGTGATCTTGTGGGCCGCGGCTGAACTGTATTGAGGGGTGAATGAGGTGCCATATGTCGGTGTTTATTTTTTTGTGTTTCAGGTCTGTGTGTAAGTCTAATAAATCTGATGGCTAACTAATGAATATTTGCAATAAGATTATCTTATTAGATTCATCTTACCTACTGAATTACTTGGGGTTTGAGGCTTCGGTTATTTAGTAGGTAAGATAATTCTAGGAAGATAGTCTTATTGCAGGTGTTCAATAGTTATGTATCAAATTCATTAGACCTACCCGCACACCTAAACAGGGGAGGGGGGTTGTGGTTTTGGGATACGTTTTGTTTATTATCTTTTTTCTTTGTTTCGACTTAGTTCAGTCCGCTGGGTGTATACATGAAGTTTTTCTTGATTTACATATGTTTGAATGTGATTTATACTGCTACCAACTACCCTAAGTTTAGGGATAGCATAGTTTTCGATGTGACTTATTATTTAAGCCTTTATCACTTATCAAGGCCCTTGGTCTCAACGCTTTGCTGTTGCACGGAAACTATCGGAGCACTCAAGTCTTTCAGATTTAATAGGCTTAAAGGAATTAAAACCAAATGATAATATACCGTGATTCTCGCTGTCACGGTATAAGTAATTCTCTAGTGCTGTGTAAAGGTGTAAACTTCCCCTCCTGGTTGGGCTAGTAGTTTTAGGACTTTCAGACCAATATTAGGACCAATCAGGGGATCTAGGAAGGCTAGCAGCGGGGTTAAATAGAGGTTCCGGGCGTGGGGAAAATATCATAGGCACAGAGCCGTACCTGCGCACCGACAACCAAGCCCCACGGAAATGCCTAGGCCACCTACCTTAGAAAAAGGACTTTTACACTACAATTATTTCTCAGGGAAACTCAGTGATCTTACTTTGTATCTTTTTTTTTTTTTTTCCACTGCAGCTTTGATTATGGGGTATTTCCTGATGGGGAATATTTTGAGCTGTAGGAGTGGTGGATGTTTTCAGTAGCCAAGCGTTGTTTTTTGGTGGTAGATTGGAGTATTGCATTGCCGTCATGCGCTTATATACGTAGCGGTGTTTTTTGTTGGATATCTATGTTCAACCATCGGAATACAAGTGCCGGAATATGTAAGTGGGGTGACTTGGAAGAACAAGTGGTCTGGAGGTTAAGACCTTAGTGCTGCCTGCGCGTTTTGATGTTCGGCTAAAGCCATTTCCCGGGTTCTCTTATCAGTACTGTCCAATTATATCAACCAGCCGGCGGTAGCAGTTATCGCTACCATAATAGTGTTCCCCTGCAGGCCTAGAATATAGATAAAAGAATGTCAGGTGGGGTGTTGGCTACCAGAGCAAGTAGTACATCTCTTCACCCGGTCGCGGCGAGTACCACCTGGCGACGGGCAGGAATTACGCCGTGCTTTGCAAGAGAGAAGCCAAGGCTAGGATACTTTACTACCTATTGGCTCCAAACTCCCCTTGTTCATTACCACGAGACAGATCGATGCCTGATGAAATAGCTGGCACGTGCACGTGCAGGGACTACCTCCCTACTTAGAGCTTCAAGGCTCACCGTCTTAAGTTACTACCAATCATTATAAACTTCTCTCCTTCAAGAGCCTTGTAGAAACCACCTCTAATGTCTTTTGAGAGCACCAAAAACTATACTACCTTGCATTTGTTATACCGCTTTTTACTTTGGTCCTACTTACCAGGCCCTGTTCAAACATACTCCTATTAGTTACCACCCCAATACTGTAGCACCGAAGGAAGGGCTCAGAATATCTAACGGGATTATAGATTGCGAAACAAGTTCAAGATAACATAGGATTGCACCTGCAATTCAAAAAACCCGGCTTAAAACATACCCCACCTAGTGTGATCCCCGAACTAGATCCCCAGTGACTCTGTAGGATCGAAGCCCCGCAGTCCAACTACTATGAAATCAAGGTCTTCTAGCAGAGCCCCTTCAAGGGGATATCTTTTACGAGTTTCACAACACTTTGCGGCGCAGACAGAGTAGGAAACACGGCGACGAGGAGAACATTGCGACGCCGTCAACACCAACTGTGAAAGTACGGGTGCGAGCAATAGAATGATCGTTCGATAATACGCCTAGAGGAGGGGGGTAAGCCCGACCTCTTATACCCTACATGCCTATGTGATCGACCGCTGTCGGCCATACTCCAACACCAACTCTATTATTTTTAGTAGTGTAGTGTGTGGTATAAGTGCGAGGGAAGCTGCCTGGCCCTGCGACGGTACCCTATGGATTATAGAAGAGTAGAGTTTGAGCAAATGAGGGATAAATGGAGAGACTGATGTGGGAAGGAGGACGTAATGGGGATATGGGGACCTTTGGGCCACAGTTAAGCTGTGCTTAGGGTGTCAGGTTGAATGAGGTGCTAAGTGGCTGTGTCTAACTTATTTTACCTGGGGTAGGGAATGAAGATGACAGCGGGATTATCCGCTCTATTGGCTAATATACAAATAATGTGGAACCTATACCATCTCCATACCCCTAACCCTGGTGCTTCAGGTTTGTGGGTAAGTCTAATATAATTAAACACTTGTAGAAAGATAACACCATTAGAGTTTTATTACCTGCTGAATTATTACTTGGGGTTTGGGGTGTGGGTAATAGTTCAGCAAGCAATAGGGATCTGTTGCATATATAATCTTGCTATAAGCGCCCAGTAATCATCTACTAGATTTATTAGACGTACCCACAAACATGAAGTGCACGGGGCGGGTGGTTTTGGACACTCTTTTCTATATCTCTTTATTTGCTTTTGACTTCTACTTGGGTTTATATAAATGGAGTTTGGTTGGTTTGCGTCTGTAGGAAAATTCTATTGCAATTACCTTAGCTTGGAGAATAACTACGTTTTCAATACTACCTATATCTCTTAAGACCTCGCCTATAGTATATCCCTAGACTAGCGATATGCTTGGTGCCATGGGTGTTTTTTGCGCTTTAACATATCCTGTCCCGGTTCATATTGCGATACCAACATGTTCTACTTAAAACCAGGATCAAGTAGCAGATTGCAACTGCTATACTGTAATCATTGATACCCTCGGCATCGGTGCCTTGCTGTCGTCCGGTAGTTATAAATTGAGGGTGTCAAAACAGTAGAGTACCTGTCACACGCTACTTCTAGATATGACTAGTAGGGGTGTTTTTTTTGTCACACGGTGGGCTACATTACTAACCTACTTTTAAAAAGTGCAAAGACTACGCATAGAAACTCTAAATAGAGTAAAGAAAATGCTTTGTTAGCTAAACTATGATAGAGAGTCTCTACACGTACGATATATCTACAAAAACCATAAGTGTCGAGATGGGCGAAAGACCCTAGGCGGAAGGACTGGAGTTCCTTTTGGCCTAGGGGTTTATGAATAAATGAATTAATCATAAATACATAGAGCCCTAGGGCTATGGTATTCGACAACCCAAGCAAAAAGGTAAAAACCCGCGAAAAGGTAAAAAGTAAAACAAAAGCCGCTCATTTCCCTCCTGTTCTCCTATTTCTAACTCTGATCACCTTCTTCCCCGCCCTCACTTATATCTTCCCACAGTCTTCCCCGTCCACTTTCTTCTTCCCTCCTTGCTTCCCCTGCTTCTCTTTGGTCTTCCTCTTCCCACAGTCTTCCCCATCCACTTTCTTCTTCCCTCCTTGCTTCCCCTGCTTCTCTTTGGTCTTCCTCTTCCTCACTGTCTCCTCTCCTCTTGCGTGCTTCTGCTCTCTTCTGTTTGGGTTCTGTCCACAGGAGGGTTCCCCACAGCCAGTGCTCCTTTTTTTCCCGGGGTATAAGCTGTATTCCAGCGTGAGTGGCTCTCCCAGCTCTCGTTCAAGAGTGCCCCTTCTTCCCTGGTTGAGGGGACACCCTAGCGGTTTATCTTTCTATAAGTCCAGATAGGACATGCGGACCTGAAGTGGTGTTTGCTGGCCTTGAGCCGGTTGGGATATTCCACACCCATTGGGGTGAAGCCCTGTAAGCATCTTTGATAGTGGGAGTGCGATTACAATAGCCTTAGAGCTGCATGTACTATGATTAATTCATTCATCCATCTATTTATTCCAAAATAACTCACTATCTTATACAAGGCCAAACATGCTTATGCAATCAAAGTCAGCCTCTCCTACAGGCTCAAAAGAACGATATACTATGATTGTTGCTATAACGGTACTAAAAAGAGCTCCATACAGCCATGCAGATGTACAACGCTTTTCTCTACAAGGTGAGCCTGTAACTTCGAGACTTTCAGGCCAATACTAGGGTCGGTATAGGGGGCCCAGCGAGGCTAAAAGCGAGGTCTAATAATGATTCCGGTTGTGGGGAGAATGTCGGGGGCACAAGTCCATTCTCACCGATAACCAACCTTTATGGTAAACCCCAGACAACCTGCTTAAGCGCAAAGGTTAAGACTGTTACATTATATATACTTCTCGGGATACCTAGCAGAAATAATAGGAGTCGACTTAGGTAACGTTAAGAAGATAATTGTGGGGATGATAGAGTTTATATAACCCTTAAGGGGGAAGAGGGCTCTGACTACATTTTTGAGAGAGAAGTTGCTGTTGAGTGATTGGTTGTTTTGTTCCCGCTTTCACTCTTGGGTACGTTAGTTCGGATACCTTAGCATTTGAGCTACATGTACTTATGATTGATTCATTCATTCATTCATTCATACTTCTCAAGATGTGCCAGTGGTCTTACTATACATATCTTTTGCTTTTCCTTTCCCCCCCCCTCAGCTTTGCTTATGGGAGTATTTCCTGGCGGGGGTTTATATAATGCATAGGAGTTTTCCGTCGGCAGCCTAGAGCAGGACAAGAGGGTCCGTGGGGGAGTAGATGCGCTTATATAAATGCATTTTTTTTTCTGTGAGATATCCAGGTGATCAACAGTTACTGGAATTCAAGCGCCGGGACGTGCAAGTAAGTTGACGTGACTTGGAGAAATAGGTTTTTAGGCGAAATTCAAAAGCTTGGAGCTGCTTATGGCCTTTACCCCTCTGGAAAAGTTATTTTCCGAGTAATCAGTAGTGTCCAATCAGCTACCTACATAATAACACCAGGAGATTGGGTGGTAGTACAGCCTCTGGTGAAAAGAATGTGGGGCGATACGTGTTACCGTATTATTTAAGAAACTCCGTTGCGATACAGCATGGGTCGAATCAGTCTTAACCAAGGAGTATCAGCCTTTTTAATATCCTAGACGTCAACTCTACAGGTTTTAGTGTAAAGCACCCCTGCTACAGAGGCCTACGGCGGCCCGTATCTACCAAATGCCAAAACACAGGCGAGCCTGTATCTTGCAACCCACCACACCCACAATCTGAGCTTAAGGTGATTTAAATTATAAATTCCAGGTTAACTATACCATACTGGAATTAGAAACAAAAGAATATATATGTAGTAAAAATTATGACACTTTGTATGAAATGTTGAAAGTATAATCGCTTTTTAGTGGGTGCCATGGTTGCCATGTTTACCCCAAGTTCATATTAGTGAATGACAACCAACCCCCAGAGTACAGCTAGCTAAGCTGGTATTTTCACTCTACTTCTTTACATTTTTTCCTACAAAGAAAATAATTACTATTTCCTGCATTAAGAGGGGACTCTTTTTTGCTGGGCATGGTGGTTGTGGTTACAATAAGTTAGATGTGGCAACTTCTTTTCCTATCTTTTGGCATTTGGTAGATACGAGCCGCCGTAGAGGCCTATAGCGACCAACACGAAGTAAAATCAGAAATTGGGAAATGAAAATATGGGAATGTGAGAGTGTGAAAAAGCGAAAAATTAGTAAAGAGGAATAGATTGTTTAAACTAAAATATTATCCTTTCTATTATATAAATAATACTTTATTTATTCCTATAAGATATTCATGCCCTTAGGCTTTTTACTTATCTATCACTTTATTATAGGCTACTTAAGCTTAGTTAGAGCTAGTATTAGCCCCAGCTAGCCCTTGTTATACAATCTTAGAAATTAGGGGTGAAAGTTAGGAGGGGAAAATGGAAAATGCGGAAAATGCGGAAAATGCGGAAAATGCGGAAAATGCGGAAAACGCGGAAACTGTGGAAAATGTGGAAAATGTGGAGAATGTGGGAAATGTGGAGAATGTGGAAAATGTGGAGAATGTGGAAAATGTGGAAAATCCGGAAAGTATAAATAATACCTATCATATAAACCTAAGTATGTAAAGTCAGGTTGAACTAATGAGGTAGCCTAGCTAAAGATTCTAGTATGAAAACTAATATGAATTAACTATTGTATTTATACTTTTTTCCCCATCTCTATTTATCTATTTTCATATTTTTCAATTTCCTCAATTTTTCACTTTTTATTTTCTAATTCCTAATTTCCTAATTTACTTCGTGTTGGTCGCTATGGGCCTGCAGCGGAACGAATTTCTCAAATGCTACTAGTCACAAATGACTAGTGTTTTTAGAACGGTCTGCATCTCACTCAGGCTATTCTACCCGTGACGGCCAAAAAACACCCGGCGGTGGGGGTCTCTGACATGATAGGAAGCTTATCTATTGGATATAGAGAAATTTCTATATCTATCCGTTGGTTTTGGTAAGGACACTGATCTTTATTTCGGCTACACACTGCCGCGAGTAACAACGCAGTACACACCTGTTTTTTGGCTCTTACCCGAGAATAGTTTCACAAAAGGTGATCTGGAGATCGATCGTCACTGTGCACGCACAGCAATTATAATCTTGCTACTAAAGGCTCAAGGGTCATCTAGAGGCACGCCTGGGGGTATGGCGAACCCGGGGGTGTGACGAATCCCACCAAAGTTTTATGGTAGTCAAGGCAGCCCTTTAAATTACTAAAATAACCTAAAGGTTCAAACCTGTTGAAGTTTATTTTCTACTTTCTGTAGAATTCGTCGTACCCCCGGTAGAACCTCTACTCGTAATCTCATGACGTTTTGAGAATGGACTGCTAATGATAAAAATATGCCAAGACTACAGTTTTGTACGGTATGCAATAGTAGTCCGTTCTCAAAACGTCGTGTGATTATGAGTACAAATCAGCCCCGTGGATGTCTTGGGGGGCGTAGAGACCGTGGGCGTGGTCAGAAGCCTTTTTTTTTTAGAGGAAAGTGCTAACTGTCGCCCCACCAGCCAGCATGAAGCGATCCTGCCCTCATGAGTGTAAGCGAAGAGCTATTCGGTGGGGCTATCAAACACTCCTACGGGAAATGTTTGACAACTATGAGTGCAAACCATACGGGTTTGGGCTAGCTAGCTTATGTCGTGCACAGCAGGCGGCAGCCCTCCTACATACGTAGCTGAGGATTTGGAGCGAACATTTGCTATCCCTTACTCTAGCGATGCGGCTTCTAAAGTGGGGGCCAGACGACTTGACCCTCTCAAGTATTGACTCTGCCAGGTACCCCACTCAAATACTGTAATGATATTGGACAGGCAGCAATTTTCACCAGGCCAAGGGATACAATGACATACCATGATAACCAAACTTCGCCACAGCACAACCTCCCCCTTACTCGACATATGGATTCTCACAGAGAAGTGCACCCGATCATAAGTAAAAGATACGGAGCCTGACAATATATAGATAAAGCTCCGTGTATTCTTATTAATTACTAAGTAATAGGAGTTAGACGGCTAGATTTGTATGTAAAGACCAATTTTAAGGGTCTATAAAGTACATAGGCATGACCAGATGCGCAGATTGTTCTTTTTGTATAGAGAACTCTGCTTATACAGACAGTAAATTTAAAATTAGTCTCAGGATATTTATTTTGCTGTATTAGAATAATTGGTAAAATTGGTAGTATAGTTGGTGGTTATGATATTGTAAATAATATTTTTACAAAACATGGAAAACGCGCGCATTTGATCACAGGTGTACCTTATTAGAAAGCCCTCTCAGTAGCCCTTAATATCATGCCTAGACCCACAACCGCGATTTCATTTGGGTAATAAGAGGGTTAAATACTTTATTAATAGCATAGGAAACATTTCTACTGTTTTTTATTAAGTAGTTGCCCCTGAGGTATAGTTAGAAAGGCTGATTGTAGTTAACAAATGAGTTCTATACCAAGAAATACACATCTCTATACAATAAGGAACACACCTACTACGGCAACCGTAATACACAGAATGAGATTAGTACCTCTCAGCACAATTAGAATTATCCTGGGTATTGGTGGTAGTAAAAAAACCGAAAGAAAATCTGGCAGCCTGAGAGAGGCCTAGAGAGGCCTTCCCTATCTCTTATGATTGTAAAAATCTTGTCATGGGTATATGCAGCCTCCAGTAGAAATGAGAGCGAACGTTTGCTAGCTATACCATGACATACTGACAACCAAATCTCAACATAGCAAACCAAAGGGGTACAGCGCCCAGAGTGAAAATGAAGATAATAAGAAAGTTACGGTCGCAAAAAAAATAGGGGAGGTCTCTCTAGGCATCTCTCAGGCTTCCATAATTTTTTCGCATTTTTTACTACAGCCTATATGTACCTATGATAATTAATTCGGACTGTTCTAGGAAATAATTATCCCTCTTCTTGAGCTATCTCTAGCTCCTTCAAATATAAGTAGTCGATTTCTAACGAATATCTACAAGCACTCCTCCGAGAATCTATGTGCCAACTGGAGTTGTGTTATGGCATGGCTTTGTTGTCATGATATGGTAAAGTGAACTGTCGGAGCAGAGTTGAGTAGCATCATGCAGGACAGTATCACGAATCACGAATAGTGTCTACTGATGTAATTATGCCAAGAAGTAGTGCGCGGGTGTTGGCTTTACCCCGCCAAGTACAGTCGCCGAACAGGGGTCGCTATGACAGTATATGTAAAACAGATCGGGAAGCATGAGGCGCTGGGTTCAGAATTTTATTCGCACTATGATTTACCGGTAGCTGGGAGTGCCATGTCTTTCCTACTAAGTATGTGCGCCGGTGCGATGTGACAGTAGGCAAGACATGGCGCCCTGTTACCTTCCGCCTGGAATTTCAAAAGCCTTAATTAAATATAAGAGGTAGGTAAGCGAGTCGCCCCAACCAATGAGGAGTTAAATGCGTGCATGACGCGCGCGGTGCCCCTCCCAAGGAGTGCTCAGAAAACCCAAAGATATGGACCTTGATTAGGGTTGGGCAGCCCCCATCAAGGAGCGCTCAGCACCTGCGCAGTAACCCCTTTTAGGCATACATCAGCCAATGTTCCTCAGTAAAGGCTTCTAGATTTCGTTGGATCATGAACCTTCAGTTAGTGGGGCATCTCACTCCCTGGATAAACCCAGCCAATCATACAAGACCCTCGTCCTTAGCATAGTCAGCAAAACCACTCGGGCATTCAGGGCACTTCCGCAAAGTTGACTTGCTTTATGGTATAAATGAGTCTGCTGAAGCAGGAGTTAACTGAGATCAAGCTCTACAGCGCAAAATAGTATAGCTATATTGCGGGTTCGCACCACAAGAGCCGATGAGCTCATACACGTACCAACTCTGCCGCCGATTCCCAGATACACCTAACCCTGACTGGCTGGCTCCATCTCTCCTCTATAGAGCAAGTAAAGAACTTGGGTCTGAGAACCCACGGGACCCTCAAAACCCTTCCTACGACAAAGTACACCCTACCTATGACATAAACCCTTCCTCCGGCAAAAACTCAATTAGAGTTTATTCAGTGAAGCAGGATATGAGGAGATATACACCATATGACATACAAAACTCTCCCCGCCGTTCCCCGGACTACTCCTTTCGATTCGACACACCTGGGGACCTTAAAAAGCATCTCCCATCCCATGGGAGAATGGAGCCACAGACCTCTATGGCTATATTCAAGGATGGACAGATCGGAGTAGGTCCGAGCGAGGAATTGGGTTCTGGTATTCATGATAGTCCTGTGATGCACTCTTATATATCTATGGAGGAGGAGGAGGAGGAGGAGGAGGAGGTAGGTAGTCTCAGCAATAGTTCTCCCGGCCAGTCTTGTAGACCGCAGGCCCCTAAGTCAGCAGCGAGCCCCACCGATGTTCAGCTCCTTAGCACCAGGATACTAGCGCAGTTGCTCGGCAGGCACGATACCGAGGTCCGGAGCATAAGTGCCTGTCGGCGTTTGTCCGGAGGTGCATTGGGAGCACCATTATCCCCGACTGCCAGATCAGGGGGATCGACCTCCCGGCTATCAGGAGTAAAAAGGCTTCGCGACCTAGTTCCTGAGTCGGAAGGCGAAGAGGATGGAGCTGAACACCGCGGGAAGAGGCGGGGCTGCGAGGAGAAGGTCCCCTCTTTGACCGATGTCAACCTATATGCTTGTCCTTACTATCTTCGATATCGTGATGATGAGATGTACTCCCCGACTGGAGTACACAGGGCATGTAAAAACGGAACCCTAAAACTCAAGTATGCCTGATATGTATTTCTATATATATAGATAGATGTGTTGACATACCGCTAGAGAGCATATCCTAAGACAGCACCTCGAACCAGCGCAGTGTTTAACCTGCGGATTTTGTGGGGATAGGGCGATAATCGAAAAACACACGAAAGATGCCAGCTGCTCCCCAAGGGATTTTTTTGAGAGGGCCAGCCACCAGACAGAAAATTTGAATGAGCAGCTCACTAGCCAACATGGAATGAGTTGGGTTCAGATCTGGACTCTCCTTTTTGGAGACACCACTCCTGTTCCTCCAGAAACAGAACAAAGTAGGTCTCAAGCTCTACCTCGGGATATTTATGAGCTAATTCGAATACTAGCCATTGATATTGGCCCCCAGCTCAGGGAGCTTGAGGCAGCCATGAATAATTTTCTGCGTCCAATATTTCCATCACTAGCCCAACAGCTACTCAAACCGGAGGACAATACACGGCACCCTCAGGTGATCCATAATCAAGGTACCCTCATCAATATATAGTAATGGATAAAGAATTTATCAACTAACTAGCGCCATCAGACGTCGTAGCGGACCAGGAAGGACCAGAATGCTCTAAATGTCGCCCGGGATGAGGATCTAGAAACGTACTTGGTTTCAGTGAATAGCACTGTAGGGATATCAAGGAACGTGGAAGCTTACTATTATAGACATGCCTACATCCTATGAGCCAGACTTCAGAGATTGAGTTTCAGAGACTAGGCTTAAGGCCAGAGTGATATGCTTGGCAACGCCAGTTTCCCTTTTTATTTATCTTAGACAAGTTGACACTAGCTAGTGAAATTAATTACAATGAGTATTATCGGGATCTCTCAACAGAGCTATATTCTACACGCTCTAATTATCCTTTATGTTTTTCATTACACAAATAAGTTATGTGGTTGTTGGAAATTAGTACAGACACACCCACCAATAACACCTAACAAAACACAATGGCATCTTTGCTTAGGTATTGATTTTGGCCAAAGAAGCCTATACGATTGCTAGAATCTGAGATAACCATGTTATATTATAGTAAAACTATGAACGATATAGGAAAGCTTCATATTTTTACCTAGGACTATCAATTGAGTTATGTATTAGAAATTATGCGAGAGTTCCTGGTTATTGAATGGCTTATTTTCCTAGAGGCAGACTCCTACCTCACTCAAAATAACCTCCACCCCAAACTTGCTCATTTAAGTACATGATATGGGCCCTGCGGCTATCGCACTAAAGTAAACAGCTCAGTAGAGCAATTATATATAGTGCGTGCAGTCTTAAATGTGCCGCAAACCTGAGACGATATTCCGATTCCCACATCAAGCTAAATTACTGGCACTGAGCAAAAGATATGTGGTCTTTTAAAGTGCTAATAAAGCACCATATATCCCTTATTAAGCTTGGGCATCTGTGGTTGTTGTGGGACAAAACTTCATTTTTTGCTGTAAAAAGTACAAAATAGAACCACTCCTGGAAGTACCTAGTGCATGATAGGTGCTACTCATGGCATAACCATTAGGAAGAGATAGACTAGAGGTAAATTTCTATTGGGATCATATATTGACGGTATTTTACCCTAATGGACAAATAGCTGAGCTGAGAGGATCTTTTTCATTTTCTACAGGGCACAGACCGTGTTCCACACCCGAGCTCGGCTAGCACATTTAAGACTACGCGCACCATAGCAATATTATAAAATTATTTACAAGGCTTTTACCTCGGGGGAGGGGTCCTATATTGAGCAAGAACTACTAAAATCGAGAATCCACCAAACGCTTTCCCCGCGTTTGAGGTAGATCTATTTCTACTTTCATATTACTATTATACATTAGCAAAACTACCCGAACATTTGCGTTGTAGCCACATTTTGTATGCAAAAGCATCTTTGAGCAAGTTTTACTCCACATCCACAATAGCTATAAGAAAGATAATTTTATTTATGAAATCCCCAGGGGCTATAGTGGCTATAAGCTTAGTGTGACTGTTTGTGTCAAGCTTTTGGGGTGGGGGTTGTTGTAGGAGATTTGCTTAGGTGCAATCTAAATGTTCGGGTAGATTTGATAACGTATAATGCTAGCTATATGGGAAGTTTTATTTGGTTTCTAGGTATGGTACACACTAGTCTCGTTCCTTCCCATGTTTAATTGCTGCGCAGAACCGTAGTCTGGTGTACTAGCCCCTCCGAGCTTGCCCAGTCCGCATTTCGGACATATTTCGGCTCGGGGACTCTCAGGGTAAATTTGGTACTTAGATTTGTGTGGAGCCAGCAAGCAAACCTAAGTACCTTTAGCAGTTCCGAGCTATCTAGAAGACCCCCCGAACTAGCTGAAAAACCCCCGACAGGTCGGGGTCTTTCGGAGGGTTTCGGTTTAGTTAGTTTCGGATTTAGCTATGGGCCTCTATGTCATTAATATTCAGATACGCTGGCAAGTTAGCGGGGCAGAAGTTTCCAGAAATCTTATATCAACCTTGTGAGACTTTGCACTTTAGAGTTCAGACACAGTGTAACGAACAGTGAAATTTTGAGATACTAAACCGCTTCATAACAAGCGCTAGATGTGGGTTTTTTTGTTCACGTGATATCACTCGTCAAAGAGAACTGCAGTGGAACCTCGATAGTAGCATACGGTCGGGATTGGAATTTTGTGAATTTTGTATTCTGGTATCAAGCTTATGCCTTTAACAAGGTGGCCCCAGCGCAAAATACTTATTGGGGGAACCGTATAGTAAACTATGCTACTATCAATGTTCCACTATAGTGGGGAGTAGGTCAGAAAGGCCCCCTCATCATAGATAGTTGATCAAGCGTTCTTCTACCCTCTACTCCAGCATATTTGATAAAGTATAAAGTAGATGGGTATATCGTTGATTGCCTTTTGGTAGAGAAGAGCTTCACACATTTATATATATATATTCTTGGCTGTAGGACGTACCTTAAATATCTTTGTCGCTTGATAATACCTGCTTGTAAACTATACCCGGTTAGGTAACTGTTCTTAGTAAAATCTGATAACGATATAGAGTAAATATGGAGTATCTCAGCAGCTTGGCACACTGGGAGTCCCTCCAATACCCTCTGTAAGCTAAGGCACGTTCAAAGACAAGTGACGCATGAGATTACATGTAACGATTAAATTAAAGATAGTGAACTAGCTACATTCGAGTGATTTCTACGACACCAGTGCCAAGACAGATGCCAAGAGAGCACGTGATCTGTTCCCGTGACACTTAGAGAGAAGAGAACGGCAGGAGGGAAGGAACAAGACCCCTAACTTAGTAGACATCTAATGTAATTTGAATTAGTTAGGGTATCTGCTAGCTAGAACTCCCTAAACTAACAGTATTGACGCCTTGGCTTATCTATTTGTGCCTCTGACTTAATGGGCTTGTAAGAAATACACTGACAATAGAGTGACAGGTAGCAATCCCCATTTTTCACTCACTCTGGATCTAATCTTTCTTCAATTGGCACTCTAGAGTTCTTTGTTATATAAAAATTGATTTTTTGTGTCAGTTGTGGCAATAAGAACCCCAGGGTTCTGTTCGGGAATAACCGGGCCCCCGGCAGGGGACCAGCCCCCATGACGAACACTAAAACAAGTTACAATCCATCGGATACAGAGTTTGACGAGACTACGCCGCTTGGCACCCGCATGCCACAAGGATCTTGAGAACTGGTTAGCTACTAGATTAATTAGGGATACCCTGATTATTGGTGTCTTCTGTATTTTCCGGATCTCTACCCCGGGTGGGTCGAAGCTGGAAGTAGTGGAAAATGAACTTTAATAAAACATTTTTTAGGATATTATAACTGTCCAAGTTAAGTAGTAATATTAGGGCCTAACAATATAAATAGTTCTCTTCACAGCTAGGAAGAGCTTATGGCAGACCTTGGGATCATCGTTTGGCGTTTTTAAAACCTTTAGTAGGACTCGGCGCACACTCCTGGGCTCGCCTCTGCTTATAGAACGATGATAATAGTTAAAGCAGATGAATAGAAACTACTTGGTAGACTAGCAGACTAAGAGAGATAGCTGGAGAAAGGTTTCAGTACCTTCTTTATACCTATATCTCTAAGCCAATCCCGCAATACCCTAAACCATAAAACCCCCCAAGCCTCTCCATAAACTTAAAAAAGTAACAAAGTCCCCTAATTAGGCAGCCAACAAATCCCCTTTATCACTTTATCACCTACACCCGTCCTGCCATCCACCCCTCACCTCTCATATTCAAACTTGTTAAAACTCGTTACCCAAGCCCAAGCTTCATCTTCATTAGGCGAATCCTCATTAGGAACATCTTCGGTAGGCACCGGTCCAACTGCCGGAACCTCATAGGGCCAAGTCTGCAAACCCCCAGCCCACGTGGGAGCGGAATATTCATCAACAAAATTCCCAGCGGTTGGGATATCGGCAACCACAGAGTGTAATCCCTGCGGCAGGCCCTCATAAGTAGTAGCCTCTTGACTCAAATCTGTGTTGGCGTTGGATGGTGCTTGTATGAATGATAAAGCCTCGACAGCGGAGGTGTTGCTTTCAGTCTGTGAATCTTTGCGCTTGCGGTTTGCCTCTTCAATCATGGAAACGATCAACTTCATCTGTGGGTCTTCATCTTTCTCTTCGTCGACTACACTGTGTCAACAGACTCTCTGGATTCTGTGTATAAAAGAGCGACATACCCAATCCCTCAAAGATACAGGGATATTTGTCTGAGATCTGCTGAAACTCCTTCGAGCGCAAGAAAGCTTGCCCTATGGCTGGACCCCCCCAATTTACCATTGCGTCTACGAGCTCTTTACCCTCTGGAGGTTGGCAAATGGGGATGTCTATGAGCTCATTAGTCATCATATGGTACGCTGTACAATCATTGACACCTACATCTATCGGCCTCATGCGGAAGTGGAACATCAGGTCCAAACAACAGCGCCCAAATCTCCTCCCAGGTTGTCTTCGGCTGTCTTGTAAGCTGCTCATCAATGGCCAAGACCTCCTGAGGAACCTTGACGATATCCGATCGCCGAGTGCATGTGCCACGTTCCTTGTGTTCTTTAATCTGCCCCAGGTCGCCTCGCCTTCCACAATTTAGACACTGTACAGGCTGGAGATGGTGCCGTCGAAGATGCTCCCGTACTCTACCCGGCTTAATTCCCTTTGCACAGACCTCAGGTGTCCCGGGAAAGGCGTAGGTTGGGGGATCCCGAAGTCGGTAGGGGCACACATGGTGCTTGATCTGCGGTGTGTCGGCCCGGCTACCACCCTGGCGTTTCCGGTTGCGCTTCGGCTCTTCGTCGTCGTCGTCCCGTCTTGATCTTTTTTGGGAGTTTGAGGCTTTAACCGGTCCCCCTATTGTGGTGTGGGGAGCGTTGGTCGTTCTTGTTAAATTGTACATTTGTCATGTATTAGTCATGTATTAAGATAATGGAATTATCTAGTTTGTTGTGGAAGTTTACGGAACAAGGAAGAGCATTCCGGCGAGAATGACTCATATTATTTTTGTGTAACAGAACATAGTTGTATAAATAGGGGACAGTTTTCCCACTTGTTTAATAGAATCATCATCTTCACTTTACACTGAACTTCAGGTTATGAGCCCGGGTTCTGCACAATAAACCCCGCTATTCTTTACCTTCTCCCACAAACACATACACCCAATACCAAACCATGTCTTCAGGAGCAGCTTCTACAAGCAAGTCCGGTGATGAAACCGTAGTCCAACCTACGAGCACTGCCATCCCAAATCCTATGGGAAATCTCATGGTCAAGACAGATAGACTTCCCGTTCTTACTGGACAGTCAAACTATCAGACCTGGGCAGGAGCCTGGAAGATTACTTTTGATTCAGTTGAATGGTGGGAAAATGTGAGTGGCGAGTATAAAGAACCAACCGACAAATCCTCCGAAGAACACCAGAAATGGAAAACCGTCTCTAAGCGAGCTCTCGCACTTTTACTCAACGGTGTATCAGAAGAACTACAAACCACAGTCGTTGCCGCCGGTAGCGCACACGGTGCCTGGAAAGCCCTTAAAGACCTTTTCGATAGGGAAACTCCAGCAACTACGATCAACATTCTCACAACACTCCTGAACCTACGTTATCAGGACAATACCTCCCTTGCAGACCACCTAACCACCTTCCAAAATCAATGGAATAGGTTTCAGCAACGATGCCAGGACACAACAAAAGAAGGACTATCCAAGGACTTCCACTCCGTCGCAAACTCCAACCGAGCCAAAGCAGCCCTGCTGCTTGTTTCCTTAAACACTGCCACCTCAATGGAAAACATCATCGACAATCTCCAAACCAAGGAGAACCTTTCCTACGAAGACGTCTACAATAGACTCACCGATCTATCCGCCAATAAAACCGGCAGCTCCGAAAATACCGTCTTCAACACCAGTCATAGCACAAAGAAACATTGTACCTACTGTCTGGCAAAAACAGGAAAGAAATTTACAAATCACACCCACGATGACTGCAGAAGGCTCAAAAAGGAAAAGGAATGGAGAAAGAAAGGAGGAAAAGGAAAAGGAAAGGAGGATAACGCCTCCACTAGCACACATAATTCGGCAACCGTCCTAATGGTACGCCACAATTCCTCGCCCTCCTCATCTTGGATATTCGACTCTGGCGCAACTGCTCACATCTCTCCCTATAAAGAACTCTTCACCACGGTTCGACCTTACGACGGAATCGTTAGAACAGCTGATGGGACCGCTCACCGAGCTCCAGGAATTGGAGATATCCTCATCGAGTGTTGGCTCCCTGACGGAGGAAGATCTTCAGTCGTTCTCACTGATGTACTCCTCGTCCCCACGTTCGGACCAGTTGGTCTCATCTCCGAGACCGTTCTTGACAAAAAGGGGTGCAGAGTCGATGCAGGAGGAGGAAGTAAAATTGTTAAAAAGGGTAAAAAGGAATTACTCTGGGGAAAATTGGTAAACGGGCACTGGAATGTACAAATAGTTGAAAATGTAGCACGTCTCTCCTCTTACTCTGAATGGCATGAAGCACTCGGACATCCGTCTAGTCTTCATAGCCTATATGCCGACCGTACCAATCTCCCAAAGAAACCAAGTAACTTCCACTGCGGACCATGCGCCCTTTCAAAAAGCACTCATTTGGTCCCAAAGACAATAAGTACTCGAGCCACACAACCCTTCGAACTAGTCCATTCAGATCTCTCTGGTAAACAAAGAGTAATGTCTCAGGACAAATGCCAGTACTATATGTCTTTCATAGACGACTACACTCGCTATTCTTGGATTTATTTCCTAAAGAATAAAGACGATGCGTGTAAAGCCATCGAACACTTCACCAACAAAGTCAAAAATCAGCATAACACCACAATAAAAAGGTTCAGAGCTGATGGAGGAGGCGAGTATGTCAACAAAAATACCAAGACCTTCTTCGGAAAAGAGGGCATTACTCAAGAGACAACGCCACCATACTCCCATGAATCAAATGGGGTAGCCGAAAGATTCAACAGGACGGTAACCACAATGGTTCGATGCATGATAATGGACCATCCCAGAATCCTATGGCAAGAAGCGTACTCAACTGCTGTCTATCTCAAAAATAGACTCCTACACAGTGCTCTAAAGGATAAAACCCCATACGAAGCACTCCATGGAAAGAAACCAACAATCAAACATGCTCACCCTTTCGGTCAGAAATGCTACATCCATATTCACAAGGAAGCCAGGCCAGCCGGAAGCAAATTAGAACCAAGAGCAGTCGAAGGAAAATTTGTTGGATACACAGACAGCGACACACAATACCGAGTTTGGATACCATCTCAACACAAGGTGGTAGTCACTAGAGATATCACGTTCCCCCCTCCAGCTTCAGGGGAAGTATCGATTGATGTCTCCTACCCTCCTATAGAAACTCCAAAACTCGAAGCGTCAGTACCAGAGTCATCTTCAAAAGGAAAAGAAGCAGTTCCCTTAGAAGATGAAGGGGAAGAAAAAGAATTTATACTTCCGCTATCAGACTCTGATGAAGAACCAGAAACACACACACCAGGAGACTTTCCACTATCTCCAACAAAAAAGGAAACATTTATACCAATTCCTCCCCCATTCCAAACACCCAGACGGTCAACAAGAGAAAAGAAACCAGTCGAAAAAACAACTCAAATCGAACAGGAACAAAGGGACACAGAAATACGCAGAATACAAGCCAAAATTGAGAAACTAGACAGAGATCTGAAAGATGACCTCCTAGTTATCGAACAAAACGAAGACCCTCGAGATCACCAACGCCTAAAAGACGATTCCTTAAAAGAACATAGAACACAAAGGAATGATCTTAGGAGACAACTTCGTCAAGCCCGAGCAAACACTGCAACTGACATCCCAGTTCACTATGCCTACATCAGCACCGATCCAGTCACTTTTCGACAAGCCACTTCAGGGGAAGACACGGAACTTTGGAATAAAGCAATGAAGGAAGAATACGACGCACTCATTAAAAACAACACATGGGATATAGTAGAACGACCTCAAAATCGAGAAGTCGTGAAAGGAAGATGGGTATACAAAACAAAATACAACCGAGATGGAACCATTGAACGATACAAGGCCAGATATGTCGCCAAAGGTTATTCACAAATACCAGGTCTCGATTTCGATGAAACCTTCTCACCAGTTGCCCGTTATGACTCTCTACGACTCCTACTAGCTCTTGCTGCCCACAACAACTGGATTCCTATTCAGTTAGACGTCAAAACTGCCTTTCTCCACGGTGTCCTCAAGGAAGAAATTTATCTTGAACTTCCAGAAGGATACAAACAAGACAACAAAGTGTGTAAACTTCGCAAATGCATCTACGGATTGAAACAGTCTCCTCGAGAATGGTACGCCTGCCTGGTCGACTCCCTCAAACTGAAAGGATTCAAAGCATCCTACTTCGATCCATGTGTGTTCATTAATTCCACAGAACACATCTATTTAGCCGTCTACGTCGACGACATTATGATATTTGGACCCAGTAACAATTATCGTCAAAGCATCAAACAGTCTCTCATGACAGATTTCGAATGCACAGACCTTGGGGAATCCAAATACATCCTGGGATTAGAAATTGACTGCACCTCTGATGGCATACACCTTTCTCAAAAGGGATACATACAAAAACTCCTTGAAAAGTTCCAAATGCATGAATCTAGACCAGTTGGCACGCCACTTGAACCCAACACTCTACTCACAACAGGAACAACAGAGTCCATGATAGATAATCAAAAACTCTATCAATCCATAATCGGATCCCTTATGTATGCCAGCATCGGCACCAGACCCGATATCTCTCATACAGTCACTTTTCTCTCCCAGTTTTCTTCCTGTCCTACGGCAGAACATTTAATTGCTGCCAAACGAGTTCTCAGATATCTCAAAGGCACTAAAGATTGGACACTGTTCTACTCCAAACACTCTGACAACACGTTACATGGGTTCTCAGATAGCTCATTCGGTTCCAACATCTCTGATCGAAAATCCTTTTCTGGATACGTCTTTCAACTTGGAAAGTCAACTATTAGTTGGAGAAGTCGCAAACAAAGAGCAGTTGCTACGTCAACCACCGAAGCGGAATACATGGCCCTAAACCTAACCGCGAAGCAACTTGTATGGTTAAAATCCGGCCTAACAGAACTTGGTCAACCTTACAACTATACAATACACGCTGACAACACTGGCTCCATTGAGCTGGTTCGAAATCCACGAATCCATGATAGATCCAAACATATCGATATTCAATACCACTCTACCCGCGAATGGTACGAATCAGGAATATTCTCTCTAGAATATGTTTCCACCTCTGACAATATAGCCGACATTCTCACAAAAGGTCTACCAAAACCAGCACACCTTCAACATGCCATCTCAATACGAGGTAACAAATGAGGGGAAGTGTTAAATTGTACATTTGTCATGTATTAGTCATGTATTAAGATAATGGAATTATCTAGTTTGTTGTGGAAGTTTATGGAACAAGGAAGAGCATTCCGGCGAGAATGACTCATATTATTTTTGTGTAACAGAACATAGTTGTATAAATAGGGGACAGTTTTCCCACTTGTTTAATAGAATCATCATCTTCACTTTACACTGAACTTCAGTTCTTGCTGCACGTTTTCCGGCCGCCGATGATGAATGCGGAGTGCCGTTGGGGACAGTTTTTACTCCCTGAAAGGCACCCTCAGCACGGAATAAGGACTCGCCTACCGCTGCCTCGTCTATGAGCTTGTCTTCATCCAGAAAGCCCTCCCATTGGTCGTCCCATTCAGTGTTATCCTTTTCATAATCGGCGTCTTTGCCGTCAAGCAAACCCTCCTCCCTAATTCTCTTCTGTGTAACGTCACCCGGAGGTAAAAGCACTTTATGAGACTTTTTTCGTAAGACCATCCAACAAGCCTGAAATCGTGCCGGGGAGAAGCTGGGCTCGAAGCGTCGAGCATGATATGGGATTCGGCGTAGACTTCTAGAAAACTGGGGGCGCCGAGCGACGAGAATGGTCATATTGTGTTTGAGCTAAGGTTTCAGATTAGATATTGGCGCATTGTAAATAAGTAACTTGCGAAAGGGGAGAAAAGTAAGGAATACCTCCAAACAGATTGTACAATGTTAAAGGTTGAAAGTGGCTGGCTGGCTGAAGTTGACACAGTCGCCAACAGGTCCATCCAGACACTGTCCCTAAGGTTTGAAGAGGAGGGGAGTAAGAAGGGTTTTAGTCTCCCAAGTTGTGGGACGTACTTTATGCTTATTTTCCTTCTCGAAATCCAAATACTTCTTTCGGAGTCGGGAATCCAGCCTCGACTCATACTGTGTGAGCGCTCCTTGGAGACGAGAGGCTCTTCTAGCCACGTAGAGCCACTCTTCCCTCGAAGTCGCTCGATTTGTAAAGCGCGATACCTTCCTGGTTTCAAGTAGGTAGTCTCTGCAGCCAGTAACATTGTGTGTTAGCCAATGGATCTCCTAGAAGGTAGACTGAGTATAAGCACTATTCCATATCTGGTAATGGACATATACCTAAAGTATGTCGTAGTTGAATGCAAGAACCTCCGTCCTGAGCAAGCATCTCGCAAAAATGACATACTCATCGTCTTGTCGAGATGTATTCCACCTCATGAGCTAAAATCTCACATAGAGTGCTCTTGGGTAATGTCGTTCGGGCTTCATCTTCATAGTCCCTCCGTTTAAAGGCCCATAAGGGCACTTTTGGACTTCCAAAACCCCCGCTTCTGTAGTTGCAGGAATTTCGATGTGTTTACCTCTTTGTAGAAGGAGTGCTCAGGATAGGCCTGTGTCTGGTAGGAGCTGAATTCGCTGTCGATATGAGTGCTCCTCGTGTGTTGTGCCGCTACGTCTACCAATGATAAGCCCAGTGCGCACCTGGGTGTGCGCAGGCAAGATACCCCTCTTTGACCCGACAGGGGTATCTTTACCATGTCTCAGCCACAAGTAGGGCATAAATGGCTGCTAGGTGGGGGCGATCGGGCGGTGCAGATGTGGCTAATACTCGTATCGGTCGGAACATTTATATGAACTAATATCATCTTCCTCGCGTAAGTTCTATCTAGTTGTAAGCCAAGGCACGCTCAGAGGCAAGTGGCGCATGCGATTACATATACGGTTTTGATTAAAGATGAGGATCTAGCTATGGTGCGCACGGGCTCAAATATCGACCAATCATATTTTAGGGTGGAACGCCCCTATTATGCCCAAGTGTGCCCAAGTGTGCCTAAATATGCTCAAGTATGCCAAAATATACCAATTCTACAGGCTACTTTCTCCCCAAAGAGAAAATATCCCTCTATCCCTAGTAAAACCTCCCCTATGAATATAACTATTTAGATCCAAGTCACTAGATATTATAAAGACATAAGAAGCCCTTTAAATATTAATTTTAGGAAAAAAGTTGCCTAAGTATATATCATCATGGTGTAGGTATTTTAAGGAACGTTCCACAGTGCATTTTCTGCACCTAAAATTGAGGCTTTATTCCACAACAACCACTGGTCTCCATGGCCTGAAAAAAGTAGGGAATGTTTAATCATACTATAAAAGAATTCCCTACTTTTCCTGGAAGATTTGGTCTATCAGGGGCATCAGAATAGCGGTCCAAAATGTTGGTCGACATCTGAAACCACGCGCACCATACATCTGACTGATTTCTTTTATGGCACTGGTGCCAAGACCGGTGCCAAGACAACACGTGACTTCCTCCCGTGACACTAGTACTCAAGGCCTTCATGACCTATTAGAGGTCTAGTTCCTAGTGAAGAATGCTTGGAGGCACAGTTGTACCTCGCTATAAGAAACGCCAAGTACTCAGTGGATTTTGTTCCTTATAGCAAGGTGAATTTGGTGTGGAAAGATCCAGATTGACCTAGAAAAAGTTTCTTATAGCGAGGTTTCTTATAGCGAGGTGTGACTGTAGTTGGGGAGATATCTTGGGGTATCTACTGCACCGCCCGATCGCTAGACTTTCCTTCTAGTACTAGCGTGTGTACAAAAGGGACCAAGACCTAGCCGATAGGCCCAAATCTGGTGTGCGCCACGCAAAGAGTCCAGAAGTACTGTGGCTCGCTTCTGTTCAGAACTAGCAAGTTGTGTACGGTTGGAGGATGGTGGTGATATTCTCTAAGAGGTGACAAGCGATATCTAACTAGGCTCCTGCCAATGTCCTGCGCAATCGGAGACAGTTCTAGTCACTTACCCTCATACCCTAGTACAGCTAGCTGGTTGGCTAGGCAATCAGGCTCAGTATGTATATTATCAAGATTTCGTTTGTTATTGTAATTATCATGACTGCAGGCGTTAAAGTTTATGGTGGGGCCTTGTAACTTCGAGGTACACTCGTTCGCCCGGTGGCGGAGAACAGGGATTGTCTAGCAAAGAAGGTGCAGATACTTTGTTGTCTAGACCACTTGTTCGTCGCTAGATGGTACTCGTCATATAATAACTGACTATAGTGTTCCTATGAGCCTATTTTAGGTTGTGATAGAGGGCACGGTATGATATGGCAAGGAAACCTCCTCCGTCTTTCATGGTGCAGTCTCCCAACCGCTTTCCCCCCATGCCGGGGAAACGCTGGGTACTCCATAGGTTGGTGAGGTCTTACCTCCCGCTACGTGTCACTCTTCTAGAAATGAAGGACATGAAGTTTCTTGGAGCGCGCATCTAGGCAATGCGTTCCTGGAGGGGCTAGGGTTAGCAAGCCTGATTCTGAGCTCTTGGGCCTATAGGGTTCGGGTATGCCGTTGCTGCTGACCTCGCGAGATGTGCACGTAAAAAACCGAGTGAGCATCTGTGATGACAATGTTACTTCATCCTTGTGCGGGGTAGACTATAGGGACCTTGACTCGTGCTATATAGAAGGGTACCTGGGACTAATCCTTAGCAGGGTTACGTGTATGTACGGCTTCGGTCTAGCTTCGCAAGATCAATTGATATCCGCTGCCCCCGCACGTGTAGGGTGGATACCCATACTCTTTGAAAGTTTCTGAAATTTTGGATGTGGGTTATAGTAAATAGCTCCGAGTCTCCCCCTTTTGCTCAAACAAGAAAGCAACGATGTGTGTATCTCTAAGCTCTTTAAAAATAAAAACCATGAGTGCTTTTTCCATAAGCCAAAAGCCAGGAAGGGGTGTGGCCTGCGAGGCATTTTCCTAGGCTCGTTCCCATCCCCACCAATTGCAAGCACCGGAGGCAAGCTGCCATAGAGGCTGGGCATGAGACCAGAATTTTCCAAGGCGTCTTTCTGAGCAACTACTATAAAGGGTTGTCCACTGTACGTCTGGATTCGGACTTCTGCGTACAAAGAGTGGTAGGCGGGCCTGTCGCTTAATCAGAGACGCGAAACATGTTAAGCGCCAAGTGACAGATATCGCCGCGGTCATGGGAGTCGAGCTTTTTTATCTTCCTTTCAAACATCCGATCGCAAGATACATTTAAGAATTGTGGTACGTAAAATTACTTTGGCTTGCTGGGGATGGTACTAGATGTAATATCAGGAGGGATTGATAACGGGCTGGGCAGCAGGATACAGCCCTAACCCGCGTGTAAGTTGACCTCCAGATAAACAAAGGTACTCCACAGGTCTCGTCGCGGCTCTTTAGAAGTTAACCTTTCAGCCTTTAGCTTTTGATAATTGTAAATTTGGTACTGGTCGCTTTGTTTCTAGCAGTACTCCTGCTATTACCCAGTACTACCGAGTACCCCGCGCGGGGATAAGATTCTAATGCACCTGGTATTAGAAATAAGACAGTCACGTGATCTGTTATACAGCCAGTTCCGGTCATTTGCACATCTCATCCCTTTGGGCATTACCGCATGAGACTTTCAGGCAACCAGCAATCCATGCAGCTGTCCATACTATTGGCTTTCATTCAGGCATCCAACCTTCACCGTCGTCTAATTCGCTGTTTACGTCAAGAGCGGGCATCTGGGGGGCTCGATTGAGACATGCCAACTTTTATCTGGTCAACACACCATGATAGGGCTCTTTGTTCTCCCCCCCCACTCCTAATCTAATCTGCTTCTCACGTCTTGAAGGCTCTAGTTTTCATTCTTATCGATAAAGCAAAAATTCCAGCAAAAGTCCATCACAACATATACGACAAACCCATACCCTAGCAAGCTTAATGGCATCTAGAAGAGCTTCGCTCGTTCCGAAGGACTTCACCATTCTTATCTTCGGCGATGGATATCTGACCCTACAATCGTGTATTCCCGTCTACCACCAGCTTGAGCGTGACCCTAGCCAAGTTTCCCGGCTTCTCGATGATGACGATCTCTTGGTCAAGTTCCTCTCGGATTTCGATCTATACGCATCGAGGATTTCTCAATTCTTCAAGCAGCTGAAAAGCAATTCCATCGATCAATCCACCCAGAAATCAAGGAGGAGATCAACTGTTGGTCATGGGTTACCAGAAGAGCTTGTTCAGAGCTTCCTTCTCCCACTCCTCAGTGATGACTTTGAGCAGTTTCACTCGAAAATTGGTTTTCAGGACCTTTTCGCAGCAGTTATCGACTTCTCGCTACCGTTCCACGCTCGGCCGTTGGAGGCACTCGCTAAGCGCTTAATTGAGAGAGAGAAATTCCTAGAAGCGTTGGTGTCTGGTGAAACCAGCAGTAAAGTAATGAAGGAATGGACTAATTCTTTCAGCACCACTTTGTTTGACGTTGAGATTTTTGAAGCATGGACGAAGAAGTTCGTAAACCTATGCTTACACTGCGACAGCAATCACGGTGTTTCCGAGCAAATCACCGTCTGGCGAAAACTAGAAGATCTCAAAAAGAGGTTAGTCGATGTACGCCAAACTTGTAGCTCTCCCAAAGCTTCCAAGAACCTACCACTCCCCAAGAATATGCGTAAGCTCCGGGATACAGATAAAAAATCGGGCAACGCAGCTCAAAAACAAGGGTCTGGTCTTCAGCTGTCTCCGGAGGTGCTGGATTTGTTGCAGTACTTTAAAATCGATAAACCAGCTTCGGAACGTGCTCTGTCGAATGCCCTTGATAGGCTTGAAAAAGAGGAGACTCTTAAGGTGTTACAGGGTGTGCTTGGTTCGTTCCCCTGTAGGCCGTGTTACAGCCTTTCCGCAAGTCGTTCAGCGAACTTTTACCAAGAGGAAGAAGATTGGGAAACTGCAGCGGCTGTAGTACCGGAGCCTAGCACAGATTCAATCCTTTTTACAAAGTTTCTGGGCAAAGGTTTGGGGGTCTGGAGAGTTTTTCTTTCCTCGCAAGCTCTTAAGGACTTAGAACAGTCTCGCTTTGAAGGTAATCCCCCTGAGTTCCCTGGCAATACGCTATACTGACACCGTGGGAAACTAGGAAACTTTGAGCATATAGAAGCAAAGTTGGTACATCTTGCTTCCGGCGAGTGGAGACGAAGGTCACTATGTTCGCCAGCTGGGAACCCAAACGAGAGGAAAAGTACCCAGGGAACCCTTTACGCGGCAGTCTATGGGGTCAATGGGCGGATACTGTGGCAGGTGGATTCTGGGTTCGATGAGGTATCAGGCCGGACAATGCAGTTGGTAAAAGGTGCGGTATCTATAAATTTATAAATAGATAAAGTGGGATGCTAACAGCACGCTTCTCATTAGTGTGGAAAATCGGAGATCTCAAAGAGGTTTGCAACGATTCCGAGGTTGAATTGACTAATTATCTTGCTTACTTGATGTATAATAGATATCGAAGTCCATTCCAAACATCATTCGCATTCAGAAAACATACTCACCATCTCAAATGGCGGCGTGTAAACTCGTTCTGTTTGACGAGCCTACTGGCAGGAACCTGCCAGCCGAGTGCAGTGTTATATCCAACTCAAACACTGCAGAGATCTCAACTGAGGTCGTGGGGTCTGATCGTGACAATAAGTTTCTGTCAGGTTAGTACGGTTAACACTCTCGATAGGTGCCGCTAACCCCCGGTTCTATAGACAGAGTCTTTTATACACTTACTCAGACAGTCATTGATAACCTCGTTTCACAAAACTTGTGTGCCGAGTTTCCGCTGGTCCCATCGGAAGAAGAGCTTGGGATCATCAAGAATAATAAGACATCAACGCTCATTCTTGGTAGGAGCGGGACCGGAAAGACTACATGTCTTGTTTATAAGCTTTTTGGGAGGTATATGACAGGGAATATGATGAACATAGGAAGACCAAGACGTCAGGCATGTAAACCCCTTCTGTTTCCGGGGCCCCCATTCAGTGGAATCTTTATAATGCTAATTTAAGTTTAAAATATGAGTTTGAAGGTTCTCCTTACTCGCTCACGTGTGCTGTCTAATAAGCTAGAGCTCTATACGAAACGTCTGATTGATACACAACTAAATAGAGCCAGTACCACACCCGAAGAAGAGGATCTTCAACACACACTTGCCCAAGAAGACAGGGAAGTCACCGATACAATCTTTTCGATCAAGGATGAAGATTTCCCTCTCGTTTGCACGTTTGATCATTTCATGAAACTACTGGAAAATACGACGAGGTTTGTCAATCACACAAGAACTAAAATTCTCGTCTAACATCTAGAGCTAGATTTGCCAACCGGCAAGACTTTTCCGCCTCGAAGAAAAATGCAGCCCAGAGATCTAATAAATCGGAATTCTCTATGGGGAAGGGGCATCGTCGGTTATTGCGAAAATCACACTTGGTTGATTTCTCGGTATTTAGCGCAGGATATTGGCAATCATTCTCATCTGAAGTGACGAAAAGAATTCCGGTTGCACTAGCATTCATTGAGATTATTGGTGTAATCAAAGGGTCAGCTTCAGCATCGAATAACTTCCAGCCTTTGGGGCGCGACGAGTACCGAATTAAGGGCCCAACTATCTCTCCCACATTCATTACTAGTGGTGATAGAGACTTAATCTACGACATGTACGAAAATTATGAAAAACGGAGACACCAGCTAGGGGACTTGGATGACACGGATAGAGTGAGATCCGTACTCGATGCGATTTCAAATAATCCGGAGTTGAGGGAAAAGATTGAGAGTGTACTAGACGAGATATACGTTGATGGTAGGCAGGACTGATTTTGCGTATATTTAAATAACCATGTATGCTTACTATTACTAGAAATCCAGGATCAAAGGCTGCTTGAGATTGAGCTGCTACTCCGTCTTATTAAAAGTCCCTTGGCGATACACTTCGGTGCGTATACTCTACTAACCTTCATTGGATACCTATAGTTAACGCGACTCAATAGCTGGGGATACTGCACAATGTATCTCAAAGGATTCAGCGTTCCGTTTTCAGAATGTGAAAGCGCTTTTCTTTGAACATTTCTCTGTCAATAGTACTCTAGCAAACAACCCGGAACTCGCTAGACCAAGGCTTTGTGAGCTATACAAGAACTACCGGACTCACCAAGGGATCCTCTCTTTAGCTACGCGTGTTATGAGGTTATTATATCAAAGTAAGAATCCCAGGATATCCACAAAGCTGTATAGGTTTAGGAGTATCTTCTGATATTATAGCCTTTCCCGGTATGGTCGATAAACTACGTGATGAAGTTGGGCAACAAGGGGGGCCTAAGCCCATAGTATTCGGTAACAAATCCCAGTGAATGAGAAAGGAGGTTGACTAATAGTACAATAGTGGGGCTTGGCTCGGACATATTTTCGTCAAGGATGTTTGGGATAACTGACCTTAACGCCGACAATGAACAATTTGGAGCAGAACAAGTTATTATTGTTCGAGATACAGCGGAGAAAGAGAAGCTAAAGGCTGAAATTGGTCAAGTCGCTCTTATCCTCACAGTATTGGAAAGCAAGGGAATGGAGTTTGATGATGTCCTTCTTCATGACTTTTTCGCAACGAGCCCGTGTATTTCTGCCTTTCGTTCGCTTGCACTTTCAAAATCATTTGACGAGATGAAGCATATTGTGAGTAATATCTAAGATTCACTCTATAATATCAGCGGGAGAAAAAGCTAAGGGGAAATAGGCATTGTGCGCGGAACTAAAGGTGTGTTATTAACGATACGATATGGAGTATGATAGATTAACATTAGCGTGTAGCAATTTTATGTCGCAATAACTAGAGCCCGAAGTCGGCTATGGCTTTTTGAGAGTGATGAGGGCGCGGTCCGTCCTGTACTGAAAGTATTGGCGGTCAAGGACTCAGGGCCTGGAGATAAATCAATGGCTCCATTTGAGGTGGTGCATGCTAATGACATAAATGTGAGTGATTCCCTAAAGTATCAAATATCACCACTAATCTCGCCAAAAGCTGGACCATAAATTGAAGGAATTACGGCCAGCTACTACAACTGATCCACGAGCATGGTCGACAAAGGGTCATGAGTTTATGCACAAGAAAGACTACGAGAATGTTTCTCCCCTATTGACCTGAGATATGGGATGTATTTATACTAATAACTTGGTGAATTGCAGGCGCTCTATTGCTATGAACGGGCAAAGAACCCCCAGGGAAAACTCTCGGCACGGGCTTACATGGCAGAAAAGAAGGGGAACGATTATCTTGCAAATGGTGAGGACAGGTTGTCAGAAAAATATTTCCACGAAGCTATAGAGTTATTTCGGGGAAGTAAGCTTCCACTAAGGGAGGCAGCCTGTTATGAGGCGCTCGGCATGTTCGAACCTGCTGCAGGTAAGTTCTTACCAAGGTAACAGTTTACTAAGATCACGGGGACTAACTAATGAACGCAGATATTCTTTCTAAGAATGAAGAGTATAGCAGAGCTGCAGAGCTGTACGATAAGATAGATTTCTTCGAGAAGGCAGCGGAAAACTATCGCCGCGCTGGCCGTTATAATGATGGGGCTACGATACTTCGAAGAGGGGACCTTTTCGAAAAGCTTGTCTACTATCTCAATGAGTATGGTCCTTCTAGAATAAAACCTTCACTAGGATTAAATATTAATGCTTTATCAGTAACTCCGCTTTTCTAGATCCCAGCTGTCGGTTGCACTACTCCAAGTTGTGCAATTTGCTCCTCAAAAGAGGTCAAATACCCTCAAAACTCGAGGGACTCACAAGGGCAGCTCTTGGCTCGGATAAAGAAAAGGAAGCTTTCTTCCTTGAGTATGAGATGTCTGAACAGTTGTTTTCATTCTATGTCGACAAGGGGAGGTTTCTAGACGCTTTCAATCATGCCTTTAAGAACGGCGACTTGAAAAAAGCTTCGCGGGTTGCGGAGCATCATTACGTTAAGGCACTCCCGCCTCAAGAGATGAGAGACGCTTTGTGCTATACTGAAGCACAGCTCCTGCACTCCCGTTTTTCGGCAGAGCCGGGGCAAATGTTTCCCCCGGACCGCCCCCTCCCAGCAATATATCTCTGGAAACCTGAGGTGTTATCAATTAAACGCCTTTGGGAGGCTCTGGAGAAAAGCCTTGATGGATTGTGGAAAAGAGAAATCTCTTATGAGTCAATAAGATTCAACCAGCCATGGATGAAGCAGTTTATGGATATTGTCGTACGTGATAAATTTATAAAACTCTTACCCTGGACTTTTACTAATATATATCATATAGATTACTTTCAAGGCACCAGACCTAATAAATGCAGCGACGGTAATGACAGAATTACCGATAGATTCAATCAACGAGGTGTTGAGTATGATAAAGAAGCTGGATTCACTCGGAGAGCTACCATTTCCCCTACTACTTTTTCTAGGCGTTTTCCCGCACCCCAAAGAGAAAAAATCCTATACAATCTTAGATTGGTCGCCACTACGTATTGATTCACTCCCTAACTCACGAATCTTAGACGAGGGTAAAACGATGTATGAGATTACTCGATGGGGATTACATTTTATATGTCGTGCAATTGGTCAACTTGATTTATATAGGTCAGAAGCTTTACCATATGGGAAAGCGTTCGACTTGTATATAGAGGAAGATCCGATTAGATGCGCCCACTTTATAACGACGGGAATGTGACCCCATTTCTATTTGAAAGATCCGAGGAAGCTGCTAACATAAAATAGGCAACTGCAACAACAACCCTTGTCAATTCTCCCACAAAGCACAAAATATGCCAGAATACGCGGCCAGAATTGAGGTGAACTACAATTTTTATCTACTAGTTGGGGATCCGGACTCTAACTGGGTGATAGAATCTACTACGGATGAATTCTATCTTCTGTAACTTCCTACCGCTTTACTATCGACATTCTAGAGATCCTGGACTCATGAGTTCTGCATTCTCTTTTGAGTTTAGAGGACGACGTAAGAATTAGTTCACCATAAGTAATTCTTCAAGCTAACAGTTATCTCTATAGAACGTAAATGGCTAGAAACACTGCTTGCAAAAATCACCTACGCCTCCACATTCGAAAACGCCCCTACAGTACTGATGAAAACAAGACGTGATATTGTGAAAAATAATCCCCAGTTTTTTGGGGTCTATGGAGGGCTTGAGAGCCTCCTATTTCACAAACTTACAAAAGAGTGGAAAGAAATGTGCAACTTTTCATCTATGCTTGAGCAGATGGAGCTCGCAGAAATATTAGGTTCGAGGATTTCCTATCATTGTTATACTCTAATACCTTACTGGTATTAATCTTAGTTATAGGTGTCAAGGGGAGTTTCGAGAGATTTCTTAAAAATGAGGTTTTTTATCGAAGATATTTGCCAGGCGCAGAGCAAACATATGGTGCTTGGAAGACACTAGAAAACGTTCAGTATCTTTGTGAGTCCGGACATATAAATCGCAATTCAATTGATAGGATACTTGGAATGGCAGTTCAAAGATTTGAGCTTCACGAATTTTCATCTTTCCACGCAGTTTGTTCTTTATATGAGAAAATGGCAACATATTTGGTAGGAAGAACCCTCTAAAAATTAGAACTCTGATTGAAGGTTTACTAACCGAATCGCTTCTGCGTTCTACTAGATTTTCATGAGCAACCCCACAACCCTTCTCCTACCTAATGGATGGGTGGAAATGTATCTGCTGCAGATGCCATGGCTATTAGCCCAGAAAGACCACTCTCAGTCATCGTATCTTAGACCACGCTACCAAGATACCTTACTAGCATTACTCCAAAATTTTTGTTACTTGATGCAAAGGGTCAGCGAACAGGATCTCAAGCCCAAATTATCAGGTAGACCAAGACGTTCGGAGTTTCTTATTCGTCGCAATGTCGATTTCCTAGTAGTTTGCCTAGTGAATGCATACTCGTGGCGACTCACCCACTCGACGAATTTTACCTTGGCCAGCAAATACCATACGACACGTACTCTAGTACAAAAGGTATCTCATATTTCAATAAAATCTCAGTAATATGGTTTACTTCTAGTATGATCCAGCAAGTAGGCTAACATTTTAAAGACATTCAGCCTTAAGTTGTCAAGGGCCCCTTTTGACTTCCGCGACTGTGCAGAGCATTTACTAGCAAGGAACTTTGTCTCCTCTTTTGAAAAATTCTATGGGAAGGACTACCCAATTATCCTCGTAGTGGATAGACGTACCAAGCGATTTTTCGAAATGGTTCTAGAAGGTTTAGAAGTTCCGCTGGTCACCCTAGAAGAGATTCACTCTTTATCAACCCCACAGAAAGAAAGCGCTGCAATTGAAGGCATCAAGGAGATGCATGACGAACAAGGGGACTATACCCAAAGAGAACTCAATGCCGCAGAAAAGATCAAATGGTTGTGGAAAACAAGATATCCAATAATCCAAAGACGGCGAGAGTTTTCCAAAACACCTGCTGGCCAAGCTATTTCAATTATTCAAAGGCTGTGCAAGAAGGTCCTAGAGGGGCATTCCCTAGACTCGAAACAGAAACTGAGACGAAGGGCAGTGCTCTTTAGCGATGGTTTCGATACCCTCCAGGAAGCCAAAACGATCAGTCAGCAATACCGGAAGGTAAAAGGAGCAATAAAATCACGGATAGATAACGTGGAGCTAGTCTCGACGAACTTGATGGAGGTGCTTCAGGGGCTATGGGAAAACCAATCAGCAATCGAGGGACGTATACGCGATAGTATTAGCTTCCTTACAGAAAAGCATTTACAAAATCTCGGGGATGTAGGGTGGCAGCAATTGAGTAGTAGATGCGTAGTAGCAAAATCAACTCTAAAGGAGATAGGCGCGAATTTGCTCGAGATAGATTTAGAGCTACATGCTTTGGATAATCCGGAGGATGATTAAGGGGGCGGTATTGATTAGATACTTGTACTTTGTGATACGGGTATTTTGTTATTTGTTCTAGAGGTCTTCTTTTCTTGGATTATTTTTTCTTTTGGAGATGTACTTGTGGGCTACTGTAGTTCCAACTCTTACCTACTTTTGTTATCTATGATTATATGTACCTCTAACCTTTAAACATATACTAGATTGGAGGCGCTGGAACTACATGTTCTTTATGATCGTATATTCCTCTAAGCTCCTAGTCTCTGCGTCACCCCACCTATAAAGTAAAATTATACCCGAGACAGCCATGTCTGAAGCTTCAGGTACTTTCTAAAAATTAAGTGAATCACACATCAAGATAAACATATATGGCACAGGCAGTTTTAAATGTAACGCAAAATTTCAGCCAATATTCCGGCTCTTACAGCCAGCCAAAAGACTAACAAAAAGATATGTGGCCTTGTATAGCATCAATAAAGCTCCATATTTTTTTGTTAAGCTTTAGCATGTGTAGTTGTTGTGGAATAAAACCTCATTTTTGGCTGTAGAAAGTGCCAAATAGAACCATTCCTAGAAATACTTAGACATGATGGATGCTACATATAGCCTAACAAGTAAGGGATATACTAGAGGAAAACCTCTACTGGGATCATATATTGGTAGTGTTTGTTTTCTGTTGAGCATACACTTGAGCTTGTAGAATTTTTATTTATTTTTTGCATGCCCAGATTATTGAAGTTTGGCTAAGATTTGGTGTGGGTTGCTGTTCCACACCCGAACTCGGCTAGCACATTTAAGTCTGCGCGCGCCATAGCTGGATAAGATCGCTACCGGTTTTAACTTACTGTAGCTTATGTTCTCATATTATATCGATCAAGGCTAATGGCCTCGTACTTATGTTGGGGGTGATAATTGATATGATAGGGAGTTTCGAGGTTGATTAACGCATGTAAGTTCTTGATAGTTAAACCCTAACCCTTGAAATGTGGGGATCATACCTCGGTTCTTCCCCTCTGCGATACACATGACTAACTAAAAATTTGTTTTGGTCCAAAGCTTGTACATAACAAAATTCTATCTAAATGAGAACTTCTGAGAGTATTAGAAATATTTTCCGATAGTCGATTGGTAGAGAGATATTATAAAGAGACCCCCACCTCATTTCGTAACCTTTGTAAATGGGATCAAGGGTCACCATGAACTGATATATCGTAGGGCTATCTTCTGCTCACATAGGTAACTCAGATAATTTTGCATCATAATTTGGCTAGCCTCCAAATATCTACTCAAGTTAAGTTCATATGGTATGTATCGAATCAAGGCTAATTACCTTTAAAACCAGCGCCTAAGCACGCGTTTTAAAAAGAAAAAAACAGGTGGCAGGCTGGTTGCCTGAATCGTGCATGATAAAAATACCCCTGCTTTTCATCTGGGTAACCGTAAAAACCATATAGCCGGGGATTTTTGAAGGACCTCCCGCGGTTGTTTATCGAGACCATCAACATATACATCCTGTAGGGGGTAGGATTTCGCACAGGTTTTTAGCCATTTCTATTATAATTCCTCCTCAAAGGGTACCCCACCTACAGAATATTCTGTTCCTCTGTCACTTTTTACCAGCTCCTCCTTTGCTTCATTCATCTCAAGCCTAACTTAATCACCCAAATTTTTCTTCAGCATGGGCGAAAACACCTATAACCCTTACCCATTCATCCCAGCGGTGCAAACGTCAAGCTTAAATAGTTATGATGGGTGGTTTTCATCCCAATCCCCAGCGCAGCAGAGGCTGAACCTAAACACTGTAAGCTGTTTCATACCAAGCCACAGGGCTGATCTACGAGCGAGTCGCAAGCTAAACTTTCGTTTATCTGCAGGGCTCTCTGCTTGGTAATATTACGGGTCTACAGCAGAATTACCTAGGCCGTTCGCTAGATATGAGGAGCCTTTCGGGGCAGCTGCCAGATTCACCGCCAAAGACCGGGCAAATCCATCATGGTGTACAGCAAATTCCACGGCGAGAAACGGCACAGCTACCAGTACCAGCAACTATACACAACCCATTTACCCCAGAAATACCCCATAGTACCTTAGGTGCTATACCCCACAGGAACCCTCAATCCAGTGAGCCAATGAATTCTCGGCAGACCCCAGACCACTTTCAGGAAACTATGGATCTTATACAGAATTTACGGGACTTAATAATTCAAGATACAAAAATACCCAAAGATATAACCCAAAATACACAAACTCTCGAAGATCGGAAAAATCCTCGACCACAAGATACGGAATTATGCTTGCCTATAGAAAGTCCTACAGAACCATTTGAGAATTACCAAAATACCCTACCCCAAAGAGTTCCTCAAGCCAGTGATCCAATGGGTTTCCAACTAGCCGTAGACAGCTCGGAAAGTAAGGTGAACTCTTTCCAGAGTTTGCCAGCTAGTCAATTACTGATTATACAGCAAGGTCCAATCCAACAACTACCACGACAATATATGACCATAAAACTACCTCCAATCCAACAACAACCACGACAGTATATGACCATAAAACTACCCCCGAAAACGATTAATACTAGCCAGCTTCCCTACTCAGAACCGCAGAGTTTCCCTAATCACTATCACTACCAGGGCGATCTACGGTACTTATCTACTCCAACCACGGGTGCCCAAATCTACAATCCGTTTGCCGCAATGCCTAGTTTTTCTACTCCAGCCCCTAACCCTGCCTTTGGACAACCTACAAATTTGTTTCTACCGTCGTATAATTTTATACCCCAGATGCCCATAGTCCCTATAACTCTATACAATCAGCCAGTCTTGCAGACTTTGAGGTTCTGTCTATACGGAGACTGTGCAGAAAGCCTTCCTCTAGCGGTGATGACAAATCATCAGAATTTTTCGAGAAACATATCAGTCCGTTCAGTCGCTATATTTACAACAAAGCTTCGGGCTATTGATTCTATCCCGGAAGATGGGTCCATAAAACTACCAATAAGACTTAGGGACCCATGCTTAAATTGCAAAAGTCTCATGCGACGACTACCAGAAGTAGTCAAAATCTTAGCAGCCTCAGGGTGGAGCCAGAACATATGTTGGGAGGTGGGAAATAACTCAACGCACAATCCCGAAGCGGGGTGGTTAGGGTTTCCTTCACAAAATGTCTACGTACCGTCGAGAAGCAGCGATTTTCCACTCTCGGCAGCGCATAGGGCAACGAAATACGAGATATATGCAATTCTAAAGGTTTGTGCTTTATCAAATATCAATCCTTTTATATTTTCGGCAGAAATAAGAATGCATTTGGTAAATCTTTGGTATGAATTTATCATCCCATATCGGTATGCAAGGCCCTTGTATAATCTTTTGTGCCAGGACCCCAAGCTAAGCGCATACATGACTTTGTAGAGATAATGGTACAATATTCCGTCTTGACCAAGACGGTGATGTCCAACCTCTGATGCTCACTATCAACGGGGTTACAATTCCAATATGCACCGTCTTTTGTGCAATGGGATATATTCTCTCCACTGTATTATGGCCTGACAGAGTAGTAGCTCAGCGTGAGTCATCTTACTTGCCATTAATGGCAATACTAGCGAAATGGTGCTACACTTTGTGTCCCTGGGGGCACCCAAATGTTATTAGTGTTGTATACGTCACAAATGATGTACCAGGTGTCGATACGCTTTTCCTACTAGGCACTTCTAAGCCGACAGTGCACGAGGGCGCAAACTCCACATCCATACAACCGAAACATACGAAACAGATGCGATCTTTCAGAGCAGCGTTGTTGGAGAATCGTTTTGGATTGCTTGAGAACCCTTGCCCTGAAAAGGTTTCCGCAGAGAGTAGAAAGTTACTCCGAGCTTGAGAGCAGCTGCGGGTTATATTCTATGGTGATGAAAAATTTTTGAGACTTTATTGTTAGGGGTAAATTAAACAATATAAACTTGTATTGCTATACGGTAGTTACTGACAAGTCTAGTGTGCACAACGTGGAGAGATATTTGATTATTCGGGGGATATGAAATATCGTTGGGCTACTTGGTACTGAGGGGCTGGGGAATTAAACCTCTGGATCGCGTAGCCTTCTCGGTTATATAAGTGGAAGGGTTACTGCTTGTTTGAGTACTGTGGCTGTTCGGGGAGTGGCGTTTGATGTGGGGCAGACAACGATGACTTGACTAGCGCCGTATACAACCCTAACCCTCTACGGCGCCTCGGTGTCCTAGTCCGGGACGGGTCGTACCGCACGGCAGCGGCACAGCGGCACAAGGGTCATTATCTCAGCCGACTTCCTTAGATAATAGCGTGATGATGATGTAATAAGTGCGGCCGTATAGCTGTCTGCTTCACGTAATCAGCTAGTGGAACAGTAATAGCATATTTCCTTCTTTCACTCTGTATATGCGACCACAACGTCGCCTCATAGCTTGTCACTCGTTTGTACCCTCCGCTCTGGCCTGTCGTCTCCATACTCTGAACAATACACAGCCCATAACCACCTTACATCTTGGATCTTTTCGTGTTTCAAAAATGAAGGACGTACATGTGACTTTAATATTACAAGGTCAGTAGAAAGTACGGTAAATAATTCGTAGGTATCGAACTCGGAGTAAATTATAGTCTATTTTAAACAGAGGCTTTTAGGTCATACGCGCAATGTCAAGGATCATCGACATAGATTTAATTCTTACCTTAATTACTATTCTATGTCGTATGAAAAGCTCCCAAGCCTCTGGCACCTATGAAAAATCATGACTCTTTATTAGAGCATTATTAAATTTCCTCAATACAATATCCTCATCTCAGAGAAGCGACAATAGGCAAACACCTTTGATCAAATTAATATCGTTGTAGCACCTAAAAAGAGGAGTATACAGATTTTACAGTAGTAGCTTCCATGACCATCTCATGAGACTTACACTCTCGCAACGGGTAGTTGCTTTACACATAGAGCTTACAGCTGTGATTAGTTCCCTATTGAGTTCACAATAGCCGCATTACTTAATGAACTGTTTTTTCACTGAGGATTATAGACATAGAAAGTAGTTTTGCAATATTTGACTATTGATTATAGATGTATGTAGTGTAAACTAATGACAAACTTCCGAGTCTTGTATATAATAAAGCAAACAATCTCTAAAATAGATCCACATCCAAAGCCCTCCAAACCCAGTAATCCACCTCCTCGCTCTCTCCTATAGAAAAATGAGTCATCGAACTCAACAGAGTTTTATGAACTATTCAGATGGGGGGGAAATAGTATCTAATAGCACAGGATCATATATTAGTGGGATTCAATTTGAAGTATCAATCTCAAAGTTCAAAACTTACCATCAGGGTATCCCGCCAAAGTGTCCCAGTCACCAGCATCAATAAGCTTATGAATACCGTCAAATTCGTCTTCATGGCAAGCAATGCGTCTGACAGTTCCCTCGGGCGTGGTATACTGGACACCCGTGCTGGAGGGGCCTTCCTCAGCCTCGTCGCGCATCGCAAGCTTCTTGTACGGGTAGAACCAGTTTGCGGTGTAGAAAAAGCTGGCATTGAGGCAGTAGGTTCCGCTGCCACCCTCACCACCCCAGGTACTGCAGCCGCCAGGGTAATCTGTGTAGACTTGTCCCTTTGCGCCACTTGGGATGCCGACGAACTGAACGGCGTGGCTGTCGACAGGAGTCTTATAGCAGGACTTTTCCGGGATGTTGTTCCAGTAGTTATAGTTACCACTGCAACCATATGTGTTGTAGTAAAAGCGGATCTCAACAGCTGAGGCAGCTCCGATGAGCATTGTGAGGGCTGGGAGGACGGAGGTAAGGCTGGTGAGCTGCATTTTGTTTGATTTTTGAAGGTGGAGACTTGAGAAGGTGAAGACTTGAGAAGGTGAAGACTTGAGAAGGAGGAATGTGGAAGGATGGTGATTCTTTTGGCAGAGGGAGAACTTGGTCTTATTTATACAGCTGCTGAGTTGCTAAATATATTCATCCCGTGGGCGGGTTAGTATAATCTTCGGGAAAAGAAGATACAAAGAACCTTAACCAAAAAAAGGAAAAGCTCACATTGACCTTGCTAGGTACGTAGCGCGTAAAGGAGTTACACAAGCTACGCTATGAGGTGTTGAATGTGTTAGAAGAGAAATTTCACTACCGGCTGTATAGTATATTAGGATCTAAGGACCTATAGTGATTAGCTTTGATTCTGTACCACCTAGGGGGGGCTCTCGGCTACCAACCCACAACGGACCCTCAATATATTGTTGGTTTCGGTGGGCCAGCAGTAGCACTGACTCTATCTACATGCTATACTACCATCCTTATGACCACAGGATTTTTGGATTCCAGTAATATAGACCTCGATTGCAATTAAGATTCAACAAATTCACTGGCTATAGAGATAGAATACGGAACAATTGTTTGGCTTAGTTCTCCTGTTCCCCGTCACAAACTTATCTTCCTCTATCCTCTATCCACAATCCACTTATCAATTCTCCCCCTGCAGTCGGTGTCACCACCGCGTCTTAGATCTAGTTGCACGTATGGGTTGATTCTGTGTCCTACCGTAATACCAATTACATTCAACACCGTGGCGGGTGGAAATAGCTACCCGTAGAGTACAGGCGTAGGTCTACTCCTGTTAGTGAGATGACTGCCGAAGCTAAATAAAATTGATGTGATCACGGGGACTTTCGAACCGAGCCGAGGGTTGGTTACTCTAACGGCCCTGCATGATTTCAAAAGCATGACAGAGGGGGGCTGTTTTGCTGAGTGGCTGCTAGCCACCTAGGACCTCTGCAGGGGTTCAAAGATCCGCTTTACTTGTACAGAAAGATCTGAAACAAGGATATCGGAGGTTTTTCTGCCGAGGCTGCAGGGGAAGGTTAAACGGCACCCACGATCGGGTACTCGCAGGCTCCCAGGTCATCAAGTTAACTCTAAATCTAACCCTGCGCGTCATCCTATCCATGCATGGCGGTGTATGTAATTGTCTTTGGGTATTAGATAACCACTGCACAGATGCTGCTAGTCGCGCTGCGGAACTTACAGCACTAACTCGGTTAGCGGAGCGTTGGTCGGCAAATCCGAATCGGCAAATCCCCCCCAAAAGAGTCTTCCAACATCTCCGGAGCTTCCGGAGACCGTGCAACTATATTCTGCAGGTATAATAATCAAGACAAAGGTCCAAGTGTTTCCACCTCGTGTTGCTGAGATAATACTCCGGGTGATTAGGGGATAAATTACTCCCTTGCTTAGTCGTTCGGTGTCTGCTCCGAGTAACCCTCTACGCTGTGCTATTCTTCACAGCCACGGGATGGATAAAGAGGGGTGTCTCTCTTTTAGCTCCAAGGCTCCTATAGTAAATACTTTTTGTAACTAGCTGGCTCAGTTCTGTAGTGTTCTATCCGGGTCGGCCTTAGCGTATAAGCTATCGTTCTCTCTTTACAGCCTCAGTTATTTTTTAATTTTCCCTTCATATATTTTCATCCTCTCCACCAAATGGTGTGAGGCCCAGACACATGATTATGGTTATATTGGGGGGAGCTAAGTTCTAGCCTCGGTATACTCAAGAAGGCGCTGGTACTAGTCTTGCTGAGAGGGGTCCCCGGCGGCAAGTCCTTGCCCTGGCTATGAGCTTCACTGATGACTATCTCGTTTATTGATTATGACTTTGGTTCTTGACGTAAAATGACTAGGCCATGGCAAAGAACAGCAATATGATATATATGCATTGACTGGTTAATTTGATGGGTGGGCTAATCACAAGTACATACATGGAGCCCAAAGGTTGATCTGATGAAGTCAGTATGGTGGTTTTTTATTTAATTTATTGAGTATATGCATGTGTGTGTACTAGTCTTACGGATACTATCAGACTAGCAAGTAGATGGAAGGGAACAAAAAAAAACACTCGCCACTCATCTCTGCCGATAGCTTTATATAGGGATAGTAAATGTTTATGTCTTATTAGGTGATGTTGAACCAGATATTGCTCATCAGATGCCTCCGCTTGATTGGTATGGAAATAGGTTAGGGTTCTAGGAAATATTATGTAGAGTCGAATGGATGAATGAATTAATCATAAGTATATGGATTATGTAGAGACTCTCTGCTTTTAGTATTTATCAATAAACTGTTTTGCTCTAGTTAAAGCTTACGAGCCGTTACTCCCACCTAGAGATTCCCTCCATTTGTATACCAGGCTATTCCAGCGCCTTTATTTTAAACGTTACTTTGGTCATCGATATTGGATTTCCTCCTAAGCAAGAAAAATATCTTCCACTTTAGCCCAAAGTTGTCATTCGAAAGCCTACTATCCAACCATTTAAGTAGTCAAAGAGTAATTATCAAGACCCCGTAAGCCAATGAACCCCTCTACAACTAAAAATACTCGAGCAAGTATATGGAAAAGTAGTCCCAGCAACACGAGAACAATAAAATGTAGAAAAAAACCTGGAGACGCGCGAAATTGATACTTCCTGATAGTAGAGAGAATCTGCGGTGCAACACCGACAATAATAGAGGAGGCCCGCCAAAGCCAGCATTCAATAGGAGATGGAAAATAAGCGTTCCACGCAGCTAGGTGACAAGCGCTGTATAGAAGGGGAATACACGCGGTTCCAATATTATAAACTTTGCGGCGGTCGTGGTAATAAGTATAGGCTTTCCGGTGTGTGACTAAGTCATAGTGGGTTGCGTGAAACCACCGATTATATTTTCTGGTACGAACTGAAGCTGCCGCTGATGACAAGATATCGAGATCGGTACGGCTCAAAGTATTTATCTCCTTCGTAGGCCATTTACTTCTATGCGTTATCGAGATCTCGCGACCGACACTGAGGGTCTGCCCCCAATGAACCACTAGTTCATTGGCGGATCTTGAGTCTACGAATTCTGCCTTTGTAAAGAGGTCCTTTCCAATACGCATACTGGACTCCTCTGGCGGTAAGAAATAGACTCTTTCTATAGGGTGATCTATGCGAGTCCTTTCACTTCCCCCTTCCTGAAACAAAAAAAGCTCCTGGCTCGTTACGTTCTGTTGATAGGGGGTAAACGCGTCGACCACACGAGGATTGCTGTCGGTATGGAACTCGATGGCTAGCTCATTTCTTCGCACCTTTGGATTAGGACAAGGCTTGCCGTAACTAACAACTAGAATGTTTGCAAGCCCTATGTCCTGGATCACCGAAACTGGTACTTTAACACTCGGAGGCTTCTTCTTGCATAATGCGTATATGCTGAAAGTACACAACAAATTGGCAAATGTATGTATCTCCAGTAGTGTTATCGGTAAACCTTTCGCCTTCCGGATAAAGGAATCTATGATGAGCCAGATAGCCAGGGTACAAACCAGTAACTTTTCGAGCAAATTCACTTTGTTCTTATCCCCAATTACTTCCTTAACAGCAACAGGCAAGGAGATTATCCCTGCCTTTGCAAATAGGAGAAGGCAGTTGGGGCTTAGTGTTGTCCCGAAGTATTCCCCCGGTTTCCTCAGCTCAAATCCTCCCATCAAGGCATAAAAGGCGCCCTCCGCACCAAGAGCATCCTCTCCACTTCCACATCCAATACTGAGAATATCGCACAAGTCCTCCTGAAACTTCTTGGCCTGTCCATGCTGGCTAACAGCAGTAAGGAGGGTATATTCCGGCGCAAAAATGCCAAAAATGCCATATATTGATTTCCAAAGCATCCACTCGGCTGACCTCCCACCAGGCACAAATTCAATGTGAAAGCAAGTCCTAACACAGAGAATGAGGGTTATAATTGATGTAAAGAGGATTCCAAAAGGAATATGATGTTCCGGGCCCCACTGGAACTTTGCCGACTCTGATGTAGTCTTATCAGAAATTGGGATTATAGATGCGTATGTTGCAAAGGGAGTCATGAAGTGAATCCAAAGGCTTTTCATTTTGTTAGGAGGGAACTATTTAAGAAAAATAATGATGAGGAGTATGGGCTGGGCAGGAATAGAGCTCTTCTTGCTACTCTCGGGGGTGCGGGTTGGGGTATGGTAATAGTGTCTAGGTTTCGGGAGGTGGGTGTTGCTTAGGCGCACTAACTGTTTGCTTTTCGGTTTAGTTCGTGGGACTTTGTTATTTTTGTCTCTCCTTGGGTGGTTGTGTTTCAATTATATATTGATGGGTCTTGTTACTTGGGGAGATTTGTCCCCGGTGCAAGTACATATGTCTGAGTCACTCATGTCAGTCCATGATTATGTAATATCCACAAAACCCTCCTAATAATTAATTTCTCTCTATGTAGAGCAATCTCTCTACCTTATAACAGAATATAATTGGTCAGGTTGTGCATGCGCCTGTCTATCCTACTTAAGCAGAAACTATGTTAAGATCATGGTAAGCTGAAAGAACCAAAACCTAGCGTCTGTAATAGCATAGATAGAGTATTTTAGGCTGGAGAAGAATCTTTTTGTGGCTATCACTAACTATTGGGAACGGCTAGTTGAGGGGTAGTTAGCTATTAAGATTGTTGGCATATATAGATCAGCTAGGCTTTTAGAGGCACCATACACAAAGTAACCCCTAATACACTGCTTATAGATATGAAAAATGAAGCCACCAGGGCGGGAATAGTATTTTATCACTATTTCCTGTATTTCTCCCAAGTTTTTTGACAAAAATGTAGCGAGTTCTAGTGTTACAGTTTATCACGTCGTAGGATATTTTGAGTCTTATTTATTGCACGTTCAAGACAGTACTACGCATGACCGGATTAGTTAATTAAAGTTTTTAAAAGATGAATTAGATGAAGTAAGTTAGTGTGGAATACCACTAGTATAGCCTTCAGGAAAGGGGGTGTTAGCGACTTTTGTGATCCCCCAGTAGAGCTGTAAACCTATGTAGTAGCTAACTCGATGGTAGTGATAAATATTATAATAAAATAGCAAAGTACGAACCAATGGGCTCGTTCTTTAACTTTCCGGTTGTGTTTCAAGTTGTTGTAGTCAAGCGCGGCGCAAAGAGCCGCGTACGCAATGTAAGACCCTACACTAGCTGTCACGAGACGAAATGATTAGTAATCCAAGTGATCGGAAGATAAAAGAGCCTCCAGTCTCTCTTGTAATGAATCAACAATCTCTAATCTAATCACATTACATTTTTTTGTAAGGTACATGTATCCACTGTCTTGGTGGCGAGATACCCTTATATATGCTGGCCATAGATGAAACCAATTTACTAATATGATATTGGAAAGAGATTAAGTCTATGCATTAACGCACAAAAATAGTTATAAGAATACTTATAACACAAAAAGAAAATCATAGCAGGGTAGGCATCTAGAAAATGACAGTCACCGCGTAGCATTAATGAGGAAAATAAGAATAAAAATAAAAAGATCACTACGTAGCGTAACCTCATAGCGGCCTTAAAGAAGATCACCTACGTCGAGCGATACAATCAGGACAACTCTCAGCTATAGTAACTTCTGAGGTTATCTGGTTATCTACATCATCTCTCCAGCATCGGCAGAAGCCAGTAGCAATCTTCTGATTACAGCTACTGGTTCGGGTGATAGTGAAGTGCATAGACACTATTACGGACGACATCCGTATTCGCGGGCACTTATGATATACAGCTTTCTCCCATGTACAGGTCGGTTGCGCTTGCTGATTATTATCAGCCATCTTCGAAAAAAGTAGGTATTGGCTTTAAGAGCGGTTGGAAAAATTGGTTAGTAATATTGTCCTGTTAATGTATCCAGGTAGTCGTATGTCGAGAATAGTCAGGTGATGCTGGAAGTTGAGACGGTACGGTTTGTATTTCTAGATGGTAGGTAGCCTGTAAAGACAGGACTAGTGGGCGACCACCTCTATTTATCCTAGTTTCTTGGTTCTAATGTCATTAAATAATGCGGAGCTGTAACTTCCAACATTAGTTTAATGGATGATCCGGCATTAGTAGTAATGACGCGATAGGTGGTCAATATTCAATATTGTCTTTCTGAGTCTTGTGGACTGAATAGTATACTAAGAAAATACCATACTAAGCATCTAATATTATACGCCTTCGCCGGGTTAGTGTCTGCAGTTTATTAAATTATGGTAGCATAAAGGCCTACTTAATTCTATTCCTGCAGAGAATGTAGGCAGGGCTCATCTCACATTAAATTCCGGGTATAATTCATCTTGGAAAGCTTTAACTATTATATTAGATTTTGCGAATTAATAAGAGGTATTACAGAACATTATTGTTACTGTGAAATATGCAAGGTTTGTCAGAAGGATCGGACGGGACTATTACCGTGCATAAAGCTATTCCGTTTGGGCGGAACTGGGTTTACAGAGGCCTATGAACATGGAAACTAGAGCAGGAGTAGCGATGGCTAGGACTAGATAGTAATTAAGTAGTAGAAGTGTGGTACTTGTTATCATTCTGTATTGTTTATGGATTGAATACATTACCCGAGTATGCTTCATGTATTTTTCGATTAAAACATTCAAGAGGCTTTACAGAAGTATTGATGTTCATGACCTAACTAACCCTATTAGTCTCAGTGACGTTACCAAGAAATTCCAAGTAGTGTGGCTGTCGATGTTCTCAGAGTGGCTGTTGATATGACCACTGTTGGTTGAACTATATAGCAGGGCACTGCCTATAGATATATACAACCCTAACCCTTGTTATCACGGTGTCTCCACCCTCTTAAATCACGACATGACTGTATATCAGCAATGGAACAACTGAAAGAGCAATGGAACAACTCAAAGAGCCCTACCAGAACCCGCACCAAGTAGCTAGTCTTATAGATTCTTCATCATGGATATTAAAAATATTTGCGTAACCCTAAACCCCTCGCAACATAGCTAGCTAATTATTGTAATTATATCACTTACACACTCTCGAGCATTATCACCCCTAGGGTCACACCCGAAGGGATAGGTAGGTCGGCGTCAAATTGCTTTGAGATTCTTAGAATGATGATGGAGGCACAAAGCCGGCTAGAGGTCTCGCTTGCGCATCTATTGTTGGAAATACACTACCCATTATCTATTCCACCCTCTAAGCTGCACAACCTTTCGTCAAACTCAAAATAAAAGATACTGCATACACTTAGGCCTACAAGACATGGCAACAGACCCTACGCTCAAGCTTTAGTCCCTAGAATGATAGGAACTTTGCGGCATATCAGTGGCCAGACTGCCAAGATCACATAGGATATCTTTGACACCCATGAAATCGATTGCTGGGCTCATAAAATCTGGCTAGTTTCTCGCTTTTGCTCGCACGTTGCCGGCCCGAAAACCTCTCCAACCTCAATCACTGGCTCAGTATGGATGACTGCTATATCAAGATCATATCACAGGGATCCTCTCTCGCTATTGAGGTTAAATGTATTGCTGAACATTCTCGGGCATAAGGAACCATCATCTTGTGAGACTGTTAGGGTTGGGATGGGAGTTCGTCGGCGTGGTTACGGTGGTGTAGATACGACGATGAACAATCACTCTACTACTGCTACAGGATGTAGCCTAGGGATGATTGACGAACTTAGGAATACCAGGGATAGACAGTTCTCGGATGTATCCTAGGCTAGCCAAGGTACAACTCGCGGTTTTCGTTTACTCGGGATTAACGGGTTTTCTATTAGACCATAATGTATTTATTATAATCGGACCGTAAAAAATACCAAGTAGAATGATAGAGGCTAAAAATCTCTCCCCCCCCCGCTCAACTATTTCAATTAAGACGCAATTTTTTTAGGTCCAATTTTTAATACGTCTTTAGAAGGCTTAAGAGGGGAATCAAACACTATCCACCTCTATTCTACTCTGTTGGATATATTTCTCCCCCATATTATCGGCCAGTAGAGTTGACACGGTAGGCTGTTGTCGTTGTTCTGATTGGTTGGCAACAAACCTGAAGAGGATGATGGTGTATTGAGAGTGGTCGTCTATGGATCTATATGGACTACAGCTAGTGCGATTCTCGCCTCAGCTAGTGGACTGCGCCACAATACCTCTATAATAATAATTACCCGGCCTCAGCATGCCAGTGCAGCTTATCTTCGCTTCAACTTACCTCTTCTTCACCCCCGCTCTTCTTCTGTCACAGCCATACATAATTCCAGCAGCATATCACACGGCTCGATTCTCCTTTTGTGCCTATCTTTGTATTGCTCGGTTTAGTTCCTTTTAAGCCCGACCTGCATCTAGCTGGCATCTGCCTGCTTTATACTGGCCATAATGTCTAATGAGCACGAACTATGTCCTTTACCTCTTGAGCCGTCCACAGCACTACCCTTGGTCGTTAAGAGCCGTAAGAGCCTGGCGTATAGCAGTAACAGCAATATCTTTCGTGATGAAGGAGCGGCTCTTGATTTTTTTGACAAGTATATTGATTGCTTTGAGACAACGGAGGCTGCGTTTTTAACTTTGATGCAAAAATACAAGATCAAGATGAACGTTTTACAGTCAATTGGAGGTAACCCTTCCCCGTACCTATTACACCGCATATACTGCTAATCATGGTAACAGCCAAAAGACTCACGTATTCATTCAATAAGGTAACCTGGAAATCAATTGCTCCGCTCTTCGGCCTTGACCCGGATGATCCTACCCTTTCAGAAATTGGGGAGTTCAAAGCGGAGAGATCGTGGCTCCCGCTTGAGGTAATAAAGAATATATGCGAAGATGTAGAACAGGCTGAGATACAGTATGGTAAAATGATTCAACATAATAATGAGGAGGCTCGCAACCGGTATACTTCGATGGTTTGTTCATTCATTTTCACCGTTTCTCCATTCAACCCTAACTCTTCCGCAAGCTCTTTGGCAGGGTTATTTCTCTCTTCAGGCGTAAAATTATCAATCGGCCAGAAGAACTCATCCAGGGCGAAATAACAGAGCGTGGACGCGTAGAACACCAGTTTTTGGCATTTGGCACCCTAGTTGTGCTATTTATCGAGGTGAAGAAGCTACTGCTGGAGGGGGCAAAACGTGTTGATCAAATTGCTCAGATACTTGTTGAGGCTGATGGTACTTTATTCTGCCCCTATCTTCGACTTCCGTCTAACACTAAGAAAAGCGTGCGATTACCGTAACTCAGATCGGTCCCTATGGCTCCCCGTACTAGGAGTCCTTTGTGACGGCTACGCATTTGAGTTTTTCGTGTACGATTCGAGCACACGAAAGCTCTCTTTATCGCCTCGGATGCAAGGGTTAGAGCAATTTCCTAAGTCTAGCGGTGATTTTCGGCTTAGTATCAAACGATGTATTCCCCACTGCCAATTTAACCGGTATTCCTACTAATAGATTACCAAGCTGCGGAATATCTCTATGATATCTTTCTGGTTGGTTATATCAATGGACTCCGTGCGTTCCTCGAAAAATCGACAAACAAAGCCAGTAAAACCGGAAAGAGAGAGTCTACGGAGCAGTGGCACTCGGCGCTTGGCTATGCTGAGATGGCCTTGCGGCTTGCGAGACAGGCTTCAGGAGTTGCTGCTTGTGGTAATGGGAGACAAGCCGAGGAAATAGCTGTGGAGGCTGTGAGGCTATTAGATATAAGTATAGATGCGGCACCTCCGAGGCCAAAGGAGGTCGAAAGTTTCATGACTACGTGGACCGATGATCAGATGCTTACTTATTGACTCAAACGTAGTTGGAGAAGCGGTATTGATTTGCAGGTCACTGTCCGGTGATCCTGGCGCTCCCATCTCTAGATCATTCATTGTTTTCTTCTTTTAATCCAGTAGGTCTTTTTCTCGTCTAAGGTTACCATAATTGTACACTACTATAATTTACTTTGCTCAGTAATACCTCAATATTCTGTCAGCGCTTCATTGCCCATTGAGTTTTATTCGCAACTTCAGCCTATATCTTGTGCTTTGGAGACATGAAGGGTTAGAGTTATAATTATATGATTATCACAGTCATTCCACAACATAGTGATCCGATAAACTGGACATCCCCGTAAACCTCAAGACCCAGTGGTCTTCACAATATCTCTCTATTTTCTAAGGCTACACTACATTAGTGACAGTTAGAGGATGACAACTATCATAATGTAACGTGAGAAAGAGGCGAATAAAAGACACGAGCATTGCGTACTAGACAGGCTTAGATGTATCCACGTATATCTGAGCATTTACGTATGCCCTTTCGGCCCCTCCACCGGAGAATATCACCACTATTCTATTCACAGAGTTCACTCTATAAAGTGTTTTATATAGGCTTGGCGCTCAGCGCAGCTACCGGGTTTGTTCCCATATACCGGGCCTTACCTAATTTTAATAGTTATTAAGATTAAGGCATCCAATGCGGGGTATCCAAACACCCACAATAATACTGTCATATAAGTCTTGGGATTCCTCATGTAACTCATTCCTTAGGCGAAGTAATTCAAACTTTCCTCCACCCAATCCGCGCTTACCCAAACTACATTCAATTCTACTAGAAGAAATCCTTCAGCTTTTCAAGTTACGCTCCCTGAAGCCAGTACTTAAATAAATCATAGCATACATATTAAGAAAAACCAGCTAACTGATTAGGTCCTCCTCCTCTGCAATGGAGTCCAAGACAGCCAATCCCCATGACTCCTACGCCACTAAGACTACCGAGTTGTATCGTACAATATACGGCCAAGGGATTGGGAGATCACACAAAAGGGAGTATCTGAGCGGAGTAGATTATATGCAGAAAATACGGGAGCTGTTTGAACAAACTAGTACTATCAGTGATCCTAGGCCTATAGATTCAGTTAGGGCAAAGAAGAGTACGTACAAAGGGGAGTATAAGGAGGCCCGCAATAAGGAGGGTGACGGACTGGAGCAAAAGCAAGATAAAGAGGAAGGGAAGGGACAAGGAGTGGCGATAGTTTCAACAGCTACATATACCCCTCATGACCTGCCAGAAGTACCAAACCAAACTTCATCACCAATACTCTGGACCTGTACAAGCTGTTCTAAGACAATGAGTATCTTCTTCCGCTCCGAACACCTCAACAGCAAGAGCCATACAAAGCACCCCCGAGAACATCCCCATTCCGAGTCCCAGCATTCTGAGCCGGTTATCCCAACATGGCAATGTATAATCTGCGAGCAAGCAGTGAGTGTCTTCTATAAAGCCGAGCATCTTTCCGGGAAACGACACGCCAAGGTACTCCGAGAGAAAGGATACCCACCGGAGTTCATTAACGATGATGAAGGACCTCTAGGACCGACAGCATCATGCCAGCGATTACCCAAATCCCCTATAAGGTCCAATTCCATAAGTAGCTCCTACGATGAAACTATTGGGGCACCATCTCTCCCCTCAGCCGAAGTAAAACGCCCCGGACAGGTTCTAGCAAACCGGAGTTCCCCCGAGGACCCCCCCAAACGTCGGGCGAAAGGCACCCATACTGCTCCCACAGGCCACCAGCAAGTAAAGACAGTACGACAGGTAAAACCTCAAGTCGTGGCTACAGGCACACCTACACCAAAGACATTTCGTTGCGCCATCTGCAATGACAGGGAGTTTAGTGAGGAGCTGTGGGAATGTCATTCAACAAGTGCTTGGGTATGCGAGGTCTGCGAGAAGGTGATCCATGTAGGTTCGAAAGATATTCACCTCACGACTAGTAAACACAAGCGCCTCGAGCGCCTCGAGCTCCTCGGGTCCAAGAACATAGCTACTAAGCCTCCTGTGGAATATGCAACCCGCGAGCGCACAAGCACAAGCACAACACAGGCTAACCCTTCGACCAGCGTTGTTCCTGATACTTCAACCTCAACCGATACAGAAATTATTTATTGCGAGGTTTGCAATCAGAGTTTTAGTAAGAACCAGAAAAAACGTCATCGAGGCAAGGCGTGGGAATGTACATTGTGTAATACCACGATACATTTCCCATGGAAAAAAGCCCACCTAGCTGGGAAGAAACACAAGAGATTAACACTTTAGGCACGCACCCCTAGAAGAATAAACTATGACATAAAGGCTAATGTGTCTAGGCGAGAGCTTGAGCCTTGGGGGTAGAGTTTTTCGCGGTGGTTTGAACTTTAGTCTTTGTACTTTCCTAGAGGTTTAACTAGGCTGATATGATGCCCATCGGTATCAACAGCGTATTTTGAGGGCACTTTATTGTGACCTAGAGGCAGTATTAATTTTATTCTTATGACTTAAGGGTGCCTTTCATTAGTAGGCGTTTCCATTGGGATAAATACCACAGTAGTACAATCGAGCGGAGGGACAACCCTCAAGACTCCCATTAACGCTCGTAAAATACTATGTGTTTCTTTTTTGAGTAGTGCGAAAAAATGCGCAGCTCAATAGAATGATAATCCGATAATACGCTCAAGTGACAGGGGCAAGCCCGACCCTATATACCTTACATGCCTATAACATCAACCCTAACCCTGAATCCACAATCACTACTCTATTATGACTACAACTATAGCAATGGTAATAGCATCAGTACCTCTTACTAAAAACTATGTTAGTAGCTAAAAAAACATTGTGATATAGAGGCATCGATTTGTTGGTAGGATGAGCAGTGATACCCATAGAAGGAGCAGCGATACTCATAGAATGAGCAGTGATACTTATAGAATGAGCAGTGATACTTATAGAATGAGTAGTGGTACTCATAGAATGTAGAATGAGCATTGGTACTCATATATTCTACGGTAGCCTTATTTGCCGCATTCTGTGGAATATATGTATTGATATTAGCTATAATGGACATCAACTTATTATTTGATCGCTTTTAGGGTCTTCCCTCCTAAGTCAATGTATAATTCTTTCAATATATAATTGTAGAGTTTACGTTTGTGTTCCGGAGAAGCGCTATTGTCCAATGTATATACCCGTGCCCAACGTCACTTCACCCCACCAACAACCTCAGCTCTTCTGTGATAACGCCCTGTATAAGGCTTGGCTCCCAACAGCACTTAGACCTGCTTATGAGAGATATGACATATGTTTATTGATAGTAGTCTAGTATAAGAGCCTCACCTGGCTCTTATAGTCCATGCCAAGACATTATTGAAGCCACGTTCCATGACATCTTCTTTGACACACTACAGTACCATCAGCATCTCGTGCACTCCCAGATCCATAGAACCAAAGATGTCTAGCCCAGACCCTAAGCTTACCTTTGGAAACTTCCATATTTGGCGTGCCAAAATGGAGGTGTACTTAAAGACGCTTGGTATGTGGCCTATTGTGAGCGGTCATCTCACAGTCACGAGATTCTTGTCTACCTCCGCTGGCGCAGCTCGTCTCCGCCGTCTACAGGCTTGGATTAAACGCTGTCATTGCGCCTGTGGGACTATCCTCCTCAACGTTAGCGACGATCTTATCCTTGAATTTGAGTGTACAGAAAATCCTACTCACCTCTGGAATGAGATCAAGGAAAACTACCTCGAGGGGCTCCCGAGGAGCGATGATCTAGTAACAATCATCGAATCAATTAAAGTCGTGAATGAGGGGACTGTCGAAGCGTATGTCATGAAGCTAAGGAATGCTTATATGGACTATGAGATGACCTGCGAGGCGGAAGACACCGAGAGCTATCTATCCTTGTCATTTCAGATAATGAACGGGGCTCCAGACGACTGGGAGGTTCATAGTGGTGCGGTGAAAATGTTTAGCGAGGAGCGCATGGAGCTAGGGCACGAAATGAGCAAAACTGCTATCGGATGCCTTATGAGGTTTCAGGACAAAGAGTGTTGTCGCCGCGGTATTGGGAAGGAGCAGCCGCTGTTTGTCAATGGAGTGTATGCCGCCGGAGTTATAGCTGGTGGTTAAATGAAACTAAAGTATAAAATTCGTTAAGGATCATTTACACTTAGTTCTTTAGAGAGAACTCGCGGCGAGAGATGATTGCTGATAATCGAGCTGTAGAAAAATTAAAGAATCAATTGAAAACTCATCTCTTTGTAACAGGTGCTTCCATAGCCAAGTGAAAGATTGTCATTACACCATGCGAGATAGCTGTAACAGATCAAAACTTATAAAATATAACGACTATTGAGATACCATTGAACTGCCTATGTACTTCTGAGAGGGCACATGGATCATCTCAGAAGGACATGTACTTATGGTTAATTCATTCATTCATTCAAGAAGTGGCTGAAAGAAATTCTGAGTAATTGTTTATGATCTCCGCTATTGATTGTTTGATAATGATCCCACTACTATATGAAACTAGCACCACGAACTCTAGCCCAGATTAGTCTCTGAAACAGTAAAAACCAAGATTTCCATGAATAAAACTTCTAGAAACATCTAGAGCGCCAAAAATCCTTCCCACGGGGTGGCTCAATATATTTAGGGTAAATCCCGGCGTATTAAGCGCTTGGTGTACGTTAATGCATCTCTAGTAGATCCTTTTTATCGTTTAGAAGTTGTCCTGCAATTTTATGAGACTTGTGGTAGCTTTATCTCTACAATCTGAAATCTCTTTGGTAGGATCTTGAGCAGGCAAAACAGCGGGGCTGGGGATCATTAAACCACGTGATTAGATATGATAAGTGATCTTTAACCCTAACTCAGATATTATAGAGTTTCCTTTTCTCTTCATTATCTAAAAGCAGGTCGTAAAGTAGCTTGGTAAGGCAGACTAAAGAGTTATTATAAAATTTCTTGGGCTATACATCTCCATCTATTTGTTTAGCCCAAAATCTTAGACCTACATTCACCCTTTAGTTCAGAGCAAACGGTTCAAGATTTAATCATAACACAGCAGAAAACTCAAAAGCTCATGGATCATATGTCCTCACTCGCCTCCTATCGAACCCTTTATTGAAATACGCATTACTAGATAGTAGTAGCACAAGCAAAGGGCTATAATATAGAAAGCCTGTTATATTAGACATTGTATGTATAGAAGTTGTAGGAATATTCGAGGAGCGAATGCGTAAAGTAATTATCTGGTTTAGTGATGTTTTCAGAGTCTTGGGACTCTTGATTTTTGTAGAACTCCTTTGGTATTACGGGCTTGTTAATTTAGCCCAAAGCCGTGTACAACCCCTCACGGTAATTAAGGGCTCGATCCTTTCGCTGAGGGAATCAACCCCAAGAGGCCCCATAAAGTCGCCACAGGCCATGACTTTGGTGTTTCTGAACCACCAGCCATCGGCTATCCAATGACAGTTGGCTACTGAAACAAAAACCTTTCTGATGATTTCCTAACCTTGATTGTCAACGGAGCCGTTGTCCTCCAACCTCGCAGCCAAATAGCTAGGTCCCACCGCCCAACTCCTCCGAATACATAGAACGATTTCTCTCAACCGTACTAACAAATTACTCAGTCACACCATACCACTACCAATTCTTGAAACTACTCTTCAGGGTGGCTGGCTTGTCATAATCTGATAGGCTGTGGATGATGGCCGCGAGCCAAACCTTGAGGAGCATAGTGGAAATCTAACCGGTACTAATTGTATAATCCTAGTCGGTTACCGGCACTGAGTGCAGCAGCACCAGCCGAGGAGGATGAGGAAATATTCATAATCGCTTATAGCGTAGACCCGTCGGCTGGTAATAAGTCCGGGGCCTGTACCTTTAGCAGGGTCGTGTTGAGTAGCTACGTACATATACCGAAGAATCATATCTACGAATACGAGGTGCTAAAATATGATACGATAGAAAATTGTTACTTTATATCACTATAGCCTACTACGTCAATATAGAAACTATCGAGGTTGCTTGATATAGGCGGTTATATCAGCGTGATGTATGTGCGTGCATACTCCCAGCCAAGATACGATCACGAGTTCCTTAAGTGAGACACAAACCCATTTACCAAGTCACAGCAAGCAATATTGACCGCACACACAATTGCCGGCCCGATCGATGGAGATTTGTGGGAGTAGGTATTGTTGCACTTGATAATCATGGCAAAGCGCCATACATCCGAACATGACCGACAGCCACAGCTTCCTTGGTTTAAAGTAGGTTGGGTATCATGTTCCAGGTGGGTTACTAACAGTGATCTGCTTGCTCCATAGTAGGAGGGGTATTTCCAGTGGCCATATCCATGGCTATGGTGGTGTTGGATAACCACGCAGGGTTAGGTTTTGTTTCTTTAAAGTTTCTGCGTGTGTTGCCTGCATAAGGTCGACCTGCATGAGGCTGCAAGTAATTCCTCAGGGTATGCTTAGCAGCCCACCGGTTACATAATTATATCTAATACGATCTCTATCTGGCTGCATTCACTTGATACGTACATAAATGTCTCCGCCACACTCATACCTTGTATGCCCACAACCCATAGAATTTGCCGATAAATAACCAGGAACTATTTAGCCCCTGCAGCTAGGAGCATATTACCAGAATCTTCAAGCTGAGATAGTGAGGGCTAAGCCTTTCGCGTTGACCCCTTGTATAACCGTTAGAACGGGTGCTAAATACGCCCCTGCAACAGAATATCGTTTACATAAAGCTGCAAGCTGATGACGGATAGTCCATTTATTCAAAGTTAATCCGGGTTTTCATTTTGTACGTGATATTCCTACGGGTCGGGACAATTAACAGCCGTGAGAAGGCCGAACCACATGACAGGACTAACATATATTTCTTCCACTCCTTTTCGATCGGCACTTAAATTATGACACCAACTCATCTTATGTAATGTATCTGTAAGGAACTAAAACCTTACCGTATACGAAAGCTTCACCGAATATATCAATATTGGTCGATTCCCATAAACTCCGGTGACCAAAATGACATAACGGAGCACTTAGGTCTAAGGTAGTTTTATTCTTGTAGCTTGTAGAGATACTATCAACATACCTAAAATATCTCGCGTACGAACCTTGCCACTGGGGCATATGCAGGGCGGCATTAACATATCACGGAAGGTGCTTTGTCCGATTCCGCTCTACTCATGAAGAATCGTATATCGTGGGTTTTAATCTTACCAGTCTCGTTGGCGAACAAACACCCTCACCTCGCTAATTTCTATTGACGCAAATTGTTATGGAACCATCGGAACCCGAGCAGGTTTGCCAAAGTAACTACATATAGCATAGGCTGACCAACATCAATTCTTTGGTGTTTGATTTACCACCCTGCTTTAAAATACGGAAACGACAAGTGTAATTCCTTGGCTAGCGGTAGATAGTATTCAAAAGTGGGTCAGCAAAATGCTTCTATCAAATTTACCTCTTAAATCACAACTATGACTCTAGATTAAATAAATGCTAAGAATGGCCGTCGCTATCGTATGTCTATAAACATTGAAATCCACTTATCTAGGTGGGGATTTCAATGCAATCTATATCGTAAGCTTGTGGCGAATTTAGGGGCACGATCACTGTTCAGTTCACAAACAAGTAGCCCTTTTTTCTACTTGACTGATGTCGGCTAGGACTTTCTATCGCTTTTTGTAGGGTTTCTACTTACCGAGTCACCTCGAAGGCTTTTTCCTATGCTTTGGGAGTATACTAGTACTAGGAGATCTGTATGATAGTAGCACTATGGTTCTAGACCTTCTTGACTATATGAAGGGAGTAAAATTCCGCAGGCTCATTATCCTGAAGACAATACCTCGGGGGGGATGTATGTGTAGCATGTCGGAGAGTTGTCAACACACTGAATTCGGAAGGTGCTGTTTATCGGTAATCTGTCTATGTAGTTAGATCGGACAATCAAAATAGCCAAAATAGCTTTTCATTATCCGTCCATGGTAGTATATGCAGCGATCTTTCTAATCAACACGTAAACGATACTCTTTACCCATGCGCCTGTAGCTATGAGCCGCTTGCTTCTTTCCCGGGTATTAATTACTCTACATTCGATCCCCGTGCAGCGGATTCCCACGGATGCGTGTGATTGCAGGGTTTTCGGCGGAAAATTACTAGGGGTAGGGGGGTGAAGATGGAACGGGTCTCACAATTTTTCTATGGTGACCCCATAGAGTGGAGATCTCTGCTGTCCCATCTTCACAACCCTACCCCTAGTATCTCAATCCCTGTTTACAGATCGTTTCAATCACCAAAGTTAGTAATGACTACAGCGAAAGTCATGGGGATGGTAGTAATAGCCACAACTCTATCTTAGCGGGATGCACGGCACTTGGGGCTCACGAGCCATGCAGAGGAGCCGGTAACCAGGGTAGAAACAATACTAGGATTAGGGTTGATGATGCTCGCCAATTGGCTGACCGATCGGGCAAGCCGAGCAAAAAATGTCCGAGGTACGGTAGTAACTAGCGAGTACACCGACAGTAAAGAGAAAGATGCTTTCGATTACAGTCAACGGATTCCTCAGATAACTCCTGCATAAGCAAAGTGCTACTTGGAAAACCTAACCCCAATTGGAAAGTTTGTCTCGAAACTGCCATCACTCCACTTTGCCATTATCTCATGGGATATTCATCAATTACTACACTACGCCTAATCCTGATTTTGGTGAGAAATACCTTGAGAAATACGAGACATGGAATTCTATAGTGCTTGTAGGTCGATGTGTGATACTCATACGTATACTCCGCCTCACTGTTGACTACAACCGCCCAGTAACGAAAATCGAGATATGTAGTTCAACCAATGCTCATTCGCGGATTACCTAGTACACGTCCACGACTAAGACCTAAAAGCACGGGGTAGTGACGTGGATTTTCTGAATCACTACTAGTACTTGTAGAACTCCTTGAAGAGATAGAAATAAGTAAAAAACCAGAAATCGTGTTCGGCGTAATAATTAGGTGTTGCTATACTGAAGCCAGTGACTCAATGAGCCACAGGGGGTATCGAAGTTAGGTTGACCGGGGCCTTGTCTGTATCTTTATGATATTTTGACCGTTAAAAGAGCACTTTGGGAATGTAGAAGAGACTAAAGGTGGTGATAGCACGGCTTAATTTGCCGGATGTGTATATTCGCTTCCTCGTGCAAGGCTATTAGCCATAGAGCGGGTGCTCGACTGCCGGTATCAGCATACTCGTGCCGTCATATTGTGCTTCTGTAAGCATGCTACCATTGGTGGTAATCATCACTTAGTATTGATTGCAGGGCTTCATTCTCATATATCACGTGTACTACGCTATTAGAAAACAGTATAAATAAGACCGGACTCCGCCCTCCATCAATCACATCCTCACCCTCACCACCGCACTCAATCCATCCTTCTCGAATTACCAATTCTCTACATCCGTTTCCCCTACTCAGTCCTCAATCCTACAACCTGAACAAAATGCATTTCTCCAGCATTGTTTCCCAGCTCCCCGTCATTGCAGCACTCTTGGGCGCTGCCGCAGCTGTCAATATCCAGGCCTGGCAGGGCTCTGGCTGCGATAACGGTGCAAGCGCGTACTATGCCAGCGTCAATTCCAACACATGCGTTTCGTTCTCGAACAGCTTTGGTGTCCGGTTCACAAGCGTTCCCAGTGGAGCCAAGGGGCAAGTTTACTATAACAGCGGTTGTAGCACCTACGCTCAGGAGGGTGGAACCGGAACATATTGCCTAGACGCACACAACAACATGAAATCCGCAAACTGGTTTTATCCCTCCAAAAGACTCCTGGTACGCGAGCCGGAGGTCGAACCCCATACTGGATTCACATACACCACCCCAGAAGGCACGGAGAGAAATGTTCTTTGCTCCGACACCGAATTTGATCATCTCTTTGACCTTTTCAATGCTGGAAACTGGTCTGCCTTGGCTGAGTACCCTGAAGGTTAGTAATGAATCTTGAGATTGATATCGCCGAACTTTCTAACTTTAAATTACCATTAGATACCAATCCCCCAAAGCACGACTAGGTCTTTGACCGATATTAAACGGTACAGCTCTGGGAGTTAGAGCGTATGCGGAGGATGAGGATGAGGAGGGAGTTAGACTACAGATTAAGTATAGCCAAGGCTATGTTTACATATCTTTTGTTTTATTAGTCCTGTAGCTTAGATTCAAATTATTATATCATATTAAAACCTACCTGCTGCTCACAACTCTGTGATTGCTATCGTAAACTCACTAATGGCATTAATTATGGCCGACTAGTAGTTGCATTGTATAAAGTCTCTGGGGCTAAAAAAGTGTCAAACACTCGTTCTTGAGATCCTCCCTATAGCGTTAGTAAAATAGCCTTCCAGCCTATTATCTTGTAGTTCAATGTTGCTATTTTTTGGTTAGGACTTTCATTGTATTTTTACTCGCCCATTAATAAATTATAATACCCCAATACAGTACAATAGTCTAAAAAGTATGAAGTTTAAGCTGACCTATACTCTTATAAAGCAGATATCCCTATAAGAAAATACTGGTGCGCATAGATTAATCCTTTTCCGCCCGGTGTACGTATCCTTATAAATAGAACCCTTATACGACGATTGTACTGTACTAATCAAAATGATTTAGTCATATAGCGTAGAGGTTAGATATCTTTATTGTATTTGTGGCAGGGAGATAGAACTTAAAATTTAGGCGTAGTCATATATTCAGCACCTGCTCTCGTCGCGTTTATCCAAAAAACAGAGTCTAGAGGAACAACCTCTGGAAAGCTCCTAGATAGCTTGTGATGACTCCTAAGTAAACAATTGGTGAATTGATTAGTATACGGAGAGACATAAGAAGTAAAGAGAACGAACAGACAAACCCCTAACCCTCAGTATCTAATCTAATCTCATCGGTCATGTGATCCGTTGCCTGGCTTATCATAGAAGGCGGTTTATTATAGTTGTGTCTAAAAGTTGGTACGTATACGGAAAATTACTTTAAGTACTGCTTAAGCGCCTGCTACGAAACAATTCATCAGCCATGAGTATTGGGATATATACCTAATTAGGTATAGTGCTAATAATAAACAAGTATGGGATCTTCATATCGACCCAACTAAAAAGTATATAGTGAAGAATCCTAGGCGTCCTTGCTAAGTGTTGAATATCGAAAAATAATTTTAGTTGAAGTCTGACCCAAACTATTTTAGCATTATAACCAGTGATAATCATAGAAATTGGGCGCTCTTGATGTTGCTGACGTGGTCACGATCATTGGCTCAACCACTACACGTTACTTTTTGATGGTATCGGATTCGGCTGGTAATATAGCTTACCCTAAAAAAACTAAATTTGTTTCAGGAGTGAGAGGTCCAAGCACGTCAGGATATATGAAGAGTAATTAATGGAGATCGAAGGTCAACCTCCGGATCACACCGCATGGGTTTATTGAAAGTGGAACTGAAGCTTGTATTAAATGGGATAAGGCGCCTATAAGGCTGTATAGATGGATTAGGGTTTGGTAATTTGTGAATGTAGGTGACAATTATACCTTAAAAGGGTTAGTGATAACACGAGGGCTGGGTACAGTCATAGAATACCACATGTAATGTACCCAAGCTCCAATCCAGACGGCAGCGACATAAAGCTAAGTAGAGAGTAACTTAGGAAATTAAGCAGGTCACGAGGAAATCACAACAATTGCCATAATAGCGAAAATGCGAATACCAAATTTCAGATTTCTCAAGCCTACATAATCAATCCCCTGATAAGAACCCCCTACATCAATTCCCTCCTATTCTGACTCGATAGGATGTCATTTCTAGCAATATCTTAGACCCAGCAGTAAGCACTTCCGACACCCAAGCTCTGGCAGCAGCTGACGAATGCACCACTATCGATCCCATTCGCCGGATTGGCGCACTACCCATAGTGACAGCCGTGAGTTACTATTCTACTTTGAAGAGAACTTGTAGGAGACAATGGATAAATTACCTGATTATTCGGGCCAGGAAAATAACTAGCAACCCCCGAGTCTCGATCACAACAGATTCTGGTGGCCTCATTGAATTGGCCGCGGTCATCTTGGCACTTGCAGTTCATCCCGGCAAGAGCACTAAAGAGACGAAGGTAAGTTAGCAATATGTAGCAACATCTGGCGTAGGAAAGCGGGCACATGCCTTCCGACGAGAATGAGCGGGAGAAAGATTGAAGTAAAAGAAACCATGTTGAGCGATAGATAGAGTGAAGATTGTTTGTTTGGGGGTTTTTTTTTTTCAAGTAGGCGAGTTTGGAGCTGTGGAGTTTGTGGACGTGCGAGCAAGTATGTGAATAATGAATCGAGTGTGGGCTGGGGGATGGGATCTGTCGGAAAAAGCATCGTCCTTTTATACACTTATTACACATGAATGATCGGCAGATTCTGATAGTTGAGTAAACATAATAGAGCTCATAGGTATCGATAGAATAATCAGTATTTCGTAATTGACTCTTTTGAGAAGATGACAGGGGAAAGTTAGGAGCTACTCTTACAAAGCGGGAGGGATCTTGGATCTTCGTGAAACGAAAATGCCCAACCAATGAAGTGGTTTGAAAGCCAAGCAGGGAAGTACGTCTTGAGGAAGAACCAGGGCACACTTGTAAAATGAGCAGTTCTTAGCGTAACTAAGCCCTTTCTCGGTATATATATGGTTTCTGTATTCTTCGAGTTACGGCTATTATAAATATTTAGATTAAAGGTTTCACGGTGAGCAATTTGGAGACTTTTCCGAGATTTTGAAGGCCGTATAGCTGTCTTAACCTACAACTCTCGTATTTCCCTATTTTCCGTCTCGTTCATGATCATTGGCTACTCTACTCGCGAAAAAACCATGAAATTGAATAGGTACTTTTGCTAAAGGTATCAATCTTTGCGTGCCCTTTCTTTAACACGGACGAGTAGCTGAATTTAGCGTAAGTATTTCCCTAAAGCTTTATTTATAGAGTATATGTTACGACTCGGATGTACCGGGGGGGAGATCCTGCTGACTTCAGTCCAAATTTAACCTGATCTAAGATACTGCGTCAATTTTTATCGCCGCTTCCACTTTAAACCCTCATTTCTAATTCATTGATGCTGTAAAGGCATGTTTGGTGTTTTCTATTCTACTTAGTGGCGTGAAGTCAGTACATGATCTTCGTTCTTATGTCTATATCCACTGCTTACAGCGTATGAGATAATGATCTTCATCCATTCAGCACCTTGGCAGGTTACACAATCGGATATAGACCTACCGTATTGACTCGATAATACGGTAGTCAAGTCTTCCAACAACCGCTAGCCTATCTCAAAACTACTTGGGGTTGTCATACCTTAGACCTTTATATGTATGTGACGGCCCGGAGGATGACACTGCTTCCGTAGGCCATAATTCTTAGGGCCTCGTGATTAACTATAAACATACAAGGGAAGTTCTGTAACACTAAGCAGCACCCCACGGATATTCTAATCAATTTAACTATAACCTACCATACGCTTGTAGATCGAGGTCCCAGCATCAATTTCTTTGCAATCTGCACCTCAGCGGATAACGTCAGAGGGCTAATAGAGAGTTAGCTGCAAGGCCTTTCCAAGAAGACTACTAATCAAGACATCTTGGCCTACATATGGACCATCGGCTATTGGTAGCTTGGCATCATTAGGGTTAATGATCGATTGACTACTAGGAGCAGCTTCGATACAAAGCCTGTATAATAGCTGGTTTGGGGAGTTGTGAGCGAATATGTGGAGGTGGCTATATGATCAACTTGGGGTGAGCAAGATCAGTAAGTAGACCCCTGTCATGATATGTGCTTTCATGAAACCGCCAGATCAACTATCAACTAGTGGGAGTATGGAGGAGTATGAGAGACTTTCTGCCACCATACAAGTACGAATTGGTTAGGGCAACAAAAAATCCATCTCCGTATATTTAGTTCTCAAGATAAGCCAACACCGAACAATATATTGACTACCGAAGTGATACTATGAGGGCTCTATGCTACTTCCATTACCCTAATACTTTGAGTATAGACCACTAAGTTCAAGAGCTATCTTGCTATCCATTTACACTGTCAAATAGCAACAGCTCTTGTCATATCCTCAACCGTGGAGAGCAGTACGTGGGGGCGCAGGCTGACCTCTACCGTTGGGTATTACCTAAACCTTGTACTTCTAAAAGTTTGAATTACTCTAAATGGTTTAGGGCAACCTAACCCTGAATCTTAATTAGAGGACCAGCATAGTTAAAAGATGACTAAGGTTACTTAAAAAGTCATGTTAGACTCTAAAGAAGTGTTAGGTGGGTACATATTTCGGAGAAGTGCCAGAAGAGTTATGGATACTATTGTAACTGCATATACGGGCGGGATCACACGGATGATCGTCACTGAGTGATGCAGCGGCGATCCATATAACAAGTATAATCCCGGTCGACACACGGCGACTAAAAGACAAACTCAGGAATGATTGACTGCAGTTCGTAGAACTACCTACCGCAGATCTACCCGGGGAATAAGATAGTTATAAACCATTCGTATTGCTCATCCTTGGCCTTCGATGACAGATAATATCAGCTCTAGCGTCGGTTAGGAGTCTGAAGATGTTTGGAAATGATCTTACCAATGCAAGTCCTTTAGTTGATTTCCCCAGGCGTACATACTCCCGTGCATGGTTCTGCCAGTTTTCCGAAACCTACCGTACTCCACTATACTCAAACTACTCTCGCTCACAATATACCTATGCTCGAGTGTCCCTCTATAGTAACTGCTAGATCGTTTCGTATCATGTACCATGTATTGCCGCCATGACGTACTGATCCGTAATACGTACGACTGCACCTAGACTTACCTTTGTATGAGGGCCAGCGGCGCGAGCGGGGTGCAAACCGGCCAAGAATAACTCCCGGGGAAAGAGCCTACGCGAAGGAGTAACAGGAGTATGAGCCCACACTCCACGGTATTGTCTAGATGATAATCCCCGGGTCATTCGGCTTTTCATCTAGAAATATCACCTTACAAGAAGCGACTCTACTCAGAAGCCACGCGGTATATAGTTGTTATCCTTCTCTAGATGCTGCAATTGTGGAAAGAACGGTGGGACACCAACCTCGACGAGCTGTTGCACTGATGAGGCTCTGCGGAGACAATAACCATAAACGAGGGAGGCTCTGCAGATCGACGCAGGTACAACACTGCTTTGTCATCAATCCTGTCAAGAGCCTCCAGTTCCTGCCGTCCCTGCCCTCTCTACCTGCCATCTCCCAGTGAGTAGCATCACCACGTTAACTCTACTACCGGTAGTCTGTCTACCTATACTATTTATTTGCTTTCTTATTTCTATATCTAGCATTCTTCGCTACTACTCTGTTCCACCTTACACTTCTCGCTCTCCTGAATGTCCTCCCCTAAGTCAATGCCTAAGTTATCTAACTCCAAAACCAGGGGAGAGGTTGATTCTGAGTAATGTTCACCGTACGAAGGAAGAACACGAGCCCAACCTACACGCCTTGATACTTATATAAACTACATATAATAGTATAGAAGAGGATAAAACAGAGCCTTTATTTCCACCATGGCTAAATGAACCTTTATGTATCTATGAGATGAGAAATGTACGATAAGATAGCTAACTCCAAGAAAAAACATCTATAAATGTAACGGCCTCCCTTTAACATATGCAGGAAATTAGTAATCATAAAAATGCGATGAAATACACCTAAGAATAAAATAAAGATAAAGTAGTCTAATAGTCTCAGAGTGACAGGATAACAAATTAGAAACAGCCAACACATCTCAGTACCATGAAGTCTCACGCAGAACATCTCCCATCCTTTTATCCACTGGATCGCCAGTGAAGTGAAAGGTACGTAACTTCATAAGGCTCGAGTCTTCAGCCTCTCCGCCGATGGAAGGTTTCTGGAGCCCACCAGGGTTGCTTAACCCGATCTTCTGTGTTCCCGAGTTCTGAATCCACTGCTCAGTAGGCATTCCAGAATCCTCTGCACCCGGAGAAAGAATGTTTGTGACTACGCGACCAGTAGCTGTTTGATTCAGGAGCTGTCGAAGTGTGCTAAGGGTAACTCGTGATGATATCCAGAAGAGTATTGCCGAGGCCAGAAGAAAGATCCATAGAGCCACTAAGATGAATATTGGGATTGCATAGATGTACTTGTATACAATGACCTTTTTGTATACTTTATAGTCGAAGACACCCATATTGCCTATAGCTGGGCTACCTTGACCTGAAACTACCGATCGAGTTCCCATCACTGCATTTGACATAATATCCGTCCAGATCAACCTCGGTATAAGTGATGCACTCTGCGGCGATTTGGATAACTCCTCCCATTTTCGAAACATAGCATAATTGGTCTTGCCTGTATAGTCGGGCATCAGTGTGGAACTGGCGTATGTTTGAAACTGGGCATTTTGATAGAATCCTGCCCCAGCCAAGGAATCGTCGATCCGGAGGTCAAAGTTTTGTCCTGCGGGGAGATAGAGATGGCTGCCCCGGACTGTTGAAAGACCTTCATCATCCGCATACTTTCCATCGATAAGACCCCAAAGAGCTCTAACCTGGCGAATCTGCATCCCGGTCTTCTCAACGGCCCATACTGGCTCTGGTATCCTCCCTGGATACGAGAGGTCCTTGATGTCAACAACCATGAGGTTTTCCAAGGAGAGACTAGTACCGTTTGCCACGAGCCCGACCTGTTTAAGTGATGCCCGGACAGCCGTTGCACAGGTATAGAGGGGGTATCTCCATGAGCCGGCCGACTGCGTGGAGTTAGAGCTATCAGTTCTCTGACCAGCGCCGACTATCAGTCCACATTGAACTGATGTTTTGGTAATGTCGGCGCTATCCTCTCCTACAAACCCGCCGCAGTGTGTATCTTATCTGGATGTCAGTATCCGCAATTATTACTTCAAGTTGGTAGATATAAGTACCTATCAGAGTGACATTTTGCTCCCCATCCGCATTAAATAAGGACGTTAAAGGGATCCGATGTACACCCCACTGGGATGTGCTTAGATCGTCTGCTATACTACGCAAGGCGGGTAGGTTATCCATAGTGATATTGTATGTCCTGCCCTCTGTCTCAATATCCTCGCGTGATAGCCCCAGGGATTCAGCATATTGTTGGTTAAGGTAGAAAGCACCGTTATAAGCACGTTCGTAGAGGTCAAGTTTAGTTGCAGAGGACCCTTGCCCTAATTCCGGCGGAACTTGTGCTCCTAGTACATCGCCGAACCCTCCGCGATCGATCAAAACGGAGGTGGCATCGCTTTCGTCGCTAGTCGTGACCTCGATAGTGATGTTATTATCCACACACACAGTTGATGGCTCCATCCAGAGTAGTGTCTCGGACCAAGACGCTCCATAACGTTTATTCACTGGCATAGTATGGTCCCGGAATCCTACGCCACCATCTTTAGTATCCACGACTAATCCATCCACAAGCTCGTACCGATTATTCAGGACAAGAGTTTCCAAGAAGCGGAATTGGCCAATCGTATACAATTTCCCATTATCGAGTATTTTTCCTGCTTGAGTGGTGGAGTTTAGGATTATATAATTCCGAAACTGAATTTCAAAAAGATTTGCCACCCCAGCTCCATACACGCTGCCAGCACTGGTAAAGATATCTTTGAGTTTTTGGGGTACTCCGGAGCCAATCCTTCTGGTAGTACTACTAATACTCCTTTTGTGATTCGGGCCGGTGGTTCTCTTCACAAGCGCTGAGCTAGACACCTGGGCATTGCTAATAGAAATAGGCATCTCAGGAATATTTATAACGGAGGTATCTCGGGGAGCTGCGGGAGTCACAGTAGGGCTGTCGGTCGGGGTGGCCGCGGGGGTAGTCTTCGCGGAGACGCTCGTGCCGGGAGAGGTTTGCGTGGGGGTATTTGTGGGAGTATTTGTGGGGGTGGCTATCACATCACTTGAAGTTGGGGACTTTGTAGGGGTATTGTCTGTGGGGGTGCTCTTGGAGGTATCGCTTGTATCGCTTGACCTGGTAGAGCTACTACTAGGGGTAGCTGTGGGGGTACTCTTGGTAGAGGTTTCTCCAGTAGATGTGCTAGTTGGGAGAGACTTTGTGAGAGTACTATCCGTAGAAGCCTGTTCGGAGGTGCTCTGGGTTGAAGTCTCTTTAGTAGTGCTACTGCTAGAACTGCTCTCGTAGGTGGTTTTCTCGAGAGTTGAGGAGGAGGAGGTCTCTTCGAGATAGTGAGTATTATTGGTATTATAAGGCGCGGTATAAAAATCTCCAGTATCCACCGTAGTGGTGTTTTTAATTTGACCAGGGCATAACTGGTCCGCATATCCACAAACCCTAGTAAGGCTATACTGAAACCGGGAGGCCGTACCCATAGAAAACGATTTATTGTCCTGGGCCCAATCGAATAGCGGATTGCTGAAGTCACTACTTCGAATCTCTTCTGATATACCCAAGGGAGTCAAAACACTAGCGGCAGATAATAGGATCACTCCAATGAGAGATACCCATGACAGAATGGAGACGCTAGACCGGACGCCTGTCGATGCCGCTGAATCAGACCCAAGAACAGACGGCCAGTAAGACCTTTGAAGCATGCCATCAACTACGGACCTGTTGAGTGAAAACCAGAATTAGCCACACTACGATCTTTGACCGTGTTGAAGGCTAGAAGAGCGAGGAAAGCGAGGAAACATACCATGTAACAGCAGTGTTACTATTATTCAAAATACCAGCAAGAACAAACCCGAGCGCAAGAGGCAGGGTGACTTGGACTAGGCAAGATATGTTAGCTTTATTCACATAGAGGGGTGTTTATTGAAATTACTTACTTATGAGAATTCCGGCATTGATAATGGAAGATATTTGACTGACCTAATCTAGTGAGAACCGCTTTATACGAGTGTGGTAATTATGGGAGTAACATACAGTGAAGGTGATCATTCTAAATCGCAGCTGCGTTTGCTAGTTCCTTGTAGTTCCTGGGTGAGTTCGGGCAGATCGCGGGGGATGGTCAGGAAGAAGGGGGTAAATTATCGGGTAGTCATAGATGGAGGGAAAAGCAAAAACGCACTAGCGTACAATTTCAGCCCTCTTCCAACACCAATCAAATATAACCACAGCAACAGCATGAGACATATGTTGTCGCTATTCTTAGAACGTGGCGTGCACTTCCAGCCCGCGACTTGGTGCGCTGAGAAGATAGTAATCCAATGAAACTATTTCCCCGACGCAAGGTTTTTTAGTCAGCTTTGGTATAGCCGGTGGACAAAGGTTTTTTAGGAACGTTATTTTACACCAAAGTACCCATGTTCACTAGGCAAAGAATGCCATCTACCCTTACCCAAAAAGATATTATACCTAGTAAGTATCTCAGAAATCATCTCAAGATTAGTCTCAAATTTTTCAAGGCTCTTAAAATATGAACCTGCGTATTTATAGCCTGTTATAGATACTCTAAGTATAGAATGTGCATAGCAACAGGCTTGGTAGTACACAGAGTCTCCCTATACTAGCTCTTAGAATTTAGAATTATTCAAGGATAATACCCATATGCTATAGTTTACTTTAAGATAAATATCAAGATACTTAATTGGGTTGTGTTGTTGTGTTGTTGACTAGAGGATAGTTCGGTGTCGGATCGCGTAATTACCATGTTTTTTCACCAGAGCCAGCTCTAGCAAAACTACCCCAACAAAGCTATTCCCGGTATGTTCTTCTAGCCACATCTTGTTTTGACTCCCCAGCACAATGAAACCCAATCGATAGCATTGTGCTACGATAACTCAACAAAAGCCGCCATTTTCTAGGCCCGTCCCCAAACAAGCTTTATATGTGCCAAGCCCGTAGAAGACGCCAAGCCCGTAGAAGACGCCAAGAGAATGCAATAGCTTCAGTAGAGCTATTCCCCCGTAAAACATGAGCTCATCAACTAAATAGATCTTTATTGTACATATATAGGAAAGGGTTAATAGATCAGGTGTATTCACTCATATCCGGCGAGGATATGTTTTCTTATGAGATTCATGATTATTTACCTCATCCGATCTTTCTAGTAATGGGATATAATCTTAAGCTGATATGTCCGAGGATGGATTTCAGCCGCGACGAGCAAGTAGAAGTTGAGGTAATTGAGACCTCCGTGCCTAAAGCGCTTAAGTCGGCCTACTTAACTATTTTGTGAGTAGATATAAACTTAGTACCCACTGCCTACAGACCACTTTAAGGATTATGTAAGTAATATACTTTATGATATGAGTTAAAGGAAGTACACTTTGCAGCCATATGGGCTAGGTACTGGGAGTTCGACTCGCTATTTCGGGGGTACTTCTCAGGTTCTTGAGCGCCCCAAATAAAATTACTATAGAAAACTAGTATAATATGCCCAAAAGCTAAGGGCCTGTACGCTGGATGGCGCAGCATACGGACAGTGAAAAGTAATGGAGGTTCGCTGGCGAGACATGTAGATCATTCGCCACAAGTGGCGTAGTGACTCTGCCCTAGTGGTCAAGTAGCTTAGCTGTACTAGAGGGCGAGGTCTGCTGAAGAGATAATGGTACTTCTATGTTTTTTCTTTTCTTGACTATTTATCAAGTCATTTAGATACTTTTTTATTGTTGTATGTTTTTCTGTTAGCTAACGGGTAATTAGTATTGAATTTTCACCTAGGGCACAGGTAGCCATAAGATTATTAGCCCACGCCTCGGAACCCCAGGTTTGCGAGATAGCAAATATATTCTCCGATAGAAGTGCGATAATGGGCCACTCAGGACTCAGAGGTTTGGTTACCCTAGCGGACAAGTATAATAACTACAGCGGGATGGATTGACCTCTAGCGAACATTAATTAACCAGAACCTGCCTAAGAGAGTAAACCTACTATTTAGATTTGAGCCTCGGGATAAAAAAAGCTGGGGTTTTCTAACGCTTACCAGGATTACTGGTTATTTATATAGATAGGCTATATGGTCGAGTGATGTTGAATTAAGATGAGGCTCTATAACTACCAGAAGGCTCGAACAGACTTGCCAGTTTCGCCAGAGGAAGTGAGACTCATTAGGGGCTTAACAGGGGGGACAGAGTCAGAGGGTCAAATTTGAACAAACTCCTCAATGATGTCTTGGCAGAGGGGCGGGCTACAACACATAACAGCAATAGTAACCCCACCAACCCCTGCTAACTCCTATTATTAGTTCACGATAGAGGCAACCACACATATTATTGGTCTTCCCGGGATTGGTACGGAAATTTATATGACTTTCTAATAGACCAACCCATATATGGGCTTGCCCGGGCCGTACTTAGGCGGGGTTGGGCTGGTAGAGTATTTTTGCTATACTCTTGAAGCGATGTACCCAGAAGACAGATTTTATTCTCCAGCGAGTAGTTTGCTGGGCCGTGCTATAGGAATGCTACATATAGGAATTAGGAGCCCGAGCAAAAGGTTTACCTGGGCTGGCTGTATAAAGATAGAGAAAATAGGTTGTCTCCAGGGTTGGGAGTTTCCAGATCAACGAATTGACCGGTCTTTAGGAACTCTGGGGTATTATGAACACTATTAATTCTTACTTGCGCTACTTGCACTTGCCTAGGCTTCTAAATATTAACTTGGGCAGGGTTGGGCCGGGCCAGTGGCACTTTTTGTCTGGACTTGCCTTTTGATGGCCTTGTGAAATGTACGGGTGCGAATAATAGAATGATAGTTCGATAATATCCTAGAAGAGAGGGGTCAGCCCTGCCTCTCATACCCTACATGCCTGTGATTGACCGCTCTCGGCCATACTCCAACAGGCCTGAACGTAGCAGCATAACAGTAGAAATACCTGTGCGAGGGGATGGGGCATGGCCCAGGAGGGAGTGGTGATTCTATGCTTTCACGTAAGGCTGTAGGATAGTCTCGTGCCCAGGCTCAGACCCATAGGCGCAGCTTGCTGCACACCATAGGGTCTGGGTAATAAGTCTTCAGAGCCCCCAAGGGGTATCCAAAGTACTCGGAGCCTTCTCGCAAGGGTTTCGGGGGTCTGGGTGCCTCAACTGCTCGGAGGATCTTATAACCCCCGGAAATACTTAAGTTTGTAGGAAGCCACCTAGTCTCGTACCCAGCCCCAGGCTTTATTTGCTGCAGATCACCGTAGGGTCTGGAGCAGTAAAGTTTCGAGACCTCTCGAAGCCTCCCCAAGAACCTCCGCAGCGTTCAGTGATCCCTAGGGGGTTATTAGGGGTTCCTTGAGCTCCGAAGTTACTTACTAAAAGGCTTGGAGAAAAATGATATTCCCGAAAGGATTGGCCAAAGCTCGCATGGTAAGCAGAGTAGACCCTACAGTACCATATACCAGATATAATATTAAGAAGGGTTAGGTGCAATGGGATTTGTGGCAATTAAGTTCCGAAATACTTCCGAGGAGTAACGGAATTCCCCGAGAGCCCCTGAGACATAATATGCCGGGATATGCCGAGACGTGAACTGGCCAAGCCCGGAGGGGTAAGCACACTATACTGTACGGTGCTGCGCAGAAAATAAAACCTAGAGCTAGGAACGAGACTAGAAGCCACCATACAAACATAAGTAGCAAATTCTGTCCGCTAGCGCCCCGAAAACTACCGGAACACAAAAAGAACCCCGAGAGCCAGCCACCTCGAGATAGCCCCCTACCCCACCTTGAGCGGCCACGTGGACCACACTGATAGTATCGTAATTCACACTCCTACACCCTAAATTATAGATACCTCTTGGGGTATAATGGACGTAGAGCCTACTCCTAGGTGAATGAATGAATGAATGAATCATAAATACATGGAGCCCTAGTACTCTCCTGGGTGTAGCCCTCCGCTAGGGAGTATTAGCATCGTACCTGTTTGCATTTAGCTCTCCCAGCCCAATTCATAACCTAGAGCACTAGGACGCAATTCTTTTTTTTTCTGATGTATAAATTAAATATTCATGGGGTCTCCCACACACACTATGTAAGAACCCTAACCCTTACTAATGACACATACTTTCTATACAGGGAAACTTCATTCATCTCAGAAACATGCATAGTAAAGACTTACAATTTCTGGTAGGGTAAAAAGATTAAAATGATGGTGGCTACCCATGAACAGGGCAGGGACCATATACACCTACCCCACAATTAGAAGTAAAACCTATAAGGGCCGGGTTAGAGCCAACTATAATATCACTACCCACAGTTCAAGGCAATTTAGGCTCTTGGTGTTCTACAGGACTGGGCCACCATGACTCTATAATCATGAAATTGAAGTCTGATAACGTACCGGATAGCAGCAGGTATATCCACCCGCTTTTTATAACGTAAAACAAAGGGCTGCTGCAATGACTAAGTTACAATGGTATACTAAGTCATAATTAGTGAGTTTGAAGTGGGAGATCGATCGTGCTAGTATTATATTCTGAGTTTCTTATTACTCCAGGGCACTTCTACTAATGGATGTCTGCGCCCACATAATAATATTACAGTCGCACCTCGCTGTGTCGCAACTCAATTCCCTGGATCCCTTGCAGCCCCGTATAGATTTTATTGCCACAGCTCCCTACCAGTAAACGAATCTGCCATCTCGTATCTTTTGCTATCTCATGCCGTGTGAGAGAACTGGGGGAATTAAACGCGTGCCACTATATGAATAATATTTGCTGTCTAGGATTTTGTTAACTTGGTAGCCCACATTTTAGCACCTATTTTGAAGCACTAGTACTCTGTATGGATTCATAACCCCTGCCCTTATAACTTATAGCTGGGACTTATTTGCTGTCACGAATAACTTTGTGTCCCGTACGGGGTCATGCTGGAACTTGTCAACCGGCATATTGAGGTGCGGCTGTATATATTTTTTATAGTGGGTCTAGCAGGGGGCAAATTGGAGAAATCCATACTTTTCTGTGTAAGCGCCTAGTCCAAATGTGAATAGTTACTTCTCTATCCTTGTCAAATACACTTCCTAGGTAACGTATATTATTTCTTTACAATCTATCTTTTTCTGCTTGTTAGATCGGTGGCAAGACCTTGTATTTTGTAGGCGTGATACTACCCCCTGACAATAATGCTTACTGCCGACTCCGGGGCTACTAGTAACTTAGCGGCGCTTTTCCCTATGTATTAATTTATAGTTAGACTACTTGAAGTAACTCAATAAAAGAATAATTTAACTTATTCATATAAGTAATATATACTGATTGTGTAGCGTTTTTGGTCAACTTGGCAAAGATAAATTATCATGGTCGACTGACACGTAGTACCCAATACCTCAAACTTTGCTTCCAAGAGGCATATTGAGCTATACTAGCTAAAAATTCGGGTCTGTCCCCTGGGTACTCGCTGTAACCAACCGCCCACAAACTTAATTCTTCGGCAAGTATATACAAATAGCCCACAATTATCCCGGGGAGGGCCCAAAGAAGCTTCGAGCCCTCAGGTAGTTCATTTACCTTAAGTTCGAGTCTAGCGTTTTGTATCATAGTCTACGGCTCCTTTCAGTGGTTGAATACGAAAGTCTTTCGGGGGTCTTGTGCTACTATTCGCCTTTAGTTGCATCTTGGGTCTTTTTTCCGCACACTATATTTCCCATACTCAATCTATAGACCCGTATAGGTGGATAAAAGGCACATACCTATAGATATGGTATAGTTAAGGATAAAAGTCAAATCGATAATAGCTATTATGTATGGTATCTTAATCATATATCTTTTGACAAATGACCATAATGAGTCATATTCTCTCTATTTATTGCCTCTAGAGGGCTTATAGGAAAGCTATGAGTTATTTCGAAAGCCAACTGACGCCTAAGGCACTCTGTAATACTTTCCCTATACGTTATGCTTAGACGAGCCCGGCTGTTAGTCCAGGTATTACCGGGCTATTACATACTATGGGTAAGCTACCTCATATTAGGAGAAAGTCTATTCTCTAGTAGAAAAGTAAGTATATCACTTTATACAGGAAAATTACTCGAGAAAAATGTGAATGCAATCTGATCGGTGAGGGGTTTATCCTGTAGTAGCTTGCTAGTACCTATTAGTTAAGACGAAAGTCCTCTGACTACTCTAACTTATCCAGGCCCCAGAATCGCATAAGATTCAACAGGGGTCGTTGGTTGTGTAGTATTACGTGCATCTGATCGACCCCGCAGCATGCTCGGCTATATATCAATTCGCAAGTAGGTCCTTAACGAAATTAATGGCAACTCCTTGTTACACCCTTATTTATAAAATAAAACAGGTATTCTTTTGCATTAGACATAAAACATATGTGGTATAATGGTCAGAAGTACGTTAGCGACTTTTCTGGCTAATTAATTTAAAATCCAACATATCCAGCGAGGTCTGGGTAATCTTGACATTCCCCTAACTAGTCAGCTAGGTTCATAGTATTCTCTCATGGAGATGAGGTTATAATTTAGATCCCCGGCCTTACGTGATACTTGGTAAGGATAATACCTGGATTGATTGATCATCATATTACACATCCTTGTGTGACCTATAACTATTGAATATATATACCGATAACTACTGAATGTACCGATATGAAGTAAATAAGCCAATGAAGTTTTCAGCCGCTATATGTATTTTTTGGCGAAGTCAAGTATCCGGACGAATAGCTTACTCGGAGTGATGGGTTTCTAGGATCTAAACCGCTTAAAATCCACACTTACAGTTACATACAACACCAAGGCAATTCAGTTGAAACTTTGAATTTGGTATTAGCCTGTCGGAAAATGGAAAAAATCATAGCTGAATGTGTAACCTTGGAGGTTGGTCTTATACAAGCAAAGAAGAGTTAGTAGGGCATAATTTTATATAAATACCCAATAGTTTACCTCAGAATTAAAGCCAATCATCCTCCTCCGTTAAGACAAGCAATCAACACGAAAGTTCCGAAGCTTAATACTCTCTTAAAAATGAAGTTCTCAGTTATTTTTATGGCAATCGCTGCTGTCCAGCAGGTTCAATCAGCCGCTCACTACCGTATGTAATTTAGATTACTTAAAGTTTATATATCGGTACACAACTAACATATGAATATTATGATAAAGGTCGTGGGAACACAGGGAACTTAGTCGCGAAAGCATCTGTACCAGCACCAGGTCCTACACAAGATGGGGTCGCAGCAAATTGTAATAGATGGGACTTGGTGAACGCGGGAATGATATGCCAAGATATCCTAGCCAAGTATCCGGGGCTCCTTTTGACCGATCTTGTATCTTGGAACCCTGATATTGGGAGTGACTGTATGAATATGTGGGCTGGATACTATGTAAGTTTTTATCTTTATTTAAGTACTATTTCAGGACCACCACTTATATAGTATCCGTACGGCACCATAAGGTCTGTACCAGTGTTGATAGTGCTTCAACTTCATCATCCACTGTTGGGTCTGGAGTTACTTGTGCCGTTTCAGTTGTAACAAACACCATTACAGAGACCCTTTCAGCACCCAGCTTTACAAAAACAGAGACGGTAATCTCTACAATAGCCGCTGGAGGAAATAGTACCCTTACTGTTACTTTAGCAAATGCTACGACTACTGTATTCTCTACAGTTACCGTTATCCAAACATCTTTAATAACATCTGCTGTTGTCGTTAGCAGTGTCACTTCAAAGGATGACGGCGCTACTTCGAAAGTTGACAGTATCACTTCAGTAGGTACTGTCACTTCAAAGATCGATAGTGTCGTTACATCTACTACTAGTACAAAATAACAGACCATGTATATCTATAACCCAGGTATTTGGTATGTATCCATTATTTCATTAGACCCCCGCCCACCAACCTGTTAGACTCACTAGTAATCTAACTAATTATACATGATATAGAGTAGGTTTTTTCTAGTTAAGCTTTCGAATCTGAGAGTATTTGAGTATGAATATGATTGTAGGGAAATAGGTTTGGTCTGTATTATGAGGAAAGATAAGACATGTGAACAATTGAGGCACGTAGTGAGGGTAATCTATTCTAATAATTAGGGGGAGGCCAAGGTTTTACAACCTAGTCCTATTAGAGCTTCGGAATAAAATTTGTAAGAATTAATCTAACGCACTACTTTATGTCCTGGAGATTGGGGCGGTAATGTAGTGACCGACGCACTCTATGCTTGGGAAATAATAGGGGTCTAGAATGAAACCGCACCCCTTATTGTGGACTACAGCCTAGTAAAATACTATAGTATTGAATTTACAGCTACTAGAAATTATGATATGATTGTTTAGGTGGTTGTGATTAATGTCAAAAAAGGTTAATATTTGGTGGCTCTAATATTCTAGGTAATCTTTTTCCTAGAATATACCGAATACTCAAAACATATATCAAGGATCAAATAAAATGCTGTAGCTATAAGATTCAATCATAAAGAACTATTTATTCACGGAATGGGATTCTGGGTAATGTTGGGTTCAAGGGTAGGCTATTGATTTATGATCAAGCATGCCAAGCCTCTAAAAGTAAGCCAACCGCTACTTAATAACCGCATGTAGTCTTACAAAAAAAAAGGTGAGCATGCTGATAATTACATAGAGCAATGATAAACCAATGTTCACACCCGATCTGGGGGTTACGATACGTAGTTAAGCCCCAAAGCCATTATATGGCAAGCTTTTGTTATATCTAGGTTGCGAATTCTCCATGTACTGATGATTAATTCATTCAATAATAAGCGAATTGAAAAAATGAAAGGAAATTGATGTCTTTCATGTCTTAGAACATTCTGAAACATTCTGGTTTTTAATACCTGAATGAGATACTAAGACCCGAGACTGAGGCAGAATATGTTAGGAAGCTTTATCAAAAGGCTACTGTCAGCTCCTTTCTACTTTCCGTGCGCGTGGATATCTAAAATATACCCTATAAATTTCTGCATCATTAATTACGCTAGCGAGGGGCCCCTTCTCTGCTTGGACTTTTATAGGCAGAATACAATAATTGGTAATAACACCATTGCTCATACAAAGAACAGCACCGCCGCCCAAAATTGGCAGATAGCCGAAGTCGAGAACACGTTTGTGGCTCCCATCAAACTCCCAGGGATGACTTCTAACAACAAAAGAACTAGTCGCTCTCTAATAGCTCGCCTAAGAAGTACACTATAGTGTACCACGCAAAGGACGACCTTTTAATTTTTGTTAGGGGTGCTGGGCATAGTGTCAACTGCGAGCTCGTCATGTCGAACACTACCAACACTGCTCAACAATGGTATATATTTTGAGCCTGTTTAAGCAACCCACCGATTGATGAATAAGGCTAGATATCTTAGGGGGCTTGCCTAAATATATTCGGGAGATTTGTGGCTCTGTTGGAATTTTGGTTTCTTTAGATGAATGGTTCTTTATTTGAAAAGATTCTTGTTAATTCATGTTATGTAAGTTATGTCCGGGATATCGAATATAACATTTGGGGATGTATGCTAAGCAACCAACAACCCTTTGTCAACGCCGCTAAGTGTTCATGAGAGCGGGTTATCTTCTCTAATAAAGTCTCTCTTTGGTTTTATTTTGCTAAGGATGTCGTGCCAGCTCCTACCTGGGTCCTCCAAGGCCCCTCCCCCATGGCTCGGGTCTCAGAAAATGAGACATTCACTGACTGCGACCGGTTATCGCCTCGGCACTCCCTTTTTGGGGCAAGTGCTCCTAGGTCTTCTTTTCTTTGTTTTGGATTTTTAGCCATGTACTAGGGGTAGGGGTGTGAAGATGGACAGCGGAGACCTCTATGGGGTCACCATAGAAAAGTTGCGAGACCCGTTCCATCTTTACCCCCCTACCCCTAGTATATTGGGTGCAATGCTATTGTCTGCTCTGTGGGGTAACTACGTGGTTGGTGACAGACCATAGTCACTATGATTGTGTTGATTTACTCAGGGGGACGCTTTCTCTTTTCTTTTTCTTTCTTTGATAGGGATGGTGTTTCAGGCCATAGTTCATAGGTGCATGTCACATTTCGTACCGAGAAAAAAAAAGCCATGCCAAGCCAAAATAGTGACCGCAAAGAACAAGTAGCACAATGTGATTAAAGTAAGTAATATCAAGTAATATTCTAACTATTATCTAGTTGTCCTTTGGAAGCATACCCCAAGACATCGACACCACCGAGATCTAATGCTATCCTTAGCATGTTAAAAAATGCTGCCCTGGGTCAAAAGGGTCTTATCTCTAGAATAAATTAGATATCTCTAGATTTAATAAATATGTTTGGAGCGAGTGCCTTAGTGTCGATGACGTATATATGTTCTGGCCCGTTGGGGGGACGTCCCCCCAACGGGCCAGAACATATACATATAGGGTTCTGTGTGCTAGTGCTGGCCAAGTGTCTAACCCCACGTGTATCACGGCTATATAGAAGGCTATATATACACTTAGTGAACTAAAGAACTTCAAATACCCCGTTTATCCCTATAGTGGCTACAGTGTAATATTCTGTTTACTATATTACTAACAATTTGATAAACAAGCTTCGAGTATATAATATGTAGCAAATATGCAATAATCCCATATAAGGAAGTGGAGATAACTTGTTTTGATCAATCCGGCGTTGGTATACTACCCAGTCAATTGAAAGAACCACCCTCTAAACCGTTGCTCTTGATATGATCAGCTTAATAGGCCTATTACGCAAAGTACTCCAGTTGTTACTGGGTCCACCATCCATTTCACTAAGCGTCGGAAATGCTTCCCTCCGAGACTTCATCATGGTGGTCCCACTAGTTAAAATGGTTAGTAACGAAGTCCTAGGATGGGGCATAAATGTTACGTTACATATTTTGAAATTGCCCCGGTCAGTAGCTTAGTTAACTAATGGAACTCGGAAACCTTGTTAAAAAATATACCTTTAGCTAAATTTAAGATAGGGAAAATAAATACCTTAGTCCATTTATCTTCTGGGTCCGGGACATCCGTAAGAGGAACGGCCACTAATTCACTGCCATCAGTATGAAAACTGAAAAGAGAATAAGATCAAGATCTAACGGAGCCCATATACTTTGAAGATAATCCACATATTCCCCGATCTCCATATGAGAATCAAGCTTTTGATAGAGACGTGTTTCGCCTCTACCATTTCCAACGTGGCAAAATTGGAATGCAACGGCTTATGAACCTAAGTAAGCTAAAGCAAAGTTCAGGCAACAATAAATAAATATGCATACAATGCCGCCCTGGTGTAGAGTCTGCTTTTAGCCTCTTGACACAGCCCATAATAACTTCTTGTAAATGACCTTTTCTTTCGCCTTCAATCTGAGATAAAAGGAACGTTTAGTCCATCTCCAGAGCTAAAGAAATAGTTTTTGAAGATCTTACCGCTCCATCTGTAATAACCATCACAATAAGGGGCTTCTTCATGGGGTATTTGGGGTTCCAAACAAACCGGTCCAAAACCTTCTTTTGTAACTCTGTACCCACCCTTGTTATACCTCTATATATGCGTTTATCAAGAATAGTCGCCGCTTTTGTGTAGTTAACATTCTTTTTTCCATTGTCGCTATTTAGGAATCGTACGGATAGTATTCCTTCGGGATTAGCAAGGTCGTAGATACTGGTAATTTCATCCAAAATCTCTTTAAGAGCTTTTATGCGCAGACCTCCTTCCTCTACTTCCATAGATGAACTGTCATCTATCCCGTATGATTAGCTATACCTCTAAAGCCAACAATTTGAGAGCCAAACCAATCAAAACAACAATGTCATAAAGTGTTAACATTGCCAAGTATTTCGCCATCTCTTTGCCACAGCCGTCATCTAATAATCGGTTAACCATAGCTGTAGCTATGGTAGCTTTTGAATTGAGAGCGCCTTCATCATAGAATTCCTTCAGTCCAACTTTCTCAGATGTGATAAAATCCTGGAGTCTTTGAAGGCATTCTAGGTGAGTGGCAGGTAGGGAGGCTCTGCGACTGGGTATGCTCTGGCTACTTAGTCTCCACGCTGTTGATGCCATGTTGGATTATTGTTTCTATATCAAGGCCAGCGGAATAATGGTAAACGTAGAGGCCGAGCATGTAAGCGAGGGATAGACCCGGAGATAGGACAACGGGGGTACTGGAGGAGGATAGAAAGAGAAAGAGGGATACGTACGTTAGCGTGAGAACGCAACTATTTGACGTGAGACCGGTAATGTTTGGGCGCTCTTCGGGTTATGTACGTTAGATTTCTTCATAACAAGTGTTTGCCTATTTTTTAGTCTATTTATGTATTCTAGCACTATTAAGCTAGATAAGACCATGCGGCCTAGGTACAGATGATGAACGTATCTTGCATATTGCACCAACATTAGGAAGCCTTGTCTATCCCATCCCCGGTAAAACTACTGTTTTGACGTGGGGGCGAAACTGTCGTTTGGGTCTAAAGCCAGCTCAAAAAGCCCTACATAATGGAACATTTTAGTAGTTAAGGGGGGGCAGCATTTTCTACTAGGCTAACAAATACCATATAACAAAAGAAGGGTCGTTTGTTTCGTAGGCTCCGTGTTGCTATGCATATTGAGGAACGCGAACACGAGAAAGTCTCCTCAGGCATCGACAACAGAATACGAGATATCACATTTTTACAAGCGATACCTCTAAGCTGCTCTCCAGGTCGCAGATCCCCCGCTCGCAAACCCCAGCTCTTCGATCTTCGATTCTTTTTGCCAGCTAGCCGTTCCTCTCGATAGCCGACAGGTGTACTCGGTGTGCGGGAAGTCTGGCGACAGGCGGTGCAAAACTTGTGACTTGGGTCTGTATTTCCCATACAAAATCGGTGCCACCACTACGGCGCCACGTAGTTACGAAAGTCCAATCCGCAGATTTCGTAGATTTAGGGGTGGCAACGCCCAGGCTAAAACACCCAACTAAAATAAAAGTTCACTTAAAAGTATTCAGAGAGGACTGTTCTTAGGTCAATATTAAGCGAGATTTTTTAAAATATTTAATTATCTTTTTAGCCAGAGCTATGGCTGTGAAGGTACAGATTATGTATATCCTGGTTGCCAGTGTGAGGGTTGCAAGAGATTGCTTTGTGGTTGCTACCAAAAGTGCTGCTGGCTGCACTTTTTATTTTATGGTAAGCTTTTGCTTTAATCTTCACCAGTATAGCTCTGTCTGAGAAAATAATTAAATATTTAAAAATCTTATTATTAATCTAATAACAGCCCTCTCTCAGTAATCTTAAGTGAACTTTTATTTCAGCTGTGTGTTTAGTCCTGGGTGTTGCCACCTCTAAATCTGTGAAAAAGTCAAATTGGACTTTTGTAGCTACGTGCCGCCGTACACCACAGCCACCTGTCTTCAGACTTGCAAGACCCTAGGGCCGATGCCTCTAGCTGTCCTTTCACGCGCAGATGCCTCTACTTGCTGAAAAATAAATGATGGCGTCTGGGTAGGAGGTGTTACAAGGCCACACATCAAATCGTCATTTAACAACAGAGCCAAAATAAACCCCCTATTTCGCCAGAAATAAGAGTTTATAATTAGTTGTAAATGTCTAACTTTGCATTGTTGCGCTGCTACGCTGTGTCGTTGCTACATGCAATAGGCCCCAACATCATCAGCAAATAGAGTAGCTGTTCTTTTGCGCGCAGATGCATCCAACCCACACCTCCTGTGATCGGCGACTAGGAAGTTTACCCTATGATATGGTAGAAGTAGCAGGACAGTGGGATGACGGCAAATCTCCTCTTGTAGGCCAAAAGCTAGCCAGGATTCGCGTCACCCCTAAGTATCTCATCGTCCCGATCTTAAAATTCTCGCTCAATGGAGGGGTCCCCTCTACCCAGTAAACATCAAGCGAATGCACCCACAGGAAATTGCGCTCTCATATGGTTTCTTTGATCTCCGCACCTTTATATTAACGAACCCTGCTATCGCCGTTCCCAGCAGCCCAGGATTTACCATCAGATCAACTTGCCATCCAATATTAATACAGCGCCCCCAGAATTTATATATCCCTACTTAGAATATCTGGTTGCTATACTTCACTTCACCTATTTACAAGCTTCAGGCCATCACCCAACAACTTCCTCGATTTAGACCTAAACGTTTCCTTTTGTTAGGAACATTTAAGTATCACTACAAAGACGATCGCAAATATGGCCTCAAGAAATGAGCGAGCTTATACACAACTACCTGCATCAGTAATAACCGATGAGGGAGCCTGCCTTCTCCGGAATTACAGTCTACCTATAGCTGGAGTGGCAGAAGGGGTAGTGTTCCTTCAATATTCTCTTAACCGGAAGCACAAAGTCATAGGGGAGAAAGAAGACAAGAGCGAGGATGAGAGCGCAGATGAGAATGAGGTGGCAGATGGGAGTGGAGAGCAGTACTTTACTATGTCCTTGGAACAGCTTCCTCTCGGGGGGGGTAGGATAGATATTCCTGCAGATCTTCTTGAAGATAGAGACGTAATTCTAGTTATGTATATTCCCCTTGAAGATTTTTTCGGTATTGGGTACTTGGAGCTAAGATCAATCTATAGCCAGTTTAACACAAAAATCCCTGAGCAGGTTACTCAAGTAGATATAAAAATAACCCCCCAGAAATAGTATTAAAGATAGAGCTGATTTTTTCTCTGGATAAGGGATTTGTAGAAGCAATCACCGAAGCACTGTATAGGCGAGATAATAAGGGTTCCCCTGACCTAGATTGGCGAACTCTTGGAATCTCGCCTATCTTAGAAAAAGATCGCAACCTGAACCGAAGAGGTGATTTTATAACTGGCACCTCACTTCGTTGTTCTTTCGAACCAAAGTTCTTGACATTGTTCGTTTCTATTCCCTACCTGAGAACTGCAACCCAACGTCCTAGTGGGGGCGTGAGTTTAAGTAGCTATAGATCCCTGGGCTCAGGGTCGGATGTGGGTAACAGTAGCGACTCTGATATTTTTGTGTATCAGGCATGGTTTTTTATTTTTGATAATAGTTTGTCTTTCACCCTCCAAATCACTTAAGCAAAAAAGGCTTTGGTATTCATGTGTGTTGTGTTAGGAACAATGGCGGTGTTCAAATCTGTAGACGATATGTCTTCACCGCTCTTCCCATATCAGCAACGACTAGGCGCTTTTCAGGCGCTAGTACAAATAATCTCGAATACCATCACATCTTCAGAAACAATTCCGGTCAGGGACTTCCTTAATAAAGTCTCAGAGCAGGTTTTTCTCCTTCCCCTTGACTTTCATTCTGTAAGTAATATTATTTAACAAATGCGGAAGGAAATGGAACTCCAAAACAATATCAGAGACTCCGATGGGATGAGTCCGGCAGTCAAAAAAGAAATCGAAGATATCCGAAACGGGGCCGTCCAACCAGAGAGTCGTGACATTATAGATAAAATTAATGAGATCACAGCCGACGCCGACAATGGGAAGAGAGCTGGTGCATTAATCAAAACATTTAACAAATATATAGCTGAAATATCAACCATGATGACCATAGCTCAAACACAAATCAAAATATTAGGGGAAGTTCGGGAAATCCTCCAAAATCCGTTCGAGGAGGGTGTGGGTAGACCTCGACCTTTCAGGAATGCAGTTAAGATACCATTTATCCTAGGGGAGAGGGAACAAATCCGCATAACCCTGGAAACAATCGACATACTCATTGACGAACGAAAGGTCTTCCGTAAAGAGCTTAGCGTTTGGTTAAAGGATTTGCGGTGTTCTCAAACATTGGTACCCCCGTCATCCTACTATTTTCCTAAGTAATTTAATAACTAATAACAAATCAATAACTAGTCCTTCCAAGACAACCATATGCCTAGCGCAAAAGAAGCTCAAGAGATGAAAGAAGCCATAGAGCAGCAAGGGCAGACTATCTCCGTATTTACGCTTATCACGAGTGTGTTTTTGCCACTAGGGTTCCTCGCTTCTGTAAGCTGGCCCTTACGCTATTCCAGAGTCTCCGAGTAGTAATAAAAGTTAACTAACACGTTGAGCTTTTGGCATATAGTACTTTGCATTATTCCCCCCAAGCATGAGCGCGCAAGTCTCAACAGAGACACAATTCTGGATCATCACTGCGCCTATTACTTTCGTTACTATGATCCTAATGTCTTATTTCCTTTATGGACCCGATGACTTGGTAAAGGACTGGCTTAGAAAGCATACTGGTTGGATCTGGACATTTTGCAATCCATTAATGGGCCACAGAGAGAAACCGGAGCAACATACGCCATAAAACCTTGAAGACGTATTAATACGACAGAAGTCTTGATTATATATTTTTTTGTCGTATGTATTTAGCTTAGATGTATCTCTTATATAATATAAATATAGAGATTACTAGTGACATTAACGATTGTTCGCCTGTACGGTCATGGGTAGTAAAAAAATATTACGTGGAATTGTTTCTACAACAGTTTATATTTGTGCAGCTCGCGGAATCCTAGGAGCACAGAGCCCCCAATTGTATACTATAAGCCACCTTAGGGCTATTAACTTATCCCAATTCGGCCATTGACTGAATACCCGGGCTTCGAAAGCGGGGATCCTCCGAGTGCTTGACGTAATAACAGGGACTCCAAATGGCTATCCTCGCTTAGGTTCATATCCATATGTGTTGGCAGATTGTTTATGTAGTTTAGGTGCTGCAAGATTGTCGTTGATTTTACGGCTCCGCTAGACTTCAGACTTGCGCTATCCCTGATACCAAGACTCTCCTCGTAGACACTACAGGCCTACGAAGTCAAGCGCACTGATCTTTATTGGATTTCTTATATATAGATTGCGGGACCCGCCGCTCTCACTCATAAATCGAGAGCACCTCGAGTTGGGTGTTGACGAATGTATAGCTTGGTCAAGATCACCTTGGGTTAGAGTTGGATTTCAACACGGGACGGCAATGCCACTTTTCTCTCTCATGGTCAACATATTTGTCTCAACCTACATGTTCTTTCCGCCCGTGTGTACTACAGAATCATAGTATATTATTCAGGTCGAGGATAATATGGTTAGAAGATAGGAAGAGGAAGAGAAGGAAGCATGGTACAAAGAAGCTGCTAACTATAGCCCTGGTAGATTCTCAATGATGTGTACAGTGTGATGTTTCCTCTAATAGCTAAACACATGATTTGGTGGTTCCGAATGTAGCACTACATAACCGAATACATCACGATACCTGAGGAATAAATGGTGGTGTGTAGCGTAGATCGTGCTGATTTAGCATATGGCACCAATTAACAAGCTAAATGAAATTGACTTGGACGGATCAAGTCTCGGTATTCATCTAGAAAACTATAAACTATTGTAGGGTGCGGGTGACCTTAAGAAGTGACAGCGTGAGGACACTCTGAAACTATTGAAGCCAGTAAATTGGCTTGTTTGTAGGTACTTGTTAATGATAATTCGGTATTTGCGATCGTAGATTATTTTCCCGGGTAAGAAATAAAATAGGCGGTTAGTAGTCTCTGACTATTTCGATGTATATATCAGGAAAGGACCTGTGCAAATCAAAGCTCTGGGTACGAAAAGACACAAGAAGAATGTCTAGAGTGGGTACTTTGTGATTTTTAATTGTCGTTGACCTCCGCCAGCGAGCCCCCTTATCCGTGACTAAGCCACCATTTCCACTCTTATTTAGTATATGGACCATCAAAAATAGGTTGAGCGCGGCTATGATGCCTGCTTTTTTATTCCTGTACTTTTATAAAGCCTAGGAGAGCGATGATGATTTATATAGCAACATCGGCAGTGTTGTCAGTAGTCCGGGTCGAACTGCAGGATCATGGGGACCGGACGGACTATTGGGACAGGCCAGTCCAGGGCCAAGCAGTATGGGGACTGTAGGTTTATAGAAAGACTGGAGGACCCGATAGTGGTTGGGTCCCTACAGGGCCCGGTGGACTGAGGGGTTACTTTTACACTATGGAGGCCCCTGAAGGGCCGGGTAAACAACCAATTTACCTATTGAGAAGCTTGTGCTAGAGACTATAGCTAAATATTAAGAATAGTTTTCTTTTTCATTAATAATAAACTTCATTTTTCTTATATATTCTCCTACGCTACGGTGCCCTGTAGTCTCCCACAGTTAAAGCCTGCTATAGTCCCCTGCAGGTGACTATAGTCAATAGTCTTAGGCTTGTATTCCCCGGGGAACTTCCTAGTCATGACCGGACGCCCTATAACTCGTGGTCCCGTCTAGTCCTAAGCTCAGAACGGACGGACTGCCTGACTGACAACACCGAACATCGATTCACTTAACTCGGTAGAGATTGCTACATAATCGTATATCTGAATGCTCTGCGAAAATAACTACTTGAACGGGATTAGATATTTACACCCCTCGCGTAGTGATGAGCTTTGTTGATGCCATACCCTCTTATTTCATGCACCATAGACCAGTGATCATTTAATTGATTCAATGTATAAGGCAACACATCAATACCGGCAATGTCATGCTTGGTACTCAGGCGTTTATTAAATACTCGTAGTGAGGAGAGACAGCACCAAAACTCACCAAAATCCTTTCATAAGAAAAACCCCAAAATCATACAAAACTGCCAGACATAAGTTATCTATAGTACCTAGAACTATTGTGATAAATCTATATTGTTATTGTGGTTGTGTTTGTGTTTGTTGTTTTATATCATGTTGTTTTGTTGCTACTACCTCCCACACACATAATTTTGAGTGTCGCCTAAGGTTGCAACTTCCCTACGAGTATTTAATAAATGCCTGAGTACGTGGGTACCAGAAATTTGCTGTAGTGTGGTAGTCATTACTGAGAGCCCCCAGGACAGTCGTATGGGCCAGTAATAACTTCTAATCCAGGTCAGCGGTCGACTTGGATTAGAGGAGTCACTGGGCAGTTGAAAACTTGAATTTCTCTTGTGTTCCAACAAGCATGCATGAATGCATTGTGCAGGTGTGAAAACTCTTGGTTGTGTTTGTACGAATGAGTATGCCCCTGTATTTTAGATACATAGTGGGCAGATACTGCTACGTGGGCTAGGGTTTAATGAGAATCTAATCTAAGCACTATTTAAATTTCGGTGCATGTTTCCCCACACAAGCATCTGTCTCATCCACCGACTACTACAGCCACATTCGAAACGTGACCATAAATCACGCACATCACCCACATCAGAATGGAACAAAAGCAAAGAAGCAACCCCTTCCCTCTCATGTACCGTATAAACTTGATAAATTGGCTATGCGGGCGTCAACGCCACCTATGTTCAATATTGTTCTCTAAACTTCTTTGAGCTTCCTCTAAACCCATCAAGGCTAGCTCATGATAATAATCCTTACGATCAGATAGCAAGTTTGTATTTGATAGGAAGTGGCAGCGACGCTCGCATAGCCAATTTATCGAGTTCATACGGTACTCGTAATCGGGTGACGTTTGGAAAACCGACCAGACTCGCATACCAGCAAAATACATAAGTCTCAGTACAATTAGTATGGTATGCAGGTCTGGTCGGTTTTCCAAACGTCGCCCGATTACGAGTATTAAGTACCCTGGGACGCCTCAAAAAAAACAAGAAACGGCCCCGCGGCAGTTGTGACCTAACATAAATGTATCTCAGATTGTGATATATGGGTGGAAACATGGCGTCGGTATTCCCAATCGCGGGGCGAACTGCATTAGCGAAAATGCAACTATCAAAAACAGGATAGACATCCTGCACTTCACAATAAGTACGGTGCGATCCGTACAAGAAGTCCAGATAACACTCTCAACTCTATAAAATTTCTAAACAGCCACCAAGGTCACCCGCAGTTCCCCGCTGATACCAATCAGCCCACATAAAGCATCCTACCTCCTCCTCTTCTCTCTCCACCGCTCAACCGCAATCCCCCTCGAAAAATGCCTACTCCATCCTTAAGCATAATCTGGTCTATCCGGCCCAACAGTACCCCTGAACCCAAAGCCGATTCCAATGATGTTCTCCTCAATGACATCCTCTTAGGTCGCTGCGTCTGCAACGACGCAGTCAACCTACTTAGCATTATCCCGTCTACCGAACAGCGCCTGCGTAACGATGGCATTATCCCACTATACCACGCGCGCCGGCAACTTTCCGAAACTTTCTACGCATTAGCACTACAACGTGGTATCACTATCCCCCCATTCCCTAAGATCCCCGCCGATTGGAGGGACGAGACTACAGTCGACTCCAAAGCACTGAACGAACAGCTTATCCCACACATGCCTCCATCGATAAGAGAACATATCAAATATATATCCGAGTTGTTCGATAATAGTGATAAATACCACTGGTCGTCTCTGGTGGCTCCGTACTCGGTGATGGTGGATGTGTATATGGGTTTGGTGGCCAAACCGGAGGAGGTTTTGGAGACGACGGATGGAAAGCAGCCGTTGACATATAAGCAAATAGTAGCGGCAGATGATAATATGGGGCAGTATGCTGATGCGATCACGGGTGATGATATGGCGGAGACTGCGAGGGTATTGAGAGAGGAGATGACGAGGATTAGAGAGGAAGCAGAGACATCAGGCTGGAGGGAAGAGGAGGCAAGAGAGATCTCGGAAAGATATTGCAAAGGGATAACAAGCTACTTTTCTGCTTAACCGTGCACAATTCATGGGTGGGTTTTGTGATCTCAGATCTGATTTCGGGTAATCTGATGGGCGGTGTGCTTTTCCCTTTCTTCTGATCTCCTGTGAAACGAGGATAGGGGCTTTATGTTTATTAGGTCCCGTTATTATTACTAAAAGAAATAAAAGCCTTATCTTTCTTATTATCTGAGTATCTTGTCGTGTGCAGGCTTGTTGAGATTTTATAATCGATCCACTAATTATTCTAGGGCCTGGTTGTAAGTCAAGCGAGAATGGGAGCGCCACCACCTATAAAATATTTTTCGCCAGGCTTTGGCTATAGACTAATTAGACCCCTCTGAATCGATTAAGCCCATAAAAAAGGCATGTTCAGGGGGTTGTGTCGTTGTTGGCAAGGGGGGTGTTGTGAGCCTTGGTGGGTCTCAGGGCAGGGTATATCTGATCACATCAAATTGGTTACACCATACATTGTTTGTATGGCCTGTGTAAAGCTCAGCACAACAACATAAAAGAATAATTAAAAGGGTCGGAGCTATATAATAAATATACCATGTGATAGAGGAGAAAATTCTCTATTGAACGGTGGCCTTAACACACTTATCTAATAATATATTTATTGAGTCATGTGATATCACTCGGTTTTACATGTTCTGTGTATTGAGTGTGTTTTTGATAGTGTATAAGTGTTTTCTATGGGTTTTGTGGGTACTAAAAAGTGTTTATACTAATAAGCATGACTAATTAAGCTTATAAAAGTAATTACCCACATCAGCAAATATAAATTTGTCTCCTGAGACATACGCTATGTGTCAAGGCGCACGGGCACAATATGGTATATCTGGTATATCCTGAGCGTCCTGACGAGAGCTCTAGGAGTTATTGTCTCCTGACGTCTCCCGTGACTCCAGAGAAGTCATAGTCTTTATCAAGTACGTCATACTTTATTATATTAGAATCTGAGGCTTCAGAGATATATTATTGTGACAATCTAACTATTGTCATGACTAGTCTCAAGTACCTCTCCATATAGAGACACCTAAGGATCTCCCTTGAGAGATAGAACTAGCTACCCTATTCCGGTCAATAGATACTAAGGAAAGTCATTACTATGATAGCCCAATTCCTAAGCGAGCTGGCGAGCTCCTAGAACAGAGCGAAGCTCACCGTCGTCGGTATGCAACAGAGACCAGAGTAATGCGTCTGTAGCCCATAGCTACAAGAGATACTAGTGCAATGAGACTGAAGCTGTTGCCTCCATGAACAGAGTTAAGCTCCTGTTCCTCTAGGAGGAATAACAACAGCTTCGCTGATGGCCAACCTCATGGGAAGCCGAGAGCCGTGAGAAGAGAGCAAAGCTATGCTTAGTAGTTAGGGCTGCCAGCAAAATTAGTAATTAATCTGGCGGCGTCACAAATCGAACCAAACGGGGCTACGCTTTGTGCTTCGCCCTAAGGTCCTTATGGATCAAGATTACCTCTCCGCCACGTCCCCAGGTTGGACTAGGAATGTGGGAAAGGAATCTAAGCAACGGCAGGAATCACCAGTAGGTTACCCTGCCTAGGGGACTCTGTGTTTTCTAAACACTCGCGAGGCGCCCCACTGTGCCACCCGCCGTTTGCAGAGGGGGCCCCCTGAGTTGCTGATTCCCTAACAAAAAGACAAGTTTTGGACCCCAAAAATAACCCTAAAACCGTCAGGAAAATTCGTCCAACCGAACCAAACTCGGAGGGTATATGGGGGACAGTGCTGCAAATCCATAGGTGCAATCGGATTATAGGGCGAAAAGGCATGTCAAGCCTTAGGGCTATGGCTAGAAACTCGCTTTTTTTACTTAAAGCAGTCTGTAAGTG